>JAWWNH010000056.1:16097564-17370129 GCA_034641385.1 Darevskia mixta
GGGAACAGCGGCACGGGTATATATAGCACTGAGCCCGACCTGAGTGAAACCCACATAAAGGGGGCGTGTTCTGATTTCACCATGCCCTCCTTCCGTCAGCGTACTCGTCATAGTAGCTCTGCTTCTTCACCAATCAAGCCGAGAGGGTTTGAATCTGACCAATCAGGTTTCTCTCTTATTTCACCCTTATTTGGGTATGCTTGGAGCCTTAGTAAAAGATGTATTTAGTAGGCGAAATTATGTGCAATTCATACAGAAAAATTGTTCCATTCAGGGACAATTTTGCGCTTAAAAGGGACATTTTTACGTACCACCCGGGAAGTGGGTATCAGCTCCAGGAGTAATAGCGAGACTGAAGTGGCGAGGCAAGAAATCGGTTGCTGCCACTTTAATTGCCCGCTTTAAATAATAGCCGAGTCGAGGAAATGATTTATTAAAATGCCGTTCTAATATTAACTTTCTTTTCCCGCCCAGTGCTAACTTCGGTTTAACATCCGACGCCGAAACCGCCGGTGGCTTATCGTGTGTCTATCGAGACACACGGATGCCAAAATGCTCGAATGTTCCTTAATCGTTCTTTCATAACTAGGAGAAGCCACACAGAGCCCTCTCTTTAATTAATATTCACCACCACAACAGTCCGAGGAAGCCTCGCTTAAAAAGATACATAATGTGGATCTCACCCCTAAGTGTTATAAGTTACAGAAAGCTCAGCGTCGCTCAATCTTCTGATGTATTTTCGCTACAGCAACGAGATCATGGAAAGCAAGTATCATTAGCTCCAATGAGAATGAATGACGAAAAAACTCTGACGAATAGAAGAGGAGGAGCTTTTGTCCAATCATGGTGTAGCCCGGCAACTTGAAAAAATATGCTCTTTCAACCAATCAGGTCAGGAGGGGGTTGCTATAAATATCAGCGATCCCGATCTCTTTGTACATTCATTTCAATCTTAGACCTGTAGTGCTTTATCCTGTTGATTTGCTGCTGGCGAGAGAATGGCTCGGACCAAGCAGACGGCCCGCAAGTCCACCGGTGGCAAAGCGCCGCGCAAGCAGCTGGCCACGAAGGCTGCGCGTAAAAGCGCTCCGGCGACCGGGGGCGTGAAGAAGCCTCACCGCTACCGTCCGGGCACGGTGGCGCTGCGCGAGATCCGCCGCTACCAGAAGTCTACGGAGCTTCTGATCCGCAAGCTGCCCTTCCAGCGGCTGGTGCGCGAGATCGCGCAGGACTTCAAGACGGACCTTCGGTTCCAGAGCTCGGCGGTGATGGCTCTGCAGGAGGCGAGCGAGGCTTACCTGGTGGGTCTGTTCGAAGACACGAACCTGTGCGCCATCCACGCCAAGCGCGTCACCATCATGCCCAAAGACATCCAGCTCGCCAGGCGCATCCGCGGGGAAAGGGCTTAAAATAAAAACCTTGCACCTCGTCATTACCCCAAAGGCTCTTTTGAGAGCCACCACATTCTCCGGAAAAGCTGGGACTCGCTTCCGTTTCTATGAACCCAAGTAAAGTTGCTAGTGTTTAGCACGACTCCATACGTTGGTCCCAAGATCTATCACGGACACTCGCCGCACCACGCGCCCACCCCCCCAATCGCTTTTTTTAAAGGAGCGGGAAATTGTGTGTCTACACCCCTGGAACTCTTACGCTCGGGTCCCCCTAGCACAGGGGTGTCAAACTCCGGCCCTCCAGATGTTTTGAGACTACAATTCCCATCATCCCTGACCACTGGTCCTGTTAGCTAGGTCCTCCGCGTGTTAAGAATCGATAATTCTAATACTTTTTAAAAATGCATGCTTAGTTGATGGCACTGCAGTAATCCCGCTCAAACTGCCTTTTACACTCAAGTACCCAAAGCCACAGCCACGAAGCTGTGCATAGTTGTCAGAAGTGCTAGCGCTGACTGGGAGTGTCAGTGACTGCGTTCCTATTAAACAGCAGTCGGGGTGCGGGCAGACTGTCCAAAGGCCAGTCCCGGAACCCATGTCGGCGCCCCTTGTTAGGGTGCCAGACACAGGTGGCAGCTCCCTGGGTTCTTGAGCACCCACACAATTCCCCATGAATGGGCACCCACCAATCTCGGTGCTAGGGCCATGCATGCTGCATGGCACCTACGGCCCCAAGCAACCACGGTCGCGGGGCAAAGCTGGCACTCCTGAAGCCAGGTGGCTTAATGTGCGGCGAGCTGCTAGCGTCGACTATACTATGCTGTGTAAGTGCGCGCAGGGATTACAGCGTCCCTTTATTTTTTATTTTATTAAAAAGCAAGTGTGAATTTCCAAATCCCCAAGTAAGGGAAACCTCTCGTGACGCTTATGATGCCTGGTACTGCCCTGTAAAACAGAGTAATCATACTCCGCAGGAGGCGAGCCACTGAACCCTGTGCACAGCTGCAGCGAAGTGATAGCGCAGACTAGGGTGTAAGTGCGCCCAGGGATTGCAGCGCAGCGTCCCTTTATTTGCTATTAAAAATCGGGCGGGTGGGCAAGGTGTGTGTGTGACTTTCAAAGTAGGGGGGGGGAGCTCTGGTGCGTAAGTCAGCTCTTTCAATGTGAGAAGGTGGGTGGCTCTTAAAAGAGCCTTTGGGATGGCGAGGGCTGCTGGCGGGCGGGCTGTCTGGCGGGCTTGCCTCTTCACTTCTTCTTGGGCGCCGCCTTCTTGGGCTTGGCCACTCTGGCCTTGGGCGTCTTGGGCTTGGCTTTGGGCTTGGCCTTGACGGCCTTTGCCTTGGCGGGGCTCTTGGGCGCCGCCTTCTTGGTCTTGGCGGCGGGCTTGGCCTTCTTGGGGCTCTTGGCGGCCGCTTTCTTGGCGCCCGCCGCCGGCTTCTTGGCCGCCGCCGCCTTCTTGGGGCTCTTCTTGGCAGCTGGCTTCTTGGGCTTCTTGGCGGAGCCGGAGGCGGGCTTCTTGGGCGCCGCCTTCTTGCTGCGGACGGCGGCGGCCGCCGGCTTCTTCCTGGCGCCCGTGGCCGCCTTGTCCTTGGTGGTGTCGTGCAGCTGCTTCTTGTTGAGCTTGAAGGAGCCCGAGGCGCCCGTGCCTTTGGTCTGCACCAAGGTGCCTTTGGTCACGAGGCTCTTGAGGCCCAGCTTGATGCGGCTGTTGTTCTTGTCCACGTCGTAGCCGGCGGCCGCCAGCGCCTTCTTGAGCGCCGCCAGGGACACCCCGTTGCGCTCCTTGGACGCGGCCACCGCCTTGGTCAGCAGCTCCGTCACGCTGGGGCCCGACGCCTTGCGCGGCTTGGCGGCTCCCGCGGGCTTCTTGGCTTTCTTGGCCGGCGCTTTGGCGGCGGGCGCCGCGGCCACGGGCGCTTCGGGAGCCGTCTCCGACATGGTGGTCTCTGCTCTCGACGGCTTTCCGCTGATGCTGAAGGAGAAGGAGGAGGAGGCGGGCTGCTGCCTAGAACCTCTCGGAACCGAAAAGTAAAGTCTGAAGTGCAGCCCCGGAGCTGCCTGCTATTTATAGGGGCGGAGCTGCGCGCTGATTGGTGCGCTCGCAGACCCCGCGCTCTCCTCCGCAGCCAGAAATGGCTCCTGTCCCCGCTGCAACTTTGTGTTTCTTGAGTGCCACAAAACGGCCCAAATCGCCGCGTCCCCGCCTCGCAGCGCGCCGGGCCGCGGGCCAACCGGACCCGGGGCAGCCTCTCTCTCCGAGCCCGGCCGCCTCGGGTCCCGGGGAGGCGGCGCGCCAGGGAAAAGCAGGCAGAAGCGCGGCCGAGTCCCGCTCGGCGCGCCTGGCGCCTGGAAATCTTGCCCTTTTTCGGCTAAATTAAAAACTTCTCGTGGCGATCGGGGGCCGGATCAACGCGCCGGGCCAATCTCGGGGGGGTCTGCGCCCCGCTGGTGGGGGACCCGGCGTCTCCGGAGTGGCCGTTGGCGCGCAAAAGCGCTTCGAGTTGTGCCAAGTAACACATGCATTCATTCACTTTGGGCCCAGAGAGAAGTTGCCTCGCACAGAAAGGCCTTCAGTTTTAGGGCGTAGGAAATTTCTGAAACATAATTGCCCTTTCCCCTTTTCTTTATTGTCATCGTTAAGGCCTGGGCCCCTAAAGAACCCGCAACATTTTTAAGGTGACCCGTTAGTTCCCCATAAGACACTATTGACTTAGATTGGTTTCTATTGTCTAACTCTGGAACATGAGAAATGTTTTTATTAAAAGCTGTTTTCTCTTTCACCTTACCCGCCTTCCCACATCATCACATTGTTTGCTATTTATTTTATATTTGAAAGGGGATATCATATATATATCATATATAAAAGTCTAGCATATATACAGTATATATCCGCCTCCGGCTAGCGCCTGTTTTTTCCAACAGGCTTAATATACTAGTCATATATAATATGTTGAAGTGTAATACACATAGAGGACACTAAATGGCTGTAAAGAGGCCAGTGCCTCTGTCCATGGATGAATGGTACATGAAGGCAGAGCAGAATATTTATTCAGAACTGCAGGATTATGATGCTGCTTTTAAAAAAATTAAAAGTAAAAAAATCGAGAAATCAGAATACAGATCAGCACTACCTGAAACTTCTGTTATTAAACCAACTTTAAGTTACCCTCTAATATCATTAAATCCTTCTGCAAATTGGGAATTTCATCATGCTTCATACATCTCTTGCCCTTACAGTCTCATAAAGTACAGTTTAGGGCACGGTTCTCTCCAGTTGTTTTTGGGTTCCTGTTCCCATCAGTCGCAGCCAGCATGGTCAATGGCCAACCAAGGAGCATGGGAGTTGTAGTCCAGCAGCATATTGGAAGACTCCATGTTGTCTACCCCCTTTTAGAAGTGTGCATGCACACGAAAGCTCATACCAATAACAAACTTACAGTTGGTCTCTAAGGTGCTACTGGAAGGAATTTCTTTATTTTGTTTCGACTACGGCAGACCAACACGGCTACCTACCTGTAACTGTTTTAGAAGACATAGGATGGATGCCATGCAGCCTAATGACATTTATATGTTTTGTGACTTTGTGGCAATGTTTTAATTCCCTTTCATGGTCCTCATATAATTTTCTATCTTGAGTGGAATTAATGCATTTGCATTCCATTTCAAATAAAATGGATTAAATAAAAAGTGCAGTCCTTTGCCTCCTCTGAAGGAATGCTTTAAAAAAAACCATAGCAACAATAAAAAAACAATCAAAAGAAAACTACACAGGGATCACACCTTGTTTAACCTGTGCATGCAACAAATGTACATAACTCACATCAATGGATCTTCTTGGAGAGTTACGGCTTAAGTCACAATAAAAATTATTTATGGGAGAAAACTTATGTGCTTTGGGGAAATGGGATTTTCAGCTTAGTTTCATTTCCATTCTCTTGGATTTTAAAATTGCCCGTTTATATAATAAACATAGCAGCAGCAGCTGGTATGGCTGAAACCAGGGTATGATCACAGCCAGGATGTGAATAATATTTATGAAATTCCTGGGTTCTACTCTTTTGAAATGGTGGCAGTGAGGGAATTTCTCCCTCTCAACCTCATGTACCTTTGCAGAGTTGTTGTAAATATACATGAATGCATTGCAACTTCAGCATCTGTGCTATGCAGGGACACAGAAATCTAGCCAAAGCTATCTCTTTATACACACACACACACACACACACACACACACACACACACACACACCACACCACACACTCACACACAACCTTCCTTGAAAAGCCACTAAAGCCTAGGGCCTGGGGTGTTACTACGGTAGAAATACAGGAATGGGGGAACCTGTAGCTCACCAGATGGTGTTGGACTACAATTCCCATTAGCCACAGCCAGCACAATCAACACTCAGGGATGATGGGAGTTGTAGTCCAACATCATTTGGAAGCCCCAGCAGCAGATGCCATGATAGGGCTGTGTCTCTCATGACACGATGACATGCCACATGGCCCTGGTCCTCACTTAAAGGGATTAAATGTGGGGAATACATATAATAACCGAACAGTCCACTAGGTGGCAGTAAGAAACAAACATTTAATAGCCACATCATTGAATCAGGTACACAAAATTCAGAGAGGGACATTATTAGCAATTTTAGGCAGAGCACTAATTACAACTTTCTGCTCTTCTGTTGCATCAAGTTAAACAGCCAAGCATAGTTTACATTTACATACCTTGAGCATAAGAAGAAAATACTTGGAGATGAATATATAAAGCCAACAAATGATTTAATTAAGCTGCTTTGTTCCTCTTTCAGAACTATTGAGTACAGTAGATTACCTGAGAGGAAGGAAAGGAGAGGGTTCAAAAGCGAAAGAGATGGCTGAGCGGAGAGAAAGGAATAAATGTTTCCTCTAGACTTTTCCAGTTTCCCAACTCACTCTGTGAAGCATTAAATGGACAGCACAGTGCAGAGATATTGAAGTACAGTACTTATTTGGGAAAGGTGCGTACAAAAATGCAAGTATTAAGGAATATGATGTACAAGGATACATGGCACTGGGGGAACTGGCTTGCAAGCAGGTGTCCATTAGGCAAAAAGAATGCACAGATGAGGAGAAATGAACAAAAACGCATGTATGAATCCTCCACCTTGGACCAAAATAGGACATTAAGATGGATGTTAAAACTGGAGGTCAAGTCACCATGTTTCCAGTTCCCAGAAGGGTACGCAGTTGTCATAGTCAGAAACCACCAGAGTTCCTGGATTGGAGGCAGAGATGGGACATTCAGATGCCACTGGGAGGCACTTGCCTGAAGTTACTAGGCAAGCTCCACAGGCTGCAGAACCTTCTCCGTAGGACGGCAAGCCAGATGGCGCATGATTACATCCCAGCAGGCATGACCCTAAGGGATCGGGACCACATAGAGACAAGGTGTTGCTTGCTGGCTCCATCTCCTCAGTGATGGGCTCAAAAAGTTCCTCTGGTCCTGACATCAGGGCGTCAAGGGGGAGCCCCCAGCAGGGGCTCGGGTCAGGAGCCACAAACGCTTCCGCTGTGCCCAAAAAGGAGCCAGGAGGAGCCCGGGCCGGGGGTGGGTTGTTGTGTTTGGGAGGATTCATTTGCTGTGGTGCTGCAGGGGGTGTCTGAGCCTCCTGGGAAAGGATGGAGGAGGCCAAGCGGCGAGTAGCAGCCTCAATGTCTGAGAAACTCCTGGCGAAGAAAAGAAAAGGCTGTGAGTTTTCTAGCAGGCTGCCATGGGTTTACCTGAAGTGCACTATGGGATAAACATTCCTAAAAAAAATGTTTAGGGGTACTCTCATTTTCCTACTCATATTGAAATACTGCCCCTCAATGAGCCCAAACTTAGATTCACAAAATGTTTAGGGGTATGCGTACCCCTGCATGCCCCCAGAAAAAAAGCACTGGATACACCAGAGTTTCTCACCATGCCTTATAGCACAGTTTGTAATCATGCCTCCATCTCAGGGTTGCATTATTATTATTATTATTATTATTATTATTATTATTATTATTATTACCTATTCCTAGAATCATGGCGTTGGAAGGGGCTTTCCATCCTAAAAAAAAAAGCTCAACAACAACTTTGACCTGAACCCCCCAAAATGGGGTAGATCACTGCCAGTTTTTAAGTGTGAGTAGATTGCAGTCACTTGGGAGCTGGCCACCCCTGATCTAGTCCAACCCTTTGCAATGCAGGAATATGTAGCTGTCCCTCACGGGGATCAAGCCTGCAACCTTGGCGTTATCAGCACCATGCTTTAACCAACTGAGCAATCCAGTGCTTATCACCCAAAAGATCTCATATTTTCCCACAACAGCCCTCTGAATCTGCTTATAGGCACCGGTTTGGCATTTTGGGGGGAGAGAGCAGAGCCATTGTCAGAGAGAGGTAGGCAACGCCAGGCAATTGCCAAGGCCCCCATCGCTGTTGCCCTTCCTTTTCCCCAAGCCTCCAGGCTCTGCTCCTCTCCCTCCCCCCCTTTTGCTGTGCTATCACTGCCTGTTCCCCTGCTCTCTCTGAGCAAGCGGGAAGTGACAGAGTGAGAAGACAGAGCAGAATCCTTCACTTGCCCTCTGGCTGGTTATATGTATTGAGCCCTGAGAGGGAGGGCAAGTCAATGGGCAGAAGGAACATCAGCAAGGAGGAGATGGACCACTCAGGGCATCTTGCCTGAGAGCTCTCTCCCCTCCTCCTAAATAAACTCTAGAGCCGGGGGGGGGGGGGAGAACATGGATGGTAGCTGTTTGAGTTCAGAAGCAGCAATGCTTCTGAATATCCGTAGCTGGAAACCATGGGAGGGGAGAGTGTTCTTGTGCTTCAGTCATAGTTGTCAACTTTCAAATTTGAAAATAAGGGATTTCCCCCAAACTTTCGGATTTGAAAATAAGGGATGCCGCGAGGGCGGTGCAATGGCACCAAGTAGCCTCGCCACCCTGCGCTCCAGAGGCTGCGCGCGAACGGGTGAGCAAAAGAGCGAGTGCGTAGACGGCAGGCAGGCTGTCTGTCTGGTTGGGCGTGAGGGTCTGGCTGCACAAGGCATGCAAGCTCCGCCCCCAATCGGTCTCAGACTCCTTATTGGCAGCCGAGCAACGCAGCTGAGGAGCCTCCCTGGCCGGCAGGGAGGGAGAGGAGCTGCTTCCTTTGAAATTCAGGAAATTTAAGGGATATCAACAATCCGGGATAGCAGCGGGAAATGGCATTGGAATAAGGGAGTTTCCCGCCAAAAAAGGGAGGGTTGACAGCTATGGCTCCAGTGCCTCTCACAGGCTTCTCACAGGCCTCTGGTTTGCCACACATGGGGAGAACAGCATGGGCCACTGGCCTGATCCAGCAGGGCTCGCCTTATGTCCTTTGGACGTCCTACCTGCAAATCTGGTTCTGTAGGAACCTCCGGTGGTTCACTTTCCTCTTTCCTGGCCGGTTCCTGCAGGGTCTCTGCAAGGTGCGCATGACGTGGGATGCTGCTGTTGACACAAAGGTGCATAGATCCCTCCCGCGCTCAAATGAAGTCGGGGGCCGTGGAGGCGCCACGGAAGGCTGAGAGAGGTGGCTGCCGTGTGGCATTCTCAGTTTTGTTAGGAGTTGATACGAAGCGCCTCCTGCAAAGTCCCACTTTTGCTATGGTAGGCTGCACCTGCGAAGGAAGCTCTGTTTGGGCCTGGAGAAGTGGGGGAAGAGAGCCCCCATTAGAGGAGCCTAGTCATGGCATGTCTACCCCCCAAGTAAGCTGAGTTGCAACTCCTCTTGCTAAACCCATCCATTGCTGTCTCCTTCACTGCAAATCTCTGTTGTCCTTCCTTATCCCTAGTGAAATTTGAAATAGAAACAAGAGAGACCTCTTCTGGAAGCATTAAGTCAAGACAGGATCACGGAAATTGTCACTCCTTTCTCTCCCCATCTCCTCGTAATCACTAAGCTAGAAGAGCTTAATGAACTTCATGAACTACAAACCCCCAAATTTGCATGCACACGAAAGCTCATACCAAGAACAAACTTAGTTGGTCTCTAAGGTGCTACTGGAAGGAATTTTTTTATGTTTTATTTTGTTTTGACTATGGCAGACCAACACGGCTACCTATCTGTAACCCCAAATTTGGGGTCCCCTCCAAACCTGTGCCAAAGCTTTGCAAAGCTGTGACCTGTGTGTTGCAGACCCCCCCAAAACAGATACATCAAACTGGGATTCATAGTTAATGCTCAAAAATGCAATATGTTGGATCCCAAATTTCGGGGTTCATAGTTAACGAAGCTATAAGAAAAGCCTTAAAGGTATATTCATCTCTTCCATCTCTCTCCCCTGAGCAGCAAAACAAAGATTCAGCTGAACAGGGTTTGGCTCTGCCCTGGCTAAACTGGCTTGATTTGCACCAGCTTCTCATGCATAGCGTTGCTTCCTTACTTGCAATTAGTCTGCAAATGTACCGCTGGACGTGAGATTTCAGATGGTACAGAATTTTTTTCTGGGTTCAGAGCTGTTCAGACCCCAGGTCCTTATTCAGGCTGTATCTGCACCTTAAGGAACCAGGAAAGGACTAGGAACCTATTTTGGCTGAGGGTTTAAAAGTGACCGTTAATTTCTAGATTAGCAAAACACAAATGGGACCTGCAACAAAAAGTGGCGATGGAGTGCAGCGTTCAGGATGCCAACCACTTGGTTCATTTTCCCTCTGACCCTCACCTAACAGCCTGCCAGCATTCCTTGCCTTTGAACAGACACAGTCTTCACTGGGCAGTTTTGGTGGGTTCACCCCCAATAGACCTTTTTCATCAAAAAACAATTGCATGTCTTTAAATGTTGGGCCCCCCTAAGCCTGTTGGTACCTCTCTCTGGTGCAAAATGCCATTTAGGCTGAATAAGGATTCATGCTCACATCCCGAATATTGGAAATAGAAGGAATGGTACAAAATAGTCCTCAATGTATTTCAGTCCTGACTTCAAGTCCTGGGTAGTTTTTTTTGGCTTGGGTTGGATCTGCCACCTTCTTTCCCTCCTCCCCCATCAACACACACACACACACACACACACACACACACACACACACACACACACACACTTCTTGGCAGATCGAGTTTTCACAGACACACGTACACATATGAACGGAATAAGAAGCGGTTGCCCCAATTTAAACCAAGTACCTTCCAGATGTGCTCCTAATTCCACATACCTGTTCTTAGATGAAGAGTTCTGAGAAGCTGAGTTCCAAATAAAGGCACCAGCGCTTGGCAATCTTCTCTCTCTGACTCCCTGAATGCCTGTCTGTTTATCTATCCTTCCATCCACCACCCCAAGACTGCTCCCAACAAACTCCTTTTGTTCCCAACTGCATTTATTTCTTCTCCCTCTTGTCCGAGGACTGCCTGCTGTGAGATTGGTACCCAGCACAAAGTAAAGACTGATAAAGATGCTTAAGAACTCCACCCCTTTCCCTCTCCACCTCCCCCCACCCCCGCCACCCTCACCTTAAGGAAAATCATAGCCACTACAGCAAAACAGACACCAGATTGAAATTAATTCCTGTAAGGAATTTATTGGTTGATAGTAAAGAAAGACATATTTGGTTTTTCTCTCTCTAGTTGGGGGGTGGGGGTGTTAGCTCAGGCGAGACTGCAGGGGACAAGGTTTACTCAGATACTCAGGTACCTTGATTCTCAAACTTAATCCGTTCCGGAAGTCCGTTCCAAAACCAAGGCGTTCCAAAACCAAGTCGCGCTTTCCCATAGAAAGTATTGCAAAACGGATTCATCCGTTCCAGACTTTTAAAAACAACCTTTAAAACAGCAATTTAACATGAATTTTACTATCTAATGAGACTGTTGATCCATAAAACGAAAGCAATAATCAATGTACTGCACTATAAAATAAGATGATAAAAAAAAATCCTTACCTGCACTGATGATAGTCACAAAAACAAATTAACTGAAAAAGCCTCAAAAACAAAAATGCAAAATAAATATCAAAAATAAAAGCGCCAATCTTAATCTGTTCCAGAAGTCTGTTTGACTTCCGAAATGATCAAAAACCAAGGCACAGCTTCTGATTGGTGCAGGCACCCTGGAAACAATAGCCGACAGCCGCATCGGATGCTCGGCTTCTGAAAAACATTCGAAAACCGGAACATTTACTTCCAGGTTTTCAGTGTTTGGGAACCAAGGTGTTTGAGTACCAAGGCATTGGAGAACCAAAGTACAGTACCACTGTACTTGGATTATATTTGCCTATACCTTGAGTTACAATGCCTTTAACATACATTGTAGAATTGTACAGTAAGACTGCAGTCCTATACACACTTGCCTAAGGAGTAATCCCCATCGAAAACATCGCAACTCAAGGTAGATCATGAACGCTGCTGAAGAACGTAGTTAAGAAATCTGTCAGAGGAAATGGGAAGGTTTGGAAACCGTGATCTCAGCATATACACGTCCTTCCAGATTCAAGGCTGAGCGATGTCTGCAACCTTATAGACCCCGAATCGCTTCTGAGGCTGCGTGCAAATCGTATGCATAAAGTGCATTCCTACACCCCCTCACCCCACCCCAAGAATCCTTGGAACTGTAGTTTGTTAAGGGTGCTGGGAACTGCAGCTCTGTTTGGGGTAAGCTACCATTTGTTTGCTAATTAATTATTTAATTCATAAAAATTGTATACTGCTTGTTTTTTTTAAAAAAAGTATTTCAAACTGGTTTACAAGAAGAACGAAATAAATAAAAAGGGGGGGGGGGAACCAACCAAATAAAACAACAATCCAAACATAATTTAAGTTCGTGATAAGCTAAAAACCAGTTTAATTTACGTGTCAACAGGTCTGGATAGGCTTGCCTGAACAACAATGCTTATAGCAGGCATTGAAAAGAGAGCAGTGAAGTTCCGGGTCATGAGTGCTGACTTAATTAACTCACTACCTGCAGCTTTGCCTCTCTCCTATCCCAGGCTCACTCCTTCTCAATCCCAACAACCATTTTACCAAAACTTTCCCATATGCTTATTTGTTACGTGTGTGTGTGTTGCTGCCTTTTTTCTATGATTTCCAAAGGCATGCATAGAGGTTCACAGCTGGTTAGTTCCCCTGGCACTGACCAGACCCAGACCTGCTTAGCATCAGTAATGTTGCTGCCTCTTGAGCCTCCAGATCATGCCCTGGATATGGAAAAGTGTGGCCTGGTAATTTCTTCATGTTGGGCTGTTCTTAAGGACACAGGCCAAAGGCTAGGGGGAGATGTTGGCAACCCTAATCTGTACAGAGTCGGGTGCACTACCTTTTAAAGCATTCAAGTTATGAGCAACCTTAAATTAAAGGTAAAGGGACCCCTGACCATTAGGTCCAGTCGTGTCCGACTCTGGGGTTGCGGCGCTCATCTTGCGGCGCTCATTGGCCGAGAGCCGGCGTACAGCTTCCAGGTCATGTGGCCAGCATGACTAAGCCACTTCTGGCGAACCATTGCAGCGCACGGAAACACCGTTTACCTTCCCGCCGGAGCGGTACCTATTTATCTACTTGCACTTTGACGTGCTTTCAAACTGCTAGGTGGGCAGGAGCTGGGACCGAGCAACAGGAGCTCATCCCGTCGCAGGGATTCGAACCGCCGACCTTCTGATCAGCAAGCCCTAGGCTCTGTGGTTTAACCCACAGCATCACCTGGGTCCCTTAAATTACTTATCCTATAAACTGCCCTGTGATTGTTAGATGAAGGGCAGTATATAAATTTAATAACTCGTCATCATCATCATCATAAAATTATCTACTCATCTGAACTATCTTTTTGGCTTTGTTCCACATAAAATCCTCCAGCTCGCTCAGCCTCTGTTGTGAGATATATTGAATCTATATCCAATTCTTTTCTGTCACACTCATCACATTATTTTTTGCCTCCCTTTTCTCCTTGTCCTGTTTGTTCTGCCCACTTCCTTTGTAAGATCCAACTCTGAGTCCATCAGCAGCAGGCTCCCAATTAGCAAATACTTGCTACTGGGATGTGGCTGTTATTGCTGCCTTCACCAATTACAGATGTCACAGTCTTCAATGGTCTCTGAGCACTTGAGGCACCGTGGAGATGCCATCCATGGTGGGGAGTTTTGAGTTTCCGGGCGCAAAAGAATGCAAGCGCTTTCCCTCCCCTTCATCTTAACCCTCTGAGCTGGAGTCGCCACGATAAAACAAGCAATTATAAAGCAATTACTCATAATAATGGCAAAATGCAGGCCTGAGGCTTGCAAAAATGAAAACGGGAGGATAAGATAGAGGGGATGTGAGCAAAGGTTGCAGGGTTTGGGACTTTTTAGTTCAGAGAAAAGGTCAGCAAAAAGTGACAATTTAGAAATTTATAAAATTACTAGCTGACCCGGCCACGCGTTGCTGTGGTTTTTGAAATGTTTTTGTAATGCTTAGGTGTAATGTTGAGTTTAGGTTAGGTTAGGTTTTGTTGTTTGTATCATAAGACTTGATGGTGTCCTCCCTCCCTCCCTTTCTCTGTTCTTCCTTCACTATTTCCTCCCTCCCTCCCTCCCTTTCTCTGTTCTTCCTTCCTCCCTCCCTCCATTTTTCCGTTCTTCCTTCCCTGTTTCTTCCTGCCTCCCTCCCTTCCTACATTTTTTCCAGAAAGCGGGTAGCAGACATTTTCCCCACTCTCTCATTGTTGGTGCAAGGAGAAATAAAAATATATCACACAGAATTCCTGGATGCCAAGTTTCAAGTTTGGGGCAACTACACTTTGGTGAGAGAACCCCAGCAGAGATTTAACATCACAAAAAAGGTAGCAAAGCAAAGCATGGGAATATAGGCTTTAACATCTTAAAAAGTGCCCTTTCAAGTTGAGTTCCCAAAGGTTCCTTAAAAAGTTTGTTTCCAAAGTTTCCTATGTCCCCTGGCATAGAAAAAGACCACACATTTGCTAAGTTAAAAATGATTTACTGACAAACTCTTCAAGGTCAGATACAGCCATGGTTTCCCCCAAGGAATGTAGGGAACTGTAGTTGAGAATTGTGCCCTGAGCTGTCTGAGGAAATTCTGTACAGGGAAGTTTTTTAAATGTTTAATGTTTTATTATGTTTTTATATATGTTGGAAGCTGCCCAGAGTGTCTGGGGCAAACCCATAAGATGTGTGGGGTATAAAATAGTGAAATTATCATTATGTAATGGGACGTCCCTATTTTCATCAGAGAAATGTTGGAGGGTATGTCAGAATTGTGAGGAAACCCCTGCTCTCTTCACAGAGCTATGGTTCCCAGAATTCCCTGGGAAGAAGGATCAACTGTTAAACCTCATAGAGCTAAATTGTAGCTCTATGAGGGGGAGAGGGGGTCTCTTAACAAATCTCAGCACCCTTAACAAACTGATTCTTTGGAGAAAGCCATGACTCGTTAAAGATATCACGTTAAAGATATAATATTGCTCTGACAAGGAGCTCTCACAGTTTGTCTTGCGAGGAAGTAAATCCCTCCCCACTTACCCCCACAATAAGTTTAAATTGCAGCTTCAGCAATTTGTCTGCCTCCCTCCCCAGCCCCTCACAAACACTCACACCATTCCTCTGAATACACATCTGGGTGCCAGCATCTGCCTTCCACCTCAGCCTGTCAGCAAATACTGCTTCCCCTTCTGCCCCCACCAACGTGAAATCAAAGCCGCCTTCCAGACTCCCCTTGCCTCACCTCAAAGCGCTTGTCACACACAGGTGGCAAAACAAACTCTGCCCATGAACAAAGATCCCTCTCATGTTCACAGGCTGGCGAGAGAGGCCAAGGCCTTTTCACAGCGGGTGAGGCCTGCCACAGCACGTTTAATCCAAAACCGGTTCGCTGGCCTGGGTCTGGCCAAGGCGTCTGATTCATGCTGCTGTAAGGGCTTCTCAAGGGCTTGCCTCTTCTGGAGGGACGGGGCTTGCAGTTTAATATTTGTATGTGTTGATGTAAATACCTCATCGGCATACATAAATTTAAATTCGTCCACTGCCAGTCTGAATGCCAAGCTGGTACAGCGTGGACTCTGATCAGCTGTAGATTTGAGAGTCCTGAGTTCAAAACCATGCCTGTATTCGCTTTGTCATCCAGATCTGCACAGGGCCAGTGCCGGATTTACATACATATAAACTAAACAAGCTATAGCTTAGGGCCCCACTCTCCTGCCCACCCCCCAATATACTTCTTAATTGTAAAGGTAAAGGTAAAGGTAAAGGGACCCCTGACCGTTAGGTCCAGTCGCCGACAACTCTGGGGTTGCGGTGCTCATCTCACTCTACTGGCCGAGGGAGCCGGCGTACAGCTTCCGGGTCATGTGGCCAGCATGACTAGGCCGCTTCTGGCAAACCAGAGCAGCACACGGAAACGCCGTTAATTAATTAATTAATTAATTTTCTTTCACTATTAATATACTTCTTCTTAATTGTATTTCAGTTCAAAAGTTACTTTGATAAAATACATATTTTGTTATGTGCAAATGGCTTTAGATACCTATTAGGTCCATAAATTACCATACAGCATATATTCAACACACAAAAACAGCGACAATTTGTTGTTGACAAAGGACAGCTGGACATATAAAGGGCCCCATTACCTTCAGTAGCTTAGGGCGTCATCAAACCTAAATCCGGCCCTGCACAGGGCTATTGTGTAACACCTTGCATATTACGGTAAATATCCTGTAAGGGTGAGAGTGAGAGGGCCATGAATCCAGGAACGTGCTCAGTGGTTGCATGAAAAAGGTCTTAGGATCTCCATCACTGGGGTGGAATTACCGGGTAGTCACCAAATTCCATGCTAGTCCTACTCAGAGCAGATCTGCTGAACTTAATACACAACATGGCTAACTTAGGTTCATTAATTTCAGCGAGTCTCCTCTGCGTAGGTGTAGTATAGCAATTAAAGTGTTTTGGATTAGAACCTGAGAGACCCGGGTTCAAATCCCCAAACATCCCCATGAAGCTCACCAGGTGACCTTGGGCCGGTCGACATCCCTTGGCTTAACCCGCCTCACAGGGTTGTTGTGAGGATAAAATGGCGAGCAGAGAACCTTGTACCCCTACCCTTGGAGGAAAGGTGGGGCATACTTGTAATACATGACCCCATACATGCAACCTCTAGCATTTTCATGTAGGGCTGGGAGAGACTCTCTGCCTGAAATTCTGTGGAGCAAGCTGCCGGCAATACTTGGCCAGTTGGACCAATGGTCTGAGATGGTGTTATAGAAAAATTATAACATGATGATACCAGGCAGGCGGCTGACTACCATCATCGTCCCCCCCCACTCCCCCCAAGGCTGAACCAGTTTGAAATCCAAAATTCCTGGTCTTTCTGAAGCTGAGCATTTGTTAGCAGAGGTGTGGGGCTTCTTGCCCCACATCTGGTGCCGGTGCTGCTGTTCCCTCTCGGTTTATTTTTCCTGTGAGCTGCTGGCGCTGGTGCAGAATTCAGGCATGGTGGCTGGGAGCCCCCCGCTGTCCTCAGGCTCCGGTTTGGGAAATGGCGGCCAGGGGATGACATGAGCTGTTCCCTAGGCATCCCTCTCTCTGCTCCCCACCCCCACCCCCGTCTGCAACTACCCCTGTCTCTCGCCTGCCTCCCCTCAAAAAAACCCAAAACCCAAACTGTGTGTCTGGCTTCCAGGTGGAGAGAGAATGGGCAAGGGAAGAAAGCAGGAAAGTTATCCATCTCTCCTTCTTTCCTGTAGCTCAAGCACACCTTCTGCGAGGTGCCAGGCACCGCAGGTTTGATATCGGAAAATAAATCACAAGAACAAGGAAGGGGATAACTGGGAATCAGGAGGCGGTGTGTCCAGTGTTAGTCACCCCCAAAGCAGGCCCACTGCAACTAATGGGCATTACTAATGTGGGTCCGTTAATTTCAATGGGTTTACTCTGAGTAGAAAAGCTGTGTGCACACTACACCTTTGAAGCGCATCCTTTCCCTCGAAGAATTCTGGGCCCTGTTGTTTACCCTCACAGAGTTATAATTCCCAGCCGCCTTTACTAAACTACAGTGCCCAGAATTCTTTGAGGGGTGTAAACGTGCTTCAAATATGCCTTAAAGGTATAGTGTGTACACAGCCAAAGTTAGATGCAACCCCAGGCTCCTAGGTAGGTAAACTAGGGAGCCACACAGTGATTTCAATTCAAGACCATTTTTTTCATTGTCTGTCTGCACTCTGGACAAGGCTGATGTCCTGACCAGGGGAGCTGTGGGATGCTCAGATCTCTTGGGGCCAGCCCTACCGTTGGCTAGAGAGAGGCAGATACACAGAAAGGCTCTATCCCTACAATTTTCCATGCTCTTTGTGCAGATGCCAGGGAAGGGCTGTTTGGTGCGTCTCCACTCCCAGCTCCTGTGTAGAGTTACATGGGAGCTGTAATAATAATAATAATAATAATAATAATAATAATAATAATAATAATAAATTTATTATTTCTACATCCACTCTGGACGGCTCACAGCATATCTCAGAACATAAAAAGCTTCCCAATACAGGGCTGCATTGAGATGTCTTCTAAAAGTCAGATAGTTGTTTATTTCCTTGACATCTGATGGGAGGGCATTCCACGGGGCGGGTGCCACTACCGAGAAGGCCCTCTGCCTGGTTCCCTGTAACTTTGCTTCTCGCAGCGAGGGAACTGCCAGAAGGCCCTCGGAGCTGGACCTCAGTGTCCGGGTTGAACAATGAGGGTGGAGACGCTCCTTCAGGTAACGCCTGAAAGGAGCTAAAATGTTGTATTGCAAATTGCTCAAGCCTTCCTCTCTTCCCTTCCATTTTCCATCCCTTGTCCAAAGAAGACATTCAGTATTCTATGACCACTGAGCATGCTTGCTCCTTATATGGCTCTTTTGGGGTTGAGTGGGTGGCCTCTTGGGGTTTTTTTCCCTCACAGATTTTTTTTTTTGGTAGTTTCGCAAACTTTGGGTTTTCTCCAAACATACCCTCTTGTTTCTCAGTGGGTCCACTTTGGCTATACTGTAGTCCTGTTGGCACTCGCCAGCTGGGTTCACTGTTAGAGGAGAGGGATTATACAAATTAATGGAGGAGAGATCTTTCCGTGGCTATTGGAAGCTGTGTGGTGCATCCATGTTCAGATGCAGGGCCACTGAATGCTGAGGAGCAACCAGGGTTTGGAGAGGGCATCCTGGAGGCATTTGGCTGGCCACTGTGGCTTCTGAACAAGAAATACCTTTTGCCTGGCCAAACAGAGCTCTTCTTGTGCTCCAGAGTGTAGCTGACCATGCTTAGGGAGGTGTCTACTTGGCTCTATGAATTGAGCAGCCTTTGATGGTTTCCTCCTAGAAGGGCCAAATGAAAAACAACTGAGGAGGATGAATCACGCAAGCAGTCTTCAGGAGCCAGCTGCTTAAACACTCCAAAATGGGGTGTGGGGTTCACAAATGAAACCTGAGAGTCTTAACGTCCATTTTTCTAGCAGGAACCACAAAACAGCAGGTGCCTTAGCATCATGCCACGTTTTCATTTTAAGAATATGGATCAGGGAGGCGAAGAGCTCGTGTCCTGCTTTTGGCCCTCCCATAAGGGCATCTGATTGGCCACTACAAGAACAAAATTCTGGACTAGATAGGCCTGATCCAGCTAGACTCTTCTTGTGTTTTTAAAACTCAGTGACTCAGAGGTGGAGCTAGAATTGGGAGCTGACCAGCAGTTAACCTTGCATATGATAATTTACAGGTATGGATGCAAATTTGAACACAGTGGGACTTACTTCTGTAAAGGCTTGCAGTGTAAGGCTCAGTTTACAATAAAGGAATAAACACTCCATGTGTTTCCTTAAAGGATTGCTGGCTGCTGAAGCATTGTAATTAAAATACTTAAAGTGGAGATTGGTTACATTTTCCTTCAAAATTATAGGAAGGGCTTCCTATGCCAGCTTCACAATTTCTTTCATGTGGTGCAGGTATTTTATTTTCAGTATAAACAGGACCCTATTTTTGCGCGCATGTGCGCGCGCGCACACACACAGGGAGGCTCCTATTCCAAAAAGGACAGGAGTGGGGTGGGGTCAGATCTCCCCACCACTTTTAATTGTTCTCCGAGATTTGGAGGGGAGGAAAACTAGGACATTCCAGGATCAAACCCCAAATTGGAATGACTTCTGTAATTCTGGGGCTGTCCCTGGGAAATCGGGACACTTGGGGGGTAGGATAGAGCTCCTGTTGTGACCCACCTTTGATGGAGGGTAGGATAGGGCTGCAACCCACTGCACCACCTGCTAGACCAATGTGCTAAAAGAACTGATGGTGAGTGGGCCAAATGCACTCTGCACAAGCTCGGGCTCTCTATTACTGCTTGATAGGTTTTCGAGCTGTGACTCAGGCCCTGCCCAGGGCCCAAGCTACCTTTCCTGATAGGTTCTGCCTGGCTTCTTGCTTGAATCTGTTAGATTCCCCATTTACCTCCCAGGGAACACTGCGCGCCGCAGGGTCACAAGGTTAGACAAACCCAGCAGCGCCAACCTAGTTTGCTTTGGCTGAGGCTGTGGCTTGCTGGCGAGGAATCCCCCTCCATATGCTTCCCCCCTCCCTCAGTATAATCCACACAACTCAAGCCAGGAATAACCTCCTTTCAAGTCAAGCTGGTGACCAGCCTAAGACGGGGTTGAGGGTAGAAGAAGGCAGAGACTGACAGCAAGGTGGATGGGGGACATCTGAGGGCAGGCGAAGAAGGGGGGGGTGAGGCTCTGGCGTCAGCATGAATGGAGGAGAGGGCACTGCTCATAAATGGTACAGGTATTATATGAAACAGGGGTACACTCAAGAGGGGCACATGACATGATCGCAGTCTATTGAGTCGTGTTCGTTCCATAATAATCATAATAACACATTTCTGAACAGTAGTTTCAGACACAGTCCAGCTATAAACCACACACCCATTCAAGCCACGCAGCCACAAATGCCTGACAGAATGAGGTACAAATACAGCTCAGAAAGGCAACTCGGCAAAGACCGCCTGTGGATTCACTCAGGTTGCACAAGCATTTCACATGTGTATAATAGCACGTTCACAAGCTAGAGACATATGCACTGCTCACAGACATTGCCTTGTTAAATATACACAGCATCTTTACAGGAGAAATTAAGTCTTTTGACAGATTAGAACAGAATGCCATGGCTCACCAGTTGTTGTTGTTGTTGTTAATAATATACTGCCCTATACCTGGAGGTCTCAGGGCAGTTCACAGAACAAAATCAAAATATAAAACCACAGTATATATAATCAAAATAAAAACAACTTAATAACACCCCCCCAAAAAAGAGCCACATTTTAAAAGGGCATAGGGTGTCAATCGAAGGAACGTTTTTGCCTGGCGCCTAAAGGTGTATAATGAAGGCACCAGGCGAACTTCCCTGGGGAGAGCATTCCACAGACAGGGAGCCACTGCAGTGAAGGCCTGTGTTGCTACCCTCCAGACCTCTCAAGGAGGAGGCACATGAAGAAAGGCCTCAGAAGATGACCTCAGGAACCGGGTAGGTTTATATGGAAAGAGGCGGTCCTTGAGGTTCTTAGCTCTACACTGAACCAAACTCCCAGAATCCTTTGCTGCTATATTTTATAATTCCCACGCCTAGGACATGTGAATATATACAGGTATATGTGTGTGATATAACATATATATAGGGTGTAATAACATAGAGGGGGATTACTGTATGTCCGAAGTGCTTTGTTATTAGAAGCATAACTCCTCCCATATTATTCTTTTCTGATGGAGACTTCTTGATGTAGCAGGCACAAATTCAACAGGTGAAGCCTTCTGTACCATGACGTTTTCTGGACGGTGGATGGCAATTGTGTGTGGGCAATCTGGGTGAGTCAGGAGGTGGGGAATCAGCAAATAAGTGTTTGTGCACGAGAGCTGGGACTTTCTTTTGCTGTTGCTTTTCCTTTCATCTCAGTGGGATTTTTCCCGAAAATTACTCAGAGCGTTCTTCCAGAGCAGAAGTCCTGGAAGACATCCGAGTTCAGCCTCTCTTCTCTCCCCAACACCAGTAAACACAGAAGACTCGAAGACTGACTCTGCCAGTGGGGGTGCCCGAATGCAGAGAAAGGGCAGCAAAACAGGCTGAAAATTCCATGAAAAATCTGTTTAGTACTAGGCTGTTAGTCATTGCCTTCCATGGCAAAATTACTCTCTGTATTGTCTCCAGCGTAGTAAATCCATACATTAATGCACTGTATGTACCTGAAGATGAAAACAGAGTACACAATGTGATTTTAACCAAAGTTAAAGACTTTGCGATAGCATTCAGTTGAATCTTCTGCTTGCATCCTCCTTGATAAATACTCTGCAACCGATTGTCCCCATAAATGGATTTTTAATCAGATTGGTTTCCTGCCAAAAAGGTCACATGTGGTTGTTTAAAAACAATTATTGTTCACCTTTCGGTTAAGGTAATACCCTTTAAGATGATTTCCCATAAAATAAAGAAGAATTATCAATCAAGAAGAATATCACAGTGTAGGGATTTCATACACTGGAGACAATACAGATGCCATTCTTCAGGGTTCAGCTGCCTCCTCAGAATCTCTAGAAGTTAAATCTCTGCATCTGTTTGGAGTGTGCTTGTGCGTGTGTCTTGCCTCTCATGCACAAGCATGTGTATGCCTGCACATGAGCACTAAAGCATCATGCAACATACAGAAAACGTTTTCACACATTGCAACTGTTGAGGTATGTCTATTAGGGAAATAGCTTTGGGGGGAAATGTGCATATTAGGCAAGATTGAATGCAAAACTGCATATTTGCTTATGAAATTTCATGAGGACTTAAAAAAAACCAAAAAACACCACAAACTGACATGGAAATGTGGAAAATCAAATTTACGATTCGAAAAATGAGAAATGGAGAGAAACAGAAATTGACAAATTAGCTATATTGCAGACCAGTAACCTTTCCCCAGTATATCATTAAACAAAAGGAACCCACACCCTTTTAGTTGAGCACAGCTTATTGCAGAGTAAATGGATATAGCATACATTAGATCAGATGTTGCTAAACTACACCTCCCATCAACCCCAACCAGCCTGGCCGCTTGGGCCAACACTCAGTGTTGTTGAGTGTTGTAAGTCAACATCATCTATTGGGTCAAAGGTTCCCCTATGCCTGCATTAAGTGGTACAGTCTTTAACAATCTGCAACAATGTGAAAGTGAGAGAAGCAGAATCAGGCAGTAATTTTGGGCATAAGAATAGGGCTAATAGACACATTTCTCTGTTTCAGTTAGAGAAAATATGCAGCCTCATGAAAGGTCAAATTGCATAAATGTTCAGTGACTCACACACACACACACACACACACACACACACTTATTAAGTATAACTGTTTAATTGTACATTGAAAAGGAAAATAACTGTTATGAGTACAGTGGTACCCCTACTTATGAACGCGATCTGTTTCAAGGTGCCATTTGCACCCCGAAGGGTCCGTAAGTAGAGCGCTGCTACTGCGCATGCGCAAAGCGCAATAGAGCACTTCTGTGCATGCGTGAAGTGCGCATATCGCTTCTGCACATGCGCGTGCAGCGAACCCGAAAGTAAATACTTCCGGGTTTGCTGCGTTCATAACCTGAAAAGCCGCAACGTGAAGCAAACGTAACACAAGGTATGACTGTATAGCTAAAGGGACCATAGAAAACTCCACTGAAGCTAAGTGAGACTCTCTGAGTTCCTAATAGAGGGATAATTAGCTGAGAATGTATCTCTGCTACTTTCTCATGTTCTCATGTGGTGTTTAACTTCGATCACATGAGAGGGGTATTCAGTTGTAAATCACCATTTTGTGTGAGCCAAGTCTTTGTTCTCAAGCCACCAAGGACAAAGGATGTGCTAATGATGTTTCTTCTGGAGAGAATACACAGCCTGAGGTTGTAATGGAGTTTGTGTGGAGAGAAAGAACTTTGCTTTCAGTTCTGTTTGAAGTAATTTTATATTTTTAAGATGTTCTGCCTATGCTTGGACAAGCACATTATTTTAGGCAACTATTTGGATGTATCCTAATTGTTGTAAATCTGTTTTGGAACAAGTTCTGTTAGTAAAACTTTAGAACCATATTTTGGGCTGGACAATTTTTATTCCAAGAAGAATAGGGTTTTAGTCATCCTATTGCTTCCATATGCACAATTTTAATAACAACAGTACAGCCTTCCTTTTAGGGCATAACACATACCAGGTGACTTACACAATCATAAAACATAAGTTACATTAGCAGCCAGAAAATTCAGACCGTTAGTGACATCCAACAGTGTCTATCCACCGGTGGAACAGGCATCTCATGCAACAGGACTTTTCCTTCCTCTCCTCTCTCCTGCAGCCCTATGGGCCCCACTACCTGCTCGTAGGGGTTGCATGACCTTCACCAGGTGGCAAAGGCTCACTTGGTGGATATTTAGGGATCTAAAAACCACAGCTCATCTTCTAACTTTGACAGCCTTTATGCATGGTGAAGAGTGGGGCTCCTGATAAGGTGAAAGAGAAGTATGGAATATGTTTAAGTAGCAAATCAATAAGAAGATATTCTACTATGTTGAGGACTTGTTGTTGAAGTTCTCCCTACCGGTATTTCATGATGGTGAACAGAACATCCTTATTCCAGAAATCCAAACAAAGTGCTTTGGGGAGGAGAGGACAAGAAAGTATGACATCTACGACAAAGTAGACCCTGGCTGAATTGCTAATCCCTAAATTCTCTTAAACTAGGCAGGCAAAAAAAAAGATCAAAAATATTTATTTTATGGGTGGGACTATGAATTAGGGGTAGAAATGAAAATCCAATACAGAAAGGCCATCTGTTCCCAGCCACTTACCTTGATGCAGGAAGAGATCTGATGTCCTTTGAGGAGAGTGACCTGCACCCAACCCTCCATTTTGTATACACTGGTACCTCGGTTTTCGAAAGCCGTAAACCCGGAAGTAAATGCTTTGGTTTTTGAACTCGCCTCGTAAGTTGAACATGCCACACGGCTTCCGTATTGAGTTTTCCATACTGTATTGAGTTTTCCATATTGAGGCTTCCGTACTGAGTTTTCGGTTTTCAAACGTTTTGGAACTCGGACGGTCTTCCGGAACGGATTACGTTCGAAAACTGAGGTACCCACTGTGCTATCAAGTTTATTTTTGTGATGGACATTCTTTCTCCTTTTTAGTACTAAGCTGATAAGTTAGGTTACACCTTTTTGTATTGTATTGTTTTATGTAATGTTTTATATCATGTTGTATGGATTTCTGTATTTATAGTCCTATGAATACATATGATTCATATGTATTTGTAGATACGTATTAATTGTGTTTATTATTGTTCAATTGGTATGTTGTGAACACAATTTTCTGGAAAAGTGGTCTATATAAATAAACTGATGATGAACAAGAGGTGGGTCTGGTCATCCCTGTCTTGCCTGCTCATTTTCTTCCCACCTCTCTCTCTCTCTCTCTCTCTCTCTCTCTCTCTCTCTCTCTCTCTCTGCTTTTGCATTTATGAGTTTCTTTTGTCCATTGATCCATACAGTCTCCTTCTGTCTTTCTATCTCTTGGTTATTTTTTTTCGCTCTCTCTCTCTCTCCTGGTTGGCATCATTCCATGGAAAGCTGCATGACTATGCCAGCAGGGAGTTGGACCCTGGGTGTCTGCCTGTTTGGTGTGGGGGAGGAAAAGGAGGTGGCGATTCTTACTGTTCCAAACTCCGGACCAATCGGACCCCCGTACGCTGTCCCATCGCCCGCCCCGCAGTCCCTTCTGCTGACACGCTGTCAGAATTCCACCCCAAGGATGAAATAAACAGGTTCCTCAGTTCAGACAGGAGCCGAGAGCTGTACTCCCCATGTGGGGCCGGGTCAAGGTTCGACCCCAACATACCGACACTAGCAGGGTGCGAGGAATGCAGGAGAAGAGAATTCTTCACAGCCCCAGACAGACACTCAGAGATACTCCTCGCACACTCTGGAGACCTCGTGCCACCGCTGAGCTTTGGACACACTGAGCGGAGGAACAAGGCGAGGAACAAAAAGCCCTTCATGTCCGGATGCAGAGCAGAGACCGTGTGCACCACACAGAAGAGGGGTCTTTGGGGAGCTGAACAACCTTTGAACACTCAGATCAACTCCTCTCTCTCTTTCTCGGAGGATCGGAAGTAAGCGGAAGAAAAACAGGTAGACAAATGGACACAGAGACAGCCTGGAAGGCAGATAGATGTGCACCTAAAACAATAAGTAGGTAGGTCAGAAAAGAGCAAGGTTCTGCTGTCTCACTTTCTCTGAAGGCCCAGGGGGGACGTTAAGAAGTTCTCCCGGACATCCTACCCTTGGTCATCTCCCCATGGACCCACCAACAAACAACCTTTCATTGTGGGTGCCCCTGGGCAACGGGACTGTGTCGGAGGGAGGCGAGTCAGCCGCAGCCCTGGGAGCTGTGCTGAGCCTGATGTGTGCCACCGGGGTGGCGGGAAACCTCTACGCCTTGGCAGTGGTGCGGGCATCACCCTCAGCTTCCTCGCTCCGTGTCCACTTGGTCAACTTGGCCTTGGCCGACCTGCTGTACCTGTCGACAGCCCCCTTCATTGTCCACAACGGGCTGGTGAAGGACTGGCTTTTCGGTGAGGCCGGCTGCCGGGTCCTCCTTAGCCTGGACCTTCTCACCATGCATGCCAGCATCTTCCTGCTTACCCTGATGAGCTGTGAGCGCTACGCTGCCGTGGCCCACCCCTTCCAGGCCGCAAGGCGTGCGCGGCGCTGCCGGCGACCTCTGGCCCTCGCCATCTGGCTCCTGTCCTTTGCCCTGGCCCTGCCCATGATGGTGATGATCCACCAGGAGGAGCGGGCGGTGGGGGACGGCGTGCCCATCCGGCGTCTCTGCTCCCCAACCTGGAGCGAGGAGCAGTACAGGGTCTACCTGAGCGTCCTGTTCAGCACCAGCATCGTGGCTCCCGGCATCATCATCGGGTCCCTCTACTGGCGCTTGGCGAGGACTTACTGGGTGTCGCAGACGCGCGGTGGGTTGGGCCGCTCTCCAAAGAACCGGGTCTTCCTCCTCATCCTTGTCATTGTCCTGGCCTTTTGGGCTTGCTATTTGCCCTTCTGGGTCTGGCAGCTCCTGCCTCTTTACTGCCAGCAGGCTGCCCGGCTGCCCGTCCACACAGAGATCTCCATCAACCACTTGGTGACTTGCTTGACTTACGGCAACAGCTGCATCAACCCTTTCCTCTACACTTTGCTGACGCGCAACTACCGTGAGTACCTGCGCGCCCGCCAAAGGGGGTCTTCGCGCACTTCCCTGCGATGCTTCCAGAACAGAGAGAGGCCGCAAGGAGAAGGCCAGGAGGTCATCTGAGCCGAGGCAGGTAAGGAATGAAAGGCACATGAAAAACACAGAGAGCTTCCTTATTGCGGAGTCAGAATGTTGGCCCATCAAGCTCAGGGTTGTCTCCGAGGGATGGGAGAGGATTTTTGATTCCATTTGCACCAGCATGGTGCAGTGGTTGGAGTGTAGGACTAGGACCTGGGAGACAGACCAAGGTTCAAATCCCCACTCGGCCGACCTCCCAGGGTTGTTATGTAGATAAGATGGGGAGGGGGTTGAACCTTGGAGGGGAAAAGTGGGATAGAAATGCAATAAACAAAGAAAAGTAAAAGACATCTAAATATGGATCTATTAAATTTGCACTCTCCAAAACAATATGAGAACCGAAACTCAGCCATCCTTCAAATGCCACACTTATCTGAATTTTGCAATGGGGTTTCCCAACCAATGTTTGCAAAAAGAAAGAGAAAAAATAGCATATGTTGTGGGAAAGTGTGCATTAGAACTGATATATTAGTGAAAACAGCACACAATGATTCATTATATTAGGATAAATTCCTAGCAACAACATATCCATTAGTCAAAACAGCATAAAAGTGTGCTTATTAGGAGAAATTCACTTTAAAATGCTGAAGAATTTCCATTATTATTATTTTTTAAAGAAAATATACAAATTGCTGAAGAAATGTGGATAACTAAATTTACGATTGGGAAAAATGAAGAACTGACTAGAACTGACATAGACCAATATCCCTTATTGTCTACAATGGCTGGGAGCACCTCGTCTGGAGTTTAGGCAGCAGGAATTCCCAGCCCTACCTGGAGACGCCAGGAATTGAACCGGGGACCTTCTGCATGTAAAGCAGATGCCCTACCACTCAGCTACAAGGAAGGCCAAGATGAATGTTGAGCATTGCCTTTATGTCCGAAGCCACGCTGCAGGGTGCAAAGCTTTGGAAACTCAGACTGCCGCGGCTTATTTGGAGTCATTATAGGGCCTTGTTTTCTTTTCAACAGAAACTTTGATCCCCAGCGTGTGTTAAGAGTTGGGTCACTCACCGAACAACTTCCTTACTAAGTGGATGGAATGGGGGGGGGGGTTTGATGTTAAGTGCAACGTCGGCAGTTGGGAGGGTGTACCGAATTCTTGCTCTTCTCGCATCGCCACCCCCTAAATCACCTCCTCAGTCCTTTTTCTCCTGGTGGCCATCAGAAGACTCCCCTGCCCCTCTTCCAGAAGCAAAAATGACAGGAGAGAAGGAATTTTGGAGGCATGTGGGGTTCAGCCATACGCTTCCCCAAACCTTGGAGTTATTTGTGAAGCTGTGAGGCTTCTTGGTACATTCAGAGCATATGAAGTTGAGGGCAATGGAGACGAAGTGTGATCCATTAGTAGTAGAGGGTTCACACACACACCCCACCCCACTTTGTGCTGGGCATCCAGATCAGCGTGATTTCAGAAGACTGTCGGCATCATCCCTCACTCTGGAACTTTGTCGTCCACAAAGTTCGGCTGGCCGTCAAGGTTGGAAGAGGTTGGGCTGCCTTCACATTTAGCTTCACCTTGAGAACTGCAGGTTCTGTTTAAAATGAACCAAGCTCCTAGCCCTCATCATTGGACAACTTCACTGAGTCATTTAGTAATTTGCACAAATGTGAATTACCTAGCAAGGACTCTTCCCCCACCTCATCCCGATCTACATCTCATGCAAGTTTCACAGCAGAACAACAACTAATAACCACACGATGCTTAGCCATCCTGCTCTACTAGTTTATCCTCAGGCCTCTGGACAGATTAATGAGAAAAGAGAGCAGAAAAAAGAGGGGCAGCTATTAATTAAAAAGCCAAACGCAACCTTAAAATATTTTTTGGGCAAAAGCTTCCCCCTCCCGACTGTAAACTGGTACAGTTTACCTGGGAGTAAATCCCACTGATAGAAGTGGGACTTGTTTCCGAGAAAACGCAGACAGGACAGTCCTGTACATTACTAACCTTTCTTTAGTAGCAAAATCAAACTGAACTGAGGGAAAGGAAAATCTAAATCCATAACTATTACAGTATATGAAGTCCTGAAACACCTTCTATAACCATTTTTAAAACGCAGTGTACAGGAATGGGTGACAGGGTGCTATTTTTTCCACAGAATATGCTTGACTGAGAGCTTAAGAGATAGATCTCCTCTCAACTTAAAAGTATAAAGATATTTAGAATTAGGCAATATTAATAGACAGTTTTTTTCTGAACTTGCACCATTGGAAAGAGAGATTATATTTTGATCAGCTATATATGCATTTTAAATATATTAGATTCCATGTCTTAAAACATTTTTTTCAGGGTTTTGGTTCAATTTGATATGGTTATTATTTTTAAAGAATCTAATTTAACTGACACTAGCTTTTTGGTCTCAAGTATTATTATTTTTTAATTAAGTGGATATATTACTATTGTAACCCCTGGACATTCACAGTGAAAACCTAACAATGTTTCCTTAAGTCCTTCTGTATTTAATGGAGGTAACTCCCAGAGAAATGCAAAACAGGGTTGTAGCCTAAATTATTAACAGTTGACCGGGATATAATTTTCATATATTTAATGTCAGTAACTTAAGCATCACATTATTTTTCTCTACATTAATCCACAGGAGGCTCCTGCTTGCATCTCATGGGAGCAGTTTCTACCGTTGGCACTTGACACCTTGTAAACTTGCTAAGATGTATAATAACTGTTGGAGATGTGGAGAACCTGGTGGGAATACATTACATATGTGGTGGACATGCAGGGGGGTTAAACCATTTTGGAATGATATTTATCTGGAACTAAAAGGAATTTTGAAAGTGAATATTAAAAAAAACAAACCTGAATCATTCTTATTAGGTATTACCGGTTTGGATACCCCCCCCCCAAAAAAAAACAAGGAAAATCTTTCTTTATGCCACCACAGCTGCGAGGGTTATACCGGTAATAGCTACACATTGGGAAAGCAGATATGTACCCACCAGATCTGATTGGCTAGAAAAACTAACAGAGTATGCGGAGTTAGACTACTTATCAGAAAGAATCAAAGATAAATCCAAACAGGAGTTTGTCTCAAATTGGAATTGTTTCAAGGAACACTTGAAGAGTAATTGCTGCGATCTGAAAACAGTAACGGCCTTTGAGTAGTTTCAGTGGATAACAAATTTAAAAGGGAAACCGATAGATAAGAAAATATTATAAATAAAAAGACAATGGACAAATATAGGCAATAACTTTATTAGTACAAAATGGAAGAGACGGGAAGTCATTCATTTATGAGGAGTATTATGATTTTAAAATTACATCTTTTCCCCCCTTTTTTGTGTACAGTAATACTTGTCGATCTATGATAATAATAATTACGAACATACTCTGAAAACAAGAATATGTATAATTGTAAGATGTAAAGTTATGATGTAAAGATATACTTGTGAGTAATAAAGGAAAAACTAAAAAGAAGAGAAAAGAAAAAGAAGAAGAGAAAAGAATTAGGGAGCAGAGATTCGGTTCAGTTTAAATTTAAAGGTGAATCTAGCTAATTTGCATTTTTCAAAACAATAAGCAAAGCAAAACGCAGGCATCCTTCAAAATTCGCATTCTCCGAATGATGCCATGCAGTTCTCCAGCCAAGTAATGTGTACCAAAATGCATGTATTAAAGTATGCATAAAATGCATATATAAGTGAAAATAACATGAAAAAATGCATTGTATTAGGGATGTTAATATAAATGTTAAGGGAAATATGCTTTGCAAAAATGTGCATATTAGGTCAAATTGCACACCAAAATGTGTACACTAAAAGAAATGCACACTAGAATTTTCATGAGGATTAAAAAAGAAAAAAGAAATTTGCAATCTGATGTAGAAATGTGAACTGAACTTCTCATATGGAAAAATGAGAAACTGAGAGAGAGAGAGAGAAATTGACACACAGTATTTACCCACCCTGACTTGGAATAGAGGAGATGAATTGCCCTTTTTAAACTTTTACTTTTTAAAAAGTATTTGTCATTGCAACAGACAGGACTGGATCAGTTCTTAGAACCCAGCCGGTCTTCTCTATCACAATTCATGTGCAGAATAAAATAACCTCACTTCCAGAGTCAGCTAAATATCATTTGTTGTCCCAAGAAGTTGCAGTTGTTGTTGTTACCACCTGCCCTCTTCCAGACGTTATCAAGGCAAATTATAGCAATATAAAATACACCAATAAAAACAGTTTAGTAGTGAATTTAATTTGTTTTAAACTGTTTTAAATGCTGTTTATATGATATATGTGTGTGTGTGTATTTCCCTTTGGGTGCAACAAAATTACGGGGAAGAAAAAGGACTTCAAGGAATTAAATTATTTTCCTGTTGCTGCAGTCTTAGACTTCCCTGGAATTATTGAAAAACCAGTCTTTTTTCCAACCAGATAAATAGGAATACAAGGAGAGCAAACATTTAATCTTTATGGGCCTTTATATTGATTGATTAAATCCACCCTCAATCGCAAAGGATCCTGGGACTCCTTCCCACTTGTCTATAGAAATGTCCTATTGTAGAAACTGCAAAAAAGCAATCTGTGGATTGAGTTTTCACACTACTCCCCAAATTCAGCTATGTTCCACCCTGACTTTAAAATGAGGAACACGGCCAGCATTTGCTCTAAAGTTAAAACTGAAGTCGTGCAAATTTATTGTAAGCATAAGCTTCTCAAATAATGTACCTATTTCCCCAAACCTCTAAATCCCTAAGTTCATTTAATTTGAGATGTGGGGATTGAACCAGGGACCTTATGCATGCAAAAGCACATGTCCTACCTAGGTTGACCGTATGACCTGCTTTTACAGGAGGCAGTCCTCTATTTGATGAAGTCCTCCATTTAAAGCAGGGGTCAGCAGCCTTTTTCAGAGTGGGCCAGTCCACTGTCCCTCAGACCATGTGGTGGGCCGGAATATATTTTTTTTGGGGGGGGGGGAATGAACGAATTCCTATGCCCCACAAATAACCCAGAGATGCATTTTAAATGTTTAATAGATTACTGTATTTTAATGTTCTTTTGGAAGCCGCCCAGAGTGGCTGGGGAGACCCAGCCAGATGGGCGGGTATAAATAATAAATTATTATTATTATTATTATTATTATTATTATTATTATTATAAATAAAAGCATTCTACTCATGTAAAAACACGTTGATTCCCGGACCTTCCGTGGGCCGGAATGAGAAGGCGACTGGGCCGCATCCAGCCCCCGGGCCTTAGGTTGCCTACCCCTGATTTAAAGGGACCTTGAAAGTGGTGCCCTGCAGCTGTTTTGGACTACAACTCCCATCAGCTTCAGCCAGCAGGCCCAACAGCAGAGCATCATGGTAGTTGTAGTCCAAAGCGAAGGGATCCTTGGCTATTCCCCAGTTAGCTGCTGGACAGGCAGGCATACCGGTCACCTAGTCAGTCTTCTCCATTATGGTGTTGCCTATTTCCATTTCAATTACAGTGATTATTAACGTATGCAAATTTCATGTAAATCGCTTTCCTATTCCTGTACGCATATGTGTGATGCATTGATGCTTTCTTATGGAGATGCACTAAGTGTCCACCCTCCCTCTGCCGCCGACCATGGAATAAAACAGGCAGCAAGAGTTCCATTTCTGTTTATGGCTCAGCCACCTCAGCCAGCTGGACCACAGGTTCCCTATCCCTGACTTAAAGATTACAGGGACATCAAAGGCTTCCTGGCCTTCTTCTGCTTTTTTTTCCTTTCCCCCACAGCTCTCCAGACTGTTAATCCATTGCAGAAACAGCATGGACTTCAGAAGAGAAACTGCACATAGGAAATCCCCTCACAATCCCAGGGTTGCATTTCCAGTCTCCAAAACTCTCAGGAGTTGCAAGCAAGGGTTGCCGGGTTGTTGTTGTTTATGCATTGGGTCCCTGTTCGCTGTACAACAGGTAGGAAACCAACAGGTGTACATTTCTTGAGAAGTGTGATTTCCCTGCCCTTGCAAGGCCTCAGCTCTGCAAGTTCTTCCTATCAGTTGCAAAGGCGCATTTGTGTCTCCTGCCTCTATTCACATCACGACAAACTTTTTACATGCTCAGAGGCATGTTTCCCTAAAGAACGAATTAATAACGGATGAAGAAAAGTGTTTCTTGCTGTTCTTTCCCATTTTTTCAGATTTTTTAAAAGAAAAACTTGCCTGTATATTTATGCACAGAATCATCCAATGTGTACATTTATTTGTATATTCCTCGGTTATTCTTTGCAGTTAGCAGCTGTGCTATGCTCCAGTATTCTGAAAATGGGTCCTGTTTCATTCCTCCTCTGACTTGCACCTCACAGCCTCATTTGTCTGTTTGTGAACAGGGGGAACAATAGCATAGAATAATTGTGGTGTTGGAAGGGACCCGTGAGGGTCATCTAGTCCAACCCCCTGCAATGCAGGAATCTTTTACCCAACATGGGGCTCGAACTCATGACCCTGAGATTCAGTCTCATGCTTTACTGACTGAACTATCCCAGGCTGTGATGCTTTTACATTTAAACATACAATCATGCAACTTAATAAAAATAAATAAATTGTGCTGACAGTGCAGTCCACAAAAAAGACCCTAAGAATAAATGTTTGAAAACAGCATCTGTGAACTAGAGGAAGTGAAGGAGGGCAGAACAGATGGAATCTGTCCCTGTGGGTTGTTCCTTGGTAAGGTGGAAGAGATGGCAAATTCACAGCACATTAACATATTAAGGGATGCTTTATGGACCTTGGCAAGGAGTCAGGATAAAGCGAGGAGGAGGGCAGAAGAGGGGGCAAGCTGCCCTATAATTTTGGGGACCAGTGGGGCCTGTTGGGTTATAGGCAAGGGCCCAGGCTCTCTGGTTTCCGTTTGTGGGCCTCGCAACAAATTTGCTGCGCCATTTCATTTTGCTGCTAGAAGACATGGCATATTTAAGCTCCCTTCATTCCACCTGTTATTCAGGGAAAGGCTTGTGTTCTGCTTCATCACTACAAAGCATCCGAAACAGTCACATTTTCAGTCCATTTAAATAAAAACAACACACACACACACACACACACACCCCACACTGGATGTTGCTGCATCCCTAAGGTCTTGCTCACAAGCTGCTCTTATGTGACTGTTTTCCTTTTCCCTTGCCTGCACAACAGACCCACATTCCTCCAAGCCAGATGTTAATGTTTTGGTGCCATTTTCCCACAAGGAAAAGGAGTTGAAACAGAAAATGGTGCTGACACTGATGCTATACTAAAAGTGGAGGGGAGAGAGAGAGAGAGAGGGAGAGAAAATGGGGCTGGAGAAGATTTGGACAGTCTGCAGATGGCTCGCCAGATCTCTTCCTATGATTTCATGTTGCAGCTTCCTGGTTTTGAACTCTCACCCCCCCCCCCCGCACTTTGCAGACTGGCGTTCATCTTCCGCGGACACAATTTCTCGTTGCAACAAAGCTGCCAGTCTTTAAGGTTCCACCAGACTCTTTCATCTTCTTTGCTCCTGGGGCTGGTTGGGAATCCTTTTGGAACAAGCTCCCATTAAAATAATCTTCATCATCATCTTGGCATTTTCCATAGTACAGATGGGTGTTTTGACTTTCATTTCCCGTCAGCATAAAATAAAATACTTGGAGACTTCGTTCGCTTTTACCTAGCAGAAACCACAACATTTCCCTGCCATGGGATGATTTCCAAGTCAAAGTTGTTCCCCTTTGAAGCTGTAGAATTTCCACCCACCCATCTATAACAGCTGCAGGAAAGAGACGTATGTTACAGCGAGTAGGGGAATTATGACTCAGAGTCAGGTTTTCGAGTTTGAATTTTAAAGGGTCAATGATATGTGGGGCCCTACAACTGCAGGACATTTTTCTGTCCCCCAAACCCTATTTAAAAGTCAATTTCATTTTAGATAGATTGTGGGGGTGTGGAGGAATGCAGGTTTACCGCTCAAACGACCTTCCTTTCTTTGTATTCATCAAAACTGTGGTTTACCAAAAATATGTAATAATACATAAAAAGTATTGATAAAAGAAGTTTAAAACACGTATTGATCAAAAGCAACATGGAACTTCTACATGTCTAAATAGGCTTGCCTAAACCAAAGTGTTTTAAGGCTAGGGCTGCCTTAAATTGTAGTCTTTGGGAATTGTAGTCCCAAAATATCTGGAGGGCCGAGTTTGCCTATGCCTGTGCTACAGCATTCTCCACTAAGTGCAGCTTAGAATCATAGAATTGGAAGGGACCCCCGAGGGTCATCTAGTCCAACCCCCTGCAATGCTGGAATCTCAACTAAAGGATCCGTGACAGATGGCCCTCCAAACTCTGCTTAAAAACAGGATTATGTGCAAGGGAAGCCCCACACAGAGTGCATTGTAGTAACCCAATCACCTGAATTGCTTATCATTATGATATGTACATACATAAAAGTTTCACATGGCAACTAAACAGGCCCACACATGCTAACATCTGCCTGCCACACAAGACTGGATCCATGGGCCCACCTTCAGAGCACACTTCCCACATACCCCAGTCTGAAGTGCCCCCCCCAAAACACTACCCTTGTCCATCATTTCCCCAGACAGAGGTAAAGGTAAAGGTAAAGGGACCCCTGACCATTTGGTCCAGTCGTGCCCGACTCTGGGGTTGCGGCGCTCATCTCGCTTTATTGGCCAAGAGCCGGCATACAGCTTCCAGGTCATGTGGCCAGCATGACAAAGCCGCTTCTGGCGAACCAGAGCAGCACACGGAAACGCCGTTTACCTTCCCGCTGGAGCGGTTCCTATTTATCTACTTGCACTTTGACATGCTTTCGAACTGCTAGGTGGGCAGGAGCTGGGACCAAGCAATGGGAGCTCACCCCGTCGCAGGGATTTGAACCGCCGACCTTCTGATCAGCAAGCCCTAGGCTCTGTGGTTTAACCCACAGCGCCACCTGGGTCCCTGGGTACTCTGCCTTAAACACCTTTATAGCAGCCATAAATCCAACAAGTGTGCATGCACACGAAAGCTCATACCAATAACAAACTTAGTTGGTCTCTAAGGTGCTACTGGATGGATTTTTTTTTTTTATAACTCCAACAGGCGCAGATGCCCTGCTGGAGAAACAGTGATTAGATGGAGAATCAGTTCTAACAGAACAGGAACAGCAGGCTACTGCTGCCCTCTGGTGGGCAAGGTGAGTTATAGCAGCCTTCGTTTACTACTGCTTGCGTCCCCCAGAATAGCTGCTGCATTAATTATTGGGCATCTCCATATCCACACTATTTATTGCATTTTAAACGTGTGTTTGTTTGTTTTTTAAAACACTTTTGGGTCAAGTGCTTGCTCACTTTACTGAACATGCATTCATATACCTGTTGAAGACGTAACAACCCCAACCGTGACTACTGCTGGCTCTGCTGCAGCAGCAGTACTCCATATCTGAAGGATGCCCATCTCTCCTGTGGCTGAACTGCACTTCTCCAGTTTGGGAGGAGCTAAAGGGGGAAATAGCCTCTCCTTCCTCCTAGCCCACCAGCTGAAATCCGATGATGTCTGACAGTGTAGAGCAGAATCTTAACTGTTACATCCCTGGCAAGCTGTTATTAGGTCTGTGGTTCAAACCTGCTTACAACCCAATCTGTATTCACTAAAAACAACATACCCTTATAATCAGGCGGTGTATATGTTGCAATCACACAACAGTAGAAGAAAGCTGCAGAATTATATTGGCCACGGCATTCAGCTCCCTTCCTTTTCATTCTACCCACCCAACCAAGTTTCTTGTGTTTCTAAAGATACGATTAATCCTGTGGGTGGTGAATCTCAGCAAGGCAAACAGTTGCTGCATAAGATTTATAGCAGCCAGGGGGAAAGGTTCGGTGCTCCTCCTTGCCCTGCCCTGTTCCAAGCATCACCAGCAAAACAAATGAAGCAAAACAAAGATAAACCATGCACATTTGCATAATTTTATTCAGGTTGCAGAATCCACCTTTTTGTCGTTGCGGAATTTTCGTCACATCGGAGCAGAATTATTATCGTTTCTTTTTAAATCATCACAGAAGGGCACACGGATCTGACTACGCCTTTTGTAATCACGGAAGACCATGCGCATACAAGCCAAGTAGCACCCAGCCATTAACTGAAGCATAAAACGGCAGAAGACCCTTTGCTCGGGGGTTGAGCAGAGGCTTCAGCAGATGAATGGTCTCCGGTATCTCCAGCTTTAAAAATGGACCTAAGGAAGCCGGGCAGGGAAAGGACCATACAGACCAGCCACTCCCATTTAATATTGGTAGATGATACTGGCTGGCTAGATGGACCTGACTTGAGTTTGTCTACAAACACAGAAGCTCAAAATGCTATTTTGTGCCTTAGCACAGACCAGGGGTGGAGAACCTGTTGCCTTCCGGATGATGCTGTACTCCAGCTCCCATCAGCCCCAGCCAGCATGGCCAATGGCTACAATGATGGAAAATGTAGTCTCACAAAATCTGGAAGGCCACAGGCTCCCTACTTCTGCCACAGCCTGGCCCTTCGACACCCATACAAGACAGTACCTCCTAGTCACACATGCACACTGGGCACCCACAACGTTGGGTGGAACTTGGCACACCTGCATTGAACACAGCAGGGCTCATTTCTGAATAAACACGTGAATTGCAATGGGGCGTCAGCAATGTTCTCTCTCTCCTGTCTTTTATGATATATATCCCTATGACAAATATTAGCATATCCATCCAACTTCATTTCTAAGAAACTTTCCACCCTGTTAATAAAAAATAAATGAATCTCAGAGAGGTTTCATTTGGGCTTTTTTTGTGGGGGGGAGGAGTCATTAAAAGGGAGTTCCACTTGTGGGAAAGACTCCTTTTGACTAAAGCCCATTAGTTTTTAATAAGGGCCGTGGGAGCAGATACCCAGCACAATACATTCCTTTATATATATATATCTATTTTCCAAAGAACACTTTTAAAACTCTTGCCCAGGAAGAATTTTCTTTCCTCACCCCATCTCCAATATCCTGACCCAGACGAGTCCCTCAAACAGCAGTTGTGACCCAAACAGCAGTTTCTTTTAAAGGCAATAAAGAAAATATGCCGCCCATCAGCCCCATTCATTTCCTCCACAACCCCCTGTTCAAGATATGAGTCGAATGCAATAGGTTCCATTCAGCCTGAGAGGAACAGAAAGTGAAGAAACTAAGAGGACGTGACGCTTTGCCCCTTTGTGGGAAGAGATTTGCTTTTCCTGTTTGTTTAAACATCATGCAAACTAGCTATATTTACACTTTCCTTCCTTGCTTTCACTCGTTTGCCCTTAATGGTTTAGACCGGGAATGGGGAACTCGCTGCCCTCAGTATGTTGCTGGACTACAACTCCCATCATCCCTGACAGCTATGTCCCCCCCCCCGGGGCTGTGGGGAGCTGGACTCCAGTAACATCTGGAAGGCCACAGGTTCCCCATTGCTGGCACGGATCTTGCTTCCTCAGTTGGACCGGCCGTTCACACAAAATGGCCGCCAGATTCCAAACAGCTCCCAGCACCCTTCACAAACGGCAGCTCCCAGAATCCTTTGGGGGGGAGCCATGATTGTTTAAAGTGGTATCAGAGTACTTTAAATGTATGGTGTGAATGTGACCTCAGAATAGAGGGGGCAATGATGCGAGGACAGAAATGCCAGGCGGTCCTCCTCCAAACAGCTTCGATGAGGGCAGAAATGCTCCCACTCACCCAGAGACCTGGGCCACAAAGCTGTTTTTAGTAACTTTGAGGGGGGGGAAACAGTCCAAACCATCTCACAGGAAAATAGGGAAGATAAAAGGGCCGTAACTAACCCCAAAAAGACCTGCCCTGAGTTTCTTGGAAGGACAGCAGAATAAATGTAACAGAAAAATAAACAAACTTTCTCAAATGTTTTCCCAATTTTACAAAAGATCATTTTGACTATCACCGCCCCCACCCCCCTCACCAAGCTCATGCTGTCCAAGAACAGAAGACCGTGGTGCATTTGACTGGCTCCTGCTGGGAACAAAGTAAGGCCTGAAGCCCTGAGTTCAAGTTCAGAAGACAATGGCCAGCTTCAATGTCTGTCACTTCTCTGTTGGGGTCTCCTTAACATCCGGGAAACAAAACTGGCTCAAGGATGAAGTTGAGGACTTGCTGGTTAGAACTTCAGGCTTTGAAATGGGAGTCTCATACAGGCTAAATATAAAATTTCAGGTGTTACATAATTCAGTCAGGGACTGAATTCAGATCGCTGAAATTTAAAGATAAGAATCAAAAGTCTGAAATTAGAAAATTAACCAGGGCATGAGGACAAAGATTAGTGATGCTCAGAGAGCGAGACAAGAACCTACGAGGTTTGCTCCCTTGGGGGAAATCCCAGAAACAGCACAAAGACCATTTTAGATTTTAAGAGAAGGGGACGGAAATTGAAGTTGCGGGACCATCAGTTTGCAAAGGGTGATTCTGTCAGCACCATTAGAGGTTCAAAATCCGTTTCCTGTTTGCGTGAAGGCCAGGCCTCAGAGTCAGGATGCAGAAGGCTATACTCAGGGACAGATTGAAGGGGCAAAGTTTAAGATGAAAGGTCAGGATCAGGGCACAGCCCAAGTCCACTGGTCTGTATTCTTAGAAAGGGATCTCCTGTTTAGATGTAGGAAACTGAGAGCAAGGAAGGAAGGTCCGTTGGTGCTCAGAGGAGGCCAAATATGGGGGGAGGACTTCCTGCTTTCCCCCTCCCTTTCCTCACAGGGTCAAGGAGCAAGGTGAGTACGCTGGTGTTTGGAGAAAGCGGAACTCCACCGGAACGACTTCCCGCAGGCACCGCAGACGTACGGGCGGGTGCCGGCGTGCTGGTGCTGGTGCTCAGCCAGGTTGCCGCGCTGCCGGAAGCTCTTGCCGCAGACGGGGCAGCGGTACGGCCTCTCGGCTGTGTGAACTCGCCGGTGCTTGACCAGGTGCGAGTTCTGGGTGAAGGATTTGCCACAGGAGGCGCAGGCGTAGGGCCTCTCGCCGGTGTGCGTCCGCTGGTGCTGGATGAGGTTGGAGCTCTGCCGGAAGCCCTTGCCGCACTCGGTGCACCGGAAAGGGCGGGCGCCCGTGTGCGTGGCCTGGTGCTTGGCTAGGTAGGAGCCCAGGGCGAAAGCCTTGCCGCAGATCGCGCAGCAGTGCGCCTTGCCCGGGGCGTGGGTGCGGCGGTGCTCCGCCAAGTTGGAGCTTTGGCTAAAGATTTTGCCGCAGTCGGGGCACTTGAATGGCTTCTCGCCGGTGTGCGTCACCTGGTGCCGCAGGAGCTTCGAGCTCTGCGCAAAGCCCTTGCCGCAATCGGGGCATTTGTAGGGGCGCTCCGCCGGGTGGCAGCTGCGGCTGTGCTCGGTGAGGCGGCAGCGCCACACGAAGGTCTCGCCGCACTGAGGACACCGGGCCGGAGGGTCGCGTTGGTGCTGCCGCAGCCCCGAAAGCAACACAAAGCCCTTGTCGCACGCCGGGCACCGGAAAGGCCTCTCCTCGCCCAAGTGGCGGCGCTGGTGCCTCCCCAGCTTGCCGCTGTCTGGAAAACGCTCGCCGCACGTCGGGCAGCGGTAGGCATCGTCGTCTGACATGTGGGTACGCTCGTGCGCCGCCAGCGTGGCAAATAGCGCAAAGGACTTGCCGCACACGGCGCAGGAGTACAGCTTGTCTAAGGTGGCCTCTGTCGTGTGGCTCAGCTGGTGAATCGCAAGCTCCGAGTCACTAGGAAACGTTTCGCCACACTGGTGGCAGCAGTGGGATCTTCCATCCGCCCCATGGCTCACTTTATGTGCCAGGAGATCACTGCTGTCCGGGAAGCAAGTGCTGCAGATGGTACATTTATAAGGCTTCTCTTCTGCCTCCTCATCTCCTTTGCCAGCATGACTCACTTGGTGAAGGGCCAACTCATCACGATCAAGGAAGGTTTTCCCACACTGGGGGCAGGGAAACGATTCCACATCCAGGTGGAATCTCTGGTGTGCGGCCAAAGCAGTGGCCTCGGCAAAGTGGGCCCCACACTCTGGACACTCAAAGGGATTCTCCTTCCCATTGCGGGTGCTCTGGGGCTCCTCCAAGCCAGAGCTATCGGGGAAGTTCTCTCCTCCTTGGTGGCAGAAGTGGGATAACTCTCCAAGGTGTAGTCTCTGATGTATCTGGAGGGCAGAGTTTTCAGAGAAGCAAGCGTAACAGTCAGAGCATTTGTGTGGCTTCTCCTCCACAGTGTGACTTGCCACGTGGGCGCCTAGTTCTGACTGGTCAGGGAAGGTTTCTCCACGCAGATGGCAACTGTGAGCAACTTCACTCAGGTGGATCCTTTGATGCTGAGTCAGCTCAGAACTCTGCCTGAAGCCTTCCCCACACTCAGAGCACATAAAGGTTTTCTCTTCCTCCTCCTCCTCCTCTGCACGGTCATTTTGCTGCCCACCTGCATCTGAGCCCTCAAGCGAAACTTCTTCATTTTGCTGCCTGCCCCGATCTGCGGCTGGCAGCGGAGCAGGGCAGGGCACTTCTGCAGCGGCATTCCCCCAGCCACTGCCGTTGGCGCGATGGTTGCGCAGGTGCTTGGCCAGGTCAGAGCTGACGCCGAAGCAGCGGCCGCACTCCCTGCACAGGTAGGGCTTTTCGCCGGTGTGGGTCCGCCGGTGCGTGACGAGGGTGGACTTGCGCCCGAACCGCTTCCCGCAGTCGGGGCAGGCGTGGGGGCGCTCGCCCGAATGCGTGCGCAAGTGGTGCGCCAGGGTGGAGCTCTGCGAGAAACGGGCCCCGCACTGGTGGCACCGGAAAGGCTTCTCCCCTGTGTGCACCCGCTGGTGCTCCGCGAGCGTAGAGCCTCGGGCGAAGTGCTTCCCGCACTCGCCGCAGGCGTGGGGGCGACGCCCACCATGCGCCTTGAGGTGCTCCGCCAGCGAGGAGCTCCAGCTGAAGCCGCGGCCGCATTCGGGGCACCGGAATGGGCGCTCCCCAGTGTGGATCCTCTGGTGCTTCACCAGGTTTGAGCTCTGGGCAAAGCCCTTGCCGCACTCCGAGCAGCGGAACGGCCGAGGGTCTGCGGCGATGGAGGCCTCAGCGTCCTTCTCTCTGGATGCTGCTTGGCCCCAATCCCAGCTCTCCAGGCAAGCCCCTTGCTCCTCAGCCCCCTCCACCACTTCCTCCTCTTCCTCACTTGGTGTGTCAGAGCCTGGTGGGAGAAAGGAAGATCGTGAAGAAATGCTGTGCTGGATCAGGCCTATTGCCACAGGAGCATGTGGGCAAGTGAGGCTACAGGGAAGCAGGCAGAGGGCCTTCTCGGTAGTGGCGCCCTCCCTGTGGAACAACCTCCCTTCAGATGTCAAGGAAATAAACAACTATCTGATTTTTAGAAGACACCTGAAGGCAGCCCTGTTTAGGGAAGTTTTTAACAATAGATGTTTTATCGTGTTTTTAATACTCTGTTGGGAGCCACCCAGATTGTATAAATAAATTGTTGTTGTTGTTGTTGTTGTCACACAGTTCAAAGTTGGAGTTAACCCTTTATTAGCAAAAACGCGACCCTCACAGACTTGGCTGAGTGTCAGGTCTAATGGGGACAGCAACTCATCTCCCACCCTATGGGAGGGGTTTTGTCTCCATGGAGCAGTTGCTGAGACTGAAGATCTCTGCCTCCCCGTAGCTTCCTAGGTCCCCTCCTCTCCAGGTCTTTTTTCTAGCAATCAGAAACTGTGCCTGCCTGCAGCTAACCTCTCCTCCGCCCCTTTCATGCCTCGTCTGGTTCTGGGAAACCAGCAAACAGCTGCATATTCCTACACTGCAGGGGTTTTTGGACTAGGCAATCCTCAGGGTTCCTTCCGACTCTACAACTTTATGATTCTATGAAAATCAAGCATAGATCAAAATCATCACAGGTAACAGATATGAAATAGCAAAGCAAGAGACAAAGAGGGGGGCAGAGGTTGGTTAGGGCTGAGAGAGACAGAAAGGTAACATCTACCCCACGCATCTAAAGCACATGGATTCACCCAAAAAATCCTGGGAACTACAGTTTACCCCACGCAACCCCCCTGCACCCTTAACAAACTACAACTTGCGGGATCCTTTGGGAGAAGCCAAGTGCTTTAAATGTTTGGGATGGATGTGGCCAAAGACCAACCAGCCCCCAGTGAGCGTCATGGCCATGTGGGGATGTAGAGCTTGATTTCCCCAAGGTCCAAAGTTCTAACCACTAGACCACATTGTCCCTCCGTACAAGCAAGCCGTTGCTCCTTACCTGCGTTGACCACCGTCAGCTCCTGCCTCTCTCCCGGCTCTGGCAGCTGCATCTCCTCCCCATGCTCCATCCAGGGGAAATGTGGTTTGATGACTGCGAACCTAAAGGACAAGGCAACCTTACAGAACCTTCATCACACAAATCTCACATGCCCATTAAAAATAAATAAAAACCCAAGGGTTGGGGTGGCCTAAAAGTCTTTTAGTTTTTTCCCACAAAGTGGATGTTCACTCTGAAATATGGCTTCCCTGAGCCTGTGAATCAAAGACCTACATTGACCAGAAGAACAGTAGTCATTTTCTCCCAAGTTACTCTCCTTTCTGTGTTGCACAAATGATGCCTAGATCAACCACCCCAAACCCTGCAATGGGCAGGTGAGGCCTTAGTGGTGGTGTCACCGCTGGGCACTGCTTGGTTGACGGTGGCCCATGACAGAGCCTTTTCGGTGGTGGCTCTGTGTCTGTGGAATGCCCCCCCCCCCGGTGAGGTGCCCAGGGAATTGGGAGAGGCCAATCTTCCTTGGGCATGCAGTTCTGCGACCACCACCACCTGCCAAGAGTTCTTGTGAAAGTGCCACATCAAAGTCTCAAGTGCCACATGGACATCAGAGCATAGGCAACCCCGGGCCTGTTAAGTGTCACACAGCCTGGTCTTGCACATGTTTCCCCAGAAGAAAGACCCAGCTGAGTTCACTCCCTCCCAGGTTCACTCGTTGGATTTATAAAGGTGAGGAAAGGAAAAGGAGAAAGAAAGCAGGTTGTACTTTGGGACACTGGGATCGTCCTCCTCCAGAGGAAAGGGTCCATTGTTTTCAGCATCTACTGGGAAGTCTGAGTAGGGTACCGATTCCATCTGCATGGGAGAGAAGGGAGTGTCAGTAGATGGGGACAAAGCTGGGTGAGGCTCCCACAATGCTAGCTCTGGCCTGGATAAAGATTTTGCCGGATGAGGTAGTAAAGGGGCTGTAAGAAGCAGCATCCCTCTCTCCCTCTCTGACACTTTCACACACAGGGATGAGAGAGGGAAGGGCAAGCCAGCAGGCAGGCCTTTCGCACCCACACCATGACTTTAAAGCAGCCGTATAGCACTGTTAAGAGTCATGGCTTCTCCCACAAAGAATCCTGGGAATTGTAGCTTGGTGTAAAGACGAATCGGAGCTCGCCTTTCAGGGTTGCTGTGAGAATGACACATGTATACAGAGGGTAAGATAAAACAATGTAAATCACACTACAAAAAAAGTCAGACGCTTCATCATACCAAGGCCACTTGTGCACCATACCTTTAAACTACTCTTTGTATCACTCTTTTTTGGGCTCCCACACCCCCCCAAAAGAATCCTGGGAACTGTAGTTTGTCAAGGCTGCTGGCCTCGCAGAACTACATGTCCCAGCACCCTCGACAAACTACAGTTCCCAGGATTCTCCAGGACTGTTAAGGTGGTATTGGAGTGTTCTGAATGTATGGCGTGACCCCGGGGGAAATCTTGTGGCGGAACCGAAGCTGGGAAGGAAAACGGAGCCTGCTTAGGTTTACGGTGCCACGCGCATGCCCCAGGGACACGCACATCCCGCAGGATGTGAGGGAGCGGCCCCCTCTCCGCAAAGGATCGCGCTTGGGAAGGATCGGGGCCACATCCTTACACCTTCCTCTTCACAGCTCGGAACCGCAGGTCCTTGCCTACAGGAATCTCGAGGTCTCCTTTTAGCTCCCAAGTTCTTGCTTTTCGCTGGGCTCCCTCATCTCCGCATGCCAGGGCAGAGGGAGCGCGCTCTCCATAAACCCAACATCACCCAGCCCCGGCCAGGGCGCACAAGCGCAGCAGCTTCGGGGGGTGCCTTCCGCGAGGGTCCCGTTTCCCGATCCCCGGGCCTGGAGACCTGAGCCTCGTTGCCAGCCCCCCCCCCCCCTTTGCCAGAATCTTTGTTCCTTCTCCCGCCCCCGGGGCAGCGTACGGCCTGGCCTTCTCCAAGGTCCCTTGGTATTGTGCGCAGCCGGGTGCCTTCCGGCGAAGGCTCTCCCTTTCCTCCCCAGCCCCTCACCCGCGCTGCGCTGCCACCCCTTACCGTCTCCATAGCCCCCCTGCACGGCTCGCAGCACGCGAGGGGTTAAGCCCGGCAGACAATGCACCACCACCAGGCCCAGCTCCGCCTCCTCCTGCCCGCCTGGCCCTCCCGCTTGGCTCCGCTCCCCCCCTTCCCTTCTCCGGCGCACCAGGAGCACTAGCAGCCAGTAGAGACCGGAGATCTCGTGCATGTGCCGCCTTCCGACCTCCCCCCACCTCGCCCACCAGGCAGGGACAAGAGCTGATGGGGGGGGGGGCGGTTGTCAGAGGTGGAATCACACTCCCCGCCCCAATCCCCGTGGCAAAAGCCGAAGGGCTCCGTGGATGAGTCGTGGCGCGCGTTGTAGTAAAATGACCTTGGGTAATTCATTTCTTCACCCACGCGTTGTCAGCCAGCCAGCCTGGCTGGATCAGATTATGTCTGTAGGGCAGAAATACTGTTTCATTAGTCCCACGAGGATAGAGGACAGGGGGGGCGGGGAACCTACTTGGCATTCCCCAGTGGGGGAAAGGGTTAGAAAAATAAATTGCCCCAAAGACACTGTGTTTTAGGAAAGGAGTGTCAATTGCTTAATAGACAATGACTTACCCTAAATATATGCTTTCTTATGCTTTCAGTGACAGGAAGGACATAGTGCTCCCAGAGCATGTGAAGTCAGGGCGAAATTGTCTTTGAACACGTGCAGAGGCCCTAAGCAATCTTTTTAAAATTTAATTCCGGAATTTACTGCCACACGATGTTCTGGGGGGCACTAGCTTAGGTGGTTTACACGCACTCAGAAGTCTCACGGTCCACTTTACCTATCTAATAAAGGTAAAGGTACCCCTGACCGTTAGGTCCAGTCGCGAACGACTCTGAGGTTGCGGCGCTCATCTCGCTCTATAGGCCGAGGGAGCCGGCGTTTGTCCGAAGACAGCCTCCGGGTCATGTGGCCAGCATGACTAAGCCGCTTCTGGCGAACCAGAGCAGCGCACGGAAACGCCATTTACCTTCCCGCTGGAGCGGTACCTATTTATCTACTTGCACTTTGACGTGCTTCCAAACTGCTAGGTTGGCAGGAGCTGGGACCGAACAACGGGAGCTCACCCCGTTGGGGGGATTCGAACCTCCGACCTTCTGATCGGCAAGCCCTAGGCTCAGTGGTTTAGAGCACAGCGCCACCCGCGTCCCTACCTATCTAATATTGGATGTCAAATATCAGATAGCATCAGATGTCGCTGAAAGTCAGTGTTAGGATGTAGGAAAAAATAGTAACATGCGGTATTTGGCATGAAATTTTGCAGGAGAGGATTTTGAGGTGGATTTGTGTGGCCATTTCCCCCCAGCTCTGGTGACATTTAACATGAAACCAGACAGTGTTTGTTAGCACCTCATAGGAAAAAAAATGGAAAAGTGAATCAGGCCATTGGCCCATCTCGCTCAATACTGTCAACACTGATTGCGGGAGCTCTCCAGGGTTTCAGGCAGGGGCCTCTCCCAGCAGTACCTGAGATGCCAGGACTTGAACCTGGTACCACCGACCCCCCCCCCTGTAAATAAGTCTCCCCACTTTCTTCTCAGCCGGAATTCTGGCTTCCATCCCTAACCCCTTCCGAGAATCCAGTTGCAGATTTTGTCTCTTGCTGGGGCTCCTGTGCCTTTCGCATTGTGACCAGCATCGCTCAGGACCTTTCAGTCCACATTCTGACATTATCACCCCGCGGCGCCGCTGATGCCCCGCCCGAAGCAAAAGGTTGGCGACCCCTCCTCGCTCCCCCCGCCCCTCCCTGATTGGAAACCAGGCTGTCCTTTTGCCCAGGGAGGAAAGGGTTACGCAGGCGGGCGCGGGCGCGCGGCGCAGGGAAGCTTCCGGTCCCCGCCAGAGCTTCCGGGAGAGCAAAGGCAGGAGGAGCAGCAGCAGCAGCAGCAGCATTTGGGTGAGAAGCTGGGGGGCTGCAAATGAAAGAGGGGGATGGGGGGAATCCCGTGGCTGAGCATCGATTGTTTGCAGGCAGTTGCATCATTTGCAGCCGCTTCCTTGGCAAAAGCGCGGCATGTGTCGCACCGACCCCCAAATTCAGCATAAATTGCAACTCGGGTCCTGCTTTAGACTTTCCTCTGGTTGGCCACTGTGAGAGCAGGGGTGGTGGTAGGCAACTAAGTTTTGCTCAGGAGTAGGCCTGTTGAAATGAACGGGCCCTAGCTTCGTCATGCCCATTAATTTCACTGGGTCTGCCTTGAGTAAAACTTACGACGACAGATCCGCACCATACGTTTAAAGTATGCGGCATCTCAAAAAAAAAAACCAACCACCCAGGAATTGTAGTTTTACCCTTGCAAAGCTGCAGTTCCCAGCACCCTTAGCAAAGCATAACTCTGGGGATTCTTAGGGGTGGGAGCCATGAGCTGTAAACGTGTGTTGCCTGTGCTTTACATGTATGGCGTGTGTATAGGACGAATACCTTCCAGGATGCTAGACTAGATGGGCCATTGGGCTGATCTGTCATGATCCTACTGCCAGTACATTTCACAGAGTCACCCTGAGTTCGTGTTGTTACCACCCTTCATCTGAGGATCACAGGGCGGTATGGTCTAGCATGGAACAGGGATGTAGGAAAACACATATCCACACTATATATCAGGATTGGAAAACCTGTGGCTCTCCAGATATTGCACTCCAGTTCCCTTCAGCCCACAGCCAATGTGATCAATGCCCAGAGATTATGGTTACAGGTCAGCAACAGCTGGAGGTTCCCCATCCTTGCTATACATAATTTTATAAACTGCTATCAAAGCTCTCTAAACTCTTTGGCTACGGCTTCCTCATTCCATTGTCATTCCGGAGATGAGCTTTGCTCCTAGTTTTATGGAGGTTGTTTATAATATTTTCTATTACTGTACTCCAGTTTACCCCACTGCTACAGAACTGCCTACCCTTCGTTTGATGCTTTTAATATCTAAAATAAGAAACTGGCCAGGAAGTCATGCCTTTTAAAATCCCATAATATTTTACCACTGCAGGAGGGAAATGGTAGCAAAATGAGATTGATTAAAAACTGTCGGAATGGAAAACTCATGCAATTTCCTTGTAGGAGATTCTTTGAGCAGATGCTGCTAAGAACCCACAGTGAGCCTTCAGCATCATGTGCAGGTGAAGATCCATTTTGAGGGGGGAGGAGATCCTATGTACTTTTGAGCATAATTTCAGGCACCCCTGAAGGTACAAAAACATTGTTGTGCCTGGGTTTAGGGGACAGCAGTACACCCAAGGTGTATACTGTTAATCTGAATGTGTATCTGAGCCTTTTTAGCATTATGAAAGATGGTTACTCACTCTGATCCTGAGGGATAATATTGAGCTAGAAATGTATGGGGAGTGTGTGTGTGTGTGTGTGTGAATATTGCAATTGCCTCTTGCATCTTTTCTCCTCCCCAGCTTTTGTCTGCTCAAGCAAGCCCCCTTCCATCCTGCCCACCCCCCTTGCCATGAAGAAAACCCTACGCAAAAACCAAGGCGAGCGTTACCGCCTGAAATTCCGCCGCCTGCGCCGTGCGGCCAAAGTGCTGGTTTACGAGAACGCAGCTCTGTGCGACGAGATTGCCAGGCTCGAGGCGAAATACCTGCGTGTCCGTGAAGAGCGCCGGTTCCTGCTCGCTCGCCTGTTGCAAGCGCAAGCCCTGGCGGAAGACGAGCCTCCTCTGCCGGCCGTCGCTTCCGCTTCGCAGCCCTCGCCGGATGAGCTGGCTGCCCGCAAGCCCCGCCGAGAACGCAAAGGCAAAGAGAACGGCCGGGCCTCCAAGCGCAGGGCAGCCCCTGAGCTCGGCGTCCGCCGACTAGTTCCACCGCTTCCCTTGGATCCTTCCGGCCGGCCGGTTTTACCCATTGCGTTGGGTTCGCTGACCGTCTACAGCTTGGGGGAAATTGTTCCCGACCGCCCAGGCTTCCACACGGAGACGGCCATCTATCCCGTCGGTTACTGCAGCACTAGGATCTTCGCCAGCACCCGCAGACCGGTCCACCGCTGCCTCTACACCTGCCAGATCAAGGACGGCGGTGGCGGGCCACACTTTGAGATTGCCCCCGAGGACGAGCCGGGCTGCGTGGTCGCTGGCTCCACTCCCGACGCCTGCCATGCCCAGCTTCTTGAGGCTGTGGGAGCAGCGCAGCTCGAGCCGGCAGGGGCCGAGTTCTTTGGCCTCTCCCACCCGGCCATTCAGCACCTCATCCAGAGCTGCCCAGGAGCTCGCAAGTGCACTGGGTACCGCTGGCTGCGCTTTGAGGTGTGCCGCCAAGCAGATGGCCCCCCTCCTGAGGGGTTGCCCCCGGGAAACCCTGGGACTGACTATGAGGCTTTCCAAAGCCAAGGCCTGGCTGGGCCTGTGGGCCTGGACTTCCCCACTGCCACCCCTTCCCCACCGAGCGGCAACGGATATGCAGAACTTTTTCTGCCCTGTGCTCCCTCAGGAGGCTCCCCCATCCCCCAAAGCCCAGAGAGTGACACTGACTGAATTGGGCCAGAGCCGTCCATTATTGCACCCGAGTTTTCTAGTAGCTGCAACTGCATAGGTGTCATAAACTGCTAGTTCTATACAAAGGGTCTGCTTTGAAGCTGGTGTTGTCTCTTTTATTCTTCATGGGCGTCAGTTTGCATGGAGACACCCTAACAGGGTGGACTACAGCTCCCATCAGCCTGAGCTAGTATGGCCAATGATCAGGGATGATGGGAATTGCAGTCTTAACAGCACCTGGAGGGCACTGTGTTGGCTGTTTCTCCCCTGGAGTAGCCATGTATTTACATCCTCACACACTATTGAAATAAGTACTTCAAATAATTGCTTGTCAATTTTCTTCTTTCGGTGTTTCTACTTTAATGAAAATCACTGTCACTTATGGTTGGGGATTTCCCTGGCTTGAGCCAGAGCAGAATTAGGCCAATATTGGTGGAATCATATGGGCATGCTTAACTCTCTACGAAGAGACATTTGCATCGGAGGACTCATCAGTGAAACCTGTTTGTAATAAAGCTTTTGAAATTTTGCCTCTGCCTGCAGGAATCTTTGAGATCAGGTATGTGAGAACACAGTTCCATTAAAGGATTCTCTCTTGTGGACTTCTCGGCCTCCACAATCTCCCAGCTTTGGTCAGATTTTGGTAATACCAGTAGTTGGGAGGGCTGGCTTTTTTCAGGGTAGGAAGCAGTGGGTGGTGTCTTAATGGTACATACTATATATATATAAATAACAAAAACCAGTTTCAGACTAAAATGGCCGATACAGCTTCTTCCCAAAATAAACCACCCACTGCCATCCTGAACATTGATGCAGAAATATGTTCCCACTCTTTGTAGTAGGTTATTCTTTGTAGTTTTGCAGGTGTACTGGGAATTCTGTAGATTCTTCACAAAATGACAGTGTATAGCATAGAGAGCTATCGTGTAAAAGCCACAGTACATAAACACGCAGAGAGTGAAATGACAGGTACTTGGAAAGAGACAAAGGAGTTAATTTTCACACAATGCGGCGCTGGTAGGTGTCCAGTGAAATCCACACTCTCACATACGCCCAGTGCAGGCACAGGGAGATGCTTAAAATGCAGGCATGCAAGTATCCACCTATTAATACCACACATTCGTATGCACAGCCACCAAACAAATACCAAAAGGGGAGCAGCCTCAAATGTGCAGAGAGTAACCCACACCTACTCTCACATGCAGCTACAAAGGCAGGTAGGTGTTCAGTTTACACACATCAACAAGGGAACACTTGGCAACATTCATACACAAATAGTTTTGAAGACACGTGTACTAGCTGCCAACATGCTCCCAAACACTCGCTCTCTAGCATTCACTGAAGGAAGTGTAGAGAGAGTGCATTCAGGCACAAGGCAGAAATTTCCCTTGGCTAGCTCTCCTTATCCCTTATGGGGATCCCTCCTCTGGACACATAATGAGAAAAAAAGCTTGACTCAGTATTTGTGGGAGCCTCCAGTAGTGGGGTAATGGCTAATCCTCTTACTCATTTCCAGTCAAAACTCCTTATTCCCACTTCTGCTCTATGCAACAGAACCAGAAGGCTACAGCAAACATAAAACTTTAATTAGCTCTCCAAATGGCAGGCAACACTCGGGATAAAGACGTGGATCGTGGCTTGTTGAACACACCATTTTCTGCCTCTTGAGAACAAATGTCTTCCAAGGCAAAATACATGTGAGCTTTCAGACTGCTTCCACCACACGTAAAAACATGACGCCTGCTTTGCAGCCTTCCACTCTTACAAAATGGACAATGTTATCAAAGGTTTTTGCCCTTGCAGGGTTATTGAGCAACCCCACACACCTCCAAACAATGCCTGAGAAAACAAAAGTCCCACTTTGATCATTTGGGCATCGAGTCGAGTGAGGCATTCAGTAACTATGCCATTGCTGGCTGGCTCATGAATAACCTCAATTCCTTGCTTCAGTACTGGAACGCCAGAGAACGTTGCAGCGTCAAGAAGAAGGCCTTTGTAGTGAACACTCCTTGGATTTTCCAGCAGAAGAACTGTGCAAAATAGGGCCAGGATCCAACCTTGCCAGAGTGCTCACTCGACAGCCACAGCTGCTCGAGGGCCCATTAGATTTTGCTCACAGTGTGGGCCTGCCTTCAGTTAAGGTACCATTAACTATGAGAGAAAAGTCCACCAGGGGAGACAAGTGGAAGCCTCAGCAGCCACAGTAACCCTCATTCCTGGCTGCCCCCCTTAACTGCTCAGAAAAGGCCCCTCAGATGTGACCTCGCAGCAAGGCTTCTGACATGGTGCACACCAGGCCACGGCTTACAGCAGTCTTCTGCCGCTCCCACTGACGCCAAGGGAGTTTCTCCAGGGAGGCTCATCTATGCAATATTGTCGTACACGCGGACAACATCCAGGTTGTCCCGCAGAGCCTCCACAAGCCGCAAAGCCTGATCCATCTCCTCGTCCGATAACTGGGCGCTGACGGTCGGGATGAACTCGAGGCCGGCAGAGACAGAGCAGAGGCCCAGCGAGTCGAGCTTCTCACGGACCTGGCGCAACGTTGGCACAGCGCAAACGAACTGGGCAGGAGGGAGCAAAAGAAGAAAGGCATTCAGCCGCAAACACTTCACAGATTCGAACACGGTAGCGCAGCTGCACGAGAAACCCGCCTCTCACCTTCAGGAGCATCTTCTCGTTCTCATCTTCCTCCTCTTGGACATCTTCCGCTCCAGCTTCGATAGCCAGCTCCAGGGCCCGGTCCAAGGTGACGGCGCTGCCGGACCGGTCCTCGCTGCTCACCGCGACAACGCCCTTCTTCTCAAAGCTATGTTGGGCCCCGTCGGCAAGTTTCCCCCTGAAGGGAACACAAAGTGGGGGGGAGCAGCAATCCGCCCGCCCGCCCCAGCACAGACATTAAATGATAGTGAACCACAAGATCTAAGGCTATAATAAGACGTTCTAAACTAGAAGCAGTGCGGGAATACTGTTTGCTGAGAGGCTGCATATAGAACTCATGCCTGATGTGCAGGCCTCAGTCCTGTATCATACACACATTTAACCATAACAAAATAAAAAAATTCCTTCCAGTAGCACCTTAGAGACCAACTAAGTTTGTTCTTGGTATGAGCTTTCGTGTGCATGGCATCTGAAGAAGTGTGCATGCACACGAAAGCTCATACCAAGAACAAACTTAGTTGGTCTCTAAGGTGCTACTGGAAGGATTTTTTTTATTTTGTTTTGACTATAACAGACCAACACGGCTATCTACCTGTAACTGGAACATTTAACCATGTTCTTCCCAGAGAAATCAGGTTCCTACGGTCCCACCTCCAACTTACTAGAGTACATTCCTCTCCTCCCAGAGAGAAATTAAAAGAAACCCAACCAAAACACCCCTTATTGCAGGCTTCCCCAACCCAGAGACTTCCGAGTACTTTGGACTACAACTCCCATAGGCAGTCATGCTGGCTGGCAGCAGATGGTAGCTGGAGTCCAAAATGTCTCAAGGGCATCAGGTTGGGCAAGGCTGGCATTTTGACACACTCTGAACGCCAACTCCTATAAGCCCCAGCCAGTTGAGCCAAGGGTCACAGATGGGAGTTGTGGTCCAACAACAGTAGGAGAGCCACTCTGGGCGGCTTCCAACAGAATATTAAAAGCACAATAAAACATCAAACATAAAAAATTTCCCTAAACAGGGCTGCCTTCAGATCTCTTCTGTAGTTGACATCTGGTGGGAGGGCGTTCCACAGGGCGGGCGCCACTACCGAGAAGGCCCTCTGCCTGGTTCTCTGCAGCTTCACATCTCGCAGTGAGGGAACTGCTGGAAGGCGCTTGGAGCTGAACGATGGGGGTGGAGATGCTCCTTCGGGTATACTGGGCCGAGGCCGTTTAGGGCTTTAAAGGTCAGCACCAACACTATGAATTGTGCTCGGAAACGTACTGGGAGCCAATGTAGTTCGCCGGCTGCTCCCTAGTCACCAGTCTAGCTGCTGCATTCTGGATTAGTTGCAGTTTCCGGGTCACCTTCAAAGGTAGCCCCACGTAGAGCACATTGCAGTAGTCCAAGCAGGAGATAACTAGAGAATGCGAGACAGTCTGCGGGCAGGTAGGGTCTCAGCCAGCGTACCAGATGGAGCTGGTAGACAGCTGCCCTGGACACAGAATCTTCCTCACATGTTCCCCATCATGTAGAGATGAGGTGGGGAGAGCAAGGATGTGTTGTCCCCACAGCCTCTGTCCTGCCCCTGATATCCCAGCCCCACAGCCCTCCAAGCATTGGGGTTGAATGTTTGCAGCTGCAACACTGAAATGCATGGGGAATCTGCCTGAGTCGAAGAGCATCAACAAGTAAGAGGGTGGTAGGACTGGGACGGTGAGGAACACGGAGGAGAAGGAGCAGCCAACATCTGCTGTCCGCCATCGCCGTATGATGGGGAATGCTTGAACTTCTCCAGTCCAAAGGAAATCCAGAAAAGCCACACTGTGACCATCGGGAAGCAAATAATCCAGAACCCTCTCCTCCAACCCAGTAAGACCCTCTCAACCACTGCAAGCCAGATGTGGTCCCCACCCCCAGACGACCACTTCACCCCCACACTAACCCGTGTTTGTTCAGAAGATGACGGATTTCATTGAAGGACCTTTTCGTATTGTCCGTCAGCATCTCAATTAGTAGGGTGCAGCCGCCAGGGCCTCGCACCCCATACAGCAGGTAGGACGATTTGATTTTTTCCTGCCAAAAGAGAAAAGTTGAAAAGAACAGTAAGTTGCATCTTGAGGGACAGACACACACACACACACACACACAGAGAGAGAGAGAGAGAGAGAGAGAGAGAGAGATGATGGGAGTTGTAGTTCAGCGCCATGTGGAGAGTCAAAAGGTTTTCTACTACTACTAATTTAAGTTGTGGGCAAGGGTGGCTTGGGGACACAAAGGACGGCAAGTGACACAGACCAACCAACCCCTTTCCAATCACTACCATTTCCTTGCTGCCCTTGTTACCCCACTACACACACACACACACACACACACACACACACACACACACACACAAACTTTCTCCTCTCTCACAAAAGAGGTGGCAGCATCCACATCTGCACCCTGGCTCCAAACAGCTCAGAAACATACCATGCCGGTGAGTGCTGCTTCGATGGAGGCCTTGGGCATGCTCTTGCTGCGGCACTGCTCAATAACATTGGCGAGATTCGTGTTCAGGTCCGGGTTCGGTCCGCCTTCTGGCAAAGACAATGCAGGAAGACAGCAGGTTACCCTTAAACAAATGGTTTATCATAAAGCATTGTCAGCGCGCATCTCGCTTCACAGAATGATGGGAACGTAAGAGGGTCTTTGCCCTGAAGTGTTTACAATCGAAAATTCAGCATAAGGAAGAAACACCATGGACAGAATAATTGCCACACACAGGAAGAACAAGGATATAGTTTGAGTGCCTCGCTTGTAGTTCTAAGGTAAAGGTAAAGGGACCCCTGACCATTAGGTCCAGTCGTGACTGACTCTGGGGTTGCGGTGCTCATCTCGCATTATTGGCCGAGGGAGTCGGCGTACAGCTTCCGGGTCATGTGGCCAGCATGACAAAGCCGCTTCTGGCGAACCAGAGCAGCGCACGGAAATGCCGTTTACCATCCCGCCAGAGCGGTACCTATTTATCTACTTGCACTTTGACGTGCTTTCGAACTGGTAGGTGGGCAGGAGCAGGGACCGAGCAACGGCAGCTCACCCCGTCACGGGATTCGAACCGCCGACCTTCTGATCGGCAAGCCCTAGGCTCTGTGGTTTAACCCACAGCGCCACCCACATTCTATAGTAGTTCTATAAATCATTTAATGTGCCAACACGAATATAAGTTATTAATATTGCAGCTGTTTAATATTGCAGGGATTATTATTTTGACTGGAATGTAATTGAAATCAATAAGATTTTGGAATGCAAAAATAAAGAAAATAATCAAACCATCAAATCTTGCACGCGTGCAGCCACCTAAATTATATAATTCGGTATCTGAATGATTGGTATTGGTAATTGTATTATAATTTGGTATTGTTATAATGAGGCTATTATTGGACTGTAATTGAAAATTAATAAAAATAATTATCAAAAAAAGAAAAGAAAAAGAAAACTCAGCATAAGGGAGGGGAATGTAGCCTACTGCATTCTGTTTAAATCTTGGGAGCTGGAGAACAGGGAACTGCAGGGATGGCCACTGACCAGATTTGCTGCTCCAAGTATGTGAACAAAGCTGGGGTTCACCATGCTTCCCAGAGACCGGTGGCACATTTGCCACGCAGCAAGCGGAAACGTGGCAGCCTAGGTGTGCGCTAGGAATCTCCACTTCCATTGCAGAATAGCAACAGAAATCCTGCCTCTGTACCTCTTACAGCCAGTCGGATCAACATGGTAAGCTTCTGGAAGACACGGGCCCGAGCTTCGTCCTTCGGACCCTTAATGTTTTTGACCTTGGACCATTTGTTGTGTCCGGCGAAGGCAGCACAGGAGGCGTGGACAGTGCGATGCGGGTGGTCCAGTAACATCAGAAGACGTGACCGGAAGAGGACGCTCATCCTCATGAGACTGGAGCCTACAGACATCGCTTGGATGGGACGGAAGAGGTTCCGTCCTGACGCTCAATCTTGGAACAAATAGGAAAGAAAATGACTGTTGTGATATGAAAATACAGAGCACTGGAAATCCAGTTTAGAAAATGGCTCATTTTGAGGCTGGAAAATAAGAATCCTACAAAAAATAAATAAAACCACAATCCATCAATATAATCTACTGGAACATTGCTGAATTGCTACGGTAAATTCTGGAACCCACCCGAAAACCATGAAATAAATGGGAACTGGTCCCTAAGGATCTGGAGCAGGGCTAGGATAGAGAGGGGTCTGCGCAAAGTTATTAAGCCTGTTGTACAAAGGAACCATTTATTTTCATTGGTCCACACACTTTTGCCTCTGGTCCTCCCTGCCACTCGCATGCGGCTGGAGAAGACTGTCCACAAGGAAATGTGGCCCTCAATCTGAAAAGGGTTCCCCACCTGTGATTTAATGAGACAAGAAGCTACTCAAGGGAGAATAGAAACACAAAGATCAGCCTTATGGATGGGGGCAAGGACCTCTGTAATATGGAAAAGGATCACTTTCTCCTATTGTGTGTTCTTAGCTTTCCTTTCCCCACTATTCACACTTTATTTTCCTCCAGGTTGTTCAGCACAGGGTACTGGAGTAAACATTCACAGAATTCCGCAGCGAAAAGTGGCCAGTGTGCAGAAGGTTAAACGTGTTAAGGTTACAAGCCTCTTGAAAAGAGCAGACACAAAAATCACACGCATCCATCTTTTATCGGGAATAATCGACGATCTCTGGTTCTATACTCACAAACACAAAACGTAGATTGCAATTAATTTAATTCATAAGCATTTGCACCGAAAGACAGAAGGAGGAGTGGGATCTACGCTTGATTGTGACTAGTCTAGTGTGTCAGAAGAACTAATCTGCGATTCACTGCTAGTGAACCCAGGAGTTCTGGCTTCCATCATGTACTACAGTATATTTAACCCATGAAAGGCCCCCCCCCCCCATTTCCTCTTCCACGCGAGGGTCCCAACTTACAGAGGAATAGCTGCAGCAGCGTCATGGAACTCCCCGGCATTCTTCCTGCAATAGCTCCGCCCACAGAGAGGCGGTACCTGAAATTAACTCTTTCCTCTCGAGCCCCATGGTGGGCAAACGATCCTGGACTAGATGACCCCCTCGTGGTCCCTTCGAGCCCTACGATTCTCTACGATTCTGTCCTCCCTCCGGCGTGCCTTTATCAGATATTTATTTTTAAATTAGTCATGCAAGGTCTAAAGGTGTGGATAATAATCTCATGTCTAGTTTGGCCCTCAAGGGACTTGGGAGTCTGGAAAAACTTAATTGATTTTGTGTGGTGTGTGTGTGTGTGTCCCCTTTACTGGCAAGTATCATTTCTTAAATGGGCTGGAATGCGAAAGTTGTTTGGGACAACAAGTACACATTGTCACAGGTTCGGGTGACAAGAAGCCCACAAGGGAGAAATGCTATTCAGTTGACACTTAAAGACGAACCAAGCTAATTTGCACTTTCCAAACAATACATGAACCAAAACACAGCCATCCTTCAAAATTAGGACTTCTCTGCAGTGCATTTATCCAGCCAAATGTCTGTATGGAAATGCATAAACTAGGGTAAACTGTGAGTAAAAATGCATTTAACTGTGAAAACGATATACTGCACAAAAATGCATTCCAGAAGTATACACTATATGTATGGTGTCCAGATTAAGTGAAGTAGTAAAGGTAAAGGGGACCCCTGACCATTAGGTCCAGTCGTGGACGACTCTGGGGTTGCAGCGCTCATCTCGCTCTATAGGCCGAGGGAGCCAGCATTTGTCCGCAAACAGCTTCCAGGCCATGTGGCCAGCATGACTAAGCCACTTCTGGCGAACCAGAGCAGCGCACGGAAATGAAACGCCATTTACCTTCCCGCCGGAGCGGTACCTATTTATCTACTTGCACTTCGTGCTTTCAAACTGCTAGGTTGGCAGGAGCAGGGACCGAGCAATGGGAGCTCACCCCGTCATGGGGATTCAAACCGCCGACCTTCTGATCGGCAAGCCCTAGGCTCTGTGGTTTAGACCACAGCGGTCAGACCACACCTGGAATACTGTGTCCAATTCTGGGCACCACAATTTAAGAAGGATATTGACAAGCTGCAACGTGTGCAGAGGAGGGCAAGCAAGAGGATCAAGGGTCTGGAAACTAAGCCTTATGAGGAGCGCTTGAAAGAGATGGGAATGTTTAGCCTGGAAAAGAAGCGACTGAGAGGAGACATGATAGTCATCTTCAGGTATCGTAAGGGCTGTCAAATGGAGGAGGGAGCATGCTTGTTTTCTCCTGCTCTGGAGAGTAGCACTCGAACCAATGGCTTCAAGTTGCAAGAAAGGATATTCCAACTAAACATTCGGAAAAAACTTTCTGACAGTAAGAGCTGTTCAGCAGTGGAACAGTCTCCCTCGAGAAGTGGTGGACTCTCCTTCCTTGGAGGTTTTTAAGCAGAGGTTGGATGGCCATCTGTCACGGATGCTTTAGCTGAGATTCCTGCATTGCAGGGGGTTGGACTAGATGGCCCTCGGGGGTCCCTTCCAACTCTAAGATTCCACGATTCCATTTGGGAATATTGCTTTACAAAAACGTGCAGGTGAGGCACATAGGAATGCGTGCCTTATTAGGAAGATTTCACCCGAAGAATGCTGATGAATTTTCATAAAGACTTTAAACAATCAAACCTGCACGTGGAAATGTGGAGAGCTGAACTTCAGGACGGAAAGCGAGAAACTGAGAGTACCCAAAACGGACAAGATTCGCCAAATCCTTAGCCAAGTCAACTTCAGCACAGAAGCTGTTAGTCGTATGCGGAAATACTCGAAGGGTTAAAAAATCAAAAACAAAAAGCCCTGAGCCTAGAGTGGCTCCGAGACACCCGAAGAAGGGGATGCAAAATGCTACGGCACTTTCCCGTTCCGCCCAAAGTGGGGAAGGAACTGAAAGTGGCTTTTGGTCCCCCTCGCGCGACGCCCCCGCCCCCTGCCACCTCCCCCCGCCCCTGTCAGAGCAGCAGCAGCAGCAGCAAAGCCAGAGAGGCTGCGCAGTGCGAGCCTCCAGATGTGGGTGGAGAGAAGCTGCCAGGAGGGACCCAAAAGGTAGGAAGAGAATCATTTCCTCCCTCCGAGGGCCACGTGGTCCCCCTTCTGCTCCAGAGTTTTCTGCTGCCTGGATCCGGGGGGGGGGGGAGGGGAGCGGACGGTGGGGGTTGGGGGTTGGGATCACACCTGGACTAGGGCTGCCTGCTTGCCCTTGCAAATGCACACATACACTCTCTTCCTTGCTGTCTTTGGAAGGCTGCTGAAAGATGACCTGACACGCGTTTGTACACTCCCTTTTCGTAGATGCAGCATGGACAGTATATCAGTAGATATATATGCGCGCGCGCGCACACACACACACACACACACACACACACACACACACACACGAATGAGGTGGGATCATTTCCTGGCATTAGTCCGACGAGATTTCGCTGTACTACGAAGGACTGTCGATGGAGGGTGCCCTTTTTTAAACTTCCGCGTTGAGTCAAGGGCAGCTGCTCCCTGCAGATCAAGAAATCGAATTGAAGCATCTTAGTTTTGTTTTTTTTTAGCCTAGCTCACTCTGTCTCGGTTGTACTAGTTTTCTTACTGTAGGAAGTTTCTGACATAACGGGACAGTGGAACGTGTGAGTCCCTCCCCACTCCTGTACCAAAGACTGAAGTGGTACAGTCCTCCTGCATGTGTGGGTCAGGCCCTGGCTGCCTTAGAGAAAAAGGTGAGGCAGCAATGGTGGGAGGTGGACCTATCTATCACCAGGTTGGCCACTGTGGGAACAGGAGGCAGAACTAGATGGGACATTGGCCTGATCCAGCAAGGGCCTTCTTGTGTTCTTATCCGATTCCTGCTCCTCTCAGAACGGCTCCCCAACATTGTATACATTTTGTCGGATCTGACTTTTCTTTCTTTTCTGTAGAAGTGTTTATCCATTTTCACTTTTTTCATTTTCTTGTTCCCTACCACTATAGAATTTTGCATGTTTATCAGTTTATAGATAATCAAAATCAATCAATCAACAAACAGCCCTTTCACCTGGCTGCATTGAAAGCAAAAGATAAAATAGTTAGGCCCACTTCATCAGTTTTGAGTCTGTGACCAAGTGCAACTTGGTAGTAGCTATTATTTATTTTATATCCCACCTTTTTCTCCAAAGAGCTGTACATGGTGGCATACATGGTTCTTCCCTTCCTCAATCTCCACGACAACCCTGTGAGGTGGGTTAGGCTGAGAGGCACTGACTGGCTCAAGGTCACCCCACTCAGTGAGCTTCATGACTGAGTGAGAGGAGTTGAACTCTGGCCTCCGAAGTTCTAGTCAGACTCTCCAGCCACTACACCACACTGGACTAAGCACTTAAATGCATAAAGCATTCTTCTATATGGCTTCCATCTCATTTAAATGCTCTTATCAAGTGACAGTGCATGGACAGTGGTTGTGTCTGCACCAGAGGCCAAGATGGCTGACCACCATATATAATAACTAGCATGTGTTGTTGGAAGGGCAAACAGGGTTATCAATTTGTATTTTACTTTCTCTGAGGGATCTTGTGTTATTATCAGCCCCCCCCCCACTTCCTTGTGCACCTGGGGACAGGAATATTAGGCGGGGTGAGAATAAAAATGGAACAATCTTCAGATGAGCAGTCCTGGGCTAAGAGTGTTCCACTTTACATGACAGGACAATGCCTTCACTGCCTTACCACAGATTATTCTAACCGCAGGCCAAGTCAAGAGATTGAGAGGCCTTTCTCCTCAGCGTAAGAAACTGAAACCGAGAGAAAGCGGCGGCTGCATCAGTCCCTTGAGAAGCAAAGTGGCCAGACTTCAACGCCCACTCCCAAAATGGCAGCTCCCCAAGGAGAAATGGCGGACCTGGGACTCCCATTGCCGGTTCGAGTCAAAATGGAGGCTCAGAGCCAAGCAGCGAGTGCTTCACCAGAAGGAAATGGGAAATTCCCCAGCGTAAGCCCCTGTACCGCTGCTGAGGAGCTAGCGAGAGGAGTGTCTGTGCCCAGGGTGAAGCAGGAGCTGGCAGAAGAGCCGCCTCAGAGCTGGGATTGCCAATGGCAGCGGGTGTTGGAGGTGGTGCCCACTCCAGTGGCGACCTCAGTGCGGGACAACCCACAGTTGCCTCCTCTGTCCCAGGGGGGCAACACCGAGGCCTACCTGGCCACCTTTGAGCGAGTGGCCGATGCTTCTCAGTGGCCTAGAGAGGAGTGGGTAACTCGACTTGTGCCCGTCCTCAGTGGTCAAGCCCAGCAGGCCTATTTTGGTTTGGATGCGAAAGACAAGGGCGACTATGGGAAGGTGAAGGTGGCCATTTTGAGGCTGGACAGCTACGTGGCCACAGAGGCCCATCGCCAAGGCTTTCGGCACTTCTGTTACCAGGACGCCGAGGGGCCACGAGGAACGTGCCAGCAGCTCCAGGAGCTTTGCCACCGTTGGCTGAGGCCCGAGAGCCAGACCAAGGAGCAGATCTTGGACCTGCTGATCTTGGAGCAGTTCCTTGTCATCCTGCCGCAGGAAATGCAAGACTGGATCAGGGAACGTGGGCCTGAGACCTGCGACCGGGCTGTGGCTCTGGCTGAGGAGTTTTTGCAGGAGCAGCAGGAGACTGAGAGATGGGCCCAACAGGTATGGGACGTAATTGGCCCTGGTCTTTTCTGGGGGTGCCGCTGAGAGGGTTTCATGGGTTTGCAAACAGGAAATTGAATTCTGTCTAGCAGAAAGGGTGGGGATATTTCACTAGGGATCTAATCAGCTTTGTGTGAAAAGAGCAGTGTGAAAAATAGACACGAGGGTGCAAGTCATCTTGAGAACTGTCCTGGCAGATTCCATCTTTCCCTGAATACTGTGGAACCTTGGTAGTCGAACGTAATCCATTCCAGAAGACCGTTCAACTTCCGAAACGTTCGACAACCGACGCGCAATGAGCTGTCAGCAAAATCCATTGAAAAAATGGGGCAACACACCCCGGAAGCCATTTGACTTCTGAGGCACATTCAAAAATGGAAGCATTCACTTCCGAGTTATTGGCATTCGAAAGCTGAAACGTTCGACTTCCGAAGCGTTTGACAACCAAGGTTCCACTGTATATGTACAGGGGGGGGGGGGAATACCTACAAACTAACGAGTAACAGCAGATACAGTATTGAAATTTTTGCCTCTAAAAGCAGTGTAGATTATGTGTGTTGGATGCACAGGAGACCAATTAAAAATCCACTGTAGCCCCATGTGACCAACACAAAGTGGGCTGTGGTTTCATCTGAAAGTGGGAAGGTTACGCCTCACCACAGAATTGGGGGGTGAGGAGCTTGTCAACAAACTCTGTTCATATACTAGCTGTGGTGGTTGCATCACACGCTGCCAGCCTCTTGAGGCACAGTGACTGCAGCTCGTTTCTGGTTTCATTCCCTACAAGGCTGTTGCTCCACTTTCCCTCGTCCAGTGTTTCTGCTCTGATTGAGAAAGCTCTGTGTAATCTGTATGCACCCTGGCTGCTAGCACTTATTTATTCACATCCTTCGGATGATATTATATTATTGTTCTTGTTATTATATATCCTGCCTTTCTCCCAGAACCGTACATTGTGGTCGCTGTCAACATTTGTATGGGGAATCTCGTCACTTGGCCACTGGGAGTCTTGACCACACTTTCATTTTTCTTCTGGCGAAACATTTCATTTCAAACCCATGCAACTGAAACTTATCTTTGTGCACCCATAATGGCTGGAAACCTGACTTGTTAAATACAGAAACTGAGCTTCTATGGGCGCCACTCGGCATCAGTTTCCGCGCAAGCTAAATTCAACCGTTTCCCGTTCTGTTCCTTTCAGATAACGGTGCCGATTGAGATGGTTATTGTAAACTCCCCCATTGTAGACCTGTCCGACTCGACGCAGAGACATCTTCGCAGGGAAACCAAACCAGCTGATGAGGATAACAGCTTGCAAGGTAATTGCAACAGGGAAGTGACTCGGAAGGATGGCTTTTCCATTTTTGTAGGATTAGGTTTCTGCGATACAGCGCCCTTTAACAAACTGCAGTTCCCAGGAGCTCTGCTTGGCCCTCCTTTCTTTCGATCAATCAAATCTTTATTACGGTCCAGAGACTCAACAATTCATTACAAAACAATACACAATTTCGACAGCCCGCCTTCAGGTTACACAAGCATTTTGTTCAGACTTAGGAATAGGGATCATTGGTTCTTGCAACCACCGATAGAAACTTCGCCACTGCTAATGTTCTGTCATTTGTCCGGTCTTCCAGTAGGAACCTGACATAGTAAGCCTCTGATTTTCCCGGGAAAGGTACTAGCAAGGGTAATATCAGTTCAGCCCTGGCTTGCTCGAATTTCACACAGTGCAGCAAAATATGTTTTATAGAGTCAATGTCTTGGGCACATGAGCATAGTCTGTCCTGGTATGGACCTCCTCTCAATCTGCCATCCAACACTGCAGAAGGAAAGACGTTAAGTCTGGCTTTTGTAAATAGCCTTTGGTAATTTGGAACTGTCAGATTTTTAATATAAGATGTTAACTTAAAGGCCTTTCTTTTTGTTACCGGAGATGCCCAGGACTGAGCCCGAGATCGCCGGCATGCAGAGCGTGGCATGATGGTGCCTCCACCCCAAACGCCCCTCTCTCTTTTCTCCCAACAGAAAGCTACTTTGCAAGCAGAGCTGTGGCCAAGGAGCTGCACCAGCCTGCGGTGGAGGAGCCGGGAAGGAGAGCTCCAGGAGGATTCGGGGAGGCTGTTTTCCCAAGAGGCGACGCTAGAAGGCCGCATGGGAGCGAGCGCGGTGTGGGGATGCAGCAGAAGGGGGGCTGCCTCTCGGTCCGGGTCATCAAGGACAGGGGGCTCAGAGGGGTCCTCGCCGACCCGGAAGCAAAGCGCCACCTGTGCAAGGAGTGCGGGAAAAGGTTCCGCAAGAGGTGGGACCTCATTCGGCACGAGAGGATCCACACGGGCGAGAAGCCCTACCAGTGCCCCGAATGCGGGAACAGCTTCAACAGGAACACGACCCTCACGAAGCACCTCCTCGTCCACTCGGGGGAGAAGCCCCACCAGTGCGCTTACTGCGGGAAGAGATTCACGCGGAGGTCGCACGTCGTGAACCACCAGAGGCGCCATTCGTGGTAGGAGCTGCCTTCCGTTCCTCTCCTCTGCTGACTCTGGCTTGCCCATTAGCCGCATCTTGGGGGGTGGGGGTGGCCCACCTTTAGGTGGATGTGTGCCAGTAGAAAGGAAACATCATTATTATTATTATTATTATTATTATTATTATTATTATTATTATGGTTTTTATACCACCCTTTATCTGTAGATCACAGGGCAGTTCACAACATAAACAACTATCTGACATTCAGAAAATACCTGAAGGCAGCCCTGTTTAGGGAAGTTTTTAACCTGTGATATTTTAATGTATTTTAATATCTGTTGGAGGCTGCCCAGAGTGGCTGGGGGGACCCAGCCAGATGGGCGGAGTACAAATAATAAATTATTATTATTATTTATTATTATTATAAAAATACAATATAAAAAACACAAAATACGTAATAAAACTAACAACAGCCCAATAATCCCCCCCACCCACAATGCCAAAGGCATTGATGTCAATCAGCCAAAGACCTGGTGGAAGAGGAATGTTTTTGCCAGGCGCCTAAATGTGTATAATGAAGGCACCAGCCAAACCTCCCTGGTGAGGGCATTGCACAAAGCGGGAGGCACTGCAGAAAAGGACCGTTCTTGTGTTGCCACCCTCCGGACTTTCATGGAGGAGACACACGAAAAAGGGCCTCAGAATATGATTTCAGGGTCCTAGTAGGATCATATGGAGAGAGGCAGTCCTTGAGGCATTGCGGTCCTGAGCCACATGAAGAGGGTGGGCTGAGAAACCTGTTTTGACTGTTGGTTGTGAGGAGACCCCTGTTCCCCTCGCAGAGCTTCAATTCCCAGAGTGGCGTAACAGTCGCTTCCTCTTCCCAGGGAGTGTTGGGAGTTGTAGCCCTGTGAGACGAGTAGGCCTCATCTAACAACTCTCAGAAAACCTTTTTAAAAACTACAGTTCCCAGGTTTCTTTTGGGCAAGCCATGTTACTTTATCGGCATGATACTGCTATCAATTGATAGTGCAGATGGGGCCTATGTTCAGTTGTGTGTATGTGCTTGTTTACATGTGGGCGAACATTCAAGCCAGCCACCCCTCCCTTTGTATTCTGACGTGGTACAACCCAGGAGCATCGGTTCCACACTTTCTGCGTTCAAACTCAGCCCGAATTAGGGATAGCTCAGTCGGTAGAGCATGAGGCTCTTAATCTCAGGGTTGTGGGTTCGGGTCCCATGTTGGGCAAAAGATTCCTGCATTGCAGGGATTTGACCCTTGTGGTCCTTTCCAACGCTACAAATTCTATGATTCTATGTATTTATCCCACCTTTCCTCCAAGGAGCTCAGTGTGATGTACATCGCCCTCCCCCTCTCCATTTTTTCCTCACAACAACCCTGTGAGGTAGGTTAGGCTGGGAGTGACTGGCCCAAGGTCACCCAGGGAGCTTCATGGCTGAGTGGGGATTTGAACCCTGGTCTCTCAGGTCCTAGTCCAGTGATGGCTAACCTTGACACTCCAGATGTTTTGGAACTACAACTCCCATCATCCCTAGCTAACAGGATCAGTGGTCAGGGATGATGGGAGTTGTAGTCCCAAAACATCTGGAGTGTCAAGGTTAGCCATCACTGTACCTAGTCTGACACCACTGCATTGGCTGTCATTATGGACCAAATTGATAAGAAAACAAGGGTTGAATTTCCGGTTTCTTACGATAACACACCTCCTCCTTTTTTGTTGCAGCCAAGGAAGGTCTTGATGAAGTTCCCGCTATCTCCTGTTGGTGCGACAGATTTGAGCAGAAAGCCAAGGAATTTACTCCTGTATCCAGAGGCGAAGAGGCTGCAGCCGGGTGTTTGCGCTGGGAGGCTCGGAAGGCAGGCTATGCTGTTGGCAGAGGGGTGGCTTCTAGAGCGTTTGTTGCTTGTGTGCATCTCGAATCTGGTGATCAAAGGATGTCTGAGGGCCAGCAGCTTCCAGGGGGTGGGGAGGGGTGGGGGAGAAGGGTCTGTACTATCCGTTCTGTCATTTGGCGAAGTCGTGAAACTGTGGGAGCATCTTAAGAGAAAGGAAAACTATCCATTGCCATCGGATCCAGAAAGGTCAGCCCTGGGTCAGGTTTCATCTATTTATTTAACGTTCTCATGGGATCACTTGCTGGAGCTGAAGGTAGAATATGTATCAGGACAGGGGCAGGATTCTGAGCGCAAACCAGCAGATGCCAATGGGAGGACTGCAAATTTTGAGCGTCTCACTCAACATTTTTGTATCCAAGCAAGCTTTGCCAATTCAGAAGTACACTTTCAGCACTTTGCTGTACCCATGCCTGAAACTGACCGTTCGCATCCTGGCAACAGCCCGAAACTGGAAGGCACAGAAGGGAAGAGTGCACATGCATCTGGGTGGCCACTGTGAGAACAGGATGCTAGGTGAGAGATTGGCCATTGGCCTGATTTAGTAGGCGCTTGTTTTGTTCTTAAGCATTTAAAAGGCAAAATATGCTCCAGGAGCAGAGGAGCATGCTGGACTCGCAAAAGTGATGCCTGCAACGGAGCCCCGGGGGGGAAATAGGGTACAGCCTAACTCATGTATAAACTCCAGGCCTTGAGCTGGAAATAGGATTGCCAACTGACCAAGAAAAGCACTGGCCAAATGTGTTCTTGTGCCTTTATTAGTGGCTCTACGTGCATAAAATGAACCAGTTTCTTAGCATGGGGACAACACTACCAGTTGTGAATATCTACACATCATGCTTACAAGGTTAAAGGCTTACAAGGGCAGCGGCTGGTTGAAAATTTGGCAGCCCAGGTTGGAAAGGGAGGGCTGGATGGGGAAATAGGAAACGTCCCAGCCTCCCATTCTGGGCAATGGCTCTTGTTGCTGAACGCTTTACAGGGTCCTGCCGTGATTCCTTGGCGCACGGCTTACTACTTATGCAGAATAGTGATTGTGCCCCTACAGGTTGAGTAATGCACGGTGTAACTGACTTGGCTGTCGGTGGTGTGTTTTAACTTTTAACTCTCTAGAAATGGAAAATCAGCAGCGCTTCTGTTTATTTAATAATTTATTTCCCAGTTTCCCAAAATGTGGTTTATAAACCACTTACAAAAAAAATTCAAACGTTAAAAAATCAAGACATCGGTTCTAATAAAAACTGGCAACAGTTGCTGTTGTTCCCTAAGCAGGATGCCTCTTGCTATTCAAGGCTCTCATAGTCCTGTTCTATCAATGGTTGCGATTTCTAAAAAAGCAGAGCAGAAGCACACAGGATGTTGCTGTTTTTTAACATGTTGTTTATGGCAGGGGAGAAACTGACCTTTCCTAATTGCAATCTTGGATCTTGTTTTTAAAAAGCACAAAATAGACGCAGGCTTAAGCATTTGCAGATCTGTTCACATGGTCATTATGGGTAATTAAGTTTTTTTTTAGTTTGTTGGGGGGCTCATTTGTATACGCTCTTGGTTCCCCATATGGGCTTTATTTTAGCCTCTTTAAGATCTAGAACTCTGATTATGCTGGGAGAAGATCACATTTTAATGGAGGACCTACTTGTTCTGAAAACACAAAGCCCATGACTTATCACACATGTGCAAACATGTGGAAGTCCAGGCCAAAGCCACAGCTCTCCTCCCTGGCCATGCCAACTGCTGGGGCTAAGCCATGGTTTGGTTTAGCATTAACATGTGAACTGGGCCTCTATAAAGCAGCTTTCAAGAATTAGTAAACATACCCTTGAGATCCTTTAAGTGAGAAGTCTCTGGCTGAACTTTCATTTCATTCACTTAGCGGCTTTAGGTGTGCCACTATTCACTGAGTCCTCTCCTTTGCAATATAGGGATAATACTAGCCTAAGGGGAGGAATTGTAAGTGCTTTGAACAGAGGGAAGAATTCATGCAAATATGAAGTACAACTATTGCCTCAAGAACCTACTGTATTTTATGTATGGTCAAGAAACATGCCATATCCTTGTTCAGTATGAGCACCCAGTGCAATAGGCACGCTATCAAATTGTCCTATTTTTGACCACATTCCAGGGCACTAGTTGGGAGCCTGTTGTTGGACTCCATTGGCCATCAGCCCCAGCCAGCATGGCCAAAGCGCAGAGATGATGGGAGCTGTATTCCAGGTACACACAAAAGGCCACAGGTTCCCCTCCACTATTCTTCGGGTGCTTTTTCTTGCTCTTCTGGCCCCAATTTGCTCTGCTCTGCCCTTTCAATGTTTTGAATGCCAGTGGCACAATTCCAATGCACTGGAACATCCACCCTCCGTGGTTCCCAGCCGGAAAATCCTGAAGGAAGGGAGCTTTCCATTCATCTTGCAAGTCTTGATTTCTCCCACCCCTGCTTGTCTTATTTCATAGACATCCTGCTGAATCCTTCAGTCCTTTTATTTAATCATTTCACTTAAGAGAATTAATTATTTCACTTGTTAGTTGCATGATTCTGGGGCTGGAAGCTTAAAAGAGCCCAGATCCAGCCGGGGAAGAAGCAAACACGGGAGCTGATCCAGGGAAGAGGAAGAGGGCATACTGGGATTTTCGGAAGGGTCACACAAAGTGTTGGGATTCCTGGGCACTCTTCCGCTGCCCTAAAGGATGAAAGGTCAGCCATGGACAGCTTTTGCAAAAGCACAGGACTCCTCCTTCACAGCTGCAGCTCATTAGTCCAATGCTCCTGCAGCGTAAAAGGAAGGAAATGGATTAATGTGCAGGGAACAACATAGCTGAGTGGAACAGGTGGGGCTTATGCCAGAGGTGATGTGGCCAAATAAAAGAGGTAGAATTTAAGTAGCACAGGCAGGAGATTAACTTGATTGGTAGGAAAGGGAGCTGGTTGGAGGAGAAAGGCTTATACGGGACAGGGATGGGCTTAAATTATGGCAAGGGTGTACATCTATCTTAGGGTTTCCATACAGCTGGAATTTCCCAGACATAACCAGAATACTGCAGTCGGAAGCAGTGTCTGGGGGGGGGAAATTGCTAAAATGCCCGGTAAAATCCGGACATATGGCAACCCACGTCAGCAGTGTCGTTCTTGGCGATTTTCCTTAGAAATAGCGGACATTTTAAAATGTCCAGATATTTAACTGTTTGAAATGGCAACCCTAATCTGCTTGAACACAATATAGTTTCCAGCACAAACTAGTCAAATATAGAAATAGCGTCTAGAGGCCTTTACCTGGGAGGAGGTGGGATCGGCTTCTAGGTTGCCGTAACAGCCTTTATGGTGACGAACCAGGTCCCCCCAGAGCACAAGATTCTTGCAGCTGAGAGAAAAGGGGGAGAAAGCAGGATTTTCTCAGTGTGGTAGCTGGAGCAGGATGGGGCAGGCTCAGTGCCAGCATTTCAAATTCTGTCAACCTGCTCCAACGTCTTTTAATTCTGCCAGTGCGCAGGAGGAGTTGCTTACCCCGGGCATTGCCCTTCGATTGGCAGGAAGTGAAGTGGCTCTTTCTCTAGGAAAGCCCGAGACAAACAAGTCATATGAGCAGCCATGGTGCAGCCAGGGTGGAAGCAGTGCAAGGGGATGTCATTGTCACCATCCTGCAGGGGGGGAAATAATCCAAAATACAGTCCTCAACTCCTTCTAGCTTAATCCCTACTCCAATAGCAGACACAGGAGGAAACAGCACCAATTCCTCTCTCATAAAGGTGTACAGTAATGGCTGTGTTTCCCCCCTACTGTCAGAGGCAGGGTGCCTCTGGATATCACCTGCAGGGAATCACCAGGGAGGAGAGTAGTGCTGCTGCACTCAGGCCCTGCTTTCCGGCTTCCCAGAGGCATCTGGTTGGCCATTCCTATTCCCCCAAATTCAAATATCCCCCAGATTATTTCAAAAGTATGGCAACGAACACTCATTCCATAGATCTCACCTCTCAAACCATCGAGGAATGCCGGCTTCCAGCCCTCATTCCCTGCCCCACTCACTCCAATCCATTCTCCTGCTAAAGGAGAGGCGGGGAACCTTTTCAGCCCTGATCTTTCTGTCCCCCTACCCCTGCGGCCCAACTTTGACAGGTGTCAGGAGCCAGAGTCAGGAGCAGGCCAGCAGTAGAACATCTGGTGTCAATGAAGTTAACTCTTTATTCAAAAAAACCCAAAACAATGCAGGCCTAGTGATCACAGCAACTCTTCCCAGTAGGTCTTGCCTCAAGGAGGCAATTGTGAGGACTGAAGGTCCCCGCCTCCCCACCACTCTCTAAGGCTTCTACCGCAAGTCCTACCCCAGGAACCTGAGGCTCCTTGGTCTTGTCTCTCTTTGCTCCACCCTCTTCGTTCCTCTCCATGTTCTGGGAGACCAGAAGAAAGGGGGAGACTCCCTGGCTTCTTCAGCAGCCTCCCCCGACTCTGCCTCCTGACTCCCCTCTGCTTCTGCGTCTGGACTGCTCTCTGCCACAGCCTCTTCCTGCTCACCAAACCTTGTTCCCTCTTCAGCTTCCAACAACTTCCAGTCTGCTCCCTCTTCTCCCTCTGACCACTCACAGTCATCGCACCACCACTCCCCAGGCTCTGAGCCTTCTTCCCTTCCCCAGCTAGTGCCACTCCTCTGCATCCAGCCAGTCCACGAAGACAGGTGGGTAGGATACCAAATATCCTAGACCCAGCATTACCTGGAATTTTTTCAGACAGATGCTGCAGCGTTTTGGAGTAGCCACATTCACCTCTGAAGCCTTCACCCCCTTGGCCTTGACAGCTCGGACCTGCCCAAAGGCCACTGGCATGTGTAGCGGAGGTTCCAAGCCTGCAGGGAAGTCCCTGCAATATTCCTGCTTGAGCCAGCGAATGGTGAGGGGCAGACGGCACCAAGGAGCAGTTTGGAGCATGTGGGCTAAGACACGCAGGTGGAAGTCAAACTGACGCTCCCGTGAAGTGCGGCGGGTCACATGAGTGAGGCGGCGGGAGGAGTGCGGATGCTGCCAAGCCCACTCAAACTGCGTGGGAGAGAGGAAATCAAAGGAGATTGCTTAGGTTTTGGGGGGGCTAGCAGTTGTGAGAAAAGGAACCCCACTGCTAAAAAGGAAAAGGAAGGTGAGTGGAAATTGAGAAGGGCCTTACCCGCAGAGCAGCCACATCAGAAGGGAAACCGTGGATGATCAGCACCATGTCCCTGCAAGGAGAAAGGAAGGAAAATTCGATTTCCCAGCATGCACAGCCTAGAAAGTCTAGTTCCCAGTATGCACTGAAGTCTCCTCAGAATGGTTGGCCTAGAAAATGGACATACCGAGATGGAAGACATAGACAGAAAAGGAAATTTTGAAAGTCATAGCTCAGTAGTAGAATATGTACTTTACAGGCAGAAAATCCCAATTTCAATTTCTGATATGTCCAGTTAAGGCTGGCCTGGGAAAGCCCCCCTCCGTCCACCAAGTATAAAACCCTGGAGAGGTGCGGCCAGTCAATGGTCAACAACTACTGAGCTGGATAGGCCAAAGGTCTGACTTGGAATAACGCGGCTTCCTTGGCTGCTATGCATTACCAAGGACCACGGCCGCTTGTCTTCCAAGCCCCACCGCGTCGCTTCCCGCCGTTGTGCTGATTGATGCGTCGCTCGGGATTGACAGTGAAGCCGACGTAGACTCGGCCATGGTAACGAGGGTTGGTGCAGTACAGAAGGTAGACCCCAAAGAAGTTGCACACTTCCACCACCATGGCGACCGCCAAAGGCTCAAGGACGTCCGAGCAGACCTACAAGGAAGGAGAAAGCAAGCGTTAGGCAAAGAGTCCCACTCTCTTCTAGCGGTACCTGTTGTTCCTCTCTCACCTCTGCTCTTCCTTTGCTCCGACGCCTTCCCGTTTCCCACGCCGCTCAGCATAGGGCTGCCGTCTCTTATCCTGGCAGGGCTCCTTCTCAAGAGATATGTGCAGGGCAGAAATCCAGCATCACTGCCTCTCCATGGAGGGGAGACTTGGACATGTTGGGCTGCTGCTTGTCAACACAGTTCTTGGAGGAAGAGCGGCACAACGAGGGTTCTTTATTGCCATAGAGGGGAGAGCTGCACCTATTGAACCTCTACCTGCCATGCAGCACACCGGAGCACTACCAAAGGAGAGCTGGACGCAGCCCTAGCGCTGTATTTCCCCCAGGAATATAGTTCTTGCTTTAGCATTTCCCATCATGCCCTGCGCCTTTCAAACAGAGGTCCCTCCCTTTGCTATCATGCTCCGCCTTAGCCTATCCGCAGTTTCCCATCATGCACTGCACCCCACTTTTCTGTCCCCATTTCGGTCCGCTTGCTAACCGTTTCTTTTGAGTTCGGCCTCCTTTGCATTCTATTGGCTGCGGCGAAGACATGCCCCGCCCACGTGGGCAACCTCCCGCGAGAGGAGCGGGTGACGTCACGGGGTCTGCAGGGAGCATAGACTTATTAGGAAAATCGTTAAGAGGTCTAATCAGAACTATTGTCAAAGAGTAGCCGAAAACATTTTTTTTTAAGTCTATAATTCTACATAAAGGCGCTTTTTCGTAACGTAGTTTTTCTTCATTTTCATCTTTAAACTGTTTAACTGGGTTGCAATGAGATATATCTTTGTTTACATTTGAGAATATGGCTTGCAACATTTACAAAAAATAAATAAACACTCAGATAAACGTTTCTGAATACTTCAACGAAGTGGTGTCAAACACGGAGGCGGTTTTATATGTCTCTAATTCATTCCTCTGCACATCTACACAGAAGTAAGCCCCAATTAGTTCAATACGTCTGAGTCACAGGCATAGGATTGCAGCCTAAGCCTGCGATAGGCTCAGGGTGATGTCACTCTATTCTTAATTTATTCTCTTTGATAATAATATTGATAATGATAATAATATCGATATATACTTTGCATTCAAATTTAGAAGAGAAAGTTAATTCAATTTCCCCCCAAAAGACGGCGACGGTGGGGCAGCTCTAATTATTCTTTCTCTACGGTAAGATAAATTACGCGGAAGTGATGCAGCACGCACGACTTTAGGTCGATGTGATTGGTTAAAGGAGACCAGGGGCGGATGTGACATATGCCATAGGCGGAAGTGGGGGGGTTGGTGGTTCCCTCTCATCTCGAGCGCTTCCTTGGGCAGGATGGAGGTGTCTGGCGCTGTCAGCGTGGAGGCCTTGCGGGAGCGGCTGCTCCAGGGGCTCGAGGCCGAGCATGTGGTAAGCAGGGCAGCCCCCCAAGGACCTTTGACCCGCCCATCTTTCCCTGAAAAAGAAGAGGCCGCTTCCTTTGTTGGAAGAGCCATTCTGTCTCCTTTCTCTGCGTGGCTCCTGGACGCTCTTTATTCTCTCACAGCGTCAGCCTGGTCCGGGTTTGCTCGGAAGGAAGGGCTGCTGTGTTTAGTGAGCTTACTCCGAGGAAAGTGTGCACAGAAATATAGCCTCACGCTAGTTAGGTGTCAGCTGCAAATCTTGGCAATTAAAATATTGGGATCTCAACTGAGGAGTGCAAGGAAAGAGATAAGTAATGCATCTGATAGATACTAAATTTTGTCTAAAATGAGATCAAACCAGAATGACTTTCATATATTCTAGGACCTGTGGGGGTCCTTTTAGCATTGTCGTAAGCGTGTCTCTTAATCCTAAGTGTTTTCCACTGAGCTTGCTGAGATTTGCTTTCTATAAGTGTACCTAGGGAAGCGGGTGGCGCTGTGGGTTAAACCACAGAGCCTAGGGCTTGCCGATCAGAAGGTCAGTGGTTCGAATCCCCGCGACGGGGTGAGCTCCCGTTGCTCGGTCCTTGCTTCTGCCAACCTAGCAGTTCGAAAGCACGTCAAAGTGCAAGTAGATAAATACTGCAGCGGGAAGGTAAACGGCATTTCTGTGCGCTGCTCTGGTTTGCCAGAAGCGGCTTAGTCATGCTAGCCACATGACCTGGAAGCTGTATGCCGGCTCTTGGCCAATAAAGTGAGATGAGCGCCGCAACCCCAGAGTCGGTCACGACTGGACCTAATGGTCAGGGGTTCCTTTACCTTTACCTAGGATTGCAGCCTTGACCAGCTTTGGGTGGTTCTGTAGTAAGATTAAGAGAAGTGGGTGTACCCTTCTTAGTAGGGAATGGACCGTCACTGTTTCTGTTGTGCGCCTTGGTACGCTTTATGCACACACCTTGGTACTTGGCTTGACTTGCTTGCTTTGTATTTTCATGACACGCAGGTAAGGTATCTTACCCTGAAATGAATTGGAAGGGGAGGGGTGGCCTGCGTTGACTCCTCTTCTAAACTGTGTATAATCAACCTTTTCCTCATCCCATTACACAAGGAGGTGGAAGACACAACCCCTGGACGCTGTGCCACAAGCTTCAAAGTCCTAGTAGTTTCCCCACGATTCCGAGGAAAAGCCCTGTTGCAGCGGCATCGGTAAGTAGGGAGAGGATGAGTTAGCATAGCTAGGGGGATTCTCTTCTCCTCTCACTGGTTGGCAGTGTCTCTTTAAAGATTCAGAATCTTGAGTCAAAAGTCTCCCAAATATAGTATTCCTTGTATCTCTCACCCACTCTTGTCAGTGCTACAGCTTCATGTGCTGTTCCTTACCCAGCAACTTCTCCCTTCCATGATTTTTATTCTTGCATTTACTTACATTTCTATCCCACCTTTGCTACAGGGAGCTCAAGGTGGATCACATGCCCCCTGCCTGATTTTACCTTCACAACAACCATGTGAAGGAGGGTTAGGCTGAGAGTGACTGGTCCAAGGTCATTCCTTGAGCTTCATGGCATAGCAGGTGTTTGAATCTGGGTCTTATTCTAGTCCAGTGATGGCCAAACTTGGCCCTCCAGCTGTTTTTTGACTACAACTCCCATCATCCCTAGCTAACAGAACCAGTGGTCAGGGATGATGGGAATTGAAGTCCCAAAACAGCTGGAGGGCCAAGTTTGGCCATCACTCCTAGTCCAGCACTCTTAGCTCTTACAACAGGCTCATTACACCCTTGCCTACATCACTTAACACACAGCACTTTAACAAAATCCCATTGCGTTCACAATGAATTATGTACATCTCAAAAACACACTCACTGACATTTTCTGTATCCTTGGAATTTATTTAATTGATGTTCTGTGATCAAAGTGGCTAAATCAAAGCTGCCTAAGGTTTAATTACGTTAAACCAAATAGCGCTTTATAAATATGCAAGACTTGGGAAATGTTTTACAAACTTTGTCCGTAAAAACATGGTCAGTGATTGTTTTCTGGAAAACTTTAAATCAGTAAAATGCCTTAAATAGAGGGGGCTCTTATTTGGAGTTGGCTAGTTGACTTGTATTTAATAAACAAAACTAAATATGCATGTCATGTTAGGCTTACATGCGGTATAATTGTCTTTCTTCCAAAAGCACTTATAAATGATTGTGTGCATTATTGATCCCCCCCACAATGTTGCTTGAATTTTTTATTCAAACAGACTGAAAGCTTTACTTGGAAATTTTATTTATTGGAGTACTTGTAAATGTTCAGACATAACAATTCAATAGCATAGACTTCCCTTACATTGTTTAAATTTTAGGGGTGGGGGAAATGAAGGCACTGAAAACTAACATACTAACAGCCCAAAGTGCTGCATATTAGATACAGATGTTTCATTGTATAGTGGTATGAAAAAGTTAATTACGACTTTGAAGCCATCCAATTTGACTGGTCTTGTACCCATTCCCCATGTCACTAATCACATCTGCAGCCATTCATTTTTGGAAATGTCAAAAAACTTTACAGAAAAGAGTGGTGAAACAGTTTCCGCACCACACCATTGACTTATTGAATTAATCTGTTTGATTGTGTGCGCTAGAAGTTGTTGCTGGTAGCTAAAAATGGCCAGGGTGGTACTTTAAAAACTTAAGTTTACTGACTAAGATGCAGTCTAGAAGCAAGAATGCCCTTGGATTTTTGCCTATTTCCATCTCCTCTGCCCACCTTCCCTAGGCTGGTCAATGAAGTCTTAGTGGAAGAGTTGAAGCACATTCACGCCTTTGAGCAGAGAACGCTAACGCCAGAGCAGTGGGCAAAAGAACAAGAAGCTAAGTGAGAGAGGAGCTCCTCTGCCCTGGAAAAGAAGAAGGTGGCGGCAGCCCAGAGACCAAGGGGATGGGAGAGGCAGCTGTGGAGCAAACATATGCAGGCGTGGGACCCACGCAGGTCTCTCCAGTGGGAATACTAGGAGGACTTGGAAGAGCATGTAGCAGAAAATAAAATGTAAAACCAGTTTCCTTGTGTGTTATATTAATCATTCCTACCTGTTGGGACTCTGCTCTGAGCATCTCTGAAGCCACATTCTCTAAACAAAGATAGGGAACCTGTGACCCTCCAGGTGTTGCTGGATTACAAATCCCATCATCCCTGGCCATTGGACATTCTGGCAGGAGCTGACGGGAGTTGGAGTTCAGCAACATGGAGGCTCATAGGTTTTCCACTCCTGCTTTGACAATACCTTCCTATCCTGAGTGTTTCAGATTTGGGGGGGGGGAGGAAGGGGGGGCAAAGGGAATGGGGCACTAAGTAATTTCCCCCCCTTTACCTATAGGTGAAAAGGTTGCAGCTACATTTTTTAGTAAGTGTGCAAACTAACACTTTGTTTTTGTTGGTAGATCATTGCTTGAGAGAAACCTCTTCTCTTTCTCTCCCACCCACCTGCCATTGATTGTTAAAAGAAGTCTTAGCCGTTAAAGAGGCAGTAAATGAGGTGGGATTGTTCTTGCAAATATAGAGTAGGATTTTAAAGTCCCAGGAGATAGAAGGGACCTCATGGGTCATCTAGTCCCAACCCCTGCAATGCAGGAATCTTTTGCTCAACGTGGGGCTCAAACTCACAACCCTGAGATTAAGAGTCTCATGCTCTACTGACTGAGATAGGGAGACAGAGAGAGGATGGCATCTGGGTGTAAAACAGTGGTTCCCAAACTTTCACGACCACTTGAAAATTGCTGAGGCTCTTGGTGGACCACTTAACGAAATTTCCACCTGTTGTAGCAATTGTAATGTGTTGTGCTAGCGGACTGCAGTTTGGGAACCTCTCTTATGTTGCCCTCTAGTGGTTAAACAGAACAACCGTAGAAATACGGCTTGGTGTGACTGGCTACCGTATGTACTCCTATGACAAAAAAATGAGAATAGTAGGGTTTTGATTGTGTTTGCTGTCCTCTGGGTGCTTAAAAGATGCGCTTGTATTATCTGATTGCATTCTGGGTTGAGGGGACGGGGAGGTCAGGCCACTTGGTATTATTAATTTCTAGCCCACCTTTCTGGAGGAGGTCTCCGTGGTGTTTAAGAAGAGGTTAAAAATAAGTACTAGGCAAACCCCACTAGTACACAATATAAGAAAACTTGATTGATCGCTGTGAGCTTTGACTAATATCTGTATAAACTTGCATATGACAATACTTCTAAAGAAACAAGCGTACTTTATTAGGTAATGCACACTTGCGGTTGTTGCAGCATACATCTTAAAAAGACATTTCCCTTCTCACACATAGGAGGGAATGTCTCTTCTAAGAGAGCCCTTGCTACCTGCTTTTTTAAAAGAAGTACTTACTCTCCCCACCCCCTGCAAGTTGCTGGCCAGTTAACCAAAATGTTCAACTGACTATCAGTGAAACATTGCAGCCCTGGTTAAAACGTGACGCAAAACCACTGCCCTCAAGAAGCAGGAAGGTGGTCCTACAGCACTTCTACAAAAATCCTGAAGGTGGGTAAAGTTTTCTCAGAGGAGGCAGCAACATGGAGGTGGTGCCATGCATCTAATCTGGGAGCTGGGAGGCAACGCGGAGAAGGGCATCAGCAGGTCGTGGGGCAGAGAGGCGGCTGGCGTACAAGAACTTGGCAAGAGGGTGAGCTTAGTGCTGCCCAGGCAGAATCAAGGCAGCACCTGGCTAGCCAAAAGCAAAGCCCATTTGGAGCTGGCAGGCTGACTTTCTGCCCTGAGTTTGGGGGTGGGTGGTGCTTAATAATGCCCTGAGGATCCACCCATTAAAAAACAAGGGTTTTTAAAAAGACCAATGAAACAAAGTCCAGTATGACCGATGGAGAACAGCTATTGGTTGGGTGGCAGTGGAAGGGCGGGTGCTATTTCTTCACAATCTGCTCCAGCTCTGAGATGCGCCGTTCCTGTTCTGAGACAGTGGCTTGAAGCCGCTTCAGGTCCTCCGAGAGCTGCTCCAGAGCTGGACTCTGTGGGGAAACACAAGGCAAGCTTCAGTTCTGACCCACAGCAACCGGTTCTTCCAGCTCTGACGCTGTCCCTTATTCTGGTGCCCCTCGGCCCAGACCCACTGGCTCTGCTCTGGTGGTGGCCCGTAATCAAGATCTTGGGCTCTCTCCCCTTCTTACCCCTGGCGCTGTCCCTTCGTGGGAATGTTGGCTTCTTTTGGGCCCTTGCAGGAGGGTCTGGTTGACCTTGAACTCTCTGGTCTTCTGGGGCGTGTAGCCGTCCTTGAGGGAGATGAGAATGGGGCTGGCGTTCTTCCCCGACAGCCACTCTTGGGAGGTCAGGGCAGCATCTGGGCCAGCTGTGTCAGGATACAGGTCCTCTTGGAACAAGTCTGACTGCAGAGGAGGCACACAAAGACACAGGCTGAACAGAAGGGGCAGATCGATCTAAAAGGGACCTCGCACTCTGTTAATGGGAAAAGAGAGCAGCAGGTCCTCTCCCTCAGGGGGACGCCTCTCTGTCCACCCTTCTGTCAAGGATTTCCTGAAAAAGTCTCTCCAAACTTCATTTATTTTTATTTATTTCATGGCATTTACATACCGCTTGAAAGAAAAGGGGGAAAAACCCCCATAGTGGTTTATGAAAAGTTGAGAACAAATCCAAACTCATATGTCAATGGATAAAATGGATGCCTCAATTACATAGAACAAGGCTAGAGAATTATTTAGGGGCCATATTCCCTTCTGGGAAGCCTTTGAGGAGCCACATGCTAGAGGTGGGAGGGGCCAGAGACAAAAGTGGGTGGAGCAATAAATGCAAATTTAGCCTTTAAACAGAAGTTGAGTTTCTGCAAAGACACACTGTGGATCTCCCCATCCTCCACGATTTACAGAACCCGGGAATCTCAGCTTACCTTCCGAGGCACAGTCATTGCAATGGGTTCACATTTCCTCTCGTGGAGCTTGTAAAACCTGGCAGAGGCAAGAAACACTTCTAGTAAGGATAAGCCTTGGAGGGGAGGGAGACGAATGCCCCTAAACTAAAGCCAAAGAACCCAAGGTGTTTTGTTTTTGCCTTGATCAGCGAGGTAGGGCAGTGCAGTGGTTAGAGAAGCATTGACCCAACATGGTACTGGCTGGGCTGATGGGAGTTGTAGTCCAAAACGTCTGGAGGGAGGGTAGATCGGTGTTTCAGACCAGGACTAGCAAAATGGGGGTTCAAATCCCCACCTAACTATGAAGCTCACTGAGCCAGTTACTAGTTCTTAGCCCAGGAATGGATAACCTGTGTCCCTGTGGATGTTGCTGGACTCCAGCTCCCATCAGCCCCAAGCCAGCATGGCCGATGGTCAGGGATGATGGGAGTTGCAGTCCATCAACAAATAGAAGGCAAAGGGGCAGCTAAGTTTACCTGGTAGGGTTGTTGGGAGGATAAAATGAGGCAGGAGGAAAGGGACCGGGAATGCCCTCCTTTGGGTATGGAGTGGGAAGAGGAAGAAACACGAACGCATTCACAAAATACCTGGCAATCTCGCACTTGCTGACATCCAAGCCTCGCTTGGGCATCCAGCCTCCTCCTCGCTGCGACTCCTTGGAGGTGAACATGGATAAGTAGTGCACAAAGGGCGCCTCTCCCGTGAGCTCAAAGTAACGGATGCTGCTGTCTCCCTGCAACAACGCAGGTAAATACGAGGGTTTGATTCATCCTCGTCATTCCAGAGCTTTCCCAACTGTAAACCCCCCTCTTCCTCCCTCTGAGCTGAGACGCCCTTCTAACAATTCCAGTGAAGGATGTGAAATTATGCCCTCTCTGTAGAAGAAGTTTCTGTTTCCCCTCATCCTCTCTTGAAATGTCGGTTTCAAGCTCCCCCCTGCTCTCTAGCAGATCACCACAACCCCCTCGATTAGCATCACAGAAATCGTGAACAGCTCCTCCGGAGTTCTGATTTTAAACACCGACAGATCCATCCATCCAGGACTCACCTTGCCAGTCAGGTAAACCACGTTGGTGTCTGGATCATAGTAAGGCAGAAGGACTCCACTGCTTGTGTCTAGCTCCTGGAGGGTTAATGGCTCCTCAGGTTTCCTCTGCAGAGTAAAAGTGAGAAAGCAAGTTAAATTTAAGTGGGTGGGACCAAGAGTCCAAGGAGGAAGAGAGGCTTGAGGACTAGAAATCCCAAGTTGAAGGCAATTCTGCTTATGCAGGAGAAGCATATATTCTCATGTGGTAGGTATCCCCATCGCTGGATGAAGGGGTTCTCAAACCACAAAACATGGGGTTTTATCCAGCAAGGCTCTACTCATTGAGATTAAGGAACGTAAGTTAGCCACGTGTATTAACTCCGGTAGGTCTACACCAGTGATGGCTAACCTTGACACTCCAGATGTTTTGGAACTACAACTCCCATCATCCCTAGCTAACAGGACCAGTGGTCAGGGATGATGGGAGTTGTAGTTCCAAAACATCTGGAGTGTCAAGGTTAGCCATCACTGGTGAGGACAACTAGTTTGGAGATGACCCATGGTTGCAGGCTCATAGCACAGTAGCCAAGAGACTCGGGGCTTTTTCCCAGCCAGAACTCAGTTCCAGCACCTCTCAGGTGGGTACCATTGCCATTGTAAGAGAATAAGCATTCATGGTGAGTTCCGGCAGCTCTTTTTCCAGAAAAATAGCACTGAAGAGACTGAACTCTGAATTAGGAGACCACATCTCCAGCAGAAGGCGGTTTTAGGTGAGCAGCCTTAGTACCAACACTCAAGTCTGTAATGTGGGCATAACAGCTGGTCTGTTTTACAGAGATTTTTGTCAGAACCGCTGACAAAATTAAGGGGAACCATATACTTTATAAGCAAACAAAAGTGCAAAATAAATAATACGTTATTCAAAAATCTTGTTCAAAAGAAAGTTAATGAGCACTAACTAGAGTACCTGTGATAATGCACGCAATTCCCCCAATCGTCTGTGTGTGTGTGTGTGTGTGTGTGTGTGTGTGTGTGTATCTGACTGCTAATTTGTCGCTGCATCTGCGGGGACTGCAGTCAACGAAAGCTTAATAAAGTCATCGTTAGTGGTCTTTAAGGTGCCACGAGACACCTCATCGTTTTCACTGCAACAAACCAACATGCCTCCTACTCTTTTGGAATCTGAAACGTATGCTACTTGTCTTTTAAAAGTTTTTCTTTGTTTAATTATGTAGAGGGGGAGGGCACCGGTGGTTGTGCAATGCCCCAACAATATATATCCTTTTATTAGCAAGCCTCCTCTGAAGTGGGGGTGGGTTTCCCCTTCCCCATTATGGCGACAATCTATACGCATCCCGACAATCGGAGGGGGCAGCCCTCCTTTCTTCTCACCAGGTCCCACAGCGCCACCTGACGCTCACTCATGCGGCTGAAGCCCGTTGTAAAGAGCTTTCCATCATTCACAGTAATAGCCCGGACAGGACGTGAGCCCTCGTGTGGGCGGGGCAGCTCCTGTTGGAGGGAAGAAGAGACAAGAGGAAGCATCAGATACAGCCCACGCTTTAGCCACACCTATTCCAGGTAGGCTCCGCCCACATCTATGAAGTGCCACCCGCTAGGGAGACAGGCGATGCCTCACTTCCTCCCTGCCATGCCCGTTGGGTGTCCCTTGCTCACAGCTTTACATATTCAGGGCTCTCCAGTTAAATGGGTTGCCACCAGATACCCGATGAAGCATCTCTCCCTGCTTAATCAACTTACGGCCATTGGAGATGTTGCAACGGCCGCAATCTGAGATTGTTCCCCCCCCCCTTAAAGCACGAGGCAGAGTCATGCGTGATGTTTCTATAGGTAGCCAATAAGCTTTGACAAAATGTTGCCACTGCTTTCTAGCCCAGGGATCGGCAACCTAAGGCCCGTGGGCCAGATGCGGCCCAATCGCCTTCTCAATCCGGCCCACGGACGATCCGGGAATCAGCGTGTTTTTACATGAGTAGAATGTGTCCTTTTCTTTAAAATGCATCTCTGGGTTATTTGTGGGGCCTGCCTGGTGTTTTTACATGAGTAGAATGTGTGCTTTTATTTAAAATGCATCCCTGGGTTATTTGTGGGGCATAGGAATTCGTTCATTTCCCCCCCAAAAATATAGTCCGGCCCACCACATGGTTTGAGGGACGGTGGACCAGCCCACGGCTGAAAAAGGTAGGTGACCCCTGTTCTAGACCCTCCATTCCATCCCGGGTTGTGGCCAGTCAGCATTCTGTGCCCACTGAGCATGCTCAGTCCTAATTACACTACCTGGGAGGGGGGAGTCTTTCTGATGTATTTCCCTAAAGGTTTTTTTTTTTTTTTGGTACTACTACAAACATTGGATCCCCCCCCGCCACAACTGCTAGCTCTCTCTTATGCATGGGTGGTGCTGTTGCAGTGGCACTGTCAGAAAATCAAGATCACTGTAAGTATTATATATGATATTGCAGGGGGTTGGACTAGTATTGATTTACCGTATTGGCCTGAATATAAGCCTCACTTTTCTCCCAAATTCTGACTGTGAAAAGTTAAAGTGCAGCTGAAATTTGCGACCTTACAAAAATTGGCTTTTATGATATCGCTGCTGAAACAGACATACGGTAAAACCGAACGAGTGTGAGTGCCTGCGGAATTTTAAGGAAGCGGCTTATATTTGGGTGCGGCATATATTCGGCCCAATACGGTATTATTATTTAGCTTGTTTCGACTTTTTATTTGTCATCACTTCTTTTTGGAAAATTCAATAAAAAGCTGTTAATAACAACAACAAAAAAGTATTCTGTTAAGATCGAAGCCTGCATATAAGCCAGGCTTCCTCAAACTTGGCCCTCCAGATGTTTTGAGACTACAATTCCCATCATCCCTGACCACTGGTCCTGCTAGCTAGGGATCATGGGAGTTGTGAGGAAGCCTCATATAAGCTGTGGGACCTCTGATTCCCAGATCAAGCAACAGGCAGGGCCAGTGCATCCATTTAGGCGAACTAGGCAACTGCCTAGGGCGCCAAAATGGAGGGGGCGCTGGCCAGCCTGCCCGCCGCCGCCCCAACCAGCGGCGGAGCAAGCAGGTTGGGGCGAAAACCGCGGCGGCGAGGGCGCCAAAATGGAGGGGGCGCTGGGCAGCCTGCCCCCCGCCTCCCGCCGCCGCCCCAACCAGCGGCGGAGCAAGCAAACCGCGGCGGCGAGGGGCGCCCGGCCGGGAAGGGGGCGGGGCACCGCTCCGCAATGTGCGTCATACGTAATGACGTCACGTGGCCCGCCCCCTCGCCTAGGGCGCCAAAATTGCCAGCACTGGTCCTGGCAACAGGGGACAGCTAACTTCATCTGACCCTGCCTTGTGGGATTCTGCTGTTGGCAGATCAAATGCTAGGATGGATAACTAAGCTTGGCTTAGTTAAGGAATTATTCACTTGGTCTTGTATACTGATCTAGATTTGCCCCTCCTGCTGCCACAGGACACCGACTTCCCCAGCTTGCAGCTCGTACTTACGTTGGCAACGGCGCCTCCTGCTCGCGGGTCAAACACCCGAACGCGTTTGTCCCGGCAGGCCGTGCACAGCAGCGACCCGTCCTGGTTCCAGGCCGCACTGTAGATGGCATCCGGGTGCATCTCGTCCATGGAGAGGGCCGCCTGCCCGACCCCCACGTCCCAGACCGTCACCACATTGTCACAGCCTGCAAAAGAGAGCAAGGCCATCGATAACAAAGGACCGGCAATGGAAGGGAGAGCCCGCCTCCGTGAGCCCGCACACCTGCCGCTCATTACCTGCGCTCAGCAGGAGGTTCTGCGCCGTCGGGTGCCACGCGACAATCCCCACCCGCTTGGAGTGGCCTTCGAGGGTCACCAGAGGATCGCTCAAGGACCGCACGAGGCCAGCTTCAGGCACTGCCCAGACCTGAAAGCAAGCCACCAAAGAGAATGGAGGACATGGGGAGCAAGAGGCACCCCCCAGCATCGCTCCCAGCCATGCCGAGCCCTTACCTGTATCCCCTCCACTTTTGCCCATCTGCAGGGGCAGCCAGACCCATAAGCAAACCTGGAAATGGCCTGTTGGGGGCTATATGTTTGCCAGTGTGTGTGATCTGGGTGAGAACCCACCCCCTAGCTGTCAACCCTCCCTTTTGTTTGCGGGAAACTCCCTTATTCTAATGCCGTTTCCCGCTGCTATCCCGGATTGTGGATATCCCTTAAATTTCCCGGATTTCAAAGGAAGCAGCTCCTCTCCCTCCCTGCCGGCCAGGGAGGCTCCTCAGCTGCCTTGCTCGGCTGCCAATAAGGAGTCTGAGACCGACTGGGGGCGGAGCTTGCATGCCTTGTGCAACCAGACCCTCACGCCCAACCAGACAGACAGACAGCCTGCCGTCTACGCACTCGCTCTTTCGCTCTCCCGTTCGTGTGCAGCCTCTGGAGCGCAGAGTGGTGAGGCTACTTGGTGCCATTGCACTGCCCTCGCGGCATCCCTTATTTTCAAATCCGAAAGTTTGAAAAAATCCCTTATTTTCAAATCCGAAAGTTGACAGATATGCCCCCCACCCGGTTGTCGGAGAAGCTTCTAAGGCGCACTCCTTGAATTATTGCACCGTGCCATTCCCTGCGAGGTTCTGCAGGGCGCTACTCAGATTGCTATTTATCTGGGCTTGCGGGGGGTGGGAATAAATCCTAATAAGGGGGACCGCCCTTCTCACCTACCAGATGAATTCTTTTCTAGGTGACCTTTGGGTTAGGTTTGGGTGGTTTTCAACTTTCACTCAGGGGAACAGCTGCTGAAATCAATGGATCTAACTTGATGATGGCCATTAACAGATCCATTCATTTCAATGGGTCTACAATGAGTAAAAGTTAGTTGAAGACAACACTTTATCTCCCCCGTGAAGACCCGCCCCCCCCCTTGACTTTTGGAACCCTTTCATGCATAGTTGGCTATAAGGTAAATGTCCCCTGGATGGTTAAGTTCAGTCAAAGGCGACTATGGGGTTGCGGCGCTTATCTCGCTTCAGGCCGAGGGAGCCGGCGTTTGTCCACAGACAGCTTTCTGGGTCATGTGGCCAGCATGACTAAACCGCTTCTGGTGCAACGGAACACCGTGATGGAAACCAGAGCGCACGGAAACGCCGTTTACCTTCCCGCCGGAACGGTACCTATTTATCTACTTGCACTGGCGTGCTTTCAAACTGCTAGGTTGGCAGGAGCTGGGACTGAGCAACAGGAGCTCACTCCGTCATGGGGATTCGAGCTGCCGGCATTCCAGTCTGCAAGCCCAAGAGGCTCAGTGGTTTGGACCACAGAGCCACCCGCGTCCATATAGTTGGCTATAGTGTGGTGCTGGTAACGCCAAGGTTGCAGGCTCAATCCCCGTAAGGTACAGCTGCATCTTCCTGCATTTCAGGGGGCAGACAATATGATCCTCAAGGTCCCTTCTGTGATTCTATCATTCTATGTGTTCCACCCTATTCCCTTTGTATCTGCCTGCCCATCCCATGCTAGGGGAGGGGTGGAGTGACAAGGTAAAAGGTAAAGGGACCCCTGACCATTAGGTCCAGTCGTGATTGACTCTGGGGTTGCGGCGCTCATTTCGCTTTGGCGTACAGCTTCCGGGTCATGTGGCCAGCATGACTAAGCCGCTTCTGGCGAACCAGAGCAGCGCACGGAAACGCTGTTTACCTTCCCGCTGCAGCAGTACCTATTTATCTACTTGCACTTTGACGTGCTTTTGAACTGCTAGGTTGGCAGGAGCAGGGACCGAGCAAAGGGAGTTCACCCCATTGCAGGGATTCGAACCGCCGACCTTCTGATCGACAAGCGCTAGGCTCTGTGGTTTAACCCACAGCACCAAAAAAAACCCTCAACCTGCACAGGTTCCGTTAAGCACTGCCCACCAGCGCCCCTGTGTGGAAGCAAGCCCCACCCGCTTGTCTCCTTCCACCCTGCTCTTGGCAAATGAGCCCCCCTCCTCCCTCCCCCCCACCCCACCCCGTCCCTTTTCCCCATCCAGCTGCTCCCACTCACCATTACGCTGCAGTCCTCGGATCCACTGGCAATGATGTGGTCATTGTGGGGGCACCACTCCACATCCAGCACGGGGGCTGTGTGACCCGAGACCACGGGGGCTGCCTTATCCAGGCGGCCAGTCTGCAAAAAGGAGGAGGGGAGAGAGGGCCAAGTGAGTTTGACTGGATATACAGTATTTCAGGGTCAAAAGGCCAATACTTCATTTAAATCTCTTACTTATTGCTAGCAGCTAGACTTGTGATAAGCCTGGCTTTGGGGGGGGGGGAATTGAAAGGGGCACCCATATCTAATTGACTTAATAGAGTTTGGCAGCTGGCCCCAGTAGAGAAAGTGGCTGACAAAGAGATTGAGACATGAAAGACTCATTTACAACGGACGGGCCCTGTTCTTCTGATTACATAAATAATAAAAACAACCCTGAACTTTTGCAGACATCCAGATTTTGAGGGGTTGTCCCAGGTCAGTAGTTCTCAAAGGGTGTGGCAGGAGAGGATGGCAAATGTGGCAGGAAGACTCAAGGACAATCAAAAATAAACATTTAAACAATTCAGTAATATAGTATATTCTGTAATATAGTATAGTATAGCCAGGGCCGGATTTAGGTTTGATGAGGCCCTAAGCTACTGAAGGTAATGGGGTCCTTTATATGTCCAGCTGTCCTTTGTCAACAACAAATTGTCGCTTTTTTTGTATTGAATATATGCTACATGGTAATTTATGGACCTAATAGGTATCTAAAGCCATTTGCTGTATGTCGGTTTTATTTTATTTGTTTTTTATCTTATATTTTGGAAAGGTACATCCAGTTTTTCCCCCCTTTACATTTTTTGGGGGCCCCCAAGAGAGTGGGGTCCTAAGCTATAGCTTGTTTAGTTTATACGTAAATCCGACACTGAGTATAGCATCAAAATGATTCTTTTTTGGAATATACAACCAGAAACAGTATCAACTTTGGTGCTGCTATTACAGCCGTTTGACTTCACTCTGAGAGGCACACTCCATTGTTTCTCGAGAAAGACAGATGCCAACAACGGGCTAGGAGTTGTTTCATTTTGTTTTCCAATGTATTTCTCACTAATAAAAATTTCGTTGTGGCACTGAAAGTGTGGCCCAGAGGAAAAAAGTTGGAGAACCAATTAATTCACAAAAGACAGTTAAAATCCCACAAATGAACGGTGTTTATTTCCAGTGCCTCTCAATGAAACTAAAGCACTGCCTCCCCCTCTGGTTATGGGCCTGCAATAAACCACATTACACAAACTACGTGGCAGCTCCAACCCTGTTGTAGACATGTAGGAGATTCCACAAAACATGCAAAGGTTTGGAAATCCAGAAGCAGCTCGCCCCAACACAAGCATCTATAATGGCAAGGATGAACTAGGAGTCCTAGTCCCCAAAGTTCCCCCAGTGAGGACTTGCCAGCATAGTTCCCCCTTCTTCCTGGCAGATTTTGGCTGCCTTCCCTGACTTTAAAGCAGGCAGAAAGTGTTCTCAACTGCTTTCCAGCGTTGGCAGATGGCACAGGTTCAAGTTTCAAGCAGAGTTGGACAGGTGAGGCCCCAACTCTGCTGTAACTCATTCCGGTGGTGGTTCTCCAATCCAGATCATGGTTTCTCAGACTTTAGAGCCGAGATGTGGAGCCCTGTGGCCCTCTGGGCAACTCTGGACTACAATGCCCATCATGCCTGGCAACTTGCCATGCTGACTGGGGCTGATGGGATTTGGAGTTTCAAAACATCTGGGGCAGGACCTAGGTTCTCTATCCCCTGCTTGTAGAGATTAAGTATATTAGTAAAGGTACCCCTGACCGTTAGGTCCAGTCGCGGACGACTCTGGGGTTGCGGCGCTCATCTTGCTCTATAGGCCGAGGGAGCCGGCTTCTGTCCACAGACAGCTTCCGGGTCATGTGGCCAGCATGACTAAGCCGCTTCTGGCGAACCAGAGCAGCGCACGGAAATGCCGTTTACCTTCCTGCCGGAGCGGTACCTATTTATCTACTTGCACTTTGACATGCTTTCGAACTGCTAGGTTGGCAGGAGCAGGGACCAAGCAATGGGAGCTCACCCCGTCGCGGGGATTCGAACCGCCAACCTTCTGATCAGCAAGCCCTAGGCTCTGTGGATTAGACCACAGCGCCACCTGCGTCCCTCATATTATATTACATTACATATTACATTATGAAGATTAAGCATATTACTTTCCTGCCATGATGCAGTGCTTGCTCTAGAATTTTGAGGGGTGAGATTTGACCAGCAGATCTTCAGAGTCGCCCCCATTTGTGCGGCCAACTTCTTGCCATTGTCACCGCTACCCAATCGCTCGCCGTCTCCTTGCAGGACAAACGGCACACCTGTTCCTCGGAACAGCCTTCCACAAGCTGGTGCCTTCCAGACATTTTGGACCACAATTCCCATCAGTCCCAGCTGTGGCACAAACAGGCAAGGCAAGTGGAAGATGCAGTTGGATCTCCTCATTCTTGGAGGGGGTCAGATGATGACTGAGTAACAGCCGCAAGGAAGAGGGCCTCAGGGGGGTCTGGGGGTCCACAGCAGTGGCGACCCCTGACACTGGCCGCACCCTGAAATATTATTTGCAGGAGTTCAAACCCTTTTCAAAAAGCTTAGGAACCAACAAGATTGCTTCTCTTAAAACCTATCTTCATTTAAAGTTTTAAGGCTTTTATCTTCGGGGTTTTTTTAAAATGGTGATAGTTTGCTGCATATTTGCTTTTAAATGGTTTGTGGGTTTTAGCTGCGTTTCATGTACAATTTTATCTGCATGCTGCTTGGAGGGCTCTTTGATCAAGCACTTTATAAATCTTCAGAAGAAATAACCTTTCCCCCCCCAGGAGCCAGCTAAGAGAAGAGGCGATGGCAGTAGGCAAAGTGCCGGTTGTCAGTCCCTGTGGCCAACTGGGTGGCTGGGTTTTTGCAACCCTCCTTGCCAAGTTCTCCTTTCTACTTCTTTGCCACCCACCCCACTTCAATACTTCCCTTCCTTCTTTAGCTCCTTTGCACACAAACAGAGAGACATTTGCCACCAATTCTCCTCCCCCCAAAAAACCACACAACTCCACTTCCAGCCTGAAAGAATTGCAGAGTTGTCAACGTTTCAACCAGCCTCTGCTCCTGTGCCTTGAATGAAAGGTTGATCTGCAGATATCACTGCCGCCCTCGGCTATTTTTATCTATTCAATTTAGGCACCGCTTCTTAGCAAGCTGAATCACAGTAGCAAGTGATCACGTTTATCTCCATGCTGTGAAAACCTCCGCTTCCTGGCATCAGCCTGCTATGAAAGGCACAACAACCGGCCTGGCTGCCTTTAGGAGGTTCCCGCCCACCAATCTTTCTCTTTTAACCTATTTTATACTCTTTTTTTCATTATTTCTTTCTCTATTTCTTCTCCCCCCAACCCCACCCTTTATGTTTTTAGATAAAAGTCTTAGTTTGGTTTTAAAAGGGGGGGGGTTAAGTTTTGTATTTTTCTCTATAAACCTTCATAAAATTTATTTTATAAAAAGGATCTTGCAACCCTGGGCTACCCTTTTAACGGTCTGTGACCCACAGTTTGGGGATACCAAGATTTGACCGCAGTGCGGCTTGTCGCCCATTGGGTTTAGCAGGGCAGACGGCAGGGGAGCTGACAGTAGGTGGCGCCAGAGCCAATGGCATGCAGTTCTGCCCCCAGCTTGGCTGTCAATAAGAAGGCAGACAAGTGGTGTGATTGGCTGGGGGCAAACTGAGAAGTTGGTGGAGCTGTGTCCCATTTGCTCTAATGGACCAGCCTCTGTTGTTTGATCAGCCTTATTCGGCTTAAGTTAGCCACATGTCCCAATGGCTGCTCTAGATCGCCACTCCAGCCTTCTGCACACTGTAAATGCCAGCTCTGCGATCTGTCTCCCTCCCTATCGCTTCTTCTGGAACGGAGTTTCTTCTGCCTGTGATCACCAGGAGATTTGCTTGCCCTGTCCACCCAATAAATGGGCTGGAACCGCAACCTGGGTGGGTGCCCAGCAACCAAATAAGGAACAATGGCCAACGTCAAGGGCCATTTGCCCCGCTGTAAAGGGGATCAGCCTCACTGGGATCAGCGACGCTCTCATGGCTTCCCTCTCGCACTTCCCCTCCTCCCCTCTCCCCCATTTTGTCGCTCTCAGGAGTGTGAATCCGCTCCTCATTCCCATATCATGCTGGAGTCATGAGACACTTGTGTCCTGGGGGCAAACACAAGATCCTTGCAGAGTAAAGTGTGGAGGGGCGAGGAGGCCCAGCCTCAGCTTTGAGCCTCAACTTAGTGGCCAAATAAAAAATGAAGAAGCATAATTTTGTAGGGGTGTGTGTGTGTCCTTGAGTGTGTTGTGACCAGACTGAACCACTCAAACCCACACACGTTGAGAAGTACAGGTGCACTGTCAGAAGCATGAACCTACCAAGACCTCAAATGTGACAAAAAGATAGAAAATGCCCCAACCAAACAGGAGGGGAAGAGAGTCACTTGTAAACCATGAGGTTTGGGGATCAGACGTAAGCCAGACATCTAACAATGGCAATTGGTTTCACTGGAAGAACTGGAAAGGATGTGAGGCCTAGAGAAAGGCTGAATCCATCACTTGTTGGCTTCCATTTCTGGGGAATGGTGCAGAGGGGAGTGGTGAGAGCCAGGACTCCTGGGTTTTGGGGGTGGCAGTAAAGGGGAACGAGTTAGGGGGAGCATGGAACTGGGGCACAGGCAGAGACAGGGCAGGCCGAGAGAGCTTCATTAGCTACCAAACGCTCTCCCGGTTTCCTTCCCCTCTCTGCCTGCCCCAAACCCACTTCCTCTTTCTCAAGGCCCCATTTCCGCAGCAGGTTCAAACTTCAGGCCATTTAAGGCAAAACAAAAAACCTGTCGAAAGAGATCTGTCGTTTCGGCAGTTTCACAAGTTCCCCGTCCCTCCTCCTCTGCGCCATCTTCAGAGTACCACCCCGGAAAGACACGGGGTGGGGAGACCTCAGAGTTAAGATTCATGCATGTAGCTGTGGGTTGGGGGGTGGCTGGGCTGAAAGGGGCTGAATTGTGGTGGGAGATGAGGGGCTGAGGTCCATGGGGGTCGGGAGGTTCTAGAAAGGCCATCTTTCCAGAGAGTGGCTCACATACCTTGGACAATGGCAAGACCAGGAAGGCTCCTCCGCCACTAGCTTCCACAACGATGGCCAGGAATTTGGGGTTGACAGAGCAAAAATTCCCATCCCACGTCATTTGGGACACACGGATGTCATCGTAACACTGGTCGGCCTTGACCGGCTGTCCATAGACATGGCGGAACTTACTGGACCTCACGACTTTGCGGCTCATGGTTCCTGCAAAAACAAAAAAGAGTTTCACTTGCACATTGTTGGGGGGCATCAAATCACAGTGGTCCCTAGTCCCGTAAGTACTGGTGAGAGTCGCCAGACCCCTCAACCCAGTATTTATATCTCAGACAATATAGTAGCCTTGGAGCTAGGAAGTCTGATCTTAGCCATGTCCCCTGATGGTCTCAGTCATGCCACCGTTTCAAAGTCACACAGTTTGCCAAGATAATTGAGGGTTGTGCATCCTAGCTCCTTGCCCTGGCAAGCTCCCCCAACCAGCAAAACCACACCTGAAGCCCCACAAACACCCCAACCAAAACAGCATTCAGATTCTGGGAAAGATCAGGAGTGGCAGGCAGTTCCGCAAGCACCGTGCAGGCAGCCCTTTCTGGAGATGCCTGCACGTTTCAAATGAGCGGTATATGCAGCCCGATCCCATGCCTGTAAGAAATAAGCTCCTGAAAAGTCCATATTTGCTCCCCCAATGAGCATGATTTGCTTTGAAAGGCGCCAAACTCTTTAGATTACCCAAGCAACAAAGCCAAGCCGCGTGTGGGAAAGGGAAGGCAATTTTTTTGCGTCCATCGCATTTGCGCATTTGTCAGATCTGCATGCCATTCTTCTTCCAAGGATGATATATATGGGCTTATATTTTATCCTCACAACAATCCTGTGAGGTGGGCTTGGCTGAGGATAAAAATGTGCCCCCAGTCACCGATTTCACTTCATCGGGGGTGGGGGTGGGGGTGGGAGCATTTGAAACCAGGACTATCTGACCTAAAACCAAACACTCAATCTATGACACCATGCCTGGGCGCAGGGGACAACAGACACATCACACGCCAAAGGTTGCTAGCCAATGTGACCTGGAAAGAAAATTCTAAATACAGCAAAATCCTGAGCACAGACTAAGCCACAAGATAATTTTTTTTTTAAGTGTTGGTTTCCCATGCTTTAAAATGGGAATAGTAAATTTTGTGACCTGCCTCACAGGGTCCTGTGAATTAGGTATTAAAGGAGGAACATGCAACGTGCAGCGTTTTGCACGTTGAAAAGTGCTTCAGGCATAAAATAATCAATACAAGAGCCCCCCCAGTGCTCTGCCAGCAAAAGCCCCCTCCCCAATTCACTGCCATCTCCCCCTCCCAACCGGAAGGTCCTTTCGCTTAGCGCCCCCAGCCCCAAACTCTCACCTGCAGCCTCTTTTGCAGATGCACCACACAATGAATTGGAGATGAATCTGCTCAGAGCTTTTTAACAGAGCCATCGCCCTGGAACTGTCAGAGCGAGGAGGGCTGGTCTCTTAAAGGGCCAGCGCTCAGCGTGCGTCAAGCAGGGAGTTCAGAGACTCTGCTTGTCATATCTCGCCCTACACACAAACAGACACGCATACACAGAGCATCCATCTTCAGGGCTCGCTCGCTCCCCCATCTCATTTCCTCTCCGTACATATTCTTCATCCTGAACGTTACGGAGAATTGCTGATACGTTTGTGCTAAACAGAGACACGCAAGATCGCCAAACGGTTTGGAAGGGATGCCTTGTTAAACAAACTATTTGGAACGGTTGCAGGCTGCACAGGTCTCTTCGCTCCTGCCTGAAGGAACAGTTCGCCCCAGCCGGGCGGCTTTTTGGTAAAATTAAAATTTGTGCACATGCCTTTGTATACCTTGCTCACACCCATCCTTTAGTAATAAGCAAGGCTGCATCCAAGCCTTGGATTCCACAGTAGCCCAAAATGTAGAAGGTGGTACAGGAGCAGAATTCAGCTCCTTAAAAAGCAATGCTTTCATTTTTAAATAAATCTCCAAATTTCTAAGCCTTGTTGTGGCTCTGAAGGTATGTACTGTGAGTTTGTTGGCCAACTCCAGCAAACAGATCTACATCACTACAACATTGTCCCCAAGTGTCACCCGCTGAGAGCCCAAGGTTTTGCAAAAATATAAAATACTAATGTTCTTTTATGGCTGGGGGTGGTCCCCTGAATGGGCAATTCACCTAAATTATTGGACGACTGTAGCTGCAAATCCTACGCACACTTAACTTGCGGTAAGCTCTATATTACACAGTGGGGCTTAATTCTGAGTAAATGTGCCTACAAACTGTTATGTGCAGCGAGGCCACACTTACACACTTCCAAGTTGCACTTGCATGTTGCTGTACACACCTAGAAAGGGGAAGGGGGTATCTTAACCCAACAGACATGACCTGTTTGGTTTCCCCCATGCGTGCAACCCCATATCCTCTTCACAAGGCTGTCAGCTGTGTGCATGTGCAACAGCTCCCTCAAATGTACACACCTCAGCTTAACTGCAAAGGGAATGTGGTTTACGTCTTCAAATCAGATGGCAGCTGGTTTGAGAGAAAACGCACCAAACCAGAGTTTTTCTCAATAAACTACAGGATGCACATGAGTTCTAGCTAACGTCACATGTACTCAGCTTCAAACACTCGTAGCGGGAGCACACTGGAGACGGAGTAAACAGCCATGTGTACACAGCCTGAGCGAGAAACATCCATTTTTGCAGCTGGAATGAGCAGACAGAGGGGAAATTAGGGGTGCAGGGTTTTCTCACATGGCAGGGGCTACCCAAGTTGCTTCCTGGAGGAATCTGCTGCCTTGTAGGAGGGCCTGATGTTTGCGTCCACAGATGCTTTACTAAAGCTACTTTCCCAAAATGCTTTGCTGGCTGGGGATGATGGGAGTTGTAGTATGGCACCCATCAGCCATATATAGATACTGTATATATGAACCAAATTATCATAGACACTGCAAGTCTTCACTCTTCAGGGCTGTTTCCTTCAAAGGAAACTCAGCTTGGTAACACTACTGGAGGAAGAGGGTGCTGTGTAACAACAGCATTGATTTTGGGTGGGCAACCTCTGGGGGCAGCTTGAGAATTTGGAAGCCAGAGGAATTCCTGGAAATATTCCCAATGGTTAGAGACATTCCAATCTTCAACATAGCTCCATGTCCACTCTAACTACAAGACATTGGATTGTTGTTGTTTAGTCGTTTAGTTGTGTCCGACTCTTTGTGACCCCATGGACCAGAGCACGCCAGGCACTCCTGTCTTCCACTGCCTCCCGCAGTTTGGTCAGACTCATGTTGGTAGCTTCGAAAGACATTGGATAAAGCATGCAAAATGTTGACAATTACTGTATAAAACTAAACCCATGCAAATCCAACCCATTTCATTTTTTTTTCTTTTTGGCACAGAATTGTAATTGCCTGGAGGCCAAGCTTTTATTTATTTAAGCACGGCCTCACTGATAGGCAGAGAAATGCTTTTTAGGCGTTCATTCCCGATGAGTCACCAGGTCAAGTCTGTTGCTGCAAGAAAGCCAGGAGTTCTGTGGCACCGCAGAGACTAATGCATTTATTGTGATGTGATCTTGCATCCTAGCTAAGAGTAGAGTCCTCTTCAGCAGATGGCATCAGACAAAAGAGGGATCTTGCATACTGGACATCTGATGCTAGGATACATTTGTTTAAGATGCCAAGGCCTCTTTTTGTTTGGGGTTTTGTTTTGCGGGGAGGGGGCGGCTATGGGATTGTGTGGGTGATGCTGAATCAGGGAACAGACGACAGTGCAGGGAAAGAAACTAAGCAGCCCTTTTAAATCTAGTGAAGCTCTCTCTACTCATCCATTCCAGCTGCTTGTTTCAGACAAATCCAAAGACGTCTGTTTTGTCATTAAACTATATAAATTAAGATGGAGAAGCATTTCTGTTTTGTGATCAGCTGAGAGCACAGATTTCTCTAGGTTTTAAGTCAGCAAAGCAAAGCACAGGAAAGTAGTGTTGTTCCCTACAGATGCTGTTGTGGGTAGATGGTGTGCTAATTCTATTTCATACATTTAAATTTTATGTTGGAATGTCACTGACTACAACTGGCACTTAGGCTGCAGTCCTATATGCACTTTACATGGGAGTAAGCCCCATTGAACTCAACGGGGCTTATTTCTGAGTAGACACGTGTAGCTCTGCACATCACATGGCCTTTTCACCCAACCTTCTATCATTTCTCATATGTAAATACAGTAATCTGCCAGGATAACACCACATCTTTATTATATTTTTTTTATTCCATTCCTTCAAGAAGCTCAGAGAAGAATGGATGGCTTTCCCTCTGATTTCTGCAACAAGCAGGTGTGTGAGCGAGTCTGTCTTAAAGTTTATGAGTACCAGTTGCTGCAAATCACAGGAAGGGAGGCCCTTGTTTCACATCAAGTTTGAAATTCTCCCACAGGCATCTAGTGGGCCACTGTGAGAACAGGATGCTGGATTAGATGAGCCATTGACTTGATCCTACAGTGCTTTTTTAAAATTCACCCAATACACTTTGTGGTTAGCAGGGTCTTTTAACCTGCCCTGCCTAGCATTCTCAACACTACCCCGCCTAGTCTATGAAAGCTTATACTACTACAATAAAGCTGAAATCTTAGTAAATGCCATTGAACTCAATGGGACTGACTTGTGAGTAGACACATAGAGGATTGCATACATTTTACTTGGAGCGGACTTACTGAAATTAATGAACCATGGCCATTCATTTCAATGGGTCAGCTCTGAGTAGGACTACCACTGGACACAACTCTTAGCCTTTCAAGCAGGTATGCAGAATCTTTCCCAGACTGAGGAGGAAGGCCACATGGCAGCGGTGAGAAGGCAAAAGTGGCCACAGCAATGAATGCAAAATGTGCTTCTGTGCGGCAGGTTTGTTTCTACACACCCCTTTCTATCCTCCACCCAGGAAACCAAGCGGCAGGATCAAAGTGCAAAGATGCATTGCGGCCAGAGCCAGACAAAAATGCCTGAGTAGTGTAGTTGGGCTGGTGAGGGGTGTGGCTGAGGAGGGGATATGGCATCTGAGGGCAGGGGTGCCAACTTGAATAAAATATTGTGGGGGCCCAGGAAAGCCCCACCCCACATTATTGATCACATGATGCAGTGCACACACGCCATCTGAATGGGAATGCTCATCAACTTTGCAGGGGCCCACCGCCCTCAAATATTTCATTGTGGGGGCTGAAGCCCCCATGGTCCCTAGGAGTTGGCTCCAATGTCTGAGAGAATCCCAAGGGCCAGATTACTGAAAAAATAAAGACCCATTTTTTTGCGTCAACTTTTTTCTCTTAACAAACATGTCCTTAAACAGGGGAATTAGTGCTTTGTAAGAAAAGGATGGCTAAATTTTCCAGCATCATAGTATCTCCTGATCTAAAACACAGGAGGCACTAATTAGGAGCACATAAAAAACCCTGCCACGTTCACAACGGAGAGTTTTAGAATGTCATAAGGGAGATAAAACAAGACAATCAAGTGGTCATCTTATCCATCTCTGTGCTTTGTGATGGCCAGAATTTCCCAGGAGCTTCAAATTGTCACATTTATGTTCCTTTCTCACAAGACCAAAGCTCCCCAAAAGATCTGGAGCACCATAGAATCATAGAATTGGAAGGGGTCCTGAGTATCATCTAGTCCAACTCCCTGCAGTGCAGGAATGTGCAGCTGTCCCATAAGGGGATCAAACCTGCAACCTTGGTGCTATCAGTGCCACCACCCTTTAACCAACTGACTTATCCAGGCATTCTCCAAGAGTTTGCTTTTTTACCTTTTCCTTCCAAATATTTCACCATTTATACCATGTCTTTCATGTTTACATGCCTGAACGCATTTATTACTGATTGCTTTAACTCACTCTGGGGATTGCTCTTTTGGCTGAAAAGCAGTTTTTTTTTGTTTTGTTTTTTTTTAAAAAAACAAAACAAAAAACAAATCAGGGGCAGCCTTTGATAATCTTTTGTTAATATGGTGCCCTATGTGAGGTCAAGTGGTCCACGTTGGGCATAATATTCCTGCACTGCAAGGGGTTGGACTAGATGACCCTCATGGTCCCTTCCAACTATAATTCTCAGATTCTATAACCCCCAATAATTAAGGTTTGCCCAACAAAGTCCTGCTCTGACTATAGCTTGGGAACCCCTGAACTATACTTTTTGCCCATACCGGTAGGTATCTAGATTCATTTTTAAACGCAAGTTGCTTTGTTTTTATTGTCAAGTTTCTTTGGAGCCCTTAGCCATAGGGAGTAAATAAAGGAAGGCAGAGCTCCTGCCACTGCACAGCTGCATAAATACAACCGGTGTAGCTCTGCATCTCTCCATTCTGAATGGAGTCGACTATAAATCTAAATCCAAATGAATACAAAGAAGCCCGCAAGTGTATGCAGTATATATCCTCACAGGGGATTCGAACACGCGACTACAGGGAAAAGGGCGGGCCTTGAAACAAGAGCAAGCGCGTGGCGTCGGGAACTGGATTGGTGGCGAGCTGAGCCAAGAGGCGTGGCCCAATCAGAGCCAAAGGGCGTGGCCCAACGGGACTGAAGCTTGCGCGCGCGAGAGGGTGGAGCATCGCTTTGAGTGGAATGTTATGGGTGCGGCGCTTCCGGGTCGAGTTCTTGACGTCCCAATCCGAGCCAGGCGCGTTGTGGCCCGCAAAACGCTATGAGGCAGGCTGGGCGCATGCGCCCTGAGAGGAACCTCAAGCCGCAGCTTCTGTCGAGCGCATGGGCAGTAGCGGTCTCTCCGTTTCCTCGGCGAGCGCATGCGCGGTGCTGTCGGGCGGTGTCGGTTCCGGGTAAAGCAGCGATAGGAGCGGCTGCAGGAGATTCTTGATCAGGTCGGCCATGGCGGCAGCAGCGGCGACAGCAGCCCCAGGCGGGGCGGGGGTTGTGCCGGGACCGGGAGCGCCGAAGCTGGGAGTGGAGACGGTGAAAGGGCAAGTGTTCGACGTGGGGCCGCGCTACACGGACCTGCAGTATATCGGCGAGGGGGCTTACGGCATGGTCTGGTGAGTGAGCGCGAACCGCGCGGAATGGCCCTGTCCGGGCGCCGTACCTGGGCAAGAAGCCCGAGGCTTGGCTGGCTGACTCGCCGAAAGCGGCCCTCCCGGCCGCCGTAGCCTTTCCGACAGGCTTCCGCCATGTTGCTTCTTAGTTACTGAACCCCGACAGAGGCGCCTGTCGCTCTCTCGACGTTGCTCTCCCCGCCCCGACCCTTCCCGTGTCGGCTCCCGTTGCTCCTCCGCTCCAAGGCTTTCCGCTGCCCGTTGCACGCGCAGGGCTCTCCTCTCGGCTGCAGCCTTTTTCTGCATATGCTCTTCTCCCAAACTGCCCTGTGAACTAGGAATGCACAGAAGAAGCACGCCCTAGCCCTGCCAAGTCATTGTTGTGCTCCGAGCCCCTCCCAGGGACTGGCCCTTGCCGGTCCACTATCTCCTTGTGCCAATATTTGCCAGCTTCCTTGCTAATGCCTCCATTGTTCGGAGGCTGGCTGGTGGCTCGCTGCCTGCTGCTTTCGAAGGGCGCTTCTGTGCATTTTAATACCAAGGTGGCAAGAAGCTTGGTGGTCACAGCCCCGGTGCCCCCTTATCACTGCAGCACTTTGGTGGAGAAGTTGCACCTGACAAACTTCTTGTTGCACGACTGTTGGCACCAGGGACAAGTCTTGCAAGTCGGAGGCGGGCTAACCTGCCTTCTTGCCAAACCTCTCATTGCCATGTAGTTAAGTAATGCGGGAATGCTTAATATGATGTCAGCCCCACTCCACGCTTGCACTTTTTACACCACTATTTCTGTAGGCTTAATAGTTTTGCCAGCCTTGCTAAATGCCATATTGAGAATCATAGTGTGTGTTCTTTTCTAGACTTGGATCGACACTAGGCCTATAGTTTTTATATTAATGGTAGGCTATTCCAATCTCTGAACCTTCAGAACAACTGTATATGCCTCATTTGTGCCTCTAAAAGTTACCCAGGCTAGGGTATTCTTTGCAATTTCCTATTGTACCACACCTAGCCACCATATTACACCCAACAGCTTGGGTCTGGTACATAAGCTGCCAGTACCTGTAGCAGTCAAAACTGCATAACACCTTTTATTCTGAAGTATTCATTATCTCCTCACTAAGCATCTGATCTTCTAGGCTTCTGTGCTTACACTCCATGTCTCAAGAGCTTTACAGTAGGTATAGGAAACATTTGGTGCTGCAGATGTTGCTGAACTACAATTCCCATCAGCCGCAGCAAGCATAGTCAGTGGCCAGGATGATAGGAGTTGTAGTTCAGCAACATCTGCAGGGCCAGAGCTTCCCTGTACCATGCCACCTAGTGTTGACTCTTTAGGTCTCATTCTGTCAGCTCTAGCCAGCTGCCAGTACAGTACTTGTGCCAAGTGGTGATAATGGAGCCAAACAGTTGGATTTTTTAAATAATTGTATCATGCTATTTGTATTGCTATGCCTGCTATTTCCTCCTCCCTCCCTTATCTTTCTGTCCTTGTATTGATCCTATTGACTTAAGATCCAAAACGTTGGTGTACATTTGGGGCTTTCTGACTGGCTTGCATGTCAGTTGCTCTTGTGGATCACCAGACTGTTTTCTTTCAGTGGGGGAGAGGAGAGGGGAAAAAACAATTGGCAATTTGGAGAAAGAATGTATGCAGGCTTTTATACTGAGGAGACAGTCTATGTATGTGCACAGACCCAGAGGTTGCCATCTGCATGTGTCTTTTGTCTTCCTTTCCCCACAGCTCTTCCTACGATCATGTCAACAAGATCCGGGCTGCCATAAAGAAGATCAGTCCCTTTGAGCACCAGACGTACTGTCAGCGCACACTGCGAGAGATCAAGATCCTTTTGCGCTTCAAGCATGAGAATGTCATCGGCATCAATGACATCCTGCGTGCACCTACCATTGACCAGATGCGTGATGTGTATCCTTGCAGACCACTGTTGTCCCTTCCAAGCCTGGAAGGTCACCTACGTGAAAAGATGTTTTGATGCCCAGAGGCTGTGGGAGTCATACTGTAATCTGCATAGAGTCCTTGAATCAAATGTGTGGCTCTGAGGCTTTGACTGGCACACAGCATAATGATGTGCTGTGGAATTGCTGGGAAAAGATTGTGCCAGCATCTGCATTGGCTTCCTGTTGTCTTCCGAGCATGGCTCTGGGCGTTGTGCTTTTAATGGGTTAGGGCTAAAAGCATGACTTAGATCAAGAATGCTCTTTCAGTACCATGCCTCTGAATAGGTTTACATCACAAGCATGTGAAGAGGCGGTGTTATTAGCTGCATCATTATCAGCGATACATTCTGCTCGGCAGTCACTGGAAGTGTTAGCAACATTCAGTATCTGGCTAGACCACAGCTATGAAAATCCAACTCAGCCTGAGGGACAAATTGTGGGTGGCATCATGGGTGGCTCAGCAAGGTGTGTGTGCACTTTATGGTTCCCCCTCCCAAGATTCTCCTTTACGTACAGTACTACTATTAAAGTTGTTTTTCTTGACTGTTGCTCTTGCTCCCTCTTTCCTGGAGGGGGCACCATTTCTCCCTCTGCAGATATATAGTTCAGGATTTGATGGAAACTGATCTCTATAAGCTGCTGAAGACCCAGCAGCTCAGCAATGACCACATCTGCTACTTTCTCTACCAGATTCTCCGAGGGCTGAAATACATCCATTCTGCCAATGTGCTTCATCGGGACCTGAAGCCCAGCAACCTTCTCATCAACACCACGTGTGACCTGAAGGTGGCATTCAGCAACTTTTGCTAGACTCTTTCCTTCCCTCTCAAGCTGACACCAGCCTTCTCCCACCCCCACTCTGCATTTTGCAACCTTAGATTTCTGCTCATCCTGGGTTTGCTACTCATGCCCATCCCCCCCTCTCTCTCCTTACAGATCTGTGACTTTGGCCTGGCTCGGATCGCAGACCCGGACCATGACCACACAGGTTTCTTGACGGAGTACGTCGCTACTCGCTGGTATCGAGCACCTGAAATCATGCTTAATTCCAAGGTAAGTTAGTTGGAGTGAAGACAAGTGATGCAAAGTTCAATTGGAAGTGAGGTCTCTCAACTTCTCGGGGGGGGGGATTAACATAGCCATGAAAGCAACATGAAGACATTTTCTTAATTTAATAACACTTAGCTCACACCCACCAGATGGGTCTTTATTTTTTCAGTAAATCTGAAAGACACTATATCAAAACGCCAGCAGCAAAATGTACAAAACTCTAATTTCTGTCCCTTCCTTGCCCCTTAGTACCCACCTGTTCCCTATTGCTGTTCCCCACCCTCCTTTAATTTCCTGTGCTGCCACCTTTCCATCCATTATCTGTGATGGCATTAAAGGACCTCTCTCTTGTATTTCATGCCCATGTAGCCAAGCTGGGGAAAGAGAGGCGTCTTCCTGAATCCTGTACTTTTGCTGGGGCCATAGTTTCAGGCTTTCAATGCCTCATAAAGAAAGGAACCTTAGTTTTCATTCTGCCAGATAGTCACTGTGCAAGGAGAAAGCAGCCTCCTCATGAACCGTGGGCTGGTTATGCATGGCAGGGAAGCCCAGAACCTGGTTCTCTTTCCATGTCTTTTACTCCCTTCTCAGGGCTACACCAAGTCTATTGACATATGGTCTGTGGGCTGCATCCTGGCTGAGATGCTGTCAAACCGACCCATCTTTCCTGGCAAGCACTACCTGGACCAGCTGAACCACATCCTGGGTAAGGGGGAAATATCAGGGAGTAAAGCATTTGGTATTGGAGGGGAGAGGTTTTTTGCACTCGCCATTGAATGGCCAACGCTGCCGCCTCCTTGGTCTCTTTTCAGTGCCCGAGGCCTTGCCTGTTACAGAACTTGAAAACTATTTTCCCTCTAGGATTCGCCCTGTCCAATATATCCAACAAAGTTCTATCTGCCATCTTTACAGGTATTCTGGGTTCCCCGTCTCAAGACGACTTGAACTGCATCATCAACATGAAGGCTCGCAACTATCTCCAGTCGCTGCCCCAAAAGCCCAAGGTTCCCTGGGCCAAACTGTTCCCTAAGGCTGATCTCAAAGGTAAGGGAGGAAGAAGGCAAAGGGTGTTCAGCCACTTCTGTGTCCCAGCATGCATTGCTCATTGTTGTCCATTCTCACATTCCAGTGTTTCCCCTATTTGCCTAACTATACTTGCCAATATAACCTAGGCCAGAAGTCTTTAAACTCTTGTTTCATGCTCACCAGTAACTGCTGAAAGAGAAGGGTCCCATTAGCCTGTGAAGGTTGCAGTTTCCCCCTCACTGTTCAAATATAAATGTTGCTCAGCCACCTGCATTTTCACCCAGTGTGACCAGGACTTTTGTGTCTCTCATCACTCTTGCCATGAAAATTAGCATGTGCTGAAATTTCCTTTTGATGCAGCTATGAATGATATAAGAGCTTATAATAATAATTCATCCACAAAAAGATAAAACATATTAAAGGTATTTGGAGCTGTTTATGGTGGTTCCTTTTGCTCTCTGGCAGATGGTAGATTTCCTCCAGAGAAGGAAGGTCAGAGGGAAGGAAGAGAACAGAGAGAGTTGCTGATGGAGTTGGGGGCTGGCTGGTGGTAAATGTTGCAACTCAGAGAAGCTGCCCTTACCACGATCTGTCAAATTGTTGTAGACCAATCCTGTACATGTTTCATTTGGAAGCAACTCCCACTAAGTTCAGTGAAACTTACTCCCTTTAAGTTGAAAAGCAAATAACTCGAGACTTAAAACAGGCAGCAAACAATTTCTTCTAAAAGGCAAGAAACCAGCCAGAGTGGCATTCAGATGTTCTTGGAATACAAAAGTGTGAAAAGACTGTTGGAAGGAGGGCAGGTGATAGCTGAGAAGCTAAATGAATTGTCCGTGTTGAGGACATATACGGTGTGTGAGAGCTCTCCTCTAGAACAGTGTTTGGAATACAGAGCACTAAGGAGCTACGTTAAATCAAGATGATACACAGTGAAGATTTCTAGGAGCTAATTGATAAGTTTCAAATTGCAATTGGGGACAGATTGCATTTACCTTAGAGTCCTTAAAGACCTTAGATGTTAAAAGCCCAGCAACTTCACAAGTATGTGCAACTTGTCAGCGTAAGGCGAATTTTAAAGAAAGGATTTGAGGGCAAATTGCAAATGGCACACCCGTAAGTCTGACTGTTACAGGTCAATTGGTAAAATCATTATGAAAGCCAGAGTTATTAAGTGCATAGAGATTCTAGGGTTATGGTGAGCAGCTCACTGAATCATTGCTGTGAAAAAAGGCGCTCGGATTTACCAGGCACTCAGATGTTGAATTAATTGGAAAGGGGTTGAGAATAACACTCTGGTGTCTCTCTGTAAACATGTAGCACAGCCTGAGCTAGAGTAGTGTTGTTCTGGACCACGCCCAGGCCAAGTAGGGTAGTGCAGACCGGGAGAAGGTACAGAAGTGAACAGCCAAGGTGGTCAAGTGCGGTGAAGCATCTTCCCTAGAAGGAAAGAGCAAAGCATGTGGGGCTGGTGGCCGCCAGCATAGATCGCATAAAAAGGGGGTAGACGCATTTGCATGGTGCAATTGTGATGTCGGCAGCCGCCCATATTCACAACAGAGAAAAGGAATGTCCAGTTCAAAAACAAATACACCTGTGAATAGTGGGCACAAAATGGGGAGAGCTTTTGCTGCACAAGCAGGGCATGGAAGTATCTACCTGGCCATCATTGGAAACAGGATGCTGGGCTAGATGAGCTGCCCTGATCCAGGAGGGCTCTTGCTATGGGATGCTGTCATGATGCCACCCATCCTTCATTGCTCTCTGCTGCCACCTGTGGCCAGATTCCAGCCCTGCAACTATTTGTTGGCACAATTGTGTATGTGTTTGTGTGCGCGTTTTCTTCCTGTTGCCATCTGCTGTCTGACTGCTGATACTGCGTCCTATTTTCTCCCCCCCTCCCTTTTTCAGCTCTGGACCTGTTGGACAAAATGTTGACCTTTAACCCTAATAAGCGCATCACGGTGGAGGAGTCCCTTGCCCACCCTTACCTAGAGCAGTACTACGACCCCTCAGATGAGGTGATTGGACGCTTTGGTTCTTGGAGGTTTGACCACCATTCAAGGGGATTTGGGAGTGCAGGGCAAGGAACGAGAAGGCGGGAGTGCAGTGGGCTAGGATGGGCGGACTTCGGAAATGAAGGATTTTGGGGATCAGGATTCCTGGATTTTTACATCTCTCCCTTTGCTCCACGCTTAGCCGGTGGCCGAGGAGCCTTTCACCTTTGACATGGAGCTGGATGACCTGCCCAAAGAGAAGCTGAAAGAGCTGATATTTGAGGAGACGGCACGATTCCAGCCTGGCTACCAAGGGCCCTGAGGGGCTGTTCGGACCCACTGGTAAGTCAAACAGCACTGTGGGTCAAGAGGTGGCTTTAGTAAAGCTGCCTGACCTTGGGAAGGCCAGCTGTGGCGCAGAAATACGTTGGTCCAAGTTATGAAATGCACATGTGAAGGAACCTGGAGAGAGAGTTTTATCTGAACTTTGCATGTTTATGTGGCCAGAGAAGTTTTATGTTGCCTGATCATTGCCTGCAAATACTTAAGCATACAGTGGAACCTCGACTAACGAATTTAATGCGTTCCGAATGGGCATTCGTTACGCGAAAAATACGTTAGTCGAAACGCGATTTCCCATAGGAATGCATTAAAAACGGATTAATGCGCTCCTATGGGAGGAGAAATCGGGGGTCACTTACCTTTTTGATGAGGATGGCCAGGCTCCCGCAGCTCTCCTTCTCTTGCAGGCGCCTCTGAAGGCTGCTCGCAGCCGCCACAGCGCGAAAAAAAGCCGCGCTGGGCCGCTGCGGCCCCCCAAAAAAAGTTTCTCCGGGCACCCCCGGCAATCAAAAAAACCCCATGCCGGGTGTCCCCGGCATGGAGAAATGCTGCGCCGGGCGTCCCCGACGCGGGAAAAGGCCGCGGTGGGCTGCTGCAGCCCCCCCCCCAAAAAAGTTGCGCCGGGCACCCCCGGCAATCGAAAAAACCCCATGCCGGGTGTCCCCGGCATGGAGAAATGCCGCGCCGGGCGTCCCCGACGCGGGAAAAGGCCGCGGTGGGCCGTTTCGGCCCGAAAATGAAAAACCTTGCCGGGGTCCCCCGGCATGGAAAAAAAGGTGCGCCGGGCTTCCCCGACGCACAAAAATGCGTCGGGCTTCTCCGACGCGGCAAAAACCCGCGCTGGGCCAAAATGGCCCGAAGAAAAAAGCCCCGGGAAAAAAAAAAACAATGCCGCCATGTTGTGGAAGGAGGAGAAGGAGGCTCCGCTCCAACCAAAATGGCTGCTGGAGCGAAGTCCCGCCTTCTCTCCCCTTCCATGTGACCTGTACCAAAAAAAACACAAAACCTAAAATAACAACAACCTCGGCTTCCTATTTGCTAGGCGAAGAAATTCGTTAACCCGCGGCCGCCACGATCATTCGTTAGGCGAAAAATACGTTGGGCGAGTTATTCGCTAGTCGAGGTACCACTGTATATACACACATATACACCATCCATACACCACTACAAATTTCAGAAATGTGTGTATTTGCTATGTGGATGGTTTGGGTTTTTTTTGTTTCCCTGCTGCAGCTAAGCAATTTAAATGTTGCTGCATCTTGTGATTTGTAGACAGGACTCCCGAGTATCAGCGTCTGTAATCGTCATAGGATCTCTTTTTGTTCCAGGTCTCTGCTTCACCAGGAGATGATTTGGGACTGTACCCAGCTCCCCTACTGGATTTTAGAGGGGAGCACAGGATTCAGGGGGTACCAATTTGGGGGTGCCCCTGTCGACTTGCTGTACAACTGCGCTTTGCTACGTGGCTGTGAACCCTGGTAACCCATCTCTGGACCCCCTTAATGTGATATGTCAGGGTGAGACCCTGGTGCCCAGGTTGGGGAAGGGGAGGGGAGTACCCTCCCCTACAGGAGGGAAAGGAAATCGGTTTCCCCTGTCCTTTAACCCCTCCCTCAAAGAAATTGAAGGGAGCGGAGTGTCATCTCCTTTTTTTGGCATTTTATTGTCTTTGTTAACGAGTTAATAAACTAATGCTGATTTTTTAGCAGGGCCATTTTCTGATCCCTTGGGCATTATTAACAAAGGGAGTTGAACCTAAATCCTGGCTCCTGGACTCTCCCTCTTGTAATCCACAGAACCACATGACTGTTCCACAACTGGGAACAGAGCCCAAGGGTTCTGACTCTTCCCCCCCCCCCTACACTCCTTGAGAACTCACAGGAGTCCTGGTTCCTCCCTGCGCAAATGGAGGGCATGTATGTGCTGGTTTTTTGTCTGCTGGTTAGTGCCATTTTTCAAACACCTTTCATGCACATCTCTAACCTTAACTCGTCACTGTGGGCAGCAGCTGTTGTGCAGTGCAAGATGAAGATCTTTACGAAGCTTGAAAGGTGTGCCTGGTCGGAAGAGGGGCAAAATGTCTCCCCCTTCTGCTTCTGTGGCTGTGCAGATGAAAATGAAGGCTTTCAACTTCACTTGCTTCCTCTCTTAAGGCAAGGTTTGTGGTTGTCTGCCTCTCCCTCCCCCCCCTTTCCATTTCGCATTTTGATAAATTGGGCAGTAGGGGTATGTGAACCCTTTAACATCCCTCAAGAAACCAATTGGCCTCTGCAACGGCACTGCACTTTTGTCTTCTTGCTGCTACAAACTAACATGGCTGCCCTCTTAATTCCCCCTCCCTCCACTTCCATCAATGATGTTCTTAAACAATGTGTGCAGAATTTTAACCCCCCCCCCTCCAATTTGCCTTGGTCAGGTCAAAGTCCAAAAATGATCAGGGGCCTGCAGCTATCAGCAAACATGAATTTTACAAGGGAGGGGAAAGGCTGGGAAGATGACGGACGATCACATCTTGTGTGTCCTGAGGGGACAACCCAGTTGCCCCTTAACAACCAAACTCTCGAGGGGAGGAGGTATTTTGGATATGCGAGCACTAAATCAGGAACAAGCGGCTAGACTGGTGTCTGCTGAAAGTATTGGGAATGAAGCAACCTTGGTTGAAGGCAAAGCTTTTGGGAGGGAGCACTACTTTTTAGATGGACTAACTTCTGGATTTTAAGCCCTCCCATCTCTGTGTGCCATTTTGGGGAGGGGGGGTACCAGTTTGGATGAGCAAGAACTGCCAGAACCTTCGGGTTCCCAAAGACAGAAATTTTGCAAGCAGAAAAACGGGAATGTGGATTTTGTCTGTTTGTTTGTTTCCTTAGCTATCTAGTTGAATGAGGAGGAAGTCTCTGTTCAGACAATGTTGCCTGTTTGTCCATCCACGATGGCATGCTAAATGGGCTTCCTCCTGGGGCGTGTAATACTATGAGGGAACTTGGATTGAAGGGAAATAATGCCTCCCCCTCCCCTCCTGCTTTGAATTGTATAAAAAGACCCTGAAATAAATCATTCCTTTATTCATTCAATGCCTAATTTTGTCTTATTTTGGAGGGAAAACATAGGTGCATGTATTTTTCACTGTCTGAGAACTTAAGTTGTTTTTTCCCCAGGAGGGTGTGGGGTGTCGAGAAAAAAGAAGACGCTTCGGGCAGACATCTGCCCGTACTAAACAAGAATGAAGACTGGCCCAGAAGGAAGACTTGGCTGCAGGACTAGTTTTTCAATTAAAAGTTTAGCCCGCACAAAAGCACAATGAAGATTCAGCAGAAACACTTGCATATCCATTGTACAAGGGGTAGCGCTGCCTTGAATTCAGTATCTTAATAGACATGACTGTAACAGGAAGGAAGTGGCCTGTGGTGAGAGGGTGCAAAAGGAGTGTTAGGACAGGATATGCTGACAGCGGAGATGGCTGCACGACTGCAAAATCCTCACCTTTGCCTTCACTGCTTCCAGTCTTGGATCTTGCAGGCTGTAAACAGATCTGTGTGTTTCTTGAGTTTTACAACGGTGACCAAGGGGCATAGTAAACTTGCCCATAAAAAACCCTAGGTATTTCCAGGATTACAAAAACACACCGGAAAGCAATTCCATATTTGATAGTCAGAATTCAAAGCTAAAAGAAGCTGCTACAGCCTCCCATTCCAAGTGCTGCCCTGGAAGTCGCTGCCTTGCAGGCTGCATTGCAGGATGACCCTTGGTGTACCTTCTAAGTCTACAGTGCTATGATTCTGTGCTGGCATGAGTTATCCTCCTCACCTGACGTAGATTGCTACTCACTCGATGATTTTTGTCATGGGATGACGGGTTGTTAGCATTGTTCCAAGCCACAAGGGGGAAAGTAGGAAGGAGACAGCTGGAGCTGGTGCTTTTCCTTGTCTGCTCTCTGTGATGGGTTGCTATTGTCCCAAGTGGAGATGGCAGCACATCAAGCCCGCACATGTTGGAGTTGGCAAGTGGCACCAACTTGTCTGCCACAGAGTTGCTGTCAGCTAGGGACAGCAGGCTTGTGGCAGGAGGGGGGGGGGAGTTCAGGAATGAGACAATCCCTGTCCCATTCAGAAGTTATTGAATATTGCCATAATTTAAATTTTTGAGAGCCAGCTCTTTCAATCTAAATTTTATTTCCTGTCCCTCATATTTTGTTGAATAGTAGCAGCCTCTATTAAGGTATTTTTTAAAAATTGTTGTTTAGTTGTGTCCGACTCTTCGTGACCCCATGGACCAGAGCACGCCAGGCACTCCTGTCTTCCACTGCCTCCCGCAGTTTGGTCAGACTCATGTTGGTAGCTTTGAGAACACTGTCTAACCATCTTGTCCTCTGTCGTCCCCTTCTCCTTGTGCCCTCCATCTTTCCCAACATCAGGGTCTTTTCCAGGGAGTCTTCTCTTCTCATGAGGTGGCCAAAGTATTGGAGCCTCAGCTTCACGATCTGTCCTTCCAGTGAGCACTCAGGGCTGATTTCCTTCAGAATGGATAGGTTTGATCTTCTTGCAGTCCATGGGACTCTCCAGAGTCTCCTCCAGCACCACAATTCAAAAGCATCAATTCTCCTCCAGCACCACAATTCAAAAGCCATCAGCCTTCTTTATGGTCCAGCTCTCACTTTCATACATCACTACTGGGAAAACCATAGCTTTAACTATATGGACCTTTGTTGGCAAGATGATGCCTCTGCTTTTTAAGATGTTGTCTAGGTTTGATTTTTAAAAATAGGATCATTTAAAAACTGAGAAAGAAGAGAATGTTAAACTGAGCACATGGCCTATTCCATGGAATAAAATATTAATGTGTACAAGACCCTTGCAATAAGCTGTTCAAACACAGTTGAAGTACTATTCTCTGGGCTAGGGCTACCGGGGGGAAGGGGGAGAGAGCTTGCCTGGTTGGCCCTTCGGTGGAGACCCCAACTTAACTAACGAATGAAATGCACATTTTAAAGCATAGTGGCAATAAGTCACCCCGGTAACAATATTAAAAGCAGCAGGCAGTTAACATGGCCAATGGAACACACATTCATGGAGCATAGGAAATGATTTGATAGGGTTTCAGATTAGGGTCTTTCCAACCCCACCTAGAAATTTCAGGTTCTGAACTGGGATTCTCTGAGTGCAAAGCATTTGCCCTATTACTAAGCTATGGCCTGAACAAAGTTTTGAATGGGTTTCCAAATGCAGATGATGGGCTACCCAAATTTATTGAGGCAAGATGTTCCGTAGTGGAGGCCCTGTTCCATCTGAGGGTTGACTGGGAGTTGGTGTCCTACACAAGAGGCCGCCTCCTTGTGAGATATGTAACGTGTGCGCTTGTTGATACAACTGAACCTTGCAAGGCTGGGTCTCCAATGCTGCAACAACCAATATGCCAGTGGCCCCAAAACCATGCGAAGTTTTTTTGTCTGTGAGTTGGTGGGGGAAATACATTCCCTTGCAATGTGCATGACAGGCTTGAGCTGGAAAAAGCAGAGGCTTATACCACATCATTTCGGCACTTAGCATAGTTCTTCCACTAAAGCACCCACGAAGGAATGTATTTTGATTATGGAAGATTGCTTACCAGGTTGCGAATGCAGGAAATGTTTTGTGGTGATCCCTTTACAGGGCTTTGCCCACAATTTAATCATTAGCACATCTCAGATGCCTTCTGCCTGCTATTGTGCAATTACCCTTCAAGAGGTATCCAGTACGTATATCACAAAATGGGTCATATAAATACATCATCAATCCCTTCAGCCTTGGGGGGTGTTAGTTAATCAGCAATACAGGAGTCTGCATTTGAGTCATGCGCTTTCTCCCACCCACCTCTCACCGTCATACCTATCTCATATTCATTGCCAAACTCCAGGAGTTTGTCCTTGCATAACAAAAATAGAAATTTCTTCACCTGTTTCTTACTTAACCCAGTGTGTTGACACCAGGAAAGCTAACCATTGGGACATGGGCTTCCAGCTGAGCTGACAAACTTCCTCTCTCAGTGTGACTGTACCACAGAGGTCTCTGTGGGGTGTTCTATTGGGGGTAGGCAAAAGAGACTGTATTGGGCAATTGGTGACTGAAGCTGACAGCGAGTGTTTGAAAGTTTGAACCAGGAAGTGGCATGTGACTGAAATATATTCAAATTCCTTATTGCTAGGGGTGGTGGGTTTTCCCCCCTGAGGCTTTTGTGTACACATGTAGGAGAACAAAATGGTACAAAGAACTGTCAATTTAGACTGGTGGTGGTAGGGATTACCATATTTTAAATCTGCTTGTTATTTAGAAAGGAGTCACTGCAAGGAAAAAGCTAGCATACTGGGGAGAGAGGTTGTAGCTCAGCCTGATCAGCTTGTTTTCTACTTGCAGAAAGGTGTTTTTACAGACGGGGGGATTTTATGAAACTGCATGTTATAAATACATAAGCAAACATCTGGAGGGCCAAAGGTTCACCACACCTGAGCTTGGTATTACCCCCACCTGCCGTCTGGAGTAATGCAGCATATTCTATCACCTCTTATGCTTCATTCAGCTGTATACTGAGAGCAGTCCTCTGTGTTCAGTTGGAGAGCACTTCTAAATCTTGGTTGGGGAGTCTGGTGACTAGAATAAAATTATTTAGAAGAGCAGGCCAAAATACCACTTCTGTGGTTATAGGGCCAGGCCTTCTTCCATAACTTCACCGAAGCCTGAGCCTCTTAGGGAAGCTTTCCATTTGGGCCTGGCTTTCAGCAGCTGAGGTTAAAATCCCCCACCTACCGCCATTAATTTTTAATTCCTTTTTTTATGTGCACAAATATTTTATTGGCACTTGTCCCAAGTCTTCAAGATTGGGGCGGGGGGGGGGGCGCTAGAAATATAAATAGGCATCCTATTATGCACATGGTCCATTATGGCAAGAAAGCATTACAATCAGAGGAAATCAAGACAGAAGTTTTTTTGTAAGGCATCTGAAATGGCAGCTTGAAGTTGCATGACTCACTTTAAGAAGGGGGGGGGGAGGAAATAAAAGAAAAAGGCTGTGCCTGTCTCTCTGCTCAAGTGCACCAATATAGGTTTGTATTTTGCACATACTTGGCAGCAGGATTGTGCCTCTTGCAGTTTTCAGCTAGATGCAAGCCTACTCAAGGGTCTCTCTGCTTTCTTGGCTTTTGAGAAATATTTAGAGAGCTGCCGCTTTCTGTTAGCTTAAGAAAAGCTGAGGGTTGGTAGGGTGTGCTGCATAGCGACTGCTAAGATGTAACTGCTTCAAAAAACCCCACAGCTATGAACCAGTGCGGTAGTCTCAGGCAAGCGACTCACTCTTCTCTCAGCCCCTACAGTTCCAGTATGAGGGTGGTAACTGCAGAATGGCTGGAGCTCAATGGAAGAGCAGATAAGCTCCTTTTGCATTCGAAACCCCCTCCTAAAGAGCAGGTGCCAGGGAAGAGTAGTCAATGCTGAGCTCAGGATTGGGGAACCTTTGACCCTCCAGGCATTTACGCATTTATAATCTGCAGTTTCATAAAAATGTATCAAGGCAGTATACAATTATAATAATAAATATCAGCAAAAGGTATCTATTAAAAAAAATACTGATTGATTAAATAAGAGGGAATGCATCTTGCAAAGGCCATCTTTCAGGTACTTTGTAAGACAAGCACCTTGAAAGTGTTGCTGAACTACAACTCTTGTGAGCCCCAGCAAACATGGACAATGGATGCTGGGAGTTGTAATCCAGGAGGAAGAAGAAGAAGAAGAAGAAGAAGAAGAAGAAGAAGAAGAAGAAGAAGAAGAAGAAGAGGAGGAGGAGGAGTTTGGATTTGATATCCCGCTTTATCACTACCCGAAGGAGTCTCAAAGCGGCTAACATTCTCCTTTCCCTTCCTCCCCCACAACAAACACTCTGTGAGGTGAGTGGGGCTGAGACACTTCAGAGAAGTGTGACTAGCCCAAGGTCACCCAGCAGCTGCGTGTGGAGGAGCGGAGACGCGAACCCGGTTCACCAGATTACGAGTCTACCGCTCTTAACCACTACACCACACTGGAACATCTGGAATGTCAAAGGTCCCTCACTCCTGACTGAGTGAGATGGGGCAATGGTTCAACTAATGTGCTTTCCTATGACCAACCACACAGGATTGTGGCATGGATAATTGGCGTATGTAAAGTGCTCTGAACACTCCTAAAGCACTCTGTTCCGGCACCAGTGAACAAGGTGATGCTAATCAGATTAAGGACAATTCTAAAGCATGCTTTGAGATTTGCATTTCCCTCAGAGGGAATGGGCTGCGTCAGATGTCTTCCTCTAGCATGTGTACAGCTGACATTATCCTAAATATCTAAAACCACCAGTGAATAAGGAAAAGTGAGCAGGGAGTGACTCACATGAAAGCAGGAGAGTGGAGAGGAAGTATGTTTTTTAAAAAATTAACAGCTGGATGCACATCAATAAAATGTTTTATGTTTGGAGATTTTAATCTAGACTCATGCAAAGGTCTTGGTTAGGCAACAATGTCTGTCAAAGCAGGCTGAAATTGATGCAGGGAAAAGCAGTTTGGAAAAAACGCCCACGCTGCTTGTTTATTTTATTTTATTTTATTGAAAGCAAAACACACACTTTTTGAGAAAGGAAACTCCCCCCCTTAAATTATTTCACCTCTGACTGATTGTTTCCATTTATAGATTTGTTTTTGAAAGCCTCTTATCCAGGAATGTCTATTCTGAGCGGCAGCCCAGGCCAGGCAGACTTGGGCAAATCCATGGAGGGGCACGGCTAGTTGGATATGCCAAGGCCTGAACCTGGAAGGACCTTTCCTGAAGTGTCTTCTGGCCCTTCCGGAAAATATTCTTCATTCTCAATGTGTATGGGGTGCTCTAAAGAGTTATATACCAATATTTATATCCTGCTCTCTTCATAGGGATTAAACAGAGAGGGGTTCCCAGTGGGTCCCCTAATTCCAGGCACTAGCCAGTCCCACATGGGCTTGGAGATTCAGCAAGTTATGTGCCTCTAGACCAGAAGGTGTGGGGAAGCTGTGTCCCTTCCACTTATTGATGATGGACGCCCACCATCCCTGATTGCCAGCTATGCTGGCTGGGGCTGCTGCTAGATGGAGGCCTGTGGGTTCCCCGCCAATAATGCCTCTCTCCGCCTCCATGCTCTTACCGTAAGAATGTGTACAGGATGAACAGGCAAGAGACGCCACTTCTATGCTCCAGCTCAATAAGTAAAGACCATAATATAATCAGCATCTGCAGAAGTGCATTAAAGGAGGGAGAGGAGACAGAAAACACAATTTTGCCGCACTGGAAGTATAGCAGGGGTGAGTTATCTTGAATACCTTTCGAAAACCCAACAAAACAACAACATGGAATGAGGAAGTCTCTTAAGTGTGCATATCCAATAATGTAAACAGGGTCAGACCAAAGCTCCGTTGAGCCCAGCTAGATGGACTTCCACAGTGATCAGCTAGACATACCATTGGTGCAAGTTGTGGATAGTCATTTGATTGGCAGCTGTCAGTTGAAATTAATATTAAGTGCAAAATCTGACCAACGCTACCAGACAACCGCAACTCAGGGCTCATCTAGACTTCTGCCTGTTGCTGTTTTCCCATAGGAAAACTCAATTTTTACTGATGAATTGGAGCAAGCTTCAATCGGGTTTTCCACAGACTGGCGTTTGCTCCAATTCAGAGGTAAAGAGTGGGTTTTCCCAGGGAAAGCAGTGGGGCAAATAGAAAACCACTTGGACCCATGCCTAGGAAGCATGGGGCAAGCAGAAAAGTGCTCAGAGCTGTGCTTTATAGGCACAGGACAAATGAAAGTGTGGGGTACTGTGTCCCTACATCTCCCTTCCCTGTGGAACTTAATTGCTGCAATGAAAATTTGGCATTAGTGTCTTAGAGACTGACTTGTGAGTCATGCAGTTCTCAGCTCAAAATCTTCTCTTTGCCTCAGCACAGTCAGGAGGCGTTATATTCTCTCAGTCCTACTCAGCCTAGTCTAGTCATCTACATTATGGGGATGATAAAAAATTGATCTGCTTTACAGCTTGTTTGTGAGAATTACAACAACATAGAAAGCACTTTGGAGGCTGAGGTTCCGCTCGATTCAAAGTATTATTTTGTGGTTGTGATCACAAGATGCGATGATCACCACAAACAGAGGAACAGGGAGTCTTATTAGTGATGGTAACTAGTTTCACTAGGTAAGAATGTAGCATCCATGTTCAAAGGCAGTCTACATTTAATTACTAGAGGCTAGACTCGCTAGAGCAAAACAACACAGGTATGGCAAGAAATTTCCCATGGCCATCTGGCTGTTGGGAGACAAGGGTGCTGGATTTAAGGGGCTTTTGTGTGATCAAAGCAATTCTCATGAGCACCAAAATATTATTTTCTGATCGCACGAATCTGAAACGGTCTTCGAAATCAAACACACAAAACCACGCTGGCACTTCAAGGTTAGAAAAGCTCTCTCTTAAGACAATGGCACTGTAACCAAGTAACACATGGAAAAATCACAGCAACAAGGTATCCAGCGACTCTTAACCTTCACACTTCATTTCTTCAGTCTCTTATAGGTTGCTTGACAAAGCAAGCAACAAAGAAGCAGCACCAATCTCTCTCTCTCTCTCTCTCTCTCTCTCTCTCTCTCTCTCTCTCTCTCTAACACAAACACACATTAGATTGACTATTGGGCAGATGGGCCATTTGTTCTCGGTGCCTCAGTTGCTGGCGTCTTCCCCAACAGCACCAAACACCGCTGGCACTCTGGGCCCAGCCAGCTATTTTGTTAGGTTGGGGAGATGAGGACAGGGTGCCCCACAGTTGCTAGGCAACTGCAATTGGGGACTGCATCTGCTGGGTTCCCCTGGCAACCAAAGCATTTGCTGTCATCCCCGTAGGCTTGCTCATTCAGCCAATCGGGCTGGGAAGAAGCCGCATGAGAGACAGTGCTGCAGGTGCAAAGGTTGAACATGTTTGGGGGAAGGTACAAAGGCGATCAGGAGGTAGCAAAAAAACAGACAAGCCTGCGGATGGAGGCAGAGCTGAGATTTTCATTACAGTGGTACCTCGGGTTACAGACGCTTCAGGTTACAGACTCTGCTAACCCAGAAATAGTACCTCGGGTTAAGAACTTTGCTTCAGGATGAGAACAGAAATCGGGCGGCAGTGGCAGGGTGGCAGCGGGAGGCCCCATTAGCTAAAGTGGTGTCTCAGGTTAAGAACAGTTTCAGGTTAAGAATGGACCTCCGGAACGAATTAAGTTCTTAACCAGAGGTACCACTGTACATAAAAGGGGTCCCACTTAGCTGGGCACAGCCTGGAATATGAGTTTGAGGAAGCATTTCTTTCTTTCCCATGTTTCAGTTGTCTACAAAGTAGACATTAAAAACAAAGTACAATTTGTTATAAGCAATGAAACCTAAAGCAATTCACTAACCAACAGAGTGATACCTACCCCTCAAGAGGGAGACAAAATTTCGAAGCTCCAATTGAACAAAATAAATTTTTACATATCTCTGAAAAGAAGCAAACGTCGGGGCAGAAACAGACATCTTGGAGGAGGATAATCCACAGTATAAGGGCAGAAACTTGACAAGGTCCAGCTTCTTGTGGGTGCCAACCTTTCATTCACAAAAGATCCTAAGCAACTTTGTTGTGCTAAACAGTCTCAGAGGGCAGCTCAACACAGAGCACATTGTAACAGTCTAACCTGGAAGTAACTAAGACGAACTAATCTAAGACTGCATACAAGCCATACTTTTGAAGCACACTCCCAAAGGATCCTGGGAACTGTAGTTTGTTAAGGGTGCTGAGAATGGTAGCTCTGTAAGGGTGTAAACTACAGTTTCCAGGATTCCTTGGGGCAGTGTGTGTGCTTTGAATGTGTTTTAAAGGCATGGTGTATACCCAGCATAAATATTTCAGTAGTGGGCACAGCTGGATAATCAGATGAAGATTTTAAAAAGGCATTCTGGAGCCTTTGGGATTCCAGAAGCAAAGCTGTGTGTCTGAGAGTACCTCCTGACTGCAGACCTGCTCCTTCAGGGACCGTGCAATCCCATGTGAAAACAGGCATTTCCCCAGCCATCTGGTCCCCTGAATTTGCCGCCATTATCTCCATGTCCATTTCCAACCTGGATTGAATTCCTTCTGTCCATTATCAAATCCAGGCAACTTTTCACGGACTTCACCACTTTACCTGCAACCAAAGGTGGTGGTGGGCAGGAAAAGAACCAGGGCTGGGTGTCGTCAACATACGGATGACACCATACAGCATCACTCATGGCAACATCACCCTGGAAAGAGGAACTTCCAGGGGCAATTCCTACAAGTCTCCCAGAAATCACCTAATACAGTACCTGCCATCAAGCTACTTCCTATCCATGGTACCAATGGATGCTCTACCACTGGCACCAACAGCCTGGTCCATCCATAATAAAACCATGCCAATCCATGACTGGATAGTGGATGAGAAGGCTGGCCAGGTGTGCATCTCCAAGACCTGGGTGGGGGAGCTGGGTGGGACAGATGTGACTCAGCTCTGCCCACCCAGGTACTCAGTCAAACATCAGCCCAGACTGGAGGAGGTGGGGAGGGGGAGATAGCTGATGGTGTAAAACAAGGATCAACACAGTCACAGTCCCTCTTGTCTTCTGGTAGGAGTTGTCAAGTGGGCTTTTTTAATGGAATTCCCCATTCCTTTGGCACCAGACAAAGACCTTTTGCTTCTTCCAGGCCTTTTAAGTTTTGATCCAGAGTTTGTAATCCTATACACATTTACCTGTGTATAGCCCCATTGAACTCGGTAGACATGCGTACGATTGCAGACTTTACCATTTTAACTTGCTGCTTTTAAGTGCTGCTTGTCTTGTTTTCTTATTGTCTGTTTTAATACTTGTTTTGCAATGTTTTCATTATTACATCTCTTATTGTGAACCACCCTGGGAACCCCCTTGACTGAAAGGTGGTACAATCGTATCTTGAAAGTCAAACAGAATCCGTTCCGGAAGTCCATTCAACTTCCAAAACGTTCAGAAACCAAATCCATGGAAGCTCCATTGGACGTTTGGCGTCCAAAAATAGTTCGCAAACCGGAACAGTCACTTCCGGGTTTGTGGTGTTTGGGACCCAGAACGTTCAAGAACTAAGCTGTTTGAAAACCAAGTGTGGTGATCACACAGGGCCCCCGGTTGTTCCATGGACTATTGACCCTGTGCCACCACTATACTGCTGCCACCAACCAGGTTCTCCCTGGTAAACACTGAGTCTCAGTCAGGATTTAAGTTGAACAAAGAATATCAAGTTTATTCTCACACACCAACAAGCTTTCGATATTAAATACACTGTTACACTTTATCCTCTCAGTCTCATTCCTGTCTATAGCTCAACTCCTCTACCTCCCCACCAAAGTTCCACACACAGCACTGCCCTCACAACCACCAACTACCAACTGCTGCTCTCTCTATTCCCAACTGAACTAACTGCCAAAACCCCTGTGCTGAGCCTTAAACACAGTTAGGCTCCGCCCCTGGGCTTCCTATTGGTCAGCCTATTAACCCTTTTGTCTCCACCTGCACAAACATATTCCCAAAGAGTGGGCAAACGCCACACCAAGGTACGACTGTATATATATGCATAAAATAAATAAAACAGCCAAATAAACCAGGGCCACTGAAGCAGCATCCGTCTCCCAACCAGGCCTGAAACCAGACTGGAATAAAAAACAAGAATTGTGACACCTTAAAGACTAACAAATTCAATGGAGTACATATTTGTATGCCACAATAAACTTGTATGTCTTTAAGGTGCCACAAGTCTCTTGTTTTTGCTGCAAGAGTGACTTACAGCATCATCCTAACCACGCGTCCTACTCAGAAGTAAATCTATGGAATTCAGTGGGGCTTACTCCCAGATTAAATGGGTTTAGGTCTTAAAAATGTAAGTAACCCACTGAAGATCGGAATAATTAGCTTCGCCCCAAAAGTGGTCCTGCTGCTGCTAGCCCTTCAAGCATCTTCGTCACACACACATACCCCAACCTGGTCCAACTGTAACTCAGAGACCAGCCTATACAGTCAGGAAAGTAGTAATGATTTATTTAAGAGGAGTCAAAACACCACTTCCTTTAAGGAAGCAAGAACATGTTCCTCTGGCAATGATGCATCAGTCACTGGACTGACCAAACCAGACAGTCCTCCTAGGCAACTTCTTCCCTGTTAGGAAGAGTCAAGCGAGCACATTTTGGGGCGGACTTCGCCAAGAGTTTTAACGGCATCCTCAGGTGCAGTTAACTGAAATGCAACCAGTGGCAAGAGGTCCCCACTGCAGGACTTTACAGTCAATGTGGCCCCTTCCAAGCGGGTTTCTTATTCTACACAATGATAAGGCAAACTGTCAGTGACAACAACAACATGGTGAAATAAATGCTTTCCCCAAGAATGACCCGGAGCTGCTGTTTACAGGAGGAAGATGAAATTAATTTCAAGCAGCCTGAGGAGACATAACCTTAAGTGGAAAGGTCTGAACCCTTCATCCCAATATAACTACGGGTAGTTCAAAGACTTGAAAGTAGAAACCATGAAAAGGGGTGGGGGGCGGACAGTGAAAAGTAACAAGGAAATGTAAATTCTTCCTGAGCCCCCCAGAAAGCCTGGCCCATCAGTTCTCTCACAACTTGAACACTCTCCCTTTTCCCCATGCGATAAGCTGGTGGCGAAATTTATCTTATCTCAACCATAGTTAAATATTTCTTAGGCTTCTCCTGCCAGAAAGGTGGCACAAGATACAGACCGGAAGGGAGATCCGTCTCTTTCCACAAACTGCAGCTGATATTAAATGTTGCCTGTGTCTTTGCATTTAAAGGGCAGGGTTGTTGTTGTTTTAAATGTAAGTTGCATTAGGGGAAGGAGAGAGGGAGAGCTGATAGATCAGGGTAGACACCTACGGAGGAGGAAATTAACCCCTTAATCGTCTTTGCTGCTATCCTGAGGGAAATCCCCTTTTAGGAGTTAGTTTTTGCACTGAGAGGAATCCCTAACTGATGCCAACCTGTAAAAAAAAATGCATTTCATTTCACATCTAGCAAAGGCCCTTATTTATTTAATTTTAGGAATGAGATCTGCTGCCATGGTGGGAAGGAAGGGCTCTAGCAGCCTCTTCTTGAAGTAAAGGAGAAAGGAATGAGGTCAAGTGGCTCAAAGCAGGAAGGACCAGAGCACCTTCCCTCCTGACTGGTAGCTGCCAAGAAAATTGCTCTTTACCCCAAGGGAGTGGCAGTCTATAAAATGTGCAGGTTGGCATTAAGAGGGAAGGGGACAGGAGCATGACGTGTGTGTGTGTGTGTGTGTGTGTGTGTGTGTGTGTGTGTGCATATGTACAGTCATTCAAGCGGGTAAACAGGTGCAAGATTAGAGAGGTCCTGACAGGCAAAGAGGAGGAGTAAGTTTCTGTCTTCTCCACACCTCTTTTTTTTTTCTCTTCCTCCTCCAGTGCCTCAAAAAATCACACCAACCTGCTTATCCAGCCACTCCTGGCCAGGATAGTCCTACTCTCTATACTTATTACACATTGCACTTGATCAAAAAGTTCCCAGGAGTTCAGAGGTCCCAACCCACCTGATTTCACTCCATTTCCAGAGGACCTGAAGAACTCCCTTCTCCCTCCGCTCTGCTCCTAATCCATGAGCATCATTCACTTTCCAGAGACTTCAGCGGCCCCCGGCTGAGTCTGACGTCTCTCTCCTGCCTTAACCCACCAAGCCAAGGAGTTTTAGCCACTTTCCACCACTGCCATGGGATTCCAGTTACTCCTCATTGGGCTGCCTGCCCTTGGGATCTATGCGCTGACATCCCACTGCCTGAGAAAGAAGCCACATCTGCTCCACAAGCCACGCAGGTTTCCTGTTCGATGCCGGCACGTCTCCCACCGGGGCGGTGAGTTCTGCAGGGGTGATCGCTTGGGGGGCCATTGAAAGAGGTCTGGGAGGGGAGGGGAGGCGTGCTGCGGCAAGCCAGGGCTGAAAGAGCGAAGCCTTAAATCCTAGCGGCTATCCCTCCCACTCTCCCAGTTCTGAAAGGTGCAGATGTCTTTGTTTCTGCTCCAGATCTCTAGACCTGCAATGCTGCATTCCTAGATCACAAAAAGAACAGGCGCTCGGTGTCCCTGGAAGGGGAATGGGGTAATGCCATGCCAGCCAGCCCTTAGGAAGCTGAGTGCCTGCCTTCTGTCAACATCTCCGTTTTCTTCTCAGGTGCTGGAGAAGAGATTGAGAACACTTTAGGAGCCTTTAGCCAGTGAGTATTGTCCCCCCCCTTACACCCAATCCTGCCTTGCACTGATGTTGCTGCTACAGCCATCCAGCCTCCCATGCTGATCTTTCTCTCCGCCCTTCCAGCGCACTGACCCAGAGGACAAACCTCTTGGAGCTTGACTGCCACTTGACAAGAGATGGGGTTGTGGTTGTGTCCCATGACAACAACCTGGAACGCCAGACAGGGCATAACATCAAGATCAGCGAGACGGACTATAAGGTTTGCGACGTACCCTGCCCCTATTTATTAGAGTTGCGTCCCTCTTTTTGTCTGTGGTAGAACACAAGGCAGCACCTGTGCTTTGGAACTCCCTGCCTCTTGAGAACTAGGCAGGTGCCCATACTATATTGTTTTGGATGCCCACTGAAAACTTTATTTCATCAAGCCTACCCATCCAAAGAACTTACATAACCCATACTGTATTCGTTTTAAACATTTTTTTTCTGATCATATCTGTGTTTTTATAATTATTTTATGTGTATTTGCTTACTAATATTGTGGATTTTAGCTATGGTTTATCTACAATGTTATTATGTATCCCACAGAGAGCTTTGATTAAGCAGTTTGTACATAATTCTAAATGAAGGAAGGAAGGATGATGAGGTAGTGAATGTGGAGTTCCCAGTGTTATGATTTTTGTCCAAGCCGAGCAGAAACAGCTGCAGCGAGGGCTGGTTTCACTTTTGCCTGTCTCACCGAGCCGTGAGAAAGCAGCCTTATCTTTTCCTACATGGAATGTTTATGTTTTACTGTACTGTTGTAATTCTAGCCTTTGGGCTTACTCTTCTGGCTAGACCTCAAGCTGGAAAGAGGTCTTTATGGCAGCTCTGCCTAATGAGCTGGCAGCAGAGATTTTCTCTGCACTATTCCTACAATAAATAGTTTTAGCCTTATTTATGGCCTGTGTGTGTTGTTCTTCAATCTGGGAACAATCACATATTACTGCGCCACCGGACTCTCAGTAGCCGGGGGTGTGCGCACACGGCTTTGCTCTGGCTTTGGGGCAGTCTCACAAACTGCCCCAGGCGGGGTAAATGCTAACACCCAGGTGGTCTCCCCTCCAGCCACTGACCAGGCCCTAAGCTGCTTAGCTCCAGCAAGGTGGCTGAATAATTGTTTATATATATATATATATATATATATATATATATATATATATATATATATATATTTTTAATTAAATTTTCTGTTTTACAATTTAAAGTATTCCTTCATACATCCTTAAGATGTCAATGACTTCCCTTCTTCTCTTTCCATGGTTCATTTTACACATCATCAATCCCTTCATATTTTACAAAAACTAAACCATTCAGTATTTCATTATTACATCCATCAAAACTTATTGAAGTTATCTTAATACTGCCAGCGTTTTCAGCTGTACACAGTTATTTCCCATATATTCAATAAATGCTTTCCAATCTTCTCTAAATGTATGCTCTTCTTGTTCTCTTACTCTATAAGTTAAGTCTGCAAGCTGAGCATATTCTCTCAACTTAAGTTGTCATTATTTGGTTGGGACATCGCTCGTTTCCCATTTTTTGGCTAACAAAACACAGGCTGCAATAGTGGCATACATAAATAACCTTTTTCGACACCTGGGAATTTCAGTCTGAATTACCCCCAACAGAAAAGATTCTGCTTTTTTGTGGGGGGGGGGAAAGTACTTTTAAACGTTCCCCCCCATTCATTTCCCAATACTCTTTTACCCTTTTACAAGTCCACTGCAGGTGACTGAATCATGTGGCTAGAGGCCATTTGCTGGAGGGCAATGGCTCTAGCCCCAGGACCTGCCCCCATCCCAAAGAACCCAGGGGTCCTTACCCCAAGCTATGTTCTAAGCCCCCCAATCCCACATCTCCCCAAGAAAACCCAGGTGTCCTCCTGGCTCCTTAGTCCTTACCCTAATTGTGTCCCATAGGATCTGCCACCCTATAAGGATTCCCTGGAGGTGACCTTTTCCCCAGGTGAGTAGGAGGAGTAGAGCTGCTTTGGGTTGAGGGGTGCTGTGTTTGGGGTGCTCATGTGTGGTGGGGTTGTGCACCAGCAAAGTATGCCCCACCTGCTGCATAAGCCACCCTTTCCAACAGGATGCTACTCCCATGGCAAAGACCACCGGATTCCACGTTTGGAGGAGGTTTTCCAGAAATTCCCTGGAGTACCGATCAATCTAGAAATCAAAGAGGATAGCGACGAACTCATACGAAAGGTATGGGGGCAGCAAGCTACTTACACTTCTTTACTTTCCAACATCTTCATTCTAGGGTCAGGACCCAGATTTTTGCTAAGCTCCCCTTTCAATATTCAGACCTCACCCTACTCCTAATAAGGGACGCAGCTCATCACACCTTATAGTGGGTTATGCTAACCTAGGCAACATCAGTGGTATCTGAAGAAGTGTGGATGCACACGAAAGCTCATACCAAGAAAAAACTTAGTTGGTCTCTAAGGTGCTACTGAAAGGAATTTTTTAATTTTGTTTTGACTATGGCAGACCAACACGGCTACCTACCTGTAACTGGAACTAGGCAACATCAGTGCTGCTCTCCTATCCCCACATTTTCACTCTCCCACTCATAAAAAGGAGTCTTGTTGCACCTTAAGGACAAAGATAGATTTACTGTAGCACAAACTTCTGGGGACTAGGCACTCCGCTTCATCAGACGCATCCTTGGATGAAGTGGGCTCTAGTCCACAAAAACTCACACCACAATAAATTGCTAGCGGTTAAGGGGACCCAGATGGCACTGTGGGTTAAACCACAAAGCCTAGGGCTTGCTGATCAGAAGGTCGGTGGTTCAAATCCCTGTGACGGGGTGAGCTCCCATTGCTCGGTCCCAGCTCCTGCCAACCTAGCAGTTCGAAAGCACGTCAAAGTGCAAGTAGATAAATAGGTACCGCTCTGGGGGGAAGGTAAACGGCGTTTCTGTGTGCTGTTCTGGTTCGCCAGAAACAGCTTTGTCATGCTGGCTACATGACCCGGAAGCTGTACGCCGGCCCCCTCGGCCAGTAACGCGAGATGAGCGCCGCAACCCCAGAGTCGGACACGACTGGACCTGATGGTCAGGGGTCCCTTTACCTTTACCTTTAAGGTGCTATGCAAGGCTCATTTTTTGTTTTTGCTCTAACAGACTTAACATGGATACTACCCTCCCTGGGATTTCCCTCCCATTCATATAATTCAGCCACCTTTGTAAGGATGCTGATCTTTGTAGTCAACTACCAAGATGAAATTAATTCAAACCTCTGAAGGGATGGACCGTGTAGAATAGACTGTCTGCACTGGTCCAGACAGCTAGCTCACACCAATGATTAGTAACTAGATTTACTAGAGAGACCATATTTACCTTCCCACAACAATCTTCCATTTAGTTTCCATTACTTAAGCAACTACAGAAAGTCAGTGCTTTTGAGAAAAACCTGTTAACTGAATCCATGTTACTCTGCCTTCTTCCTCTTGCGCACAGGTAGCAGATCTTGTCCGAGAATACAGTCGCTCCCACATCACCATCTGGGCCTCCTTTGAAGGGGAAGTACTGAAGAAATGCTGCGCAGCTGTATGTTATTGATAGTTTTTCATCCACCTTCACAGCTATTGGGCTCTCGGTAACTGATATGCTGGCACCGTTAAATGAGGCAATGCCTTTGATTGGTCCAGGTTTCTGACTGTAGAACAGTATGCAGGTTTTCAGACTATACAGGACTCTTTCATATAGCAAAAAAAAAAAAAAATGAGGCATGGGTCAAAAGTACATGCCATAATAAATCAATCAGGGCATGGCTAGGAGACAGCTTCCTGCTTTCTCTGTTTGCTTCTTTGCCCACATTGTTCCAACTTGTTAAGCTCCCAGGTTCCTCTGTCCATGACCTTGGGGGATGTACATCTGTGCAAGGTATCGGGAGCTCCCACAGGGAATTCTTACAACCCTACAACTCATAGGCTTGCTTGTGGGAAGATAAATGTTCAAACCAGTTCAAATGTGCAGTGCAGATGTATGACACCCACAGATATGTCCCAGCAACCGATGAGCTGAAGGGATCAGTGGGGGTGATGATGGCAGGTTCCGTATTTCTTCCCAGCTATTAAGCCTGGAGACCACAAAACCCTCACCTCATTTTCTCCTCTTTACCCATCCCCCAGAACACAGAGATGCCCTACATCTTCTCCATTAAACGTGGCATCATGATCCTTCTCATGTACTATGTAGGGATCCTGCCGTTTGTGCCGCTGAAAGAAACCTTCCTTGAGTTTCCGTCGCCCTCCATTATGAACAGGTGACAGAAGCTGGGGGAGGTGTATGTGTGTGTCTGTGTGTGTGAAAAGAAACGTAAGGGTTCTGAGGGACAGTTTTCCTGGTTCTAGTTACAGGTAGGTAGCCATGCTGGTCTGCCGTAGTCGAAACAACAACAAAAAAATTCCTTCCAGTAGCACCTTAGAGACCAACCAAGTTCGCTATTGGTATGAGCTTTTGTGTGCATGCACACTTCTTCATGCATGCACACAAAAGCTCATACCAATAACAAACTTAGTTGGTCTCTAAGGTGCTACTGGAAGGAAGTTTTCCTGGTGTAAGGATCAGTAACTGGAAGTCTTTTTCCAATACTTTTTGTCCATCTGCAAATCTCAGGGCTCCACAAGCCTGCGTCGATATCCGTGTGTGTGTGTGTGTGTGTGTGTGTGTGTGTGTGTGTGTGTGTGTGTTGCTATGTTGGCCGCATACGCACCGGCACTCACACCTTAACATCAAGAACAGAGGGAATGATGGCTAAATGGAATGCCCACGTTGGAAGGCAGAATATCTCTGAGTACCAGTCACTGTTGCCTTCATGTCCTGCTTGTGGGCTCATCAGAGGAATTTTGCTGATCCTCTTGGAAAGCAAGATGCTGGACTAGGTGGACCTTTGGCCTGATCCAGTTAGGACTCTACTTGTGTAATTTAGACTATTTGACAGAGCTGGATTATCCACTGGACTCTCAGTAACTGATATGCAGGCACTGATATCCATTGGTTTTTTGGATGTTGGTGGTCATACACATTCATAACTTCTCTCTCTAAATCTGGGACCAGAAAGAGTGGGAAAGGAAATGATTATTACTGACTCTGGAAGGGAAGTAAGGTCCAACCAAACAAAGGGAGTGAGGTACCTCTGGAAGGAAAGTCAGGTCCAAGTGAGTTCACACAGGGGGTGAGGTACTGAGAACCAGTTAAAAACATTGTACCAACAGCTTGTTAGGAGCAGCATGAGCGATGAAGTGACATGGTTCTAAAAAACTCATCACTTAATTAAGCAGCTGAGCTTGCATGATGGGATGCTTCTTCATAAAACAACAGACTCTGAACAACAACAACAAACAACAACAGCCTAGCATGCCCCTTCTTAAACTTAAAAAGACCCCGGTCAAAGTATTCCTGCCACTGCCAAGCTAGATTTTGCTCTGCACTGGAGGTTTGCCAAAGTCCCATCTGTTTCACATGGCCTTAATATGTCCTTAGAACCTGCAATTATGCACAAATTAAGCAAACAACTTTTGGTGGCCAGAGGTACAAAAAAGAGAGAATATTACTTCTTGAAACCTAACTACCATTTGCCTCTTTCACTGAGTAATAATACTATGCCCAAACTAGAATAGACATGAGGCTTCTACTCTTATCAAAACATTTTTTATTCCTCTATAGCTGTCTTTTGGTTGCACAGTTAATACTGTTATATTTATTAGTTTTCACTTCCCTTTCAGTCATCCTAAGTGTGATGTATAATTCTTCCACAATGGTTTGCAAGCTGGGCTGTCCAGATCCCTCCTGCTTTCTGTATCCTATAATTTACTTGTAATTTTGTATATAAAGGATAGCATATTAATAAAAACCTAGCCTTTTTTTTAACAAATAGAAAGAAACTTAATATATTGGGGGGGGGGGAGTTTGTAGCCTAGCCATTTCCTTAGTATTCCAAGTTTTATTTTGGACTGGAGTCATTTGAGCCCCTGCTTGCAGTCTGAGGTTGTATAGTTCAGGAACAGGTTTACCAAGCAACTGAGAGTGAGACTCAAGTTCAGCTGGACATGACAGGCTTTTCCTTGTACCCTAAGGCCTTCCCCATGTCATATTTATATGTTATAAGAAGTATAACAAGTGAGTTAAATTAAGTTAAATGTCATGCTTATTGAGAAAAGGGGGGGTGAGTGAGTGTGTGACTTGGGTTTTATGAAACTGTGTTGGAACTGATAACTTAGAAGAGGAATGGCAGGAAATGAGGACTTCTCAGTGACCTGTTAACTCTGCTCCCTTTTTGTTTTCCTTTAATTGCAGGACATATTTTCCAGTAAAAAAGGGCTGCTTTGGAGCACTGGTGGCTAAATTTGCCCACAAGTGAGTAAAAGCAAGCAATACTTTACCTGCTCAGTTCTTAAGAAGCCTGCTCACCACCAAACCTGACCCATTTCATCACCTGCTGCTTCCCTCTTCTGGATCTCTAATCTAGAGAACTGACTGATGCTCAAAACTATCAGGATAGGGAGGTCCACATGACCTACCCACCTGATTTCCCCCCTCTCCACTATTAGCTGCTGTTCTTTTTTTTAAGGTCATAGTGGGTCATGGTTTTGTTAAGGGGGCCATCACAAAAGGTAAAGGGGCAGTTTCTCTTGTTCTCTCTCCCTCCCCCAAATTTTACCACTTGAACTGCTCCGATCTACCCCACCCCTCCATATTTTCCTTTCTTTTATAGGGTGGCCATGCGGAGAAAGCTTTTCAAGCATCTGGAAGACAGAGGAATACAGGTACCATAAATTAACTTGGAGGAATCAGGATTTGGGGAGAGATTATAGTCCCTACTTAGCAGAAACTGCTGAAGGCTGAGCTAGAAGGCTTTAGCCAGTATTTAAGTATTTTGCAATAGGTGGCAAGGGGAAGAGGGATATTTGACTTCTTAATATCACTATTAGCTATATTTACATATAGTGCTGACCCTTCACCGGAGAGTCATAGAGTCATATTAATAGAGTAGTCTTGTGTGTTCAGGAAAAAGAGCTGTATAGTTCATGTTTATATGTGGAACAACCCTGGGTGGTAGATAGATGAGAGAGGTGTGTCCAGCGCTTTCACCTACCTCAGCAAGTATCATGGCCTTCACTGTTTTAGGATTTTAGAGTGTGCTTATAAATTGTTGTGTCCCTTTCCTAGGCAGCAAGGGGTGTCTAAGTCAGTTTTTTTTATTATGGATTATATCCTCCTCCTAAGAATGCTATGGTATCTTAAAGACCTGACTTTGGCTGCATTGCATGCCATCTATTTAAATCACATTACTTCCTCCCAAATAATCCTGGGAACTGTAGTTTGCTAGGAAATTAATAGCTCTATGGGGATAGACTACAGTTCCTTCCCACGATTCTTTTAGATGCATGCATGTTTTAAATGCATGCATGGTGCAAATATGCAGCCTGTGTGTGTGTGTGTGTTTGCTTTACTGCAACAGATTACGGGTAATTCAGCTCTCCTCCTCTGTAGTTGCAACTACAGCCTTGTGAAAGTAGCTCATTATTAATATTCTCACATTGCAGGTAGGGAGCTAAGATGTAGAAACAGTAGCATATTTAAGACACATGTTGCCAGATTTGTGTCATGTGTACTTGAAAGCTTAGTGGTGCTTATGGCATGCGACGGAATGCAGTTTTAACAAGTTCACAACCGAGATGAAATCTCAAGCAGGAACTTCCTACCTCAGAGCTCAGAGCTCACACAACCCGCTCTATATTGGTTCTCAAATGCCTGTGGCATTAATGCATCTTGTGTTTTCCAATCAGTAAAACCATCCTTAGGATTCTTCCTTATCAGGAAGTTTTCTTCTTCTTCCAGAAAGAGTATCTTGCTGATTGCAGAGACGTTATTGTGGCTTTTCCTCCACCACCAACATCCTGTTTGCAGGGAAAATGTTGACTGAATTAATAGCTGCATGAATAAATGATCAGCTAGAACAACTCAGGGCTCCACACTCAAACCCGTCATCTCTTCTTCTTCTTTGTTTCCGTATAGGTTCTTCTTTGGGTCTTGAATGAGGATGAGTATTTTGAGGAAGCCTTTAGCTATGGAGTCTCCGGAGTCATGACCGATTATCCCACCCGCCTCCGGAATTATCTAGATGCTCACCCGCCCCTTTTCAATGAATGATCCACAATGTGGGAGAGTAGCTCCCAACTAGAAAAGGGGGAGAGGAGTGTGACGTCAGAAGAGAAGGAAAGACATTTTGTTGGGGGGTGGGGGTAAAATAAGAAACAAATAAATCTTACTGTTACTAGTAGTGTGTTGTGTTTTCATTGAATGAGCAAGGTATCTGCAGAGTGTCTAGGATTTTATCTGGCACAGTTGTGCTAAAGCACACTATTTGCTACAATCCTGCTTGCAGAAGCCTGAAAATCTTAATTTGTATATTGCGCTTCTAGTCTTTCTTGTTTATAGCAATAAGATCCCAGACCTCTTGGCCCTCGGGGCATGGACAAGCTCTTTGATGATGACAGAGGCAAAGCAACTATTTCTAATGACACTTGTGGACATCGCCAAATCACGGGATGCGGAGGTTGGTGATGGCACCACTTCAGTTACACTTTTAGCTGCTGAATTCCAAAAGCAAATCAAGCCCTATGTGGGAGAAGGGCTGCACCCCCAGATCATCATCCGTGCCTTCCACACTGCAACCCAGCTGGCAGCGAATAAGATCAAGAAGATTGCCGTTAAGATCAAGAAGACCGACTAAGAGGCGCTGCGGAGCCTGCTGAAGAAGTGTGCAAGCACAGCCTTGAGCTCAAAGCTGATTTCCCGCCAGAAAGAGTTCTTTGCCAAGATGGTGGTGGATGCCGTCATGATGCTGGATGAGCTGCTGCAGATCAAAATGATTGGGATCAAGAAGGTGCAGGGAGGAGCCCTGGGAGGATCCCCAACTAGTGGCAAGAGTTGCCTTCAAAGTCAGTATGCTGACTTTGATAAGTATGAGCCCAAGAAGTATGAGTCCCCCAAGATCGCTCTGCTCAACATTGAGCAGGAGCTCAAGGCAGAGAAGGACAATGCTGAAGTCAGAGTCCACACTGTGCAGGATTACCAGGTCATCGTGGATGCCGAGTGGAACATCTTGTATGAGGAGCTTGATAAGCTCCACAAGTCAGGGGCCAAAGTCATCCTCTCCAAGCTTCCGACTGGTGACGTGGCTACCCAGTACTTTGCTGACCGGGGCATGTTCTGTGCTGGCCGAGTCCCTGAAGAAGATCTCAAGAGGACCATGATGGCCTGTGGTGGATCTATGCAGACCAGTGTAAGTTCCCTGACTGATGATTTCCTTGGGCGTTGCGACCTCTTTGAGGAGACAGGTACAACTTCTTCACAGACTGCCCGAAGGCTAAGACCTGCGTGGAGGGATGGAGCAGTTCATGGAGGAGACGGCGCGTTCTCTCGATGCCATCATGATTGGTAGGAGAGCAATCAATAATGACTCTGTTGTCACTGGTGGTGGAGCTATAGAGACGGAGATCTCCAAGTACCTCCGAGACTATTCCAGGACCATTTCAGGCAAGTGGCAGCTGCTGATCGGAGCCTACGCCAAAGCCCTGGGGATCATTCCACAGCAATGAAGACAACTTTGTGGCCTGTGTGTGGGAGCCAGTGGTCATGCGCATCAACGCCCTGACAGCAGTGTCCGAGGCCACCTGCCTTATCATGTCTGTGGATGAGACCACCAAGAACCCCTGCTCCACGGTAGACACCCCTCCTCCAGGCTGCGGCAGAGGGTGAGGGGGCCCCATAACCACTGAGGGGCAGGCATTACCAGCAGCGTGAGACACAGGGAGCCCCTCTCTTAACAAAACCTGGCCCCAGGACCCCTTTGAACTCCTTAGTCTGCTTTACCCATTGGCAGTCCACAAACAACCTTCACACTAGGGGGGGAGTGAGGTGCTCACAGCATTGCTGCTCTGCTCCCAGTGGGCCTCCTCCTTCCATAGTGTGTGAAATGGGAGAAAGTCCTGGGAAATTCAATCCTCCAGCATTCAGGTCCAGCCATCCTTTGTGGTTCCACTATTGTGGTGTAACTATTTTAATGCAGGACTTCAAACTCTTCTCCAATACAGTATTATGTATGGGAAAAGTTTTAGGAAAAGCTAGTGAAATGAATGAGATTTTTCCCTATTCTGATGCTGTGAGAGACAAGGCAGGAATTGTATGCTTTGGGCAATAAATAGATGGGTCTGGCAGAGCTCAGGCAGCTTACGCTATTTTCTTTCTAAGGCAAGCTTTCGTTTTCCTCTGTGCTTTTTTGGTGTCAGCAGAGGCTGAGCGTAGCTGAGAGGCAAGCCAACATGTTTTCCCAGGTGGGTGTGTTGCTTGTTGCCACCAGTCCCCACCCTCCCTGGGCACATTCCTGGCACTACCAACAAGCAGCAAGTGACAATACAAGTTTTCAGCCTACTTTGCATTTGCTGATACTGAACTCTTCCCCAGAACTGCTGATATGTACATAGTAAGGAGGTTTGAGGTTGGTTTCCAATCAACACATGTACATAAGCAGCTTGAGTAAGGAACTTAAGTTCGCACATCCTTGTTTCACACAATGAGCTTTTAAACCATCCCAACTCACACACCTGCCATCAGAAGCCCAGGGAGCATTCAGCTGTTCAGGCTAAAACTACTTTTTGTGCTCAAGCATGATGTCCTCGTGCCAATACACCAGTAACCCAAGAGAGTCAGCATTTTGCTATACCGGGAAGTTTAGGTGTGTGCAATTAAAGTGGATTAAAGGGCTCTGTCACCGTAGAGCAAGAATTCCACTTTAAAATAAACACTTTCTGTAGCTATTAAGGTGACAGGGAAATGCACTGACAAGTGTGTCATGAATGAATGGCTTATAGGAAGATGTATAAATGCTTGCAAGCAAATAAAGATGAATGCCCAATAAATAGATGATTGGGAGGCGTCCTACACACTGTGACTGGAGAAGTTTTCACACCCCAAATTATGGGAATGCATGATGTGTGGGGCTGCCTTTGAAGAATGTTCAGAAGCTGCAATTGGTACAAAAATACAGTGGCTTGATTGCTACCTGGAACCAGGCAAACAGGGCCAGCCCACAGCAGACAGGTTACTGGCTGAGGTTCCATATAGATCACATACAACCCCTGTTTTTAAACAGCTGCATTTGTTGCCAAGTTTATTTCTAGCCCAATCAAATCAGGGCTTGTCCACACTTCTTCTTGTCCTGTGCTTAGAAAGCACGGGTCCTAGTGGTTTTGCCTTTGCCCTTCCTCCTTCCCCTGCAAAACTTGCTCTTTAGCGATGAATTAGAACAAACAGCAATTCGCATAAAACCTGATCGCCATTTGCTCCCCGGGAAAGCAACAGGAGAAAATGGAAGTGTGGGTTTAAATACTTAAATGACTTAGGCCCCAAATGTCTGAAAATCTGCCTCCTTTCCTACAGATGCTCTTGGGCGTTAAGATCAGCCCTCTTGGTAGTTTCACCACACTCAGAGGCTCAGGGGTGGGGGGTTGAGAGAGACCATTTGCTGTGGCAGCTCCTAGGTTGTGGGGTTCCCTCCCCGCAGAGGTACGTCTGGCGCCTTCATTGTAAAGTTTCTGTTGCATGCTGAAGACACACTGTTGCCCTGGCCTTTGACACCTGAGATATAAATTTTCAGGACCCACCCTGTTTGTTTTGAAGGTTTTAATACTGTGTTTTGGGTCATTGTGGAACACCCTGGGACCTCGGGGTGCAGGGCAGCTAAGAAATCAAAACAGCAACAGCAGCAACAACAGAAGCAGCACTTAAGCTAAGTTACAAGTGGAGGATGAGGACTAAAGAATTGTGCTAGTTATAACGGGAAACTGTTGGCTTTGAGAAGGCAGTTGAAGAAAGAAAGAGAGGAGATGGCACACAAGTATTCTGAGCAGCAGCTTCAGGCATGGGGCAGCAAGGAAGAAAAGTCAGTCAGCCTCACTTGAGTACATGCCCCTCTACTAGACTCTAGGGAAGGAAACGCTGGCCAGGAATTATGCCTTTCTACATCCACTCAATTTTGCAATGCGATTTGAAGCTTTTTAGTCCAAAGATGTACAAAAGATGGGCTTCACAGCCCACTTCTTGTTCTTTTGCTAGGTACCGCTCTTGCTGCAAACCACTCTTGCTGCCAAGCAGAACGTGGCGCCTGACTCAGTTATTTTCCTGTGCTTTCCCTTCACTTGGTCCTCTGGGTCCCCACTTGCTGCAGCAGCTTCAAAAGTTATTTTCGGGCACCATCAATTATTTTAATTGACTTACTTCTTCTTGCATCTATGCCATATCCATGTGTGTTGGTTTAGTCATGGTTAGAATTAATTAGCTAATTCTCTCCAACCAAATAAAGGTGTACATTTTGTTCCCCATCTGCCATAACAGATATGCATTATTTCCTGAGCTATTCCCCACTGAAGTGTTAAATCTGTATATTTTGATTCACTGTATGTATCTTCAATAAGCACCCTCAGGTTAAGGCCCATGTGAGTATACCTTACTGGATAAATCTGCCAAGACGCTCTGTTGCCAATGTCCAAAGAGCCGAATTCACAAGACTCTTAGAGTGTGTGCATGAGAAACCTGTGTCTAGCTTGCTAACGATAAGGGGCTGGAACCAGGAACCAATTTCAACCTCATCTCTGATTTACTACTTCCTGCAAGTTCATCCACCCATCCTACATGTCACACTTCCTTGCTCTCTCACGCCCCAACACTCTTAAACGATCTTTAAAGTCAGAAAGAGATGGTAAAAACCAATCGCCACAGGTGTGATATAGCATTTAATCACGCAAAGATTCAGAATTAAGGAAAGTTAAATGACTGTGTTAACAACACTTACTAATGCTAAAACAGAAATGGACCTAAATCACCTTAGCAAAGGTGGAGTTAGGACCAGTCAGAGCAGACTCAATCCATGCTGAAGTGCCTTCTCCCAGACATGACTGCCTTAATTTCATATCTAGCCAAAGCCACCATTTCCTGCCTCCTACTCTGAGCTGAGTCAACCTCAGTGCTCGGATTCTATAGTGGTCCAGGCCAGGGCTGAAGTCAATTTAGCCATTTGAACTGGAAGCCCCAAGTCCTAGTCCCAGACGTTCAGGGCTCAGGTACTACGTGGCAATACAGTTTGCACATGCTCAGAGGCATCCATTAACAGCTTGCATGTTTCAGTGCTGAACGCCAACCTTTTAAAAACAGGTTTCTCTAGCTGAGCCCTGATTAACTCAGTTCTAAAGGCTGGGTTGCCCCACATCTACCACTATCATTATTCACTATTACCTTACACATCCCTGCCCTTAATCCACTGGACAATGCTGTCTCTTTAGCTACTCCTCCTTTGCCATCCTAAACGCTTCAGGGATGCTTTGTTGCCCTGGGAAGTTAATGCATAAGAAGTGGCCAATGCACACACAAACATAAACAGCCCAAGAAAGGGAGAAAGAACAACATAGGCACCCTCTGCTATGAATGGTTGTGGGAGACAAGATTCTGTGGCTGTGCTGCTGTCACAGAATTGTTGCCTAATTTCAGAGTCATGGTAGAGAGACTCTTGGGGCTGAAGAAAATCCAGTGGTCATCCGTTCCAATCCCTGGGCTCTAATACAGTATCTTCAGCACATCAAAACAAAACAAAATAAAAAAAATTCCTTCCAGTAGCACCTTAGAGACCAACTAAGTTTGTTCTTGGTATGAGCTTTCGTGTGCATGCACACTTCTTCAGATACACTGAAACAGAAGTCACCAGACCCTGATATATAGTGAGAGGGTGGGGAGGGGTATTACTCAGAGGGGTGGTGGAAATGGGTGAAAGGTTGATAGGTGTGGTAAACCTATTTTATTTTATTTTGTTTTGTTTTGACTATGACAAACCAACACGGCTATCTACCTTTATTCAGCACATCAGTCCCATTATAGATCAAGTCACATAATCCTAACTATAGAGCATGCCACCAGAAATAACAAGAAAAGTGTAAGATAGTCCATGTAGAGCTGCCTTTCTTATTTAGTCCTTCCTCCAAGGAGCTCAGAATAGGGTGCTTGATTCCCACCTCACAACAACCCTGTGAGGTAGGATTTGGTTGAGAGATACCGTAGAGATGTTTGCAAACTGCGCTTTATGGCTCAGTAGGATTTGAACATAGGTCTCTCCAACATTAGTCACCACCTCAGAGTAAATACTTGCTGCAGTAAACTCCAGCTATGCAAATTAAACAGTACAAGAGAAGGCAAAATAAAAACTTGAAATGATGCTGGAGAGCTACAGCCAGAGCAGAGCAGACAACTGGGTTGCACAGATGAATGGTCTCGCTCAGTACAGGACAGCTCCATATGCTCAAACTTACACTTGGACAGCAATATGACAAAGTCACCATCCTCTGTCCACTGCCACTATCTGACCAAGTGGGTTCTCCTTCACCTACAGAAGGTTTTGCCCAAAAAAACAAGCTAGGCTTCAAGGTGCCTAAGGCCTTCCTTTTTTTTTTTTTTTTTTTTTTTGCTGCCACAGATTAACAACAAAACTACGACATCAATGAGAAGCAGGAAAGCAATGTAATCAGAATTTTGACACTGCGGAATTTGGGTCTCAGCAAATCCTGAGAAGGAGAAGTTCATTGCACAAACTACCGGTAATTGTTCCTCTTGTTGGAATCCCACCCACTCAATTTACAAATTACACACACTCATGCCCAGTAGTTACTTCATGCACCTGACAAAGAGGACTGTGCCTCATCAGAGCATATGCCACAATAAATATATTTATGTATTCAAGCAGTTTATATATAACTTGACTACAATAGTCTCTAAGCGGTTTACGAAGATACAATACAAAAATTGAAGATCAGTTCAAACTATTATGTCAAACTTCAATTAAAATGCTTGCTGCAATGGAAAATGTACTCAGTATGCCCTGGAAGAAGGACAATAGGAAAGTTTACTAACTTATTAAGGCGATACGAGAAGGCACAAGCTGTTTTTGCTGTAACAGACTTAACATGGCTATCTCTCGCTGGCAGAAAACTTTTGTACCTATTTGCAAAAACGTGTTGAGGACTTTAATAATAATAATAATAATAATAATAATAATTTTATTTTTACCCCGCCCTTCCCAGCCAAGACGGCTAACAACCATAAAAAACCACAACAAAACATACAAAACAATCAATTAAAATGCAAGTTAAAATACTATTTAAAATTTAAAATGCAGCCTCATTTTTAAGTAGCCCACCAATAAAACCATAAAGGAATAAAACATCAGGGTTAAACTAAAACCAACCCAAAGGCCAGGCGGAACAGCTCTGTCTTGCAGGCCCTGCGGAAAGATGCCAAATCCCGCAGGGCCCTGGTCTCTTGCGACAGACTGTTCCACCAGGTCGGGGCCAGTACTGAGAAGGCCCTAGCCCTAGTTGTTGCCAGCCTAGCATCCTTATGGCTCGGGACCTCTAAGATGTTATTATTTGAGGACCTTAAGGTCCTACACGGGACATACCAGGAGAGGCGGTCCCTTAGGTGCGAGGGTCCTAGGCTGCATTTAGAGGTACAACAGATTCAAGCTCCACTCAGTCACAAATATTGCTGGGTTATACTGTGTGTCAGTATAGCCACTAGCTCAAGGTTGTTGTGAGTGTATAAAGCTGCACCTTATACCAAATGAGCAATTGTACTTTATTCCAGTTTAAACCACCTTCTTGCGTGGCCTGTTTTACACCACCTTCTTGCGTACAGGGTTACTCCCTTTGTGTAATACCCATTCTGCCTGGTATTGTCTTCTCTGACTGGCAATGACTCTTTGGGGTCTCAGAAAGCAGAGATATTTCCCATCACTTGCAGACTGATCCTTTTTTTTTTTTTTTTACTGGAGATGCCAGAGACTAAGCCTGGAATGTTCCAGATGCAAAGCTGGCTGTCTATGGTTGGCCTACGGCCAGTTCCCATTCCCCTTCTCCCGAGAAATCCACACTGAAAAGTCTATTACTAGTATTAAATACCATATCCATATATATGCTGTGATATTTTATCTGTGCCAGGAGGCACCTTTCCAAAAAAACAAAAACACACAGCTGCCTGAAACCTTCTAAGCTCCTGTTCCCCGCGACGAGGGAAAAGCACTCTGCACAGGCTCAGGGGCACTCACTATTACAAAAGCCCCACGCAGAGCAAGCCCCTCCCCGCCCCCCAGCATACGTGCCAGATTACTGTATGTGCTTTCTCTACTCACTTCCCCTCCCCTTCTAAAAGTTCTGCAGTTCATTTGCATACTCTCCCCTCATTGGCTGAGCCGAAAGAGGAAGGAGCACAGGGGGAAAGCCCGCAGAGAGGAGGAGGGAGAGGGAAAAAAGGGGAGGAGACACCTTTGTTTCTCGGCTTTGGTTTGTAAACAAGAGGAAGTCTAGACTTCCAGCTGGAGCTTTTTCTGGGGGGCCACAGGTCTCTCTGTGGGGTGTCTCCCCCCACCCAAAATCTGCACCAGCACCCTCGCCCTGACCTAGACGGGCCTCGGGAAAGCCAAGGGGCTCCATCAAAGAAGAGCTTCTTCGGCATTTCTCTTCTGCCAGGTGAGATTGGGGGAGGGTGGTTTACGAAGTGGGCTCTGCTCCTTGGAATCAATATGCCACAATAAATCTGCTAGTCCTTAAGGTGCCAAGAATCTCGGTTTTGCGGGCGCTGGGGAGTGTTTACCTCAACCTCTAATGGGAAATCAGGTATTAGGGCAAGTGACTGCAGTGGGATATTGTAAACACCTAATCGCGGTGCAATAATCCGACCGATACAAATAGGTTTCGTAAATAACAAGGGATGGAAGACATTCCAGCGGGTAATTAATTATTTTGCTCCTCCTTACAGCAGGCATATGTAATATGTTTCCCTGCATTGTTTTAGCAATGCCTGGCTGCACTTTGACCCACTACATAAATGATCTAGAATATGTTAGAAACAAAAGGGGGCATTTTTCCTAATGTAACAGTATGCCCCCTGCTTGTACTGGATTTCAAAAGAGCTGTTACATACTAAAAAAAACCCCAACCTTCTACTGGGAAAGAAACGCTATATAGACAAAAGCTCTTAATTTTCAAGATCTTCTCATTCAGGATAAAATGGCACCCTTGAGCAGTCTGTGTTGTTGTTGGTCCCTAGAATACACTGCCAACACAATATTGATTAGAGGCACGGTGCCAAATGGAATCCTAACTGTGTATGAGAACATGTAATTCACTGTATTTCCCAGGAGCCAGGATGATGAGCTAGAGCCAAATAAAGGAAATTTCCCTTTTTTCCAGCTTGAAATTTTGATATCTGACAAGTTTTCAATTTGAATAGATTCCCCCTCATCACTACTTAGCCTTGAGATCAAATTAAGTACTTAGGGTTTTGAGATCTTTCATATTGAGGAAGATAAAGGTATTTCACACACACACACACACACACACACACACACACCAGCTTCTGCCCATCACATTTTTATTTTATCATATTCATATTTTCATCATTACAAGTAATGGGAAAACATTTTGGCTGATTGGGTCAAATGGGGAAGTTTACCTAAAATTGGCAAACTTAGCAACAGTTGCCTACTTCTAATCTACTGAATAAAAATCACATTATTTCCATTTGTCAGAAAATCCAAATAGAAATTTGACTTAATGAGTATTCAAGCCTTATGTTTATAAACTGTTATCAGACACCCCGCTCTTTCCATCTTCCCTCCTTTTGCATGTACATTATATGTTTTGTATTTAATGGATAAGGATATTATTAAATATACATTTTGTACATTGGTAATATTTTGTAATAGATTTTTTTGGGGGGGAGACCTAGGCAGCAATCCTATACACACTTACCCAGACGTAAGCCCCACTGAACTTAAATGTGACTTCCTCCAAGTAAACAAGCACAGAACTGCATTGTAATATCTAACTTGGTTTACCCTCTCAGTCATGGCCCCTCCCTCTTTCCCGAGAGGCTCCTCCCCAGTATTCTATTAACCCCTCCCTCCCTCCTTCTTGAACCACATACAGTATAACGTATTTTCACAAGAAACAGATAGCTTAAATATTGTTTCCTACCCACATTCATGTCTTACTTTTCATTACTATAGAAAATATGAATACAAGGTTTAAGGTCAAGCCCAAATTTAATGTGGAAACTGCCATCTTTGCCCTAAAAAGGAAGAGACCAAGGTCAAGACAGACCCTGGGATTGAATATACCTATTTACAAGGCTTCCATATTAAAGCACCTTAAGAAACTCCTCCTTTGCATTGTACTGCGTTTGGATGTAGTGGTCCATTGTTTTCTACCATGTGAAAGAAAGTCCCCATTGTCTGATGAGGTCAATGTGTAAAGTGCATTATTATGGAAAGTGAACCCTTGTTCATATCCTGACTGAGCGCCTTTGATAATCAAAGTGGAACTTGATTACTTTATTATAATATGTATCTAGCAGATGGTAAACCACACCTTTATCTGCTAAATAAAATGCCTACATGTTAGCTAGTGTTTTTCACTGCCCATGGGGCAATGCTGTATTTTGCATAGAAGAGGATCTAAATCACAGACTGCCCCTTTACCAACCATAAGCTCTCCAGTAATGAGATAAACCTTTTTGTTTAGAATTTCTCTACAGTCTGGGGAATTTTTTCACAGAGAATTGGGGGGAGGTGTCTACTGAGGTTGTATCCCAGATGTAAAATAAAACCCCTTTCTTTTACCTCCCTCTTTTCATTCCTTTCTGTTTTACCTCTACCTCCTCTCGTCTCTTTACCATTTCCTCTTCCAGTTGTTTGATCTCTGCACACACACCTTGTTCCTCTGAGCCACTATTGTAGCACTTTTTAATCTTCTTTTACCCCACCCCTAAACAAGGAAAAACATGGAATTCCTACTTGTACAGGAGGTGGAGACCAGAGCAATACAGTAGTTTGCAATAAGAGCAAAGATGGGAAATCTGGAGGACGCCGGGTCTTTTGCATCGTAGAGTGACCCTAAATGTTGCTTCCCTTCCAAAAAAAACCAACCTCCTCAATTCAACTCCCAGTATTATTTTTTTGCAAAGATGTGGAGCTACAGCCTCCATTTTCCCCAGCTCAGCATTCCCTTGCCTGGTTTGTTTCCTTTCAAGGAACCGCCTCTCTTTCCCTCCCCCATACCCTGTTCCAGACTCCCTCCCCCCCCTTCCCTGCCCCAGCCACTTCCCTTTGCAAAGCAAGCATCCCTCCCTCCCTTGCAAAGGGCTCTTCATTTGCCTACCTCCCCACTCCATTCCTCCCCTGCAGCATTCCTTTAATCTGCTGGCCTCCCCTCTCCACCCCATTTATCCGCAGGCTGCTTTGTTTCTATATCTCCTTCTTCCACATTCAGCTTGAATTTTCTGTTTTCTCTGCCCTCGGTTCTGCACCCATCTGCCTCTTCTACACCATTCCTCCATACTGCACTTAAGCACCTCCATCATGCTTTTATCTGTTGCTTCCATCCTTTCGGTTTGCATTTTTTTTGCAGCTCTTCCCCCCCCCCCGCCCCATCTGCCTTGCCTCCCCACTGTCCGCATTCCTTGACAGCAATTCCTGTAGGTTCCTTAAACACTCATCCACCCCTCACTCCCACCATCTTTTCACATCCGCACATTTTCTAGCATCTTTTGATCATGTTCCCCACCCACCCACCCACCCCGCAACAATGACTCCTTTCGTACATTTTTGCCTCCTCGTGTATCTACCCTTATTTCGTACCCACCTCCCAAGATTTTCATAAAATTAATCGTTTTAAGTCCAGTCTGCTTGGGGAGACATAAAGCAACTGACCAGGGCAGGTGGTAAAGGTAGTAGACATCTCTAAAACAGGGACATAGGTACACACAACCAAAGGGAAAGCGGAACACGTAGAGAGATGGTGAATTTGTTTAAATTCTTGACAATGTGCCAGAAGCTCCCAGATCTCTCGGTGAAGGGTGGTAGGAATGGAGAATGGAAAGCCAGGAATTCCTGAGTCCTGGCATTTGCACTCATGGTTCCAGAGATTTTAGACAGCGGAGAGGGCACAAACTGAAGGCTCTTTGGAGAGGCACTGCTTGGAAGAGCTAGGACACCTGGGTTCTATTCCTGGTAATGCTGCTTCATCACGAGATGATCAGAGTTGACCTACATCCTGGGGTTAATTACAGGCTGAGCCTCCAGGAAGCTGCCTAGGGAGGGGAAGCACGTGGTACTGTTTTTGTTTAGACACCAGACCGGTTAGACAGAACTTGGCTGGCTCCCAGGGCTAAGAAGAAGCAGGTCCCAGGCACCCTGACTCCCATGCTGTTTCTCCCCTCCACTCACTAGCCTGCCCATACCTTGGTAACCCTTTTCTCATTGTTCCCTCTCTTTTAGGGCTTTCGGGGGGCTTCCTCCCGCCACCGCCCACACAGCTTCCCCTCTAGGGACTATCTGGTTCTTCACAACTCTCCTGAAGCTTCTCCCCACTTGCGTGACCCCACCACAATGGTGAGGCTGTCCAAACCCAAAACTTTCCAAGCCTATCTAGACAACTGTCACCGACGCTACAGCTGCGTGCATTGCCGGGCACACCTGGCCAACCACGACGATCTCATCTCCAAGGTAAAAAGGGGAAGTGGGACAGACCCTGACACACTGCTATAGCGGGGTGGTGGTGGTGGAGGAAGAATAGTTAACATAAAAGTTGGGGGGAAAGGGTCAGGAAACTAAAGGGAGTCCTACTCTGATTTGCTGATATTAGCCCCATCTCAATAATCAGACGGTGATCATGTATCTAACATTTTTAGTGTGCCTTTACGATCTTATATGAGGGAGGTCACTTGACAACAAAATCAAGAAACCGGGTAAAAACACATTAACGCAAGGAAGCATTCACATTTTGCAGTTGTCCGGGACAGTGTGGATTACCCAAGGCCACGTGCAGACTGTGGCAGGCACAGGATTTGAACTCTGATCCCTTGGATTGAATATTTTACTTACTGCCACAGCTCCAGCATGAGAAATCTCAGTCGAAACCCACAGCACTGTATCCTCCATCCCTTCCACTGCCTAGAGCCCTGGAATTGGGCCAGGTTATTCTGGGGAAATCACCAAGGCTCACCTCCCAAGTGGGCCAGGCTATAGGCCTAGAAGCTTTTCCTTGGTGAGCAATTTATAAATGCTCAGTAAGGAAGGGGAGGGATTAGAACACTTGCCAATTGCTAGATCAGCTACAGTTAACAAACAGGGACTATTTTAGACTTCCCCAGTGCTCAAAAGTAGAAGGCCACTGATCGGAAGTGGAAAATGAAGGCAGAGAACAGGGAGAATTTAGGTGGGCAGCTTACAGGGAGTGGGGGTCATTTCTTGTTCTGCCATTTCCACCCTCCTGTGCTTGAGATACTGCAAGGTCAACAAGTTTGAGCTGCTGGCTGATTAATCATTACACAGAATCCAGTGTGGAGAGATGGGGTGTGCCTGAAAACAAGCCAGAGAACAAATAAGGAAATGCAGAAGGGAGCTGAGAAACCAGGGCTGAGGCTAAGGCCCATCAGTGGGCAGGGTGGGGGGAGAGGTATGCAGCTGGAACAGAAGGCTGCTAGTTAGGGCTGCTAACACCACAAGAAGTCTGTTTATCTTTCAGGTGCCACGGGACTCCTTTTGTGTTTGCTGTAATTTGTTTGCCGTAACTAACATTGTGTCTAGCCCTCTGGATATGTTTTCTTTTTTTTAACGTGTTTTTTGTTTCTCTTGTCATTACAGTCTTTCCAAGGAAGCCAAGGTCGGGCATATTTATTCAACTCTGTGTGAGTATCACAGGAGGGGAGCAGCAGACTTAAGGCATAAAAACCTAAAAGACAGCTACGTACCAGGTTGAAACAGCCAACAACAACCAACCCTAAACCTTTATGTGGTCTTAAAAGTGGCTGGGGAAACCCAGCCAGATGGGCAGGGTATAAATAACAAATTATTATTATTGTTGTTGTTGTTATTATTATTATTATTATTATTATTATTATTATTATTATTATTATATTAAAATGTTAGGTCTACAAGCTTGTGCTCTCAGGTGTGATGCTTTTCAGTGGAAGAGTGTCCTTTTCCTTGAGCATTTCCTTGTGTGAGTTCCCACTTATAGCTTGAAAAGCTGCAGCCCAGAGACAGGTTTATGACTGTTCTCTCATTTCACCATACATAGCGTGGGCTTGTTCACTGGAAGCGCCTCAGAAGCACAGGGCACAAGGTGGGGATAATACACTCACTTCCCCAACTCTTAAGGTCAGGAAGGCGGCTGGGTTTATTCCAGTGCTCATCCGGGGGGCAAGCAGAACTGTGGGCCCTGGCCAATACCTGCCTAGACTGAGGCCCGTCACTGATCTAAAGACAAGGGGAAATGCAGACTAGGAAAGCATCGGGCTGGTAGGGGCTGCCAAGAGCCAAGTGAAGCTGTGCTCCAACACCCTCTCTCTTTTCCACCCCTTGCAGGGTGAATGTTGGATGCGGCCCAGCAGAGGAACGGGTGCTGCTGACAGGCCTGCATGCTGTGGCTGACATCTACTGTGAGAACTGCAAGACCACGCTTGGATGGAAATATGTGAGTCTCCCTTGGCATCCCCCACTCCCTTCTCCCCTAAAGACTCACACGCTGCCTTAAAGGAAACTCACGCTTTCGTTCTCTCGTTCTGCAGGAGCAAGCCTTCGAGACAAGCCAGAAGTACAAAGAGGGCAAGTACATCATTGAACTCAACCACATGATCAAGGATAACGGCTGGGATTGAAAAAAAACAAAAACGGAACGGGACAAACGCTGCCACCTTTGGACAGCTACATATGTAAAGGGTGGAGCGCCAGAAATGACAATTTCCACAAGACTTGCCTCTGCCTTCCTAACCAATGGGCTGCCATCCAAACCACCTTCAGGTGCATCGAAGCTGTGAAGGAAGAGGAAGCAGCGCTTCCGCCAGGAGGACATACTCGTGGCTCGGATATGTCGCCATCGTGTGGCAAGAAGTGGCAGCACACCAGGAGACACCCAGGCCGGGGCAGTGTGCAAACAGGGGTTTGGGGTGGGGTGGGGGAGGAACAGGGTTGGGTTTGTTGTACAGAGGGAGTCTGCATTAAATCACACAGGCCGGGGGGGGGGGATGTACAGCGGGGCAGGGAAGGGGTGGGTTGTACAGTATTTGTGAGTTTGTGCGAGTATGTATTATATAAATAAAAGCATTGAAGTGATACCATTTTTTTTCCCTACGGTGGGGAACGGTGTAGACTGCACTGTCTCCCTAGAAAGGGATGTACTGAAAACTGCAGTCTTGAGTAGTCGTGGCCTTGTTTGTCCCCCGTTATTTGTTTATTTCTGGCATTTCTAACCACCCCGCCTTTTTCTAAAGGCCGTATTCTTGGCAGGTTCCATATGCCAAGAGCCAATCAGGGCAGCAGCAAAACAACAAATGCATTACATGTAAGTGTTAGTGACTACTCCATTAGCCACACCTCCATGTAAATTGCATCACTTCACAAGGTCCCAGTGAGAGAGACAATGAGCTTTGAACAAAGGGAGGTTCTGAGAAAACCGCCAGTCACGCCTCCAGCACCCAGCATACTGTAAGGCAGATTTCCATATTTCCCAAGGTATCCTTCCCAGGTATGGGATGGGTGAGGAGTCTTCATTTTAGTTTACACAGCCTTTAAGACAGCAGTAGTTCCTGCACTAACCACACAGAGAGAGACAAATCCGTTTCAAATATCCAAGAGCAGTGAGTCTCCTTCCTTGGTGAAGAATGGGAAAACTCTGGTGCAAACTATGGTTTGCTCATCCTGCCCATTTTATCTGGGAGACTAGCTCACCTATCACAGACAATTCATTTTGCAGGTTTCCTTTTGCACTAGGATGGTGTTCACCACATCTCTTGACAACAACCAAACCTACAGCATAATTTCAAAGATTTTCCAAGTCCCAGACAATTCAACAGCTGAAGAATAAGAAGACCAGGAGGGAACTGAGAGGGAGATCAGCTAGCGAAGTTCCCCTTCTCTTCTCTGGTTATGAAGCAAGAGGATTTAGCAACTGCTCCTTCCCATCATGCCCCCAAACCGACACATTATATGCATAAGCGCTTGCATCTTCAAAGAAGCCTGCTGACCCACTTCAACCACAATTCCTTTGTCCTAAACGGCACTGCTTAATAGCTCCCTCTGCTGCCCAGTGACAGAATTAGACCGCCAATTTGGGATTAACCCACATACAATATCTGGCAATATGCAACTCTTATTGGAGCAGTTCTTGCAAACAGCAAACGTGGATTAAAATACTTGCTCCACACTATGGGGCATGTTCTTTTGACCCCCTAATATGAATTAGTTGCCACATCATACCTTTCTCTTGCCACAATAACTCAGAGGACAAAAGGATTGCTTTCCTTTTTTATTTAAGTATCTATGAAAGTGTTTTTAAAACTTTAATCGGCTCACTGGCCCAGAACAAAACCTATTCAGCCTAGTGTCCTGTCTCCCAACAGTGACCATCGTGATGCTGCACCATGTTTGCTCCCAGCATCCTCTCATCAGCAATATACAGCCTTTGAATAAAATCATAGAACTGCAGAGTTGGAAGGGACACCGAAGGTCATCTAGTCCAACCCCCTACAATACATGAATCATGCACACAGCTGTGCCTGGGTGGGCTCAGACCACCAGCTTCTGGCGCCACAGGTCTGGGAGTTCCATTTTAGAGAGCAAAAGATTTCCAGTTTCCCCTGACCCCCAACAACTGTGCACCTATAGAGAGGCTGCTGTCATCACCCTCCTGGACTCATCTGCCATTGGCACAGGGCAGGTGTGACTGCTATCCCAGCCCAGGCAGACGGCTAGAACAACAGGCATTTAGGGTTGGGAGGCAAAGACTGAATTATAGATGGGATTCAAGTGTGGATATTTTTTTTTCCTACCCCACCCCAATAATCAGAAAGCTGTAATGGAATCTGCTTCACTTCATAGCAATCCTCAAAGCCTATTATTAACCAGGAGCAACTGCAAATAAACTGAGTTTTACTGATCCGGAGACAGCAGAGGTAAACCCTTGAACACTTATTCCATGCTTAACAGGGAGGGAGGGGCCTTGGCAGGAATTGTGGGGAGGTTGTCTGCTGACGTTGCCATCTCCCATAGTAACTACCTACAGCAAGAATCTTCCATACTCTACCTTTGCTTAATATCATCTTCTTCTTTGGCGATCACTCGTAGCCGAGTAAGATTGTCTTCCATAAACATGGATTTTAACAATGAGTCTGTAAGTGACTGTGGAGGCCAATTCTGGACCCACACATCTTTCCACAGCGGGGACATCGGTTCCCGGGTGGGAGTTGATCACGGTGTGGATTTGCCAAGCGTGCCTTCCTCTTAGCACGTTTCTCCCTTGCGTCCTGAGTTCAAGTGTCTTCAAAGCCCATGACACCTTTGGTAAAGGTTGTTCTCCAACTGGAGCACTCGCAGGCCAGTGTTTCCCAGTTGTCGGTGTTTATACTACATTTTTAAAGATTTGGCTTGAGACAGTCTTTAAACCTCTTTTGTTGACCACCAGCATTACGCTTTCCATTTTTAAGTTCGGAATAGAGTAGTTGCTTTGGAAGATAATCATCAGGCATCCGCACAACATGAGCAGTCCAATGAAATTGATGTTGCAGAATCATTGCTTCAACACTGGTGATCTTTGCTTCATCCAGTACACTGATATTAGTTCGCCTGTCTTCCCAAGTAATGTGTATTAAAGGTAAAGGTACCCCTGACCATTAGGTCCAGTCACGGACGACTCTGGGGTTGCGGCGCTCATCTCGCTCTGTAGGCTGAGGGAGCCGGCGTTTGTCCGCAGACAGCTTCCGGGTCATGTGGCCAGCATGACTAAGCCGCTTCTGGCGAACCAGAGCAGCGCACAGAAATGCCGTTTACCTTCCCGCCGGAGCGGTACCTATTTATCTACTTGCACTTTGATGTGCTTTCAAACTGCTAGGTTGGCAGGAGCTTAGGCAGGTAGAGGATGCAAATTCTCTATTTTCATTGGGCATTTCCTTAAAGCAGCAGAAGAGGGCGCTCAAATCCCACACACAGTATTGGCATCATTACAGTACTGCCCTGTTGCTGCCCATCAGAAAAAGTTGGGGCATGGTGCTTTGCATCTACCCCACTATCTCTTGGCAGAACTCGAAAGCTCACACAATGGCATACACAGTGGCATATTCTTAAAGCAGGGTTGTAAAGAAAGTAATTTTAAAAACAACAACAACAACACTACTTTGGGCCCCTCTGTGTTTTTTATACGTTCATGTGGTTTCAAGTACACACGTATTTCAGTAAAAACAAATACAGTGGTACCTCTGGTTAAGTACTTAATTCGTTCTGGAGGTCTGTTCTTAACCTGAAACTGTTCTTAACCTGAAGCACCACTTTAGCTAATGGGGCCTCCTGCTGCCGCTGCGCTGCCAGAGCACAATTTCTGTTCTTATCCTGAAGCAAAGTTCTTAACCTGAAGCATTATTTCTGGGTTAGCAGAGTCTGTAACCTGAAGTGTTTGTAACCTGAGGTACCACTGTACACACAATGGCTGTGCCCTAGAACAGCTGGCCATGGAACTGACCAAAGACACAGCAACCCTGGGCTTCATCTTACGTGGGCCATGAAGTGTAGGTCCTAGTGCAAGATTATAGAATCGTAGAGTTGGAAGGGACCCTGAGGATCATCTAATCCAACCCCCTGCAAATGCAGGAAAATGCAGCTGTGCCATACAGGGATTGAACCTGCAACCTTGGCATTATCAGCACCATGCTCTAACCAACTGAGCTATCCAGGTATTTGTTGATGAAGTAACTGGAAACGGCAAGGATAGTGCTATCAAATGCGACTTATATTTAAGTGAACTGCCAGGAAAGTCCAACAGAGTCATGTTTCACGTCAAAAGAGGAAACTTCTCCAGAAATTAGGGGAATGGTAGGAAGGAAGTTCAGAGGACAAGATGGTTGGACAGTGTTCTCGAAGCTACCAACATGAGTCTGACCAAACTGCGGGAGGCAATGGAAGACAGGAGTGCCTGGCGTGCTCTGGTCCATGGGGTCACGAAGAGTCAGACATGACTAAACGACTAAACAACAACAAAGGAAGGAAGTTAAGGGGTTCAAATCTCTCCAGAACGCTTGGCGTTTGTTCAAAACCACAACAGAAGTTCGGTTACAAAGTGTACCACACAGGTCAGGAAAAGTACCACAAGGGCCAAGAGGATGCCAGCACAGTTCATGAGAAGAGTCAAGGAAGCTATTGCAGTAAGAGGTCTTCCTTCAGAAAATGGAAGTCTTGTCCAAATGAGAACAAAAGGGAACACAAAACTTTGGCCAAAAAAAGAAAAGAAGCAAGAAGACAATAAGGGATGCAAAAAAAGAAACCGAGGAGCACATTACTAAAAACAAAGGCTGAAAATGGTATTGAAACACATCAGAAGCAGGCAACTTGGCAAGGAGGCATTTGGACCTTCAGACAACAAGGGAGTCAAAGGTGTGCTAAATGAGGGGAATGAGTTTGCAGAGAAGCTGAATGAGCATGTTGCATCTGTCTCTACAGCAGAAGATGTAGGGCACATCCCTGCGCAGAGGTGGGACAGAATGCCTTCTGTCAGCTTCCGCTGGTGACCCACCTATGCACCTATCTGAACAAGGATAGCCTAACCTCTGTGGCCTACGCTCCAGTAATCTCTAAACTGGATTACTGCAATGCGCTATACGTGGGGCTGCCTCTGAAGACAGTTTGGAAACTTCAGCTGGTGCAAAATTCGACAGCCAGGTTGCTCACCAGAATAAGACAGTTTGTGATACACACACACACAAATTTTTAACAATATTATAACGTCATATCTCCATTTATACATTTTTAGCTCCACCGAGCCACTTGACTTCCCTCCGTTCTGTCGTCTGGTTTTTATAAAGCACATCTTAAATTCACACATTTATACCGTCTCAATTCTACATTTATCCTAACTTATCCTAAACTTAATGCACAAAATAGAAAATTTCTTCTAATAAACACTGCATGATTTATCTCAGTCCTGCTAGTGTCTTTACATGTTTACAATAACTGTCTATATATTGAATAAATTTACTCCACATTCTCTGGAAAGCTTGGTCGATCTGGTGTCAGATTTCCCCCGTCAGCCTTGCTAAAGAACAAGATGGTTTGAGCACATTAACACCAATCCTGACCTGACTGCACTGGCTGCCAATTAGTTTCTGGGCCTAATACAAAGTGCTGGTGCTGACCTATAAAGCCTTGCACAGCTCAGGACCTCCATACCTTTAGGACGGCCTCTCCCCATACAAACCAACCCAGACCCTGCACTTGTCACCTGAGCCCCTTCTTTACGTCCTCCCTCCCCAAGAGGTTTGGGGGGTGGCTACATGAGAAAGGGCCTTTTCGGTGGTGGCTCCCCATTTGTGGAATGCTCTCTCCAGAAAGGCTCATCTGGCGCCATCATTACATGTCTTTAGGCACCAGGCAAAACCATTCCTCTTTACCCAGGCCTTCGACCATTAAATAACCTATGGCCTGTTAAATGTGGGGGTGACTGTTGTTATGATTATTTTATTATTATGCTATGTATTATGTTTTTATTATTATGTTGCGTAAATTATGTCCTTAAAGTTGTATGTAGCCCTGGGATCTTTAAATAAAGGGTGATGTATAAATCAAACCAAAAATAAATAAATATGGGTGCAGAATCCAGCACCTTTTATTTTAAGAATTCTAGTGTCCTGCCCTTAGAACCACAGAGAGATACATAAACACAGAGATAATTTCCGGCAAAGTCTACAAAGTCAGCAGCAAAGCCAAATAACTTCCAGTGATTGGGAGAAGGGCTTTTGTGACTTAGCTAGCTCCTTGCCCTTTTATCATAGCTAGGGAAAGGAGAATAAATTCTGCAAAATAAGTAACTACGTGCAGATTTGTTTAACTGCCACAAATTGGTCAGGTTGCAGAATTCAGCCTTTCTTGGAGCATAATTGGAGATGTAGTGTGGCACAGTGGGGGCTAGAGTGTCATATTAGAGCTGGGTAGATAAAGGTTCAAACCCCAACTCAAGTCATGAAGCTCACTGGGTGGCCTTTGGCCAGTCACTAACTCTCGGTCTGACCAACCTCACAGGGTTCTTCTGAAGAAAACATGGGGAAACAACCCTATTCACTGCCCTAAGTTCCTTAGTGGAAGGACAGAATAAAAACACATAAAAGTGCTCAGATACAGAATTTTGACCTTTGATTTGTTAAAGAACGTTCTTGTTGATTACAGACACTCCTCTTTTGTTGAATAGGGCTATGCATACGTCTACTCTTAACCATTGATAGCACAATACATCCTGAGGTATCACAATACTTAATTACTCCTCTGTCTGTTCCACTTGCACCATTATAGTGTGCAATCGCATACTGGTTTTCTCGACCAATTAAATTAACAGTTTAGAAAATATTGTACACAATGAGGTTCCAGAGAACCAAGGTATCCTGGCTCTCCAACTGTGGATATAAACTTGCTAGAGGAACCTACTCTGCGCTCCCAAGGATCTGGCAGTCCCCTTTGCAGCTGTCCTGTCCAGCTGTGAAAACATCTGGATGACAAATGACCATGGCACCTCCTCCCTCACCCACTTGTAAACCAAGGATCCCATAGGTCAGGATCAATCAGGAAACTTTGGAGCAAGGGTGTTAATTAGGCAATTAGGAGAAATCAAGTGGTGGGCTCAGAAAGGGACTCAGCTGACTGTTCTTAATGAAGTCTGAGGTGGGACTGGGCATACGGGGGGGGGGGCTTAAATTGGGACACAAGAGATGAAGTGGGGATTGGACAGGAATGGGGAGGGGGGGTGGATTCTGCACACGTCTTGTATGACAGCACACAGGCCAGAGATGAAATAGCAGGGAAGGAGGAAGTGGGATAAAATAGAGCAATGTTGACAGAAATAGCTAGGAGGTGTGTAAGGATGGGACATCCTGCGACAGAGAATATATATGTCCCTGCTACTTCTCTCCCTTGTTCCCCTGCCTTAAGCCCCAAACCCCTCCCCTCTTGAGGTGTGAATGTGCCATTTGGGGTCTCACTTCAAAGGGTCTTAGCAGAATCATAAATACAGCCCCAGCCAGGGGCTCCTCAGGGAGAGAGAGGATCTGCAGGGTGGATGCATCCCAGACTTGCCTCCAGAGACAGAACCGGGGAAAGCTGGCTCCCAGCCCCTCAACCCTGCTCCAGCCAAACAGCCTCCCTTCCTTCCAGGCTCTTACTCTGCACCCCACTCCCTCAGAGGTCCCCTTATGACTTGCACCATCCCTCTAACCCTCTAGACCTTCCTTCCTACCCAGAGAAAGCAGGAGCCCTGGCTTCCAGTCTCACCTGTTCTAATCCACTAGATCCTCGCTCCTTTCCCAGAGAACCCCGAAGTCCTGGCTCCAAGGCTTCCTGCAGCACCCCATGTATCACCCCACAGAGATGTTCTCACAGTATGGGGGCTCCTATCCTCTGCGACCTCCCCCACCTCCCGGGGCTGGGTATCCCCAGGGTCAGGCACCTCAATATGAAGCCTTCAGATATCCAGGTGAGAAATTGGGATGTGGTGGTGGGGAAGGTGGTGGTGGGAGAGGGGAGGGGGAGGGAAATGAAAAGCCAAAATAAGATAACAAGGGTGAGTAGAGGAGCAGTCACATGCCCAAAATGCTGACTGAGCTGAAGTGCATCCTCATTTCAGCCACTGGCTGATGCTGGCCAGTTGAGGAAGAAGACCTCATGTGCTTCCCTGGACTCCTTGGAAGAAGGGTGGGATAAAAGAACAGAAACATATGAGAGCCACAGTTTGGGGGATTCTTTAGAATGGGGGTGAGGTGGAGTTGCAACGAGTTAAGAGATTAGAGCAGATGGAACTATAATAAGGAGGACTTCCAGGTTCTTTGGGAGGGAGAGTGGTTTAGAGAAAGGGGAGGGGGAAGTCTGCAGTCCAGGACTTCTGTGCTTGGCAGGAGAGAAGTGGGCTAGAACAGAATGGGGACTGGGTGGGAACCAAGACTGCTGAATTCTCAGAGATGGTTGGATGGGGCAAAGGGATTTGGAGGCCAGAGTTGCTTTATGCTCTGGGAGAAATGTAGGACTTAGAATCTGAAGGGGGGTGGGAGGACAAGAGGAAGGCTGACAGCAGACACCCAAAGGAGGGGTGTGAGTAGGACTCAGCGGTACCCAGAAAAGAAGAAAGCAGTTGTGGGTTTAAACAGGCCAGTGGGAGGGCAGGCTGGGAAAGAAGAAATGCAAAATTCACATAAATTCCATTGCTTGCTTCCTGCTCCCCACATCAGCTGGACTTTTAGCACCCAAGACCAACTGGTCGGCGGAGATGTGAGGGGGGAGCAAACAGGCGGAAACCAGCAGGAGGGTGACAAATTCCTGGGATGAAGCCCCTCAGTCTTGCCTGGAAGCCCCTGTCTTCTCCCCCCCCCCAGCTCAACAAATATATCTCAGCTCCATCAGCCCTTTTTTCTGACTTGTTCCCTTCTCTTCTCTTCCCTGCCGTCAGACCTTGATGCTGCCCCTAAGCTGGATAGCTTCTTCCCTGGGTTGGAACCCCCAGGGCGCCTCCTGCCCTCTGCTCCTGGCCTCCCTTATGGGACAGGCCAGCCTCTCCCATCAGGCCCCCCACCAACTACACGCCTACCCCCCGGAGTACGGATGAGCCTGGAGAATGGAGAACTTTGGAAGCGTTTCAGTGGGATTGGTACAGAGATGATCATCACCAAGGCAGGCAGGTGAGATGCCAAGCAGGAGGTAAAAGAGAAAAAAGTGGTACCTTGAGCTCCAGGACCCTGTCCCAGTGCTGGAGATTCCCCGGCCACATGCAAAACCAATGCTTCTGAACCAATGTGGATTGCATCTTCCCCAGTCCTGAGTAATCAGAGCCAGTGCATATCCCCTTTCTCCTTAGAAATTACAGCACTGTTCAAGAAACTCAGAATCAAGGAAGATTAGAGGCTGATAAACATAGCTCTCTATTTCTTTCATCCCTCCTGTAAGTTCCGTACTAGATCCTGGGGGGAAGTGTCATCGAAATGAAATGATTGACAGTACATTCAAAGCACACAAAAGACGAAATAACTTATTCACATTACTGGGGATTAATCCATGGGATTCAATGCCACATGATGTGATGATCACTAGCTGACTTTGGAAAGATTAGACACTTAGACACACACACAGAATACAGCTATCTGCAACTAATGGAACCTCCATGTCAGAGGCATATATATGCACACTTGAACAATTTTAGGAAGTTTCCACTGTGTTCTATGGAGCTTAGTACTGATATGGGATGGATATCATCAAGAACTGTTAATCTTCTTCACTATTCCCTGTACATAGATGTCCAGTATAACAGGATCACTCACCCCGCTCTTTTATTTTTCTGAATTTGTTAGCTTCAAAAATGAAAATAATAATAATAATTTGTGCCAACCATTGCTGAGGGTGGCAGCAGGAGTAAGTGGTGGTCCTATTCTCCCCCCTGCCCTTTGTTACGTCTTACTGATGAAACCTCTCCCACCCCCCAACCCGGCCTATTAAAATATTCTAACCCACATTTTTAATCAACTTTGCAGGCGGATGTTTCCACAGCTGAAAGTTTCAGTAACAGGATTGGATCCTGAAGCCAAGTACCTGCTGCTAGTGGATGTGGTCCCGGTGGGCAGCTCTCGGTACAAATGGCATGGCAAGCGGTGGGACGCCAGTGGCAAAGCTGAACTGCCCCCGCCAGACAGGGTCTACATCCACCCCGACTCGCCTGCATCAGGCGCCCACTGGATGCGCCAACCTGTATCCTTCCACCGGCTCAAGCTCACCAACAACACACTGGATCCCCATGGACATGTATGGCCAGGGGGAAAGGGCACTGTGGGCATGAGGCTATATGGAACCATAGGATATTAAGTGGAAAGGAATATAGCTGTCGGGAATGCTCTGAGCGCCTCAAGGGGGAAATGGATTAAAAGAATGGCACTAACAGATATTGGGCAGTTCAGATTGGTAACAATAACGGATTGTGGCTATGGGTTATATAGCAAAGAGGCATACCCAGGGTTTTGTACAATTTGTGCTTAAAATAAAATTTCCTCCAGCATTCTGAAATTCTACATCGTCTGCAAATTATATAAACTAAACACAGTAGACATATTGCTTTCTCTCTCACGTATGCTGTAGTTGAGATTCCAGAATGGCAGGGGGTCGGACTAGATGACCCTCGGGATCCCTTCCAACTCTGCAATTCTATGATTCTGTGCATAATTTATTTTGCTCCCATCATTCATGAGAAAGGGCAAGCAACTATGCAGCTCCCTGAAGCCCCATATCTGGGTCATTAGAAGTCTACTCAGTCCCTGTGATTTCACCAGGGACTGAAGCCTCATTATGTAGCCATGAGGACTAGAATCTTGCTCTCCTCCTTAATGTACGATAAAACAGAGATTCTCAAGTTAGTGAATCCTGCAAGTTAACATAAAAAAGCCTGTGCTTCGGGCAGATTCACAGAATTTACACTGGGCCTGACTACAACGGGAGCTAAAATATCTGTTTGTATTAAAAATGAAATATGGTAGGAAAAACTGTTTGGACAAGTAAAGAAATAATATGACTCACCCTCTGGCTCTTGCACCCCCTTCTCAGCTGATTGTTCACTCCATGCACCGTTACCAGCCGAGGATACATGTGGTTGGAGCCGGAGGACGACGTGGGGCAGGCAGTGGCTGCGCTTCCTTCACCTTTCCTGAGACCCAGTTTCTGACTGTCACGGCCTACCAGAACCCACAGGTGAGAAACAAGACCACTGTTATAAATTTAATATTTGCTTCTAAAAGGCCCTTTCCCTTTGGTGGCAGGAAGGAGGGATGTGTCCCCTTGGACAAATGATTTATCTATTCCCCACCCCCACCCCACTGCCCGTCCCCATTGCTTATCCCTGAAGGAAAGGCACTTTTTTTTATCAGTAAATGATAATCAAATCATAAACTGGCCATTAAAATAAGGCAGCAGTCCTGAGAATTCTCACACAAACATCAACTCCGTCAAATTCTAAAGGACTTCAGAGGAAATGTGTTTAGAATAGAAGCACAAATGTGAGAGACAGCTTCATTTTAGAGAAATAACACGGGAGACCCTCCCCAGAAAGTCAATTTGGCTTTCTGTACGACCAACGCACCGCTCCATCTTATTTTTTGTGCCCGTTCTTTTCACCAAGCTCCAGAAAGGGCAGCCTTCCAAAGCCCATTTCCTTAGAGACACTCTGGAATTGGCACAAATATTAAACCATCAACGTATTCCAGAACCACCACCGCCATATTGTGGAAGGATAGAAAACAAGTGTGGCAAGAAGATGCCTCCGTTTTCACAAGGGTTACACAGACACACACACAAATCCTCAACATTTCCCCCTAACTTCTAAGTAGCAAGCAAACCCCATGTCCAGAGGGGCAGGCGCAAGGGGTCCTAGGTGACCTTACTTTCGATTTAATCCCATGTGACTCACTATCAATACAGCAGGAAAAATCACAGCAAACTAAAAACCATTCCAAAACTGCACATTTTAGAACTCCACTGCCCTTCCCTGAGCATTTCTACATCGCTAAAATGGCCTGTTTTCCTTTTCTCTGGCCATATCCCTTCGCCCCCTCACGTTTAACAGCATCCTTTGATTAAGACAGCTCTGACACTTGTTCTTTTAAATAGTGCTGCAAAAGTATATATCCCCCCCCCCCATTTATTTTTGCATCTCTATGACATGGGGCAAACCTTACATTTTACTTACCTCCATGAAATCTGGGACTGTTGACGCCCTCCGCCTTCCTGCAAAGCTCTCTTCCCCTACTTGTCCACCTCCATAAAACTCAGGCCTGAGGCCTCCCTTCTTCACTTGCCCACCCTCATCTATTGATGCCATTACAGCCTAGAACACAATGGCTTCTCCTCAGGATTCTTCCACCTCTAAATCACCTCAGCTCCTTTCTCCTCCTGGCCATTTCCCTTCACTCCACAACCTTTCACCTCATGCTGAATGGTGGCCTTCCACCTCCGCATGGGCCCGTGCAGCCAGCCCTCATCATTTTGAATCTCCCCTATGGGTCCTTATTTATTACTCCACTCCTCTGTTTCTTTCCACTTTTGAGTAGCTCTCCATACCTCACCCAAAATATCCTTCCCTCTAATCAGTCAGAGCCTTTACCTTTCATTGGGAGCCTTTCCTTGTTTTGTGATATTCCTTTGTAAGTTTCTGCCCTAAAATATATCCCCCCCCCCACAAACACAAATTCAGCTTCTCTGTTATTTAACCATTTCCTTGGACCTTAATATCCCTTAACAAAACTATTATTCAGAGCAATTCCTCTACTCTCACACAGAGTCTACAATAGCTATTGCACTATATATCCCTCCTCCGGTCTTAAAATAGTTATTCTGTCTCATTCCTCCCATTATGTGCCGGCCTGGGCTGATGGGAGTTGTAGCCCAATACTTCTGGAGAGCACCAGATTGGTTAAAAGCTATTTTGCAAGCGTACCCACTTCGAACAGTTCAGATAGATAGATAGATAGATAGATAGATAGATAGATAGATAGATGATAGATAGATAGATAGATAGATAGATAGATAGATAGATAGATAGATACAGGGTAGATAGATAGATAGAGATAGTGACACACACACACACACACACACACACACACACACACACACACAGTGCTTTTTTCAAAATGTTTAGGGTACTCTCATTTTCCTACTCATATTGAAATACTGCCCCGCAATGAGGCCAAACTTAAATTCACAAAATGTTTAGGGGTATGCGTACCCCTGTGTCCCCCTAGAAAAAAAGCACTGTGTGAATATATGTGTGCGCGCACACACACACACACACACACACAGCCCCAAACCTGGAAAAAACCCAGTAACACGGCAATCAGCTCACATCTAGGTAAGAAATAGTACCAGCAAGAGTAGAAAGTGAGTTGTTCAGGAGAGCTGCCTTTGTTGACTGTCTCATTCTCTGTTACAGAAGCCCATGCCAAAGCAAAAGTTTTGCTCTAGGTTCTGAAACTTGAATATGCCTGTCAGCAAATGAAAAACATCTGCCAGTATTCTATCATTTTTGAAAACATAATACAAAAGCGGAAAGATTGATCATATATCTGTGCTCGCATGCTAAACCAAATCTCAGAACACATAAAAATATATGTGCGTATACATCTAATCATACCCTTTCAATCACCTACCTAACATTTTCCTGTTTCCTCCCGTCCCAGATCACTCAGATGAAGATAGAGAGCAACCCTTTCGCAAAGGGCTTCCGGGAGAATGGCATGAACAGCAAAAGGTGAGTTGACCCGATCAGGAAAGATGTCAATGCCGTAGAGAGGAGCTGTTCCAGCCCTCACATTAGCTGGCAGCAGTGATTCCCTTCCCAAAATGTTTGCCACTGACAGGGGGGGCATAGACCATAAGGAGATGGGCTTGTCCTCACTAGAGAAATAGTTCACTGGGCTGGAGAATCACAAGGCGCCAAGATGAATGGGCTCATAACAACTGCTACTACGCAATTTATAAAGGTACCTACTGAGACGATCCATTCAAAAAGCAACCATACCAAAAGGAATTATTGAGAAAATAAGAAATATTAGAAGGAGGGGGGATTTTGTCCTTGCTCAGGGCACCATATTATTAAAGTCTGCCCCTGGCTTCCACCATTGCTTTTCCACATCTTATTATGGTCTCCCTTAAAAAATTTAGGGAGCGTGAGGCCAGAATCAAGAGGAAAATGAAGGCAAATGAATGTGAAGCCAACATGGGGGAAAATGGTAAGAGAAACAAACATACCTTATTCTGTCGCTTAGCTTCATAAGACATTGCCTGGTCTCTGTCTCCTTCCACCACTTTAAAAGCACAACATTTCTCTCCAGACATCATTAAACAAAGTGAGGATTATTTAAGTGGATACTCTGTGGGCCCCCTCACCACCCTTAACTCTCGGTAGCTACTCACTGCCCTATGTACCTGTATATCAATTTCTTACAATGCCACATACAATGGCCACCTTTTGCTTCCTTTCACTGCTTGACAACATCCCATTACTTCCATCACCCCAAGTCCTACAACTCATTAAATTATACCTGCTGTTTCATATTTTTGCCTCCTCTGAATTGTCTTTCCCCACAATTACAATCACACCCTGCTCTGCCCTGATAGCACAAACTTGCTAGAGGGCCCTTACCTGAAAAGGTCACAACCCCAGGTACTATAATGAATTCCCTCTTTATTTCAGACAACATTCCAGAGAACCTGTTATTTTGGATTTTATTTTTTTGAAGTTGTATACATCCCTAGAGGTTCACTCCCTCCTATGCCACATTTACGTGCTTTCTAAATCCATACGAGTCCTGTTTTATTATTCCCCTTTCCCATTATATGACCTTCTGCCTGCTTTTCCTCCCCTACCTGCACTTCGCCTCTGCCTAGAGAGCAAGAAAGGCCCCTGCGACTCCACCCTGACAGAGGAGACACCTCTGGAGCAACAGCAACCGCCTGCGCTTCCACACCCTTCTTGCTCCTTCTACCCCCCTGCAGGGATCAATCCCAGTGGAGCAGAGGCTTATGTCCAGCACCCAGCTGCCTTCCATGGCTTGCGGGGGGCACCGTCACCCTATGGCAGGTGAGCCAGCCATGCAACATTCCCCGAGTTCTAGAGCTGTGTTGCCAAACTTCTGCCTTTGTAAAATAAGTGTGGAGCATCCCTGGGTGATCTGAATCACCCCTGGTGTTCAGGTTTCCTTTGGCAGCTGAATAAACCCTGTCCTAGGGTATAAACAGGTATAAACGTTTTTAGAGGGGTAGGGCTGATTTTAAAGCACCCTCACAGCATTTAAGATACCCAGGCAATAATTTGAAGTGCTCTGATTTCTTGCCACGCCTAATACATTGAAGAATCTTTACCAGAGGGAATAAAAAAAAAACCAAAACCTTGGCAATGGACACTTTTTCCTTCTTATGACATGATGTCACTTAAACATACTGTATTTTTCCGTGTATAAGACACCCCCTACTTTTGGGGACCCCAAATTCAGAAAATGGGCATATGCACTATCTGTGTATAAGGCGCCCCCAGATTTTTAACCTTATTTTAAAGTATAAAAAACCTAGTCTTATACACAGAAAAGTACGGTAATTGGAATTATCTACAGCTACATCGTGGCATTAAAAACAAGTCAGTAGAGCACAAGACTCTTATTCTCAGGGTTGTGGTTTGGAGCCCCATGTAGGACAGAAGTTTGCTGCATTGACCAGATGACCCTCATGGTCTCTTCCAACTCAACAATTCTATGATTCTATGTGCCCATTGTCCAAATTTTACTTTGAGAATTGCTTCAGCTCAGCTGCACCTGGCAAAGATTGCGCTGTACTCTAGATAAACATTAGCCAACATGGTGCCCTCCATATGCTATGCTCTACAACTTCCCTCCTCACTGACCATTGGCCATTCTGACTGGGGCTGATGGGAGATGGAGTTCAGCAACATCTGCAGGGCACTACCATGGCCACCCTAGCTCCAGGGCGTTACGAGTTATGGGGGGGGGGGAATGTCTTTAGCATATTTGTAAGTTCACTTTACTTCTTAGTCTGAAAATGGGTATTGCCCTCTCTTGTTAGCAGTTGGCTACCAGCTGTGATGTTCCCCCCTTCCCTTTTTTTGGTGTGTTGAACAAAGAAATGTACTTGTGCCAGTTGAAAACTATTTTAAAAAGTAGGTAGAAGTCTGCCTGACATGCCAGAGTAGCTGCTAACCTAGCATTTAACTTACTGGAAGATACAGTTGTAAAGCAAGTTACAAAGCAAGGGTCATGCCCATGATGAAAAAACCCACTGGAGCAGTCTCTTAAAAACCTACACAAATAGATAACCTGCAGCCTTTAGGGAGTAAACACCACTTTACTTCTTATGCTAGTGCTTTATCCGTAACAGAGAGCAGCCGTAAATTGTCACCAGCTGCATGCAATGGCGGCGTCTCTGATTATTCACAAGATTTGAACGCTAAGCATCCTTCATCACTCCATCTTATTCTTGAACCCAACCCAGTGCAGAAATCTCTAACTGAGAAGGCCATTCTGTGGTAAAACCAGAATTAACCATGTACTGATTACTGTGGCCAATGTGGCACAATATGGCATTTAACAGGAAGAATATGCAAGGCGAGGATGCATAAAAGACATTCAGGGCTGTAGCATTATCTATGGGGAAGCTAGAACAAGTAGCATACAGAAAAACTATAGCTGTCTGTGGGGAGGCGTAGTTGGGCAGATACACGCACTTGGAAGGTTGGTCATGTCGAGCCACTCAAAGGGGGGCCACCTGCACTTTTATTCGTGTTTGACTTACCCCTCATCTTTCCCCCACAGCCCAAGTCAAGAAATGGCAGCTCCTCCATCATCCCCAACTACCAAGTCACCACCTGAGCAATCAGATTTCAGACCTATGCTTCAGGCGAGTTGGAATGGGCTGGATATTATTCCTTTCCTTGGGGGAACAGAACCCCCCGATACCTCCTCCTTTCCCCCTTTCAAATTCAGCTTCGCACCCTACCCGCCTCCACCTCGCGTCTATGGGCCCCCCTCTGGCTATCCTGGCTCTCAGCCACCTATGCTCTAACTCTTGCTCCTCCCACAAACCCTGGAATTCCTGTCTTCTAGGCATTCCGTTCCCCCCACTAGATTTCATGGCTTTCCCTGTTTGTTTATTACTGTCCATGTTGGGAAGGGTAAACTTGTCTGTATCCTGCTTGTCTTATAATTAAACATTTTTACGGTTATAACATGGTGTACGTCTGTTTTCTTCTATGACATATTTAAGCAAGCTAGAATTCTGAAATTCCAGCCTAGATTTCTGCTCTGCCTGACAGCTTGACTGGTTTTAAGGTATATGTCAGAAGGCTTCTGCAGATCCTTTTAAGACATCTCACCAAAACAGGTTAAATAAATCGGAGCAGTTCTCAGTTGTAGAGCACAGAGTTTTGGGGCAGGAAGTATTGATAGGTGTGCGTAGCACCAACATGCCTCAAGAAGCAGCACCATCAAGTGAGAAACTCCTTTGTAAAAAATGTAGGAAGTAGTAGTATAATATATTAGATAACAAGCTCTGCGGTAGACAAGAGATTCCACCTGTGGCATTATTGAAGGCCGTGAAGATTGCTAGGCCCTTTATTCTGTCAGCTTCAACTCAATAAAGGAAGTGGAAACACTCCCCAACAGTGAACGTATGGAGCTCATCTCATCCTCCACTCTTTGCAGGAGCCAAGCAGGTTTGGGAGGTAAGGAATGACAAGGAGGACACCTACACAGATATTTCTTCCCAGGATCTGGCAGCATTCAACATGCACCCTGCTCACAAATCATGTGGCCACAGAAATATGCAATGTACAAAATGTCAATTTTTTTTTTTTTAGTTTTATTAGAATTTTTTTATCTAAAAGTTGTAAATAGGAAAAAAACCCAAAATGAAAACAAAATAAAATTAGAGACAGATCATCGGAGGGGAAAGCACTCCTAGACATAAGAAAAGTGGCAGGAAGTTCCACCCTCCCCTTCTAACTCTAAGTAGATATCTGGATTGAATGTGAGTATCCCTTCATAGGAATAAAGGGAAGGGGGTGGGAGATTTTGACCCTGTGGTGGGAGGGATTTGGATACACCAACCCCACAGGGGGTAGGATATGGAGGGATGGAGAGAGACAGAGAACACGCCCCATTGGTCAAATTAGCGTGATATGGTCCCAGTCTCCCCACTCAAGGAGAGGGAGCGGCAGGGAGGGGGATAAACAGGATATAGATTTGCCAATAATACATTTAATAAATCCACCACAAAAAATTACTGGTAAATGGATTTCATAAAGCATTGCATCCTCCAGTGACCAGAAAGTCTACTTTATTTTAATTTTATTTATTTTTTTGCAAAGTCTGGACTTTCTGGTGCAAAAAGGTGGGGACAGTTTAACCTTCCAGTGGCCAATAAATGTTTGAGGAAAGTGGGAATGAGATATGGCGGCACACAGAGGAACCACTTCCCAGTCTATGTTCATCTATTCCATGTAGTTCAAGCAGACTATACATCGAAGTGCAAAGAAACCAGCGTTCTAGGTCTTCCAGCAACCAGACACAGCAAGGTTTGAAGCACTTCCTATTCTCTGCTTAAATGCTATGGAATGGCACAAAAACCGGAGTTCTAAGATCAGCTGACCAAAAAGTAAAAAATATTTTTTTAAAAAAAAGAGTTAAACCAGGAAGCACCTAAGTGATGTAGAAGCAGAGAACTAGTCCAGAGACTTCATCCTCCTAACAGTTGCAGATATTATTTGGTCACTGGTTTCCTCTTTATTTCCAAGTCCAGTTCTCTCCATCTGATACATCCTCTATAAATAATTTCCAGTCCTTCTAGAGAATAGAGAAGCACTGCAGATGAGCTAGAGAACTAGGCTGGGAGGCTGTCAGCTGTGCCCCTAGGAAACTATAGAACTCTGGAGATCTACAGCTTTTCTCCATTTCTGGGTTGACCTTTTGCCCCCATTTTGCCTGGAGAGATCTGAGATCAGCAGAGTTCTAGGTTTTTCAATGACCAGAGGTCCCAAAAATGTGTTTCGGGCGGAAAATAAAAACTAGGGCAGCCCTGAAGAGACTATAAAGCGATTGGCTGGAATTCAGTAGTGTGGAAAAAGATGGCCAATTCAGTCTAAGGGGTCCAGAACTGAGGGTTTATTGGGCAAGGGGAATGGAGCGGGGGGGGGGGAGAAGAGACCTGAACCCTGCCAAACTTCAAAGAGGCTGCCCACCCCAGCCAGGACAAGAAAACAGAAGCTGCATGAGGGGAGGGTGGGGGGAGATGGAAGAAGCATTCACAGGAAGTAGTCCGCAACAGGCTTCTTAGACGGGATGCCTCGAGTTTCTTGGGGGGCAGCTTCAAAGATAATAAATTCCTTCTGAAGGTGTTCATCCAGTTCCAGGATGGCTGCCACATTCCCACAGCTGTGTGCAGAGCAGAGGAGAAGGGTCACAATGGGATGCCTCCGGTTTCATCAATGCCACCCTTCCAGGTAAATCACCACCCTTCAACACAGACTGACCCTGCAATCCCTCCTATATGCCACACAGCTCAAACAGTACACAGTGCTAGGCTTGCCATCTCTGCCCGCTATTCCACACCCGTCCCTTCTGTCTCCTCACCGGTAGCAGTAGTTGGGAGCTGACCACACAGTAAGAACTGTTTCGTTGAAGTGCCACTTGTACCCCTCCATGACCAGCTGATGCGCTCGACAGATCATGTCGATGTCGTTCGCCGCGTTGAATTGCGCCACCACGTCGCTGCCGAATAAGTAGCCGGCACCTCGTGGGCTCACCCCCCAGCCTGTGGTATCTGCAAAGGACAGAAAAGCTGGGCTTACGGCACAAAGGAAATCAAGCACCAGGCCTGATCGACTAGGGGAAAGGGCATCTGCTCTTGATGAACTTATAGTACACAGCTGATCAGCAATTGGCCAAGAGGTAGGATTTCGTATAAAGCCCTCACCCCACCCTGCTTGGGCTGCTCCACGTCCATTTTTCCCAGTCAACCCCTTTTAAAAAGAACCAGAGTGAGATGAAATGATGGGGGCAGAAAATACCTGATCTTCTTTAGATCAGACTCAAAGGTTCTTGTTTTAGAGATTTTTGGAATACTGCACTACGCAGTAAATAAAAGCTTTAAAACAAATAAGTAAACAAACAAATAAATATTCCTTTAGCTCACTGTGCAGTTTATCAGGCATTAAACCCACAGAGACTATAGGGTCCTCTGCCTTCCAATAAGTGAGACCCTATTCATTCCCTTACAACACAAAGAACTAAAAACACAGGACAGATTCATTAAATAAGTTCCACGGAGTGCTCAGAACTCCATCGTACCAATTGTGATCTCTCTTTTGCAGCTTGTACAGAAGCACAAGGTCAGATCAAAGTTGCTGGGGACCTCTTGGTAACAGACTCCGCCTCTTTGGGTTTCAGTGCAATTTTAAACCAGAATTAAAGGCTCAACACTCTTCTACTTAGGCTACACTGCTCTTCCTGGTATGCTCTACTCCTAATACTGTTTGACCTATTAAACTTTTACCGGAACAAATACTATTACCATCTTAACCATATGCAATGCACAAAGATTCCTTTCTCCTTCATGCATGTGCGTGCACACATACACAAAAAAACCCACCCCACTCCACGCACGAATATACCTTCAGGGTCAGACCAAAGAAGATCACACATGGGACCATCATGAGGAACCTCCTGTTTGCGATCTATCGTTCGAATCTGGTCCAGTGTCTGGATGGATGGGGACAGACCACCATGGACACAGAAAATCTGCAACAGAAAAGGAATGTGTGCATTTGGAAAGCTGCATATAGAAGCTCTAGGGCCAAACAGCACCCCCACCCACCCACCACATTGAAACTCATGCCGTTGCCTTCCCACTTTATTCTAACTGTTGCACTCTATTCTCACACCAGAAAACCTAAGTGTTTTTTTAGGCTGTAAGGCCCTTGCAGCAGGGACAGGGCCTCTAGTACTCTGAAAAGCCCTGCACACAGTGATGGTGTGCACACACTCTTTCTCAAATACTCCTATCATCATAAACACACACAGCATGCTTACCTTGCCATCAATGATAGCAGAGAGGCTGAGGTAGTCAAAGATCTCAGTGCAGTAGCGCCAAACGGTGACAGAGCCGTATTTCCTCAGGCACTCATCGTAAAAGCCATATACCTGGGTGATCTGTCTGCTCTCATGGTTGCCACGGATCAGGGTGATCCTGTCAGGGTACCGGACCTGTAAAACAACCAAACCAGCATAGACCACAGACATGGAAATGTTACATAACCCAGAATTCCCAGCATCTCTATTCAGGTAGAACGAGAAAAGCATCCTTGGATTCATCAGAGGCAAGGGTCATTCCTAACCTTGAGCGCCAGCAGTAGCAAGAATGTTTCAACACTGTAGAAGCCACGGTCGACAAAGTCACCCATGAAGAGATAGTTGGTCTCAGGCACATCACCACCCACCTGCAGGAGAGAAACAAAGGGCACATAAATATATTGTCCCAGGAGAGCTTGAAAGCTGAAGTTGGGCACTGGAATTGGATGGCTGAGCAGTACTCACCCTGAAGAGCTCTTTAAGGTCATAGAACTGGCCATGGATATCCCCACAAACCTGGAAAGAATATTGAACTCTTTAATGTTCTCAAGGTGGCTATTACTACCATCATACCTAGTCCAGTGTATGTGAAAGACCAAGGCCCTTCTCTCTGCCCACCAGTAAGAGCTAGATTGGCACAGGCATGGCATTTTTGGTGATAGCAAAACATTCTTGAAACTACACCCCCAGGGAAATATGTGTTCCTTCCGACATTCCTCTTTTTCAGAAGAACTTTGGAACTTTCAGAAGAATCCAGGTGTTGTGTTTTGATATTCTTTTTCCTCTGTTACTGTTCATTCATTAAGGCAGGAGAGGAGAACCTTGTTCACATTCCTTTGTTGGCCTGTGTCCAGTTTCTGCCTGCTAGTAGGGAATGAGGCCAAAGGAAGAAATGGATGGAGAAACAGCCGTGACTTGTACCTTTTATACAACAGACTACATTCCAGTCATGCAAAACTCAAGAGGTTTGTACACCTACGCAGACACGCACCAAATCTCCATCCAGGAAAGAGACATGATTACAGTTCAAGCACACATTCCAAGTGAGGCAAAAGCACATGAGAATATTACACAGTAACATGGCATATGGAATAGTTCTGAAGGCCAGAATTGGGGTCCCCAAACACCGATGAACATTCGCTTAAAAACAGGACTCACTGTTACTGGGGAATCTACTCTCTGGACGTTGCTTTCTTCCACCAAGATCTCTCTGTAGAGAAAGGAAAGGAAATGTGTCTCACACAGACACTCTACACCATAATTGGCTGCATTTTACAGTCTTAGAACAGGTATTCTTATAGATGTCAGGCAACACTCACCTGGCCTTGGCACAGAGGGCTTTGACCTCGCTCTCCTTGATGAGCTCACAGCGCCGCAACTGCTCGATCTGACGGTCAAGGTCACTGATTTCAGCCATCTTGCCCCCTTGTAGGAATAGAATTGCAGTCAACTTAAAAAAATTAAAACACTTAACATCAAGGCATACAACTTTGATGACAATGGGGAAAAAGAACCGAGCACATACACCCAGAAAATATTTCCATCAAAAAGGATGAGAGTAAAAGTCAAATAATAGGCCCTCAGCTCTATGTTGTTTCCTACTACTGTCCACTTAACAGGAAGGATCACAAGGAATATCAATAAGGAAGAGACTTATAATCTATATCTGCTTTTCCCAAGCTGGTGCTCTCCAAATCTTGCTGGACTATAAGTTCTATTGGTCAAGCTGGCTGGGGCTGATAGGAGCCCAAAACACCTGGAGGACACCAGGTCAGGGAAGGCTGATCTATATAGTAAACCCCTTGTACTACCCTTTCCACAACTGTGAAGCACCTGTAAAAAAAACACTGGGGGAAACTTCACACACTGTTAACAAAACACAAACAAATAAGAAAGTGAATTAAACCCAAGCTGGATGATATTTATATGTACTAAAAAGAGCTGGAACAGACCCAGGCACCCCCAAACTGCAGCCCTCCAGATGTTTTGGCCTACAACTCCCATGATCCCTAGCTAACAGGACCAGTGGTCAGGGATGATGGGAAATGTAGTCCAAAACATCTGGAGGGCCAAAGTTTGGAGATGCCTGGACTATGCTTTCAGACCCTCTGTGATATGAGGCTGTTGGTATCAGAGGCATTCTCTTTCAAGCTTCTCCAAAGATTTGTGCAAACTGTGCCTCATACACTGAAAAGGCAATATAGATTTGGAAGGCAGTAAAAAAAATGCATTGTTATAAAAACAATGATCATTGTTCTACACACTTCTGTTATCAAAGGGGAGAGGGTGGTAAAATCTTTATGTTGTGTCCCAGGACTTCTTTTCAACATCAACAGAGTGAAGCTGATTATCTCCCCTAGGAAAAAGTTCCCACCTTCTCCATCTTTCTTATCCAACAGTAATGGGAAGGTGCCTCCACCCAACCATCTCATTCAAAAAGGCAGGTCTCCACCTATCTGATCTCTTTGCCCAATGATACCCAGAACTTTTTAAGATAAGGAGTGGTGAGTCACATCAAAGGAGAGAGCAGAGCATGACCAACTACCTCCTGTTACCATGACAATACCACCCTATAGGTCTCTAAGATCTTCCCATCATGGCACCCACCTTTGCTTCTCTGCCCCCCCCCCACGCTTCTAAGCAGCTAAATGAGCCCATATCTCCTGAACTCACCATTAAAAGGGCAAAGGGAAATTTGCATATAAAGAAATCAAGCAAGTTAATAAAACCTATTCAGCCAGCTGCTACTTGCTGTATTCCCTCGCACTCTGCCACTCCACGCCCATCCCTTTCCAAAGAGCCTTCCTTTCGGAAAAACATAAAACACCTCACTCCACGAGGTTGGACACCCCAAAGACAGAGCGACGCCTGCCCTCTCCGTGAGCTTGAGAGGAAAGAAGCCCCTTTCCCCCCCTCTCCGCTTCCTCCTCCTCATGGGCCCCACCAGCCCCGCTCCCCCAGGAAGCTCTGGCGGTCTCGCTTGTGAAAAGCGCCCAGAGCCTCCCGCCAGGTGACAACTCTCCCCTCTTCCCCCTCCCGACCCCACGGGCTGCTGTCTCTATGGCAACCAACTTTCCCCGGCGCCCCCGCCCGCGGCCAGGATCCAAAGGAAAGGGCGCCTCCCCCCGCGCACGAGGACGCCCCACCTCCCGGGCGCCTACCTGGGGTCCCGGTAGCGGCGGCGGCGACGGTGGCGGCTGCTCCGCGGCTCCCTCCGGCTCCCGGGCCCGGCCCCTCCCCCTCTCTCTTTCCGGCTCTCCCACCAACTACTGGGCGCTGTACGTCACTTCCGCTTCCTTCTAGGCCCAAGAACGGGCACAGGTGAGGCGGGGCTTCTCTCCGCTATCCCTTTGAAGGGGCGGGACCTTGACTCATCGGAAGTGACGAAAAAGGGCGGGGCGGAAAACGTATGCCGGCCATGCTGGGGTTTAAAAGGCGCCGCTGACACTCCGCCGGAAGTGACGGGAATGGGGTGGGGGAACCTTTATATTTTATTTTATTTTATATATTGAATATATACCGCCCTATACCCGGAGGTCTCAGGGCGGTTCACAGAAAAAAATCAAAATATATAAAATCAAAATAAGAATAACCCAATAACACCCGCAATTATGATTTAATTGACACGCATCCCTTTTAAATATGAACAGTGTATTAGTTAGACAGCACTTCACAAGGTGTTTGCATGTAGCCAGGGGGTCGAGAACGAAAGCGTGGCTCGAGGGTCCCACCTTACGGGACTTCAGGTTTTGCTGGACTACAGCTCCCTTCATTCGTCGCCGTCGGCCTTGCTGGCTGGGGCTGATGGGAGTTGGAGTCCAAAACCTAGTATCACGGGCGGAAGCTGCTGGAGGGAGGGAGCCTCCTGAAATGGAGGCGAGGATGCGCCTCCTGACTTTCTGAGGGCGCGCCTTGGAGCAGCTCAGTTGAAGGGTGTGATGAGCCATGCGGGGGCGGGGGGTGGGGAAGTGAGAACCGTCTATTCGATTTTAAAGTGTCCCCACCCCTAAAGCGGAATGATTTCTAACCCTACCGCCCATCAATGCTCTGTTATGTTGTAGGAAAGAGCTCTGTCTGAAGCCCCTGGGGAGTGAGTGGCTACCAGTTAGCATAGTCTAGACAGGGCAGGCAGCGCTGCGTTCCGTGGATCCATAGGGCTTCAGCGGAAGGGAAGGAGCTATGGCCTTAAGGGGGCCGCTTAGTCCTCGAGCTTTGATATATACAACCTTCGAAATGTGCATAATTATTTTTCTGCTGTATATTTTCTGTGTCCATCATGTACTGTCCTCATCCATCCAAACACTGGGCCAGCATATATATTCTGAGAAAATCAAATCCACTTGTGCAGAAGTTAATTGTTATTCTGGCTGAATCCAGAGGTTTGTCAGCGCCTTCCATCCCTTAACACTTGTGCTTTGAGACAATCGAGCATTTTCCTAGCTGAATGGGAAATAAGACACCACCACCCTTTCCAAGGACACCAAAATAGCCATTTCCCACACTTGGGAAATGACAGCTTCCCTCATTATGCTAAGCTTGAACTGTGAAATATTTCAAGACCACACTAAAGCCTGATTTGTGCATTTACTGAGGATAGCCCAAGCTGGTAACTGCCCCCTTGTTCTATATCCAACATTTTTCAAAACCTAGAGATAGAGGATTGGGGGTTGTTAGCACACCCAATTGAGCTTATGGTCAAGCCACTCAAAAAGATTGACGTCTTATCAATCCTGTTTCACTTAAGACTATCCTGTCCATTTCCCCCTCCATTTGATTGCAAATTGGGCTGTGTTCTATGTAGTACAAGGGTTAACTAAAAGCACTGCAGTACTGTATTCCTTTTGCATGTGATATTCCTATTCTATAGGCCTCTAGCCAATCTGCTGCAATGGAATTACCAGGTTAATATGCTATGTATTTCTCAAACCAAAAGATCTTCTATAATCCACACTTCCCAAAGATTACAGGAATTATTAGCAGTAAACTAAATAGCACTCAGATAATTCTAGCTCTACGTCCCATATTAATTCCTCAAACTATCCATGATCAGAAACAATTTTCTGTACAGTACCGTGAATAAAAACTGATGTGGCTTCTTCTAAGAAAAGCTAACCAGCAAAGTCCTTGATGCTACTTCCCATGATCTATAATAGTCTTCACCACTATTTCGCTCAACACTTTTATGGGGAAGATGGAGACACACACTTTGATAGCTAGGTCATTTAAATGGAAGAAGCTTGAACTATAGCTGAACAGCTATATAGAAGAGATTCAAGCCCCTGGGCTTCTAAGACTCTCAAAAAGAAGGGCAAGGTGGGGGGAAAACAATCTGCCACTCAACATGGTGCTCTCCAGATGTTTTGGACAAATACTCTCCATCAACCTTGGCCAGCATGGTCAATGGTCAGGGAGGGTAGGGCTATCAATGGCTACTAACCATAATGGCTACAATCTGCCTCAATGGTTGGAGGCAGAAAATGCTTCTAAGTACCACTTGCTAGAAACCACAGGAGGGGAGAGTGCTCTTGTGCTCTGGGGTCCTGCTTGCTGGTTTCCCACAGGCATCTGGGTGGCCACTGAGAACAGGATGTTGGATCAGATGGGCCACTGGCCTGAATCAGCAGGCTCTTCTTATGTTCTTATGATGGGAGCTGCAGTCCACAACGTATTGAAGGCACTGCATTCATTGGCTATCCCTGGAGTAAACAACAATGGGCAAAATAGGACATAAGCCCAATGCAGCTCCTTGTACATCTTTTGGTACAGTGTGCGTGAAACTTTCCATCTAGAACTCTGCGGAGGAAACAAAGAACAACAGAGACCCTGGCAATGTTTAAATAGATTCTCTTTTATTTCTAGAAGTCCGCGAGTCAGGCGTCATCCCAGCTCCGGAGACATTTCGGTGTTATGGCCACGGACCAGGAGTGTCGTCGGTCACCAGAAGGAAAAGCGGGACACACACACAAGGCATACAGAGGTGGATCAAGGACAAGGAAGAAGCCAAGGCTTCCGGGTTCTTTCAAGGCAAGGCAGAGATGTCCACCTTTCCCTGCTATAGAAGCTGGCAGAGAGGGAGCAGGGCTGGGCAAGAAACAGAACAAGAGACACCACAGGCACAACAAAACAACAAAAGAGCTCAGCCAGGCCTCTGATTTTAATAAGCATGATTGGAGACAAAGAGGGACTCGCTGGCAGCGGCTCCGCCTTTTCCAGATGGAACATATTTGCCCTGGCAGGCAAGGCTGTTGGCCTGTGTAAAACAAGAGGGGGCAGTGAGAAGAGAGGTTGGAACTGCTTTCCTCTTTAAAAAGAAAAGCTACTCTTCGCACATCCTCCTTATTAGGATCACAGCTACAACATACATTAGGCCCCTTTTCCTGACACACAAGACTCCTGTCCCCTACCAGAAGGAAACACCAAGGAGTCCTGATTCCCAGCGTCAATTTACCCGTAACTTTGACAATTGCAACCCCCCATAGCCCTACCTTTTGCCACCAAAACAGAACAGAACCTCTCAATGCAATGTGTGACCAGTTAATTTATTTTTCAAAGACACACCTCAGACCCCTTCCCGTTCCCCACCAACGTTGCTTTTAGTTTTTCTGCTTTTTGCACCCAACCAGATTTGTTGCATTTAATCTTCTTACTAATAATACATGTCTTCCTAAAGCCCTTTTGAGTGCCTCTGCCAAAGGGCAGCTTTTGGGGAGATGCACACACCCAACCCCTGAGCCCCTTTAAAAGAGTTGCTGCTGTGCAGTGGCTACCCAGCCCCTTGCCTTGACCTGCTAGATCCCACTCCCAAGGGCGAAGGGCCCCCCGGCAATACGTACCAAAGCGCGCTTGATGTATTCTTCCTGAGCATTCTTGAGGTTCTCTTTCTTGCCACCCCAGGCCTTGAGGGCAGAGGCTTGCAGGGCACGGCCATAGGAGAAGGTCAGGGCCCATGGCCTGTGCAGGGGGCAGTTGTTGATGGCATTCAGGTTGATGGTGGCCTCTTCCTCACTCTGGCCACCAGACAGGAAAGTGACACCTGCGGCAAGACAAAACAGTTAGCAGTTGGGAAGGAAGGAAGGAAGGAAGGAAGGAAGGAAGGAAGGAAGGAAGGAAGGAAGGAAGGAAGGGAGGGAGGGAGGGAGGGAGGGTTTAATATCTGAGAAAAGCAGAATTGAAGGGGGACAGAGGAGAAGAAGAGTTTGATTGCAGGGGGGGGGGAATAGAGGGTATTATATCCCCCCCACAGTTTTGCCTCCTGAATCACCACTTGTTCCTTCACACAAAAAATCAGGTTTGTCTAGCACAACATCTTTTTTAAAAAAGCTGGTGGGGTGGGAGAACGTCCCAACTACAGGAAGCTCTCCAGGCAAAAGCTAAAGGAGTTTCCTTGAACAAATACAGTGGTACCTCCGGTTGCGGACAGGATCCGTTCCAGAGCTCCGGTCGGATCCCGAGGTTTCCGCAACCGGAGGGACCGCTTCTGCACATGCGGCAAAAACCCGGAAATATGCTTCCGGGTTTGCCGCTTACGTATCCCGAAGTTTACGTAACCGGAGGGATACATAAGCGGAGGTACGACTGTAATACACTATGGTGGCAACTCTGTAGCCATTAGAATGATCCCTCCACTATTGAACAGATACCAGCAACCGTCCTGTAGGGATGGACTCTATATATTGCTGCAGTGTAACTTGTTCGGGGCTGCCCCATATTTTTTGCGGGGCAGGAAGGAACAGGTGCTTCTGGGTCCCGCTCACTTACCAGTAACTGCTGGGGGCACAGTGCGGCGCAGGGCGGTGACGGTTGCCATGGCAATTTCCTCATTGGTGTATTTCTGGGTGCAAGCGTGACCAGGGGTCACCATGTTTGGCTTGAGCAGGGTCCCCTCCAGGTAGATGTGGTGGTCGCTCAGGGCTTTGTACACAGCAGCCAGAACCTAGGCATGGCAGAAGGAGCAGGAGGTCAGTGCTGGGAAGTTCTTCCGAAGTCCTTCTCCTTTCCTTCCATGGCAGAGGCAAAAAAAAAGGCAAAAGCCAGCCCACACCAACTTGCGTCAATTAAGCGCCTCCCTCCATGTCCATCTCACCTTTTCAGTCACATACTGGCAGCGCTTGAGGTCATGGTCACCGTCAGGGAGGATTTCGGGTTCCACAATGGGGACAATCCCGTTCTGGAGTTGAGAGACAGTGGAGATGGACAGTTACGACCCCACAGAAAAAAACATAGAGCTAAATCAAAACACAGTAAGAATTCCAAGTTGCAAGAAGGACATTTAATCACATGCCTAATCTAGTTAGATGCATCTTAAGCCCTAATTGAGGGCTCCACCTAGATGTTTCAGCAGCTACTGAGTATGTGCAACTCCTTCCTAGTTCAAGTACATCCGAGCTGGAAATTCCACCCAGGAGGGGAAGCCACATGTCTAAGCTACCAAATTCCTTGCTGCCCTCTTGTAGCAGCACATGGGTACTGCAGTTGCAGAAGACTGCCTCCACCCATTTGCAAAATAAGGGCACTGCATGTCCTTGGGAAATTTCCCAGAGCAGTATTTGGCGAAGAGGATGAAACTGCCATTTCAACACTACCATCTTGAGATGCACTCTGACTGCCAAGCTGCGAGACAGATTTAAAGAACTGCCCTACAGAGTCAGACCACTGCTCCATCTGTTTATTTGGTGTACTTTCATCCCACCCGCCATCTTACGACCTCAGGGTTGGTTATAAATCCCTTTAAAAATATATATATAAACGGCGACACAGAGCAGATAAAACAATCCTAATGCCAACCGTCTGGTCAGTCATAAAACGATCCATGAGCTGCTCATAACCTGATGACACAACCTTCTTCCAGCATCCGAAAAAGGAAAACAAGTGGGTCTTTCTACTGTGTTCTTTCAGGGTCACAGAAGGACTCTGCTACCCGAAAGCCTTTAACTGGACGTCAAACTTGGGCTGTTGCACAGCCAGTGCATGTGCTCCACCTCAGTCCCATTCACCCCAGAGGCGCCCACAGCCCACCAGAGAAATTGCTCAGCGCTTAGCTACCGGTAGATGTTGATAAATGCCCCCTTTTCCCTCACTGCCTGCTGGCACTCACCTGCTGGCAGATGCTGGCGTAGCGAGCCAGCACATTGGCGTTCTCAATGATGGCCAGGTGGGAAGGGGTGGTTGGAGTGATCTTCAAGACGCAGCGCCACTTGGCAAAGTCAGCGCCATCCTTCTTGTACTGGGCACAGCGTTCAGACAAGCCATCCAGACCTGCACAGGTAAAAGGGGAGTTAAGGACGGATCCCGTCGAACCCAGCTGCTTCTCCTAGCTCCAGGCTAGATGGACTTCCCTTCGCAACTCCCCCTACCAACAGACAGAGATTTAGACTCACCCTGGGTAGTAGTCTCTCCATTAGTCCCAGCAAGAGGCACAACACCTTTGTCAACCTGCAGGGAGGAAAGCGAGGCAGAGAAGTCTGTTAAGCCTGTGGCTTGCTTCGTAGCACATTTCTTTCCACTGAGCTACACACCTCGTCCTATGAAGTCATTCATCCAGAAACAAACAACATAAATAGTGGCTCCTGCTCATCGACTTGCTAGCCCAACTCTGTAGGCTGTATGTAAGTTGTTTAGCACTTAAATGGACCAAGATTTTTGTTTGCTTACAGAGTGAATAGGTAGCTGGGATTCAAAATATCTGGCTGTGATTTGGAGGGAAGGAGGCAACAGATAAATCCAGATGACCCTGTGGTCTCCAATGCTTTCATCCCCTTAAGATTAGTTTCCATCTAAGCATATCCACATTTATGCAGTAGGACTGCAGTGTTTAGTCTGTCTTCTTGAGGCAAGAGTGGTAGCAGTGCCCAAGATGGCTTTCTCTGTGCTCCCAGCCTCATACATGGAACTCTCTGCCCCATGGGGTTAAGCAGTCTCCCTCTGTCTGCATTCCAGTGACTGAAAACAGTCATTTTAAAAAAAGCTTTCCCCTGTTGCTGCTTAGTGCATTGATCACAAGTGCCGTGATTAAATTCTTTGGGGGGTTTTTTGGCTGCTGTTCCTAGTTTGGTAATTAGCGTTAATGGCCAGACCACTCTTTTCCTTTCGTATTTGTAAACTACTCTGAGCAAGGAAGGGGAAAGCACCACTATACATTTTCTAAATAAATAAACCATCAGGTCAGGCAGACTTTTTTTTTATTTAAAAAAATGAATCATTTTCTATTGCTTACAACTGCCCCCCTCACACACAGGAGAGAATGCCTCTTCTAAAATGATGTCTCTTGTGACATGTGGAGAGGTTATCTAAATTTAAAGAGAACAGGAATTTTCTTTAAGGTTTGCTCAGATGCTAGCTCAATCAGTTAACAGGCCCTTCTGCGAACAGATTTTTTAAAAAGTGGGTGGTGCCTTCAAGTCAGAGCATTTTTTCCTGCGTTGTGGTGTTTGTTTGTGTGTGTGTGTGTGTGTGTGTGTGTGTTTTGCAAGGTCATGCAGCCTTCAAGGTCGTGCGTCACCAGAATACGGGAACTGGCCTACCTCCCAGGGCACCAAGCATGGTGGGCTCAGGCATTTCAGACTCATCACTTGCCACCCACGTCGCTTACCTTGATGCCAACAAGGCCGCCCTTGTCCTTGATGACCTGGGTGAACTGGCGGCCATCATCGGCTTTCTGGTACATGGTCTCATGGAAGAGGATGACTCCACCAATGCAGGGGTTGACCCGGTCATCAGCGGTGAAGAGCAGCTGCCTGTAGAAGCGGCGGTTTTCTTCGGTGTTCTCGGCGCCGATGGACTGCAGGCGCTTGGCAATGCTGCCTAGGAGGCGGAGGAGAAGATGAAGCAAACAGTTGTTATGTTAAAATGAAGGCTGTGCAGCCCTTTTTTGATTCCACATTCCTGGCTCGTCGTCCTCCCCACCCAACAGCTCTCCGCCCCTTACCGGTGGATTCATCAGCAGCAAGGATGCCTCTGCCCTTTGCCACAATGCGGTGGGCAATGTCCGACAGCTCCTTCTTCTGCTCAGGTGTAAAGGCTGGGTATTCGTGAGGCATCTTGAATGGCTAAACTGGAGAAGGCAAAGAAGTGTTAATACAAGCCTGACAACGTGGTCTCTTGGTGCCCTTCCTCTTTTCTGCCTGCTCAGTCCTGTATCTGGCAGCCTGAAGGAGACACCCACATCAAGGACCTTCGTGTCTGTACAGAGACTGGCAAGGAGGGCGGGAGAGAATTCTGCTCCTCCCTGTTGCTATGGAAATCGGAGGATTCCCACTAAGGTCAAGGGGGATGCCTAGATTAAAGCCATATTTGAAAGAAGGAGGAAAGGCTCCAGCAGGTGATGGCTAGCAGATACCAAGGACGTTTCAAGGACAGAGGAAATGGCCGCTTACCCTGTTCCTCAAGAGAACCCCAGTTCTCACCCCCAGTTTTTCCGACTCCTCGCCATGCTCTGAGCTTTCCCCCTGATATTAGCTACCCCAATCAGCTGCATCACCTTTGCAATGCGAGTCCAATTGCAGGGGGAAAAACATGGAAAGCGTGAGCGAAGGAGTGAGGAATATTTACGCTTAATTTAGGTTTTTTTTGGGGGGGGGTCCTGTTTTCTTTCCCCCTCTGCAACAGTTGTACATTAAGCTTCACCACGTGATTTCAAATGCTGCTTTTCTTCCCCCAACCGGACTTCCTCCTCCCTTCCCCCACCCCACGTTTACCGTCTCCATCTTATCTATCTCAAAGTCCGATCCCTATATTATATAAACCGCGGCGGCGGGGAGGGAATATCCGCAACTGTTCCTGCGACCATTCCTTATTTTTTTCTTCCCTCCCCTCCCCTCGAAATCCTAATCTGTAAAGAGGAAGGGCTCGCCACTCGTCCTCCTTGGAGGAATGCGTGCGTAAGAAAATGGGGGGAGGGGGGGTCCAAACCTGCCTTCTTCCTTAGCAGCAGCAAACGGGAGCCGGGATGGGCGCGAGCAAAGTGAAGCGTTCGAATCGAATGCTCAAAAGAAGCTCCGCGTTCCAGGATCGAACGTCATGTAACAGGGCAAGGCGGAAAAGGGTGTGAAACTGACTCATTGAGGAGGGGGGAGGAGACTTAAAGGGCCCAAGCTCTCCCACCCCCTAATAGCGGCGAAGGTATTTATTTAAATATAAGGAAACGGAGGTAAGCGTGGACGAACTCTGCTCCGCTCTACTGAGTCCTACGCGTGGAAATAAGAGATTTCATTCCTGTGGCCGACCGTGCTGCAGAACCCCAGCGTGTGCTTAGGGGCAAAATCACGTTATCATACTTGCTATATTTACACGGATTAGAAACCTCCATACGCTAGGCGCATTCATTGCATACTCTGAAAGGGCAGATGCACTTTTTAACCTGCTTGTTTAAAGAGCACTAAGGGATAAAATGTTGTTGAGGACCGAGGGCGTTTCCCCCATCTTCCTGGGAGATGGAAAAGGAAGCCAAATCGGGCTCCATAGGTCTTTCCCCTCTTTGCATCCTCTCTCAGACTCTAGTTTCAGCGATGACCTTTCAAGGGGACACCTGATCCCCGCTCCTCCAGCTCCTCTGTCCTTTTCTGAAGGACACGCTGCTATTTCTGGATCCCCCTCACCCCCATGAGTGTTGGGCTTTAGCTGCGGAAAAGAGAGAGAGGCCTGGGCATGGAACTGATTGTGCAAGAGAGAGAATCGGAGTGGGAGCGATAAGATGGAGCCGGTGGCATCGCAGAAAGGAATTTTCACAAGCGAAAGGGCAGCTTCTATAACGGGGAAAGGCTGCAAGCCTAAGCACATTTGCAAGGGAGTAGGACCCGCTTGAAAGGACAAATATTTGCTGCCTGTAGCCACAGGCCACTGCAAAACGTTGCCTTTAATTCCAGGATAAAGGATCACGGTACTAAACGATCAGAAGCAACAACAGGCAGCTGATGGCAAAGATTCTGAACTCCCCATAAAAGCTCCAGGGTCAAAACTGGTGGCTTTATCAGTATAGGGGCAACAGAGATTTCTTTGACAAGACCAAGCATCTGAGTTCTGGAGTTGTGACCCTGCCAGTGCTTTATTGGCCTACAAGCTGTGCATTGGGGTAAATATGTCATAGGTAGCTAACTGAGATGGGGGCGGAGAGGAAGAATTGTAATACTGACTCAAAACCTGGCCACCAAAACAGTCCAGCTGTCCAATAGTTTTAAAAAAGCAAAACATATAAACCCAAAATTATCTGAACCACTTTGAATTTTGCCCAGAGCTTAACCCAATTCAGGGCACCTTCCCAGAACCTGGTTTCACTCTTCTTAGTCCTGTAAACTCATAAATAGGGGTGCATCAGAGCAAGCGCAGAATGCCTTTTGCTCAAGACCACACTGGGATGAGCCTCAACCTTTCTGGTGTTAGGAGCCAAACATTCATCCCATCTGACGTTCTCTGGCGCCAACACCCTTGCAATTTAGAGAGCCAGATAAGGAGGTTCTCTTGGCATATGTCTTGTCAGATTTTAGGCACCAGGCAGATACATTCCAGTTTTCCCAAGCATTTGGATCTTGCTGTGGCTTGATTTTTGGCCTGTTCATGGTGTCCACATTTTGGGGTGGGCAGATGTTGTTTTTCTGTTATTTTCTGGTGGATGTAAGCTTTTAGTGCCATGTATGGTTCCTTTGGGCCATTTTATGTCATCTTTGCGTTTTAAACTTGCTGTCAGTTGCTTTGAGACCTTTTTTCTTGTAAGAAGGGGAGGAATAAATTTAAAAATATATACTAATTGCAATTTAAAGTGCCACTGATCCATGTTTTAAGGACAGCAGTGCATTTCGGCTTGTTTGTTTCAGTTGAAGGGCAGATTTCCCCGTGCAATTATTGCACTTGTAATGAACCAGGAGAAATTCAATAACCCAGAGAAAAAGCTGGGGGTTTATGCACATCGAAGATGTGGGCTGGGGTGTAAAACTGGGCTGTTGCCAGTTTTTTTTTAGTTTTTTTTTTGCACTGAGCAAGTAAGTGCCAGGGGAGCACCGTGGGTTATATAACACCCCAGAGGCTGGGAAGTGAGAGGCAGCTGCTGTTTGATTGATGAGAGGAGCGAAAAGGCCAGGCACCTGTGGGGTCAGTGTAACATGGGAATGCTGCAAACCCCCGCCCCCCACCCTTTGCCTTGGCTCCGCAATCCGAAGTCCAGAACCTTCTTCTTAGCCCTGGTCAGAATCCAAATTGGGCTTCTCTTGGGGTGATTACGGTAATAGCTGAGTCACTGGTCTCTGTGCAGGAAAGCACGTAGCAGGCGGCAGGGGGTACGAGAGAGGCGCCCCTCCCCCTCCCCCCATTCGGACCTGACTGGCGACTATAAACAGGGTTGGCTGATTGGGAGCTTCCCTGCCAGGACTGAACGTACCGCGCGGCTTGAACGGCAGAAAGGTCACCATCCGTTCAGATCCCTCTTCCTCATGCACCGATTTCTCTCTCCCTACCCGATCCCCACATTTCTCCAGTAAGGTTGCCTCCTGACCTCTTCCCCCTCCCTGAGGAGAACGTCCCTGGCTCTTTTTAAAAAATATATCTCCATTACTCTTTTTTTTTTACGTTTCCAAAACGCACAATCATACCGAACAGTTAATCAACAAAGTGATTTACACCGGAAGCTGCCCGGCCTTTTAAATTAAATAGCAGGCAATGCAGCCATTCAACAGGTGAAGCGTTTCCCGGATTTCTCCACATCACGCACTGCCTTAAAGGGTACAACAGAGAGAGGAGGTGGCAGAGGGGGAGGGAGGCCTACCCGCAGCAGTTAATACTGTTTGCTCCACCTCTGCAGGGCCAGTAAGACCAACCCCTTCTCACCGCAACTATCATACCCACTCGCCCCCTATAAAGTTCCTGCAGAGTCTTAGATCAGCCAGCCTTTAAACGACAATGCAGTCGAACAGCTGCTCATCCACAACGCCAAAATGACCAAGCCCCAAAATGCTAAAAAGAGGAGGTGTCTAGGCTCCAGGGAGAAAGTGGCAAAGGCTCCCTGTCTCTTTGAAACGATTGCTGAATGGCAATATGTGTTCGTTGTTGGCTGTTTTAATGAACGGTATGGGTGGCGAGCCGCTTTGAGAGACGACTGTGCAGTACAGAAGCCTTTTGAATAATAATCAGTTCTGCCACCGGGCTTCCAGCGTAGAAGTGTAGGGGGTGAAGCTTTCCCCCTCTTCGTCTTCATGCTAAAGAAAGTTTCGCCTACTAAAATTTCTGCTCCGCTGGCAACTGTTAAGGGCATTGTAGCTCTGCCTTCCCCATCTCAAATAGCAAAGAGCCTTGCTGCAGATTTATTGTGGCAGCTTTCGTGGACTTAAGTCCATTTCCACCGAAGGATGGTGTGGACTCTCGTCCACAAAAGCTTATGCTACAATAAATCTGTTAAGTCTTCAAGGTGCCATAAGACTATTAATTGATTTTTTTCCTGCAACGCATTGATTAACCCAGCTACCCACCTCTGGGAGCTCTTGCTCCCCAAAGAGGTGGCAGTAGGGGGAAGAGAGCAACAAAGGAAGGAGCTTGACTCTGTGCCTTCCACCGATGATCACTACAAATAGGCAAAAGCAAGGCAGATTCTTCCAAGAAAGGACTGCAACCCGTTTAGCACCCACAGTGATCTACCATACCCACCCTGTCCAGACCACCTTATGTGGTAGGGGGTTTTACACAAGTAATGTTTAGAATAGCCACAGCGTGGACGAGGGTATCCTTTTCATGCAGGGTAGAAAGCAGCAGACGGGACTTTTAAAATCAAAGTATACATTCCATTCAATGTAGGCTTTACATCTGAGTTACAGATGCAGGGATTGCACGACCTGATTGAAAGCATCATTTGGAAGATAAGGGGGAAAAGCTGCCGTAGATAAGACAGAGATGGAAGCAGGTTAAGGAGGAGCAAAGAATGAGCTAAGGAGCAATGGAGGTTCAGGCAAAGTGAGGCCACAGGCTTGATTATAAGACAAATACGGGAAGGTACCACACCCACACCCACACCCACACACACCCACACACCCACACCCTGGAGCGGTGGATTGGGCAAGGACCAGGGACAGAAGGATTGAGACAGTCACACACACACACACACTTTCTGTTCCTGTGTCCCAGATACCATGGGATTATGTGAACATTACTTCCTCAAACAATCAGCAACTGTGCAAGACTTTTGCAAGTCATTGCAGCATTCAAAGGAAACAGCCGTGTTAGATAATACAGCTGGAGTCCCTTTGGTCTTACATGGAGTAACTGGATGTATGAAAACAAGATCCAAGGTTTAGGGATGCCCCATCAATTATATAATAAATAAATGATAAAGGGGGTGATGGGAAGAGAATAGAGACAAGATTTAAAAGGGGAGAAAGATCAGACACAGACAGGCTCGGTGTTGTTGCTTCCCCCTTCCTTTTAAAGGAGAAATCTACTGTTCATAAACTCAGAACAGGCAGAGGGTTTTGTCTGTTTTAAACAAAAGGATGCACCCTTGAAACAACATCCAATAGCATGCCTTGTCATTCACAGAGATGGATTAATAGAACTGCAGAGTTGGAAGGAACCCCGAGGATCATCTAGTCCAACCCCCTGCAATGCAGGAATATGCACTTTTCCCATTTGGAGATCGAACATGCAACCTTGGCGTTATCAACACCACACTGTAACTAACTGAGCTAGAGATGTCGTTTCCTGCAAAGGCCACTCACTGCACCCCTACTGAGCCCCACATCCTTTCTCCCTTGAAACCTTCCGACAATCTCATGCAGGCAGCATCTCGGGCCCTTTCCTAGCAGCGCGACCATCTAGATTTGCCTCTTCTTGACAGCCCCTTCTCCCGACTCCCGCCCACCCCTCCACAGCCCCCTCCTTTCCCTCCCATCTCCCACATACCGTGGGTGTAGCGGGGGTTCTGGCAAGACACGACGGCTCCGTTGGGTGCTGGGTGACTGGCAGAGGCAAAACCGGGGGCCGGGCTGTATAAGAAGGGAGCGGGAGTGGGAGGGAGGGGCCGCGCTAACCTTCTCCCCGACCCCTGGCCTTTCACAGGGCAGCCTAAATATAGGCCTTGGGGTCTGGGAATGTGAAACACGAGGCCTCTGACATTCCCTGCAGAGCAAGGAACAGCAAGGGTGTCACGGGGCCCGGGGCTGAGAGACCTGTGCGGTACCCCCTCCCCCAGTGTGGCTCAATCCCAACCAAGCAACCATCCCCACACATGCATGCTAGCCTCGCTGGCGGAAAGTCCGGTTTCGACCCACTTCCCTGCAGCCCTGCACTGGCGGTGGTGCAGACTGTAAGCAACCTCTAGGATTTAGAATATATTTTGGCCATCCGCCTCAACCCGTGAGCTGTATCTAGCCCCCTCCTCCCTTTCCCAAAGAGAAGGCTAAAGGAGGCAACTTCCACCCTCCATCCTGGGTGATCTCCCCCCCCTCCGCCCCACATTTTTCTTGCTATGCTACTGGCTTGCATTTTAAAGCTTCTCTTGGGTTTCCCATTTCTGCCCCTACCCCAGGACCTTAAGTCTCCCAGCGCCATCTGCTGCCCCCCTGTAGGAACAACAACTCGATACCAAAAGGGGTTTGTTTTTCTTTTTTTTAAAAACAACATGAGAGGTACCCGGTATATGCAACTCGCTGTTTAGGTTACAGAAAGATGGCACGATCCACTTCAGAGCAGGACCTGAGGAGATGGCAGACTCTCGTTTGCTGGAAATATTTTAAGAGCGGGGCTTGCAGCCATCAGTCGGGGGTGCATTCTGCATTAACACACCCTGCACGGAGTTGTGTAGGGTGCTATCGTTGACCTCTAGGGTCCCTTTCCACAGTATGATTCTAGGATTGTGAAATGTTTTTAAAAGCAATGGGTGTGGTGGACCAACTCAGCTAAAGAAAGCGGATTCCTGATATTTAGGGCCTGGGGAGGAAACAGGCCTTAAGATTACTCCATCCCAGGGACGTGTCAGGCTCTTCAAGTCTACAGTTAGAGCTACACAACCAATTGGAACTGGGAATGATCACACAAACCCCACCCCAAATTATTACTGGAAGAGGAGGCAGCGGCTATACCAGCTTGTAAACAGCTGGCTGGCAGACCAAGAGCCCCTCCGTTTTTCTAGCAGATGTCTCCCTGCTATGAAGTGGACAGAAGTACATCTTCCAAAATTCATCAGATGATGAAGGGGGTGGGGGAAGGCTGTCTCATTTTACATTATATAAGCAGTGCCTCAGGGTGAGATGCAGAGCAAGTATCAACACAACTAGATGCTTCCTCATGGGCGGGTGAATTTGGCCACTACAGGGCTTTTGGGACTTCTGCCAAGTCCTGTGAGGAAGAGTCGACATTGCTCTGGCCTGTTTAGCATAGAGCAGGCATGTCCAACAGGTAGATCATGATCTACCGGTAGATCACTGGACATCTGTGGTAGATCACCGGTAGATCAGTGGCTCCCCCCAAAGAAGCTAAAAAACTTTGGCTCCCCTAAAAAAAGCTCAACATCTTTGCCCTGCACCCCTAAAATGACCTGAACCACCAAAAATAGGACTTTCCTTCCTAAAAAAAAAAAAGCTCTATGTCGCTTTCCTCTTCCCTAAAGAAGCTCAACAACTTTTACATGAACCCCCCAAAACAGGGCTTTCCTTCCTTAAAAAAGCTCAACAACTTTGACCTGAACCCCCAAAAAGGGGGGTAGATCACTGCCAGTTTTTAACTCCATGAGTAGATCGCAGTCTCTTGTAAGTTGGCCACCCCTGGCATAGAGAATACCCAGGCCAGACTTTTTACAGGGAGACACAATAGTTGTCTAGGGCGGGGCTCAAACCAATGGGTACAAGTAGCAGATTGCAGCTAAAATATCAGGGGAAGTTTCCTTAATGGTAGGAGCTGTTTGATAATGGAATGGACTGGGGAGTTTTGGAAGCCGAGGCTGGACATCCAAATGTCAAGGATGCTGAGGTTAGAGCCTGCATTTGCAGATCGCCTCCTGAGCAAGATCCTGCTCTTGAACTGAATGACCAACAGTGATGATGGTACTATGATTCTAACATTTCCCTGCCACCTTGAAAGAATAATTTCTATCTAGAGATAAACATGGGTGAAGATGTCCACGGATCACAGAGGGATTTTGGGGGAAGTAATGACAAAACACGACTAAAAATCAGCAAGATGACTTTTCACCTTATATCAAGGGGTTGTGTGTGTGTACAGATGTAATTTGTGTATGGTGTGCCATACAAATCGTGTCTCTAAATCAGTCTTTCCCAGCGTTGGTTTTTCCTAGATGTTTTGGACTACAGCTCCATCAAGCTGCCTGGGACTGATGGGAGTTTTATTTATTGCATTTACAAGCCACTTTTCTATCCAAGGAGCTCAAGGGGGTGTATGTGGTTCTCCCCTTGTGAGGTAGGGTTAGGCAAAGAGGCAGTGACTGGGGCCAAGCTCACCCAGCAAGCTTCCTGAGCCCAATGGGCATTTGAACCCTGGCCTCCTAGGTCCTAGTCCGACTATTTGGTGTTTTAAGGGGTCTGGAGGGCACCAGGTTGGGGAAGCCTGCTCTAAATTCTATAACACGCTGAATTTTGAAATTCTGAATATGCTAATGATGCTGTTAAGAAAAGGGAGCAGCTGGGACTGTATCAAGAAGAGGTGCAAGCAGGACAACCGGCTGCAGTAAATAGGTATATAAACTTGGTAAGGGGGGGGGCAGAATACTGTACCTATTAAACAGGAACCATTGGCAGGCATGGAGAGAGACTTAATAGTGATCCTCACGCAACCAAGATACCCTGCGCAGCATCTGTGGCCTGCTGCTGCTGCCTCCCTCCTGCCTACAGCAATAGACTGTGCTCCACTTCACCATGGCAACATTTGAGGCCTGGGTTGTGATGCTCGTTACCATAACAACTGTGCTACTCTTTCCCCATTATTAACCCTCTAGCCCCACCCCAGAAGGAGTAAATTACCAGTGAGGGATAATCAGCAGGAAACTTTAATTAACAAGGCAGTTTGGAACAGACAACAAGTGAAGCGGGGTACCTATTAGGAGTGGGGAGGATTTCCTGTCAGCCATCTTGCCAACGCCAAGCACTCCCCCCTGTCTCCCCACCCCACCCCAAGTGGACAGGATCAAATGGGGGGGGGAATCACAAGAATAAGGGGATCAATAATCAAAGCTCAAGTTTCTGGGTTCACAGGGCACAGGATGCGGAGTTGCAAGATTCAAGGGCACATAATCAGAGTTGAAAAAATCACAAGGCCAAAATGGATCAATGTTTCTAGGGAGGAAATATGAACGGGTCCCCGTAAAGAGCCAAAAGTTTATAGGGTTCAACTACCACAGCATTTTAAGAACAGCGAGTCAAGGAACAAGGTTCATGGGTTAAGGAGTCCAAAGTGGTAAAAGAGGTCCATATCCAAGGAGCTTGAGTATCAATGAACCGGATGATCAATAACATCCACCGGGTAGGTCAAAATTCAAGGAAGTACAATGTTCGAGGAGGTCAGAAGCTCACAAGTGTGGGTCAGAGTTCAAGGGTCGTGCCCCACTGCAGGGAAAGTCAACGTTCCATGGGCGACATCATCAAATGTTCAGCTGGCTTCTTCAGGGTCCAGGACCTTGACGTGGGTGAAGGGGAAATGGCCACGGCGCCCGTTCAGCTCCCCCTCCCATTGGCCGTTGACATTCATCTTGGTGACAGCAATGAGGTCACCCACCTGTAGAGCATCATGAGACACAGAAGGGATCAGAATGCAAATATCAAGGGGGCATTTTTTTTACCCACCCACCTCTGCATAGCCAAGTTTTGCCTTTCCCCCCGCAAACAGGCCTTTCTCCTGAATAAATCACGCAGCTTCTCATCTTCCCTTCATTGCCATTTCAAATGAGGAACAGGATCAAAGCCAGGGTGTGTTGTATGGAGTTTTGCCACACGGAAACATAACATGGATTGAAGATCCTAGTTTTCAGGAGTGTAGCCTGGCAATGGGACCGCGGTATATAATGTGTGGATGAACACCTGCACTCCCACACAGCCTCCACACCCTTTCCCATCCGAACTGACGCATTCTTCCCTCCTTCCACTCCACCGCTCATCATGCTCCACAGCTATTCAAAGTTATGCTCATCGACCCTCCAGATAAGTGTTATGCTGCATAACTATTTAATCTGAATTAATGTGCAAAACTTAGTCCAAACACAAGCTTTTTGTTTAGGGGTGCAAAGAGGGCCGGACCAGAATGCCACATTTCTGTGCAACGAAAAACCTCAGTGCCCAACAGTAATCTGTGCATTCCCCCCACCCACTGGGTAACCAGAAACTCGTTCCCTTTCGTGCACTCGCCCCCAATGCAGACCACCCCATTACTTGCCTCGAAGGCCAATGCCGTCTTGTCGCTGGCACCGGGAACCCTTCGCTGCACCGCTCTTGCTATGACCGGAGCGTGGCGGGGGGCACCGTGGCTGCTCGGGTGGGCGTACGGACAGGGCTGGACATACGGCACGGGGATCATGCCCACACGCCCATCGGCCCTCTGCGCTGTCCACCACTGCTCTTCCGGCTTGGCCAGCACCCTCAGGGGTTCCCCCTTGGAGAAGGGGAGGTCTTCCTGATCACGGCCAACGAAGTCATAGAGAGCACGGACCCATTCCCCAGCGGGAGGCGGCTGGGCAGAGGCCGGCGCCACAACCCGCCCCACGGGGGCTACCAAAGTGGTCGTGTCTAAGTAGTGGAGGCGGTAGAAATCCAGCAGAGCAGGGAAGCCGTCAAACTCGTGCTCCCCGATCCGCAGGCGCCCAGGGAGGCTGTTTATGATGTAGTGAGACACCTGGAGGAAAGAGGGTAGAGAAACAGGAGGCTGTCGCACCGTGACCCTCCACAGATACACACCCAGCTTCCTACCTCCGCTTCCAATGTGCAATCAAACCCACACACTTTCATCTCCTCCTACGGGGCCCTTCCACCTCCAAATTCCCTTTCCCCCACCAAGGCAGCAGGGATCCAGAAATCACCTTGGAGTTCTCGCTGACGGACAGCACGTAGTCGCCGGGGCACGTGGTGCTGTCCCGTACCAGGAAGGTTCCATGGCGGTGTCCCTGGAGACAAGCGGCTGCTTCCTGCCGGCTCAGAGCCCCCATATACCACTCATGGGCATCCCCAAAAGCCGACATGGCTTGGGGCAGCATCAGGGGGTGGAAAGAACCCCCCCTGTATTATTTCCGAGAAAACTGATATTTAAGTTGCCCCGGAGTTTGAGAGCACTTTGTCAAGAGGAAATTAACCTGTTGAACATTGACCTCATGTAGCTGCTCTGGTTTCCTTCCAGTTCAGTGTGACCTCCAAATAATCCATACACATAACACCCTCCCCCCCCCAAAGGAATATGGTTCTTCGTGATGTCGCTCCACCCCAAGTTCTCTTATACCAAGATCATCTAACTTCGATATCCCTTGACGGCATATACACCCCTCTTCTCGGACAATGGTAGATTTCCAAAAAGGAAAGAAACGATTCAGAAATGCAGACAACACTTCTACAATCTGCAATCAAATCCTGGAAATTAACGGGATGTCATGAAAAGTTAGGTCACTTCTAGACATCCCTCCCAAGTTCTAATATAATGGGGAAAGGGCACTTCCTTGACCAACCTACTCTATTAACAGTTAAATACCTACTCAAATACAGGTTCTACTGAATAACCATCTTCATATAATACAATGAAACCAGTGGTATATCTGCGGGGAACACATACAGTATATTTACGTCCTTGTATTAGAACATCCCTACAAAATTAAGAGGTCACACTTGGTGAATTAAGTAGTACACACAACCCCCCCCCAAAAAAGTGTGATATGATTGCACCCTCTAAAAATTCCTCCAGAATTCCTCCAGCACCTCATCAATGTAGCAGGATACTGTTGGTTTTTGGTTTTTTTAAGTCAAGGTTTGGAGGAAGTCAACCTTATCAAAACCTAATCTTTCTCAGATGAAGATACATACCCACCAAGTGAATAGAATAACTTCCACAGAATTGCAACACTCCCATATGAAAGCATTCTTACCCCAGCATAGGATTTAACCCACCAAAAGGTTAATGGGGACTTTTCACAGATCCACTCCTATAATCAGCCCCTGTCCCCAATTCACTGGTTATCCTCTGGAGAAAGGTGCAGCACCCCAAACTGCATCCCCTAATGGAGACCATTCCCCAACCACCTCAGTAGATCACAAATTGGCCAGCATTCTCCACCCCACCCCCCAACTAGCCCCAGTGCAACAGAACAATAATAAAACACACCCCCAGAAGTAGTCTGCCTCCCAAAATCTCCAGCATCCAAAAAGATTGTACGCAGCCTCCCAAGACCTATCTGCCTACCACCCCACCAGCTCTGGACAAACAATAATGCAACTCCTCTCTCCCCTCAGATGTCCATGCATCCACTCTACTACTCTCCAGTATCCCCTGGAAGCAACACCCCGATGCTGCATTGCTGCCCTTTAACGGATCAAAAGCAATATTGAAAAGCCTCCCCCTCCAAAAAGAAAAAAAGGATCAGCTGTGCACCCTCCAAGCGCTCTTCAGCGTGCCCCTCTGCAGCAGCGCCACAATGAAGCCCTCGCTCCCTTGTCTGCACATGGCTTCCCTCGCACACCTCGCCTCCTCCCGGGGAACCCCACAGCTCCCGGCCACGACCTATTGCAGCCCCGCTCCCTCCTCCCCAGAGGACCCAGGTATCCTGGCTACCGGGTCCCCGGCTCTACCCCATTCAGAGCCCCAGCGCTCCGGCCAGCAGCCTCCCCTCCCTCAAATCGCTGCAAGCGACCCTGATTGCAGCTACAGAAGGGTTGATGGGAAAGTGACGCACCCCGCTCCCCCTTTAAACCGGGGAGTGGTGGCCATCTTGAGGCCGGGCAAGCTGGCCGTGAAGCTGCCGGGAAGGGGAAAGAGCCATCTTGGCTGTGGGAACGAGCCCCCATTCCAAGATGGAGTCGCCTCTCCATCCTTCGACAAGCTGCTGCTTTTGTGATGGGAGGTTTAGCCGTGGGCTTCCCACTTTTTTGCCCCCTATTGTGATAATGCTTCAGTAAAGAAAGACGAGAGGACCGGCAATTGTTGAATATAGTGATTAAAAGTATTTTGCTGGGATATCCAGGGACACAAAGGGTATCAATTACTAGTGCTCTTCCGTTCCATTCAAATTTTGCATCCCTCATCTGCATATGCAAATATATCAAACACTCTTATAGCAACACTCTTATGCAGGGGTCAGCAACCTTTTTCAGCTGTGGGCCGGTCTACCGTCCCTCATACCATGTGGTGGGCCAGACTATATTGGGGGGGGGGGAATGAATGAATTCCTATGCCCCAGAAATAACCCAGAGATGCATTTTAAATAAAAGGACACATTCTACTAAAAACACGCTCTCTCCCGGACCATCCATGGGCCGGATTGAGAAGGCAATTGGGCCGCAACCGGCCCACGAGCCTTAGGTTGCCTACCCCTGCTCTTATGCATGCTTACTTGGGAATAAGTCTGATGGGATTTTGAGTAAGGCATGCATAGGATCCCATTGTTAGCCTTGTAAAGAGGCTTGGTGAACTAAGAAGGTCCATGCACCCCCAATGGGAAGCTGGCTTTTATTTTTGAGGGCCAGTCTCCCTGTTAGCTGGGATAGGTCAGTCGGTAGAGCATGAGATTGTGGGTTGTGGGTTCAAGCGCCACGTTGAGCAAAAGATTCCTGCATTGCAGATGACCCCTGTGGTCCCTTCCAACTCTGATTCTATGAGAAACAATACATTATCCTTGATGGCCCTAGGTGCAGAACTAAAAGGTAGCACATGCTAGTCTCTTCAGACAGCCAGGGCACCTCAGCTTCCCAGGAACATCTTCAGGGCTAGGCACAGACTTTTCGGTACAGCCCTATTCCCCAATCTCTTCGTGATCCTTTTACACTTTCGTTTGCTCATTCCTCTCCATGTTTGCTTAGAGCTGTTAGTGTGTGTTTGTGGAACACAACAAAATATAACAAATGCCAACAATAAAACTATAAGGGGTATCTAGAACTGAACATAGCAGAACCAATTTCCATATGAAAATAAGTATAACAGATCAAGGTTCTAAATAACTGCATTACTGTATTCTGTACCTTATGGCTCCAGTACTATTAAGTACCGGTAGTGGGTGGACATAGCAGGCAACACAGAGATTTCTCCAAGTAGCTCTTTATAAGTAAGCTGGAACTGAACAACAACAGCTCAGCCGGCCTGCTTTTATAGGCAGCCGGCTAGCAACATTGTACACAACAGCCCAGGGTTTCCCGCATAAATTAACTGATGTGGACCTGAGTGAAAACTATATGAACAATACCCCTGGTGGCCAGGGTAAGAACTTCAATACATAACAAGTAAATTACAAAGAGACTCCATTTCTCCATAAATCTGTTATCTTGCTGTCTACCCTCTCTGGTTCTAACCATGTGTGAGCTTAACCATGCATACCGTGTCTCATATTTTAATTATTTTCCCCTTCATAGTTGCTCCGTTTTCCCCAATTTTGACAAATAATAATTCTGGCAGTCAAGAGATGTTGTCTTCATTCCCTGTCCTCTAAGAGCTTCTTGAGCATACCCAAATGGGAAAATTAGAGGACCCTTGGGTAAAGTATAGGCCATTATTTCTTCAGTTTTTGTTCTTATCTCTTCCCAGCAGTTTCTGAGTTTAGGACACATCCAGAATATATGCCAAATCCCAGTGTTTGTGGTTTTACACCTAGCTGCCTAGAGCTATTTGTGTGCTTTTTCCTCTCCACGGCATCTACCATTACTGGTCCTGTGGGAATAGTTCCTGGAGATAGCAGGCATGTGATGAAGACCACCTCAGAGCCTTATCCAGCTGTGATTACTTTTTAAAATATTGGTATTGTTTATTGAAATTACATTGAGGTGGATAACCGTGTTGATCTGTCAGTCATAATAAAGAACAAGATGAAAGATGAAAAAATCTTTTTAAATAATTCCAGTGGCACCTTTAAGATCAACTAAATATTGCACACGAAAGCTCATACCTTGAAAGCTCATATTTAGTTTATCTTAAAGGTGCCACTGGAATTATTTAAAAAGATTTTTTCATCTTTCATCTTGTTATTTATTATGTTTATTGAAATGTTATTGCTTTTTTAAATGTGATTAAAGTTCAGTGCTTCTTGTGAGCCAGCTTGATCTGTATCCTGAAAGCCAGAATGCAGATAATTGCAATAGTAATTAAACGCCTGTCCCTCATGATGTGTTTGTGCACTTAGAGGGGGCAAGGGTGTTTGTCACATTGTAGATGCTTTTATGTGGCTTGGAGGGTATGGACTATTGGTCATTTGAGGCTATCACTGAGGCCCAATCTGCACTATCCATTTAAAGCACTATGCTACCACTTTAAACATGGCTTCCCCCCCAAAATTCCTGGGAACTGCAGTATGTTAAGGGAGCTGTGAGTTATTAGGAGACATCTATTCCCCTCCACACATAGTGACTTAACAGTCAATCTCTCTTCCCAAGAAACTCTGGGAACTGTAGCTCTGTGAAGGGAATAGGGAGCCTCCTAACAACTCTCAGCACCCCTAACAAACTGCATTTCCCATAATTATTTGGGGGATGTTCATGACTATCTAAAGTGGCATGATACTGCTTTAAATGTAATCGGGGAGGAAAGCATTTTTCCCCCTACTGGAAGATAGTATATTATTTTTTTATTTCACACAGATCTTCTGACAATGATAGCCTCATTGCATTTCTTCCAGCCTCCAACATTCAACTGCATACTTTGGTGAACAAGAAAAAATATATAAACTTTTTCATAAACTTAGCCATCAAACTTCTCCATGCAGCAAATGTCTATTAAATGGACTCCATTTGCATTCTCATTCAAGAGAGACACAAGTGATATTCAACCTGCTTTATTATAAAATGCAGCAATTCATATAAAAACATTAATATCAAACACACAGTACAAAGTACAAAAGCACTTGAAAAATCAACATGAAAAAGAAAAAGCTCAGTTTCAAAACTTCTTGCATCAGGACAAGTTAATTATGTCAGGCTGAGCAACTAACTCCCCATTTTACTTGTCCGCCGCTTGTAGGATCCAGCACTTGTAAGGAGACTTCCAAAACCTCCCACTCCCAAATCACAGACATAATCTATTTTGAGTTCTTTATCGCAGTTTGATCTCAAAGCAAATGCAATTGATGTTTTGGCAGTCTGGGGGCTGGTATGTGCAGGCACAATCGCAGAGTGGACACAAGCGGGGAAAGGAACAAGTCCCTGGTTCCCAGCCCTGCTGGTAAGAGACAGAAATTGTACACTGTTAACCTATAGAAATACCTGCATCAAGATATTACAACATCCTTCACTAAACTTGGACTCAGAGAAATACTGAATGATTACAACAAGATTGTTGGAAGGCAGGGTATAAATATTTTAAATTAATAAATAGGCATTGTCTGAAGATAGATACCAGCAAAGGATATGCTTGAATATCATGCTAAGTTCCCTTGACATTTTTCCACTCTTAACACCTGTACAGTAAGTTCAGTACAGTATTTCTCAACATGCAGGCCACAGCCTCCCTGGAGAAGCTCAGACAAGCTCTAAAGAAAGTGTAAGTGTCTGTCTACCCTGTTCATCTTTCTTCCTCCCACACAGATCCCTCTTGCATGTCCCTCTCTTCCTTTCAAATGATATATACTGTTTTGGTTAGCATATGATTTTAAGGAGTATGGGCTTTATTAAATAACAAGTGCTGCTGTTTTCAAGAGCCTCTTTACTTGAAACTATTCAGGTAGCTTGTTATCTCTCCAGAAATACCACATCTTTGCTACTGCCTAACTTGCAGGCTTTGTTACTCATGCAGGTAGAATTAGAGATCCACAGGAAATGCACTCTCTAGTTCAGAATTTCAATCTAATTCCACATTCAGGCATTGCCACATGCACAAGCACACCACACACAGGTAAACAGTAGAGCTGCCACACAATTCAAGATATGCAGCACAATCCTATACATGTTGATAAATTTTATGTCTACCCATTTTTAGGTTTGATTTTATGAGTGCTTTTATGAATATATTATATTGATTTATGTATACCACAGAGATTTTTAAAATTCAGTGCTATATAAATCTTGTTAAATAAGTAACATCTGGAAAACTACAGGTTTGCCATCCTTGCTCTAAAAAGCCAAGGTATTATTCTGTTCTGAATTGTTCTCTCTTTCCTCTTAGCACAGAGTAACGGAGCATGCAACCATACCCTCTCATCCTTCTCCTCCCCCCAACAAAAAAGTAAGTTTCCCCCCAAAATGTGTAACATACATGAAGGCCAGTCATTGCCACTCCCCACATTTTCATCTGCTAAACCCTGGACCGCCTTTCCACCTGGACACTGTGGAACCTGTACAGTGGGACCTCGGGTTACATACCCTCCTTGGGTTACGTACAAATGCTTTGGGTAACGAGCTCCGCTAACCCGGAACTTTGCCCCGGGATGCGAGCGGAAGTCGTGTGCTGGTGGCGCAGCAGCAGCGGGAGGCCCCATTAGTGAAAGCGTGCCACATGTTAAGAATGGTTTCGGCTTAAGAACGGACCTCCGGAACGAATTAAGTTTGTAACCGGAGGTACCACTGTATTCAAATGACCACAGGGGGAACTAGTCTCAGATATTTCCAAAAAGCCAATCACTTATCCGGAGGGAAAACTCACATTAGTACAGGTGCAGTAGCGATCCATACAGCGGGTTGGGGAAGGAAGGGCACAGTCACATGATTCTGCACAGGTCAAACAGCATTCGCACATGTTTGGCCAAGGCTGCTTTTCACAGGAACAGCAGTTGGCACAAAGACCCCGAGCCTGCGAAGAGGTAAGAGAAGGAAAACCAGGTTGGTTCACCAAACAACCTGAGTTAAGAAGCAATTCCTTTTATCTCTCATAGGTTAGAGCTCCTATGATTTGTTACGGAATTGATTGCAAGTAATCCAAAATTGTCAGAACACCAACTGCACAATATTAACAATGTGAATTTGTTACCCCTTTCTACTTGCTCTCCAAAGGACTACTGCTCCCATAATGCACTGTCATATGGTATGCTGTAATGCACTATGGAAAAGATAGATCTATCCTCATTACTACGCCTATAAAAATCCCCAAATGTGTTTGCCCTTTCAACTATCGCCATCCCTTCCCCAAGTTACCATCAGGCACTGTCGGAGGACAAGGACCAGGGCCAGAAGTAATAAGTAGGATCCAACGACCAAGAAAACGATGGCAGGGAGAGGCAGGAACAAGGTTGTGGCAAAAGGGAGATCTGGTGGAGGGTTCAGCGATGGAGTCTGTAAGGGGAGGAAAGCCAAAGGAGAAGAGACGTTGGCAGTATGGAGTGGTGAGGAGGAAGAGCAATTAAAGGAGTTACATGGCTGAGCACTGAAATACAGCTTTTGACTTAACATGAAATACCTGCTAGGAAACTGGAAGGTTCTTAATATCAGAAAATTGGCAGAGGGAATGTTTAACCTCTGACCAGAAGCATATACACCAAGTGCATAGCTTTTTTGACATAGGTTAGTACATGTTTGGAAGTTAGATGACTTCTCTTAATTTAGTGGTGCCAGCAGCAGCTGCAGAGATAGTACTGTTTAGTGAGTTTCTAACCTTCCAATATCTGTGAGGCACAGAGGATCACATACTAAAACTTATATGGAGAGTATCCCACAATAATCAATATTCCAAACTCAAAATGTTTGAATTTTAACACATGGCTTTCAAATCATTCTTCATTGATTCCTAAGTAGATTTATTAAATTCAGTTCAGTCACATGTCAAACTGGGAGAGGAGAGATGGGGAACTTTGAGAAGTGAAGCGAAGGGCAGTGTGAATACAGCGTAAGAATGCTCTACTTACTGCCATTCCTCAGTTGGGGAAGGACTAGGCATCAACTTCTGGAGGCTCCATGGATAGCTCAGAGCCCCGAGGAAGAGACAAATAACTTGAAGTTATTACAGACCATGCTTCCACTTGTTCCTTGAGCACATCTATAGTCTGCTAGATCAAAAGAGAGGGTCAGAACTTACTGAGCAACAGAGTTAAAACTCACTTTCTTCATGAAGCTTTCATTCATATACATTAACTCTGAACACTACTGATTTCAAAGAGCTCTCAAACATATTGAGGCTGATCAAACAGGCTCCAAAGGCTCTTATGTTGCTGTTATGATACACACACACACATAGAATGGTATTGATTAAAGTTTCAGTGTCACTGGGATAAATCAATTTTTATTTTGGAAATGAAGCTCAAATATTTGTCTTCTGTTTTGACAGTTGACCCCACAACCCTCCCGCAAGCCTACTTCCCCTCTCCCTGTTCATAGCACCCTTCCCTTCCGTTCCTCAAAATTCCCTCTTTCCATAACCAAATGGAAACGAAATGAAACAGGCCTTCCTCCTCACAATGTTAATGATCCTCCAGTCTCTCCTCATTAATGTCCACTCCCTTATGAATATTGTTCATCATTCACCGTGCAGCTTTATTCGTATTCATCAGAGACGAGAATCTGCGCTCCCTGTTTCTGGCGATGTCCAAACCCACCCGCCACGTGGACATCAGTGCTGCCGATTCACGTTCATACTTTTCCCGGGCCTTCCTCCATTGTGGAGCGGGAGGCCTAGACTAAACTGGGCTCTGAAGCTCAAGTCGTTGTCTCTCAGCCTAACCTACCTCACGGGGCTGTTGTGAGGATAAAACGGGAGAGGGGGAGACGCTGCTCTGAGCAACTTGGAAGCCATGCAGTAGTATGTAAATATACCAAGGCGTCCCTCGGTCGCCCTGGAAACCGCACCTGCGCGCGCGGCCCGCTACGGGCTCCCACTGCAACCAAACTCTCTTTAAGGCCGCTGTGCTCCTCCGCGGAAGTGAGGCGAGAGATCGGACAGGAATGAAAAAAGTGGCGTCAACGGAAATGCGGCGCCTGCACCAGAAGTGACGTCAGCGAGAGGGGAAGCGAGTGGGCCTCTTCCATTTTTGTGCGGGGGGGGGGAGGAGAACAGCTCGAGGTACAATAGTCAAAGCCCTTCATCTAAACTCGTGGCCAGGAATTTCCCCTATTGCCTGCATTCGAGTAAACGTCGTCCCAATTCATTCCTAACAGCAACCGGCCAAACCATCAGACTTTTCCTCCACTCTTCTCTCGGTTCTCAGTAAATCACGTCGCCAGACAGACTCGTCCACCTATTGAAGGAAATCTACCCAGTAACGGGAGTGTTCTGTAGCGCGGCATTGGCCCGTTGTAGCGACCAATCAGGCCCCGAAAGGTGGAGGGAAGGGGGCGGGTGGGGGTAAAACGGAAAGCCCATCATATTCAAAAGTTCACGACTGTCGTTACTCCACGAGCGGCGCATGCGCGGATGATTCGCTCGGTTTACCGCGGCGCGGCGCATGCGCTCAATAGGAAGATTATAGATTTATAAACTAAAGACTCGTACGCAGAGGCTGCCACCGGGTTTACTTCGGGCGTCATATTCGGTCTCCTCCGGGACGGAAAGAGGCCGCTGCTGATAGAAAATGCAGGATTTTAGTGTTAGGTGTGACGGAGAAGTGGAGTGTCCACGCCGCATAAACAGCAGCAAAAATAGGAGATCGTACTACTTCTTATTCGGGAGTAGTTCCGTATTTATTTTTATTTTTTTAAATTAAGCATTTCAAAGTGCAACACACCCACCTATCTGCATGCATGCGAATCGACGGAGTCCCAGGATTTTGCGTGCAACTGAGCACTGGATTTGGCCTCGGGGTACAATTTAAGCAGATTCAGCTTTCCTGTAGTCTGAAGGATATTTTGCGTGAGGGTTTGGAACTAGAAACCAGAGGAGTTGCTGCAGAACAGCTTCCCCGTTATATTAATTATTATCATCATCATCATCATCATCATCATCATCATCATCATAATTTCTTCGATACTTCTACTCCGCCCTTCCAAGTAAATACCCAAAGCAGCTTACGAAAGAAATAGAAACCCTTTGATACAATATCAAAGCCCCAAATCAATAAATTATTGTTATTAACGCAACAATATTTCAAGGGGCGGCGGCATTGCAGGGCTGTTGCAAAGTGCTCTTTCTTTCCCTCCCGCAGTACCACACCCTGTAAGAATGAGGATGATTAATGGGCTGCATTGGCGTTTGCCAGGATTTTTCTTTCTTAAACGAAAACGCATTTTCCGCAATAAATGACAATTCTTTTTTTTCGGGCGGGGACTCCCATCCCACGTAGAGCCTAGGCTACGGAGCTGCGATCTTCTTTGTTTGCTATGGGCAGCGCTCCCTCCCACTTGGTGGTGGGGTGTGGGAGGGAGAGAAAAAGATAGAAAGGAACCCAAGAAAAGGAACCCTTCAGAAAATCGCGTTGCCCCTCTTCAGTTTTCCTGCATCTGTCCTGAAGGGGTGCTGCACCGCTGTGCACATGCGCAAAGCGCCTCTCCTGCTCCACTCCACCCCTCCACCTCCCCGCGCCCTCGCTATTGTTGGCGGTTCGTTGTTGCCACGGAAACCGCAAACTATCTGAAGGGGCAGTTAGGCCCGGGGTGGGGCGGGCTGCGTGCAATGCACGGAGAGGACAGGAGAGAGGAGGGCAGGCATTGAATGGGCGGCCGTGGTTTGAGTTTGCGCAGACATTTGCTGCAATAATTTAAATGTATTAATCATCCCTCGTTAATTAGCCCCAGGACTGGGCGGGAAGGAGAGCAGACATGCAGAGTTACTCAAATGCGCCCAGATGGATGGCGGTGCATATGTAATAATTGAAAGAGTCATTTAAATATATATGCAGATCTGCCTTCGTAAGAAAATATTTAGGTCGATGCATTAATATTCCTGAAGGTGGGTAAACTATAGTCATTTAGGTGCCTCGTTCTCGTAAAAAATGGATTTTCACACTTTGCAATGGATGGCTCATTTGGTAGAGCAGGAGACTCTTCATCTCAGGGCAAAAGGTTTCTGCATTGCAGGGGGTTCGGACTAGATGCCCCTCCTTGGTCTCTTGCAATTCTATGAAATTGACTCCTACGGTTTATACTGTAGTAGAAAATATGTCATTTACCCCCTGTGGATATAATGCTGAAACTTCAGCGTATTAACAGCTTCCCTTTTTAGTTCCTATCCAAGGGTTTTCATGCTGAACTACTGGTACTACTCATTGTTACTAAGTGGTTGCTAATCAGAAGAAAATAACATTTAGATACCCCAATGTTTTGAAATTTACTACTGTATGCGTTTTTTACTCAGAAGTACTAGCTGAGTAATCCTAACCTCGGGCCATGTGGCCCCAGGGACCCTGGAGCGGCTGGCACAGCAGCGGGAACCAAATCCATCCCATATCCAGCGGTTCATCGGCTGTCCTTGCTCTGCCTGTCCCTGTGCCCCCAATGCTCCGTTTGGGGTGTCTTGCCCCAGCTACTGAGGACAGCAGAAATTTCAGCAGTGGCAGAGCCTCCTCAGCCCATTCTTAACCCACTCAAGAGTTGGACTGCAGCCCAAATCTTCAAATATCAGACTTCCCCCAAATAATTATGTGTTTCAGTTATACTGGCTGGGGGCCTATAGAAGTTCCCAAATGGTGGTCTCCAGACAAACTTCATTCAGGTGGTCTACAGCTTGTCTGAAATTACAATTAAAAATCATACAGTATCTAGTGCAATACATTGAAATTGCTACAAAAGGCAGAGCGGTCTGCCAATTTTCATGTGGCCCATGGGGTGAAGTGGGTGGGTGGGAGTTTGGGAACCACTGTGTTAGAGGGCAGAAGCCTTGCTGCACTGATGCAACACCAGGTATGCCACTAAAAATATACTGGTGAATACCTCAGATACACTAGAGGCGCACTTCATCATAGTGCAAAGATAAAATACTATATGAAACTTCCCTCTACTTCATTGAATATAGCCACAACCTTAACAAACCTGTCAGCCAAAAGGAGTACAATAACTGGATGGAGTAATATGAAATGCCACTGAGACCAAGTAGGTTTTCCAGGCCTTTTTGAAAACCAAAAGTGTGGCTATTGCACACAGGGTTGTACTGTTGAGATCAATGACATTGGAAAGTACACAGCTTTGGATTGTGTCTGTGTTTGCATAGTCTGCTGCTTTCTTTTTTCTGTTATGTTTTTGTTGTGGCGTTTATCCCACAGGAGTAAATATATGTTTTATTTATTACATTTCCATTCAAACGTTTATTCAAGGAGCTCAAGGTGGCAGACATAACCTCCCTTCATTTCATTATTACAACAACCCTGTGAGGTAGGATTAGGCTGAGAGATGCTGACCAGCCTAAGTGATCCTCATCAAGGAATGGGAATGGTCTGAGTCTAACATTCCAGCCCAGTGGTTCTCAAACTTTTTTCTCTGGTACACACTTTCAGAATAAAGTATGAACCGCCTTGAGACCTCTGGTATAGGGAGGTATATAAATTCACTTGATGATGATGATGATGATGATGATGATAATTTGCTTGCACCACACTGAATTTTTATTATAACAAATAATTGTTTTATTGGAAAACAAAACAAAAAATAGCAGTGCTTGATTTATATCATGGAACATACCTACTCTATTATATGATCATGGGACATCCAGAAAGTATAAAACAATGCATAAGAACACAAATCATCTCCCAAATACAATATTGATTGTCCTTGAATCTTCCTGCCATGCTTGCCATCCTCTCCTGCCCAACCTGTGTGACACGCCACACCCTTTTGAGGACCACTGCTCTAGCCACTAGGTCATGGATGGGTTGTTAGGAAATGCATCTCTTTGTTGCCTCAATTATTTGTTCCAGTGGGATTTGATCACTTGGGTTGTGGAATGCCATCCCTAGTGAGCTGTGCCAATTTCCATTTTTATTAACTTCCAGGAGGAATGTGAAAACATCTGTTTACCTTGGGTAGGCAAGGTGGTATACAAATTAAATCAATAATATATTCAATAAATAATAGGTGGTTTAAGTAGAATCCTTTTCAGCTGTGAGATTTCAACTACATCTTCATTAGCCCCTTAGGGAAAGATCTCTTGCCAGCATGAAATACCCTCCATAGATGTGGAGGACAGCGGATGGTCAGGATGTCATTTATCACCAGTGTTGTCTTTGCTAGGATGGCATGGGAACAGGTGAGTTGGTTGAGGTCAAATGTGTGCACATTCATCCCTCATTGATTTCTGTACCAGTGAAGAGAGAGGCTCCTCTCTTCCTGAAGCAAAGGAAATTTAAGTTTTCTCCAGCAGCAGGTAATGGAGAGGGGGGGGGAGACGACAGGACGACCCCGGAAATAATGGCACAATTAGTTGAAAAGCTCTGGAATGTAAGAGTTATAGATGGACCTTTTGGTCCGATCCAGCAAGGCAGTTCTTACTATGCTCCAGTCTTGCTTTTGATTAAGTCAATTTAGGCTGCAATCCTGTAACCAGGGAGCAAGCCCCATCGAACTACATGGGACTTACTTTCTTAGGCAGTCATGTTTATAGGGCTGCAGTGTGAAAATCTTCATTCATTTTAACAAAAAGTATACTTTGCTCACAATGAACTGGCTGGCTGAGAGCATAATGAGAACTGCCTTCCTGTATGGAGCCAAAGGTCTGTCAATCCAAGCATCCTGTATCCAGCTCAAGAAGTTCACAAGCAGAGTGTAGCAGGGAAACCCTCTTGTCCTTTGTTCTTGGCATCTGCTAGCAGAAGTGTCTTGCTTCTGTCTGTGGAGCAACCGTGTCCACGTTACAACTGAGGCCAACAATGTAGGACCTTGTGGGGACCCTCTCAGCAGAATGGGTAGAAGGGCCCCTAAACACAGCATTGTTAGCAAATGAAGTAATGCACATTTCCAAATGAAGGTGGAGATCATGGACTCCATAGCCTAAGCTTGCCTTGCTGCACCATGCTTTAGCTGTCATGGCTACCAGCCACTAAAATTCTTTCCTCCAAGAATTTATACATAAGGGGGGGGGGAACCAAAATAACCAGCGGAATTGTTGTACTTTGCTGACCAAAGCGATGTGCGGACTTTTTAGAGGAAGGGAATCTTCTGTTAGTAGGAGAGGTGAAAGGCCAATTCTGCCTTGATAAAAACAATCTAATTTCTGACGTTCTCTCCCACTCCCAGATTTTGCAGATAGAATTTCCCTATCTCTTTTTCCTGGGTTTGGCCACCTACCCTAGCTTCTTCTACACAGTGTATCGGTTTCTGCGTCACTTTGGGCAAATGGAGGAGCTCAATGCAGTCTATGTATCTGCCAGGTGAGAGATTACCTGGACACCCAGATTCTCTTAAGAGGTGTGTGTGTGAGAGAGAGATGGCCCTACCATTCATCAGATAGGGGTGAAAGGTGGGAAGGATGGAGCAATGATGAGGTGTTGAAGGATGGAGCCCTGTGTGCCCTTGCCTTCAGATATAGTGGAGAGGCAGTCCTATGCTGAAGTTCAAAGCAAGATTCAGTTGCCAGTCCAGTCAGCTCCTGTAGGTGAGCACATAATCTTCTCCCACACACCTCAAGACTACATAATATCTTTGGCCCACCTTAGAAATGGGTTAAAACAATTCGTAAAACCAGGTCACCTGTGTGTTCTTTGGGAAACCCACCTGCTGCAGTTCCTATAGTCCAGCACAAGGTGTCATTGTTGCTTTAGCTACTTCCACAGGCACTTGCCAGGCTCTTTTCCACCCACCTATCAAAGGTCACATCAGGGTCACCTGCTCAGCAGGTGGAGCTTTATTGGAGGATTAGTCTCTAATGCTTTGGGAGCGGAAAGGGTTAATTGCCCCCACCCACCCCTTCATTTTACCTCTCTCTCTCCCCCCCCCTCGCCTACACCCTCCCACTTCCCACATCAGAGACCTGATCCTTCCTCACAAACCAGGCTGGGATTATAGGATTAGCCTAAATCATCCTGTGAGCACGACTTCCTGCTAAGCGAGGGAGGGAGGGAGAGATAGATAGGGGAAGAGATGATCTGGCACTCAGGGGGTTAATTCTGCTGCCTGATTAGCTGCAAATGGGGGGATGCCTCCTCCCCCCACCCCCAATCTTCTTAGCCAGCTTCTCCCAGTTTAAAAGAGGCAGAGGCTAAACCCAGGGGACTCCCTGCTGCGGTGAGGGTTTTAAGGAGATGAATGGGCAGATTCCTCTCCCTCCTTCCGCCACTCTTCCCTGTCCCAAGCCTCCCGCTCTGAGTCACCACCCCAAACCTCTCCCCGCTTCTGATCCTCCTATAGAGTCCAGCAGCCCCAACCCGCATCCTCTCCCTGCCTCCCTCCTATCAGCATCCGCTTCTTCCCTTTCCTCCTCCGGCAGCAGCGCAGCCCCTGTCTCCAGTCCCCAGGCTCTGCTGCCGTTGCTTCACCCTGAGCTCCTGGCTGCGCTGATCCTCCTCGCATCCTCCTTCCGCCCGCTCCTCTCCTCCGCCAGTCCCTCCACACACCACAGGCCACTGTCTCTTTAAGTTCCCTCCCGCACTGTGCTGACAGCTGCTCCCTGCTCCCCCTCCCTCCCCTGGCTCTGTCTCTCTGTCTGTCACAGCAGCTCTGCTTGGGACCAACCCGCACACCACCGCCATCCCCCCCTTCCCTCTCCATCCCCCCTCGCCCCCTTGGATACCATGAGTCTTCCTCGAGGGGAGCGCCTGGAGGGATCCTAGCCCCGCTGACCCCCCCATCTGTGTGGCCCCCTCCTCCTCCTCTTCCTCCTCCTCCTCCTCCCCCCCCTCAACCCTGCAGCCTGAGCGAGATGTTTCACGCCTTGGTAGCAGGGGGCATTGTCTTCCCCGGCCTCTTCTTGTTGTCCAAGAACGGCCTCAAGTGGCTGCCATGGCTGCGATGGGAGGAGGCCGACGCGGTCATCGTCTCCGCCAGGTAACCAGGGAGCCAGGGGAGGGAGGATGCAGCCAGGGTCCAGCAGCGGAGGGTGGGCCGCATCAGGCGAGGGTGGGCATCCAGCAGGCCTCAGGTGTGAGGGGCTAGGACTCTTCCCTCCCATATTTTCTTGAAGGATGAGGGTGGAAGCAGTGGGTCCAGGGCTTCAGGGAAAGGGGCAGGCTCCTTTGAAAGGGGAGTGGTACAATGGCATAGAGAGGATGGGCTATGAACTAGGTTTTTCTAATGAGGTTCTTATTTTAAATAGGTCCTAGAATGAGGCGGGGTTGGGAGCCAGGTTTCTTGGGTCCATTGGGATTGGAATGGGGTGCAGTAAGTTGCAAAGTGGCTTGCCCTAGTGGATCCATGGGCATATCTGCAAGGAAGCAGAGGGACAGATCTGCCGGATTCTCTGGGAGAGGTGGAGTGTCTGGGACCATGAGCCAGACCTCTGGGTTTCTCAAGGAGAGATTAGGGCATATTAATTGGGAATCAAGAGCTGAGCTAAAGCTGAACTCGGGTGATGAGGTGTCACTATCCCACGATGACAACCAATAGAAGCAGTAACCCATATAAACCCAGGGTTCCTCTCAGCAAGATGTTTGGAGCCCAGCACTGAGGAGATTGGTGAACCCAGGGTTAGGGTTAGGGTTTGGCAAGGTCTGTGCATTGTGAGGGATGAGATTCCCTAGGATCTGCTGTTAAGAGGGTGTTTCAAGAGATCAAGGCTGTTTGCTGGGCTTCCCAGGAGTGTCAAGACACTTTGTCTGCTCAGCGTTTCCAGGGGGACGCTCTGGGGCAGAATGTCTGGTTGCTCTCATTGCTTAGTGTATATATCTAGGAGCTCAAAAGCTGCACCAGGGTTGGCAGTCTCTGGTGATCACATGACAAGGCTGCGTGTCAGGGTCACGGAGCAGCTGAGGCTCTTAGCAATTGTTGCTGCTCCCCTAAGATGACCTTAAGATAGCAGCTGTTCTGGGATGGCAAAGAGCATGGATTTGAAGGTGCTTGGCAGTGCTCAAGGTGGAGGAGGCCCAGATCAGCTCCAAGGGGCATTTCATTGCTCTGAGGTCTGCTGGTCTGGATTCCAGGGGTCAGAACTGGAATGGTGAGCAGGCTATTGAGTCCAAGAGAAGAGAGGGGCAATGGCAGTTAACCTTGTTTTTGTTTCCCCCTTCTTCCCTACAACAGGTTTGTCTCCTCAGTGCAGGCCATCATGGCTTCCACGGTCGGCTACATCGTCTCCTCTTCCTGCAAGCACATTATCGACGACCAGTAAGTCAGCATTTGCTGTGTGCATGCCAGCCCAGCACTGCAGTGCGGTAACCTCTCTCCCCCTGTGTCTCCCACACCTTTCCCAACCTCACTTTCTGAACGCGGCCCAGCAGAGTGTTGGCAAGGTCACACTAGTGAGAAACCTGACACCCTCACCGGGATGGGCACCAAATTTAGAACAGGATGACAGTGACATGTTACAGGCAGATGTGCAGCAATGAGTAGGGCTGGGAAGGAGTCAGTACAGGGAACTGGAAGGCACACACAGCACAGGAAATGAAATAATCTTACCAGCAGGAGGTGCTGTGGGGAACAGCATTGGTGGAAGCAGTGGCTTGTGGGAAGAGGGCAGTGCCTTGCTGTTTCTGCCTCATAAGAAGGTATTTGGGAGGTCGTGGGAGAGTAAAGTTGGGAATTTTGCTTTTGGAAGCTGCTCCCACTTGCTACAATTCCAACAGGGGGTGCTGGAGAGAGCAGGGCAAAAGCAATGGCAATGACTGAGGCAGATTGGCCTGTGTGGCACAGAGCGCTGTCCGTGGTGCTGCAGAAATGCCAGCCTCATTCCTCGAGCTTCTAAGTTCAGCACCATGGGCAGCTCCCTCTTGCACAAACCTTCCCAAGGTCCCACACAGTTCATGGGGCATCTAAGTTGAGGATTCCCAGAGCGTGGGCTGGAGAGAGAGCAAAGGGGCAGGAGCTGCTAGTCCCACTGGATTCTAGGACAGCTGCCAGACCTCGGTCTCTGCAGAGACCAATTTGGCAAGAGGGCAGCTCTGCAGGGCAAGCAGGACCATAAACACAGCAGGAACCCAGAGAGCTCCTGGAAGGGGGACGGGATAGAGGTGTGGGGTGTGTATGTGTCTGGGCCTTTTCCAATCCGCCATCCCTTTTTGCTTTGCCATCAGGATTGCTTCATTTCACGCTAATGAATTTAGCTGGGATTAGTCCCTTCCCCAGGACAGGCTAGAATGGGGGGCACGTGTGCTAATTCTCCCCTAGGATAGAGCAGGGCAGGGGATTAGACCAAAGCAACAGCTGTTTCTACTGCTGATTTGCGTTCTTTGGATTCATAATTGGCTTTATTGGGCAACCAGTGATGACGAATTCCTAGGCTCCCTAGAGGGGGGAGTGGGCTCTAGCAGGTTACATCATATGGAGGCTGGCTATCTGGGTTCTTGGAGAGTAAACTCCAGCTGGTTAGAGCAAAGCAGTTAGAGGCGGGAGTTGAGGATTCCCTTAGGGCAAAGAGAAGAGTTTCCAGATTTCTGTATATCCATTACAATGCTCTCACTGTGCCCTTTGCACTGGGAATCTCCTATTGGGAAGCAATGTGGGTGAGGGCAGGCAAGCTTTCAACTCTTCCGAAGCATTCCCTTAACTGACCCCAGTGCCGGGTTCCTGATATCATCTTTACAGTCCTGTAGCACATAAACCGTCTACCAGCACCCCCACCCCATCTGAATTCTGCTTGGATCCCACCTGCCCCATTTTGGTCTCCAAGCTGAGCACCCCACAGCGTCTCTTGGGCCCTGCATCCCGCATAGCACTGCAGCATCCTGGCTGCTTCTCTGGCATTTGGCCTAATCACCTTGCATGGAGCCATCAGCACAAATGCCCAGGCAGGCTGCAGTGGTGAGGGAGGAGAGTGACGAGAAGTCAGCTGGGGAGGTGGCAGTAAGGAAGTCACAGCCCAGACTTAAAGAAACAGCACTCCATTTGCCTTCCTTTCAGCCTGAAGGGGGAAAGGGATCAGGGCTAGAAGCACCTTTTTCAGTCTCTGAATTCCCCTCTTATCACCTGAAATGGAATCGGATTAAGGCCAATGTCCTGGCTTTATTTACATTAATCCTATTACCTTTTATAGAACTTGTGGACGTCTAAATAAGCACAAGGTCGGAAGCATGGTTCGCTGCCGGTAGTCAGACAAAATATCCCGGAACTAAGGGGATTGAGGGTGCCCTGACTGGGGGTGGCAGTGGGGCTGCGGTCAGGATTGAAAGGCAATGTCAGGACAAGGTGAGGTAGGAATGGCAGCCCGTAGCTTGGATATGGCCATGGTCAGCGTGGCTTGGAGAAACAACAGGGAGCTGTTAAACCACAGAGAGCCCAGCGTTGTGAGAGCAGAGAGCAGGAATGGGAGAACTTGGGAGGTATGGGCAAGGCTTTGTTCTCATTGACCTTGTGTGAGCAGAGCGCATCAGCAGGTCATCAATACTCATTGATCATGGCCATGAGCCTGTTCCAAGGGGGTGGAGCACCTCCTCTTGCTCCCCCCTCCCCATGGCTGGAATTCCCTGCTGAGTCACTGCCAGGACTGTGTCTTGCTCACAACCTTCCCCTGCTCTAGCATTCTTTCTCCTCCTTCTGCAGGCACTGGCTGACCTCCACCTACACCCAGTTTGCCATCCCCTACTTCATCTACGACATCTACGCCATGTTCTTGTGCCACTGGCACAAGTACCAGGTCAAAGGGCACGAGTCGGCTGGCACCCGGACGCTGCGCAACGTCGTCCGTGCCTACTTGCACAAGGAGTTCCTCATGGTGGTCCACCATCTCTTCATGGTGCTGGTTTGCTTCCCCATGTCCGTGGTGAGTGTGGCCTGGCGTGGGAACCTCTGTACACAGGAGGAGGAGGAGGAGGAGGCGAGGAAGGGATGGGATGGGATGTCAATGCGTGGAGCAGAAGTGGGGCAGAGGGGCTGTGTGCTTTAGAGGCTGCTAACGGCCACCCCATAAAGTCACCCTTTTCGCTTCCCCCCACTTCAGCTCTGGCGCCAGGGCAAGGGCGATTTCTTCCTGGGTTGTATGTTGATGGCTGAGCTCAGCACCCCTTTTGTCTGCCTCGGCAAAGTCCTCATCCTGGTAAGTATGGCCCAATCCTGTGGGTTTTCTGGGGAGAGGAACGAGAACCAAGCGGGGCAGAGCAGGTTCTTTGGCTTCCTGGAGGGAGCTGGTGGTGGCCTGACTGCCCTCTCAACCCCTCCTCTTCTTTTCTGCCACAGTACAAGCAGCAACACACCCTTCTTCATAAGGTGAATGGGATAATCATGCTGATCACATTCTTCTGCTGCCGGATCCTGCTCTTTCCTTACATGTACTGGGTATACGGGCACTATGCCGGCCTGCCCCTTTATCGCGTGCCCTTCTCCATCCCCGTCGAGTACAACTTGGGATCGGCCATCCTCATGGCGCCCCAGGTTTACTGGTTTGGCCTCATCTGCCGCGGCGCTTTCCGCGTGTACCGCTCCCAGGGCGCTGCCAAGGATCAGGTGCTGCGAAATGGGCACAGACCAGAGACGCAGGTGCTGGACTGATGACACCTCTCCCTCCTCAGCCACAGACGGACAGACCACATTTCCTCTAACTTATTTATTTATTGGGGTATGGGAGGGACTGGATGGATTGGGGGAGTGGGCTCCTAGGCCAAAGGGGATTTGGGGAGGCCTTGAAAGGCGTTGCGGGGGGCGGGGGGTTCCAGTGAAGTATTCGGAAGGGACACAGACAAAGACAATAGTTCTTTGGTGCAGTGTGGGGTTCCTTTGCTGAAAGCAGCCCTCTAATATTGCAACACTCAGTATTTTGAAACTCCTCTGGGGCGGGGATGGGGGTAGAGTCCTAAACCAAAGGGATATATATATCTATGATGTTTCTTTTACAGAGGGACTTTCAGGCCAGTGGTTATATAGGAGGGCTGAGAACAGGGTACATGGATGAAGTTTCTTTGAGGCTGCAAGATAAGAACAAGGCATCTCTAGTGTGTTAGGGGCTCTCGCAAGTCACCCCCCCCCCAAATATTATGTGTGCTATTTATTTCCACACAATGCTGTGAGCACCCCAGGACTGCCTGAGCCCATACTAGGCAAGGAGACAACTCAGTTATTTGGGTGGGGTGGTGCAGTTTCTTGGGAACAGAGAGAGATGCTAGTGATGGGGGTGGGGAGGTAGGGAAGAGACACAACGGGGGCTTTTCTATACTATTATCCATAGAGTCACAGTATCACAGCTATTATTAAAAGGGGCAGGGAAATAGTCTGGATTTCCTCACACTGTATTGTTAGGGGTTCTATCAGCAGAATTAGGAATTGTTGTAGGGTAGCTGATAGGGAAACACCCTGGAATTTTTGGATGCTGCTAAATTGCAAGTGATCTTCAGTATTACTGTGATGCCACCTGCCCAGAAAACCCCCAAATGCTGTATAAAATGTATCCCCTTGCACTGGGAAGGTTCCAAGAGGTGTGCTTCCTATCATGCACCCACCCCTCCCTCCACCTAGCAATAACCAAGCCTCTTGCCTCCACCTCCTCCTCTGTTTGGCACACCAACCCCTTCCCTCTTCCCTCCTAGGAACGCCCATTCCATGGGGCAGGGATCCAGCTGTAAATAGGGGGTGGGCGGGCTGTATTTATAACCTGAGGTCTGCAAAAGTATTAAAGGAGCCTTTATCTAATGCCAGCAGAGGTCCCATGTGTGTCTTTATTACTTCTCCCTGCTAAGCCTTCCACAGGCCGCTCGCAGCCCTGAACTTAGGTCTGTCTGCTGTTTAAGCCCTTGTGTGCCCCATAAACCAAACCTGCCAATCCCAGCTCCCCTTCCCCCTTTGATTTCCCATTGGCACATCACACCAATCACAAAAGAACCCCTCATTCAATAGCCTTTTATTGAACAGGGGGAAAGACAAAGGGTCGTTGGTTGGTTGGTTGGCTGGCTACAGAGCCCCGTCTGCTGATCACCTGGATGTTTATCCTGCATTTGACTTCTTGAAGATCCTGAATGAAATTGCGGAAGAAGAAGGGGAGGGAGTGACATTCCATCCGTGGAGGTGGGAGTAAATAATTACATCCAAAGGCAATAAGGAGGAAAGGAGAATACTTGCAGCATAACATACACCGGCCAAAATGACACGTACACTTTAGATATGATCTGATAGAGGAAGAACAACAGGATGAGTATAATGGATCCCACTAGGATATAACGCAGCTGGTGAGGGAATGAACCTGTAGGGGGCAGAGAAGAGGGTTGGTAGGGAATTACTGTCACAGGGAAATAGGGCAAGGCTAGAGCAGAGCTAGGGCAAGGAGGAGGAAGCCCAAAGCAGCCCTGAATCATTCTGGAAAGGGAGGACAGCAGAGATTAGGCCTAGAGCAGGGTGAATCAGGCCATTAGTCCACCTAGCTTAATATGGTCAACTCAGGCCATCAGTAGTGCTCTGGGTCTTTTCCAGCTCTTACCTGGAGATGCCAGGGATTGAACCTGTTGGGACTTGGTGCCTGCAAAGGCTGTGCTCAGCCCCCTCCCCTGCAGGTGCTATTGGGGAGGGAGCGTTTGAGATCTGAGACAGTAGAGAGGGTCAAGAGACAGGAGTGGCAGGGGGACTCACTTGGGGGAATAAACTCAGGCTGCTCTCCAATGAGCTTGTAAACGGCAAGGATCTTCTTCTCATCCGAGTCGGGATAATCAAACCAGAGCGGCTGATGTCGGGACAAATCTGGCTCGGTGGCATTCCCTGGGTTTCCTGCACGAGCTGTGGGCCCCAAAAGCACCTCCCATCAGTGAGCGCTTTTAGCATTCCTGTGATTAGTCCATTTACCTCATTACAAACACAAGCACACACACACACAAAATCTGTTTTCCAAGAAACATTTGCTACCAATTTCCTGTTCCATGAACAGTCACAGCCTTGCCACGCAGCAGCAATGAATATTTCTCTTCCAGCCAGCCACATGCTAATCCTTTATCGTAGCCCTGATTTAGGTCTAACCCACCGCAAACTCCTTTTGGCCTCACGAACAGTTGCCCCACACAGCCCTTTACTTTGCTTGGGCAAGAGAGGAAGTTAAAAAGGAGCAAATGTTTCCTGCTACAATCTGTGCTGCAAGATGAATGTGGAGAAGGAAGGAGGCCTCAGCAATCCAACATCATCAGAACCTTATTGGGACGATAATCTCCACCCGGAACCTATTTGGAAGCTACTGCGGTAATGGGGAATTTTGGCAGTAACTATATCACTTCAACAAGTATAACATGTAAAGTAGTTTCAAAGGGCCTTAACTTGGTTGGTTCAGGGCTGGAACCATCCCTAGCCATATAAAAATAATGCAAGATCGTTGACACATTTCTAGATCAGAATCCAAGGACTCCCTGTTATGGCTTCCAATTAAAGCAGTTTAAAACGAGTAGCGTGGAAATGCCCAGGGTCGAAATTATACTGTGGAGAGACCCTTCACACAGCCAGATGAAACAGCCCAGGGTTCATAAGGCAAGGTCTAGGAAGCAACCTTAAACCTAGATCAGTATTGTCTACCCCAACTGGCAGCAGTTCTCCAGCATCTCAGGTGGAAGGTCTTCCCCATCATCTCCTACTCCAGACCCTTTTCACGGGAGATGCAGAGACTGAACCTGGGATCTTCTGCCTGAAAGGAATAGCACTGAGCCACAGTCATTTCTGCAGCACTCACTGCTGCTGGGGATAAGTGGGGTGGAAGGATGCCTAGTGGAGGAAGAGCTGTGTTCACCTGTCACAAACAGAGGACTACTCAGGATCAGCTCGGAGAGATTTGTAAAAGTGTACAGGAGCTGGAGTAGCAGAAATTGCCCTCTGCTCAGCATAGCTGCTCTCCTGGCCACACCCACTTTCTATGATCTCACAATGGATGTGCCTCCCATCTCTGACCAACACTCCCTCCTTTCTGGCCTTCACTTAAAAGCCAAGATTCTTCCCACCCACCCCCAACAAACCCAGGATCAATGTTCCCACAAGAAGACAACTCCATACTTTAAATGAAAATGAATAAGGAGATTACATGGAATAGATTGCTTCAGTGTTTATTGTACACTTGTACGAAAGAAAAAAAGGCACATTCAAGGGAGGCTCCGATGGCCTGGGAAATTTTTTATTACATTCTATGTTTGCAATGGTACTTAAAGCAAGCTCTCATCCGGAAGGGAAGCATCCATTTCCAGCATCTATCATGTCTCAGAAGGCTTGGGCAAAATCCCCAACAATCCTCCGGCAGCTGTAAAAAGGTTGATAGGGGAAGAACCATCTGTGATGAGTGTGGATTGAATGCCCAGGCCCTGGAGTAGTTTTGCCTGCATGGAAGATAATTTGTTTTATTAATAATAATATAATTAAATCTGTATACCACCCTTCATCCAAAGATCACAGGGAAGTTCACAACCTAAAAATATAAAATGAGAACACAAAATAAAATAACAAAAACCAATAACCCCCCTCCCACTAACACATTTTAAAAGGCATAGAACATCAATCAGCCAAAGGCCTAGTTAAAGAGAAACATCTTCACTGGTGCCTAAAGATATGTAATGGAGGCACCAGGCAAGCTTCCCTGGAGAGGGCATTCCACAAATGGGGAGCCACCACAGAAAAGGCCCGTTCTTGTGTTGCCACCCTCCAGACATCTCATGGAGGAGTCACATGAAGAAGGGCCTCAGAGGATGATTGCAGGATCTGGGTTGGGTCATATGGGGAGAGGTAGTCCTGAGCCATTTAAAGCTTTAAAGGTCAAAACCAGCACTTTGAATTAGGCCCGGAAACTAATTGGCAGCCAGTGCTGTCAGGCCATGATCAGTGTAATATGTTCAAATCGTATTGCCCAGGTGAGCAACCTGGCTGCCAAATTCTGCACCAGCTGAAATTTCCAAACCATCTTCAGAGGCATATAATGTCTTGCAGTAATCTAATCTGGATGTTACCAGAGCACAGACAACCAAAGTTAGGCTACTCCTCTGCAGATAGGGGTGCAGCTGGGCCACCAGCTGAAGCTGAGGGAAGGCACTTAGTGCTACCCACCCCTAACTCCAGAAGGTCGATGGTATTGAGAGCCACTGAGACGTCAAGGAGAATTAACAGGGACACATTTCCCCTGTCTCTCTCCCAACAGAGGTCATCATACAGGGCAACCAAAGCAGTTTCTGTGCCAAAACCAGACCTAAACCCCGACTGAAATGGAAATAGAATCATTTTCCTCCAAGAATGCCTGGATCTGGTCCGCAACCCGCTCAAGGACCTTGCCGAAGAAGTGAGATAATTCATCAATCCTCTTGGCCAAAACACAGCAATCTCTTAGGATTCCCTGTTGCTAACACTCAAGTTCTGTTTTGCCCCCCACATCCCTCAAGTCCTTAGGCCAGGTCAAGGTACATGCCTTAGAAAAAGCTCAGTTATCTTCTACACCTGGCAGGGCCATCACCTGTTGCCTAATGGAAGCCGCCAGCAGGGATTGAAATGGGACCAAGCACAAAATTTGCCACTGAGCTCTGGCTCCTTCCCCGATAAAAAGTGACAACACTTCTAAAGAACCCCTCCCTACTGCTCCAAGACCCTCTCTCCTCTCCCCGCTTCTCACCTGCATCTCTGGGCCGGCCACAGCAATGTCACGGATAGTGCTGGCCCCCAGCGCACTTATCACCGCCTCGAATTTCTTCACTTCAACAGCAGCCAGAGCCTCCTCACGAGCCACGTCCAGCTCGGCTTGAGTCTTGGAGAAGCGCAGCTCCTGCTCTCGCGCTTGGTCCAGGCGCTGCAGTTCCGACTCCTGCAAGGGATGGTGGGGAAGAGAGTGCGCAACATGCTCAGCACATGGGACAATGGCAACCGGCATAAAAGGGTTTGGGTTGTTTTTCTGAAATAAACATTGCACCTAGGACGACACATTGGTTTGGATCCAAACATCTGAGTGGAAGCAAAAGCAGTCCACTAGCACTGTTCCTTAGACCAGGAGCAGAGATGGTCTTGGATTACAGCTCCCACCATTCCTTGCCATTGACCATGGTGGTCGATTATTATATATTATAGTAGATTTATCTATACCTCGCTGTTTCCCCTGGCAGGACTCAAGGTAGCTTGAGTTGGGAATTCACCACCATCTGGAGGCCCACAGTTTTTAGCCAGCTCTACCTTAAAACATCTGCACAAGAGCCCAGACGTAGTGCAGCATGCAATCTTGATAACTGGGTCTCATAACTCCAATTATGGAAGAGCTTTACACCAAAGGAAAAGCATTTTTTCCACCTACTTTTCTTTCCCAATGTCCTGGAGACAAGGGTATAAAGAGAGGCCCCACTTCAACAAGAGGGAGATGGCTTTTGTACACCGAAAGGCACCTCTGAATCCAGTCCAATGTATTTAAAAATTCAAATGTGCCGCTAATACAGTCATCATTTCTTCTAAACAAATTTGGGCAGCTGACAGGGCCTAGGGCTCGCCAAAGGAGCCACCGAGCCAAGGGCTCCTGGAACAGCTGAGTCATGGAATTTAAAAAGTCCTCCAGGTCAGGCGTTCCCAAGTGTAGTGTTCTTGATGTATTGATTAAGAAACATTTTCTTAATCCGGAATTTTCAATTCAGCTCAGACAGGGGTAGAATGCTAGAGCTGAAATGGATCTCAGCATGCCGTCCAACTCAACTATATCTCTGTGCAAAAAAAAATCCACTACTGCAGCAAAATGCCCCAACCCTGGCAAGTGCTAGAGAACTGTGCTTACAAAACAGAGAACCAAAACAATGCTATTATTAGGGCTAAAGGTGCAGTTATGAGTTAAGCACAGAAAGGAGGAGGATAAGCAAGCTTGTTAGGAGGGAATTTATAGCAGTTGGAAAAATGGTGAAATTGACTGCTAAATTAGAAGGGCACAATGATGAAGTGTTTAAGGAGGAAATGAGACGACGGATGGTTTATCTATCAAATTATCACCCATAAATGAAGTCGCAGGCAAGTTTTTAAATATAAGCTGTGGATTATCGAAACAGCTAATAAAAATTAGTTAAACAAACATCAGGAAAGAAGGGGTGGGAAGTCAAGAAGAAACTATGTATGTATGTATGTACAAAAAACTGGTGACAAATGCTTTGGAGATTAAAAAAAAAAGAATACAAAAAAAGAAGAAGAAATTATAGCAGTCAACATAGTTTTCAGATGAGTTTTCCCAGTAGCCTGCAGCACAGTGGTACCTTGGTTCCTGAACGGCTTAGCTGTCGAACAAATCGGCTCCCGAACACCTCAAACCTAGAAGTGTTCCAGTTTGCGAATGTGGCTTCCGATTGAGTGCAGGAAGCTTCTGCAGCCAACTGGAAGCCACGCTTTAGTTTTCAAACGGTTTCGGGAGTGAAACGGACTCCCAGAATGGATTAAGTTCAAGAACCAAGGTACCACTGCATTCTACTAGAGAGGGGAGCAGGAGAGCCACCACTGTCTTGGCGCCAAGAGGGAGGCAAGACTAGGAAAGAACAAGAGGACAGAGAGGAGCTCACCGTCTCTATGGCCGTAGCTTGGGCTTTCAGCTTGGCCTGCAGTACTGCCCCTTCACCTTCAATCCGGGCAGCTTCTGCCCGTGACTGGGCCTCAGCCTTTGCCGCCCCAGTGCTCTCGACCGCTGCGCTGTGGGGAGAGGAGTGAGGGAAGGTGAAGCCCCCCAGAGCGTTACTTGCCCGCTGGGCCGATGCAACGCTCCAGGCCCCTTCAGAGCCTCAATCCCGACTCGCTCACCTCAGTGCTTCCAGCTCCAGCAGCTCCTTCCGGGCCCGTTCGGCCTCGGCCTGGTCAAGGATTTTCTGCCGCTCAAGACGTCCCCGAGCCTCTTGCTCCAGCCTCTCTGCTTCGTGCCTGAGATGTGGGGGGAAGAAAATGGTATCAGAGAAGGAGAAAACGGAAGGGCAGAATGGGCACGGCAGAGATTCATCCATCTGAAGGACTGCAAAAAAGTTGTCACCCTCCTCTCTTGGTCTGAAGCTCTGGTGGTCTGAAAGGGAAAGGGTGTGGGAGAGACTGCTTGCCACTTGTGGGAGGGTCAGGAAGATGGAGAGGGACAAGTGAATAGGAAAAACTCATTGTGGGGCTTGGATGTTTTGAAAGCAATAGATGTGGACACATTAATGGAGCCAAGAAAGGAGCCTGAGAAGCCTTAAACTGCCCATGCAACTGCCAAGACATGCTTGAAAGTGTGGCACCTCAATGACCTGCTGAAATTTCAGAAGCCAGAGAGATGCCCGAATCAGATTTCCAGTGGTTGCAGAGCCCTGTTTAGCTCCTTGCCTCTTCTCACAGCTAGCTAAAGCAGAACAAGCAACAGGACACGAGAGGGGTGTGCACAGCTGTTTTGTTTGCCCAGCGGAAAGGGCTGCTTGTCTTTGAATGAGAGCAGAGCTGAGCCCGGGGTCTGGACCGAAGAGACCACCCCCTCCCAAATCCCTAATTTTATTGTACCACTTGCGTGAGTTAATTGGGAGGTACACTGGGAGCTAATCTTGGGTGGAAAGAGAGCTATAGCTGCGTAATTCCTGGTGGGCACAAAGACCAGCTTTCATTTGGTATACTAGGATTTTGAAATCTACATGCCATGTGCATGCAAAATACTGGATGTGTGCGCACACACTGGATACAGAAAATACTCCTGCCTTTTAAAAACAGGAATGAGTTTTAGTTTTTCTGTTTTATTTTTAGGGTGGTTTTCATGTATGTTATTTGTTGTCTTAAGTCGCTATGAACTACATTGGTTGTTGTTGTTTTTAAAAAGCAACTAGCATGGTTTCTAAGGATTTTCCAAAATGATACTGCATGTATCATGATGCTCCAGAGTCAAAATTCTGGACAGATGGTTGTTTCATGGACATTTTGCCCTAATAGGGGAACAGGAATAACAGGCCAAAGAGGAGGAGGGACCAGGCAATGCTTTGGCCAAGGAAGTGTCACATGGATTGGAGCGTAGCTGGGAAAGTGTCGGCTTGAGGGTCCCCCCCCCCCCGAGAGGTTCCTTACTTGGCAGCTGCCTCCTGAGAGTTGGTGGTGATCTCAATAGCCAGCTGGACGCTTTTCTGGAGGGCATCTCGCGTCCTCTGGTCCACGGGCTCCACGCTCTGGATGTCGATGCTGCTGATGACGAGGCCATTGGGGGCGAAGCGGAAGGAGTCGCGCAGGGTCCCTTCCCCATCGAAGCCAAACACAGCAGCACAGATCAGGCGGTTCGAGTTCTGGCAACATTTATTTCCAGTAAGAAATAGCATTTCACAGCTTCAGCTTCAGCTAATGCATTAGTATAATGAACTGGGGAAATGACAATGCAAAACCAAGATCTGCCACTTTGCTTTAGGCAGCAAAATATATTGGTCTGGCCATGGATATTGAGGAATACAAGACTAAGGAATTCCCCCCCCCCAAACAGAAAGGAAAAAATAGAGACATAAGTATTTGTGCCCTCTGAGTGACAGAAAGTCAAGGGGGAAAACACAGCTCACCTTATGGAAGTCGTCAAAGGTGACGGCAGCCACAGCCCCCCGGATGCGCGAGGCCAGGGTCTTGCAGGCGTCACCGACAAAATCTAGGACGCTAAACAGGCGGGAAGCATCAGCAGCAGAGGGGAGATCAAAGTTCCTGAGGAGGGAAATTGGTGGATATACTTTATACTCCTCACAGTTGTATAAACAAATAAAAAAAATACATGATAAACAAGGAGTAGGCATATGGATATTACTGTATCTAAATTTGTGTTGTCAATTTGTGTTGTTATTGATATTATGGTTTTTTGTTGTACGTGTCTTTTTAGTTTGGTGTTTGTACTGATTGGAAAAAGCGAATAAAAAAAATAGTACAGGGGGAAAAAAACAACACATGACAGCAGCAGTGTGTAGTCAAGGTTCAGAGAGCCTGCCTGCCTTGGCAGCACCGTCTTCCAGGACTTATGGAACGGGACTTAAGCAAAACATACTTGTCTTCCCTGACAGATACTGTTATCTGTCATCTGTTAGCTAGCTCTGTTAGCCAGCTTGACCTGACCTCCCATGGCCACACCTCATTCCTTCCCTCCAACTCACATTTTGTTTTATTGTGATCCTGCTGAAAAATGACTTTGTGCCAAATAAAATACAGTGGAGATGTGTTTGTGTTTCTGCCCTTTTACTTACATAAGTGGGTCTGGGTCTATTTAAAAACACACCCACCTACCCGGACCAGGAATGAGTGAGGGATGGAAATGACAGTCTCCCCCTGGCATACACAACACACTTTGCTGCAGCCTTGCTGCGTGAAGCTGTTTTCTTCTGGCCAGTTTCCTTCCAGCCTGTCTGCCATGCTGGAACTGAGCCAGAGGGCTGGGAGAAATGGCTTAAATACTACAGAGCACAATGAGGGAAGGTGGAGAATAAACCTGGGGAGCGAGGGGCGGGTTGCCCTCCACTCCGTCAGGTGTTCTTTCTCGTTTAAAAAAGAAATACATCCCACATTTGCTTTACACGTGAACAGGAGACACCTGGGTAACACATGCATCTTCTGCCATCCTGTTTCATTTCATAGAATCATGGAGTTGGAAGGGACATCAGGGGTCACCTAGCCCAACCCCCTGCCATGCAGGATTCTTTCACCCAATGTGGGGCTCGAATCTACAGCCCTGAGATTAGGAATCTCATGTTTTACCAACTGAGCTAACCCAGAGGCTTAAAAAAACCACATATGAATTCTGGGAAGAGAATAAAGTACACAGTGTATGCTTGCATGCGCTGGAAGATTTATAGACAACATAAAAAAGCAACAAAAATACTCAGTTCTGTGCATACTTTCAGCCCTCCATACTGTTATCAACATGTCCCCATCCCCCAGCACAACCTGCTCCTGGCCCACCTGAGGGTCTACCTTTGGCCTCCCAATAGCAGTAGTCTCCAACTCACCAGTTGTAAGCCAGCTGCAGCTGCAGGCGGGCATGGTCGGCCGTTTCAATGGTGACAACATCAGTGAAGAAATCCGGCCCCAGGAGGAGGCAGAGGGCGCGGCGAGCATGGGGGCGCTTGGGTCGGCCCCCCGAGAGGCTGAGCACAGTGAACTGCTCATCTGGACCCAGGAGCACAAGTTCTGGCCCAAAGACCACCCTGAGGGGGAATAAAAGGGAGAGGGAGGGGCATTAAACTTCTCAGTCCCTGACTTGGAAATGAACTCTTGAAAGGAACGCTGCACAGACCTTCACAGCCAGCCTGTTCCCAAGCTACCGCTCAACCAGGACAGAACTGCCATCTGCCCTAAACTCATTTAGTCCTGCTGAGGCATTGATTTTCCACAACAGAAGGGGAGTTAAAAGAGGGATTTCGCAAAGCGTTTAGAGCAGTGCAGAATTGACCAGCGATGCCCATCTTTATGACCTCAGTCCTTTCAAAATGCTTACTCACAAGGAAGTCCCATTCAGAAAAGGTCTCCCACAAGGTTCATAAAATGTTTCCACTCGTTTTGAGGCTTCCTATTAAGAGCAGGATTAGTGATGAATCGCCCCTAGTTTTGAAAAGACCTGATCCCATATTAGAAAGTCCTTTCATTAGTGGTTTCCTTTTATTATTTCTAGTCTTCTAGAGAAACTCTCTAGAAACTCTCTAAGGAGCCTGTGGGCCTCACAGAAGCCCTTAGAAGGTTCAAGACAGCTTTGCCTGCCCATCCTGGGCAGAATAAACCCACTGTAAGGCAACCATGTTGTCAAAAGCTCACTGGGAAACAATAAGCTAGGCACAAGCTCTCAACCTAACCTTTTTTTTTTAAATTTTATCAGCATTCGTCATAAAATACAAAAACAAATACAAATACCTAACCTACATTGCAGGGTTGCGGCAAAAAATAAAATAAAATAAAGATATTAAAATGTGTGTGTGCACATGTGCAAGAGTCATGGCTGCTATCTCGAGTTCCTTGAAGGAAAGGTGGGATATGAACACAAAAGGATGCGGGCGAATGAATGAAAACGAACAAGAGAGCTCGCCTGGAAGAAACCTTAGTCACACCATCTGCTTTTGGTGCCAAGGCTCTTGGAACAAGCGCAGAGACAGAGCAGGTGGAACTAGCAGGAGCTAGGGCTGCCGTGTCACTGGCCAATGTTTCCCGATACAGAACCAGAGGTTGCTAGCCGTGGGCCTGCAGAACCCCTTACAGGTGCCTTCCTCCAAGCCCAGCTCACCTGAAGAGCCTCTGCCACAGGGAGAATGCCAGGCGAGAGGCCACAAAACAAAGCAGGAATGCCTGCCGCCTTCAGGCCAAAGGGTTGGTGGCCCTTTGAGTAGCCACTCTTCTCAGGCAAGGGGGGGGGGGCTTAGAGGAGCTAGGTCGAATTGGGAAGGTGGGGCTGCTAAGGCTTCATTCCACCATCATCCGTTGCCAAGAGCAAGCTGCTCACTCGGAGCTTCCCAGGGCAATGCTTTGCCTTGTGGGCAACTCCTGCAGAACAGACAAGCAACCCCTCCACCTACGATTAAGGAGGAAAGGCTTCCTGTTGGGTCAGAGGCCACAAATTCCTGAAATTAATTCTCGAATTTAAGCCAAGGGTGGGGGAACTTGTGGTCAGCGGGCACCCAAGTCCCACCAGCTCCAGCCCAGCAAGGCCAAGGATCAGGAACAATGGGAGTTGTAGTCCAACGACATAACGGAAGAACTTGAGTTTCCCAACTACCGAGTTAAGCAGGACCCTCAAATAACATACTGCTCCCCTCACATTTCACGTTTAGCTCTCTTCCCAAGGGTGGAGGGAAATCTCACACTCCCTCATTGGTTCTCTCACCTGGACTTCCGCTCCTTGTAGTCGTACACTTGCACTGCGGCATTGTGGGGGACACGGTATCTCACGACCCGTGTCCGGTCACGGGCCGCCCCAGTGCCCCCTCCTTCAGATGTATCCCGGGAACGATCAACAACAGGGTCCCTTCCGACAGTCAACAAGGCCTCCACGTGGGGCGGAAGCTCCTTCTCCCACAGCTCCTCATCCTGAGACAGCATGTAAGTGTGGCCAATTACAGCTCGGACCTGTGTGTGTGTGTGTGTGAAAGAGAGAGAGAGAGAGAGAGAGAGAGAGAGAGAGAGAGAGAAGTCAGGATCTATGCTGAGCTCTGGTACAATAGATTGGAATATACTACAATCACATCATTGGCTGAAAAGCCCACCAGAATGACCTGGAATATTATAGCTTCACTTTACACAACCTAGCAAACAAAACGGCTTCTTTCTTTCAAATGCTTTTTCTTTCTTTTTGGGAATTCATTTTTATTAAAAAAAAAAATTGGGGGGGGGAGCAAGTACAAAAGCAAGAAACAAATAACCAACAAACATACTAAGCATTGGAAAGTATACTTTTCCCCTCAATATATTGGAAATAATGACATAGGAAAGGAACCCAATTAGGCACTGGAGAGAGTGTTACATCAAGTGGCGAATGTCTTGCCTGGAGAGCAGTCGTCTTCCCCATCATGCGATATGAGAAACTGGTGGGCTGGTTTGAGGCACATTCTGTTACACAGCATAAGAAAGGAACCACAATTCTTCATAAGGGTTCCTTCTCGAAGGACCTCTGACCACCCCCTATAGTGTTGAGTAACCCTATGGCGCTCAGGAAGTACAACTGACCATACATGGGCCAACCAACCTTTCTGGAAAAACCTGTCCTAGCTTTTCCAACGGAGTGCAACCTCCATGCCAAGAGAAATGCCTCTAATTCCTTAAAGTTTTCTGAGGGGGGCTGTGCACTTTCCGGTGACCAGAGAGCGAGCTTCGGTTCAGCTGCCCCAATAAGCTGAGAAAGAGCTGGGGAAATCTGACCCTGGAACCCTTTGACTTGAACACAGTGCCTCCAGGGGGGCTCTTTCCTGGCACCCTCTCCAGCGGGACAGCAAAACAGCTGGATTGCTGGAGGGACGTTTTACTGGGGTCTCCTGCTGGCGGAAAACGACCTTCAGCATTGCTTCTAGCCGAGGATCATATTCAAGGGACTCTCTCTCGAATCCCTGCAAAGGACCACAACCGAGGCACCAGAATAGAAGTCATATGATATCTTTTGCACTCCCAATGTGTGTGTGTGTGTGTGTGTGTGTGTGTGTGTGTGTGTGAGAGAGAGAGAGAGAGAGAGAGAGAGGCCTGTCCTTAAGCTTCAACTGAAGGATGGTTAATAAATAATGTACATAAATACACAAACTGTGTCCAGAGTGCCACGATACTTTTGTTAGCAGTGACCTCTGGAGGTGCGTGTGTCTCAAGGGTGCTGCTAATTGGTGTGTTTAGGCTGCGCTGTGTAGAGGCTTCTCCAGGAGCAGCCGATATCCGGTAACCGCTGTCCTGCCTGCTCCACTCACCTTCCCCGTCTTGATATCCCGCACATAGATGCCCTCGTTCTCAGCCAGCGGGATGGAGTGGCGCCGCTCCAGCACTTCCACCTCGGCCGGCGGCACGTACTCCAGGGGGCCCTGGATCAGCCAACGGTCACCCGGCTTGTGCGTAACCTCCTCTCCGTCCTGGGTGCGAGGGAGAAAGACAACAGGGGGAAATGGCTCCCGTGCCCACCTGCGCTGAAGCCACCTGTCTTTTCCCTGTCACAGGCACAAGCTCACAGGGGTGGCTGGTGCCGATTAGCACTGGGAGGGCAGAAGGCAGAGCCAAGGGAGGCCAGAGCCAATGAGAGGCAGAGCCAAGCAATTCTAGTTTTGTCCCCCATCCTGCTGTTGCTGCTGAGACAAAAGAGGATTGAACTATATATTATAATTACCCTGTCTAGAGATTTTCACGGTTTTCGCATACTCTGTTTCTGAGACTAAAGAGGAAGCTGCTGACAACAGGGCTGCCCCTGGACTGGTTGGGCTGGTAGTCAGGCAATGGGGCAGCAGAGCCCTATGTGCTCCAACGGACCTGCCCCCACTGCAAGCTCAGGTCCTCCTACCTCGTTTGTTTCTTCCAAGGGGCGAAGGGCACGGAGCAGGAGGCCCTCTTCTTCCGAAAGGATGTAAACGTCTTGGATGCCCTGCTCCAGCCACTCTCCAGGCTGCAGGAAGAACGATATCTCCCCCTGCAGAAACAGCAATGAGGGTTGGGGAAAATCAGAGAGAGAGACAGACAGACAGACAGACAGACTGTGCAGCCAACTTGAGAAATGTGGTGATTCTATTTTTACAAAATGTATATACCACTTACTAGAACAAAAGACCTCCTAAGTGATGCTAGAGTCTAAAGCGATAATTAAAAAATACCACAAACACACACACACACACACACACACACACACACACAATGTCATTATAAAACACTTATACAGTGGTACCTCGGGTTACAAACACCTCGGGTTACAAACACTTCGGGTTACAGACTCCGCTAACCCAGAAGTAGTACCTCAGGTTAATAACTTTACCTCAGGATGAGAACAGAAATCGTGCGGTGGTGGCACAGCGGCAGGCCCCATTAGCTAAAGTGGTACCTCAGGTTAAGAACGGTTTCAGGTTAAGAACAGACCCCTGGAACGAATTAAGTTCATAACCAGAGGTACCACTGTACTCACTAAAGCCACATATCAAGATCACATGCTAAAATTAGATGCCTGGACTTGGTGAAACAATGAAGTTTTTAGCAGGCCCCTGCCTAATATCAATATACAGATAAATAAATTCACCCTCCTACAGCGTAATTACTAGTGTGTAATTACTAGTGTGAAACTCCCATGGCGCTTTCTGAGGTTTAAAGCACTGTGCCCCCAAAGTCCTCTGTGCTACTGTACTTGAGTTTGGGCGCATACCTTGATCACCTTCTTCTGTCCCAGCTGGGGTTTGCCATCTGCTCCAACTGGGTCACAAACCACGCAGTACTGGCAGCTGTTCAGGGTGGTGATATCGACAACACCCAGGACTTCCTCGTAAACATCGGGGATGTGGGCCTCGGTGTCAGCCATGGTGACCAGCCACTCTTCTCCTGTCTTCCGGGAAACACCCTGGGAGTCCCGGAACGTCCTTGAGGCCCGGAGGTGCAGCGCTTTCTATGAGGGAAGGGAAAGAATGAGGCAATGGCATGAATTTGTGGGGAAAACCACCATTGTTTTTCCACAGACTTTCCATACAAGTGACCTCCACAGACACAACTAGTCATTCTGGCTGGCTGTGGTAGCCAATCACTTTCTACTAGCCAGCTGTGATACTGTACCATCATACTGCAATAATATTCAGATGCATTAGGGGGGGAAAGATATAGAACTTCATCAGACTGATGAAGTTATGTAACAACTCAGGTTTTATCTAGAATAATGAACGTGTGATTTTAAAAAAATCTGATCCATTCCACGGCTTTTTGACCATTTTTAATTCTGTTTTTCCTCACACACATGCATAGACTGCATATATTTTCCTATATAAAGGTAAAGGTAAAGGGACCCCTGATCGTTAGGTCCAGTCGTAGATGACTCTGGGGTTGCGGCACTCATCTCGCTTTACTGGCCGAGGGAGCCGGCGTACAGCTTCCGGGTCATGTGGCCAGCATGACAAAGCCGCTTCTGGTGAACCAGAGCAGCGCACGGAAACGCCGTTTACCTTCCCGCTGGAGCGGTACCTATTTATCTACTTGCACTTTGACGTGCTTTCGAACTGCTAGGTTGGCAGGAGCAGGGGATTCGAACCGCCAACCTTCTGATCGGCAAACCCTAGGCTCTGTAGTTTAACCCACAGCGCCACCCGAGTCCATTTTCCTTTATACCGTGGTGTACATAAAAAAGTAATGTGCCATCATGTTCTGCAATTCATGTGGTCACCAGTAGGTGGCCACCCCAACTGCAGCATCTTTATCTTTATCTTTCTTTATATCTTTATTGTCATTGTACAATGAAATTGGGTTTAAATAATAATAACAATAATAATTAAATAATTAAAAAAAATCATTTTTCATTTAAACAATTGTTTAAATGAATGGGGAATGGTCTAGGTAAGCTGTTTAACTGAGCTGTTTAACAGCTGGCTTTTGAAAAACAGGGGGTCATCAGTACTTAGCTAATTGGGAACAACTGGGCTAGAGCACAGGTGAGCCATCCAAGGCCCTTTGCCTAATTTTACATGGCCCAAAGCTGAATTCTATATTTCAAAAAAAAACTTTGCAAGTGGTCAGTTCAGAGCTCTGGCAAAATATATTGACCTCTTCCCTGGCAGCCTACTGAGCAAGGAGGGAGAAGCAGAGGGGGAGCGGCAAAAATAAAAGCTGCCCCGCCCACTTTTTGCTCTGACTCTGGGTAACCTACTTTAAGTGCCTAGGCACATCCTTGCTCAGCTACTGCAGCAAAGACTTGACCCACATGCCTCCTCCACTCACCATGAGGGGAAACAAGCCCATCACTCACCTTTTCAGTCAGGACATAGGCGTCAACGGTATCAACTACTTCCTCAAACACACCCGGCAGGTAAGCCCCAACCCGCTTCACCAGCCACTCCTCACCTGTGAAGAAGAGGGAGTCACAAGGCAGGTCATATCGGAAAAACAGAACACCTTACAAGACTGTGGGTGGGATGGTGGGAATACCTGTCACGCGCTTGTTGCCCTCTCTGTCCTTGCACTCTTTCCGTGCCTGAAGTCTTATGGCTTGGTTGGGCCGAATGATGGTGGCCTGGATCGTCTGCACAACTTCGACCTCCTTTTGTGGGATGTAGGTGCCTATGAACAAGAAGGATGTTATACAAGAAGGTGGGCCTCAAACCACACAGCTGACCTTTCACCAGGCCAGGCTGTTGGGTCCACCTATTGTCTAGTCTGGCGTTTCCCCAAATTTGGGTCTCTGGCTGGTTTTGGACTACAAATCCCATCATCCCTAGCTAGCAGGGCCAGTAGTCAGGGATGATGGGAATTGTAGTAAAAAAACAACAACAACCCAAAACCAAAACCGGAGGACTCAGTTTGGGAAGCCCTGGTCTAGTCTGATCGGCAAAAGTATCAGGTGAAAGCTCTTCACAACACCTCCTACCTGTTCCCTTTAACTGGGGAAGCCAGTGATCGAACCTGGAATGCTCTGTGTACCAAGCATTTGTGCCACAACTGAACTCCAGCTTATTCTCACTTACCAGGCCCTTCAAATAACCATTCATCCCCAGCAACGTATTTGCCGCCATGGTCATCCTCAAAGTCCAAGAGGGCTTTCAGATGCAGGGCGGTGTTAGGCAGGACAACCTGCAGAGGTGTAATACCCTGGAGAGAGGGAGGGGGAGACAGTGAGCAAAGGGAGTCATAGCAATGGAACAATTCCCAAGTCAAAGGCTTCGTGATCAGGTCCTGCTTTTGGATCAACACATGAAGCTTCCCACTGACATCTGGCTGGCCACTGTAAGAACAGGATGCTGGGCGGAATGGGCCATTGGCCTGATCCAGCAGACTCTTCTTATATGTTCTGACTCCTCTGGAGCATCTCAAAGTGCTGAATCTCAAAGGAACGCCCCACCGGATCAGGCCAAATGCCTGACCACATTCCCCTGCAAAGCCCAGAAGCAGGACCTGGGCACAAGAGCACTTTCCTGCTCATGATCCTAGCTATTGCTATTCAGAGGCGTACTGTCTGTGATGATGGAGGTAATGGAACCATCATGGCTAACAGCTGTAGGCCCAAACACATGTGCCCCACATCTAATGGCCCTCTGATTGTGCCCTCACTATGGGGCCCCACTGTGGAGAGGAGAAGCTCACATGTCCTTACCTGCTGTAGCTCTTCCCCTGGGTACAGAGGGAAAGGATCCTGAGTCAGTCTGATCTCTAGGTCGGCATGCCTAAGCCGCACCTGCCCGGCATTCAGCTCTGCTTCACCATCTACTCCTCGGACCACCGGATTGAGGATGACGCAGTAATGGCGAGGGGGCACCATCACCATCTTCACTGGGGCAAACACGATCCTGGAGTGGGAAGCAGGTTTGGAGGGAAGAATTAAAAGGATCAGCTAGGATTGTGGACTTGTGGGTTCTCTGCAGCTGGGAAGGGATCTTATATCTGAGCTTGTTGGCAGCTCAGGTTGAGCAAAGTGACCTCATTATACCCGTAGTCTTGCAAGGACACTGAGGGGAATGATGTGGTAGTTTAAACCAGGTTTGAGTACAGCAAGAAGGGAGCTGAGAAAGGCGTTTTGGTTTTGGCTTGTGCGTTGTACACATCTTCACTCTTTCTCCTTGTTAAAACTTTTTTTAAAAAACAAAACCTCAATGTTTCCCCCTTCTCACCCTATTCAGACCCTTCCCATCGTTTTGTAAAGCACCACTTCTTTCCTCTCAGTGTCTCTCCTTTCTCACTCCATTGCATGACCATTGTGCAACTGGATCCCCTCCACTTCCCTGACTTCATGCAAATCACTTCCAAGCCTACAACAGGGCTGTGCAGTGACAGACTAGTGCAAATAGAGTACAGAAAGGTGAATGTCCTTTGCACCTGGAGAAAGCTTTGGCCTAGGCAAGATTCCACAGTCGTGCCTGTTGTAACATACCTAAGAACTTTATATAGAGTTCTGTTTGCCCTTTCTCCTGGCTGACATTGTTCTCTTTTAGCCATTTTAAAATGATGATTCAGTTACTGTGGTCTCCCTTACGTATAAATAAAACCAATTTATCGAAAACAAAAAACCCAAAACCTTACGGTTAAGGGTGGGCGATGACTCTCATAAATAACTACCGTATTAAAAAGTGAAGTGTATATCTGCGGGAGAAAGAGAAAACAGCAAAGCAGGAAGAGGAGCATAACCACCGCAGGGAATTATTAACACTTGCATCACTCACTGTGTGTGGCACTATTAGAGCCCTCCTGAGGAAAGGGGAGCAAACGGAAACTATCCTTTTTTGAGGCTTGCTCACCTCTCATTGTCTTGGCGGATATACGTCCTGGGTCCCACTTCCACTCGAGTCACGTTTGAGTTCTGGTCCAAGACATGGATGTAATGGTATGGGGGGATCCGGATTATCGATTCAGCTGCCATCTCTCCTCCTGAGAGCGGTTGTAAAGAGAGGGCAATCTGAATAGGATGAACCCGACAGAAGTCTCCACTGCTCTGGGCACACCCTGGACTCCTGAGTCACCTTCCCTCCCGCTTACCCCCTCGGGCAGGGCTTGGAGGAACTGTGCAACACCCTTTGTATCCACATTGTGCTAAAACCAATGCCTTTCGCTGCACTTAATCCTTCAACAAACGGAGGGAACCCAGCCCTGCCCTATTCTGCAGGAACTTAATATACAGCAACAAGGTGCTGCTAAGGGGACACACCCACTTCCACGGAGCAGAATCAAAGTCTCCAGGCAATTACAGGGAAGGTGTTTAGCAATCAGGCACATAAAAAGACTAGGACAGGAAGTTACAGGACCTGGATCTTGTTGAAAATATAAATCTAAGGCTAAACTTCTGGAACAGCTTAGCACTTGGTATGGGGGAGGGGGAGGGGGAGGGAGAAAAAGCAAGACAAATTAAATTTCCAGATAATGGCAGACGGAAAGATCCAGCAACTCCGAATTCCTCATTGCTTTGGTAACCAACCTCCCGATTCTAGATGGCTAGTATCCAGAGTACATCCCAAGCGAAGACGTCTACTAGCTAAAAAGAGGTGGAATCTGCGGGAGGAGAAAACTTACTGCAGAACAGGGCGCTTGTTTTCTGGAGAGTTTTGCAGCCAGGAATTCCCCCTGAAGCTCTCGGTTCCTGGTAGAGGAGGAGCAAAGGAGCGAGTGGGAGAGAACCTTTTAAAGGGAAAGCAGGTTGCTAAATGGATGGTGCAATTTAATTCATGACCCTAACAGCATGGAAGGAATCATAAGGGCAGGGGCCACACTTTGAAAGAATGGGGAGAAGAGACATTGGTAGTTGCATCCCCTAATCATCATATTGGGAGTTCTTAGTCACGACAGACTTACCAAACGGAAGTGGGGCTGTTCATAATAGAGCTGAAGCTGGTTCCTACTTCTCATATCCTAGTTCTAGATTTGCCTCACCATGCAAAGTAGCTTCCTAATTCCCAGTTCCTTATCTAATGAAAGTTCAAAACACTAAAAAAGAACTATATGTCCCTGAACTGAATCACAAGTATGCTGCCCCCCATTCCTCAATTTTCAGGGGACTCCTCCCTTTGAGACAAGCAATGATTTTCTACAATTTAAGGGTTGTAGCCAATGTTTATCCTGCTCAGAGCAGACCCATGGAAGTCAATGGACATGCCTAACTTAGATGCAATCATTTCAATGAGGCTACTCTCACTGAGTAGGACTAGCGTTGGACACAGCCCAAAATGACCATCTTTGCACAACACTCCTATATGTGTGATAGCATCATGTGACAATTAAAAAAAGCAAGGAACTGAGTGAGCAATTCAGGATAAGGTTTGGGACCACACAAAGCATGCACCTGCACAACTGGGAGACTGTCTTCTATGAAATGTTGATGAATCCTCTGGGTGCAAGGAACGGTCAAGTGCATGTCTGCACACGGACCATAGCCAAAATATGTAAAAATATATGTCCCTTGCACCCCAAGTAAGCTTTGAGCTAGATGGAATTCAACACCATCTTACAAAGGACACTCCCCCAGAAGCACGACTTTGTGGTGCTCAGAGCTTATTCTAGCAGTGATGGCTAACCTTGACACTCCAGATGTTTTGGGACTACAACTCCCATCATCCCTGACCACTGATCCTGTTAGCTAGGGATGATGGGAGTTGTAGTTCCGAAACATCTGGGGTGTCAAGGTTAGCCATCAGTGTAGGTGTGCACTCCTAGCTCCTTATTCCCCCCCCCCTACATCTTTTGGCTATTATTCATACGTGAATATGCACTTGACAGTGGCTCATTATCATGGGAAGCTTTGGAGCAGGCAGGATTCCACGCCGTATTGTAGAGAACAGCCTTCTGGATGTTTGGGAACTGGTAACCAACTTCAGCATCATGCCTACAATGGTTGTGGGAGCTGCAGTGTCAGGCAAAAGAAAGAGAAGGTGGGGATCAGGGCCGGCCCACCCATGAGGCAAGGTGAGGCAACCACTGTGTTGATCCAAAGGTGAACTGTTCTGGAAGCTCTGCTAATGCCACCTTGGTAGTCAAGATAACCCAATTAATTGGTAGTTGTTGCAGCAATGAGCTCCTATATATTCATTTGCTTTATTAGAGGCTAATGAGCTTGCTTTGATGTTATCCTTATATGTGGGCTTAGGGTGCTGGGCTCTGAGCCCAGAAAGGGGAACTATCTGTAAGATTTGGGTATTTGCCACCTAAGCCTTCACCTAGTCAGGTGGAGTGATGGAAGTCCTGGCCAAAGTGACGAATGCTGCTTTGTGTGTAAATAATGTATGCAGATTTGCTTGGGTGCGGACAAGCTATGTCCTTGCTGCAGTGTCCGTCCCATGTCTGTAAAGGCTGGGAGACCTGGCATGCTGATTTGCTGGTCTGCAACTTTCTTTTAATAAAGCACTAGAACTGTTCACTCTGACATTTTTTAACATCCTTCTGTGGTATCCCTGCACCCAGCCTCTCTCACAAGCCCTCCTTTGGGCCTGCCACCTCAGGCGGCAGGATCCACGGGGGCAGCAGATCCAGCCTCCAAGGAAAGCACCACCCATGGTGGCAATGACGGCTGTGGCATGCACTTTCTTGGCAGAGCCCCCTCATGCCCACTCTACAGCAGCCTCTTGACAAACAGGAGGTGCTGCGGGTCTCCCTCCCACTCTTGTTCCCAATGTTCATTCCTTTTCCCCTGGCAGTGGGGAGGCACCATTTTGTGGTTTGCCTCAGGTGCCAAAATGTCTTGAGCCGGCCCTGAGGGAGAGTAACAGCTGAAGTTTGAGCCGGTATAAAACAGTGGTGGAAAACACTTCACTTGTTGAAAGCCTGTCCTTTACATAGCTGTAAAGTCACAAGGGAATTCCCATGCAAGGGAAGTGGCCTACCAGATATCGTATCATATCCTTCCTGCCAGATTTTGTATAATCCCACTAGCATATAAAGATACTTGAGACTGACTTACTGTAGGGTTACCAGATTTTTTTCAATGAATCCGGAGACACTTTTCAACTTCAATGGATTTTGTATGGGGACTGATTTGTAAATCCGGGGACTGTCCCCGGGAACGTCTGGTAACCTTAACTTACTGGGGTATTAAAATTGTTAGGGATTTTCTACTTGACCTAGAAGCATTTTTATATATCATGCTGGGATAGGTGGGTCTGATGAAAGCTTGTAAAAAATTCTGAAATTCTGCCTGGTTATTTACTTCTCAAGTTACCATAAATCCTTCAATAAAAAAAGAGGCAAGCAACCCCAATTGCTAAAAGCTGGCAAATTACCAATGATTATTTTAGGGCAGGGCTCCCTTTTTAACAGTTGCATGAAAAGACGGAATACAGCAGGTGCTGCTTTTTCAATCACTGCAACAATAAGGGGAAGAATATAGGGCAGCAGTTACAAGGCACAGGAGCCCTAGCACAGTTGGCCACCCTAACCTATCCTACATCCAGCATAATCATGCAACTTCAGATATAAAAGTTTTTACCATTCACAGTGAATTGTAGCTGTTTTAGGGACCAAGGAATCTCTGCCTGAGATGTCATCCTACAATTCTTATGTTCTTTTGGGGCAAAGCACTGATGCCTAAAGTAATTATAAACTACTTTACATTTGTGTAATTGATGCACACTTGGTATGCTGTATCAGACTACCTAGGCACATCTAGGAATACATATTTCTCTTTAAGTAGTCGAATAATTTACCCATGGGTATGAGCTCAAGCTTTGAATCCTTGCTTCAAATCTAGACAATTATTTATTACAACACAATCCTAACCATGTCTACTTAGAAGTAAATCCTAGTGAATTAATGGGATTTACTCTTAGGCAAACAGGATTAGGATTGCAGTCATAGCCTCATCTCAATTTATCCATTTGTAAAAAAAATATTAGCCCAACTACCGTTGTCTATGCTCTGGTAACCACTAGATTACTGCAATGAGCTATACATGGGGCTGCCTCTGAAGGTGGGTTTGGACACAGCTGGTGCAGAATTCAGTAGCCAGGTTGCTCACCAGGGCAAGACCGTATGAGCATGACACTAATCCTGGCTTGACTGCACTAGCTGCAAATTAGTTTCTGGGCCTAATTCAAAGTCCTGGTACTGGACCACAATACCCCAAAGACCACCTCTTCCCATATGATCCGACCCAGACCCTGTGATCATCTTCCAAGGCCCTTCTTTGTGTGCCTCCTCCATGAGAGATCTGGAGGGTGACAAGAACAGGCCTTCTTGTTTGTTTGCTCTCCCCAGGGAGGTCCGCCTGGTGCCTTCATTACATTTCTCTACAACCAGGCCTTTGCTGTGTATGGCAGGGAGGGGAGCATTGCTGGTTTGTTTTTATCATATATTTTGTGGGTTTTTTATCTTTTATTTTTGTTGTGAACCCCCCCTGAGATTTTCTGGTGGGCAGCATACAAATGAAAAAGAAAAGCCAACCTCACAACATTAATGTATTGTAATGATTACAGAAGCAATGTAGGAGAAATTATTTCAGCTCTTTTCTGGTTATTGGATACACAAAACGGCTTGGGGGAGAAATTCATTGAAATTCTAGCTTGAAGAGGAGTCTCCTATATGATTTGAACGTTTGTTCCTTACAGTGCAAATGCTTCCCTCCCACACCTTCTTGCAGGGGCTGTACTTTTCAAGTCCACTAAGATCACATGAGGTCTACAAAGTACTTATCAGTTAAATACTTTCTTTAGTTTAATTGAAGGTGGAAATTCCTGGTTACTTTTGATGCTTTATTTTCTTATTCTTACACATTAACAGTAAAAAAGGCAGGAAGGCATCAGTCGCAGGGATAAAAAACTGAATAATATATGCGACTTTAAAAATTAAACCCAACGTGCTTCACACTTCATCAGGAACACTCTTGATCAACTGCTTTCAATCCTGGCCTCTTCACATTTATTGCAAACATGAAACAATCCGCACTGAAATTCGCTCATAGACAGCACTGCTGGCGCTTAGGCAGCGTAAAATGGAGATCACAACTCATACAGGAAACGAGGGGAGGCGGCAAATCGCAAGGTTTTACTACGCATGCGGCAAACGCATACTGCATTCTTCACGGTAGTCGGAGCACGCAGACGTCCCGTTGCGCATGCGCTTCCCGTGGCTTTACGAGCATGCGCATTGATTTATTTACACTATATCGCCGCGCGCGCGACACAACCAGCGAGCTGTACTGCGCACGAGCGTATTGTTTTCGCAGAGCCTCCGCATCGGTCTATGCACGGCTCACTGCTACGCCCCCGTTCTTCCCCAAAGCGCATGCGTATTTTCCTTCGTTTAAGACTACGGTACCGAACTGCTGCAAAACGCATGCGCGTTGAAAGAAATAGCTTCCAAAACAAGACAAATTCTGTAACGTCACCTAAGTCTGTTGTTGCTGTTTTTTAATTTAAGAAATACTAATTGTCCACTTCAGAAGAAGCGGGCAACAGCCATTTGAAAGGTGCACCAGAAAAAACAGAAAAGCGTGTCATTTTGGGTTGTTCATCTGTCAGCCATTTCCTCTGCCGTCACATCCAAGCAAACTGCGTGACCTCACTTGTGCAGCAACCATGATGGGCATTCCACTTCGATGTCTATTTACTTGGAAGCCCTAAGGCAGCGATTCCAAGCATACTTGCCTGTGAGTAAACATCATTCAACAGAGGGCTTGGCTTTTGAAAGCACGCACAGGATTGCACAGCAGGGCTGCACTCATAGTCCCTCTGATGGGAGCAAGTCCCATTGACTATTAAATTGGGCTGCAATTCTATGCCCACTCAAAAGCAACAGTTATATTTTCGAATATGAATGATCCAGGAGCAGGGCCACACATTCTGTAATTGTTAGAAAATGTTTATTTTCACCTCCTCCACAACCACTTAAGTATTTGAAGCATCTTCCTATTATATAGTGGTTATTGTAATAGCGATACATTGTAATCCCTCAAAAGCACTCTATTTGCCCAGCTCCATGCTACAAAGGGTACAACAAATAGGTTGTAAACTTGTGTTTTGGGTTGGCTTTAAAAGAGAGAGAGGTTATCAGAATCGTTCAAGACACAGGCTTGTGAAAAACTGGTTACTGGAAGATTTTTTTAAAAGTCCAACTCAAAACCAAGGCGTTGAGAAAATATGTTGACAGCATCCATATAAAAGTCTGACGCTCAGTGGTTTGTGGTTGCAGAGTGCAATTCAAGCCAGGAGACAGAGTGCTATAAAGGTTAGTATCCCTCTAGAACAAGGAAGACTCATAGAGTGTTCAAATTCCCATTGGCCCATGAAGCTCTGGGTGACCTTGAAGTTGTCACTATCTGGAACTTATCCCACAGGGTATCAAGTACACCACTTGAACTCCTTGGAGGACAAGAATATAAATGTAGTAAAATAGCATATATTAAATGAACGTAGCTAACTTACAAATCTGCCCTGGCACAAGTATAATGTGGATTGAACAGGGTGCATGGGACAGCAATCACAGTAAAAATAAGTAAACAAGGTATTACCCACTGGGATTTCTACTAAAAATTGTTATCTGTTTGCCTGCCCAGTTGAGTCAGTAGCATTGTGGTGCTAAATCTCAGCTCAGTTAAGAACATTTGGTGCACAAATGCAATCCTGAAGTTTTCCCAAGCCTGTCATGTGATAAAACAAGGGACCCTAGATAATTGTGGTTGAGGCCTTCTTTGCCAAGAGGTGACATAGTTAGAAGTCTCACATTTAACTCAAGTTCTTGCTGAAGGTTGTCCTGGTGAAGTCTCCATAAAAGTCACATTAAAGTAACTTGCATGTGTTGTTGTTCAGTCGTGTCCGACTCTTCGTGACCCCATGGACCAGAGCACGCCAGGCACGCCTATCCTTCACTGCCTCTCGCAGTTTGGCCAAACTCATGTTAGTAGCTTCGAGAACACTGTCCAACCATCTCATCCTGTCGTCCCCTTCTCCTTGTGCCCTCAATCTTTCCCAACACCAGGGTCTTTTCTAGGGAGTCTTCTCTTCTCATGAGGTGGCCAAAGTACTGGAGCCTCAACTTCAGGATCTGTCCTTCTAGTGAGCACTCAGGGCTGATTTCTTTAAGAATGGATAGGTTTGATCTTCCTGCAGTCCATGGGACTCTCAAGAGTCTCCTCCAGCACCATAATTCAAAAGCATCAATTCTTCGGCGATCAGCCTTCTTGATGGTCCAGCTCTCACTTCCATACATCACTACTGGGAAAACCATAGCTTTAACTATACGGACCTTTGTTGGCAAGGTGATGTCTTTGCTTTTTAAGATGCTGTCTAGGTTTGTCATTGCTTTTCTCCCAAGAAGCAGGCGCCTTCAAATTTCGTGACTGCTGTCACCATCTGCAGTGATCATGGAACCCAAGAATGGGTTCCATAACTTGCATAAATGAGTAAAATCTCCTGTTTGTGGCGTAAGCGCCAAGAGGGCAATACAAACCATATCTATTCAGAATTTCTACTGGATTCAACGGCGTTTACTTCCAGATATGGTTGAAACTGCAGTACAATGCCGCATGCTATAGTGACATACTATGAAAGCATAGCTGTCTATCTGTGTTAAGTTCTACATCACAGCAGCCGTCATGCAGATCGTCCTACACCTTACTTACTAGTACCTGCAAGCCCAAATGTGCTGTCGAGTTCGTTCGTCTTCCCTGCCACATTTTTTAAAAATATAGGCGACATAAGTGTACGACAGGGGGTTGAATAATACGGAATGAGGGGCAGAAAGAGAAAAGGCACCATAATGGCCATTACGGATGAAGCTCTTCCCTGGCGGCCATTTTGTGAGAGGGGACGGAATCACTCAAAAGAAAACTAACGGGGAGGGGAAAGGAGCAACCGTTACTCGCGCGCGGCCGCCTCGGCGCTGGCCAATCAACTTTCTTCTTTAAAAGAAAAAATCCTACGGTCACAGCGCTCGTCACTCCACCCAATCAGCAAGCACCACACGTGGGGGCCTTTTGTACGATCCCGCGCACGTCGGGAGCGAGGACGGCAGCCCCACCCAATCGCTACCTGCCGCCTTCTCCATACCCCCTCTTCACCCCTCCCCGCCCAGAGAGGCTGTGGCGCCGGGGGGCGCGCGCGCGCGCAGAGGGGGCCAATCAGCGTGCGCGCCGAGGTTTCCTCGCGCCGCTGCCTCCTCGCTCTATCCCCCCTCCCACCTTCACTCCCCCCGCCCGCGCGACGTTGCTGCTGCTCCCCACTCGCTCCCCCCTCCCTTCCCGACCCCCCCTCTCGCCGAGCTGAACCCCCCCCTCCCCCGCTCGTTGCCGCCGCCATGGACCCGAGCAACTGGAGCAGCTTCATCTTCCAGGTAACCCCCCCTCCCTTCTCCTCCACCTTCCCCCCTCCCTTCTCCGCTAAAAAAAGGGGGGGAGCGCGAGCGGAGAAGGACAAGGGAGCGCAAGCAAGAGCTGTAGGCTCCCCGCTCACACCCTCCCTGCCCCGCCCCTCCCCTCGGGAATCCCAGCGGGCGGGGGCCCTTGCGCGCGCGGGCCAGCAGGGCGCACTCAGCACGCGCTCCCCCCCCCCGCCTCGCGCTGCCCCAACGGTCACCTCCCTCCGCCCAGCGCAGCCTTGCGCTCCCCCTACCCCCTCGTTCTCTACGCTCGCTGTGCCCAGCCCCTCCCTCCGCCTCGCGCTTCATCTCCCTCTCCCCCCACCAACGGTCACCTCCCTCTCGCGCTCGCTCTGCCCATCCCCTCGCGCTTGTCCCCCACCTTTTTCCCTGCCAGTTGCTACCTCGGTGCCTCCTCGGTCCCACTCCCAGTGATCCTGCTTTCCAAAATGCCCCCCCTCAGATACACACGCACTACAGCTGCCTCGCCCTCTCCAAGGCTACGCGCACATAATCCTCTCTTCCCGTCATGCCCCCCACAAAATAAAATGTCCTCCTGCCATAATTGCTTTTCCCTCCCCAAAGCTGTGCCCTCTAGGGGTTTCTGCCTAACACCAGTGCGAGTTTGGCCACACATGCCAAGGAGAGGCTTCATGTTCATTTCCTGGCCCCGCTATTTACTTACCCTGAAGCGCAGGCACAAAAGGAGCTAGCTAGGTGTGACCTTTGGCAACCAACAGGTGTAGTGTTGGATTTTCCACCTGTTTCCTGCCTATCTTTATGTGTGGACACCTACAGGGGCCGTCTCTGGACATTAAAAACTGCAGGGAGATGACCCTGTTGCATTGGCCAATGCAACAACCCCACTTCTTTCCTCCTCACCCACAAATGCATTATGATATAGATAGTGGCTGTATACACGGTGGGAGGTACATTACCTCCAACTTTTCCTGTGACCAGGCATATGTGGCCAAATTTTGTCAAGATTGCATGAGGCCCCTACTTCCCCACCCTTTAGAGCTCCTTTTCTTAACCTGCTTCCACTTCTTGAGCCTCCCTTGCAGACAATTTCCTCTTTAAACCTGCAGCCCCACCTCCCCAGCCACCTCCCCTTTCCAGTTTCTGACCAAATAATAACCTCCTGCCTGCTGCTCTCACCCTTGACTCCTTTCCTGGGTAATTGCCCTCCCTCCTAGTGCTTCCTGCCCGGGGTTTTCCCTTTGCAGAGCTCAGCCTCAGGCCGTCCCCTTTTTCAGATATGCAACTACTTGCTTTCCCCTTAATGTCTCTCCTCTTTTAAGTCAGAGACAGGGCTCCCCCTAGTACTTCACCATCATGCGTGTGGTTGGGGAGGGGGATCTCTCAGGCATACACCTTAACATAATGCTGGCCCATATCTACTGCTGTTGGGAATCCCTTGCCTACCGTTTTGCCCCATTCCCGAAAAAAAGTAGACTCTCCTACCGTAAGTTCTGCTTAGAGTTGACCCAATGGACCAGAAAGGCATATCTATTAATTTAAATTGTCCTACTTACGTTGGATTCAACCCCATATTTTGCCTGTTGTAAACCATAACTACTCCACACTTACATACGGTGCTTGAAGTTACTTGGGTCAAGCAATTGCTGCTCTCTCTAAATCTTTCGCCTCATCACCCATAGTTCCTGTGGAATAACCAAACAATGAGTTCCTACAATTACCCATTTTCTCTCTTGCGGTCCTTTGAATTTAACTCTTGAGTTTCCAAATTTGCTGAAGGGTGGGGAGGATTATTTTTCTTTTAAGGTTCCCTAATCTTTCTTTTTTTCTGTCTCTTTAGCAGAGTCATACACAGAACCCTCTGCAGGTTGGGACCGAAATCCAGTCCAGATTTTTTGCTGCTCAGGGCTGCAGTCAAAGCCCCTTCCAGGTGAGCTCTGTCTGGGCACCAAATGGAGAGCGATGGACCCCTTTGAAAAACGATATCTACTTGAGGCAGCTGCATCTCAGTGCTGGAGACCAAAATTTTTTATACGAATTGCCTCAACCTCAAAGGGTACCCTGTACAAATACTTGATTTTAAAAAATAATTTCTGTATTTCTTACTGTAAATACTGTTTTACATTTATTTAGCCACTCTTACTTGATGTCAGTCACTTAATGTTTATTTTTATTTGTTTACTTTCAGCATTTATATACCACCCAATTAACCATGTCCTCTGGACAGTTCACAAATTAAAATCAATAAAATACAACTATATTCAGTCAATTAAAATCAATACTGAAGCAGCACCAATACAAAAAAAAAAGCATAAAACAGTTGTGGGACTGAGGCTCTGAAATAATGATTTGCCAGAGACCACCAAATAAAGCTTGTGGCAGAGTTTTAAAGCCAAGTACTTAAATCTATACCCTTATGTTAAAAGAAACTGTCCCCTTCTCCCAGTTCTCAGTTACCAAACCCATGAAGTTAATCAAGTTTACTCTGAATTAAACAAAAGTTAAAGTTTTACTGGGGCCAAGAATTCTGCCTTGCTATGCAGATATTATATTGGTTCTATTTAGATTTGTTTTGCTTTTATTATTACTAGTCTCATATATCCCAGACTTCAACAGGTAACAAATAAAAACAAAATAAATTATTGTATAAATACCCTGAAAGGCAACTTTATTCCATACACATTTATTCAGAAGTAAGTCTCACCATGTTCAGTAGGCATAGGATTGCAGTTAAGGTCAGCCCTTCCCTGGTTAACTCTATACTTTAAAAAGCAATCTGAATCAAAGTTTTATTGGGTAATATCTAATTAAATCACACCCTGAGTAGACCCAGTGAAATCAATTGGTGTTACTTATGTTCATTGATTTCAGTGGATCTGAGTATAACTAATGTTGCATATAGTTGTTTTGGAAGCTACCCAGACTTGGATGCTGACAAACCTCTACCAGAGAAAGAACTATTTGAACTTCACTTACAGATAATGCTCTAAATTGAATTTAAAAGGTTGTGAAGGAACATAACCAAGACAACTGTATTTTTGAATAATAACAGATCTCTGAAATGCTAGATTGAATTTAGGTTTATGTAGTGGTTTATCATTTTTCCTGATAGCATCCCTTGTTCCATTTTTCTGACCAGTGTACAGAGATTAAGGGATTAGTCCTTCACACATTTTCCTGGGAATAAGTAATACAAAACAAAGGATAATTTACTTCCAAGTACTGGTAACTCTACCTAGTTTCTGGCACATATGACTTGACCCAGGTCACAAATCAGTGACTGAACAGGAATTTGAATTCAAGTCCCTTCTTAACTTCACATCTATATAAGTTAAGAAAGACTGTCACTTCATGATATGGTAGTTGTCCTTACTGTTTTCTGATGGTGATGGGCACTAGAAAGTCTTCTAGCCAGGCAAGCCCAGTACCAAGGGTCCTTATGTCTTTCCTTGTTGCCAGGAGTTAAATTATGTTCATCACCTTATATAGCTAATGCACAAAAGCTTCTCAGTGAAGAAGTAATTTTTGGTTTGTAGAATTTGGAGTGAAAAAATTAAATCTCTTTGTAAATGTGAAAATCACAAAGTAAAACGGCTTAGTTTGGACCCATGGACTGCCTACATATTTTCATTGAAATTGATTTCTAAATTGTTAGCATTTTTAAAAGAATACATTTCTAGATTTTTTTTTAAAGTTCCAAACACATTTTTCTCTAATCCTGGGATTTATTTCCTGTTTGAAAATTCAGGAAAATATTTTGGCCAAGGAATAAGAACAAATTGGTGTCTAAATGGTTGTTGGCTCAAATCTATGCATTTCTTCTTTCTAAAAGCCTTGTAAATAAGTTTACAAACGTTGCTTTTCTGCCATGTTTTTACTAGCACGCTAGGGATGGCAGATGGACAGAGAGCTTTGTCCCTCCTGCATCAGTTAGCTGCATTTCTCTGGTAGGTGCACAGGAGGGATGGAAAACTCCTTCCCTCCTTCCCGAGACTACTCACTTGCCTGCATAGAATTCCTTCTCACTGATGGCTACCAGGCTAGTACTTAAATAGTACAAAGCTGCATCAGCCATATATTTAATGAGATGTTGTAGGCTGAATTTCTTTTCTAATGTGCTTTTATATTCTGCTCGGAGCTCCCATCCAAGAGAATGATCAGGTTCACACCTGATTAGCTTCAGGCATGCTGTGGTTTCCACACCATTCACTGGCATCAATTTTAAAGACTTATGATGATATGTATTATTAGAATGGAGGGTACATATTTTAAGATAGGCAGAAAGCTATCCCAGAAAAAGTTTCTGAAATCCAGGCTCGTAAATAGCCAATCATCCAGTTGCCTTTGACACACAAGCAACCAGCAAGAAATGTTTAACAAACTGGAACCTGGTTGTACTTCTCCCACCTGTAAACGTGCAGGTGCATGAGAGCAAATGGGCTAGTAGTTTCTGTGGTTGGAGTTAGGGTGAAGCTTCCAGTACACTTAAGCTGATGGCACTGTACTGAGCTAGATTTTCCAGACTTAGTAAGAAATACCAAAGTCTTCACTTTGCAGGGCATGGTATCTGTAAAAGCAGAGCTCTCCCAACTCTGAGATGCCCAGCTCTTTAACTTGAATTCTAACTATTCAGTGGAGCTGGTGAGTGTTTCTAGCAAGTATTCCTGCTTCTCCTCCCATAACATTTGGTAAATAATAATTAATCCAGCCCACCTTAGTCTTCCCCCTCCTAAGATGAGTTCAAGCTAGTTTATGAGAGATGGATGCTTTTGAAGTGGGAATTTACTATTCCATCCACTCTACAAGTTACTAGAATACTGTGGGCTTTCAGTATTCATTGTTCATTACTGTATTTTTCAAGTATAAAATCTCTTTTCTGTTCAGACTGCCACCACAACAGCCCCTCCCCAGCAGACAGCCACCCCTGCTGAATCCCTCCAAGTGGATCTCCTTCCTGTCTTGGCTGCAGCCCAGGAAACAGCCGCCGCTGCTGCTGTGGTTGCTGCCGCTACTGGCTCTGCACCATCTGCTTCCACAGTAGACACGGCCGCTTTGAAGCAGCAGCAACCTTCTGCCTCTGAGGGTGGTGGTGGGCAGGTAGCACCATCTTCTCAAACTACACAAGCCCCAACCTCCCAGGCAGCTTCTGCTACGCAACAGCAAGGTGATGCCCAGAAGAAGCCCAAGAGCAAAGGTCCTTACATCTGCTCCCTGTGTGCTAAAGAATTCAAAAATGGCTACAACCTGCGGCGCCATGAAGCCATTCATACGGGGGCCAAAGCTTCTCGCGCTGGACCCACGACCATGAAGATGCCCACCATGGTCCCCCTCAGTTTGCTTAGTGTTTCCGCCATCGGTGGCACAACAGCAGCAACTCCTGCCCCTGCCGAAGGTGCAGGAAACACAGCAGGGTCAGGAGCAGGGCTGGTGACCACTACAGCATCAGGCAAGCGCATCCGGAAGAACCATGCTTGTGAGATGTGTGGGAAAGCCTTCCGGGACGTCTACCATCTCAATCGGCATAAGTTGTCTCATTCAGACGAGAAGCCCTACCAGTGTCCTGTCTGCCAGCAGCGATTCAAGCGGAAGGACCGCATGAGCTATCACGTCCGTTCGCATGATGGTGCTGTGCACAAGCCGTATATCTGCAGCCACTGTGGGAAGAGTTTCTCTCGGTACGAGGGATTCAAGGGTGTAGGGAGGAGGCAGCTCAAAGGGGACTTTTTGTAGGGCTTACGTGAGGAAGGTTGGCTTTTAGAAAAGTTTTCCTCCCCTTGTGATACAGAATAAGCTTTAGCAGACAACATCCTGAACTAATACGGTATGAGTTAGGATGGCACTATTAGACTAGAAGCTAACATTAACTGATTGAAGGATGTCTGTGGGCACCTCATGATCCCTTTCCTTTGCAGCTCTTACCATAACTTAAATTCCTCCAAGCCTAATCTTGACTACCTTGTCCATATAAGAGGTTTTCTAAGGGACACCAGCTGGTGCTGGTTCTGTGGGAGGACTCCAGAGCAGTAAAGACCACATGGGAAATCCACCCAAATCCCTCACCAGTTCCATTCCTAGGAGCAGCTAACTCATTGCAGTTTTTACGTACCAATTCAGCTGAACAAACAGGACAGAAAGAAAGGAATGGGGAGGCATGTGAAAGCACATATTTTCTCAGTTGTGGTTCACTGACTTATTTTAAGTTGGCAGTGTATAACCCAAACCAGAAAATTTCCCCAGTCCTGCCACTAGTACATTTGTATCATAATACCAAAGAATGTTAGGCAGTATTTCTTTCTGACTACCTATAAAATGCACCCATTAACAAGAGGCTTCTAGCTGGGATTGAGGCATCTTGACACCCATGAGAGGTAAGTGTAGACATTCAGAGAACCTTCAAGTGCAACAAGTGGCTTTCATAAAGTATTGAAAAGAAACAGGAAAATATAAATATAACCCCACAATTTAATATTGCCCATTTCAAGTCAGATTCAAACATGTAGAAATAACATAAGACTCCTCCTTGACTTTCTCTACTCAACAGAAGTGTCAATGTTTCATTGTTCCTCCATGTAAAAACAAATCCCTGCATATACTGAACTAGCATGTTCGTAAGAAACTAAAAGCTTTCTTGACATGCTAGCTTTTCATTCAGGGGAATTGTTTTAACAGGGAGGTGCATTCAAACATGTAGTCCCTCACCTGCAGTCTGATGTGTACTGTTCAAGAAGTGCCAGATCTATGGAATTTCTTTGCATATTAATTGGCTGTTAGATCAAGCAACAGACAATGAGGTCAGCTTGTGGGGAAAGAAAACCTCACATTTCCAGAATTAAACATTTGCAAATGTACTTAGTAATTGCATTGTCACCATGCTGGCAGCATAGAACACTGATATGTTGCAGCCTGATCAGAAAGGCTCTGTGACCAGGTTTCTCTCCCTTTGTTTCTGAGATTTTACCAGAATTGCCTCTACACTTGCCAGCTTTTCTGTACAACTGTAGAAAGAATGCACTTGCTCTTTAAGATAAGTTAGGCCATCTCAATTCCTACACTTGGCCCAGGTTTTGCGTGGACCTGCAGTTGCATGGAAAACCAAGAGCAGCCTGTCCTTAAAATATATAGAAAATTCCAGAGAAACAAATTAATCAATAATTGCCCCCATGAGCTTTAGATGTTCTTGTAAGCCCCCAGAAAAAGCATGAACGTAAAAAGTGCTCAAGTTTTCTGATCTGACAGCCCCTTGTACAAATGAAAGCAAGAGGACAGGTGTAGGTTGGTCAATTGGTTTATTAAATTTGTGTACTACACTATACCCATAGATCTCAGGGTGGTTCACAACATAAAATTACAAATTTATTTAACCTATTTAACAAAAAATTCTAGTAACATTCCAGGCTTCACAGCTCCTAGAGGCCATAGAGTCAGGCTTCTGACTTGCAACAATAAAGGAGTAAACATGGGCTTTTAAAGAAATAACTTTAGAAATGCAACCTGTTTAAAGTAGGTCTTAAAAATATGAGTGTCGGTATGGTCTAATACATACACACTCAAGTCACACAGAACTACCGTAAAATAACACCTGACTAGAATACATTGTTTTCTACACCCTTTTTGTTTATTTCGTTGGGTAGAAACTGCTTGAATATATCCGGAATTTCTTTTCATCACCAAAAGGGCTTGTAATTTTAGCAGCAGAAAGCACATAAATTACACATGTGCTGTAGAAATTTCCTCTAGGCAAGCTAGCTATATATGTTCAAGGTTGCTCCCATTTTTTATCACTGCACTTTCTTACCCTTTCAAACAAGTGACAACCTTTATTTTATTTATTTAACAAAATTTATATGCCATTTTATTGTAACAAAATCTCTAAAAGGTTTACAAGAATATTAACAAAGCTAGTTAAAAATAAATGTTTAAAAAAATTAAAATCGGCTCTAAACTAAAAAGAGATTAAAACATGTCAGCATCTCTCAGTTCTAAGTTTACTGTTTCTATTTTCAGCTTGCTTTCTAATGGAGGGTTCCCTATAAATCAATTGGATTCTTGAGTGTCAAATCCCTTTCTGAACTGTTTTCCAGCTTAGGTTTTATCAGTATCTGTGACTAATCTGTGGCTAATTAATAAACCATTGAGTGGATGAATTCCCCAAGAACATTTCTTTAGGCACATAGTCTCCCTCACTCATCTTGCCTAGACTCACATCAGTGAATGCTTAAAAATGATGACTTGAGCCTGTTAAACTATAACTGGCATTTTTTAATGACAGAGTTATTGTACTGTTAACAGCTACAAGCTAACTGGCGTTTAAGAGGAACAGCTTTTCCAAAAGAAGCATATTCCTGTGCGTCTGTTAAAAGCAGAAAAACTTTACCACTAAAAGAAACAGGGACAACCCAGCTCTAGGAGACATGCAACTATAGCAACATAGTTGGGATTGAGAAGGAAAAGGAGATGAATTTAATAATGATGGGGACATGGACCTTTGTAGCAGGGAATGAAAGAGAATTCCTCAAGAACAGATCACTTACTTGAATATTTCTTGCCTCCCACAGTCCGGACCATTTGAACAGCCATGTGCGGCAAGTCCACTCGACAGAGAGGCCCTTCAAATGTGAGGTACCTTCCCCCACTGACAGTATTGCTGTATCAACTCTCCACTCCCTCCCGTTATTTAATTTGTCCCCAATAATCTGCCTGAGTTTCTGGTGCAAGAGAAGGCAGTGTCAGGTCCCCTGTACTTAAAGGGAACTTGGCACGTTCTCAAGTCCCATAGTCTTTGGTTGCCTTGGGAAGTGGGCTGTTGGAGGCAAAAACATTTTCGCCATGATTCCTTTCTCTCTCTGCAGACATGTGAAGCAGCCTTTGCCACCAAGGATCGGCTGCGTGCTCACACAGTCCGTCATGAGGAGAAGGTGCCATGTCATGTGTGTGGAAAGATGCTGAGCGCCGCCTACATCACGGACCACATGAAAGTACACAGCCAAGGGCCGAATCATGTCTGCGAACTGTGCAACAAAGGTAGGAGGACAGGGCTCTGTGAAATTATCTGGAAGTGAGAGAAAAATACTTAACCGTCTCTTCTGGGAATGCTAGCAGTCACATAGTACAATCTGATGTAGGTTTTGTGAGAATTAGGTTTCAATGGAGCTTACTCCCAGCTGCATTTGCATGGGATTCCAACTTTAATTGGTACTTGCATATGTGCTTGCTCCTTTATAATATGGTTTCTCAGTATATCAGCCAAAGTCATGCTTGAGACCTGTTTCAGGTTATTTCATTTGCAGTTTGAATTAGATGTGGCTGATTTTCCACAAGCTTTCAAACAGAAAGCCAGGCTCTCACTAACTTCAACTCAGCTGAACAGCCATGGATGGTGACCCACGAGGGCCTTATAGGTAGGGGGTTTATTATTCAACTGACAGGCCGCAGTATGTGGTACAGTAGGTGGGCTGCATTCATCTTGGTAAGTCAAAGTTGCACATGCCTGCTTTAGAAGTAGTAAGCTGGGTTTGAGTCCTTTACATTTGGGGCCAAACTTACTCTCTGTGAGCATTAAATACAGAATTGCAGAAGAGGACTGACTTGATAAGAATATATAATAATGCCTTTGAAACAAGCTTCGTTTGAAGGACCAATGTGAGACTAAGCAGCATTTTATTTTTGTTGGTCTGCAGCTGTTGCTCAAACTTCCTGCTTTATCTCAGCAAGAAAACTGCTTGGCAAGACAGCTGGCTCCTAATGTTTTTTACTCCATTTACATCTCCTTAGTTCTATTTTGCCACAAGCTTAAATAGCTTCACTGTACTGTGTAAGTGTAGGATGACATGATTTATTGTATATAGTTAGCTTTGCTAATTCTCCATATATAGATGGAATCCAATGTGCAGGTAGATAACTAAACATTATGAAAAGAGGACTGCTAATATTTGATTTGTGTGTTACAACTTTACCCATCTGACATACTTAGATGGGTATATTATTTTTAAATAGAAAACAATATCCTTAAAACATAACTCAAAATAGGCTGAATAATGTGCAGGTTAGTAAGAAACAGTGTTGTTGTTTTTAAAAAATAATAATCTGCTTTTCCTTTGTGGAAACACCTGGATTATCCCATTGGATAATGTGCATAATCCATTATGCTTTACCCATATATTTAAAATAAAATCTTCAACATACTGTAGATAACTGGATTCTCAGAAGCATAAAGCAGCAGTTTACTATTAATCACTTCTTACAATTCTTTTATGGCTTTTAAGTATTTCATATTGCAGAGAATATAGGTAACATAGATTTGCTGTGGGGTGGGGGGAGGAAATCTGCTTTCTTTTTCACATCCAGCTACTTCTGGTCTAGGATTACAGCTCTGATATTTTTGTGTTGAGTCTTAAGTTCCTCACCTTTACTTCCTCAATGCCGCGATGCAGCTGCCCCTAGAGTGGGGTCTGTTGTTCATACAGAGAAAGCTTACCTGGTGGCAAGATGCAGCCATCTCTGGGGTGGAGAAGCTGCCTCTTCATCAGGGAGCCCTGTCGCAATGGATCTTTCACTAGATGTTGAGACGCAGCCGCCTCTAGGGTGAGGCACAGCCAAGCATTACAGGACACTGGAGTACGTTCTCAGTAGACCGGACACTGACCTGGCTGGTTTTTGTCCTTCTCCCCCTCCCGTAGGGTTCACCACAGCGGCCTACCTCAGGGTCCACGCGGTCAAGGACCACGGACTGGCCGCCCCGCGGCTGGAGCGTTTCCTTTGCAAGCTGTGTGGCGTGCACTGCAAGACCCCGGCTCAGCTCAACGGGCATCTGCAGACGCACGCAGGAGAAGGGGCTGCGGCCACTGAGGGCCAACCGCTGCGGTGAAACGCTGGCCGGGCCACCAGGCAAGAGCCGCTTCCTTCTGTCCTAGGGAATGGGGAGGGGAGGCCCATCTGTCCCATAGGGTACCCACGTGTCCTTGTATTCTCAGTGGGAGAGGGAGAACCCCATCTCCCCTGGGGCGGCTGCATCCTAAATTAGCATCCCTCTGCCAGTGTTTAAGTGCCTGCATATTGCAGTGCCTGTCTTGGTTTGGATGCTTATGTGTGACTCAGGATCCTTTTGCAGGTTCATCTAAAGAGGATAGAAGCAGGATTGAGCTTTCCTTTTTTTAAAATGAAAAGGTGCACATAATCCCTTGAATGTTTTATTTATCTGAATATTGTTTTATTTTTCCAAAGTCAATAGAGTTCTTGTACTTTTAACAAGAAATATAGACTACCATTAATATTTTGAAGTTAGCAACAGACAGACCACATCAATGGGTGTTTTGTTTCCTTTTTGCCCTTTGTTACTTTGCCTCGTGTCTAACATTAGGCGTAACTGTTGCTTTTGAGATACTACTGATCATGGGGCAGCAGTAAGTGAACCTATTCCCATGAGATGCTGTAATGTAGTGGGAGATTTTCTAGCCCCATTCACTGCTATGGATATATTCCCTATGTATCATGCATCTTGGAGAACTGAGAGCTGGAGTCCCCTGAGAAAACTTTCCTGTGAAAGTTTAACCTTTATTATCCATTAGGACAACAATTTAAGTGATAAACCCCAGTTAGCTGTATTGTCTGCAGTTAATTTCAAGTTAGAGCTAGTGAGTTCTTTCAACCTTGCTTTATTTTTCAGCCTTTTAAGGAAGGGAACTTCCCTGCAGGACATGGATAAATATGGTGCTTTGGAGGAAGGGGCAGCTGCATCCATCTCTTCCTTACTATGTGAAACCAGCTGTGTCTTCTACTCCAGCTTACAGCAGGGGGAGGGTGGGAGGAATCAGGCTACACATCTGTGTTAATTAAATTTCTGAGGGTGAGAAACCCCTTTGACTTTGTACATCTGTCTTCCTCCACAGGTACGGGTGAGGTCTGCCCCCTCGCGGCAGCCGTCTCGGCCCAACCTTCCGCCGCCGTCACGGTGCTGCCCATGGAGGGAGCTTCGGTTGTGAGCCAAGCCCTCCCCACACAGCCCTGGTGATTTCTGGGAGTGGGGAGGCAGAAGCCAACCCTCCCAGTCCCATCCCTCTCCCTCACTGGCAGCTGGAGCCTCCAAGCCCAGATGGATATGCAGTGGCCATATTTGGGTGTTTAATTTAATGGTGGTTTCATTCATTCTCTCCCCTGCCTGTGCTCGTAAAATAGTGGTGCTGGGAAAGCACCTGCCCAGCCAAAGCAGCAGCTCTTGTTCAGAGGGCCATGGAAGGGCTGTGTGTGCATTCAGAGAGCACCCTCGTTTTATTGACTCCCCTGCTCTAGTCCCCTTAACGTCTAGCCCCACAAGAGTCCCATAAACCCATGCACCCTCTCCTGTCCTTAGCCAAATAGCTACAGTCTTCGTCACCATAAGTCTCTTGCTCATTCCAGCAGTGCTCCCTATTGCCCCTAAATCAGCTACACAAAAAGAGTGAGACAATGGGACAGGAAAGACTTAATAAGCTCAGCTCAGGAACAGAATGAGGAGGGCTCAAGGGTGGGTTATCTGTGGGACAAAATTGTGGGGCAAGATTGCAGCTGGTGGGTGGGGGGAGGCCAGAGTTGGGAATAGAGTTGTGTTGGTTGAGGGGTTGACAGAACTTGGGAAACCCAAAAAGAAGTTAGAAGGGGGATGAAAATCAGGATTGAGGGGCATTGTAGGTGCCAGGAGCTCAAGTCTGGGGTGGCAGGGGGCTGCAGTGGGATGGGATGGAAAATGGTTGGATTTCTCCATGGCTTCAGTGTGGAGTGCCCTCCATTCCCCTGCTGAGGAACTGCTCTGAATTTCCCTCCTTGCCCAAGCACCTCATTCTTTCACAGTGTCTGTTTTAATGCTCCATTCCCTCAGCTTCTCTCGTGATTCGTGTTCCAAGCGTGTCAGCCCCCCACACCAAGCATTGATGCCCCACCCGCTGAAAACCTTTCTTGTTGCATGCAACCCCCACAGTTTGGGGTTAGAGTCCTCGCTTTTTTGTATTATATATATTAAAAAAAATCCCCTGACATTTAAAATAAACTCCCTTTGTGGTTTTTTTTTTGTTTTGTTTTGTTAACACAAAATGTAATGAAGCTGTGTCCATCTATCCTTTCTCCCTGTTCCCTCCCTCACCCCACATCTTTCCTTCTCCCATGCACCCTTTCTGGATCTGTGTCTCAACAGCAAAAGATTTTAGTAAAAACATTGAAGGAAAAAAAATCCACACTCTTGTCTGTTTATTGTCATACCGTTTCTGTGTCACTTTGAGTGTAAAGGGGGAAGTATTACGTTTGCCGGCCTCTCTTTCTCTGGCTACCTCCTTATACCATCAGAATCTCATCTCAGGACCTTTATGCCTATTTAAAATGTCTAATGGATCTGGCACCAGGTCGCAATTCTCAGCTCTAAGTGGGTTTCCCAATGCACTTCCTTGCTTCCGGTGATTACCCAGGAGGATCTCTTCTCTTTTTTTCATGGTTGCTGCATCAAACTCCCCTTTCTAGGAGAAGGAGCAAATGCTGCCTTGTGGCTGGACATCTGGGTGGTGGTAGTGGCGGCGGAGTTGCTTGCTGGTTGGTAGACAGCAAATGCTGCACCGGAGCTGTGGCATGGTGTGAGCGAGGCGGGTTAATTGTGGGCTCTTTCCTCCCTCCCTTGTGCAGCAGCCGGGCCAGGTTATAAATAATGGATGAGAAACTGGAAGCGAGAGATTTTATATAATTTTCTCCCGGAGGGGGAGGAGGGAGGGCTGTGGAGTCAGGATTCCCCAAAAACAGATTGGTGCAGAAAATTCCCCACATCAGCTTGCTGAGCTCAGCTGGGCGGAGGGCACAGTTTCTCCCTCCTTCGCCCAGCCTGGGATCCCCTTCAGTCCCGCACCCTCAGGTCCCACCCATGGGGTCTTCCCAGGCACCCTTCAGCCCCATCTGCCAGCTCCCATTTTTATTCCGCACACATTTGGGCTTCTGGGCAGTCCCTGAGGAGGAGGAGGAGGCAATGGTGGCGGTGCTGGGACTTCTTAGTCCTTTGATGCTCATTGCACTTGTGGCTTGCTGACGTGAAGTTTTGGTCTATTCCAGGGGGGTTGAGGTGGAGAGGAGATACAGAATATGTGGGACGCTTCCAGTACCAACACCATTTCTGCTAATGTCTTGCCCCCGCCCGATCAGCTGATTCTTCATAAAACCCAAACCACAACTCCCTCCCCCCAACCTCAACCAGCTTGCCTTGAAGAAGCAGGGTCGATTAGACCATTTGATGCACACACTAGTGCAAAGGGAGGGGAAGGGGCGTCTTTGCAGACAAAGCTGCCGAGTGAGCAAGTAAGAGGGGTGGGTTTGTGGGGGGGGAGGGAAGGGGGGCGGAGGCTGCATTTCCCCATCTATTCCTCCCTTTGAAGCCAGGGAGAGAAGGGGAGGGGAGAGAAGGAGGGATACAGCAGAAAGAGGGAGGGGTGTGATGTGTGCGTAAGGGGGGGCACTAATCCTGCCAGCCATTTGCCCACCCCACCCCCTTCTGCCAACTGGACACAGCCGGGAGCCCAGGTAGGAGAAGAGAGACCCTGCCTTGGTCCATCCTTAACCCCCCCAACCCTCTTTATCTATTTGTCTAAGAGGATAACGGTGCTGCGGCAAGCGGGCGGGGGAGACGGGGGGACTGAAGGGAGCAGGAGGAGATGGGTGTGAATGGGAAAAGGGGAGCGGGGGGCACTCTCCAAGGGGTGGCGATGGAGATGGGGGGCTGGAAGATGGGGGGTTCCTGGAGGCATCTTGCGGTGGGGGTGTAGGGATTTGAAGTGAGGGCGGGGCAGCAGGGAGTAGTGGGTGGGGGTGGATATGTAGGGCAACCGAATCCCGTCGCCGGCTGCTGGTGTCATCTATGGGCACAGAAATGGGATGAAGGGAATGGAGAGGGAAAGGTGCAGCGAGGAAAAGGAGGGTGGAGGAAGAAAGCAGCTGGTTTTGGGGTTGGGGGAGATGTTGGAGGGTCTCGATCCCGTGTGTACGCGCGCGCGTGTGTTTCTTAACGAGAAATGGGTCGAAGAGTTGGACGGGCTGGCTAAGGGAGGTGGGAGAGGGAGGCTGAGTGTGGAGAAGCTCTGGCACAGCCTTGCTCAGAAATGGGTGTGAAGGAAGGAGGGCGTGAGAGGGAAGTCGGAAATAAATTGAGGGGGGAGGGCAGTGGGTGTTTAGGAGGAGACGAAGAGGAAAGGGGGCAGGGGGGAGGGCTGTGGCGAGCCTTTGCTAAAGCTACGATCCGATACTCTCTTTCCTGGAAGTACCATGTAAGTCCCAAGGAACTCAATGGGACCAGCTACTGAGTAGACGCGTGCAGGATTTCCCCATAAGTCTCTCTGAAAGGGGTTTTAGTGAGCATGGGGGCAGTGAATGGCTGGCAGGTTGAAGAAGGGGGGTTGCTTTCCCCCTTTGAAGCCGGGGACCGGGGTGGATGTGAGGAGGAGTAGATACAGACGAGTCTCCGAGTTAGGAAAGGGTTGCAAGGAGCTGTCCTTGGTAGCAGAAGGCGTTGGTCGTGTGGTCTAGGGAAGTTGGGTGCGGGGAGTGAAGTCACTGGGAGGAGGGGGAGAGGGGGGCGTAAACAGTGAGGCAAAACAGGTGAGGAGGGAAGGATTTGTGGAGGTGAGCTCCCACCAGGGGTAAGATGAAGGACGGAAGCGGGAGTCACCAAGGGAGGCAGGTTGGGTGGTGGGAAGGTGATTGTGGATGGATGCTGTGAAGGAGAAAGGAGGAGGGAGAAGGAGGCACTGTGTGGGGCTTGGGTGTGTGGAAGCAGCCCAAAGAGAGGGGCGGCTCTGGTAGGGGGGACGCCAAGGTGGGTTTTCCCAGTTGGGTGTGGTCTTAGAGAAAGGGGAGGGAGGGAGGAATGTAAAGCACAGGACACATTCACACTTGAGATCCTCTGTCCCAAAACAGGTGATTTATCTGAGAAAGGAAATTCCTTCCAAGGTAGGGTCAAGCACTATCTCTCTGATGTGTGGCCCCCAAGCTGGTTTCCAAGCTCACTCATCAGCTACCTGCGGTATAAATGAGACTTAGATGATTTTATGATGCTTGCATGCTTTAATGTACAATAATTCCCATTCTGTTTGGCAGAAGAACCTGTCGGAAGACCAACGGCTCTCCTTAAGCCACCTAATAGGTCTCTTGGCAGGACCATCTTTGCAGCAAGCATAGCGTGTGACTGCTTGCAGAGGCTGGACTGGCGAGGGACAAGGCACACAGAACTACCCTAAGTCAAAGGAGAGTCTGCATCAGCACTATGCTGTGTGTGTGTGTGTGTGTACTCTTCTTATAAGAGAAAATGCTTAGCAGTGGACCAAGGATGTGATGTAATGGCACGGCTGTGGGTAGGTGAAGGAGAGAGTGGGTGAGACCATTGGTGGCTTGACCATGGGGCCTGTCAGGATGACTTCAGTGGCGTATGGCTTCAACAGATGGGGGAATCATCCTCCCCATGGCAGATCCTCCGTTTGAGGAAGGCAGCAGCTGGTTGCCAGAGCCAGTAACTGGGAAGGAATTGTTGAGGCTGTCAAACACAGAGAACGGCTGGTCAGGCTAATCGGAGGTGTCAGGCAAAGATCTCTATGTGATGGCCCAGGATTTACTGCTGTGGATACATCTGCTGCACAGCAGGCAATCAAAATGTGTGCAGGGCACATGCAAGTGTGTGGAAATAAGGTAACAGTTTTAAGGATCAGTGTCCATTGCATTGGGGTTTGTCACAAAATAATAATCTGCCTCGGGAACAAATCAGGTCTCTGTGCGTCTGAATCGCACAAAGTGGTGGCTGTGCCACATGTCAGCCTTCTCGGTGTGGCTGCTGAATGGGTACTAGAGAAATTGTGCGGATGCCCATTGCACTATGTGGATCAACAAGGAGCAGGATGTCAAGCACAACTGCCTTGGTCGTGTGGAGGTGTTCCATGCCTCCGGGCTCCATAATAATCAGATGGCTGTGTCAGTCAGAGAATCTGTTATGGCATCCTTGTGCCAGCCAGTGTTTTAATCATGTTGTCTGTCTGTGTCTCGTTCAAAGAGTGTGTCAGTCAGGAAGCAGGAACATGGTAATGAGAACCAGTATCTCATGACAATTGTTGTAGCACTTTCCTAAGAGGAAAAAACACACACATCCCTGCCACTCTTCCCTCTTACAAACAACGGGGGGGGGGGGGGAGACGACGACGACTAAAACAGCTTTGGAGAACCACTTGGCCAGATTGTACCGGTAGGAAGGAATGCATGAACACAGCCTCCTGCATCCTTGACATATGATTTCCTAACCCATTTATGCCTCTAGAGAAGAATTCTAAATTTCCCCTGGTTGTTGCTTCCCTCCAAATAATATATTTCATATTTCCCATTAATTTCAGTGGTGCTTGTGCAGGAAACCCTCCCAATGGATTGTGCTCTGAAGTCTGAGCATAAGCCAAAGTCTGCCTGCAAATCATATGCACATTTACCTGTGAGAGTAAGTTCCATTTGAATCAGGATCAGTCCCAGTGGTATCCACAGGGAAATAAGCACAGTCTGTCAGCTGTGGGGGAGATGCCTCTGGCCTGTAGGTCAGAGATGGCCCATGGGGCTTCCCCATCCATCCTACCTCCTCCCCTCCTCTCCCTCCCATGTGATTTGGTGCCCTTCACATAGTTAAGGTTTCCTTTTTCCTCTCTACAAGATCTATACCAGCTCCCTCTAGCTTCTATTTTCTTCCGATGATCCATGCCCTCTCCCTCTCCCTGCAACTGATCATACCTTCTAAAATTGTGTTGCCTTTGCACATTTTAACATCACAGTATACTGTGTCCAGGCCAAGCGCCCCAGTTCTTTGAGAGGCAGGTCAGACCTGAAAGTGCAGAAGTTGTAACATCTTTTGTTGAAGATTATCAACCCACAGCATCACTCATATGGTCTATCCCCTGTCAAAGAACTGAATTGAAGGAAGGGGAAAAGAAGAGGGGGACCAAGGTTGGTCAGTTCCCACCCTGAAATTTCCTTGTGAAGACTCTGGTGGAAAGGGATTTAAGGTGGAGATGAGTGATAACTCACCTAAGCAGAGGCTAGCATGACCTAAGAAGGAGTCTGATGGAATAATTATGCCTGCCAAGATTTAATTTCTCCGCTGCAGAATCAATAAATTTAAGATAATTCAATATGGTTCCGCCCCCCTACTGCTCCCCTCCAATACCAACCCGCAGTTCAATTCTGCATACACATTCCCTGTATGTAGTGAGAGTCTGCTTCTGTTTTGCTCATCTCACTGTGGCGAAAGATGCTCTTGGTTCTGCATACCAGTTCTACGGTCTCTCTCCTTGGATCAGATGTGAACTGTCCTGATCATTTCCAATTCCTGATAATCCGATGCAAGGTATTTGTTACACTGGATGTTTTGGAGTTGTGTGTGTTTGTGTGTGTCCTTTGACTTGGTCTCATCTGACTTTGTGAGCTCTAGGGTGCAGTCTGAAGGCCACCACTCAGTGAAACTAAGCACATCTGGGTCTGGTCACTGCCTGGATGGGAGATGTACATCATATTGAATTCTATGATGGAAGAAAAACAGGATAGAAATGTAAATAATCATGCATACAGCTCTGCTTTCGCACATTCGTTTGGGACCTTGTGTCTTCTGATAATGCTTTGCAATTAACAGCCCGCTATATGATGAGAATCTGCTTTGGTGTTACACAACTATAGAGGCACTGCAGCATGTGCCAGGGCAGTGTCCCAACAGATCACAGGATGCCCACTAGGAAGTACTGTTGTTTGTTTGTTTGTTTGTGTTATCACATGTGTGTATCTTTAAAAAAAAAAAAACCCTGCACAGTGGCTTACGGTTTTAATCACAAAAACTGTACACCAACAAACATCGATAATGATAAAAGCCACGACAGTTTTAGCAGGAGCTTAGGCCAGCAAATAAAGCATAACAAACCAACTTATTTCTAAAGGCTTTCTGAAAAACAAACATTTTAGCTCAGTTTTAGGAAGACAGCAGGGGAGAAACTATTCACCTGTCTCATAAAGAGTTCCCAGAACATCAGAGCTGCGACTGAGAAGACGCTGCCCCTATTTGGGGGAGTGAATCCAACCTCTCCGTAGGGCATCAGCAACAGGTCTTCATCAGAAGATCTTAAAGAGGTTACGAGGACTCTAAACCTCCAGGATTTTAAGGGCAGATGTCTCACAATAGGTGATACTTAAGAACAGTGGCATACATCTGTCCGCAGGTGGGCTGCTGCTGCTGCATTTTCCGCTAGCTGAAGTTTCCAAACTATCTTCAAGCACATGTGGGGGGCTTCAGAGGGCTCTAATCTGGAAGCCACCAAAGCATGCACAACAGTGCCTTGATCTCCCAGCAGTAGGTGAACAACCGTAGCTCAGCTGGAAGAGCATCTGCTTTGTATGCAGAAGGTCTTAGATTCAATCCCCAGCAGCTCCAGGTAAGGACTGGGAAAAGGCTCCTTCCTGGAATACTGGAGAGCTGCCCCCAGTCAGTGGAAAAAAATACCCGATGGTCTGATCTGGTCTAAGGCAGCTTCCAGGTGGTGTATCAACCAAAGATGAATGGGGGGTCCACTTGTTTGCACTGATAGCTGTGGTGCAGGCAGTCCAGAAGGCCAGTTTACGCAGGGCATTTTTAGAAGGGAATGCAATAAACACCTGCATCATAGAGGTACATTTGTAAAGGAGCTGCCTTTGGCTATAGGGGCCTGTCGGGGAGTCTGTTTTACGTGTGAAGTGGCCCACTGACCAGAGCCGCCAGTTTAATGCCTGATATTTTCAGAGGGCCATAGTGCCCCCCTCCCATATTTCCGTTTGTACTTAGCCCTTCTCACAGTTCCTAAGAGCTGTGCCTTGGGCAAGAGGATGCCTTTAGTTTTGTGCATGTCACTGATAATAATTTGTTTTGGTGTGTGTTTTCAAGTGGGCTAGTGTTTGCAGCTACATTATTGATTTAAAACGGGAGCATTTATTTCTTGTTTGAATTCCATTTCTACCTCCTTAGGTCAGCTTTCAAAGACTGCTTTCCCCAGTTTTGTTTCTGGAAAGAGAAAAGCATAGATATTGAATCTGGAGTGCTGGCGTTAGGAACGCCATTCAGGGCCGGCAGGGATGGCCCCATGTGATGGAGCACTTAGCTGCTCTCCAGCCCATTCTCTGGTTCTGTACGCTATGTAGCCCATTGTTAAGCAACGGAATAGAGATGCATACAAGGTGCGCTTGCCAGAGAGACAAATCTCTTTGCGTTCAAAAAGGGGTGAGGCAGGTCTTTATCCTCTGTGAATAAAAACTGTCGTAGTTACTGTGAAGTATAAAAGAAGAAAAGAATCACAACACAGATCACACACACACACACACACACACCAATTTTCCTTTATGCAATGGTATGTCTTAAAGTATGTGTGCATGTTGTTGTTTTTTTGTTTTGCTTTTTGCAATTTAACTAGGAAGGTATCCACAAACCAGCTGCTAGGGCTTATCTCCCAACCACTTAGATCTCTTCCTCGCCCTCATCCACCCGCTACTGAAATCTGAAATGGCACCTTGAGTTTATGCTTAGCATTACTGCCTTACGGGTTCGTTGGCAGCACTAGGCTCTTCATTAAGCATTCCTCCAAGTCCATTTCCAAGGGCAACGTAAAAGCTGAGTCTGAATTTCTGCCAAACAAGAAACTGGGCGAAATTTAATATAAACACAATCTGTGGAGGAGGTCCTGTTAAGTGTGCCACAGGTTTCCTAGGTCCGCTAAATGGTATACTGCAGGGAAGACCTCCTCCATGCAGGCTCCCAACTTGTGTGAAATGAGTTACCTCTGGAGATGTGCCAACTGTTAGGTGCTCCCACTGGCAACTAAAAACACACGTTTCTCCATGAAATGAAAGGCGGAATGCAAATGCTTTTCATAAAGCAATAAGTAGTTTCTTAGTCCTTCTTGTAGATCATGATGGGACAAAACAGTAAAGGGTCCATGGGGGCTCTTTAGATATATTGGAGCCAGGTTGCTCTCTCAGTAACAGAAGGGCTGTGTGCATCACTTAGATTGACATGTGCCCAGTGCTAGAAACTCAGATATATAAGCAAGGTGTCAAATGGCGCCTTAAATCTAGGTTACAGCCGCCACAACGGAATGTCTATTCTCCAGGGGGGTGGACTGGATGATCCTCAGGGTCCTTTCCAATGCTACAGTTCTATAATTCTATGATCTCTTTTTTTTAATAAATAATTTTTATTAAAGATTTTTGCATACATTCTTTTAAACAGCATTTAACATTCATATGTTATACAAATTTTCTGACTTCCATCAACCACTTCTCGAGATTTTCACTTTTCTTAACTTCCTCTTGTATTTCATATTTCACTATTACTTTTAATAACCAGTCAAATATTATTTTCCAAAGTTATTACTGTAATATTTCTTAAAATAAACCTCACAAAACTTCTTGTAAGCCTATTAGCGTGATTTGTTGTTTACAGCTATCTTTCAAATATATCTCAAATTTAGTCCAATCTTTTAGAAATTCCTGGTCCCGTCGGTTTCGAATTCTTCCTGTCATCTTATCCAGTTCTGCATAGTCCATTAACTTCATCTGCCATTCTTCTTTTGTCGGTAATTCTTCTTGTTTCCATCTTTGTGCCATTAACATTCTTGCTGCCGTTGTTATAATTCTATGATCTCATCTATGTTACTTGACTGTAGCTTGCTCTCACAACAATTCACTTGTCCCAGCATGCAAGGAGGAGAAACACACACAGTGGAAATGGAAATGGAATAAACAATGGACTAAGGCAGAGGTTTTTAAACTGTGGCCGCCAACCTGGCGCCCAGAAATCTACACGTAGCTACTGTTGGAACCCCACCAGTAGCAAAACGCGCCTGGCGCCTGGCTAATTTCTAACAGCGCATGTGCCATTCAGTGGAATGGCAATATTGGGTTGTGTTGGTTGGAAAGATGGTGGTGGTAGCAGTGATGGTGTGTATTTGGGTGGTGGGGCCAGCTGGATCATGAGGCAGAGTGAGGAAACTGCCTCAGGTGTCATGGGGGTGGGCAGTGGTATCAGTCCTTGACTGTTCTTTCTGAACCCCCCAGCTACCTCTCTCTGTTGAAGGTAGAGCGATGTATGTCACACAGCGCCCTGCTAAAGTAGCCTGCTGACTCAGATGTGAGTCCCATTGTCAGGGCTGAAGTGAGATCCAGAGGGGATGCAATGTTTCATTTTGCCTCAGGCAGCAGAGTGTCTTGGGTTGGCCATGTTGAGGGAGTGTCCTCACCTGGATGGGGGCCACCCATTACACAGTAAAAAAATGAAAATGAAATGCTAGGCTCAAGATTGCTGAAAGAGAAGGAAATAAATACTAACCCCCAGTCTGTGGTGCTGGAAGACCTACCTGAAGCTACTTAGGTGAAAGGGAAAGCACGAATTCAGAGGCATTCTGTTCATATTTTAGTATGTATTATATTATATTATATATTATGAAATAATTGCGTTGTTAGAAAGGCATGTACAGTAGCTACGAATTATTGCTCTATGAATAGCACCTGTTAGGTTATTCCATATATAGGAGCAATTAAAATAAACAAAAACCTTAACATGCTAAAAGCCATTCACCTTTCTTTACAAACCGAGCATCACATACTTTATTTCTCTTGAGCACGTATCCAATAAGAAGTAGCAATATTCGCAGCGACACCCCATATCCTATAAAAAACCAATTGCATAGAAGAGAGGCAATGTTATTTCCTCCCTCCCCCATATGCAGCTGTCACAATTTTTGCAACTGTTGATAAGTTGGTCAACCTTTTTGCACATCAACCTGATCCACGCATCGCTTTAGACCAGGGGAGGGGGCAGTGCTTTTTTTCTGGGGGTATGCAGGGCTACACATACCCCTAAACATATTGTGAATTTAAGTTTGGCCTCCTTGAGGGGCAGTATTTCAATATGAGTAGGAAAATGAGAGTACCCCTAAACATTTATTTTTTTTAAGAAAAAAAGCACTGGGAAGGGGTATCTCCAGCACAGCCAGGAATGATGAGAAATGGAACACAGCCACCTCTGAAGGCCATCAAGTGACCCATCCCTGCTTTAGGCAGCTCAAAGGGACACTGAAGGCTGCTACGGGGTTGGAGGACTCTGGGAACTTGCCTGCAAGTTGAGAAGCACTGCTCCATTGGCCCTGGACCTTGGTTCTGCAAATCAGGTTCAGCCCAGTACTAGGCAGGGAGGGGAAAGATGGCTGGTTCTCCACCCTGAACATCCCCCCTCCTCTAATTCTCCTCTAATCCAGGTAGCTGCCTGCCATGTCGGACGACGCTGAGAAGAACGAGGCTCCCCCAGAACAGGAGCAGCAAGGGAAGGAGGAGGAGAAGAAGCAGGAGCAGGGGAAGCCTGAGGAACATGCCCAGGAGGAGGAGGAGAAGGAGGAGGGGAAGCTGGAGGAGCAGCCCAAGCCGCAGTCCCCACCCAAGAGCCCCAAAGGCCCAGAGACCCCCGCATCGCCTGTGATGGTGACGGTGACCATTGAGGAGGAGACGGTGGGGGAGCCGCAGGAGAATGGGGACCCCCCGGGGATTAGGGCTGGCTCAGCTGAGGAGATAGGGACCACCCCGGCCCCACCCACTAGCCCCCCAGCCCGCTCCAAATCGGCGTCGTTGAATGACCTGAAGCCTCAGAACAGCATCAATGGCGGCCCAAGGGCTGTCGTGAGGGGCAGTTTGTCCGGGTCTCAGGTGCACTTAGCGGGATCCGCAGGGTCTCCACGTGCCAGTCTGAGCCGGCAGGCCTCTGCAACAGGATCGGCAGGTGCTGAAGCTGGGGAGAAACCCAGAGACTACATATTCATTGCTGCCCTCTCCTGTTTCTGCCCAATCTGGCCTATCAACATTGTCGCCTTTGTGTATTCTGTCATGGTAAGTGCAAAGGGAGTGGCGCCTCTGTGTGTGTGTGTGTGTGTGTGTGTGTGTGTGTTTGGTTTGTGTGTCCTGGAACACTAGGAGAGCCACCTGCTGCTTTGATACACCCACCAGCACCAAGGCTGTCCCCACAGTAGCGCTTCCCTGTCACTTTTCTCTTTCGTTTGCCCCTTGAGGTTGTTGTTAATCCCCTCCTCAGCCAAGGAGCAAGGCCATGAACTTGGAAGTGGCTCAGTCTGCTGCTTAAAATCTCAGACTGGAGCACCTCCTCGCAGGTAAATCTACCCACACAAGAAGGCAGTCTGGCACACATCTCCTACTAGAAAGTTTCCTTCAGGTCTCCTATTTGGTAAAACCCGCTAAATGTAACAAAATAGGTTTGGCGGCTCATGCCAGCTGACCATTCACAATCCACCCAAATCCATTTTGGGCACACGCTACCACCCTACGAGTCTCTCACTGTGTAATCCTTTCCGTGTCTACTCAGAAGTAAGTTCCGTTGAGCTACATGAGATTTACTTGCAGGTGGGCATAGGAACACAGGCTTAAATTCTGTTTCCTTGTGTCTCGTTCTTCCGTTCGGAAGCTCAGAGACTGCTTCCATCCCAGCAGCAGCCAAGAAGGATCTCAACTTCTTGGCTTCTTGCCACTGCCATAGCATTAGGTCCTCTCCCAAACCGCATGCACTGATGCAGCCGCCATGAGTCCCCCTGGCTGCTGTCCCCTTGAACTGGCAGCGGATTGACAGGCTCTTTGGCAGAGGTCCTTCCCCTCCTCTGCTGCCAGAGATGCCTTTCGTTGAAGGTGCTGAGGACCCAGCCTGGGACAGCACAGCAAGACTCTCACCCCTCAACCATGGCTCTTTCCCCAGCAGCCAGTCAGGTGAGGCGGAGGGCGAGGGCCCCAGGGCTTTCAGGAGGGCCCCTCACCGGCCTGACCCAACTCTGCTGCCATTCACCTCCCCGCTGACCCCCTGGATGGCTGTTTTAGTGGTATCGCCTGTGGTGACTGCCTGCTTTCTTGATGAATATGGTGGCCCCAGCCTATAGATCTATGAAATCTACAGCAGAAGGCAGAGGCGGCTGCTGCTGCTTCTGCCATAGCAGCAGAAGCAGAAGAAAGCACACACTGCCTTGGGTGTGGGTGGGTGTTGGTGGCACCATGCTGAGGGCCCCCTGAGTGTGGGCCCATTTTCCTCTGACAATGTAGGTGAGTGCAGAGTTTTCTCTTTCCATTCTCCCTGTTCTTCCTTTAACCAAAAGGCTGCTGCTTCTATTAGGTATGCTGGGACAATCATCAAATCCTGGCTCCTCTTTTTCCTTTTTTCAATTCCTCGCCAGTCCCGGAACAGCTTCCAGCAAGGAGACATTGACGGGGCCCGGCGCCTGGGACGGGTAGCCAAGCTGCTGAGCATTGTCGCGTTGGTCGGGGGGGTGCTCATCATCGTGGCATCTTGCGCCATCAACTTCGGAGGTGAGTATCCCGAGAACCAGGGGGTGGAGAGGACTCTAGAAATCTTGTTTAAACATTTTGTCCTTTAAGCTCTAACCCACCCTTGCCCAGTCTTCTGCTGCAGTACAAAGAAACCAGCAGAATAGGATTCCAGGGATTTTTGAAAAAAAAGTAACATTTGTGATCAATTTGGCCAGAGAAGGGCTCAGCAAAGCATTATGGGACGTAGTGAGCCTAGGGATGGAAACACTAATGTTGGCTCATTTGCACACACGCCGCCTGGCAGCGTATTTGGGCTGGATCCTGATTGCCTGAGTGCTTTTGAGGGTGACCTGTGACCTGTGGGACACCATCAGGTCAGAGTAGAATATATTATTCTTAGAATCCTTAATATTACCGTTTAAAAAGCCAGCATCTGCCATGGCACTCAGCGCTTAGTCACAGAAGTATTGTTGTAAAATAATGTTACTTTACATTCAAGGGGTGTATAAATTTTATGAAATAAATAAAAATAGATGGTGCAATTTCTAGTCAAGAATATATGTTTGTATCAGATTGTGACCTCTCTCTGAGCCAATGGAATAGAGGGGGCTGCTTAGAGTAAGGGGAAGCTGCTCCAAATTGGCTATCTTTGTAAGAGTTGCCCTTCTTAAGAGGCTTATCAGTGGATAGATAATATACATATATAATGCTAAATTAATTCTGTAGCCAAAATGGGGCTTCTGAGGGGGAAAAAGGGGGGAGGAATCAGCAAGTTTGTGGAATTTTGCAGGAAATCATGTTGGGGGGGGGAATAGAAGAAACTCCATAAAGCCCCCAACCCGAAGGAGCCCAGGAAGGGCTAAGCATGCTCAGAAATCATGCTGAGTGTCTGTTGGGAAGGAAAGCCAAGGGTGGGCGTGGCAGGATGGGATGGAGGAAGCATGGCTGACTGGAACATAGGGAGCTCTCCACACCACAACATTTTGTTGCCAGGCCCCCTTGTCCTATTATTGGCACTCAAGAAGAGTGGGGTTTTTTTGGGAGGGGGGTAGAAACCAAATCAAAGGAAGGGACTGCCTCTCCTACCCTTTTGATATCCTGCTGTGTACACTTACAAAAGTATTTTGAGAGTTCAGGTGAGCAAGTCAGGATCACTGTTACCTGAGGAGTGAGGCGAGTTCCATGCCTTCCCTTCTCAAAAGAAAAGAGCTTTTCTTTTCCTCATAAAGTTGTCCCCAACACCTCCATTTTCTTCCTAACCCTCTGGAGAAAATGGCAGCTTCTTGAAACGGTCAGTTTTCTCCCTTTTGCTGTATGCTCTGCTTTTCATGTCCTCCCCTCAGAGCAACCCCCCCTCCCTGAACACAGCTATTGCTTTTTTTTCTTCTTCAAAATTATTACACATTATCCCAGATATTGGGAACCTGTGGTCCTCCAGATGTTTCCTCAAGATGTTAGAACTCCCACTAACCTGACCTTTGACCAAGACTGATGGAAATGGGAATCGCAAAAAACATTTGGATGGCTACAGCCTCCCCTTCCCTTGCAATACACAGTGCTTTTCCAGTTACAGGTAGGTAGCCGTGTTGGTCTGTCATAGTCAAAACAAAACAAAACAAAACAAATCCTTCCAGTAGCACCTTAGAGACCAACTAAGTTTGTTCTTGGTATGAGCTTTCGTGTGCATGCACACTTCTTCAGATACACTGAAACAGAAGTCACCAGACCCTTATATATAGTGAGAGGGTGGGAGGGGTATTACTATATATAAGGGTCTGGTGACTTCTGTTTCAGTGTATCTGAAGAAGTGTGCATGCACACGAAAGCTCATACCAAGAACAAACTTCGTTGGTCTCTAAGGTGCTACTGGAAGGAATTTTCTAATTTTTTATTTTGTTTTGACAGTGCTTTTCGTAAGGTTATGTTGGCCTTGGCCTTCAACCACAACCTTGGCCCTAATTCTACTCAGCAGGCCCTCTTCATAACTACCAGTGTCTTCTCAGAACCCTTTCCCATCCTAACTCCCCTGCTTCCTACTACCAGCATACCTAAAGCAGCCAAAAACAAAAAAGGAGAAAATAAGTGCATCCATCAGACCTTCCCCTGACGTTGCCTCCTTAGCCTCCATGTTGCTTTCCCAATGACCTGTTCCCACATGCTCCAGATTCTAGTGGAAGCCAGGTGTGGGGAGGTCGAATTGGGGCATGTGTGAAAATGTTTTCCCCTTCATGTTTCTTTCCAGGTAGTAAAAAATCTCCTTCTTCTGTTCTCCTTCCCTGTGTTCTTATTCCGTTCCCCAACCCCAACCCAACTTGCCCCCGTTCCCCCGCTGCCCCTGAACCCCTCTCCTTCCCCACCCGCCCCTCAGTGTTCCAGTGAAGGCGGCACTCAACTTGCCACTTCATCCCTAGCACCGAAACGTTCATCTTTGGAGCTGGGAGCCAGCATGAGTACAGAACATCCATCCCATGTCCCCATCCATCTCTGAACCATGCAAAAACAGGAGCACAAGAATGGAGATGAGAGAGAGAAAGAGAGAGGGACACGAGAGAGTGAAACTGAGAGAAACAACATCTTTTGTTATGCTTGCATGTGTCCCATCCTTCTAGGGATTTTAGCTAACCAAAAATAAGGTGAAACAGGAACAAAAATTAGATGGGGAGATATTATCGTCTCCTCTTTCCTCTCCACCATTTTCTCCCTCTCTCTGCACTCTCTCTCACTCTCCTTCCATCCATTCAGTCATCTGTTCAACCAATGACCCATCTGCCCATCTTCCATCCACTGCCAAATTTCGACAGCAAATAAAACTCTTTCGATATTCCATGTTTACAAGAACCTGCCGGAGAAAAGCTCTTTTTCCCCACCCCCCTGGGAAGGAGGTGGGGAGCATGTTTACATGTTTGCTGGGAACAAATGAACAGAACCAGCAACAGCAAGAGAGGAAACACTTCTTAGGTCTCCTGCTCTCATCCGTCGTGTTTACAAAGACAGCAAGCAGGAACAAGCAGGGAAGAGCCCACCAGAGCCCACTCAGCGTTTTGCAGGTGGGAGTTTGTAGTAGTGAGTTAACTGTTGCATCAGAGGATGCGTGCTAACAAGGAGGCCAAAGCTGCCTGGATTTGGTGACACGCACACACATAGGCGTGGAGGTTGGCTTGGATAACCGAATCCATCACCCAGCCACTCAACAGGAAAGAGAACGACGGTGAAATTTATGGTATTGGCTGGAGAAATGAATAAAATCAATGTCAAGGGAATACAGCTTGGAGCAAAATGATTCTAACAAATGGGACCGGTGGAAGTCGGAGCGTGAAAGTGGAAATTGTGGACGAGGCAATGGAGGAGAAAGAATGAGCCAAGGGCCTTGCAAAGAAGGGAACAGACTGGTAAGAGTGGTGGTGGGTTTTATGGGGGGGGGGAGAGGTGACGTTACTCTCCAAGCTGAAGGCGCACGTACAAAAGAGGAGGAAGAAAAAAAGGGCAGCTCAAGAATTTGGAAGAATGGCAAATGAGCCAACAGGGGGACAAAAACCCACCAGTCATGAAGGAATAGAACTGGTGCTGCTGCATTTTTACATGAGAAAGTTGCTGGAATGAATGAAACTGGGAAGGATAGAGAACAGTATTAGTAGGCACCCCATTCAGAAAAAAGAGCATGGGCCAAGGTATCTCTTTTTCCTCTAGAAGACCAGTCGCTGGTATTAGAGCAGGGCCACAAGGCGTTGGGTTGCATAGGGTTCTTCAACAGGGAAAAGGAAAGCAGAACATAGGTCTAAATGGAAGCAGGAAAAGGCAAGATGTCTAGCCGTTTCCAGAGGGGTAGCCTTGTTAGTCTGTTGCAGCAAATACAACAGAAGAGGTCTGTGGCCCCTTAAAAGAATAATGGTGTGTTGTGGCTTAAGCTGTCATGAATCAAGTGGTAACCTGAGTTTGCAGGCACATCTAACGGGCGGGGTGAGGAGTGAGGTCAGAGTGAAACATAATGCAAAAAGTTCAGATTGTGACATAAAATGTAGGCAAACTAGTTGACAAAGTAGTATTGATGATAACACAGGCATCCTGACCTTGGTAAGCCAATTAATACACGTAGCTTACCAATGCCAGGATGTGGGTGTTGCCATCAACACAGCTTTGATGATGCATTTATTTGGGCATTGACAGCTGTCAGTCTGTACTTTTTCAGCACATTTCCCTCCGATCTTGCTCATCTTTGTCCACCCTGTCCTGTCTCCCAATTATGTATACTCCATTCATCTGATAAGGTAGACTCTAGTCTACAGAAGCTTATGCAGCAATAAATTAGTCTTCGAGGTGAGACAATCCTCTGTTGTGTTTACGTTTTCAGAGAAGCGGGGATGCCTACACATGGCATTTCGAAGTGCATTTGATGCACCATGGGTATGTGCATCGTTTTTGTGTGGTTTTCATGATGTCCTTATCCAAAGGGCATCTTGTTTACCCCTAGCCCACATTCCCTGTGTTTCTTCTCAAGCCCGACTTAACGTGGTAACAGAAGAAAAAAGCACCATAAATAATAAAGTTGTTGTTTTGCTTTTGCTGCAAGACTAAGGGCCTTATGGCACCTTAAAGGCCATCAAATGTCATGGCATAAACCTCCATGAACTGCATTTATGCCATAATACATTGGTTAGTCTTTAAGCTCTTTTGGTGTTTGTCATGTTGGAATATGTGGCTGTTTAGGAGAAGCGAAGCTTGGCCAAACAATGATTAAGAGAAACTGAAAGTATCCGGTTGGGGTGGGAGTCAGCTGAGACGTTTGCTTATTTATATCCTGCCTTTATCCCAAGCTGGCATGGGTTTAGGGCAGCAACAGGGCAGATTGGAGCACACAAAAGAGGCAATGGAGGCAGTTAGGAGGGCATAGAAGGCTGTTTAGGCCAAGCCCTTTGGCATTAAGTTCGCCGGCCACACCAGGAAATCTGAATGTGTTTGCTCAGTTCTGGCACGAGGCCATTTGTGAAAGGCAGAAAACATATTGGATAGGGGAGGTCAGCAATTGCACACTCGTGACAAAAAAAAAAAAAAAAAAAAACCAGAGCAGGAACTAAGGAGTGAGAAAACACCAAGGCCAGGAAAAGAGCCTCAAAGCAGAAATGTGTGAGTGAGAGAGAGACTGAGAGAGATGTGTGATAAGACACGCTGAAAACAAGTTGAAAAACTGCTGGATGGGGAAAGTTATATACAGAGAATTACAGAACGAAAGGCTAATGTATGAGATCAGCTGGTGGTGCGAGAGTGTGTGTGGAATGGGCGAAGGAAGCACCAAAGGCTACAAACTCCCCCGGATGTGAAAATGATGACCCAGGCCAGTTTAAAATCCGCTGGAAGAGGAACTGTGTGTGTGTTGGGTGTCCTGCGAAGGGAAGCAGATAGGAGCGAGCCCTGAGGAGCGAAAGGCTGGAGAAGAGTGTTAAGACCATACTGGTAAGCGGAGCAACAGAACACGAAAGGGGCGCTGGTAGAGGAGAGTCGCACTGTACTTCACTGACGGAGGAATACACAAGAGAGCATACACTCCATACCAAACAACAACAACAACAACAACAACAACTATTTTAAAAGGGCCTGATGGACAACTGTGTATGCTACTGGACAGAGACAACTGGGTGGGTGGGGTGGGTGGGGGAAGGGCACCAGCAAAGAACTGTGTGTGTGTCAGACACGAATTTTCACCCGGCACAATGTGACTAATTTTTTGCTTTGCTTCTCAGACTGTTATTCAATGGGGCTGGGGAGGGGTGGGGTGGGAATATGGGGAAGGGGTGGTATAATGGCCTCCTCCTTTAAAATCTGTGCTCGGAGGATGTCACAGGGCTTTATTTAGGGTGAGGGGGGTGACCTTAAACTCCCCCTACCCGTTAATCCCATCTGCACGAATTATTAACCTCTGACCTTCCCTCAACTATCCCTCAGAAAAATAATAATTTTGCTCTCCCTTTGATGGCTGCATGGTGTAGAAGGGCAGGGCAATTTTGTTGTTTTTCTCCCGCTTCCTGGAGACTGTAACTCTCTAAGGTGGGAAGGGATGGCAGGGGAAAGCTGTTGTATTTTGATGTTGAAATGCAAGTATTCTAATCTGCATGTTTTTATATGCTTATATTGGGGGGGGGAGGGAAAGTTGAGGGGGTGAATCAGAAACCTGGAAGGGAGGAGAGAGCTCAGAGTGTACTATGGTGTGAGAGTCAATAGGAAGGACGGCTTTGAGGGGGGAAGGGGTCAGGAAAGTGGTGAGGAGGCTGGCAGGCGAATGGAGGAGGGAAAATAGAGTACGGTTTGGTGGGAGATGGAATACCAGCGGGACACAAATGGAAGGAGAGGTGGGTTCAGCGGGATTCAGGAAACCCAAATCTCAAACAGGACAGGGTCAGGAACAAGGAATTGTTTTGGGGTGGATTGCAAATAACCGTGAGGGAAGAATTAGAACTTTGCACAGGGATCAGTAACTGGGGCCTGCTTGGTTATAGCCAGCCCACCGAGAGGGAGGTATCCAGTCCTCTCTTTAGCAAGAAGGGCAGTGGATTGGCCAACAGTCCACTTGGAGAGACGGACCATCGTCCTGCAACCTCCATCCTGTAGCAGCCATCTCCAAGTGACCTGCTAAGTAGAATCGACTGCTGATCTGAGACTTCAGATCAGAGTTGGGGTCCACAATGCAATCTGAAAGGAGAGAGGTTCCGTTGTGGCGGCTGTTCTCTCAAAGCTACTTTACCTATTGCCCCTTCCCACCCACCCAGCCACCCCCGGTCTACAAAATAATCTGTTGCCTTGTTTTACACTCACAACCATGCTTTAAACCACCACCAGACCCTGGGGGACAGGAGAGGGTGGGGCACGAAGGGGGGTTAAAAGGAGAATTTGAGGAGGCGCCTATGGAACGATGGGAGAGGCTGTTTGTTGGGGGAGAGGGGTATTACATTTACACGTATCCGTTATTGAATGAAAAACCACATAACCTATATCTTTGACATGATGCTTGATAGATGTTTTCATATTTGGGGTGGGGCAAAATTTTGGATGCTGAAGAATGAAGTTTGCTTTACTATTACACGATTCGGGGCGGGGTGAGGTTTTTAGGGGGGAAAGAACAAGAGGGAGATTTTATTTTGTATTTCCTTTCCCCCCCATTTTTGAGACGTAGTTTAGTTTTTCACTTTGTGGAGCACTAAGCGTGCCTTCATATGTAGCGGCGTTGAGGAGGGAACAGGAAACGTCATAGCCTGACACTTCCTATCCCTCTGCAACACTGTCTCAGTGAAAATATAAATTTCCACCATCTTTCCTGATGGGGAGATGCGGAAGCAGGTCTATTTCCGCCAGGAGAACCGATTTCAATCATGCCATCATTCCAAAAAACAAACCACAGTTCATTGTTTTCCATATAGCGCTCGTAACAGAGTGTTGAGCAAAAATGGGTAAACACTTTTATTCACTAGATTTGCTTGTTTTGTAACTTATTTGTTACTGTTCATTTTTCTGCTCGGTTCTGCATTACGGTATTTGTGCCTGCTAATTAAAATTATTATATTAAAAACAGGAAAGGGTGGGGTCTTCCTGAGTCTGGGACCAATCAAATCCTTTCATAAGATTCAGAATTTTGTTTTGGTGTTTTTTTGCGTGGGGTGGGGAGTTCCAAGAAATATTACAAATCCTATTATCAGTTTGTATAATGAAATGGTGGGCGGGGCGGGGCGGGAGAAGGTCAAATTATAAACTGCTACAGATTTTTGTATCAACGCATGAATCGAGTAAATAAACTCAGATGCATGAAGGCTGTGTCTGTCCCTCTTTCCTGCAAAGCGTTTGAGCTTGTGCCAATTCTCTGCCCAACAAGGAAAACTGAATTTAATTCAGGGTGGTCCAACACGTAGCCCCCAATGTCTTTTCTGGTGGCGCTCCGCAACATTTGCAAACACACAATCCCTGCCACTGCCTTCCCAAAACCAGGTAATGAGGCACGAGACTCTGGCAGCATCCTAGAGCCTCCTGCCTCCTTCCCAAAGACTCAAACTGCCCACATAATCAAGAGTGTGCAATATGATCAACCTCATCCGTGAGATTAGGATCCAGGACCAAATCTAAACATACAGAGCACTGTGAGCACTTGACCATATTGTCTTTCTCCACCCTTTCAGAATGCAGTTAAATTCAGAGCTGGGAACTGTGGCTGATCAACCCACCCACAACAACCCAGTTATTCTTATATAAAACCTCCCACCAAATTAAAAACACACGCAATCAGATGGTTACACAGTTGTCTTTATTACAGCAACTCCCACTCCGTTGAGAGAGGGGGTGTCTTATTGCACCAATTCTTAATTTTTAAAAACCTACATACAAATTACACACCACTGGGGGCTGTGAGGGTGTGGCAGTGACGCTGCGAAGGAGAGGAGAGGACATGGCAAGGGTAACAACTGCTCCCCATCCAGCAGGAGACAGCGCATGACAATCCACAGAAGCAATAATTACCCTCAGCACCTGTGCGTCCCTCTGCCCCACCGCACCATTTGGATGAGGGAAGTTTCTAGCAAATAATAATCTAGTTTGGCTCAATATATCAAGACATGGGGCAGGTTACCTGAAGTTGGTTTGCTCCAATACAGCTGCCAAGTCTTTAGTGCCACTTCAGGTCCTTAATATGGTTTTTCCTAGATGGCCGCCAAATCCCATCTCCTCAGTCACCTCTATCTCCTCTTGTCAAAAGGAAGAACTGGCTTTTGTGGGAAGCTGAGAGAAGGAAGCTTTAAAGTGGATGTCGGGAACCTTTAGCCCTCCAGATGATGCTGAACTACAACTCCCATAATCCCAGGTCACTGGTTATGCTTGCTGGGGCTGATGGGAGTTGTAGTTCAGCAACATCTGGAGGGCCAAAGGTTCCCTACTTAGCCTTAAAATATAGGAGCTGCTAGGATGGCTACCATGTCACTGTAAACCTAGCCATCACTGATAACAACAACAAAATCACATGGAGGAAAACGGAACTGTGATGTGATATGGCAACTTATGCTCATGCACAAATGATTGAGGAAAGGGAAGAGAGGAAGACAGGTGTGCAAGGACAGGACCCAGAATATCTCAGGGAACTACCAAGAGCTCAGAAATAGGGGGAGAAACCCACAAATAATTGCTCTGCCTTCAGAGGAAGAAAGGATGGAGAAGTCAGACTGGGCAAGATGGCTGCTAAAGCTGCCCAATGTTTACCTCACATTCAAATTCTACTGCACTCTTTCAGAATTGCACATGCATGATTGAGGGGGAAAGAACAGCCAATCTCAACTATGGTCAGTCCGAAATTGTGTGAAAAGAAGATGGGGAAAGTTGTGTGAAGAAACAGCGGGCCAAGGTAATGTTCAATAGCAATGCTACAAAATGGCTCCTCTATGCCCTGTGCTCCTCCAGGGCATCTAGAAGCCTACAGCTCCATGTAGCAAAAACAGCCAACAACAGCAGAAAAATGAATGCAGATGCTCTCATAAGCAAAGCATTGTGAGAAGAGAATCTGGGAGCAGGGTCCTAATGGCTGTTTACGGCCAAGCATGTCTAAGCAACATGGACCATTGGCTAAAGTAGATGCAGAAATTTACAGCTAGAGATAATCTTAAGATGGATAATACTGCACACAGACCTCAAGCCTCAATGGGGCTTCTTTCCTAAGAACCTAGGATAGTCATTTTCAAATGCTCTTCTTAGTATAATCCAAATCAAATGGCCACCAACTGGCCAATTCATTCGCTGCCCAGGCCTAGATATACTTGGGAATTTTGGGAATGATATGGCCTCCTAACCCAAGAGCAATACTTCCATGCACTTTTGGGAAATGAAAAGGTACTTCTCTTGTGGCTGAAACATACAGCAAGTTTTGAAGCACGGAACCAAAAAGCTCGAAACGAAGGTCTATTTAGCTGCCCTCAAAATGGCCGACCCAAACCCTCCTTTTCAGCCCACAGGCGAAGTCAATATTCCTCCCTACCAGCCAATCTTCTCCTAAGTGCAAAGCATCATGGGAATGCAGGAGGGAGCCGGGAGGAGCAGGACGTATTCCCATCATCCTATACATTCGTGGGAAGGTGGGGTCGTCGCATCAAGCAAGAGCTGCGCAGGTGGAGTGGCTAACCCCGTCAGGGCGAGGGATGGTAAGCTGGTCCCACTGCAAGCGTGAAAGGGAGTGATGCTTCTGCCCCTCCGCTGGGGTCTTCCGGCGCTACTTCCTCTTTGCGCGTTCCGCGACGTCCAGAGCAGCCATGTTGCACGAGGCGCAGATCAGGTGGACCAGGCTGATGAGGCTCTTGGTGATGGCGATGGGGGCGGAAACCCACAGGACTAGGCGGTAGAGACCAGCCTGTCCGGGCAGGACTGGGAAAAGAAAAAAGGGGTGAGGGTGGGGGTAAGGAAGGAGTCCTTTGAAATGCCCTATGACCCCTAGGCATCATCCCTCTGGCTTAGGATACTCACTTTCTGGTCCTTCCCCAAAACACAGCAAATAGAGCATACAGTAGAAGAGCTCATTCCCAGCACACATGATGAAGAGGACAGTCTGGAAGAATTAGGAGGAGAAACCATGTCAAACCAGGCCAGAGAAAAGAGAGCAAAAGAGAAGCTATCTAAGTTGTTCCGAAGGGCGTGTCCACTGCACACCAACTCTGTTTGGTTGCTAGTTTATTCAAAAACGCGTGCAGACTGCAATCGCCGCTAAATCAGCTTACAAGCATGCAGTACAGCATCATGTACGTAAGTACCACTGGTACTACTAATACTACAATCCAAGAGGGAAAACAAAGTTAATGTAAGTAGCAGGCACATTATCCCAATGGTCGGATACTCCCAACACTTTGCAGAAAAGGGCAGCCTTGGCCTGCCGCCTGATGACCAACAATGAAGGAGTCAGGTGGGTTCTCTAGGAAGAGAGCTCTATTGCTTTGATGCCACCACAGAGAAGTCCCAGATCCCCCAGGGCAGGGACGCCAAGGGGGAATCTTAAGATACAGACAGCTTCATACGGGCAGCTGGACTTGGAGGTGCATGGCAACTACTGCCCAGCTGCAAATATCCCCTTTCTGGGCATATTTCAAGGTGCTCAGGAGAGGGATGATCAGGCAGCTCCAGACATTTCAGGAGGAAATGGATTATCTAGACATCTTCCAGCTTGGTTTCAGGCCTGGTTTGGGGACCGAAGCTGCGTTTGGTCAACTTCGGTTGCTTTTCCAGCCACAACCATTTCTGGATAGAGATGGCCTGGCTACAGCAACACTAATAACCTTCTGACTGGATTACTGTAATGCACTGTAATGGAGGGCTGCTGTTGAAGACAACTCAGAAACAACTTTGATTTTGTTTTGGCACTAGCTTAAGACCTGGTTAATTTGCTCAGACATTCTGGAATTGTTACCCATATCAACTTAATAGTGTAGCAACTGGGATTGCTCCAATGATCCGCGTATCCCGTCCTGAGATAATTTGATATAAAAGTGCATTACAAACAAACAAACAATCCTGGAACCAGATGACTTAGGGCTTTAAAAGATCCAAAAGAGCCCTTTTAAAAACCAGGCCTTGAAACTAACTGGAAGCCAATGGAGATGCTGCAGAAGTGAAATATGAAACACTCTCCCAAACTCTTTCCAAACTTTTAAAATATGATACAATGGCCACAAACCCTCTTTGAGCAGACAGCTAAATCTGCAGGGGACCGAGAGGAAATTAAATCTCCCATAGTTCATTGAGTACTGCAGTATATTTTTAAATGACATCCCTTTCTGTTCATACTTTTCAAGAAGGCTTCCAAATACAAGATTTGGAGTGGAGAGTGAGGCAGAACTAGGAGAGAGGGAGGGATCTCCCAATATAGATTGCGAGACACTCTAATGGTGGAGGGGAACGAATGGGGCAGTATTTTGTCTTTGAGGAAATGTGATAGCAAGCGATACTTCTATTTTGAGTCCAAGGGGAAAAGACCCATAGGAAGCAGCGGAAATAGAAAATTACTCAATTACACCAGCCTTGCACCAACAATTCTGATTTCTCTTGCCTTAACTGAAAGAGCTGGCTTTTTTCCCCTTGCTTTTTTTTTGGTAGCTAATCACACAACGTCCTCCCCCCCCCCCAATCTTCTTGCTTTATTTGTTTTGTCATTTGTTCAATAAAGCTTTTGAACATACTTTTTTTTTTTAAAGGGATGGGAGCCTGGAGAAATGTAGTAGGAACAGTTCAGAGAGAGGGAGAGAGAAAGAGAGTTCAGAGAGAAGGAAAGACAGTTCAGAGAGAGGGAGAGAGAAAGAGAGTTCAGAGATGAGAGAGACAGTTCAGAGAGAGGGAGAAGGCGGGGCGGGGGAGAGGGAGAGACACAGTTGAGTGTGAGAGAGAGACAGAGACAGAGAGAGAGAGAGAGAGCGCTAAAGAAATTATCACTCACCCGGGAGCTGTAATACACCCTCAGGATTGGATTCCCTGACAAGTCGATGGTCTTGTGGCTCTCCCCACCTTTTACCACGGTGCTGGTGGGAGCAGAGAAGGTAGTTAAAATGGGATCCAGGAGTTCAGAAGCTATGGTGCCCAGCAGGAGGGGCACCATAGCTGAGCGGCAGAGCGTCTGGGTTGTTCGCAAAGACCCCAGGTTCGGTCTCCGGCACCTCCAGTTAAAAGGAATAGGCACACGGGCGATACGAAAGGCTCCCTTTCAGCCCGAGACCCTGCTGCGAGTCACAGCAGGCGAGGCTGAGCCAGACCTGGACATCATTGTCCAATATTGTACAAGGCAACTTCTGATGCCGCCATAGAGGGCAGAGTCCCTCCTTTCCCCAGCTGGTACCTGTGGAGATGGAGCCAATGGGAGGCAACGTCAAGGCTCATGCTGAGTTGGAACCAAAGGGCAGATTCAGGGTAGAGCATGGCGAGGTTCACCAGCAGGCACATGGTGGCGCAGCGGTCCGTCAACATGTCCAGCATGGCGCCAAAGCGGGTGCCTGGGAAGAACAGCACACATTAGAAAGGCAAGGGTGCTGTAAACCAATGGGGAGGAAGCTATGCATACAGTAGAGACTGCAGCCACACATAACCCGCAACCCATCAAAGTTTTAATGCATATATTGTGGCTTGCTATGTGCTTGACAAGTTTTTGCTCCCCCAGGCAGGTGACGGGCACAGGTGGCTGTGCTTCTGCCGTGAGGCCATGAGTTGTGTGGTCCAGGCAGGCACACTTGAAAACAACAGGTTTCGGTGTGCAGCTTACACAGACGGAAAGTACCGAGAGCCTTGTGAAACCTTCCCATCTCAGCAGGAAAAGCTCCATCTATTTGGACACGCTTCCTTTTGGCTACAGTTGCGGATCTGGAGGGTTTTACCCAGGACCAGGCATTATTCCTGTAGATTTCTGGAAGGGAGGGTGAGGCAACGAGTAGCACTGCAGCAGACAGCCGCTGCAAGAGGAAGTGGGGGGGGGCACTTTGCACAAAGGAGCTAGGGCACAGACCCTCCGTCTTTGTAGCTGCTGCTGGCAGGGGAGGTTCAGGCAGGCAGCGCCTTGTTGCAGCAGCTGCCAAGGAGTGTGGTGGAGTCTCCATCTTTGGAGATCTTTAAGCAGAGGCTTGACAGCCATCTGTCAATAATGCTTTGATGGTGTTCCTGCTTGGCAGAGGGTTGGACTGGATGGCCCTTGTGGTATCTTCCAACTCTATGATTCGATGATTCTAAGTACAGATCTGAGGATGGGTAAGGCTGAGTGATAGTACCTTGCCTGCTGCCACCCGATGAGTTCAAACCTGAACCAAGCTTAGAGCCAGGGAACTTGTAGCTCATACTCTTAAGCAACACGGCAACCTCAGTCTTCTTCGGAGGACGGAATGCAGCTCAGCAGTGGGAGACATGCTGCCCATACAGGAGGTCTCAGGTGCATCTTCCAGCATCTTCAACTGGGTGAGTTAGCCAGGCTTCTGCCTGAGACTGTAGAGAGCTGCTGCTGCCATTCAGAGCAGACAGCACTTAAATAGATGGACCAGTGATCTAACTCTGTGTGGGACAGCTTCATCTCATATATGTGCTCCCTGACTCACTCACTCTCTCTCTCTCTCTCTCTCTCTCTCTCTCTCTCTCTCTCTCTCTCTCTGAATATATATATATTCAAACTGACTGCATTACACCACAACAAATTATTCCATACCACACAGAATGCATACATACCATGCATTTAAAAGCACCCTAAAAGAATCCTGGGAACTATAGTTTGCCGCTCATGAAGCCATGTGCTTTTCTTTTTCCCTGTAGCCCTCTCTGCCTTGAGGCACACATTGGAAGGCTTTGCAGGCCAAGGCTTACCTTGGTTCAGGACCCGAGCCGCATAGCCATCGAAGGCATCAAGGAAACCGCTTAGTAGGTAAAAGAAGGATGCTATTATGTGGGAGGTTGGCATAAAATAGAACGCGATAAAAGCGAAGATTATGCGGGCGTAACCTGCAAAGGACAAGGAAGCAAAATGAGACACTGTCCTGGAATCTTTTAACCCCCAAGCCCTGCAGCCCCCAGAAAACTGGGGAAATGGGTCATGCAAATTCTAGTTGGTTCCCCTCCTTTGCTACCCACAACCCCACCTCCCCAGATATCTAGGCAAGAGTCACTCAAAGATCAGCAACATTTTCTTCAGGAGTGTTGAAGAGAAGGAGGAACAGACTCCCTATTTTAGAAACACCCTTTTCCTCTTCTGTTTTTGGCATTGAAAGCTACAATCAACCGTAAGAGATGAAAGGGTCCAGACTGAGGCTACAAGAGACAGGTGAGTCACTTGCCTGCCTGCCTGCCAGATCTGATCTGGAGGAGACAGTCCGGATGCTGCTGCTGCTGCCTTCAGCTGCAGATTAACACTTGTGAAAATAACAGGGCAGGAAATAGACGGGAGTGTTGAAGCAGAAGCCCCGGAGGCGAGGCAGGGAAGGGGCCGGAGCACCAAGTGAGATCAGACCAAAGGTCGATCTAGTCCGGCATCGGCATCCGGGAAGTCTACAAACGGAGCATGAAGGCAAGGAGCCTTCACCCACCTGTGTCTGTCTCCCAGCACCGGGATTTGGAGCGCTACTGCTTCTGAACATCTCGAGAGGCCCAGAACTAGGTCATGTCTCCAGAACTAGAGCCAGGCCTGTCCTCCCTAGAAGAGCATCATCACAGCACCCCACCCTAAGCACGTTTACACAGAAGCGACTCCCCCTATGCAGTTCAGCTGGGCTTAGGAGGCTCTTCCCGCAACATTAGCCACAGCAGGGCTGCCTCGTCGAGATTAATGGGCGTGACTAACGCAGGCCCCCATTCATTCCAGTCGGTCTACTCATTTAGGATGCGAACACACACACACCATCCATTTAAAGCGTACATATGAATCCTGGGAACGGTGGTTTGCGAGGGCTAAGAAGTCCGTGCCGGGTAAACTACACTTCCCAGCATTTCGGGGAGGAGAAGCAGCGCGCTTTTAAGTGGATGGCGCGCACGCAGCCCGACGTGTTTCAGGATCGCAGCCTCCTTTTCTTCCCCCCCCCCCCGGCGCCCCGGGGAACGTACCGATGAGGTTGGGGACGAAGAGGAAGATGTTTTCTTGCTTCATCTCGCTGGCCAGCTGTTGCTCGGCGGCGGAGCCTCCTTGCAAGCCCCGCTCAAGCCCCGAGATCCGATGCAACGCTCGGACCACGCAGCGCCCACCCGGTGCAGGAGCCCCTCGTATCCCGCCCTCTCTCTTTCTTGTCCTCACGACGGACTCGGAGACTCCCGCTCCCCGCTTTGTGCCTTCCTGCTTTGGCCCAATGCGCGCAGCTTCCCCCGGTTTCCGCAGCCTTCAGCTACTCTGCTCAGGTTCGGAAAGGAAAATGTCTGCCTGTCTCTTTAAAAACTGCACTCCCGCCCCCTCCCCGGGGAAGAGGGACATTTCGCCAATGGTTTCGTCTCCATACGCTCCCCTGCCGGCTTTCGTTTTGGTGTAGTCCCACCAACAAGAAGCCGGGCTAGAAGGGCCACTTCTCCTCGTCTTCTTCCTGTGATTTATGGTTTCTCCGCTCCTAGAGTATTCGGAGGACCGAGGCTTCAGAAAAGCTCCATTTAGTAGCCCGGCGAACAGCCGCCGACATGGAGGTTGGCTTTGGAGCGCTTCCGGCTTCCCCTGGGGCGGCTCCTTCGGACCCTCCTGTTTTCTTATTGGCCAGTCAGAAAGTATGGAAAGGGAACTACTGTATTACTGTATTTCCCCACGCTAAAGGGCTCGCCAGATCCAGTGCTTTTGTACCTTTGCTTTAGTCTTGAATCTCTTGATAGTAAGAATTGCTGTACAAAAGTCTTTAGCAAGGAAGTAGCCGCCTTTAATAATATATCTTGCAATTGAAAGCAGAACTTTTACCTCGAGTGATCATCTTTTTTCCTGTTTTGACAACTTAACAAATAAACAAACATGTTTTTTAATGAGTGGTATTTCTTAACGGAGTATGAAATAAATTTCGAAAACATGATTTGAATCGGTGGGCTTTCTAATCATTTCTTCTTTGCTTGATAAAAGTTTTAATTACAAGCTGCTGGGCGACTGAAGATGGCACATGAAGGGTTAAAGAATCACCAGATAAAATATGGCTGATTTTCAAATTCCATAGTTTTTGCTTTAATGGAGTTAATAGTGGCTACTGGCACGCTTTGGTATTGTTACAGATTTATGGTGGGCACCTGGCTTTTGTAACAGTATAGTATTTATATCCGTGTGCTGAACTTTCACCAGGGCTATGTATAAATTTAACAGTAAATTGCCCATTGATGGCACTACATATACAGTGCTACCTCGGCTTTCGAATGTAATCAGTTCCGGAAGACCGCTCGAGTTCTGAAATGTTCGAAAACTGAAAACTCAATAGCCAACAGCTAGGCCTCAGGATCTTGTACTCAGTGAAAGCCACGTGGTATGTTCGACTTCCGAGGCATGTTCGAAAATCGAAACATTTACTTGCAGGTTTATGGTGTTCAAAAACCAAAATGTTCATCAACAGAGACGTTTGAAAACTGAGGTACCACTGTGTGTGTGTGTGTGTGTGTGTGTGTGTGTGTGTGTCACATGGGTCCAGCTGGGATTTGAACTCAGGACTCCTTGGCCAAGTCCAGCACTCAGTCCATTACACCACACCACCTCTTGCTTGCTTGCTAATAGGGTTGCCACCTAATCTGTGAACAGATATGCAGGCTGTACAGTATATGAATTCACTCATGTATATGCAATGGCCAGGGTTTTCGCTTGTTTGTTCATTTGCATTTTATTTAAATATATTTTGGAAGAGGTGGCAGTGCCAGCTGCTTTGAATGGTTCTTCGATCCCTTCATGGACAGAACCTGATGTTTACCCAGAATGCACCTAAGGGCAATTAACCCAGCATGCTTTGCAGCTTTCCTCCCCTTCCTGCTTGCTGTGATTGTTGCAAGGATAGCCAACCTGGTGCCCTTCAGATTAAAACTCCCAACAGCCCCAGCCAGCATGGCCAATGGCCAGGGATGGTGGGAACCATAGCTGACCAACATCTGGAGGGTGCCGTGTTGGCTCTCTCCGATGGAATGGGTGAGAGATGCATTGTCCTTTCCCCCTCCAGATCCTGGAGGGAAATGGGAGAGGGGTTCAAGCGGAGTGTTTATTATTCTCTCTTGTGAATACAGTGGGTCTGGAGCCAGGTTGATCAGGTGTCCTCAGACGAAGCCTCTGGCTGGTCGGTGTCACTGTCCGAATTCTCTGGCTGAGGCTGATCCTTGCGCCGGGGACACTTTGCTCAGGACCTTGCCTGGCCCACCCTGGCGGGACGGGCAGATCAGGGGCTGTAATGCAGGGAAGGAAGAAAATGAGAAGCAAAACACAGTTTCCAAGCACCTCCACCACCACCACCACCCTGACACTGAAAAAGTCTGTTTCCTACTTGGCATAGAATGTGGCTATGATTATACCAAGGAATGTGATGATTCACGGTCAAAAGTTCCCCAGCTCTGGACTTGGTCCAAAGGTAGGTCCTCTGGAAGTGTGGGGTTAGGGTTGCCACCCTCCCAGACGGAAACAGACCTTGCTCTTTTACAGGTTTCATATATTCATTGAAACACATCCAAAATTAAAGTCATCCCTGACAACACAACTTCCCCCCAAAGTTGGCAACCCACCCCCAGCCATGCTAGTATAAAACCCGTGACTGGAGTGTGGTGACGCTAAACGTTTCTGAATTTCTGAAAATAAGAAAAATCGAGTGTTTTATAGTCCCACGCATGAGGGAAATCCTCTTCTTTCTCTCTCCCTCCTCCCTCAGCCTGGACGTGGGCAGGAGTTACAGCTGATACTTGGGTGCATTCTGCACAGGTTGGGTTGAGGACAGGAAAAAGAGGGGCAGGTTCCATAGAAGAAGAGATTGTGGCTTGCAGGTGTGCAAAGACCCACATCTGCTGAAATTCTTGCTTTTGCATAACTATGAAGTATGGCAACCAGTGTGTTGGACTAGGGAGAGCTGGGTTCACATCCACAACAAGGCATGATGCTTGCAGGATGACCTAGAGGCCAGTAACAGTTGCTGTCGGTATAGCCTACTTTGCAGGGTTGTTCTGGGGATAAAATGGGGAAATCTTAGATCTGCATCTATAAATGCAACATTCTGCAGCTTGCAGAAAATATCCACTAGTGTCACTATGTGTTGCCTCCCAAACTGTCAAGGAATTCTTCACAGCTTTAAGGACTCCAGTTAAAAGTTTGTTTGCTTTGTGGTATAATCAATGTAACCCTAGTGCCCTACTTCTTGTCTGGAGTCGTGACTCACGAGTCGTGGATGGGGCCTGGCAGGCTCTCCTCCATCCCTCCCTCCAACTTGGTCTCCTGTCCAGTCTCTCTTTGTCTGCTTAGAAAAGCAGAGATCAGCCGATGACAATGTTCCATCAGTGCATTCCTACGCCAGGAAAAGCAGTACTGTACCAGACCAAGGTTCAAATCCCGACTCAGCCAATGAAGCTCACTGGGTGATCTTGGGCCAGTCACTGCCTCTCAGTCTAGCCTACCTCACAGGGTTGCTGTGAGAGGGAAAAATGGGAGGGAAGAACCAAATACACCACCTTGAGCTGCTTGGGGGGAAAGATTATACATAAATGTACTAGATAAACATTAAACAAACAAATCCTGCTCCTCTTGCCTCTACCACCTGTCCTCTCCAATTTTCCTGATGCCTTATGCCCAGAGAGTCAATACCTGAATGGTGTTGAGGTCCTGCTCAGATACTAGGGGGGAAAGCCCCTCCACGCCAGCCGAGGGGGACCGGCGGGGCCGGCGCTGGGTCACATACCCCATCTGATCTTCCAGAAGCACAGTCTCCACCTGATAAGGGAAGAAAGCAAATAGGACAGAGGAAATGTCTGGGCATCTTCAAAGCCATTTTTCAGTCTTGGGAGTCAAACCCCACATTTCCAACAAACATACTACTACCCGGTACTAGTAGTAACAAATTCGAGAGATGACCCGTGTTAGGGTTGCAGCAAAAACGACAGAAGGCCTTGTGGCACTTTGAAGACAGACAGATTCATTACCACATCAGTTTTCACAGACTAAGGCTGACTTCATCAGATGCAGGAGGAGCTGTCCTCAGCTGGCAGGTTAGGCACACACAAACACACAAGTACAGAAGGGAAGACAACCCCCCCCCCCCCCGTATTTAGGGGTGGGACCCAAAAGCCATTAAATAGAAGAGGTGGGGCCTGTCACGTTGTCACAGTATATTTCTATCTGCCTACTGAGGATACATTTCCTGCATTTGGTATAGTGGTTGCTAGTTCACAAAAGCTTATGCCACAATATTCAGGCTTTAAAGTACTACACAAGACCCCTCTGGTTCTTTAGTGGGAGCCACAGAAGGGCAGTGCCACTGAGCACATGCAGAATCTCTCACTCGCAAGTTATCGACCACAGGCAACTTCCCAAATGCCAGATTCCTTAGGTTCCCAGGCCAGAACTCCAGCACCTTCTAGTTTAGAAGTGAAAGGGGGGCAGACGAGCCATGCTGGCAGCCACCTCTGTAGCCAGGAAACTTGAAAACTCCTCAATGGGCTGCCAGCATGCCAGAAATCTGCCGTTTGGGTGGCTTGTCAATAGAAGCTGAGACCAGTCAAACGGAGGTCTTTTGAGTATCAAAGTGGGGAGGTTTGAGCAGGGGCAAAAATAATGTATTCTGGAGGGGAAAGGAGACAGGGTAGTTACAATATCTAAAGGGATGGTTAAATGTGTTAGGAATATGAATGACAGAATGGAGACAGGCAATTCATGAAGTGTCCTGACTGATAAGTTAGAAACCATGCAAATTCCGCATGCCCCAGTTTCACTGGGCAGTCCCTCCTTCTATGACGTTTTGTGTCTTTCTTGCCAAGGTGGCTGGACGCAAGTTTCAAATGTAGCTCCCCACTTTGTTTGGGGCTCTTCTTCTTCTTTCTGTTGTGGAGGGGGAAGATCCTGTTGCAACTGATCCATAAAGATCAGGCTCAGCACCCAGCTTTGCTTTCTTATATGTGATTAAAGTCTCCATTTATTTCTCTGACCAAAATCGCTTGGTGGGGAGCTGGGCTGCAAAAGCCAGCCCCGATTCTATAACGATACGAAACAGCGGTTTGAGGGCACATACTTGCTTATGGCGTGAGGGGTTTCGCCCTCGAATCTGCAGAGACAGACCCTCCTCTTCCTCTCTGCAGTCCTCATCCTGCTGTGGGGAGAAAAAGGAAGGATGGAAGGGGGGGACCCAGGAGCAACCCCCCTCCCCTCTCTCTCTTACTGGGCCCCTCCACACTATTTCATAGAATCTCCATAGTGCTTCCTGCTATTTCCATTAAAAAAAATAATTTTGTTTTGTTTTACAAGTGTAAAGATACAACAGTAAAAATGTAAAGGTAAAGGGACCCCTGACCATTAGGTCCAGTCGCGGATGACACTGGGGTTGCGGCGCTCATCTCGCTTTATTGGCCGAGGGAGCCGGCGTACAGCTTCCAGGTCATGTGGCCAGCATGACTAAGCCGCTCCTGCCGAACCGGAGCAGCGCACGGAAACGCCGTTTACCTTCCTGCCAGAGCGGTACCTATTTATCTACTTGCACTTTGTGCTTTCGAACTGCTACCGGTAGGTTGGCAGGAGCAGGGACTGAGCAACGGGAGCTCACCCCATCGTGGGGATTCGAACCGCCAACCTTCTAATCGGCAAGCCCTAGGCTCTGTGGTTTAGACCACAGTGCCACCTGCGTGATACAACAGTACCAAGTACATATTCATATTTAGAGATTTATCGGAATCTCCAGACTTCCCACCATCCCCTTCCTGGGTCCTATTGTCAACATTTTCAACTGTGTATTATTTCATAATCCATATTTTATATCTCTTCATATTGTCCATAGTGTTTGTTACATTACAAGTGTTATTAAAACCCTGCTAATGTTTTCATCTGCTTACAGTGGTCTCCTAAATAAATTGAAATCTTTGCTTCCTGTTATTTCCTGATTCCCCTTAGCCCCTCTTACTTCAGATTAAGCCCCACCCACCTCACTCAGCTATCAGGGCTCAGGGCCCACTGCTGACGTTTATTATTAACAGTGATAATTGAATCTATATACCACCCTCCATCCAAAGATCCCAGGGCAGTTTACAGCATAAAATACAAAAGGAAACATAAAATACATTATCACAACAAAAGGGGGGAAGCCAGTCACCCTATCCCGCAAATGCATTTAAAAGGTCATAGATTGTTTACTCAGCCAAATGCCTGGTTATATAGAGTTACTACATAACACAGGTGAGAGACGCATACGCTCTGCTGCCACCTGGCCCCAGGCACTTTTCTGGTCTCTTTGCTCCTTTGGTTCCCAGTTCTGTTTTTATGGACAACTGGATCTGGAAATCTCTGTTTAAATTTGAGAGTACCAACAAGTGCTCTGTGGGGAGGGTTTTTAGGAAGGCAGACAGGGGGAAAAGAGAACCCAGAGCTTGCTCCTGTGGCACCTGGACAGTCCTCTCCCCTCACATCGACCACCCTCTTTTTTATCGCTAATTTGTCGAGAACACAGTTGAGGAGCAAATGGTTAAATTGCGCCTCCCCATCTGCTGTGGTCATAATGGTAATATAACCACCTCTCAGCACTACATTTAAAGAATATTCTGACATGGCTGCAAGCATGGGCGTAGCCAGGGTTTTTGTTAGGGAGGGGCAGACCTCTTGTCAGGTGGGGGGCAGAAACTCAGTTTGCTGTGTATTTTTATTGATTATGGGGGGCAACTGCCCCTCCCTGCCGCCCCTCGGCTACGCCCATGTCTGCAAGCCTATACCCTCGGCATCAAAACTGTGCCAAATGCCTTCCTCTCATCAGAGGGCAGATTACAACCAGACCCTGCTCATCAGATATGGGGGGGGGAGGCCCCCACAAAACTTTTAGGTTGAAGACCACAGGAGACGCATATCACTCACTGCTTCACAGGCACAAGAGGATATGAAGCACCGGAAGTCATGACGCCCTCCTTGAAGGCCATCATCGCTAAGGTCTGGTCTGGAAAGAGGAGCATAAAATAAAAGCATATATAAAAAAGTGTGAGTTGGGAAGGACCCTGAGGATCATCTAGTCCAACCCCCTGCAATGCGGGAATATGCAGCCATCCCATACGGGGATTGAACCTGCAACCTTGGCATTATCAGCACCACGATCTCCCCAACGTTAAGACAATGGGTTTGCCCCACAAGGGACTCCCACTTCCCTGACTAGCTCCTCCCACAAGGTCACTCACGGACAGGTGAATTCAGAGCCCGGGCTGGGTTCTCGTCTGGCTGGGAATCCTGGCTTGCACTTCAGAACAGGGTGCAGGAGTGCTGCAGGGCAGGAGGAAGGGGGGGCCTTTCTTTAATGATTTATATATCCTGCACCTTCAACACAAATTTACATGTGCAGAGCTGCTGGCAAGGTGGTAAGAAGCAAAAGTAAAAAAAGAAGAAGATAGCAATTTATTATTATTATTATTATTATTATTATTATTATTATTATTACCCACAAGTTATTACAGCAAACTAAAACAGCAGCAGCCCACTGAAGGAGAGAGTAAAATTGAACTGCACTAAATTAAAAATAGTAACACCAGCAGTTCTTTAAAAAGAAACCTGGGAAAACAGAAATAATACTTCTGCTAGGCCCTAAATGGTAGGACCCACCATATTCGCTTGACTGTAATTAATTTTAACATTTTAATATTGTATTTCTAAAGCTCTTGTAACCTGCCTTGGAATAGCATGGTGAAGTGCTGAAATATGGTGAGCAATAATAATTCTAGTAACAAGAGCTCCAGGCAGGCCTCCTCGGCGAGAGTACAGTGGTACCTTGGTTTAAGAACTTAATCCGTTCCGGAAATCCGTTCTTAAACTGAGGCACGCTTTCCCTAATGAGGCTCCCACCGCTGGTGCCCTTCCACCATTCGGATTCCGTTCTCAGACCAAGGTAAAGTTCTCAAACCAGGACACTACTGTACTTCCGGTTTTGCAGAGTTCGTAAACCGAATCGTTCGTAAACAGGACTTTTCTTAAACCCAGGTATCACTATATATGCCACAGTTGAGGGGCCACCCACGAAAAGGCTATGTTGCTTCATTCACAGTCCCACACCTCATCTGAAAACTGCCTACTCACTCTCAGTAGCCCCGCCCATTTTTATGGAGGCCACACCCACTGAATTCTTAGCTTCACGCAGAACCTGAAGTAGGTGAAGATATGGGGGTCAGTGGGTGTGACCCCATAAGAATGGGCGGGGCTACTGAGGGAGTAGGCAGGATCCAGATGGACAGCGACAGAGACGACGGGTGTCCAGGCAGAAAACAAACTCCCAGCAACAGGGATATTGATACTGACCATTTTCTGTACGTCGGATGATGGTGCAGAATTCGGAATAGGGTATCGGGGGCTCTGTCAGGAGCTGGAAGAGCCCTTGGTAGTCAGGGGGCTTCAGGAACCCCAAAAGTCGCTCGGCCAACCCCCGTGCTGCCATGTAGCTCAGCCGGGCCTGGGCCAGGGACTGCTCTGCGTGGAAACAAGCGAGCTGGAGAGAAGGCAGAGGGGGACAAGTCACGGCTATGCAGGCTTTGAGTTCCACACAATTGACTCTAGAAGCCAGGCCAGGCCCCAGATACAAAAGATTCCTACATAAAACTGCTATAAAAAGAGCTCATTTTTATCACTCTTAACTGTGCCATGGGTCTTTTATAAATGACAACAATTTTATTCATTTATTTTTAAATCTTACATACTGATTTATTTACAAATCTTACATATCTTTTCATTCATAAGCTTACAAATCTCAAAGAAGTTCACAATACGCAAAAACCATTCAAACCCACAAATAACCACTGAAACGTCAACATACTCGTATAATTGCAGCAACTCCAACAGGCTGAACAACAACAACAACAACAACAACAAAAACAGTCAGGAAATGCCCAAGAAAAAGGAAAGGTCTTTAACTGTCTGCAAAAGCACTCTATTGTTGGGTGCTTGCCTGATCTCCTACCACAAAATGGGTGACACAGTGTAAAAGCCGCTCCCCCTTTGACACTGGCAGCAAAAGTGTTAAAGGCTGGTTGTTACACACCTGTTACAGTGGCTGTGTACAAACACCATACATTTAAAGCGCTTTACTTTAAATGAACCCTGAAGTTTGTTAAGTGTTCAGGGCATTGGATGGAGCCAGTGTTAGAATGGGGGGGGGGAGAGATCAGGGTTCAAATCATCCCTCAGCCCAAGGTTGGATGACTTGGGCTATAAACTATCCTTCAGCCAGGCTTCCTCAACCTCAGCCCTCCAGATGTTCTTGGCCTACAACTCCCATGATCCCTAGCTAGCAGGATCAGGGATGATGGGAATTGTAGTCTCAAAACATCTGGAGGGACGAGGTTGAGGAAGCCTGCTTCAGCCTAACTCCCCCACCCCCCACCCGCACTCCTTTAAACTAGTGTACTCTCTGTGTGCAAAGGCTGAGAAATGATACTGGGAGTTTTGAGCAAGAGAATTATTTCTCTCATTCAGTCTCTCTAATACTGGTCATTGCTAGAGCCTGGGCTCGAGTACCTGAGCAGACTTTTGCGCTTCCACAGAAGCCTGGACCATTTTGGCAGTGCCGGCCACAGTGTTCACCAAGTACTCAGCCATGGCTTCCGATATTCTGGGTGCAAAGCCAGTTGGGGCAGCCTTATTGTCCCGAGGAGGGCTGTTCTTGGGGGTGTGGCAGCTCTCTTCCATTTCGGATCTAAGAAAGAGAGAGAAAGATGGACACTGGGCAGAAAACGGAATGCGTAATTGGCGTTAAAAAGAAGTAGGGGCAAACAACGTCTGAAAGAATCCATTTCAGAAGCAGTTGTTGAGCCATGAGGCTTGACTCTTCTATCCAGAGCACGAACCGGAGCCATTTCTCTTTCTCTCTACCGGGCCTGAAGAAGATGATTCTGAGCTGGAGTATCTTTTATCCTTCACTGAATTGCCCGAACACATGATTTTGAACTTGAGACCTGTATCCACAACATGCATTGTTAATACTAATACTATGGGAAGATCAGCACAGTGTTAGTGGTTAGAGGGTTGGACTAGGACAGGGGTAGGCAACCTAAGGCCCGTGGGCTGGATGCGGCCCAATCGCCTTCTCAATCCGGCCTTCGGACGGTCCGGGAATCAGTGTGTTTATACACAAGTAGAATGTGTACTTTTATTTAAAATGCACCTCTGGGTTATTTGTGGGGCCTGTCCGGTGTTTTTACATGAGTAGAATGTGTGCTTTTATTGAAAATGCATCTGGGTTATTTGTGGGGTATAGGAATTTGTTCATATTTTTTTTCAAAATATAGTCCGGCCCACCACATGGTCTGAGGGACGGTGGACCGGCCCACGGCTGAAAAAGGTTGCTGACCCCTGGACTAGGACCTGGGTTCAAATCCCCACTCAGCCATGAAGGTCACTGGGTTAACTTTGGGCCAACCACTGCCTCTCAGCCTAACATGCCTTACAAGGTTGTTATGGGGATTAAATGGGGTCAGGGGAAGCCATGTACACTACCTTGAGTTCCTTGGAGAAGAAAGTGAGATAAAAAAAAAAAAGATGAGCACATTGCTTGCCATTTATTCTCACAGGAATCTCTCCATAGATCATTTAAGGAGGCCCAAGGCTGAGGACTTTCATCTTACCGGCAGTGGGGGCTTTCTGACTAGAGACATTTCAATGATGTGAATCCCCGCTTTTCTGATTGCTTACTTGCTGAAAAATTTAATTTTTAAACACCAGGTAAAGATTAGATTGTTTTCTCAGGCACTTCATGGCTTTTGAAATGGCTTTGAGAAATTCACCCCTGCAAGTGCACTCCATTGTCTTTTGAGATGGATGGAAGCCAATCACAACCATGAGAGATCCAGCCACTCTAATCTGTTCCCATCTGTGGCTGGTTGAGGACACAATTTGTCATTTAGCTATCATGTATTTTAGATTTACATTTTAAAATGTACATTGTCTTAGATTCCTGTTTAATTATCAAAGGTTGGGATAAAAAACTTTATATTGGGGAGAAAGACCAAGTCTTAATTTCTGGTGTCCCCGTAAAAAAGTAAGTTAGCATAAATTCATATTTGCAGTAAGTGCGGCTTTCAAAGGCTTCTGGACCTGTCTCTGAAGCAATTTGTTGTTGCTTTTGTTTCTTAATATAATTTTCTTACATTTGTATCCCATTACGGAACACAAGGTGGCATAAGGGTGGTCACCTATGACCAGGCCCAAACCTTCTTAGCTTCATGACTCCAAAAATACCCATCACTGAAATTTTGCAGGCAACGCAGAGCTCCTTGGGATAACACAAGATTTGCCCTTCCTTTAACCAGCAGGTGCAGACTATTGTATTGGGAGAAGGCGCATTTGTCTACGAGTTACAGACTTCTGCCTTCCCTGAGGGCAATTTTTGTTCTTAAAGCAGGCAGTACCCACAAGCAGTGCTGTGAATTAAGATGTAAGTCCATATACCTCTTTCCTCACCCTCTCTCTCCTTGCTTGCAAATGTGGCAAGAGCAGAGTACTGCCAATTTTCTGCTTGCTTTGTGTGTGTACCCATGACTAAAAATGCAGAAACAGGGTAAGAGGGACTGATGGGAGGAGACACTCTGCCTACGCTTGGAGACCCTCAGGGGCAATCGCAAACTTGATGTAGCCCCTGGTGCACTTCTGGAAATCATGTAACCTGCAACTAATGGCATTCTGAGCCAGGACTGTATGGTAAGCGGGAGAAAGGGTGGGGCACCAGTGAGCGCACAGACCAAGTAATTCTAACGTGCCAGATTTTGCCAGCTGATTTTGCTGTGCCCAACATTAAACAGGAGTCTGATGTACTAAGAAGGGTGTTTGCTAGGTGGCTTAGGAAGCTGCTCTTGTGCATCAGGTCTACTTAGTTCAGTGCTGTTGACACTGACTGGCAGCATGGCTCTCCAGGGTTTCAGGCAGGGCGTAACTTCTGCAAGTCCTACCTGGATTTGAGAGGGATTGAACCTGTGACCTCGTATGCTCAGCCAGGTAGCTACAGCCCAATGACACAAATTCGCATATGCTACTATGAAGAACTGCCTCTGAACAAATTAAAAAGAGGGCAAGTGCCTGGGGTCTTACCAGCACTATACTTTACAGCATTTCCAGCTGCCATGTAAACAAAGTTTTATTTTTTTTAAAAAAGGAAAAGCGGAAATTTTTTTTTGAGGCACCCTCTAGCATTGCCTCTGGAGCCCACACTTAATGGACAGGACTCTCTCACTGATACGAAGGTGGTGGCCTGGAAATTGAGCAAGTGGGAACACAATGTGGCTTAGTGGCAAATGCCCTTCCTATTCAGGGGACTTCACCTTCACACCTCCCATTTTCTATGCAGAAAAGGCCCTCGAGCTGTTAAGATACAAACCATCAGCCCTTTCCTTCCCTTTCAAGCCCTGTCCTGTGGGGGTAGGATGCAACCAAGATGCTCCTTCAATTGGTAGCCAACTGCCAGGGATGCAGTTGCCATGGGAATGCTTCCAGAGCCCAGTTGCTAGGCGATGGAATTCCTTGTAATGTAAGAGGGTTTAATGTTTCAGAGGCTGAACAGGGCAGACCTGCAGAGGCTGAGATGGAGCACGTATACAACTGCAGCATTGTGAGTAGGGGAAAGAGGGTCTTCCAGAAGGAAATGCATCCTTGTTATTATCAGATAAGTGAACACACACACACATTTAGATACGGTGAGCGGTCACTTGAATTCAACTTGCTTCTGAGCCCAAGAATTTTTTTTTTTTTTCAAGTCTGAGAAGGAAGGAATATAGATTTAGGGAACTCAAGCACCATCATTGTTGTTCAACATCTTTATAAATGACTTGGATGAAGGTATTGAGAGGATGCTAATCAAATCTGCCGATGATGCCAAACTGGGACAGGTAGCCATGCCGCTGAAGACAGAATCAGGATTCAAGATGACCTTAACAAACAAAATTAATTTCAATAGGGACAAATGTCAGGTTCTACACTTGGGCAAGAACAACCAGCTGCAAAAAATATAAAATGGGGGACACCTGGCTTGCCAGTAGTACATGTGAAAAGAATCTAGGGGCCTTAGTAGACTGCTTAACGTGTCAACAGCGTGATACTGCAGGATTAAAAGCTAATGCTATTCTAGGCTGCATCAACAGGAGGATACTGTTCCGATCAAGAGAAGTCATCGTCCCACTCTATTCTGCTTTGGTCAGAGCACACCTGTGTCCAGTTCTGGGCACCGCAATTTAAGGATATTGACAAATTGGAACGTGTGCAGAGGAGGTTCACCAAAATGATAAAAGGGCCTGGAAACCAAGTCTTATGAATTCCACATGGTTGTGTATACAATAATGACGTTAATATGTTTCAGGAACTCCACCCCACACGTAAACATGACTTGAAAGGAGTCAGAATCCTTTAACCTCCCTGTATGTGTATAAAATGGGGCAACCGACGTGTTGATCAAGTTATCCAGACATTAAAAAAAACTTTAGGATCTTGTCCCATGGGAACCTGGGTTGGATAAGATCTTGATGCCTTGACCCCATTCCCTCTCAAAACCCCAAAGAGACAGAATACTTTTTTTTTAATAGTCAACATTTTTATTAAAAGATTTCTCACCCCACCCTAAAATCTCTCCTACTGGTAGCCCTCTAAGAGAGCAACCAGTTCCATCTTTGTGTTCTCTTTCCAGTTTTTGCTCTCCCAAGTAAGATTCAAGATCACCCACCCCGTTCCTGTTTGTTTTTAAAAAGTGTTTTATTTTCTAATACATTCCATAGGACACATATGTCTAAGTTCCCCCCCGCCAACATTTTTTCTTCATATATAAAAAAAGACATACACACATACATACACACACTCACATTAGTTTTTAATCACCCACACAGAGGGAGACAGGAAAAAAACTGGGGAGGGGGAGGGGAGGAAAGCGCAAAAAGAGAAAAGAAAAAGACCGGAAGAGGTAAACTGTACATGGGGAAAGTTATGGCACCAAAAAACAGAAATATTTTTTTTAAAGCAAAAGGATTAATTATTATAATACATCAAGCCCCTCCAGCCCACCCAAAACCCCATTTCCCAATCCCAGGCAGGCAGAAATCACTAACTGAACACCTTGAAGTAACAAAAGATCCCATTCAGTTCTCACCCTCCCACCCCACCCCAACCCCTCTGGTTTAAAACAGTGGCCTTGTTCAATCACAAAATTAGCTTGAGGAACTTGAAGAGGGTTCTGGGAGAAGTCTGAGAAGTTTAGATAGGATAATTTTATGGCTGTAGCCAAGCCAGTGCCCTTGGGGTTGGGGGGGGGGGGGGAAACGGGACAGGTGTAGGCAGCAGCGTTTGGTAAGGAAGGAGGGGGGATTTTAATAGGGTTGTGTGTTGTAAAGGACAAGACTTACTTCAGCTGCTTAGAATGGAAAAAACAATTCAGTTCCTGGCCCAAATATGAAGGCGGGAGGCGGGAATCTAACAAACTACAATGTCTTCCACAGATAAAGAAGGACTACACCACATTTCCCGCCAACAGATGGAAAATTTCTACTTCAAGATCTTCCCTGGCTCGTTTTACTACTTGTGAGAATTCCGTAACCCATTTCTGCTTTCCAGGAACATGCGGCTCTCCTTCGCTTCCACACACAACCCTTCGGACTTTGCTTCCATCACTAGTGAGAAACGGTTCCTAAGCTGCGTGCTCTACCTATGAGATAAAAAAAAGTTCCCCCTGGTCTCTAGGAGGGATTTGTGAGATGTGGAAGTTTTGTTTCACGTTTCAAAGAAAGCTTGGATTTCCCCAATCTTCCTGAAAAAAGGGGTTTATGTGGCTCCTTTTGTACAGTCAATGTAATGCCAACACTGCTGGCTGATCCTTGGGCTTAATTCACACAAATAAGATGGTAGAGCTACCTGCACTGTCTCACTTCAGAGAGCCAACATGAACAAGAAACAGCTATGCATTTAACAAAGCTAGTGTGCCAGGAGGAGGCTACCCTAGAGATCATCTTCCCAGCTTCCAATTTTCACGTAAGCAGCAGGGGTATTTTTTAAAAATATGGGTTCAAATGGTACAGTTCGATCACAGCTCTTCACCTGCTGTGGCCAAGAATCTAGTATTCCTCCCTACATGGTGAAAACTTTGAGAGATGGTTCAGAACAAAACGGAAAGGGGAAGACCAACCTCCGAAAGCTGACTTCGCACAAGAGTTATCATACATGATTTCAACATGATGCCGCCCCTCCCAATTGGGCCCCCAACTCAGAAGAGCTTTGGACATGCAAAATGCCCCCCCCCCGCAAGCTTCTCCTTTAGCTGGCCAGAGTTGAAACAGCCCACTTGCAAAACTCCCCTCCCTCTTAGCTGGGCAAACCACCCCGGCGGCTTCAGGAAGTGTTGGTGGGATATGTGGGTCTGACTCAGATAAATTATAGCTCTAGAGGAACTAGGGGCCCATTTTCCACCAGAGGTTTGGTTCTTAAGTACAGGAGGAGGAGAGGAGGGCAACTGGCCACAGATATATAGTTTGCCGATTCTGACAGGCTGACCCTGACCCCAAACCCTGGGTAGCCGGCCTTGGGGTTTGTTCATACTGGGTATTCTGTAACCAAATAAGTTTTTCCAGGGGGTAGGAACGGGTTCTGGGGGTGGGGAGAATGTATAGGAAGGAGATGGCTTCTGAACCGACAGGTGTCCTTCATTCTGCTGGGCGCTCAGATTCTGCAGCCGATCTCCTGCATGCAAATACGAACTCAGGGCTGCAGATCTGGCGAGTCTAAACTGGGCGGGTGGGGTGCATGGGAGCGATGCGGAGAAGTGGCTGGAGGACAGCGGGAATGACAGGAGGCAAATTTGTAGGGGGGGAACGGTGGTTTCTGGGAGGAGCTGTTGGCTTAAGGAAGCAACCGGGTGCAACGGAAGCAGGTCACCCTCCGATGCCCTCGGCCAGGGAGGGAGCCTGACCTTCCAGAGGTTTTGGCTGGGCCAGGAAACTAAATTTAATGCTCAGGACTGGGTGGCAGAGGAAGGCCTGTCATTCAAAGTCCCTCTGGGTGGCAAGAGTGGTGGGGCGGTCTTTCCTTCAGAGGGGGGAAAGAGACGTAATCCATGTGGGTAAGGTGGTGAGTATTAACACAAAAACACATCCCTGGGCTGGCATGGGCTAAAATCCGCGTCTCAAAACAGACATATGGGGCGGGTATGTAGAGGGCACCGTTTAAAATCTACATTCTGGTTCATGACAGGAAGGTGAGGCCTGGTTCCGGAACCTCTTTCCCTGCTCCATCCTGTGGGACCAGCCTGGCGCCGGGACAGGAGGAGCTGGAGGAGGCCGCCTCCGTGAGAAATGGGGCGATGCAGATAAAAGAGCCCAGAGCAGCTTGCAATTTACAATTCCTTCTCCAGCCACAGACTGTGGTGAGGTAAGGAAGGTTCTGGGAGCGGAGAACGGTCCAGAAACAATGGATTTCGGTTATGGTCGCCTGTGAACTGGGGCAGGATCAGAAGCCACTGCCCACGCCTCAGGAAGGAGGCAAAGATCTTTCACTGTCAATCTGGTAATTCTATGCATGCACCGATCGGCCGCCACCAATGGCAATCCAGGGTTCTCCCAAAATCCACGCCCAGTAATGTAATTTCTCTCTCTCTCTCTCACTGCCTGAACTGATTGAAAGGAACCATGACGCAGGAGACACAGAACAGGCTCTCCCGAGCGCATCAGCTCTGATTGCAGCACGTGGGGCAAGCTATGGATGCACAATCAAGAATTCTGGATTTGCTGCGGTGTGGGGGGCCTTTCTCCCCACCCGCCCCTCGTCCTGGGAATATTCAGCCACATCCTGAAGACACAATTTAGTCTCCGCTGCCGGGGCACCGCTCTCTGCCTCTCTTCATCTACAGATTGTGGCAACGCTGGGGGAAGCGGCTGACAACCACCAGGGACGCAAAAAACCGATGGCCAATGTCACGTTCACAAGCTTCGGTGTCTCCATCCATTTGGCAGGGGATAGGAAACCACGATCTGAGGAGGAGGCCCCAGCCATGCTCCAGAGGGCATGAGTGCAACCTTCCGCCGCACAGTCCAATCTTCTGTGTCTCTGCGCTTGCAAGGTGGGTGGCAAGTCAAAGGCCACAGATGACGACTGAGGAGCCTTCACACTGCGGTTCGGTTTCTCCCAGTTCTAGCTTGCTGAGCCCTGGCAAACATGCCGCCCCCCTGCCTCATCCTCCTCCCCTCCCCCTTTCCACCAGCCAATTCCCCCGTCTCCCTCCAGCAAAGTTTCCCTGTTCTCTCCCCATCGCCTCACGAGTAGGAGAAGTGCGACCCGTTGAGAATGTGGGAGGTGACGCTGGCCGAGCGGCTGATGCCCTGGTCCGACTGGCCTCCAGAAGCTGTGCGCCGCAGCGGCTGGGGGCTGTTCCTCAGCATGACCACATTGGAGCGGCCCCCAGGGGCGGATGACGTGGAGGAGGAGGAGGAGGAAGGGGAGGAGGAAGGAGGGTGGAGCCAAGCCGAAGGGGGCGGAGCAAGCATGGGGGGCTGCCGCCACGCGTGGGGGGCTCCGGCTGTGTTCTGGACGCCGTGGCTCCAGTGGGAGCCGCTGCGGGGGACGGGGCGGGACGGCCAGGGCTGAGGGGGGGCAGTGTAGCCTTGGTTGAAGGCTTCAGCTGGAATGCCTGTGAGCGCCATGTTGCTGAAGCCCAGGCGCATGCTCTCAGAGTCGAAGGCCTCGATCTCCCGGGCTTGGCGCTCCAAGAGGCTCCGGATGCGGTCAGATCGCTCGTTCTGCAAGGCCAACATCTCCTCCTCGATCTAGAGGGTGACAAAGGCAAAAAGTTAAAATAAACACACACACAGAGTTTAGAAGGGAGATGGGGAGCCGACGGCCAGGCAGGTTGTTGCTGGACTATGGCTTCCATGCTAGCAGCTTAAAACCCTTAGCACACAGCAAGCATTTTGGCAAGTCCTTTTTGTAAGACTCTGCCATGCTGTTAGCGATCCGAATGCCTGCTGCATCAGAAGTAGACCCCAGTGAGCTCAATGGAGCTTGCTCTCCAGTAAGCGTGTATAAGACTTCCTTGCCAGTCCTCTAAGGCTGCAAAGTCTGTGGTCAGGAGTACCTGGGAGGTAGGTCGTATAATAATGGGAACACAACTTTCTTTTTTTTAAAAATGTGTTGTATAAATATTGCTATTGTGACAGTGGGGTTGGACTTCCTAGTTAGCTATAGAAAATGGCTACTGAGGCTTAGAGAAGCAACAGCAAGGACACCTGGGTTTAGTTAAGGAGGAAGAGAGCATTAACCCAGGATGGGACAAACCGGGTCTCAAAACCAGGGGAGAGGAAATCAGACACTGCTGGACTCTGATCCTTCCTGGCCACTGTGCATTCTGGCTGTAGTTGTTGGGAGTCCAAAAGCATCTGCAGGGCTGCAGAATCCTCATCCTTGCTGAGGAGCCTTATGGCTGGCTAGGGCTGGGTGATATAGCGTCCAAAACCGGTTTGAAGTCCATATCGTAAAATCAGTTTCATAACTTTTGACTTGGCAATATTTTGCAAATCATGATGTGTGTGTGTGCGCGCGCATGCTATGCAAAAATCACAATGCTGAGAAAAACCGTGAGGCCAGCCAATGTATCTACATAGTTCCACCCTTATTTCAGACATTGTGATATATCTGTATATTGCAAAGTGATATATTGTGGCGTTGAAAACCAGATATCGCCTAGCCCTGCCGGCCACCACCAGACCCTTCGGTCTAACCTACGCAGGAGGACCCTGATACTTCATCTCTTCCTAATGAACGTGTAATGGGCTTTCGACTGTAGCTCTCGATCCCTCTCCATTATTCACCTTACAGCAAACCCATCAAGTCCGCCCTTCCCCGAGCTTTTAAGGAGGGCTGACTTGCATCGCAATCAATACGAAAGCTGTTTAAACCATCACGGCTCTCCCTTTCCCAGAGTGCACTTTCACGAGGAGCTCCGGGAATTCCATTAACAAAGCCCAGCGCAGTTGACGCAAGAACTCTTGTTCTCTTTTGTAGGTGGGGAGAGAGAGAAATAGAGAAGGCAGCCGCAAAGGCTTTAAATTCCAATTAAAAGTTTTGGTGCAAGGTGGCCTCAGAAGGATGGATGCCTTTTGGGATCGTGGGCTAGGAACTTGGAACCAGGGGAAAACTAACACTTCTAGCCATCTGGGTGAGACAGGCAAGAGGGGAGAGGCGTGTAGGTCTGAGAGGTTGGTGCCGTGTGTTAAGGAACCAAAACCGTGGGTTTTCCAAGAGGAGGAGGAAGAGGAAGAAGGCTGTTTGCACGTACCCTTTGCTCCAGCAGTGCCCGGCGGATGGATACCCTCTGCTCAAGCTCCTTGATCTCCCGTTCATGCTGTGCCTCGGTGTGGATCTTGATTTTGCTCTGATAGGCGTTGAGCAGCTCCAGCTCTTGCTGCAGCTGCATCCGCAGGACCTGGTATTCTGCCTCCTGCGTCTCGTCCAACCGCAGCTGGGAGGGGGGGGGGAGAAAGGAAGAGATAAGGAAGGGGCACACAGCAGACTCAGGGCTGACTGAGGGGGAGAGTGGCTGTTTCTGGAGAGAAAGGCTGATGCTCTTCACCCAACATGGCCACAAGGCCTCTCCCACAGTTGCAGCAGCAGCTTCTGAAGCAGGGCTCAGACATGTTTGGCTCTGTCCCTGAATAGTAAAAAATAAAATAATAATCCGGTCTCCCACCCTGCTTTGTAATGCTATCACGGGGGAGAACCCATGGGCACCAGGTTTATTGCTGTTATTGCTGTTGTTATTTAGTAATTAATCAATATACTGTTTTTCATCCAAGGACCACAGGGCAGTTCACAGATCAGAATGGGAGCTTCTGCGTGGCAGGTTGGTAAGAGCTACATAACAAGGGGGTGGGTGGAGAATCAACAGGTGAAGAAGAGCCTTCTCACTTCTAAAGAGAAGCAACACCTGTGGAACTTCTACCTAGCACATGTGAGAGTCACATGAGACACACCTGGAAAAAGGGGGCACACCTTATTGTTGCATAACAGGTGGCCTATTGATCCTTGGCCCTTTGTACTCAAGAGGTCAAACTCCACCTCGGCCGTCGCCACTCTAACTAGGTAGCTTTGGTTAAGCGGGTCTCCATCAGCCTCAGTAAATAAAAAACTAAGATCAACCAACCTCAAAGGGATGCTTTTGAGTGAGGAAGAGATTGGTGAAGCACCACCAGGAGCATTGTATGACCTAGGACACATCCATACTACAAACTCAGTGTTTTAGCGATCCATCCCTCTTCTCATGGAACCCTGGGAATTGTAGTTTGGCAAGGGTGAGCTTGAGCTCTCAGAGTACTTCCGGCATCCCTCACCAAACCCTTCTTCCCAGGATTCTTTTTTTGGTGGGGTTGAAGGAAGCATGACAGCTAAGTGGCCTAAAACCAACACCGTCTTTTAGGGTAGGTGGGGTCCCTCACTACTAGCTAGAGCTGCATAAACTGCACCAAGGAAGCCCAAATGCTGTGCCCTCCACAAAAGTACAGTCAAACCTTGGTTCCCGAACAGCTTAGTTGCCAAACAAATAGGCTCCTGAACACCGCAAACCCGGAAGTAAGTATTCTGGTTTGTGAACATTTTTCAGAAGCCAAACATACGACGTGGCTTCCGCTTGAGTGCAGGAAGTTCCTGCAGCCAACTGGAAGCTGCGCCTTGGTTTTCGAATGGTTTCGGGAGTCAAATGGACTCCCGGAACGGATTAAGTTTGAGAACCAAGGTACCACTGTAGATGGAACAAGTTAATTCACCCAGAAGGGCTCCATTTGCAAAATACTCATAGATTGGAATGAAGGGAACAAGAATGGGGGATACTCTCACTGAAAGGGCACAAAACTCAAGTTTTGCTGCTTGATTTTTAAGAGCATAATGAGAACACAACTCTCCCCTCACTGATGGAGAAAGGGGTCAGTTCCCCCCTTCTCCCCGGGGGCAGGGGGTCATAGTGGGGGTACCTACGGCCTGGGTGGAGAGCATCTCATTGATGCTGTGGTCGTACTGCTCAGCTAGGATGGCCAGCTTGCGGGTCTGCTCGTCCTTCAGGCGCTTGAGGATGCCTTTGTGCTCGCTCTTCGGGGTGGTCTCCAGGAGGTGGTTGCGGAGGGCCTTGTATTGTCGTGTCTGGATCTTGCAGGTGTCCTGGAACTGCTTTTTAATTTGCAGCTCCTTGGACTGGGGTAGGAGGAAGAGAAAGGAGGAGGAGAGGGGAGAAGAACCGAAAAGAAAAGGCAAGCCCAAGCAACCAAAGGAGGGAGGAGAGTGGTGAACAAAGGATGAGAGTGCGAAAGAAAAAAAGGGGTGGGGAAAGAGAAGAACGACGGAGAGAGAGAGAGAGAGAGACAGGAGCATGTGTTAGACAAACAACTCCCACCAGTAGGGCTTTGGTGGGGAGACCCTGTCCTTCATTTAACCAAGCGACAATTCCCACCGAAGGCAAAGCCACTTAAATGTGACGTGTTTCCTAGAGGCTCCCATGCGGAATATCCCAGGTTCAGTCTCTCTGGCATCTCCAGTTAAAGGATCTATATGGTGAGGATGCACTAGGCCCAACCCTGCAGAGCCAAGAGTATGCCAGCCAAGAATATGCAGCACTCAGCTGGGCAGACCGGCAGCCTGACTTGGAATCGGGCAGCTTCATATATTCATTATCGGAGAAAGGCAGGATATAAGGGGAATTATCAGTGATTATGACAAAGCAGCAGTCCTGGTGCAACTAATTTCCAAGTAGGACCATGCTGAGAGTTGGCTGAAAGGCCAGCAGCCTTGGCTGTTCACTCCTGTTCTAGTATGAGCTCCAACACTGGCAAAAGGACTTTTCAACCCCCCCCTCCACCCCCAAGTAGGATCAAATATTGACTTAAGTTCGAATTCTCCCCTTATGCTCTTCAAGGTGCTAGCTGCTTGCGTCTTGGGCTCACACCCACAACCGAGATACTCAAGAGGAGAACTTTTTAAGCTGAGCCTCTGCTGCTGTTCACGCAAAGTAAGGAAGGGGTGTACCTCAGAGTGTGTGCATGTGTGTATTTTCTGTGGCTGCACTAGGGAACAGGCTGAGCCTTCCGAGCCCCCAAGTAGCCTAGTCCTGTGCTAAAAAGACACAAACACACTCCACACAAGGTAAGGCCGGCAACCAAATTAGTGTTTAACTGAAAGGCAGAGTCCCTAAACAGCCTCAGTCCAGTATACCTGAAGGAGCGTCTTCACCCCCACCGTTCAGCCCGGACACCGAGATCCAGCGCCGAGGGCCTTCTGGCGGTTCCCTCATTGCGAGAAGCAAAGCTACAGGGAACCAGGCAGAGGGCCTTCTCGGTAGTGGCGCCCGCCCTGTGGAACGCCCTCCCATCAGAAGTCAAAGGTACTAACAACTATCTGACATTTAGAAAATGCCTGAAGACAGCCTGTTCAGGGAAGTTTTTAATCTGTGATGTGTTAATGTATTTTAATGTTTGCTGGAAGCCACCTAGAGTGGCTGGGGAGACCCGGCCAGATGGGCGGGGTATAAATAATAAATTATTATTATTATTATTATTAATTATTATTATATATAAAATTGTTCAAAACCCACCCCCATTTTTGTCTCCAGCATTTGTTTTACTGAATGGTCACTGTACACCAGGCAACACTTTTCAGAGCTGTCCTTTATCTGAGACTCTCATTGGGACGCCGTCCAGTTGATCCCATTTGGGTTAGTGAGTGGGGAGGGCTCAAACCACGCCACCCCTTTGAAAAAGATACCTCTTCTCTGCCCTCTCCTCATCTAAGCAGTGTCCAGGTTCTTTAAGGAACGCACTGGGGCTGGGGAGAGTGTATGGGGTGCACCACAAACATTTAAAACTTCCCTGTTAGGAGCCAGAGGTTGGGAGAAAGCAAAGTTGAGTTTCTATTTCTGTGCCACCTCCTGGTTAGGAGGTGGTCTACACAAATGTTATCATCAAACACACAGAGCGAATACCAAAGTCCCTTGTGTAACGAATGGGATGAATGGGGGCGGACGCCTTACATGGGCGCCAGGAATGGGCAGGCAGTGGCGTCGTGGGGAGGATGGGAGGCAACTCTTGTGCCTCAGAAGGAAAACAGAGCCTCACAGCTGGGAGGTCAGGGAGGAAGATGCTTAAAGATTAAGCAGAAGGATGCTTTTTGAACTGAGACTAATGTAAGGCAGGTGGAACACGCGCACTTTTGTCACTGCCGTGGCTGACTTCTGGGAAGCCTCTGGGAGAGGGGACCTTTGTCATATGATGCAGCAGGAACCCACCTCAAAGCTGTGGGTCTGTGTTTATTTTGGAGCCCACATGTGTTATTTCTGCTTGGAAGCTGTGTGCGCAATTATTCCGCGGTACTCCAGATTGCAGAGAATAAAGGCTGGCACAAGTCAAGCCGCCCATGTATTCACACAGGACACAAACCACCAGGAAGAATTCTAGAGTGATCCTCACAGAGATGTTCCCAGAGGGTTGTACTACATGCAAAAATCCCAAAGCAACCTCCCAAATGTTACCCCAAAACCGATTGTCTGAGGCAGCTGCCTCACCCAGATGCACATTTTCATGACTCAAATGTATTGCTTTCCAATGTCCCTTAGAAACAAGTGCATCAGCTACCGTGCTGATTGGGCTGTTGTTCATTTCGGGCGGTGGGGGTTGCAGGAGCAGTTCCACTTTTGAACATATAGCAGCGAATGGAAATGATGTAAAACAAGCAGACTAATAAAATTGCCCAGATTCACACCCCACACCCCCTTCTCCTTGAGTATTCTAAATAATTTCAGGAACATTCCCACCACCCCTGAGTGTAGAAAGTTATGGGCAGTTACAGCTTCTCAAAATTAATGGTAATAGTGGGGTGCAGAAGGAAATGCATAGATCCCCTCCGATTTAGTTTTTGAATAATACTCCAAAATTTTACAAACATATGGTACAAAATTTCAGGGAGAGGGAAGCTTAAAAAGGTGTTTGGGGGCAACAGAGGTGTGAAAACAGACTCGTAGCCCAGCTCCTAAGCTTAAAGTGCCTCATTTTATTTTTAAAAAAATTGAGAAATAAATAAAACCAAACTCAAAACTCACAATACAGAAGTGGTGAAGTGTGGTGCAGAATTCTTTTTATTTTTCCTTCAAAGTTTCACATGCATCCACAACAGGGAAGGGAGAAATAAATAAACCACAGATGAATACCTTCCCCGCACAAAATGGGAGAAATAAATAAAAAATATTTAACAGAGGGGGGGGGGAAATGCAAGGAGGATAAGGGGGAAACCACAGCTCAAACGCACACACACAAAATAGGAAGAAATACAAGTACACTATTAAAATGGACAAAACAGAATCTGGATTAATGAAAATAAGTTTGGCCAAAAAATGGAGGAATGCTAAAAAATAAATCCATGATTTGAACGAAATTGGAAATAAATAAAAAAAGACCACAGATGAACCAAAAAAGGGAGAAACACAGGACAAGCACTTGATGTACAAAATGGGACCAAAATTAGATAGATAAATGCAGAATTAAGACAAAGTTGGGGATAATCTCAATTTGGGGTTTTTTGTTTTGTTTTTTTAAAGGCTGTAGTAACAGAATCAGACCACAAGTTGGGGAAAATATGTAAAGATGCAGAAAGGAAACAATTTAAAAATGAGGCACCAATTAAACTAGAACTGTAGGCTGTTAGATACAAAATGATTTAACAGCATGAAACATGGTTGGCATGTCATGGGAATGTGAAAAATCCTTGCTTTGTCTGGGAATCTAAATTTACTAGCTGTAAAAACAAACAACAAAAATGGGATTTACTCTCAGGATTACTCTCTGAACATATTCAAGCTCAACCACCCAAGTTTGGCTTTTTAAAAAATTGTTAATTTAGTGCCTATTTGGCTGCCAAAGATCGACTTTTAAATAAGTCAGGTTTTGTTTCCAAAAACAAAGAAACCACATCTATCAGCAAAGCTCTTCCTATACGAACTTGATTGAGATATTGTAGCATCTGGGTGATTACCTGATTAGAGCATCCTTTCCCAACTTTGTGCTCCCCAGATGTTTAGGGCCCAGCAAAACATCTGGTGGACACAAGGCATGGTAAGGGCTGGGATAGAGAGGTTAAAATAGGCAAGGTAATCATTTTTTTAATGACACGAGTAAATCACTGCAAGACTACGGGAGCTTCTGCATTACCCGGAATTATTCAACATGGTTGTTACTTGTGTTACAAAAGGCAAGCATCTCATCCAGGTGTGAAAGGGCCAGGCACTCTGATGCCATTGCCACAGCTCAAGCTGTGGGTGTTACTGAGGACAGAGATCCCAGAGTAACGGGGACATTCAGATCCTGGGGTAGGAAAGGTGAAACAGCTGGCTCCCTGGGAAAGGGGAGAGCTTGAGGCACTGCTATCCCCAGAATGGTCCCTGTGCTTCAACAGGCTGCAGAGAGCCAACAAAAAGCTTGGTTCACCACCTGAAAAACTACCAGCCATCCCAGCATTTTGGGAGGTGCTCAAATTTAACTTTTCCTTTCTTACATAGGTCCACTAAAGCAAACTGGTTAAAACCCTAACCATTACTTCAAAGTCCTGGGCTTGTGGTATTTGAAGATTTCTTTTAAAAGGGCAAGAGAGAGAGAGAGAGAGAGAGAGAGAGAGAGAGAGAACTGCTTGATTGGCCCATTGTGCTTTCAAATGAAAAACCTGTAGCAATAAATTGGATTAAAAAAAATAAATTTCTCCCGTTTTCAGTCCTTTTTTTTATAAAAAAAATCTCACATTAGCTCTTTGTCCCTCCCCACAAAAACTGGTTTTATATAAAACTTAGCAAAAAAAATCACAAACATACACAAACATAAAATTAAAAGTCAGCTTGAAATATGTACATTCAAGTAAAAAAAATGAAGTGAAGGGAGGTTGTTACAATTAGGGTGGAAAATGATAAATATATATATATATTTGTAGAACGGTGGAAATATATATATTAACGGCGAAAGAATCACCTAAAATTAGTTAAGCCCTTAGGAGCTGGGAGGAGTCTGATTTCTTGAAACATGTACACCCCTTTAGGTTCATAAGTTTCCGGATCAATTGAAACAAGGTTCAGTGGGGGAGAGGGAGGGAGAATGATAAAATTAAAGGCGATATGGATCCTGACCATTTCAGGAGCTGATAATGAACAGAAGCCCATTTATTTTGATGACTGCATATTCAGTCCCAGCACCCGCTACCTTTTTTGGGGGTTCTATGTTTGAAGGAAATGGAGGACTGTACTTATCCCCTCATTGCTCAAAGTAGGTTAAAGATGGAAACAAGAGTGCCTGGACTTTTAAAAAAGAGGTTACTGGAAAATGGTTGTAAGAGTGGAGTATTCTGCAAACTGCAGCCCCTGCCCCCTTAGCAAACTCCTCTTTTCATTGGGGCACATTGAACAGGACCTTTCCACCTCAGACACTAGCACACATGCACCTCACACCTCAGTTCTAAGGGGCTTGGAAATCTCTTCAGCCTAACCCACATCTCCACATCTTCTCCCAGCCGGCTGGAACGGGCGCCAAAAAATCCCCAACCCACCCAGCCAGCTCAAAAGGGCGTCATCAGGTGATTCTTTCCTCGTTAGGGTAATGAACACTCAACAACGCTCCGCCCCACCCCCATTGTGTAAACCAATAAGGAGCTAGCACAAACTTCTGGTCCTCCCGCAACTTCAAAATTCCTTTTATCAAAGGCTCCGAGGGGTCCCTGGCCTTAAGACATTAAATTCTCTCCCCTTTGCTGTTGGGTTCTCTATACCAATAACACAACACTGGATGGAAAGTAGTAGGTTTTCAGAGTAAATACTGTCACTTGCTTTGCCTGATCTCCCATAAGTCCAGAGACTGGCCAACCTCCCAGAACTCTGTGTGCGAGACCAGAGGACCAGGATGCCAGAATCCCACTGGAATGGACTGTCTCACCGTTTTAGAACAGGATGTGGAGCTCTCCAAGGGCTCCTTATCTCCAGGGTCTCCTGGCAGGCTGGCTCCCTTGCACACTTCTCCTCCTACTAATGCGCCTCGCTGACCCTACGGAATGGCCCCGGGGCCTGGCCGTCAGGCGGGGAATGCGGGAAGGCCTTTCCTCTCGCAAGACATGCAGCCCCTTGAGGCAATGCAGGGCCGAAGGAGGCAGCCGAGCACAAATCACCTCCGTGAGGATCTTGTTGATGCTGCAAATCGGCTTGGCAAGAAGGGCCGCAGCCTTGCGGTGCCAGGGCAGGGATGGCTGGCGCTGGCGGGACAGCACCGGGATGCGGCTGCGGAAGCCGCCTTTGTTGGTTTTGGGGAAGAGGCGGAACAGCCCCTGCTCCGTGACCAGCCCCAGGCGCTGGAGGATGCGGAAAGCCGGGCGTGGGAGACGGAGCAGGGCCAGGAGCCAGAAGCGGCGGGCGCGGCGGGGGAATCCCCTCAGGCTGTGCCGTGCGAGTGCCCCCAAGAGGTAAAGGGGCAGGAAAAGCCAGGGAGAAGCTAACAGGTAGGAAGCCAGGAGGATGACAGGAACGTACAGGCGCTCCCTACTGGCGCTCAGCCCCACCACACCCACTGCCCCCGCCATCTTGGCCAGGAGGAGAAAGGACGCTCCGGAAAGGAGGAAGACAGAGTGCAACAAGGTGTACGTAACCCCCAGGCCCACCAGAGCCCCTTCGAGGGCCAGGAGGATATCCTGAAACCCGCCACCCTGCGCCCACAGTGCAGCGAGGAGCAGCAAGAGAGTTGGCGCACATGGGTAGGCAGAGACTAACAGTGCCAAGACCACGCAGAGAGCATGGGGCAGCATGGCTGCCACAGGAGGTGGGACAGGGCGGGCTTTGCTGCTGGCCTGCTGGCTGTAGGGGTCTTCAGGGGCGGGGCAGCCATCTCCTGGGCCTCGCAGGGCCCCCTCTTCTAGGACAGTGGGTAAGGCATGAGGGTATAAATTGCCTTCACATGTGAATGGATCCAGCTTATCAGCCTCTTGCCCATCAGGCTCTGGAACGCCTGGCCGCCCCCGAACGGACAACAGAACCCCAGAGCCCTCTCCAAAGTGATCCCGCACCCCAAAAAACCTCTGACTTACTTCTAGATCAGCAACTCCCTCTCCACAGCGTTCTTGCTGTTTCAAGCTTGTTTCACCAAAATCTGGAATCCAACCTTCTTTTCTGTCTGGATCTAGGACTTCCTCGTCCTTCCCATTGAGCCAAAGACACTCCTGTCTCTGCTCTAAAGCTGCAGCTTCCTGCCCATCTGGAATTTCACTTGCCAGGCATTGCCAATCAGGCTTCACGCCCCCAGGATGCTTTGATTCAGGCACCAAGGCCTCCAAACCCTGCTCATCCAGATCTCCAACCCCCTTTTGCGACCAGTCCTGTACAAGAGCCCCAATACGCACTGCATCCAGTTCTAGATCCTCTTCCTCCTCCTCCTCCTCCTCCTGGCCATACTCTAAAACCACATGCCCATGGCAGTCTAGCTCTGGCTCCAGAACCCCCATTTCATGGCTACACTTCCCTAAAAGGTTGGGACATTTTATTCCTGTGTCTACAACAACACCCTGTGTTGGCTCCAGAACCTCTCCAAAAGGTTTGCATCGGCCTAGATCATCATGACAAGATCTACCAGACTCCGAAACAGCCGATTCACGTCCTCTTGAGTCTAGTGGCCCAAAGTGTGCGCATTTAGATTCTGCATCTGCCGGGCATTTCTGAACCCTGGCTGCACAGTCACAGGGACCAGGCTCACACAAGTGGTCCTGCACAGGCTCTAGACTTCCGTACTCATTTGTGTCCATTTCCACAACCCCTGGGTGCCCCTGCCCTGGCTCCAGACCCCTTGCATCCTGCCCGTCAGGGCACCACTGGCAGCAAGGCGGGGTGTAGGGAGCACCTACTTTGAGGCTCTTCGGCTGCTGCCGGACCTCCATGGCGTGTTTCTGGCGCAGCTCCTGCTCCCGGCGCTTGTTGTACTCCAGCTGGTTGGAGAGCTCTGTTTGGTGCTGCAGGCGGGTGAGCTCCGTGCGGGTGCGCTGGACGGTGTGCAGGTGCCGGAACTCCAGTTCCTGCGTGGATTCGTGCTGGCGCAGAAGCATGGCGCACTCCAGGTCCTTCTGGGTCTGCTTTTTGTTCAGCTCCTGAGGGAGGAAGCAAGGGAAAGGCGTTAGAACTGCACCTCCCATGGAGACTTGCTTCTTCCTGGCATCAAGGCTCTTAAAAGGGTCAGCATTCTTCTCCCAAGGGCCTGAGAAGAACAATTGTCTCATTCCCCCTTGTTCTAATGTCAGGGCTGCAAGCACTCTCCCTCCAAGCCTATGAAAATACAGAATTTGGGACTGGAGGCAAAAGCCAGCATCTTGAGCAACACCCAGCTCTCTTCTATTTTAAAGAACACCATTTTCTAGCAAAGCTTCCAGATGATGCTGGAATGTAGGTGTTGGTGGTTAGGCTCTATGATTAGTATAAACAGGAGATGTCCAGCAAATAGTTTATAACGGTTTATATAATGAGGTTTATGAAGGTTTTGCAGAATTTTGCATGTATGCATGTGCACACATAGAATTAGTATTGCTTCAGTGCAGAGTTCATTGTTTTGGAGAAGAGATCAACTTGCTGACACCATATTTGAGCAGAAGTGGCCGGCGGCCACAACTGCATTAGCGCTAAACGGGCTTGGCCCTGTATACCTGAAGGTGAGTCTCCGCCCCCATCGTTCAGCTCAGATGCTGAGATCTAGTTCCGAGGGCCTTCTGGCGGTTCCCTCGTTGCAAGAAGAGAAGTTATCGGGAAGCAGACGGAAGGCCTTCTCGGCAGAGGCACCCTTCCTGAGAAACACCCTCCCATCTACACAACTTCTAGAAGACACCTGGAGGCAGCCCTGTTTTATTGTGTTGGCAGCTGCCCAGAGTGGCTGGGGCAACCCAGTCAGATGGGCGGGGTACAAATATTATTAGCTCCTGTTCTTGTGCTGCTCCACATCATACTGCATCGTACTTGCTGGCTCCCTGGGGCAGATACCCAGACATCCTCTTGTCAATGTCTGTTCTTCTGGGACAGTAGTGGTGCCACCCACTCACCAAAACAACCCCTCATGAAGCCCTGGCCCTCCTGTGAAAACACCATCCCTTCCCCGCAGCCAACGCCAGACTCTCACCTCTCGCAACAGGTCCTGGTCCAAGTTGTGGCGGGCCAGCAGCATCTTGCGCTTGTACTGGCGGCACTGCAGCTCAAAGTACTGCCGCTGGCGGCGCAGAAGGTTGGCCTCTTCCTCTGCTTGGTAGTGCTGCATGTTCTCCTTCTGCCTCAGCAGCCACTCTTGCTTCTCCCGCTTGGGTGTGCTCTGATTCTCCTGCAGCTCCTGAGAGAGGAAAACAAAAAGTCATGAGAAATGGGACACAATGGAGTATGATGGTATCTCCTCCTACACAGCATGGACGGAGAACAGGATCTGGCTGGCGGAAGGGAGCTTGAGCTCTCCCACCGTGGGCCACCTTGATGGGTCCACCCACCTGTCAATCATCTGAGGTCACCATGGTGACCTAGCTGCAAAGAAAGGGGGTGCATTCTAAGCGTGCTCCTGTTTCTTTCCTGAACTCTTTGGCAACCCAGCCTGGGATTCAAGCCATCAGTGCAGAAGATCTATGTCAGGGGTCAGCAAGGTTTATCTTGCCTGGGCCGGATCAGTCCGCGGATCTCCGTGGGTTGGATCGTGCCCGCCCGTGATTTTGGGTGTCTGCACAGATGCGATTTTCAGCGCTGCAGAAGCGAGTCGCCGCACCGCATCAGTTTAGCGCAGCGCGTGAGCGGGCAGCTCAGTTGGGGGGCAGCTCGTGGGCTGGTCAAACGACCTTCGCAGGCCGCTTCTGGCCCATAGGCCTTAGGTTGCTGACCCCTGATCTATGTTCCTCAAGCCGGGCTGCAAAGAAAGATCCCTTCAGCCAATCCCAGCAAGGGTTTCAGTCAGTGCCGGTCAACTGATTGGTCCTGGTTACAACCCTCTGTTGGGGCAAGGATCAGCTGTGCTTGGTGGCTCCTGATGGGAACTCCAGAGCACAACTGATGGATGTTCAAATCTGTCACAGCTAAAAACACTGACAAAATCAGTGTTGGTTGGTGCCAATTGCAATGCTCACTTTTGGCAAGGATGGGCCAAATTTGGAATTACCGGATGTGCGCCTTGCCTGCCAAGGAACAACCAGAAGAGCACTTTAGGGCTCTTGGTTGTACTTTGCAGCCACACCTTTACATGCCCAATACCTGACATCAAATGTGGGTCAGGTGGCTGTGGTTCAGGAAGAATGGCATTATGGGCCAGCTAAGGCCTCCAGCCAGTCTTGATGTATCCCACAGGCCAGAGGTTCCCCACCGCTGCCCTATACCCAGGCATAAAACTGGGCAAAGAACATCTGGGTGCATCTGGCAACTATATGGATGGAGAGTGAGGGTGCAGACCAGCTGCAGAGTCCCAAAGGAACTTCCACAGAATACACTCGTTGCTAAACTTTCTCTAACTGCTCCTTCATTTGAGGAGATCATTCATTTCTCTTGTTCTCACTGAATGAGGAGTGCAGGCAACTGCTGGAAGTCCAGCCATTGCCCATGGTGGGCTTCTGCCCACCAAAAAGAGCCACTGATCCAGTCTCAAGGAAACAGCTCTAGGGCACTAGCTCACTCTTCATAAGCAGGAAGTCGGCCATGGATTGCAGGGAACTATGAGAATTTTCAGCATTGAGACAACTCTTGAGTATTTCCTGACACAGGGTGGGGCATGTGATGCCCCTGACATTTTAAAATTTATATTTTATATGCACCCCCCCCTAAAGATTGTACAATTGATTCCTGAATAAGCTCCTTCAAGGACTCTAATTTCAGGTCACTGAATTATCAGGCGGTAGTACCACAGACTGAACTACCGTAAGAGAACCAGAAATTAGCAGTGCCAGATTCAGAGGCCGCACATCCCTCACCCACCCATAACAGGATTCCCAGTTACAGATGGAATCGGAAGACAGCACAAGGGGGAAAAACACGGAGGCTGGGATGAGAGACCAGGAACTTCCCAAAAGAAGGCTGCCAAGCTGGTGTGACCCTCCCTCTCCCCTCCTGCATGCTTTGTTCCCCTTAAAAGCAAGGTACCTCTTTAAGTTGCTCCTTGCGCAGCTTATACTGCCGCTTCTGCGACTCCAGCAAGTTGCCCAACTCCTTTTTCTGCTGGCCCAAGATATGTTGCTGAAACTTCTTCTCCTCAGCCAGGGCTGCCTTTGCCTGTACAGGGGATGGGTGAGAGAGAAAGGAAATCCACTCACAAAGGATGAAGACAGTCTGGCCACGCTCAGGGCTGTGTGTGTAGTAGCGTAACTCCATGCAAGCACAGGAAAGTATTTTAAGTGTGGGAGAAAGAAAAGATAATTGCCATTATGGGGGTGTGGGCAAACTGGTAGAACATCCAAAGCCAGAGTGGGAAACTGAGTTGGAGTCTCAAAGAGCCTGCCTATGTCTAGCAGACATAGGCAAATTTGCATCATTAGCATGGTTTTCAACTCACCATTTTTAATGTGTTTGGGAGGGAGGGGAGCAGGGCTTAGCATTCAGGCCTGGCTATTGTTGAAGCTGGATGTCCTCTGATACCAACACAGGAACATAAGAAGCTGCCTTGTACTGAGCCAGACCATTGGTCCATCTAGTTCAGTATTGTTTACACTGGCCAGCAGTGGCTCTCTGGGGTTTCAGGCAGGGGTCTCAACCAGGGATTGAACCTGGGACCTTCTGCATGCAAGGCAAGCTCCACCACTGAGCTATGGCCCTTCCCCATAAGCAAAAGTATCTGCTTTTAAGAGGAAAAATGATCCCCGCAGCAGCAGCTCACTGAAACGATCCCAAAGCACTGAGCTGCCGGGTCACAGTTGATCTGGCCAGAAGGGAAGGGAAGAGCCACAGCTATAACAGGAGCCAAAGAAGAGACCCCCTCTCAGCAACAAGCTTGGACCACCCCAAGTAATCTGGTCAGAATGGAAGGGAAACCAAAACGGAGGAGCTTCACTCTTTTTATTTTGGCTGGTTTTTAACACACCCCTCCAGCACACGTAGGGCCAGTAGCCAAGAGGCCAGGCATTTGCGGAGGGTCTAGGCACCGTTCCAGGGGGTCTGATGGCAAGAGCCCCCTGCGCCTGCTCTTCCCTACTGCCTCTCAGCCTGGCCCAGGAAAGGGGCAGCAGTAGGCAAAGGAGGATCCGCAAAGGACACTGCCTACTTGCTCCCTGGCTCACTGCCTGGCAGTCAAGCGAGTGGCAGCAAAGATGAAGAGGAGGAGCAACAGTAGCAGTTGGCGATGATGGCGGCAAGGAGCAAGGCTCGCTGCTGCTGCAAGAACACCCCACCTGTCCTGGGTAACGGTTCCCCCAAACCAGGACCCAGCGCTGAGCATGTGGTTATTCAACAGCCCGAGGAACTCCACTTCCCTATGGGAGCTCCTCCACTAGGGAGGCCACAAGCTCTCTGCCTCCCTCCTGCCGCTTGTCCTCGTAAACGCCATCACAACGGTCTCCGACAGTATCTCCCCTGCTCTGGCAAGGCGACCCCCCCCACTGCGCTCACCTCCTTCTCAAATATAGCTTGGTGCTTCTTGGCCAGTTTCTCAGCCTCGGCAGAAAAGTTGCTGCGATGGGCCTCCAGCTCCTTGTCGAGCCGCAGCTGGTGCTCGTCCAGCTCCGCCCGGAGCTTGTTCTCCAGAGCCAGCAGCTGCTTCTGGTGCTGGCGCCGCATCCGCTTGTAGCCGCTCATCTGGTCCCGCAGCGCCGAGTCTTGCTCGTGCTCCTGGATCTGGCGAGTCACCTGGGGAAGGGCGGCAGGAGGCAAAAGTTAGGCAACCCTGAGTGCAGGCCCCACTGCTTGTGTGCTTACTCCTGAATTGGAGTTGCATCCTGTTAAGGGGGAGGGGGAAGCTCAGCATCACCCTTTCCTGGGCCACCCTCAACACCCTGCCTACAAGAGAACTAGGCCTGCCACATCATGCCAATCAATCCATTTTTATCAAGCGCCAATCATTAAATCTGGAACGTTTAAATTATTATAGGTACTGATAAAGTTGCAGGTAGCAGGCACCACCCTATTTTTACTTTATTGCATTTACACCCCCCTTTCTTCCATGAGACTCAAGGTTTGGCACACAGCTGCACCCCACTCCCTCTCTGAGACTTCCTCCTTCTAACACTGTGCCTGCTGCACCGTGTGCATGCATCATAAAAAATGGTGTGGCTCTCTGGAGCTACTTTTTTATCCCTATATTCGATTTATTAATCAATTAAGGAATCAATTCATTCCTTAAGTTTTGGCAGCCCAATGCAGAAACAGAGCTTCCTTTTTCCCCTCTCCAACAGAACATTCCTAGCCTCCCTTGGTTACAAAGTGTGTTGGGGAAATGCCCAAAAGGCAAGAGTATTGAACTTGGGACTTCTAGGGCGCCATGATTCTCCCTCTGCTCCTTTCCTACAATAGGAAGCTGTACCTAAAAACAATAATAGATGTTAATAGTCCATGACAAATCTCCCCCCTCCCCCGAATCTGTCCATTCCTTTTTTAATTGGGTCACTTTGGGGCCAGTTTCCCTCCATCCTGGCACCCTCTGGGGCTGCTGGGAGTTGTAGCATGAAACATGTGAAAGGTGCCAGGTTGTGGGGGCTGCATCCTGAGCCCTTAATACTTCTGCAGGACATGAATTCTCATTTTTCATACAGCTAGCAAGAATCCCATCTCATCTTGAGAAATGAGGATTCAGGAGGAAGCAGAACCTACTACTTGGGAAGAAGTTGTGTAAATCCTGCAGTTTCTGTAGGCTCCGCATAAAAACAAGGTGCTGGGCCATGAACAATGAAGAGACTGAACTTGGTTTGGGGGGGGGGGAATCATGCTTTGTCCAAACATGGCGACCTTCCACTCACCAGAGAAGCTGTACGGATGGTCGCAAAGTGGTCTCGGTTGCGGCAGTAGGCACGGCGCCGGGCAGCTGATGATGAGCTCTGGGGCTCCATCTCAGGCTGGTACGGGTCATCGTACAGGTTGTCGTGGCCCTGAGAAGCACCAAAACAGGCCTGTGAGAAACGCAAAACCTACACGGTTCTAACACCTTCTCTGCCCACCTCTCTTTATGCTGGACGACCTGGGTCAACAGAAAGCGCCACAGCTGTGTGAGGATGGGTGGGACACAATTTAATTACTCCATCCAGTGAGGAGGGAAGTGGCTCCATTGGGCTTAAATTTGCCTTGGTGAGGCAGAAATTAATGTTTTATTCTTCCATGGAAATTTTTCTGTTCTACAGGTTTACTACTAACAATGAATGGATGCCAATTGCAAATACAACAAATAGGCAAGCAAGCGTGGCAATTTCAAAGCATTGTGCACAGTAAATACAAATAAAATAAGCATGTGAAAATAGATCACTCTCTCGGGCAGGGGTAAACAAGGTGCCCTCCAGATGTTCTTGGACTACAACTCCCATCAGCCTCAGCCAGCATGGCTAATGGTCAGGGATGATGGGAGTTGGTCCAACGACATGTGGAGGGCATCAGGTTGCCTACTGCTGCTCTAGGGCATCAGAACGTTTTCTGATGATGCAAACTGAACATCGTCCAATGGAATATGAGCCTATGCAAATTAGCCTAATTCGTATAGGAAAATTCCCCCCAAATCCCACATTGTCAGGTGTGTCCTTTACAACCATTGGTTTCTGGGCAGAGTGGGGAAGGTGGGATAAATCTATGCTTGAGATGAGGTTACCTGTGAAGCAATGGGCCTTCAGAGCTAAGGATGCTTTAGCTGCAGACCCAAACTCTTTGGTCTCTACTGCCTTGCTCCCCACCACCATTCCTATCATATCGTGTGAATCCAACCCATGTTCAGAGGTGGGCCACTCCCACAATTCACCCACCTGGGCAGGACCAACCTGCGATTCTCGCATCTTTTACCACCTCCCAACTGCTCCCTAAATTTTGCCCTTCACTACGACAGCAACTCAGCGTGCCTGGCTCCATGCTTCTTTGGGCTCTGATCATGGAAAGGCACAAGTGACTTTGTTTCCCAAGCCCACTCAATCCTGCTCCCTTCTGTTATCATTCAGACCCTCCCGCTGCCAAAGCACATGTCTCCTGTACCGGGAGGCGATGGATGACGGAGCTGTTGGAGGTGACTGTGTGCTCGCCTTCCTGCATCATGGCAATCTCAGCCCCATCGTCGTCATCGGAGGCATCCGCCAGGCTGTTGACGCTGCTGCTCTGGCTGCTAGCGCTGATGGACATGCTGGGCACCGAATGGCTACTCTCCATGCTGTTGATGGTGCCTGTACGGTGGAGAAACTGCTCCACCTCCTAGAGCAACATAGAGAGGGTAAGAGGTTGGGGAGGAAGCTGGAGCGGGGAAGAAGCTGCCTTGGGTAACCAGGTAGAACCACTAACCTCCTCCTCTTCCGGTGCCTCTGCATTTGGGCCATTCTGTGCCTCCTGGAAAAGGATTTTCTTCATCTTGCGGTACTGCAGGTTGTCCAGCTCCCGCACAGCATCCTTGGTTCGCTGGATCAGGTCCATGATAACTGTCTGGGGACGTTCCCTCAAGAGGAAGCGATGCTGGGGAAGAATGAGCACGAGGTTGGTTGAAAATTGTTCTCCAGAGCAAGTTTTTCACAAATCCACTTCAACTGGATCAATTCTGTTCCACTAACGACTCAAACTAATGTACACAGTGCACTCTCAGCTTGTCTGGGAAGTGAATCAAAGTGATGGGGAACCGCAAATACTTTGACCAAAACATTTAATAATTATTTTTCACAGGTGGAGCATCTTTTCAACTATGAAAAACAAAGGGGAAGATTTGTATAGTTGTTTCCTGGGGAACAATGTTGAAGGAAGTTATTTATGAAGGTTAATCCCACGTGACAACTCTCCACCTACACCCCCCACCCCATGTTACCTAGCTAATTCCATGTCTTGGCAGTCCTCGCCATCTGTTTTCCTCTCAATGAAATTTCTAATAGAAAAACAGCTTTCTTCTTCTGCCCTCAGCCTCACTTTCACTGTCCCACAGACAGGGCTGTGCTGTGACCAAAGTTTCAGAGACATAAGTGGACTATGGGTAGAGGAGACAGAAGGGCCCTATTCAGGGGAGCAGCTGAGCTGAGCAGTACCTTGAGCAGCACATCAGAGGTTGGGCGGTCCTGGGGGATCTTCTGCAGGCACGAATCCACAAAGTTCCGGAAATATTCAGACCTGAAAGAAGTAAAGAAAGAGTAATCCAGGAGGCCTGCCTTCTTTCCAACTCCAACCTCAGCTTCTGTCACCGGTCCCAGCTCTAAACCCATCAATCCCTATTTCCAAGGTCCTAGAATGCCCTTCATTTTCATAAACACATGATTTGGGGGCCTTTCTTACCAGTGACTGGACTGGAGCAGCGGAGAATCATTCTGGGCGATGTGGTATAAGGCACTCATAGCATTCATGTTAAAGAGGGGTGGTTTGCGCTCCGCTGGGGATACAGGGACACTGATGTTAACAGCAGCATTTCACTTCCCCCCTAAGACATTTCCCCTCCTGCCTCCCCCACCTTAAGAACTCTGGCAGCTCCAAGCTTGCCAGGGCAAGGTTGTCCTTGGAGCACACCACCGTCTCTATTCCTAAGAGCGCATCCCATACCAAGTTCGATGCACGTGATGCCAAGTGACCAGACATCCACCTTGCCGTCGTACTGCCCCTCGTCCATGGCTAGGATCACCTCGGGAGCCATCCTGGAAATAACACAGTGCAGAGTGACCTGAGATCATGATTCACAGCTTGTTAAGAATCTATAGCTGGGACGGTAATAAATGTAGTGTCCCCCAAATGTCATGGGGCTACAACTCCCATTGGCACCAGCCAGCCAAGTCAACGGTCAGGGATGATGGGAGCTGGAGAGCAACAACATCTACAGAGCCACCCCGATATACAGCATTTTATCTGCAAAAAAGGGCAACCATCTGCTTCCACGCAGTACCACTTTGCTTTTCTACTTCCCAACATCTCTAATTCTTCCCTCCAGAAAATGCAGGCCCTATCAAATCCACTAAATTCTCTTTGAACCTCACTCCCATTTGCCCTGCCATATTTTCACACAAACACTATTCTCCTAATGAAGGGCGAGGCCTACAATTGCTTCTTGCCACAGATCTTCCCGCTTGTCTCCCAGGTCACACAAACATCCAGTTCTTGCTCTCTTACCAGTATGGGGTGCCAACAAAGGAGTTAGCGGGAGCAATGATGGAGGCCGAGCCAAAGTCCCCCAGCTTCACTTGTCCTGGCTCAGTCAGCAGGATATTCCCAGCTTTCACATCTCTGGAAAAGGCAAGGCTTAGTGGTTAAGAACTGCATGTGGGAGCAGAGATAACCATGGACTGGAAGGTGGGCAGAGAGGGAAAACAAGTGTGAGAAGTGGGGCGGGGGGGGGGGAGCGGGGAAGCAGGAGGATGGAATCGTGGCAGGAGGTGTGTGCACTGAAAACTGCATGCCGGGGGGTGTAGATGGAGATGATTGGGGTGAACTGCTTAGCCTTATTCAAGTGGCCAACCTCTTACACAATTATAACCAGATCGCACATGGTTCTAAGACACAGAGGGGACCTAAGTGTGAACAGAAGGCTTTCTGCTTCAGTCCTAAAGCAGAGCCAGAGGGGTGTTGTGGTTAAGAGTATTGGACCAGGACCAGGGAGAACAGGTGTAAAATCCTCATTCAGGCATTCCACTCGCTAGGTGACTTTGGACCAGTCACTGTCTCTCATCCTAACCTACCTTCAGAGGGTTCTTATGAGGATAACATGGGGAGAAGGAGAACCATCTACGCCACCTTGAGTGCCTTGGGGGACAAGTGGGATGTAAGTGCAATAAATAAATGTGTGCAAGGATGGGGCATTGGAGATGGGGCAGAGGGGCCGGATGGCATGCGTGGTCCCACTCTCCCAACAAATGCCAATGTATTCATGTGGACCCTGACATGTGCTAGAACCCAATAAACAACAGCTTGCAAATTATACTGTGGGGGCTTTGTCATCCTGGTCTGTGGATCATGCAAAGGGCACGAGCAACTAAATATACAAGGTTAGGATATAGAGAAACTTGAGCCACAGAGACCTGGCTTGCAAACAACACTAAGCCTTTGATTGTTTAGCCAAAGTGTGGTGTCCAGACCCACACCAGCAGACTAGCAATGGTTTGTTTTCTGGCAACAAACCATGATGTGAAACCATGGCTAATTATGGTTTGGTGTTATCTCCTTGCTCAACCATGGGTTATCTAGTGAGCATTAAGGGTGGAGTGGTCAAACTATGAACTATGGAGGCAGGAGGTAAGAACAGCTGGAAAACAAAGCAAGTTTCGGAGAAAGTAGTCCTTGGCTTATTTGCTTGCCTGAAAGATAACCCATGGTTTGTTGAATAAATCTTAGTTAAAACAAAGCATGGCTTACCATTATATAGGAACACAGTCAGACTGTCTGACCTTGCAGTTTTAAACCAAAAGCTGCCATTTGCCACAATTTCTCTAGTTGTAAAGTGGGAGGAAGGGAGGAAGTATACAGATTTTATGGCGCAGCAGCATCAAGGCCATATTGTGCCCTTACAATGCAGGATGTTTCAAGCAGCTTTCTCTGAAGTTTGCATTCGGCTCATACATAAAGTTTATTTTCTGTCTCTGTGCTGAAAACCCCACAGGAATCGCTTGCATGAATCAAATGCAAATATGCCTTGTTGTGGCAGTTAAAAGTAGCAAAGAATTCAATTTAAAATCAGAAGGGTCCATAAGGACTGCACCCTCATGGTAAGATAGGGACATGGCCATTCTGCCATCCAGGCTCCTGTGGTCTATGCCTAAAAACAGCATGGGAAGATGTGGGCACACAGGGCAGGACTGCTCATCTCACCTGTGGATCATGTTGTGCGAATGCAGGTATGCAAGCCCCTGCAGGGCACCGTGTGTTATGGCTGCAATCTCTACTTCCTGCAGCGGTTTCTTGTGCACTAGGAAACATGGGAGGGAGGAGAGAGCATCACATATAAGTGTAGGACAAAGGGATACAGAATGTCTACCCATCTCACATGGTCTTGGGTACTCACCTTCCAGCAAGTCCGAGGCAGAGCCCAGGCAGTACTCCATCACCAGCTGATGGGGTAAGAAGGCAGGGAAGGAATTCAGCACAGGGCAGAACATTCCTCTGAACCCCACCTGCCAACCAGTCCCCCAAACCATTACATACCTGGGACTTCCGATTCACTTAAGAACATAGGAAGAGCCCCTGCTAAATCAGACCAAAGGTCCATTTAGTCCAGCATCCTGTTCCCCACAGTAGCCAACAAGATGCCTTCAGGAAACCCATAAGCAGGTCAGAAGGCAACTGCCCTCCCATCCTGTTGCCCTCCTGTCAACTGGTATTCAGAGGTATACTGCTTCTACACATGGAGGTTCCATTTAGCTATCATGATTAACAACCACAGATAGTCATATCCTCCATGCATTTGCCTAGCCCTGCCCCCACTTTCTAAAGCCATCTTAAAGCAGCAACCACAACCACATCATGTGGCCGTCACTTCCATGAATGAATTTTGCTTTGTCTGTAAAAAACTCTCTCTCTCTCTTTTGTAAGATCCATACATGCTCTTTAACCTAAGCAAGAAACCCAACCACCACTCAGACCTCTCCTGCACACATCCAAAACCTCCATCAATCAAAGATCAGAAAATCTTCCTGGAGCCCAAAAAGTTAATGTGAGCAGCTTCCCCTCTCATCTTACCCATGCTGTATGTTCCCGTAGATAGCAGCCCTTGTATTCAATGGTGTTCGGGTGCCGCAGCTTTTGCAGAAACTTCACCTCTTTGATAATATCCTGCCATTTCTGGAAGATACACAAAGGGAGCCTGAGCATGGAGAAGCCTGAATTCCAGATGAAGGGGAGAATGGGACAGAGCCCAATGGATCCAGGGCACTCTCAGAAGGTCTAGAGACCAAGGGAACTTAATCACCAAGGTCCGCTGGAAGGCCAGCTGCGACTAGTGTTGTCAAAAGAGGGGTGAAGCACAAACCTCGTTAGACTGCTTCCCACTGTACGACATTTTCTTGATGGCCACCACTTCATTGTTACGTATGTCTCGGGCCTGTGGAAGGAACAGAGTGTCAGGAAACTGGTTTTTTTTGGGGGGGGAGCAATGGCCAAATTCAGAGGCAGTCAATTCAGAGGGCTGAGCAGAGGCTAGCTTCTCTGCCTGGAAAAAGTAATACAGATCAAGAGGGCATTCTCACACCCAGAGATGTCCACCGGTCAGAGGCATGTTGGGAGTAATAGGAACCCATTTCATAAGAACGAGAAAGGAAGCCTGGAGGAATCTGACCAAGAGTCAGTTCACTCCAGATCCTGTTTCCCACAGTGGTCAACTACCCCATAAGTGGGGGGGGGGAAGGCAACAGCCCTCTCCAGTTGTTGTTCCCCAGCAGCTGAAATTCAGGAGCATACTGTTTCCGAACCTAGGGCATACATGCAGAGGTTATAACCAGTAATCTTCTCCACAGGGAGGGCAAAGAGGTATGATGCTAATGAGTAAGAAGGATCTGGAGGGCATGCTTTAAGTGAGCCTAGAGGGGTGTGTTCAATTCCAGAAATATCGCCCCGCCCCACCCACTCCTTCAACACTCACAAAGTAGACTGCTCCGAAGCTGCCATGGCCAATCTCCCGCAAGTCAACAAAGAGCTTTTCGGGGTCATCCTTGAAGAACAGTTCAGCCACCTCAGGGTCCTTCAAGCTGCCAGCCCGGGCATTAGACGGCATGGCGGCCGTGGAGGAGGCTGGGCTTCACTTTTGCCCTTCTCCTAAGGTGGGGAAACAGAGGTTAGCAAGCTCACTGAGGGTAAGACATGGTCTGATAGGACACACAATGAGGCTACCTTCCTGAAGCTAAGCATATCTAGGCCTGGTCAGTGAGGGGACTGGACCGGGGGAGGGGCACCTAAGAACCTCATGTAGGTTGCCTTGAGTTCCTTAGTGGAAGAAAGGCAGGTTATAAAAATATATCAGACCCCCTACAAAAGGCCCATTCTTTTGCTAAATCAGCCAGGATGGGGAATCTTCCACAGCTGCATCCAATCTAGTCACTCACTACTCATATAGGACATCCTTCACAAGAGAATCCAGGAGTCGCAAGTTCCCACCCACAAAAATAAGAGAAGTGGTGTAGAATGGTAATCAAGGAGAAGAATTTGGAAGGGAGGGGGGACCAATGCCAGCAAATGGGGCAAGACTTCATAGAGATCAGAGAAGATACAGCTGTTTCTCCTCTTCATGTTGTGCTCCTGCTGCACTGGCAGCAGCACTCAATTGGGAACTGAAAATGTACTGAATTGGGGAACTGCGTCCACCTGAAACTTTGCTTATCTCTAAGTTTTCCAACTTTTCTGCTCTAACCACAACAATATACCCTGGCAAGCAAATTTCTTTTAGAAAATAAATTACAGGCTCCAATTGTTCCTAAGAAAACTCAGGAGCATCTCCCTGAGATACAATATACTTTGACTCAGAGCACACTTGTCCCTGCTGCTTTCCCAACTAAAATAACCTCCATGACTTGCTCATTCTATGACAGGATGAAGGTTCTTGTTGCATTTTCCCTCTTCAGTGTGGAAGGACTGAACATGCTTCAGCTCCACGGACTTGCATGTGCAGTGCCACCTTCCCCTCGCAGTGGGCAAAGACCTGCATGCACAGCAGCCACATTCTCACAAAGAATTGCCTCAGCTTAATAAACTTCTTTCTTGCTTTAGTTTCCCTTCTGCTCTTGTTGAAAGTCAAGTTAGGGAGGAAGGAGAAATTAACAAGATCCTCTTTAAAGACTACTTCTTTGATGGCAATTACTCCGAAGGATGTATAAACAAAACCAAAAAGAAATGATCAAGTCCAACCCTTCCAAGGTTGCTTTTGTGATTTGGCTGTCTTGTGCTGCTTTCCTTAACAATTCTTTCTAGAGCAGGGATGGATGGGGAACACGTGGACCTCCAGAGGTTGTTGGCACTCCAACCCCTATCAGAATAAGCCAATGGTTAGAGATAACGAAGTTAAATAGTCCACCACCATCTTGAAGGCCACAGGTTCCCCATTCCTTTTCTTGGGTAAATTGAGGTCAGTCAGTTGTGAGGGACTGAAGGGAATTATGGGGACATGTAGCAAATGAGACTTTTAAGAGGCTTGCCTGGGATTTTACTGGGCTTGGTACAGAAGAAGTGGACTAGGTAATTTATTTATTTCTAAGATTTTATACCTGCCCTTCTCCATCAGGTTCCAGGGTGGGTTACAGTATTATAATATACAGTGATAAAAACGGTTAAGACCGTTGCAATGATAATAACATAGTAAATCCTCTCTGAATGAACAGTATAAATCCAACAAAAGTTCGGTCCCCAAAAAAAACAAGGGCCAGGGCAAAGAGGTGTGCCTTTTACATACAGTGAAAGCTGTCCAATGAAGACGCTGCACATGACTCTGTGGGGAGGGAGTTCCACAATTTAGGGGCTGCCACAAAGAAAGGGCTCTCCTGGGCCACTCTTCCCCACACTTCTGAGGATGAGGATACCAAGGGCGCCCCCTCAGCCGATCCAAACACCCAACAACTTTGGAAGGAGTGGAGGCAGTCTTTCAGATATTTGGGGCCTGAGCTTTTTAGGGCTCACTTGAACTGGGCCCAGAGACCAATAACCCTGTACACAGGAAGCATAGTACAGAAGTTGCTTACTCCTGATTAGTCCTCAAAGAGGACTGGGAAAATATCCCCCCATCATACTATTTTATGTTAAAAGCTTACCATCCACATATGAAACAGTTGCATATCACTACGTTGAAATGTTTTCCCTGCAACACACTGCCCCAATTGGTACATCTATGGAGTTTATTTTAATCAAGGTCTTTAAGAGTAAAAGATGCAGGTGGCATAGAAGTAAAAAGGGAAAGAAAAAAAGAGCAGAAATACATTTCAGATTGTAAGCCTGCAGACAGGGGCTGTCTTGCAAGCCATTGTATGTAAGCCACTCCTGGAGACTTTTAGGTTAAAGAGTGGGGTACAAGTGCTCTAAATCAATCAATAAATTCTATGGCAAGATGACCCATACTTCTTGATGTGCATCATAGTGTACAAGAGGCTGAAGCTTCTAAAAGGGAACAGAGACCATTCCAGGCAGCCTAGACTCTAGCTCTCAACCCTACAGCAAACAACTCAAATTTCCAGACGTACCAACCTAAATTCCCTGGGAGAGATCCTTCAGCAGGAGAATGTGTTTGCCGCTTGCAGTAGCTGCAACCTATGACCCTACACTAAATGGAAAGAGAGGTGGACTGCCATGCTGCCTCTCACCCTGGCCCAAGGAAGACACTCCCAACATGGGTACCCTGCTTCCCAGAGGGGGAACCTCACTATTTTGGAGTCTATGCTTAATTCAGGTATAAGCCACTATTCTGACCTTATTGCTAATCCTCTGCAGGCCTCCATCAGCTGAATGAACCAACGGGGTATTCATATGGGCTAAAACATGTTGTATGACTGGACTGCAGATCCATTCCTTTTCCTTGAAATTAGTCAGCTGGATGTAACCCCCTGGAGTCTTTGCCTATGGGAATGGGTCAGGTCAGGCTGGCTAGATGAACATTAGAAAAACAAGGCCCATGGCCTTTGCCTTTTGAGGGGCACCAACCTGCATCTAAACTCCGCTTGCCAAAACAAGTTTCTTGGGGTACCTCTTCACCTTCTGGGATGGGCAGAGCTCATTGAACCAACTCCCCTCCTCCACCCAATGAACAGAAAAACAAGGAAATCAAGAGCCTGCAGGCAGGCCATGTCAGCGAGAGGAAATCCTTGCATTGTTCAGTTGCTTCCCAGGGAACAATCCAAAGCAAAAAGGCAAATCACAAGGCCAGCCTGGCAGCAGCAATGCGAGTGGGAAGGCATCCTTCTCCTGTACCTCACTTCACTAAGCAGCGCACAGAATTTAACCTCTCAAGTTTGGTTTTGAGGTTCCAGGCTAAAGTCAAGGGAACAGGGGTATACAATGAATTCAGAGAAGTCATCTAGGGCTACTCCTTACACAGAAACGCCCTCTGCAGCATAAGCTGTACCGCCTGCAAAAAGGAGAGCAAAAGTAGATCAGGCTCTCACCCAACATGGAACAGTAGACCTGCTTTCAGGTCACCATCAGCAGGTCTGGATGTCACATTTGACCCAAGATGTGCAGACTAAAAGTGGAACCAGTTTATAGGCCTGTGAATCTTAAGAGTCATGCAAGATTTTGCTGCTTCTGCTGAAGCTTTGGGAGGCTGCAATTAGACACAGAAAGCAGCAGTTACCATTTGCCAGCATACTTCTATGCCACTTTTCCAGGAGTTCTCATGGCACTTCCAATAAACACAAAAAGAATATATAATCTTTAATAATCTATTGTAATATAACTATTAAAAAGGACCTACGCTAGAGGGGTAAGAACACTCCTGAAGGCATGGCTTAAGGCTTTCTTCTCATCTGCAGAGTGTAACACGGGGTGGGGAACCTCAGGCCCCTCTATCTGGCCCTCAGAACTTTCCCCAGGCATTCCCCTCTCCCCAGGCAACAGCTCTCACAGGCCCTGCTTGACTGCCTATATGTTTCTGCCTGGCTGGAAGGTGTCTTTGAACTCTGATAATGCCTCTTGCTTGCCTGGATGGCAGAAAGAGAAAGGAGAGTGAGTTTTTCATAGAAACTAACCTACTGTTCAAAGATTGCTCTGCCCACTTTTGCCTGTGCACCACCAGCATGTGACCCTCAGAAGGCTGCCTAGAAGGGAAAGCAGCCATCGGGCTAAAAAAGGTTCCTCATCCCTGCTATACTGGATAAGCACATTTGGAAAGGAGTTAACCACCCAGGACAAACAATACACCTTGCTTTTTCTATAGCATGTGCTTTGGCTCATTTGCTCAATCCAGCTATAGTGAGTTATGAAAATTAGTCAGGCAGCTCTGACACAGGACCTGCTGCCAGTTTCAACCATCTGCTTGCAGAACACGCCACCCAGAATGACATTCGCCAAGGGTGGGTGGACGGACAGGTTGTGAAAAATTAAGCGTCTAGCCAAAGGCTGGGAGATGGACCCTTGACCTTAGTGGCTTTCCAGCTCCTACAATTTAGAGAACTGCAGATAGTGATCCTGAATTCTTCAGGGAGATCCTGACAGGGAGCAGCAACAAGCTTATTTATTTAGCTGGGGATGCCAACATCATTGACAATGATGGGCTCAACTGTGCTGGACAAAGGAACAAAAATGCATTACCTAGTATACCAATGTCCACCCCAAGTGTTTGCCACTGTACCCCATCTACTAATAAGGGTTTTTCCTCAAAAGCTGCTGGGATTGTTATGTGTGCCTGGCAAACCAAAACTGCTGAGGCTGCCTCTACTCTATTTTACCACCTGAAATATATCAAGCATTGAGCGGTTTACACTGCATTCTTTAAGATACAGAGATTAAAGAAAACAGAAGAACTAAAAGAACAGCCTGATTATTCTGGGTTTAATCAGTGAAACAATATACAGTGAAAGCTGGTTAGGGGAAAGTCTTAAGAGAAGTGGTCATGAGGCCTCAGGTCTAACTTGGCAATTAAAGCTAGGTAACTTATGACAGCAGACACTTGGCAACAGTGAAATATAAAATCCTAAGGCAGACTTTCCGCAAACATAAAGTCATTAAATCTCAGGCGAAAACAGATACACTAGGAGACAGTAGCATTAGGCTGCTGAAATCCCATTAAAAAGTGAAGAACACACAAACTCCATCAGGTTCTCCCTAATGCAAAACATCATCAGTGCTGGGGATATGGAGCAAGGAAGAGCCATCTGAACCTAGAGAGGAAGGGGGCAGAATTACCCAATACCCACAGATATTTGAATGCGGGGTAATGCCACAGTTGTGGCACGTGGATTTTCCCACACATCCAAAATCAAGATGCCTAAAGATCACCTGCCTGCAGCCAAGAGTGCAACACTGGAAGCCACAATGTCTGGACTGCTCCCAATCTCCAAATGTTAGCCACTGTCCTTTGTGGTAGTAGCAGAGAAGCAAGTTGTGTGTTTTCTTTCTTTCTTCACCGGCGCAGTAAATGCTTTTAGACAGCATCTTGTGCCAAATGCCACCAATGAGCAATGAAATACTATTGTAGAATGAAAGAAAGGAGAAACTCTGGTCCAGTTTGTTGAACTTGCTCGAGGGAGGCCGCTGCACCTCCACAAAGGGCTTCTGATCTCTTCTCGTTACTTAGGCCTCCAAAATATTCACATGTGGCCCATTTGAATACCCTCTTGATAGAAACCTAGGAAACGCATTAAAGCTCCAGCCACAAAACAGCAGAAGAGCTGCCCTTCACCTGTTGCTGATCTCCTCATATTTGCTGGCTTTGCACTGCAACTACAAGGATTATAAAATGCTTATTAAAAAAAATTACGGCAGCAATTTCTATATTTAATAGATGTATATCCTGTCTTTCTTCCATCATGGAACTCAAGACAGTCTCCACAAGTCCCCAGGCACTCTTGCCATCCAGGAACTAACCAGGCCCAGACCTGCTTAGCTTCAGCAAGGCTACAGCATCCTGGGTCCACAGAAGCAGCACAATCCTTCCTTCACAATCCTTCCTTCACAGTCCTTCCTTCCCAGGCAGCACAATCCTTTGAATGTTTACCCAGGCAGCACAATCCTTCCTTCACAATCCTTCCTTCACAGTCCTTCCTTCCCAGGCAGCACAATCCTTTGAATGTTTACCCAGGCAGCACAATCCTTCCTTCACAATCCTTCCTTCACAGTCCTTCCTTCCCAGGCAGCACAATCCTTTGAATGTTTACTCAGAAGCAACACCTACAGTGCTCAATGGGGTTCATCTCAATTAAGTATACAGGGTTACAAATCATATACAGTAGTGCCATCCTACAGGCCTACTTAGACCTAAGCCCTTCTGAATTCAATGGGACTTACTCCAGGTAAATGGACTTTCCTAAATATTCTGAAATACCCTGTCCTGGCCTCTTTCCTTTCAGAGGTTCTAGGATGCTTTCATTCCAGGGGGTCTTCTCCCCCGCACTTCCAATTCCTTCTGTGCTGGAAGAATACAGGGCTTACTGAGTAACCTGTGGGTAACTCAGAAGCAAGCCCTAGGGGTTGTATTCTACCACAACAGCATGACAGAAAATAATGCTTTGAGAACACAATGCAGTCATTTCCAGAGATTTTGCTGCAACCATTAGGAAACTATTTTAAGAAAGAATTGGAAGGAGTTCAGTTACCTTAACAAATGCCCTTCGCTGGCCAGAAGAAAATATTGCATTTCTCCAGACTAGTGAGGCGATTTAGTTTTTGCATACCCTGTCACATATGTTAAGCCCATGGAAAGACCTGTAGTCATGAGATGTACATAAGACAGACTCTCACCAAACCAGATTCAACTGAAAACTAAAGGCAGAAAACAAGACTGGTGTTGGATGTTATAGAAAGCACTTCCACTTTTCACAAGTCCTCCATAGTGTCTAAAGGAGAACTTTTGTATGTGTCGAGGGGGAGAGGGTGTGCGTGTGTGAAAGAGAGAAGTTCTAATCATATCTCAAGCTTCTACATGTGTCCTTTCAGACATTATACTGGAACTCTCATTCATTCCTCTGCTTGTCAACTCTTCTTAACAACATATTCTCTGACAAAGGTAAAGGTAAAGGGACCCCTGACCATTAGGTCCAGTCGTGACCGACTCTGGGGTTGCGGCGCTCATCTCGCATTATTGGCCGAGGGAGCCAATAATGTCCTTCTCTGACAAAGGACAAGAAACTTTGTTAGAAACTTTGGGCTGTTAAATTCATCTGACCAAAGAGTGTTACCAATTATTAGTTTATGTCACATCGTGGTGAGGCAGCCTCTTAACACGGAATCAGCAGCCACAAATATAGAAACAACTCCACCTCCCTTAAGTAATGCCTGGGCAAGAGGGATAGGATGCTTTTATTCTTGGTCTGGGTTGGCTTGTTTGCCATCCTTTGGCTCAAAGCAACACTTTTGTTACACCATCATAATCATTTATTTTTTTAAAAATCTGAATATTCCAGGATAAAACCTCTCTTATGATGACATGTCCAGCTGAAAAGAGGCTCATGATTCTGTTTTAGATTACTGGAAGAAAGAACGTAGGTGGGGGAAATCCAGCAAAGGAAAAATCCTAAATGCTCATTGAGAAGTCATGCTCTTTGTAGCAACAGAGGCAGAACCAGGGTTTTAAATGGACATGTGTATTAGGGGACTGGGGGTGCAATTCTAACCTTACTTACATGGGAATAAGCCCCATTGAACTCAATAGGACATGTTTCCAACTTGTCACAGAACTGTGCTGTAAGTCAGAGAAACTGGGAAAAGTGTTGGTTCTTTTCCTTTCTTTTGGGCTGTTGATATAATTGAAATGACTGAATCAGCATATGTGGACAGATTAGTAACTTTGGGGCATTCATTTGCAAGGCTGTACCCAACTAAACAGACTAAAATAAGAGAGTTACTGGTCACAAGAGAGAATCAGCTGGGCTAAAAGTCTGAGGAGCTCCTGTCAACAAAAGAAAAGCAATTTATCTCATTATCTCGGTGGCCAAGCACTTCAGAAAGAGCCTTCATAAAAATATCACAGGAAAAGCTTTGTCAAAAAGCAACCAGGTAGATACTGGGCCCCATCTTGCATGTTAAAACCACTGCCTATTAGGACAGGGCTGGACAGCAGATGGAGGAGCCCCAAAAGCAACATAGCTCTCAAGGACTCTTACTCATCCTTGATAGAAGCATGCAACACAAAACCTTTCCTGAAACCTTCTGGAATGACATTCAAGCTAAGATGACAATTGTTGGATGCACACCACAAGAAACACCCCTTATTCTCAGACTCATTTTAAATTCCTACCTTGAACTGGTATGTCCCAGAGAAATGTGCAATCCCTTGAGGTGGTAATATTCCCAACTCCCATTTTTTAACCCAGGTCAAGCAGCAATACAATCCATGAAAGTGGAGGTCTTGAAACTTGTGTGCTTTGTTAATGGGCTCGATAAACATGCCATCATTCATTAATTGATCTTCTGATACGTGACATGTACAGAAATCTAGACTGCTGAAGACCTCTTCTTTAAAGGTAATAGCCCCCATGTTTCTAGAGAGATATCTGAAAACAATCCTGGTCCACAGGGTGGGCGGGGGTGGGGGGGGAGAGAAACAGACAACTGCCATTGCTCAAGGAATACAGTACTGGTTTTCTCATACCCCACTGCTTATAGATACTGCCTCTTAACAGCACCCTCACACCACCAAGTACTAAATAATGCTCAATTTACCTAAAACTCTGAATTAAATGTGAAACTCCTGCATATTAACAGAATTGAATTTTTTGTGCAATGTTATATTGAATGCTGAATTTTATTTTCCTCTCTGTGGAATATGGGTTTCTTTGACATTAAATCTTTTTTTGGTTGCCCCTCAGAATACAAAAAGAGCAGGCCCAGTGGGAAGTAGTCCCTGTAGCTTAAAAGGATGGCAAATTGAACACCATCCAACATTTAGGACAAGCCATTCATCCTCCTTCCTTCCAAGTGGTCATGTTAAACCTCATTACTCTGCAGTATCAGTGTGATGCGCCCCTGCAACCAAATACAGTTCCACCATGTCTTCCTCCTACCCATTAAAAACACACATACAAAACTTTTGGTAGCGTGCTACGTTAAAATCCAACCCCAGACCGCAAGCCAAGGGCAATCATCCATCCCATTTCCCCAAAATTCACTCCTGGTTGCATGCTCAATATTTACAGCAAAGTTTCAGCCTCAATGATGATTCCTAGGGAGGCCAACAGTAGTCCATCATGCTAACCTACCTTGATAACACCTATATCCCCAACCTGGTCATCAAATATTTAAGGGCATAAAAACAGGCCTCTAGGTTTCCTTAAAAGCTGAAAAGATCTAATGGAGAGAAACAGGACTAGGAGCCAGGGGCTCTAAGTTGCATAGTCAAGAAATGGAGTCTAGCAGTCATAGTGAGATCCAATTGCTAGGTTGCAAAGGATATTTTTTGGGAGGGATGGAGGTGGTGGTGTCACCTTCTATTCTCAATAAAAATAAGACAAGGATTTGAGGTGGCAGAATGGAAACCCAGGATCCATGTTCTGGTGAACAGAACTCCTGGCTTCTCTAGAAGAGAGAAGTGGGGCCCAGATGTGGCAGGGGAAAGCTGCAAGTTGCTACTCCTTCATTAAGCCTTTAGAAGAAAATGAGTTCGGGGTGGGGTGGGGTGGGAGGGCGTGTGCTTCTCAACATAGGAGGCATGATTGTTGGGGGAAGGCGGGGGAAGCAGACAGAAAGAAAATCGGATTTCCACAAAATTGGTGCATACAACCTCTTTGTTCTGCAAACGTTCACCTTCTGTTATCTTCCCAGCCTCCCCACCACCACCACCACAACACACATCCCTTCAGCTCTCCCCTGTATCAGTACATTCAGGTCTCACCTGTAAGTCTCGGCAGCTGCCTTGATACTGTTCCCCTTGCGGCTCCAGCTCCAGGATATTGAGGGTGGGGAGTACACCCCCGACCTCCTCCTCCTCTTCCCCAACTCCTCCAATCAAGGAAGCGGGTTTAGAGGGAACTGTCACTGGCTCCCCTGGACGAGGGAGGCCTCTGCGTATGAGACATAGGGAACCTAGAGTATCTCCCTCTCTTTTGCTTGGCTAGGGAAGAAAGGATCCGCAGAAGCGAAGACGTGCAGGGGGCTCTACTTAAAGGGAAAGGATGGGGGCATCCCTTTGAAAAGGTGAATGAGGAGTCTGCTAGCAGACCCAATTCTACGGAGACTCTTCAGGGCAGTGGGGGGGGAGGGAGGAGAAGAGAGAATATCCCAAATTAGAGGCGGGGAAATCTCTATTAGACAAGAGGCCCTACCGACAGATGACTCTTTGGGAAGCCAAAGGGAAGCCTATTAAGGGAAAGAAGACGCGGGCTGTGGGACGTTGCAGCCCCTGTCATATATTTCAGGTGGGGGGAGCTATAAAGGACCCCACAGGTAATGGATGCGGAGGGGATTCAGGCTTGCACCTCTGAAGCGGAACGCGCCACCGCCCTCACGGGGAAACTGGGGCGGGGGGTCAGGAGGGGCCGGGGCGGGGTGGGGTGGGCGGACGGGGGCGGGGTGGTCCTACAGGAGCTCCAGAAACCCTCCAACGTCCAGGGGAGCCCTGCGGGGCGGGGGGCTAGGGAAAGGGAGGGGCTACCTCTCTACGGCAGAGGGTGGGGTCGGTGATGTGGAGTACTGTGGGGATGGGGGGCCTGGCGCTATCCGGCCCCCCCTCCCCTCTCTCGCCTCTTCGGGCTCCTCTGCCTTCTCACTCACTCACTCCAGTTGTCCCCAAATCCAAGATGGCGCCCAAGGCAGGAGCCAGACCGGAACCAAGGCAGAGAGAACCCCGGGCGCATGCGCAGAGGCGGCGGCGCGCGGCTGAGGAGAGGGCGCACGCGCAGGGAGCCGTGGGAGGGAGCCGGGAGGAAGTCGCATGCGCCGCGGACTGGACACGCGCCGAACGCCTTTCCGAAGCCAAGGAACATCCGCATGCGTAGAGCGGAGAGGAGACGTATCGTACGGCTTGCGCCTTGGTAAGGGCGTTCTGGAGAGAGAGAGAGAGAGAGTTAACCGAGCATGAGCTGTGAGGGAACAAGGAGATGTTGCTGAATGAAACAAAGCGCATGTGCACTAATAAAAGGGAGCGAGCGACCGAGTCGCTCGCGAGGGCCCTGCGTTCATTGGGTTTGCTGCGGCGTTGATGGGCGGGACTGTGGGTTTCCTTGACAATACGAAAAGAGTGCGGGCGGATGTCTGAAACCGGGCATAGAGGCGAGGAAGACGCGCCGGGCTTGGAGGAGGAGGGGCTTCAGGAAGGGCGAGGGCAAACAAGGAGGCTGGTTGGCTGAGAAGGGAAAGCGCTGTTCAATGAAAGGAGTCAGATTGGGACGGCACATGCCCTCCAGCCAGTTTTGATTGGGACATACGGTGGAGGCGGAACGTGATTGGTAGGTTGGCGTTGTTGGGGGCGGAGCTTCTAGCGCTCAGCTGTTACTGGGGCAGGATTCCGAAAAAACAGGCGCGCGCGCGCATAGGAAATGGGGGAAGGGACGACAGCTGTTGAAGGGGTGGGGGAGGAATAAAGGACGCTGTGGGCGACCGTTAAAGCGTCACTGCACGGACACAGAGCGAGCGCGCGGGCACAGCCCCTCTGAAGGAGGGCGGGGTCAGGCTCCCCTCTCACTCGACGGAATGTTCAGGTGCCGCGCGGTCTTCCTAGTGTGACCTTTCCCTCGCCTTATATGGGAACAGCAGCACCTTGGCACCTGCGCAATTGGGACCAAGGCGAGATATAACCGGCGGCGGAATGAATCGTACGCCCTTTTGGCCGTAAATTTTAAAAAAACCCCAAATCAAGCAAAAATGAAAAGGCGGCAAAATAGAAACACTCCAAAAAATCTTCACAAAATCAAAAGGTTCTACCTGGTTTGGAACCACCCCCTCCCCAGTGTCACGTGATTTAGCCCCGCTTGTTGACTCCGCGGATGCTAATGCAGCACAGCCTGTACATTGTTAAGCCCGGTGACGTCTCGGACATTGATTGGCTGGGCTGGTGCCTTGGCTGGGACAGTTCAGAGCAGATCGTGGTCCACCTTCTGTGAGGAAAAGAGGGTTGGTTGGTTGGGAGGGATTAAAACATCGCAGGGGAATAGTTGAGGATTCTGATGGCCCTGAGAGGAGGTAGAGAAGCTAATGGGCAGCGAGCCCCAAGGCAAGGAAGCTGAATGAAGGGGCAGAATGGAGAAACTGGCTTCTTTTTTCAACGCAATTTTTTTTAAAATGCAGATTTTAATGTATTGTTACAAAAGCCTGGCCCTCTCTCCACCCAGCAGTGGCCGGAGCATTTGGTGCCAAAGGCACACACACAGGGTCTGTGTCCCTTTGGAGAATAGAAGACACGGTGGAGACTGTTGTGCTTTCAGAAATAGGGTTTATTCGCCTATTTACACTTTTCAGTCTGCATGAATGGAGTCCAGATCTTACAGCATGGTCCATAGCAGTGCAGGAGACCCTTTCGTCTCCCTCTCCAAGATGGATTTCAGCCTTACTTCCTCCTCCTTCCCGGGGGGGGGGGACCCCCAAAAAAGTTCTATAACACCATGTATTTGTTTTTTGATTAAAATATTGTAAGTCGCTTTGCGTTCCCATGGCAAAAAAGCAACTAGTTGATTTAATAAGAAAGAGGAGGAGGAGGAACCTGGAGGTAGGGTGGAAAGAGGAAATTGAGACATGAAAGGGCAACAAGGATAAATTACATCTCAAAAGGAATTTCAAAGCATTTAAGATGAGTAGAATTTTATGTAGCAGATGGAAGGAGAAATAGGGAGAGTGATCTAGAACAGTGGTTTCCAAACTTCACATCCATGGTCCACTTGAAAACTGCTTAGCATCTTGGGGGACCACTTAATGGTTTTTCTGCCTGTTTAGCAACTGTAATACACTGTGCATTACAATTTTTTAGAATTCAAACTGTAATGCAATATAATACAATACACAACAAACAGAAGAAATACAATTAAAATCATTATGAGTATTTAATGCAATGGATATGCCATCTCTTGTCTTCAGTAGCCACAGATCATGTCATGGATCACCTTAATGAAGTGTGTGTGTCCTGTGGAGTGCAGTTTGGGAACCCCTGATCTAGAAACATGGTAGAGAAAAGAAGGGGAACAAAGTAGGCAGTGACCTGACAAGCAGTGGCCTGAGGAAGCAATGGGTGGTAGGGTCATGGAGTTGGAAAAGGAGGGTTAGAGACAGGAGGGTCTGGGTACTTTACACAGGAAGGAAAGGAGCAGCCAAGGGGGAATTGGGTTGCTATGTGTAGCCAGAGACATTCTACCAGTTATGGCTTCTGCTGTCACTGCAGCACTGAACCTGGCAAGCAGGGGGATAGAGACACAAATACTCAGAAGCAGCAGAGGTGGTGTGACTGGATTTCACACATTAATTTTAAGTGGCTGGCCAAATTTTGGTTCAGGCACCTGTTAACTGATTCTCCTATTTGGTAGTGCAGTTTGGCTGAAACCTGGGTTGAGTTACCTATCAGTAACCCACAAGTTGGAATCAATGACATGAAAATTGTGGTTTTATGCACAAAAGGATGGCATCTCATGATCCCTTTAACATTGATGAGAGATTACTGTCCTGATAGAAAGGAATGCCCTGGAAGATCCCTTCCTTTCCAGTGGGTGACTCGTGTATAGAGTAAGGCGTAGCCTATCCAGCACTCCGCTAGCATCGCTGTGCCATGATCACGTCTCTGCCAAAGGCAGGGAGTTCAGGTTGAATGCTTCAGGCTCAAAACAATGAGGCCTGTAAGCCAGCTCCAGTAGGAAGTAGGATGCAAAATTGCACACATTTCAGACCCTCCACCTTACATTAGGGAGGTGATTATGAACAAGGATCTTCTCCCTCTAACCCTGACTCACCCAAGTCCTTGCCTGTGAATCTTCTGAACTTTTGATGTAAGATGTATTTATTAAAACTGTCTTGATGAGACAGAGATAAGGAAAAGTCTTTGGGATGGGGTAGGCTATATGTCGGCTTCAGATGCTCTGCTCTTAAACCTTGGGTGGGTATTTAAGATAAAACCTCAGTGGTTATTCTGTAATGATGGAATGCCCTTCCTGTTGAGATCTGCTGGGCTGCTTTCCTTTTCACCTTCAAGCAGTCGTAGAAGACTCCAGTGAGTTTTTAATATTTCTATTCTAATTACTGCTCTCTGCTTTTAATCTGACAGTTGGTTTTAAACTGTCTGCTTTTATTATGGTTCTGGTAAGCTTTGTCGTAGAGTCTTGTCTAACTTTATCATTTAAAAAAACGTTGTAAGGTGTTTTGTGCATCTTTTGATTAAAAAGTGGGAAATAAATACATAAAACACAAGCAACAAACAAACAAACAAACAAACCATGACACAACTCACACCAGCAAGAAATAACATTGTGTTTCTTATTATCACATTCCCTGACCCCATTGATCAATGATGCTATGTTATATACTGGTTTTTTTTTAAATTTTAAGTCATTTAAAAAAAATGAAATTATGTTAACCTGTAGCCAAAGCTCCTAATTCTAACAGAATATTTACTGGCAAAGGCATGGTAATCCCATTTAGGATAATGCTATGGTAGTCATTAACCTACTCAACCACATGTGAGGCTCCTCCAGTAACTACCTGAGAAATACTACATGATTCAATTTGTGTCACTGGTACAGCCACTTACAATACAAAAAACAAATGCTCCTATCATTTGTATGTTATTTATTGCAACATCCGCTCTCATAGGAGTTCATACAGTCTCCCCACAGTGAACCAAGATAGCAGTTAAACTCTTATTCACAGCTCAGCTGTCACAACAGTACATGGGCTAACTTCAGATCTGAAATATGCTGAGCGTTGCATGATCCAGGTGCTTGGAGAAAGCAGGGCAAATGGGCAGGCTACCTGGCTTCGTTGCAATATAGGTATGGCATTTGCTGGACCCGCTTAGATTTGCCCCCACTTGTCTCTGGGGTTAGGATAGCACAGGCCAGCTGCACAACATAGCATGGCACAGAGGCAGAGAAGGAAGGCACTGGTCATCAGGAGCCGCTGGCTGCAGAGGGCACGATCCGCCTGAGAGTGAAAGGAGTGCAACAGTGAATGCTCCTTCTTCCCTTATAATCCAGCTTGCATCCTGAAGAAACCCAGAATCCCCAGGTCCAGATACTGTCACTGCCCACATTCATCTTACCTGATCCAGCATGCTGGACAGGGCAGGATTAGTCTGGTAATGTGGCTGGTAACAAATTCCTGTCTCTTCTTGATGCATGTCCCATTCCTCTATCACACATTTAGGTGGTTGTCTGGGGACAAGATGGGAGTATTGCATTAATGGGTTAAGAACTCCTTGAAACTAAATCTCTTGGCTCACCTGGTCTTGGGGAGAAGGGATGAAGGTGCAGTGATGCTAAGGCAATTCTCATGGGAGACTGAGTTCGTGATGATAGTCAGGAAGTGGATTGATTCCTGGGCATCTGGACCTGTGGTTGGAGTTGATGGAAGGAAAGGTCAAGGGGAGACGGACACGGAACCAGAGTTCCTGAAATCTTTGGGAGGATGTTGCAATTGGTCAGGAGTGAGAAATCACTCACCTTTGAGACCCAGTTTTTCCCCAGTGACTGTCAGACCTAGGCGTGTACCATTGGGAGGATCTGTGCCGTTGTGGAGGTCAAAGGTCAAGCCAACCATGACAGAGACTGTTGTAGGGGTCTCAGCAGTGGTTGTGGAGGGAGCTGGTGTCAAGGCACTTTCCTGCGTCTTATTTGGGATACAGAACATTAAGTGTGCCAGAGACTTTAGCAGAGAATTCCAGTCCTTAGAGATGAGGGAGGGAAAAGGAATGAGAATTGACTCTTAGTTGATTCTATTCTCTTAATTGCAATTTTTTTCATTTGCTTCTGCCTTTTAAAGTACCTTTCCAATTTCACCCAATCTTGCCTCTAAAAATTCCCTTTTGCTCTTAACAGCTAGAAAATTGAAATATGGCAACTATATTTAAAAAGTACCACAAAACCTCTCAGAACACCCGGATCTTTGAATATTTCAAATATAGCTGCACCTACTAATTTAAAATTTTGTATTGTTGAAGATCCTATTCTTTTGCTCCCCACTTCTTCTGATAGTAACCATTCGGGACTATCTTTTCAAGGACAGTTTCTTATAGCGTATTTGTACCGTAAAAATCAACAACACCCAACCCTTCTGTAATTCATGTATGTTTAGCTTGGGTCATTATGGTATGATAACTGCAGCCAACACAGGCAATACTATTTTTGAGAGCAAATCAATGCAGCTGTTCAAATTCGGGTAAATCTCTCAAGTCTGTTAGAAAATGGAAATAAATAAAAACGATTGCCAAAAGATAAACCACCTAAGTCCATAGCTTATTCCCTTATTCCAATGCCGTTTCCCGCTGTTATCCCGGATTGTTGATATCCCTTAAATTTCCCAGATTTCAAAGGAAGCAGCTCCCTCCCTCCCTGCTGGCCAGGGAGGCTCCTCAACTGCGTTGCTCGGCTGCCAATAAGGAGTCTGCGACCGACTGGGGACGGAGCTTGCATGCCTTGTGCAGCCAGACCCTCACGCCCAACCAGACAGCCAGCCTGCCTGCCGTCTACGCGCTCGCTCTTTCGCTCACTCGTTCGTGTGCAGCCTCTGGAGCGCAGGGTGGCGAGGCTACTTGGTGCCATTGCACAGCCCTCGCGGCATCCCTTATTTTCAAATCCAAAAGTTTGGAAAAATCCCTTATTTTCAAATCCAAAAGTTGACAGCTATGCACAAGTCTGCCTCTGCAATGAACACCCAACATACCCGTCACAGCCCAGAATTGTTAGGGAAATTCTGTGCATTCCATCTGAGAAGATACCCAACCATCCTGAAAGTTTCAGTCAGAGAACCATTCAGTTGCTGAGCCTAATCAGTTAGTAAGAGACCAAGGAGAATGTAGGGCACCCACCACTGCCTCCTAAAGTCTCTCCTGCGTCCTTTACAACCACAACCCAATTCCATCTCCAGCATTTTGGTCTGATTTTCTACTTAAGGTGATCATCTCTAGCTCACCTCTTTGACATCAGGATTCTGAACATCATGTGACTGGATGTAGGCAGCAAAACCAACGAAGGCAACAGCCAACGAAAGGAGGCAAAAGAAGAAGGTAACCAGAGGTGGGTGTCGCTCCAGGCAGACACGCAGGGAGCCCAGCAGGGAGCAGGTGACCATGGTCAGCCCTAAGAATGAGGGTAAGAAGGTTGCAGTGTCATCCCAGCACTAGAAGAAGCTGAAACTTCTGCTGGAACAGCCAGAATCGAGGGAAACAAAAAGGCTGGCAGTGACCCTTTGCACTTTGTGTGGTGCAATCATAAGCTTTTTTTTTTTTTTAAAGAAGAAGTCAAATCATGTCCCAGAAATGTGAATGGAAATAACACCAAAATATATTCATTCAATCTCATAATTGCTCAGTGATTATTTAAATATTTAGCGTGCATGCGGTCTGGTTGTCTAAAGGGACTAACTTGCTGAAAATACAAGTGGGAATTGGTTTGCTTGAGATTGCCCCTGCCTCAAGATCGCCATGTAAATGGAAAGATGATATACTGCAACTTCGTATTCATTTTTTATGTGCTTTCCAAAAATACCTGGAGACATTTTGTTTCAACAAACATTTCCATCTGGATGAAAAGGTCTCCATCTTGTATTGCTTTTAAAAGTATGTTAGTTGCTTATATTGTAATTCAGATTGAGACATGTGAAAGGCAATTCAAAACTTAATAAAATGAATATCTTTTGACTGTGGGGTGTTTTTAGACAAGTAACCACCGCCCATGTGTATCTTGACATAGTAAGGCTCTCAGGGAAGACTGCACTACATACACCTCACTGTTTAAATTAGCTCTAAATCTATGCATTTTTGTGGGGGGGGAGGACTTACAGGTAGAAGTGCCAACTTCTGAAGTTAGCAACCACTAGATTCTTGATCTTCGCAACTGACTGGATGACCCTGCTTGTATGAAAGAACGTCCCACTCAAGGAGATACAGGTAAGGTTTTCCTACTTGACAGGTTTTCCTACTTCTCTATATTTCTGATGAAGGTGGCAAATTTCAACACAATTAAGTTGGAAAGAAAGAGCTGGAATTATAGGTGAAAGTTGGATATTTGCAACCCAGAGTTGCTTCATCTGCTCCACCCAACATGACAATCTCATCATTGCCAAGTCTTCTCGCAGTGTGGTGTTATTTGTTGGGGATGAGGAAGGGGGGAAACTTTATAAGGAGGTTATTTTTAACAATCTCTGTCAAATCTTAAAGTATAATGTGCCACATGGTGTACTGTTGTTGATCACATTGTTTTCCTTTGTTTAAATAAAGTTTTTTTAAAAAAATCTTTGTGTGTGTCCTCAAAATTCACCAAAAGAGAGAACCCCCCACAAAATGAATAAGCAGCATAAACTGGGAAATTGAACACCACATTTGTTTGATTTCTTAAGGTTTGTTCCATTCCTGTTACATAAGGCTTCCCTCCTTTGAGTCTTCTGGTCTTGTAAGACAGTTTCTCCCCATATTTCTTAAGAATTGCATGTGAGTGTGTAGTTTCATGGTAGACTTGTTTTATGCTGCATATTCCACAAATGTTGGTGTGTTTATGTCACACAAGCAACTTGCTAGCAGTTACTGCAGCGAACTGCTAGCAAGATCATGCAGCATCTCCTGTACCTTCGCTGCTGGGAATGTCAGCTGCAGGGAATTTTATGTGAGGACAGGGCTGTTGTGCTCAGACCCTGCTTGCAGACTTCTGATAGGCATTCGGCTGGCCTGATCCAGCAGACCCTTCATACAATCTGAACATACAGATTAGCCCTTGGCTCTGCCCACACAATCATCATGAGCTCTTTTGAAGTCCACAAAAGGTTCCCTGCCACACTGCAAGATGTGGTGACGGGCACTACATAGATGGATTAAACACACTTTCATTGAGAATGAATGTGTTTTACCATTAGCTATTAATCATGACAAGTGGAACCTGCTCCTATTTGGAATTCCTGCCAGCCAGCCATGCCCTTTCCCTGGATATTCCATTTTCCCTCCTCCCGCTTGTCCATTCCTCCATTCAACAGAGAGTCAATATTCTATAGCCCCTGAGCATGTTCAGTTCTTCCTGAATAACTCTTCCATGTGCACTCATCATGTACTTTTAGCTGCACAAGGATCCACACTTGGGAGAATGAATTTGCTATTAGTGTCAGGGAAGGCTACATACAACCTCCAAACTTAAGAGGTAGCATGCCTGATAATACTGTCACTAGGGAGTAATAACAGGTGGCAGCTATTGCTTCTATGCCTGTTTATGAGCTTCCCAGAAGCATATAGTTTACCACTGTGGGAAAGGGGATACTAGACTAGATGGACCTTTGGCCTGATTCAGCAAAGCTGTTGTTATGTTCTCCAACACTGAAAGTTCTGCTAATGCCATTTTGCCTGGTATCCTCACTACCAACTTCTTCAACACCCTCCTAAGTGTCCCAAGGTAACTGCTAAATACAGAACAATCGACTTAATACACTTTCAAAAGTAGAGTGCTGGACAACTGAGGGACACTTGGTCCTTTTTGATTTCCCACATCCCACTATGATCCACATAGCAGCCACCATGTCCTCAAAAGGCTAAGACAATCTGTATGTCCCCCCCCTCCCCGTTTCATATCCATCTCCCAGCATCTTTCTCCTAAATCGCAGATTAAATGAAGAGGCATTGGTTGGAGGAGAGTTTAAGGCTGCCTAGAAGCCCTGATCTTAGATATGTATTGAGTGTTTGTGGTGGTGCTGGGGAGAAATAGTTGTGGTTTTTCTGGATTGCGTCCTACATTACACCACACACAGGCAAGTCCTCTGTAAGAAGCAACACGGTAAGCACATACAGATTATCACATGTGGCAAGTACACTCCTGGTGGTCTTCAAAGCCTGTTTATGCAGCAACAGTTCTACACATGCGATGGTTGCCCACCATCTTCTAATGTGGGTTGTACATTTCCAGCACTTGTAACAGGGGGAGTGGCCTTCAGTGGTGAGAGAGAGGATTGTCACCAGTGGTAGCTGTACTCAGAACAGACCCAATGAACTGAATGGACAAGCCTATTTTAGGTTCAATAATTTCAGGTCTCCTCTTGAGTAGAACTCAGCTGGATACAACCCAGAGACTCTCTTGAGCAACCTCTGTGCTCTAGTGCTAAGCTTAGGTGAGTTCTGCTACAAGTTCAATCCGGGCTACACTAAGAAAGACTGCTGCCTACGGAAGCAAAGGAAATGCAGCAAATCCTCTTTTTACTCAGAAGTGGAGGAACATGCTACAGTTTTTGCTTAAAGTCATTTTGTTAAAATGATCCCACTAACTGTTCAGCGTTGTAGTTGTGGCAAATAGTCAAAAGCTACTTTCTACACATTCTGTGTGTCTGCACAATATTGCATTGTGAAAGAAAGGATCTGCGGAACATGTTTGCAACCAAAGTACACTGGTTACTGCTTTGCACTATCGCTTCAGAAGTCTCCCCTTGAAGACCATCCCTAGCAATTAGCAAGCAGGGCATTAAGCACAATGACCATCATCAATGAATGCATTTATTCTGTGTTTGGCTTCCCTGTCAATTGAAAAAAATATACTTTCCTAGAAAAATCTTAAATATGGAAGGACAAGTGTTTTTTGTTGTTTCCTTTCGTAAAACAGCTGTGATTTATTTATTTTTTAAGAGCAGGAGCGAACCATGAGTATGGTTCCTCTCTCTTCTCATGTGCCCCATAGGAGAGGAAGATTCCCAGTTTGTTAAATCAGCTTCACTTGACATCTGAACTGAGAAACAGTGGTTTCAATGTTACTTACATTTCTGGTTTGCAAGCCAGGATAAAACCATGTCTGCCCAGATATGGAAAGTGGGAGTTATCAGATGCATTCAGACAGACATATCTTATTAGTAATATCGACTTATTAGGCTGAAAAATGCAGAAGCTTTTTGCTCCCAAACACAGCCCCTTCACTTTTCCCTGAAAGCTGCGATTAAACCAGTTAAGCCTAACCATAGGTTTTGGCCCCCCCCCCAAAAAAAGCTTAACAACTTCAGTGGCAACCCTGCAACCCTACCAAACCAGGAAATTATGATTGGAAGATTCCTGGTTTTAGTATGAACAAGTCTTGATCGTATCTTAGCTTAATAAGACTGTCTAAACTATTTCATTATGTGGATCCATGGTTACTAGTTCATATAAATCTCATGTCAGCTATTCCCCTTGAAATCCATGTGTCTCATCTTAAAAATCCCTGTGTGTCCAGATGAACCTGAAACACTGAAACAGCTTTTGGATGACACCCGGAAGACAGCTTTGTGTAGCAAAGTAGCATAAAAACTGCATTTAGTATTGGAGAGGCTGGAGTAGCATGCATCTTCACGACCTTTGTCGATTTCCCCCACAAGCATCTGGATACTGGACTAGCCAATCGAAACATCTTGCGATATTTCTGGGTGAACATGATAGGATTACACAGAATGTCCCATTCTGAGAGTTCAGTAAGACGTAGTCCCAGGTAAGTGTGCATAGGATTGCAACCAGAGTGTACTTTCTAACAGGCTAGAAAATTTCTCCATAAACTTTCATTTTCATTAGGCAGGTATACCATGTCTTTTTTTTAATGTTTTAGAGATAGAGTGGTGGGTATATAAATCCCCTTTAAGAAAAACTGTTCACTCTTCTATTTTACACCATCGTTGGTTCAAGTCCCACCCTATGCTTTTACCATAGCAATTACCATCTCTCAGAAAAGATAGCAGCAGACCACTCAAAATCATAGCCTTTTTATTTGACGTGTAGAAAACTACCACAAAGTAGGCTTCAGCAATACAGGGTCTGCATACTACAACCAGGTCATACACACCCATGAAATTACATGGACAAATGAGCCTGCTTCGTTTCCCCCCCCCCCAATTTTTACACAGGGTTCTTTTCAAAATAGGAGCAATAAGCAGCCCTGATCTGGCAAGCTCTCTTGGTCAGTCCAGCCTCTGACAAGGGCACCCGTGGCCTGGCTGAAGCATTCTGGCTCTCGGCCACTGCGGGGCTTTCCAACGGCTCCAGCAACTCATCCCCTTTGATCTCGCAGATATTGTGCAGGATACAGCAGGTGGCTATGACCACAGGAATGAGCTTCTCCCTCACATCCAGCCTCATCTGAAGGCACCTCCAGCGAGCTCTCAGGACCCCGAAAGCTCTCTCCACGCACGCTCGGCACTTGGCGAGCCTCTCGTTGAATTTTTCCTGGGCCCCCGTTTTTGGCGCTGGGTACGGCTTCATGAGCCAGGGGCGAAGCGGATAGGCAGGATCCCCAATTATGATAGGGGTCATCGAAACGCCTTCCAGCACCGTTGGAGTCTGTGGCCCAAAAGTGCCTTCGTCCATGCTGTTGAAGAACGGAGAGTTGTGCAAGATGCGGGAGTCATGGGACCTCTCCGGAAAGCCGACGTAGATATCAGTGAACCGGGATTTGCTGTCCACCAGGGCCTGCAGCACCATAGAATAGAAACCCTTGCAATTAATGTAGGAGTCAGCAGAGAACGGGGGGCAGAGGATGGAGATGTGGATTGCATCGATTGCGCCGAGGCAATTGGGGAAACCCATCTCCTTGAAGCCCTCAATGATCTCCTGCGGGTCTCCCAGCTTAATGATTTGGGCCAGCAGCCTGCTGTTTATTTCCTCGCACACCTCTTCAAATATCGAGCAGGCTGACGAAATCCCCACCCCGAAGAGCTCCGAGACGGTCTTGTAGCTGTCGTGGTGCGCCAGCTTCCAGATAGTCATGGCGACTCTTTTCTCCACAGGGATGTGAGACCGCATGCCCGTGTCCCGGCGCTGCAGGGCGGGGCGCAGCTCCTCGGCGATGTACATGAGTGTGGACCGTGACATCCTGAACAAGGAAATCCAGCACTTGTCGTCCTGCTCGGAGTTGATCATCCGCTCCCACCATTCGCTGCACCTCGGAAGCATCCAGTGGGAGCGCTCGGACAAGGCCATCAGCTCATGCTCGTAGTGCAGGGCGGGGGAAGACGAGTACACCATGGTGACCACGGAGACGATGGCGTTCCGGTGAAGCCGTAGTAGGGCTCTCTTGCGGCGGACGCTGGCCGAGAGGATGCGCCTCAGCACCGCGGCCGACCTGCGGAAGCGCCTCCTCTGCAGAATCCTCGCTATGGCGAAAATCACCGTGCGCCTGTTCAGCATCCATTGCTGCACTAGCAACTGGGAGGTTTGGACGCAGGCAGCAACCAGAGCCAGGCACTCCTGCTCCATTTATCCAGCCACTCTTGATGAAGCTTGCAGAAGGCTCGGGAGGAAGTGGCGTGAAGGTGCTACGAGAAAAACCTTCCCCTTGCTACACCCTTAGCCAAGGCAGGGATGATGTCGCTGGGCAGGGACGAGACATCACCAGTCCTTGTGCTTCAGCCGGAAAGGTGCTGTTGAGCTGAAGGGCAATATATTGTAACTGAATCATATTTGTATTTCAACCATGAAGGCCTTTTTTAAACAGCAAAATAGATTGAGCATAAGAAAATTATTCCACCACACTTGGGAAAGGTCCAAATCTCTGCCCATTCTACATTTCAAAATCCTTAAAGGTTTCAGAGTTGCCTATGGCTCTGTTCTGTCTTCCCCATCCCAGCTTCCCTCCAGCGCCCATAAACAGTCTTCCAGCTGACCACCCCTCAATCACATTGCTATATTACTCCCATAGTGTTCGTCTTACATCAACCCACACCCACCTCCAGTAACTGCCTACTCTCTGAAGCTAGGACTTTATCTCAAAACTGGTCAACCACCTGATATCTGATTTGTAACTTAATTGGCTTCAGAGGTTCAGCATCCCTGCTTGTTTCAGGTGTGCTCAGCCCAACAGGAGTTACTCAGCAGTGATGGGAAAGCGCCCTATACATGCTCAGAGGCAATTAGGCTGAGTCTTGAAAATCAGGTTCTGACGTAAACCCTGTGAGATTTAAAATCTTACCACTTTTCCAGAGCTCCACCTCTGCTCAAGTTAGTGAGACAGCTGTACTTTATTTCCCCCCAAATATTCCATTTGAACTATGACTACAGCGAAATGAACAGTTTTAAATCCTCTTTTCTGTGAAATGAGCAGAATGCTAATGTGTTCTCAATGGTTAAAGCTCACGGAATCAGAGCAGTTCTTTTGGCCTACTGACCCAAATAATTCAGTTCACTTGCTCTTCCACCATCCTTAGCAAAACGCCCAGAAGTCATTTAATACCCAGCTTTGACTTACTACAAAAACTATGAAGAACATCGGGAAATGATCTACATGTTCTCTGCTACAATAACTCCCCCTTCCACAGGAAATATTGATTTTTCTCATGCAACACAGTTTTCCGTGTGTCCCCAGTACATTAGGGCTGCAACCCTGCGCATCCTTGCTTGGAAGCAAATTGCACTGAACTCAGTGGTACTTACTTTTAAATAATAACATGGTTAGGGCTTGATGTAAAGCAAATAGATAGATAGATAGATAGATAGGACATTGGGACCCCATTACCGATAGAGGTACCAGCTTCAATGGCAGCCTGGGTTCCTACATAGTTCTATACAAGCTACTGTATCTTATAAATACTTATTTGAAAGGCAGAAGAGCCCTTCATTTAATCCGATCATCATCCCATACTCAGTTGCCAAAGACAATGATGAGAAGAGAGAACAGTGACTGGACATAAGGAAGAGGGGAAGGGTGGCCAAGATAGTGGCATGGAAAGACAGTCTGGAGACAGAAAGTGGTTTGGTTTAAACTCTAACAAAGTATCTACTGGGAAGCTCCTTATCCATCCCATCTGTCCCTATTTTCCAGGTGTGGCCCTACCTTTGGGAATTTGTTACCAAAATCATGTTAGCAATCACATATTAGAGCTCTCATTCTCCAGCATTCATCTCTATTACACAAACACTAGAAGTTGAACCTATAGGTGTGTTTCATCTCAAGTGCACCTACATGTGCAGGCATCCCCAAACTCGGCCCTCCAGATGTTTTTGGACTACAATTCCCACCATCCCTGACCACTAGTCCTGTTAGCTAGGGATGATGGGAGTTGTAGTCCCAAAACAGCTGGAGGGCCGAGTTTGGGGGTGCCTACATGTGTGAATGCACGGACACTAATGTGCAATAGGAGCACACAACCTGCTCACATTACAACTGTAGAGGCATCTTTTATCCTGTTAATAACAATACCTCATATTCCTAGACTGCTTTCAAGTGCTCACAGTAGTTCACGTGCATCATCCAGTTGCAAGCCTGTAAGTCGGTATTATCTCCCAATACGGCAACAGGAGTGAGGTTGAGGGAGAATTGCTTCCCCAAGGCACCTTGTGAACTCAGGGCAGAGGTAAGATCCAAACCAGTCCTAACTTCTGACTCGTAGCTCAGTCTCTCAGGCACTACGCTACACCAGCTTTCTCTTAATAAATTACTGAGGGGACAATTGTGATTTAAAAAAAACAACAACTATGGGGGGGTTCTCATGACCCTTCAGAGCAGATTTAGGAGAGGCGTAAGGTGGGTGAAGCCCCATTAAGCTAGTAGGAGTCTTTGTGCTGGCTTCTGCTAGTGAAATAGGATAACTGAATCCTGCCCTATCTTTACGAAAACTGCCTGCTCAGCTATTGAGTCTGTGGAGGGAAGGCCAAAAGGCAGCATGCCATATGCAAACCAGAGCCCCCTCGCCAGATGAGAACTAGTCAGCAAGGCTTACTGTTATTTCATGGTTCAGTGGTAGCATTCAAAACAGGTTCCCGGCAGGTTAAGCTCCCAGCTCAAAATAAGCTTTTGGGTTAAAAAGAAATATGAATAAGCACATGTGAAGATGGTTAGTGTGGTACAGCAGTGTTATTCGTTTAATACACAATATACCACCTTTCCTCCAAGGAGCTCAAAGAGGCATGCATAGTTGTCCCTGCATTTTATCTTCACAACAACCCTGTGGGTTAGGCTGAAAGATAGTGACTGACCACCCTGTGAGCTTCATAGTTGAATGGGGATTTGGATCTCAGTCTCCCCAGTTCTAGTCTGGCACATCACCCGCAGCACCACAAGAACTGGGTTAGGAGATCCAGGTACAAGCTTTCTTAATTGCAAAAGTCCATCAAGCATGGTGAGAAACAATGATGTGGCTGACTGACTTCCATAGTGACAAGAAGAGCACTGAAAACCAGGATTGCTTGCTAAGAAGTGCTTTAGGAATAATTAATGATAGTGGGGAAATGCAGTACGGTATTTCACATGGAAGGTAGACATATAGCTTCTTTTTCAGCTGTGCACTGAGAAAAAAATGCATTCACTTGTAAATAGTCTAAGCTCCAGAAATATGGGAGTGTATTAATCTCTCTCAACATATGCACACAAGGTTGCAATTCTATGCATACTTACTAAGAAATAAGCTCCACTGTGGGACTCACTTCTGGGCATATATATGCAAAGGATTGTGGCATGTATAGGATACCAATTGTGATTTTCCCTGACTGAGAGGTGCCATCGTCCAGAGGCAAAGTCAATATTCTGCATTCAGAAAATGCAAGTTCAACCTCTGGCCATGCAGCTAAAAGCGTTCAGCTTGAGAAAGACCCTGGAGAGCAGCTGCCAGTCAGAGTAAACAACATGAGGTGGACCAATTGGCTGACTCGGTGTGAGGCAGCAAATGAGGGCAACCCCCCCTATTTTACCCCCCAAGGGGCTACATTCTTCGAAACCTAAATCCTTCAGTATTTTGTTCCAAAAGCCAACCTAATTAGCTGAACAAAAGGATTTAGATGGGAATAACCAGATGGAGAACAGACCCAGGGGGGAGAAATGCAAGAATGGTACACAGTTAAGAAAGGTGCAACCTTATCTTACCTCCGCGCTGTTCTTTACTGCCCTCCAGGTTGGCGCTCAGGCGACTTCCCCTTTTACTCGAGGACTCTGTCCCTTTAAGAGGCAGCTGCGCACACCCATTTCCTAACTCCTGCAAAAGAATCCTATCAGGTATTACTCTCGCGCGCAGGCGCAGGCGAGACTCCTCCGCGCCACTCTCAATCCGCGGGCGAATGGGCGCTTTGGAGTGACGCGCAGGCGCGCACGCGCCCCGCGCTGCCCTCCCGCCATAGAAACAGTGCCGCTCCCTATACTGTAAATCACGTCATCGACTTAGGCCTCGGAAGGGAGGAGGCCGCGCGCCTTCCCGTATAACGGCTGCTCGGGACCATAGAGGAGTATTCCGAAGAGCATAGAGCTACCACAACTACTGGAAGCTTTGAGAGCCATTTTGGTCGAGGGCAAAGAGTACTTATTTATAGATCATTAATATATTGTATCGTCAAAAACTGTTTTAGCTACATTTAGGTCAACTCTTATGAAATATTCACCTTTTAAAAGAGGCAAACCAACAAAGAGCGCATTTTCTCCTCCCCCTCCCCCAGTGCAGCTCAGGAACAGTAAGTTATATGGCTCATTTTTGTCTACTTGTGTTTTTTAAGCCCAGAAAAGAGTAACTGCAAAGCAACCCAGGCTCAGGTTTGTATTAAAGGAAGCTCAGGTTCAAATAAGCAATTCAGACCGTGCAGTTTACTTGGACCTATCACATTGATTTTAATACCATTTTGGGGGACGGGGGGGGGGAGATTGGGCTCATAGCTCAGGCTCATAGCTTTCTGTATTTTTCTACGAAGCAGCTGGGCTAAGAAAATGTTTTGTCCCTATGAAGGCATACAACATCGCACTCTTACCCAACAGGACACAGATGGCTCCTTCCTTTGGCTTTCATGATAAATTGTGGTAGGGATTTATTTCACACACTTCCTCATTACTACTGCAACTAAGCATCTTTACTGAGAAGCCCCATTGTGCTCTGTAGGCTTTACTCTTCAGTAAATGTGCTTACAACATACCCCTACCCAAAGACGCAGTCCCAGGAATCTGCTGATGTTATGGTATCTGATTGGCCGCATCAGTTCACTGGCTTTTAATCTTGTTTTTAAAAGTGAGGGGCTTTTTTTACAGTGACAACCAGCTTAGCAGCTCAGCAAATGAGAATAGAAATAAAGAGTATCAAACCATTAATTAGCATTTAGGTAAACCAGCACTGTACCTCTAAAAGATGCCTAGAAGTAAAGTTATGCTTGCACCAAGCAAATATTTTATTTCTATTAAATCAAGTTGATCAAGTCACATAATTTCAGTAGAAATCACCCCTGCCTTCTTTAAGACATCTTCTGAAAACTGTTTATAGACAGACAGGCCTTCACTTTTTTCCCTTTGTGACCAACCAGTATTTACTGATGTTTTTAATGATGCCTTTGGTGGTTTTATCTTTTATGTTGCATACCACCTTGTCAATACTTACGAGAATGCAGCTTATAAATTCTTCAGTGGATAAACAAATAAAACTATTTCTTAGCCATATATTAATAGTGGTAAACCTCCCAAAGCTTCTCCTTTGTGCTTTCAAAAATTCATTCACATTTTACATCTCTACGCCTTAAAATAATTTCCCTCCCAAACAATTTTCAGTGCCTTGAGCCACATCACTACCTACCCCATGCTGGTAACACACCTATGTAGAGATGAATAATGAGACACTGACAAGGCAAGAGAAGTGAATTTAAATAAATTCTTTTTTTGCCTTTATTTTCAGGGGAATCCAGAGAAATTAAAAACCATGTGAAGAAATTAAAAACCAGAGCATTAAATCAGAGAGAAAGAGAGAGAGCAAGAGAGAAAAAGAGAGGTGAGGTGTTAGCCTCACCAAGACAATTTGAGCTATAACAGCAAAGGGAGGGAGGTAGGCAGGTGGCAGAGCTTCCCCTTTCAAGATGCTTGGGCTTCTCCAGTCTTCAAGGGGGGTGGGGTGGGCATCTTGCCTCTTCCCATGTGCCCCCCCTCATGTCTTAGCGGTGCTTCCCCTGGGAATTATTGAAGTTAACCCTTCCCATCGAAGGTGTCTGTGTAGACCGTCACTCTGCTAGGATCTAGATGGAAAAAGAAAAAGTGATGGCAACAGGAACAATGCCTTGAAGGGAGATGTGCCATAGATAATGTGTGTATACACACCCACTCTCCCCCCTACTGTCCTCAATGGTTGGCCACAGAACAGGCCCTTCATTAATCTGCTCCCACATATGCAGCTCTTTTGTGATTTGGTTGAATTGTTTAAGGCAGCCCCACATCCAACATCAGATAGTTGTGGATTTCAGCAGCTCTACTTCTCTTTCCCATTTCCCATCACACGACTTCATAAGGCCCAGTTTATTCACCTCCCCATACTGCACAGAACCAATCACCCCAGTTTTGCAGATAGCATCTACCTGCTCCTACCTGCTACTACATGAATAGAAAACCTGCCTGGCTGCCTGGCTCATGGGCCTAGGCTGGCAGTGGCACTTGTCTTCCGTGTCACTGTCTTGAGTTCTCCAGGCAATGATGTGGGGTCAGAAGCATTTTCAACCTCTGAACTCGGTACACTTTGACTATAAAACTAAGGAAACTAGAGCTGATGAAGAATAAACGAAACAGGGCCTTGTCCTGGAGTTAAAAATCATTGCAACTGAAATTTGTGTCATACTTGAAACAACAAAAATACAAGAAATTATTGTTTATTGCCGTCCTGGCCTGAGTCCTTGCAACCTTGCTATTTGGCAACTGAATATATGGCAAGGATTGGAAAGTATGAATTACACACCCACAATTCTTAGAGTCACATCCCTGTCCTAGGACTCTGCTCCCCTCCACTTCACACTGTTGCACATTACTGCAAATCTTAATACCCCCTTTAACATGAAGCTATCCAGCCCACTGTTGAGCCCCAAAGGTCATATTTATGAAGCCACTGATTTAGGCCCAGGCACCTCCATTTGCTTACCTTGACTGTGTAGCTCCCATATATGTCTCCACTCTGTATTAGAAGGGGGGAAAGGGAAATTAGAAGAAGCCAAGCACTGTTTGTAAAAAAGCCCCAGTGCCCCAAGACCCTCCAACACAGCTGAAGCTGCTCACTTCTCAAGACGATGCCCCTAAAGTTCAGCCACACTGAGAAAACTTGGGGTCTCAGTGCACCGAAGGTCACATGCCCATCCAAACCTTTCCCCAAGCTACATAAAACTGGATGTGGGAATCTGTGCTATCTGGAGCAATGCTTAAATTATGAGGGAGCTAAATGATATCCATCTATAACTACCTCTTTAGCCAAACCAGGGCCTCTCTTAGCCTTCTAAAAATAATAGCTAACAAAGTAATCAGAACAGGTGGGGATAGGCTGTTTGATCATCTTCTACCCAAAGTAATTCATGCCCTAGTCTGTGGAGCAAATGTAAACTATAGTAGAATTCAACCTCAGAGCAGTGAAAAGATTGTCGTTTATTTTTTCTGACAGCCAATACTACCCAGCACCTCTCCCCTTTCATGAACTGCAAAGGTTCTTTGTGCTGTGTGACTGCCCATTCACTCACCATCTCCACAAACATCCCTAGCTTTCCAAATGAAGCATTTCCTTGTGTCCTCCATCCCTACCTATGGGACAGCTCCCAAGCCTCAACACTCATGCATTGGTTCTCCTCCCTTTCCCTCACGCCCAATGACGCACTGGGCTCCTGCCAGCACCTTACCGTCCAGATGGTAATTTTTTGCAGCCTGCCAGTCGCTAACTTCCATTTTCTCCCAGGATGCTCCAGCATCTGCATCTCGTTCATCCACGTCTGGTGCCGTCCCGCCACCCCCTCCATGCCCAGCCCCCGGCTCGTTGATAAAGGAGAGGCCCCACTCATTCTGAAAGATGGCTCCCAGGTGCTGTCGCCGACTGCTGTCAGATGGCGGGGGGCTACTTGGGGGTGGCGCCAAGACACAGTTGGGGAGGCTATTGGTGGTGCGGACGGCTGAGGCAGGAACATGGCAGGATTTCCCCGGTTGATCCAGGTTCTCTTTCAGCTTGCTGGCATAAGAGATCTTGGGGATGATCCGGGCACTGCTGCTATCGACCGGGAAAGCGGGAAGTGGCCGGAAGAGCGACCATGTTTCCTTCCCAGAATCCTCGGTGGCTGTGTTGGCGGCATTAGATGTGGCGGCAGGCTTCTCACTGGCTTTGACGGTGCTGCCACGTTCGGATTCGGGAGACGACGACGACGGGGAGGGTGGGTCGGAATAGCCACGGCGCCGGTGCTGCCACCGCCCGTTGGAGATGCTCTCAGGAGCACAGTGATGGCCGTTTGTGCTAGGTCCCCATTCCTTGCGGTCTGAGGGGCTGCCTCGGTAGGTCTTGCGGTATGCTGTAGCATGGAAGGGGCGGGCATGGTAAAAGCGATGAGGGTAGCGGTGGGGATGGTGGGCAACAGGAGGGTCCCGCTCAGACAACTGGAGATTGCGGATGTTGAGGCTGTTGGAAGGGCTCAGGGGAACACTGGGTTCGTCAGCTATCTCAGAGGGTGCAGTATACCCGTTGGACTCCCACGCACCTGAAGAGGAAGAAGAGAAAGGGTGAAGACCATGCCTGTCTCACGTCCCTTTGTCACCCTCTCACACCTAGAATGTAAGCACCTCAGAGCAGCAACCCCATTTTTTATCTTGGAGGGTGGGGAGCTTAGGGTTAACCCTTGTCAAGTGCACCATCAACAAAAATGGTGCCTCAGCGCACTTCATTCTGACCCACCCTCCCAAAATATCAAAGACTGCTCAGTTAGTGTTTGGAGATTTGGAAAGAAAGTTGGGGGATTAAAAGGTGCTTAAATATGACATCTAAATATATGAACATATTTCTGACTTTCATTTCTCTGGAATGCAGACACATTCACCTCTCTCAGTTTGGGGTCAACAGGTCATAGATGAGGCAGAAGATGCCCATGGGGTTGAAATACCCTCGAGGTCATTTATCTGGGGTGTGCAGGCAGCTAAAATCTTCACATCAATTAAGTGATTTCAAAACGCCTCTCCGTGCTGCTAACTCAGTCAATTCCAAAACAGTGATATTTAGTCAATAAAATTGGGGGGGGGGGATTCCTCTTCTGTCTTCTGATATTTATTAATAAATTATCAACTAAGACAAGTACAAGGAACCTTGTGCCCTCCAGAAGCTGCTGGACCACATTTTGCACCTTTATGGCCATACTGACAGGGGCTGATGGAAGCTGTAGTTCAGCAACATCAGGAGATATATGAAAATACCACTTCTGAGGTTGATTTAGCCCACCCCCCACTTTTCTGGTTATTTAGCATTCAAAACGTTCTGTCTTCAGGTTTCCAAGCTTCCCTACACTGTGATGAACAAAGGGTGGGGGGGACGGAACCAGAGGCGTTCATGCTGAAGAACTCAAACCTATGAGATCCCTTCTCTCAAGCCCTAACCTATTTCAGGTTCCTCACTTTCCCAATAATTCTAGGATCCCTTCCTGTAAGCCACTGGGCTCTGGCCCTGCTGCCCAGAGAATTAAAGAGTCATTGTTTTCCCATCTGTAGGGCTTCATTCCTCTCCTAAGTATACCCCAGGAGTGTAACAGGAGGAGGAAAAGGATATGAAGAACATGCTACTTTTTCCAAATGGGTATCTAGTAAAGAAGCAGTAGCAGATAATCACTTCTTCTCCACATCTTTTCAACAAGGAAGAGAAGATGGGGAGCATAGAGGGTGGGGATTCAGGGCTCTAGGTTCTCAGGATGAATGTACCTCACCCAGCACTGAGGTGCAGCCACCTCTGGAACAGAAAAACATGCAGAAAAAGCATGACAGAAAGGAAAAGGCCAATCCCAGTTCAGTACAACACACCTTCTCTGGAGACCTGGCTTGGCCTGTAGCCCAGCTCTGCTCCACCCCCTGCATGACAGAAAGAAGGTTTTATTTTCAACATTTAGATGCATTAAGGATAGCTAGAACTTAGATGCATGTTACAAAAGGTAGTTAATAAAACCAGAGCCACTGAATTAATAATAACCAAATAGGACCCGCCCCAGTAAGGAAAAGGAAACTGAAATTCTGGGAAGGGAGTGTGATCTAGTAAGTTGAGCTTTACCAGGTAAGGAGCAGGTCTGCATGATTCTGTGGAGATGTAGCAGCTGATGGTTTAGGGTAGGATTTCCCAACATGGGTTGTCCGATTCTTTTTTGGGGGGGGGGCAGGAAACTTAGCTTGGGGTGGGGGTTAACAGCTCCACAAATCAGGTAGACACTATAGGGCTGAGGTAAAGGAAATTGAAAGAACGATGTGCTCTAGTGGTGAAAAAAGCTTGCTTGTACCAGGAGTTCAGTTTAGTTTTGGACTAAATGGATAACAGATGCATGCAAGGAGTTTGGGGTGTGTGAATGGATTGATAAGGGCAAGGATCAGCTGAGGTCGTTGGGAACTAAAGGAAATATTTCAAAATGCTAAGCACCAACACCAAAGCTCTGGTTGTTCAAGAAGCTGGGTTTTTAGTAGCCAGTCTTGAGTAGGCGATGGTGAAGGGGTGGGGAACCTGTGGCTCTCCAAATGTTGCTGGGCTACAACTTCCATCATCCCTGACCAATGGTCATGCTGACTTAGTGCTCATGGGAATTGGAGTCCAACATCTTCTGGAGGACCAGAGGTAACTTAGAATAAGATAAAATACTGGGTGCAGTTCAAGTTACCTGTCCGGATGCGGTTGCTGAGGTTGTGGCATTTTTCCTTCTTTCCACCGAGGAGACGCAGCTCCTCCTCTGGGTTGCGATTTTCATCCATTCCCAGCTCCTCCTTCTGCATGGCCTCTGACTGTGTGTGATGCAGATCCCAACAGCAATAGAGCTTCGAGGATGTGGAAGGTATTCCTAACCCCAGAGTCCTGACTACAGTCTTGCTCTCAGCCTCCTTTTCAAGCACAACACCACAGCGTGCCCAGTGACTCTACTCTCGCTCTTATTTCCCTGCACTGCAAATTAGTAGCCTGTTCCTGAAAGCTATTCACTCTCTCGCAGCGGCAAAAGTCACCTCAATGGCAGAGAAAGTTGCCAGGTACCCTGCAGAGCTCCCCAACTACTGAAATGCTACAGCAGCTTAAAGGACCAAAGGAAGCTTCTTCTATTTGTACCTACACTCCTTTCCACCTCTGCAGCTTAAGCTTCAACACCCTACGCTGTATACAAACACCTGTATAAAACTTCGGGAGGAAGTTGCCCCCTCGTTTTCCGTTTTAGCTGTCTGGATGCCCTACGGTACCCCACCCACCCCAAGTTAGCGCTTCGCGGCTGAAAAACTAACCAACCCAAGGATACAGTCCCAAACGCGGCACCTCCCTACAACCGTAACAGAAGCTTTCTTCCTTACGCGCAGCAAAAAAAGCTTCTTCCTTGCTTACACCCCCACACTCGAGGCGACTCCCACCCACCCCGCAACCTTTGCTAACAGCTTTGCTGCCCGGTAGTCTTTGCTTAAAAACAAAAAAACACCAGCCCAGATCTACCGCCCCCGCTTTTAGGGGTCGCAAACTTCCTCCGCAGCCTTTTCAAATCTTTTCGGCCTCCCTTTCCCGGTTCCGTCAATTGGGGCCCTTGTTTCGTAAGAGCTCGGATAACTCTAGGCCCAGCCTGACGCTCTCAAAATCACAGCCAGGAACCCTCCGCCTGAAGGGTGATCCTTTTTTAAATTAAAAAAAGAACCTCCCCAGGAAGGCCCTGACTCGAGGAGCCCCGTCGCTTCCGCCCCAAGCCCCAGCTGCCCGCTTTGCCTCTGGCCGGCTGCCCCCCAACTACAAGGCGGCCCCCCTGCGCTCCAGTCTCGCTCTCCTCCCTTCACCTTCCTCAGGCCCAGGCGATTCAGCCAAGCCCGCCCGGCACATTCACCCAGCCAGCCCCCGCCACGTGACCGGTTTCCCCCTTTGGCCTCCTCTGGTCACCTGATCCTCAAAGCGCCGTAGCTTCCGGGGAGGTAACCGTGCCGCGTGACCCGCCCTCTGTCATGTGACCGCTTTGTCTATCACGTGACCAGAAGGAGTTGGGTTGTTTTTTTCCCTCCTCCCTCTTCTTTGCTTTGCTTCTCCACTCCTTGACCCACCCGCTGCCTTTCGTAGAATTTGGTTGGTTGCGTTTTTCTTGTGGAGCTTAAAAGCAGAGTGTGCTTTCCTACCCCCCGCCAAATAATTTTATATATTTTCTCATATATAGGCTGCTCCCCGTGCCGCCCCCGAAGAACATTATGGAAAGGGTGAGGCCGATTTGGCCCCATCCATAAATCAGAGTAGTAGCAGCCACAGGACTCTTGCTTCGGCCCCGCTCAGTCCTAGGAATAACAGCTGTAAGGATTTCGCAACTAAGGCTGCAAACCCTGCCATGTCTGCTCAGAAGTAAGCGCCATTCAATTCAGCGGGGCTTATTCCCAGGTCAGGATCACAGCCCTAATGCTCCCCACCTTCCAATCTCGTTTCCTTTTGTGTCAGGTGTTTTAGATTGTAAAGGAGGGGACCATATTACTCATTACTGTAAACCGCTTTGGGTGCCTTGATCGGCTGAAGGGTAGGTTCAAATACTTTAAATACAATCGTAAATAATATCATTTACTTGGTGGTGACTCACATAGAGCTCAGGGGGGCTTTTATATATAAAAAATATGTAGAGATTGTTTGCAGAATAATTGCAAACATGCAAACTACAGTGTACTGTACATATAAGAGTTAAAAGTTTATCATCATTTAACTGCAACACTAGGTATTTCAAGTTTAAATAATAATAATAATAATACAAAAAACCCCTGCAGAGATACTGTGCAGCACTACTTGGGGTAGGCATTGGGTCATTTTGTAAACTTTGTTTCAGTTTTATATACTGTTGGGCAATTGCTATTAACAAACCTAAGCACAACCTAAAATTGCAGCTGAGAGAAGACTACCGGTAATTTCCAGCATAGTAATCTAAGGTTTGTTAACTTCATTCCCTCAAGGCCAATATGGTTTTGCTACTTTAACCCTTGACAACTGGAAAGGTGTAGATCATTGTTGAGGATTAAATTAAATTTTTGTATCATAGCTGCTTCTATTTGGAAGAATCAACCACACAGGGAAGGAGGCTACATAAGATGTTATTGCACAGGAGGATGCAGTTAAAATGCAGAAACTAGTGTAAGCCTCAGCTGCCTATTAGATTGAGATCATTGTAAACAATGGGTTCTGCTCTGAATGGGCTAAAGCCTTTGTTTAATCCTAGTATGAGATTCTATACTAGCAATGTACCTCTGCCTGACTCTTCTTTGAGACAAGATAGGAAACTACCAAGATTTGGAAGCAGGAATACCAAGTTACCAAAATATGGTTTCTTAAAATTAAAACACTCATCCAGCCACTGCATTGTAGCCCCTCAAGCCTGCCCAGCCCTTCTGCTGCTTCTCCAAGTCCCCAGTTACAGCAGCAGCTGCCATCATGAATCAAGGCATACTATTATAAAAAGGCAGGCATACTATAATGTTCTCCAATTAAATACCAGTAGTCTAGATAATGTCAGTAGATCTTCCATTTCCTCTGGCCTGAGGCACTCAACCCCTTCCCCATAAGCATCTCTCTTCACAAAATCCAAGGCATCCACCAGACTGCTGAAACGCTCTCCACTGCTACAATCCAGAAGGGGAGAACTGGAGAAAACTTGCACCCACCTTCAAATTTAGGTTCTTAAAAATCCAGAAGGAAGCTCACCTTATTTCCTTCCACTACTGGAGCAAGCCACATGCAGCAGATGAACAAAGAAGCTGCCCATGTGTTAACAAGGTAAGATTTCACACATGTGCTGCCAACTATGCCAAAAACTCCTTCCTCGTTAGCAATTGTAATTGTCCAATAAACACAACCCCCTGGGTTAGACAAAAGGATGATCCAGCTCACTAAAGTCACTAATATTCTTTGGGAAATGTGCCTGTCTAGGCATGGAAAAGCCCTGGAGATACAGATCCTTATCCAGTTAAAACACACAATCCAGGAAACTTCCCCATTTTTAAGCAGGTACCTTTATTACAATAATTTAATAGAAAAAAACATTTTTCAAATAAATTATGCAAATACAAAAAATTACAATAATTAATTCAAGAAAGTTACCTCCTCCAGGGAGGGGAGGATATACAGAGGGGAAAAGAAGAACGGAGGAAAATAATACCTTCTCTCCAGTAAAGTTACCTGCAACAGTATGCATTTACAGAATGCAATTTCACCCTCCCTCTCCGTCCACCACCATTAAGAATATCCAAACCCTGTTCCATCAATTGACTGAAAGGGCTGTTGAAATGTCCCATATTACACTTTGCTGAAGTTGGTATGAAGCGGCATACCATTCCCTGTGGCAGGATGGGGAAATGGTGGCCCTCTAGTTATGGATGGACTACAACTTCCATCAAACCTGATCACTGGCTATGCTGGCTGGGGCTGATGGGAGTTAGTAGGCCAATGTATTCTGGAGGACCCCAGATTCCCCCTCCGCCCGACCTTATGGAAAACAAGGGGGTGAAGGCATTCCAGGGGCAGAGTACAAGTGCTCAAACTCTGCAGGAAGAAGTAAGACTTCTATACCTACACAGATCTATGTCTGAAGGGAGTCATTTGACCATGTTCCGCTGTTTTGTAATGGTGTGTAGATGCCTAGGAAGTGTGAGATTGAAGCATCTAACATATTTTGATATAAGTCGTACCTGTAAGTGGGACAGAAGAGTTTGGATGGAATCAAAGTCCAGGTCACACAACACTTAAGGAGACGGTCAAACTGTGTTTTTGACCCAGACAATTATTTTTAAAATAGCAGCTGTTATCTGACTGACATCTTTCCCAGAAGGACAATAAGTAATAGAACCAATTTCACGACTGTTACCTCCTGCTCTAATGCAAAGGTTAAAGGTGCCAAGTTTGTATGCATTAAAATTTTTAATGGCTGATTAACACTGGATTTAATCTCCTTTCAAATCTAGTTGAAATTATTCCAGAAAAAAAGACACTAATAAATATGTTGTATAATCCCAGTTATGCCAATGCCATTATCAAAAATTTTAAATGGAGTGTAGCCAGTTTTTTCCTGAACAATCTATGCCTTCTCTTAAACCCAGGCAGTTTCTTCAACAGAGAAGTTAAAACTAGGTGAACAGAAACCAAGGGTGGGTTGACCAATAAAAAAACAACTATGTACCATAAAGCGAAGGGCAGAAGACTCCAGAATGGAGAGATCAAAGTTGGTAAATATATAAGAACTGACACACACCCGTCTAGGTAGCACCTTGTCTGTGACCTTTGAAAGAGGCCAATAACAGTGTTACAATATGGAAGTCACCAAAGGCCCAGTATTAAACTGAGATGGAATGTTGGGTCCCAATTCATATGCTTTGCTCACATATAGCTCTCTCAGTTATAATGTTGTTGTTCCATGGATCCTAAGTTTAGAGGACAGTTAAGAGTCAGTCGGTCTCAGGTTGGAAAGGTTCAAGATCAGGAGGTTTTGAATAAAGGACCACAATCCAGGTTTCAGTGGTGTCTTGCAGATTATGAGACAGGCAGGGTGGTGAAGGGAAGTGGGAGGTGAGATGTTTAAGACTGAAGCATTAGGGGAAATGCAGCTGGAAAGAGCATGCCAGTAAAATGAAGGGGCAGACCAAGAGGTCAATTGTCACAATAAAAAGGAGGGCTTAATAAAGCCAAGGGATAGCAAGAGAGCAGAAAAGCAGCCCAGAGGGAGAGAGGAGTTAGAAAAGGATGCAAACACCAATGAGAAGACCTTGAGGTGAAAGATCAAAAGGAGAAAACAGGTCCTCCTTTGGCACTAAATGGATGGAGTAATGAGGACATTGCGAGCGAGGCGGGATCAGTCTTTGAAAACAGCTTGGTGGCCGTGAGGACGTTCATCATGCATGATGTGCCTACGGACATGTATGCGCCGCACACGGTGCTCCCGCCCATCTTCGTCGTCACCTGCACGGAGGGGGCCTCCACCCCCACCTGCCACCCCACCTGTTGCCTCCAGGAGGGCCTTGTCTGGCACTCGTGGCGTCTCATAGATCAGGATGTTCAGGGTTTCCTCAAAGATCCGTGCCTCTGGGAACTCCACCTGTGCACATGGGGGCAGCAAAGCAAGAGCATACTGAGCAACACCAGTTCTGTCCACAGTGTGGTGCAAGTGTTTGGTTACAATATGGAATCCTGGGTTCAAATCCTTGCTTGGTGAACTTGAGCTTTACAGTTTTTTTCAGTTTAACTTAACTCACATAGTGCAAGGCTAAAACTCAACAGCTGCTCTGAACTCCTTGATGCATAAAATGTAAGCAGAGCTGCTGTTTCACTAGGTGGGAAGAACTGGAACTGGGAGAGTTGACCTGAAGTAGCACTTTATCCAGAGAGTCATTTGAGTGGCCTAGGGGAAAACCTCTTCTTGCTCTCATGTTCTGTTCTCCCATGTGTGGGACCACCCCCTCCACTCCCTTCCCCCAAATGCCACCAGAGGGCTACCTAAGGACCACCATGCCCTGAAGGAAGGAGAGGCCTTTCAAAAAGCTTTCTTCCCTGTGGCTCTCTCTTTATTGCTTTATAATATAGTTTTAATTTATATTGTTTTTTCAAATAAAATATGTGATGCTTGCCTGAAAAGCAGTACACACAGGTTCTGCGATCCACACGCTCGCTATCCAAAAATTCACTTATCAGCACATAAAGGACATTCACTTATCCAAACAACCAACTTCCTTACTTCCTTGTTTGTTTCTGCTTTGCTGGTTGGCAGTAGCCATTTTCAGGCAGACACCACGGAAAGAGGGAGGGAAGGAGCAAGATCAGACAAATTGGAGAGCAAGTACAATTTATCCAGAAGGGGAAACCTCATATCTGAAGCTCAGGGGTCTGCACATTACCTTGGTCTGCTTCTTCTCGGTGGCATACACAATGGAGGTGCAGCAGACTTCGGCAATCTTGCGGCCCTGCCCATAAAACGACCAGCAGCAGATTTCATCCCCAAGAACATCTTTGATGAAGAGGACTCGGCCATTAAACCGCAGAGCCAGCTTGTCAAACAGTTCAATATTCTTCAGCAAGTTGTCATCGGAGTTACTGGAGGGGCAAGAAAGAGAGGAATGATGGTGTGATCTCTCTTAAGACACCTCTATTAGCCAGGAGGTGGGAGTCAAGAAACAATACCAAGCTACGCCCAATTCCAGCAGTTGGGTATGTGTTTTGCATATTACCTTGTATATGAATACTTGTTATTACTTCGGTTATGCAGCAATTTCACCACAGGCTAAGAAAGGGAGAAAAGAAGGATAAATATGGTGGAAACTGTCTTTTTAACCAGCATAAGAGAAACTGTCGCCTTTGCCATTGGCCGAGCTACAGTGATTTCATGAAATGTTCATATATGTTCTAACTTCTGGTATGTGTGTGTTCACATCAGACCCATTTTATGCTGTGTCAACAATGTGGAAGGTGCTAAAATATTTCCATGTAATAAACTGTGTCACATGGCAAGTCTTCATGACTTGAATGGGTCATGAGACTGGAGTTCCAACCTACGTCTTATAGTAGGCAGTGCTTGATTTTAGCTAGAAGGCTAAGAAGCTTTGCAACTTAGGACTTCACTAATGGTGGCAGATGCCATCTGTACTCATGAGTATCACCTCACTGGCCCTAAACAAGCAAGAAGACATCTAAGTCAAGCAATCTAAAATGGCGCAAATCTACATGATATTGAACTTGAGCCTTATGTGACTTCACAGCCTCTTTACCTTGGAACAGCTTGAGATGATCTGCTGCTCCTCCTTGGGAGAGGTCACCATGGGGATATGGCAGAGGGGGTCATAGGCTTCACTCTTTTGCTAGGCAGAAAAAGATATACAAATATATTACAACCTTATTAGAAGCCCTAGAACATGCCACATATTATTAGCATACCACACTTATGTACTGCCTTTTTACCAGTGCACTCATGGGAGTTTATAAATTAAAACAAGTGACATACAGTTTATTTAACACATGTAACAAAATAAGGGTGGAAGGATGGTGAGGAAGAAGAAAAATATGCATATTGGGGAATCAGTTTTTAGATAATGTTTACAACCACCAGATGGAACAATTACTGCGGGAGACAGTTCTGAGAGGGAGAGGCCAAGTAGCAGGTTGTCCAAATCAGGCTAAGGCAAGTGGGCCTTGCTAACTCACCTCTTTGTCTCCCCAGTTCCTTCAAACTGCTTGAGGCTCAGAGGAGTCTGCCTGCCTCCTAACTGCTCAGCAGGTGACCAGCTCACCTGCAGGGCAAGCTGACAGTCTTCAACCAAGCCTTGGATCAAGTAGTACCGGGCCTCAGATAGCACTTCCTCCAGCTCCCGCTGGGATTCAGGGAGGGACACAGAGCCATCGCGCAAGTAGTTCAGGATGGTTCCAAAATGGCGCCCACTTCGGTCAATCAAGATCCAACCTGGAAAGGAAGAAGAGAATTTTAGTCTCTGAACAAAAGGTCTTTTGGGGGCAGAAGCAGAGACCAGGAGAGAAGGATCTCTTGCACATAAAATTAAAAGTAGCTCTGTTCTGGAGAACACTTTAAAACATTTAGAGGGAAATCCAAATGTTGCTGTCTTTGTATATAATTTTGCTAATGAAGCTACAATATTTTATTTTATTTTCTATTTAATGTGTATACCGCCCTATACCCGCCGGTCTCAGGGTGGTTCACAGGATAAAATCATGCTATAGAAACACAGAATACATAATCAAAATAAAAGCAGTAACAACCCAATAACCCCACCAACACAAAGGGCACTGAATGTCAGTCAACCAAAGACCTGGTTAAAAAGCAACGTTTCTGCCTGGCACCTAAAGGTGTATAATGAAGGCGACAGGCGAACCTCCCTGGGGAGAGCATTTCACAAATGGGGAGCCACTGCAGAAAAGGCCTGCTCTCGTGTTGCCACCCTGCAGACCTCTCGTGGAGGAGGCACATGAAGAAGGGCCTCAGAGGATGATCTCAGGGTCTGGGTAGGTTCATATGGAAGGAGGTGGTCCTTGAGGTATTTAGGATAGATCCTTGAGGAAATTTAGGATATTTTATCTCACAAACCCAGGTGGCGCTGTAGGTTAAACCACAGAGCCTAGGGCTTGCTGATCAGAAGGTCAGCGGTTCGAATCCCTGCAATGGAGTTAGCTCCTGTTGCTCGGTCCCAGGTCCTGCCAACCTAGCAGTTCGAAAGCACCTCGAAGTGCAAGTAGATAAATAGGTACCGCTCCGGCAGGAAGGTAAACGGTGTTTCCGTGTGCTGCTCTGGTTCGCCAGAAGCGGCTTTGTCATGCTGGCCACATGACCCGGAAGCTGTCTGCGGACAAACGCCGGCTCCTCGGCCTATAGAGCGAGATGAGCGCCGCAACCCCAGAGTCGGACACGACTGGACCTAATGGTAAGGGGTCCCTTTACCTTTACCTATCTCACAAACAAAATGTAAGCCTCTAGCTGTAACAGATCCTTGATACCAAGTTATCAAACATTGTCTTTGACTAGAAAGCTGCTCATATCTTTTAAAAATATGAACCTGAATTTCCTCCCTGGGTTCACTGTTCATCCTATCAGAAGCAGGTGTGAGGTAGTTCTGACGGATTTCTTTGCTTCTGCAAAGAAGCCATAAAAATGGCAGATTTCTGTCACCTCCAATGTGCCACACTGGCTGGGGGGACCCGGCCAGATGGGCGGGGTACAAATAATAAATTATTATTATTATTACTACTACTACTACTAGTTCCTATTACATAATTTATATTCTTTTCATGCTATTTTTTTTAATATCACTTTGATTGATCTATTACATGCATTGCACTTTTCCTGTATATTTATTTTGTAATATGCAGTAATGCTGTTCATGGCTTTGGGGGATTTTGGTCCAAAAAGTATTAAAGTTTATTTATTTTACTATAGCATATAAACTCAACTGAGCAGGAAACCTGGATTGGGAGAAGGGTTGAATGGGGAGACAGACTGTGTGATGCCTGGACACTTACCTTCACTATCTGTGAGCACCTCCATCCTGCCACTGAACATGGCCTTGAGCATGGTGTCTTGCTTGGTGAGGGTTTGCACTGTGGTGTAATGCAGTGACCCTCCCACGTTCAGCTTGACATACTTGCTGCTGGGGTTGAGGGGTTTGAGATCAAAGGTCACACCAGCTACCCCTCCGCCGCCATCCCGTCGCTGCTGGATTGGGACTAGCGGGGCACAATTCTCCAGGGGTGGGACCTGGTCTGCCGTGGCCTCAGCTGACATAACCACCTGCAGAAACAGAAATTGAGCAGGGAGGCCTTCCCAAACTACGTTACCTGCAAAGGGGCTTGGATTAGATGGGAGTAGGGCAGAGCTTTCCAAACTGTGTGTCGCGACACGTTAATGTGTTAGCTGCAGTGTGTAGGCATGTTGCACAAATGCTCCTGCACTCCTCTTGGGGCTGGAATGGGTTGGTTTAACCTCCAATTTGCTAGTAAAACTAAATTACTGTATCATGAAATGATGCATGTCCAAAAAGTGTGTCACCAACTTGAAAAGTTTGGAAAGCTCTGGAGTAGGGCCTGTGGAGCCTTTTGTCTCAACCTTCCACCCCTTGCACACATTTCTAACTTTCATAGCAGAGCAGATCCTCCATCAATCAGATACTCACCAGATGTTTTGGACTACAACTTACATCAGGGGCATCCGCTCCTTGGACTAGTGGGATTAGCCTACTTTATGTTTACTATATATATGCTGCAAGCTACCCAGAGTGGCTGGGGAAACCCAGCCAGATGAGCAGGGTTTAAATAATAAAATGATGATTATTTATTATTATTATTATTATTATTATTATTAGTGCAACAACCCTGTAAGGCAAACCAGTATTGTTATCCCCACACTACTGGTTGCAAGGTATGTGCAGGGACTCATAGAACTTAGAATCATAGAGTTGGAAAGGGCCACAAGGGTCATCTAGTCCAACCCCTTGCAATGCAGGAATCTAACTGTTCCCTATGAAAAATGTCACTGCAGGCCACTGACTCACATCAATGGCCCCATTGGCTGGGGCTAATGGGTGTGGTAGCCCAGAACATACGGAGGGTGCCAGGTTGGCGAAGGGTGCTCTGCACAATATTCTAAAACGTTTAGGACAGTTTCAGACCCACCTGTCTCACTGCTGTTTGACACATACCTCTCCCCACAACACCACCACCCACTATCTTCCCATCCCACTCTTGCCTGTTTCTTGTCAACTCTCTGAGAAGAAACTAGATCATTTGCGGATTCATTACACTTAAGGCTCAGTTGGTGGAAATTAAAGGAAGACACTTCTTTGTCCGTACCCCTCTCTTACACAGCATTTCACCAGAGCAAAAACCTTCCTGTTTAGGCAGGCACTTGCTTTATCAGATGAATAAGTATTTATCTCATGCTTGTTTTATTGTTATTTGGGGTGGGGGGGAGATTTATTGTATTTAGTGGTGGTTCTAGTTGTTAGCCACCCTAAACGGTGCATGGGCATTAGAAGGGCAGGGTGCTGGTTTGTAAATGAATATATAAACCAAACCAGCTCCGTGTCCTGTGAGTCACATCATCAGGAAACAACAGGAGAGTGTCCCGTGTTTGCACTCCTCTCTTTGCCCCTCGGGCTCTTATTTCCTCCTCCCACCCCAGCCACCCTCACTCAGCCCCTTCCTTGCTCCTCAGCACTGATTTGCCGGCGATCTTCCTGCCAGCCCACCCGCAACCTGTCTTTCCATTTATTGCTGCCTGGGCTGTTTCCATTTTGCTGGCTGCTCTGCGGGGCCTTCAGGGCCTCCGCAGACGAAGCCAATGAAGAGGTGCTGGACGGGCCTCTTCCCAACCCTGGCTCGTCTCCGTTTGGGCCTTTCCCCCTCAGTCCCCCTCCGTCCCGGGAGGCCTGCGACACCCGGCCCTTCCGCCGCCCCCAGCCACTCACCTCCCGAGGGAGACCGGGGTGGGCTCAGCCCAGGCGCCTCCCCTTCAGCCCCGCCCGGACTCAGGGCCCAACGGCCGGCCAAAACGCCTAAGCCCGGGAGCAAGGGGGCGCAGGGACAGCGACTGCGCATGCACTTCGGAGCCCTCGCTCGCACTCTGGTCGCTTCGCTTGGCAGTTAGCCTGTACATCCGGGTACCCGCCCGCATTGAGCAAGGCACAGAGACCGGGACGGCGCTTGCCTCCCAGGGGCGGAGGAGCAGAAGTGCGCCTGCGCCAGAAGGCGAGCCCATTGAGGCTGAGAGGAAACAAATGCTCGAGGAAGCAAGGAGGGAGGGCGGTGCGCGTGTGCGTGCGCAGCATGCGCATGCGGGCAACCGTGAGCCGCACTGAGCATTTGGTTTATTCAAAGGGGGCCCACGCGCCTCGGAAGACGCGCCCGTGCTGTCTTTTGCGCACGCGCGCTACTGGGGAAAAAAATAAACCGTTAACTAGCGCGCGCAGCAACTGGAGCATGCGCCGTTCTTCCAGTCAGGGCAGCTAACTAAAACGCCTAGTATTCTGGCTTGTTTGTGCCGAGAGCGTCGCAGGGACTGAAGGCAGGCACGGAGCTCGCAGGTTCCACCTCAACAGCACAGGCAATACTGCTGTACTCCCCCCCCCCCCCCTTCTTGATCCTCTCCTGTCAGTGCCAACAAAAAGTTCCTACAAGGTTGGTAGTAAATGGACCGCAGCAGATAAATACAAAAATGTCAGTAGTAGGATACGATGATAGGCGAAGTCATAATCCAGTAATGTCACCATCAGTCCAAACTCAACAAGAAGGCAACTGAGAGGAAAAGGCGATGAATAAACGAAGGAGAATAGAAAACCTGTCCTCCGGATATTGTCCAGGTTTCGCACTTAATGCTTCATCAGTTCTTCATGATACACTTTGGTTAACAAAACATGCAGATATCACAGGCACAGCTTTTCCTCTCAGTTGCAATAGATGTATTTATTACATCTATTGCTGAATGGTTCTACTGTGTTGATTTTTGTTATACATGCGATATTTACATGGTTGTATTTGGTTTCATCATATTATCAGTTCCTCATTAGAGTTTTTATGCTATTGTTACTTGAGTGTCAGCCAGAGTGTGGTGGTTTTTGTTGTTGTGCACGGTCAAGATTTGCCAAACATGCTGCCATATGCAGGACAATAAACAGCATCCCACCCAACTCTTAATGAGGCTATAGTCTATTTTGTTTGCAGTTGTTGCGCTGTTCAAGGCGAAGCAAGAAGTATTCATATTGTGGTAGTGGCTTACAACAATATGGTAAATATAAACACCCCAGATTGATCAGACTTTCCCCTTGGCAGGGGCGCCATTGAGACTCCCAGTGTGTGTGTTTATGTGTGGAGGGGTTGCCAGAAAGGGTCTTTTGACTCCTGTGAAATAAAGCCTAGTTTTGCCCCTGCCCTTGGGCATTTTGGGCTTTTCTAGGCTTCAGCAGTCAGGTAAGGTTTTATAAATGTGCTTTTTCTCTCTTAAGGTTTCAATTGCCTTTTTCAAAGTCAAGTAATATTTTTGTGCCTCTCCCTATCGCTGCTGCTGATCTTTTGTGATTTTTTAAAAAAACTAATTTTTATTGTTTTTAAACAAATAAAATTACCCAGCAGTACAGCTTATCCAGCAGAACAGCTAATGGTGTTTGTTCTATCCATTGTCTCTAGACATATACTTACACATTCAACATTCAAACATATTAATAATGTAACCTCTCCACTGAGACTATTGAGCAGTTGGTATAAGGAGATCTTGATTTTGGTCATTAACATGATCTTTTCTGATCTTTTGTCACTCATCATTTAAAACACTTTTGTTCTCATCAACTTTGGGTCACATGTATTTGCTCAAGAGGAAGCACCTTTGGGGTCAAAGCCATAATTGTGTTGAGAGCATTCTGCATGAAACTGAGTGGCCAAATAGATTTATTGAGAAACTAAGGAAATTGCTCAAGGCTCTTGTAAACCCAGATGCCCACAAGGGAGAGTGCCAGGGAAGCAAATCCTGCAGTGAGCCTCTGCAGGAAGGCTTTCTCCTTTCAGTTGGTATGAGGATCAATTAAGGCACTCCTGGCAAAGACAAAGCAGAAATGCATAGTCACAGTTGCTTATTGCATCTCTGCCTCCGTCAGTGCCCTGCATTTGCCTCCCAGTGAGATAGGATGTTGCAAACAGTACCTCACGCAAAAACACGGGCTGGGCTGAGGATCCCACCCCCCTAAAAGTACCGGTAAACTGTTAGGGCTGGTTACAGGTAGGTAGGTAGCCGTGTTGGTCTGCCGTAGTCGAAACAAAATAAAAAAAATCCTTCCAGTAGCACCTTAGTAAAGGTAAAGGGTCCCCTGACCATTAGGTCCAGTCGTGTCAGACTCTGGGGTTACGGCGCTCATCTCGCTTTATTGGCCGAGAGCCGGCGTACAGCTTCCGGGTCATGTGGCCAGCATGACAAAGCCGCTTCTGGCGAACCAGAGCAGCACACGGAAGCTCCATTTACCTTCCCGCCAGAGCGGTTCCTATTTATCTACTTGCACTTTGACGTGCTTTCGAACTGCTAGGTTGGCAGGAGCTGGGACCAAGCTCACCCCGTCGCAGGGATTCGAACCGCCGACCTTCTGATCAGCAAGCCCTAGGCTCTGTGGTTTAACCCACAGCGCCACCTGGGTCCCCTTAGCACCTTAGAGACCAACTAAGTTGTTCTTGGCATGAGCTTTCGTGTGCATGCATACTTCAGTTAGGGCTGGGTCTGTCCCCTTAATTCAGCTCTGATGTTGAATCCAACAGATGTTTCGAGAATCACGGGCTTAACTGACCAGAACTTATGACCACTTACAGTGGAACAAGAATCTTAATCTGTGTCAACCACTACGCTGTGGAATTCCCACCTGACAGGTGTGTCTAGCACCTTTACTATACAGCTTTCAGCAGATGCTAAAGACAAACTTCTCCCCTGGCCCTTGGGACCTTCGATGTGTGTTTTTAGGACCCCACCCCTGCCAGATTTGAAGTTATATTATGAAGCGTCCTGCCTCTGCTGGTTGTGGAAATGGATCTTGTTAAAAAACAGATTTATTAGATCTGGAAGGTCATGATAATAGATTTGGGTGGCACACGTATTTGTGGTATGATAAAACGAAAGCACATAAAGGATTCCTGAACCATTTGATAAGAAAATCAATCTACAAGGTATGGAATAGGTACAAGAATCTATTAGAACAAAGAACACCATGGTGGCTCTCTCCATTGAGAGCAATTTCAGTTAAATTAAGTATGAGAGGCGAGTGGGTTACCTATAAAGATTTGTTAAAAGAGACACGAGACCAATTAAAATTGAAAAAAATTGAGGATATTAGAGAACGGTTAACAGATTGGTTACAGTATTACCAATTAAATGTTTTTAAGGTTGACAAAAAGAAAGGTTTTGATACAATGAGATCGAGGTTTGAAACAGATCTGTTCAAAAATACAGTGGTACCTCGGGTTAAGTACTCCGCTAAGAACAGAAATCGTGCTCTGGTGGCGCAGCGGCAGCAGGAGGTCCCATTAGCTAAAGTGGTGCTTCAGGTTAAGTACGCTTCAGGTTAAGAACGGACCTCCGGAACGAATTAAGTACTTAACCCGAAGTACCACTGTAATGTGAAAGTGCTATCAAAAATGTACAAATTACTTTTAGAATGGCATACAAAAGACGAAGAAGCTAAGGCAGTGATGATACATTGGGCTAGAGACTTTGCATATAGTATCCAACTTTCATCCTGGGAAAATTTATGGAAAGAGGAAATAAAATTTACTGCATGCTGTTCGTTGAAATAAAATTATATGAAAATGATGTATCATTGGTATCTAACACCAAGTAAAATTGCTAAAATGTACAAAACAAGTTCTAAACTGTGTTTGAAATGTAAAGAAAAAGAGGGCACTTTTTACCATATGTGGTGGACATGTACGTACATTGGTAAAGGCTTTCTGGGAAATGATATATAATGAGTTAAAGAAAATGTTTAAAAATACATTTGTTAAAAAACCAGAAGCCTTCTTATTAGGCATAGTAGGTGAAGAGTTTCCAAGATAAGATAAAATACTTTTATGTATGCAACAAGAATGCTAGACAAGAATTCCCAGAGATGGAAGGAAGGAGAAGTACCAACAAAAGAAGAATGGTAGATGAAATTGATGGAGTATGCGGAAATGGCGAAACCAGGAAGATCAAGTATTTTCTAAAGACTGGAGTAAATTTGTAATTTATTTAAAAGACCACTGTAAACAGTTAAAATCTTTGGCAGGGATGTAAAGACACTTGTAGTGTGGAATTGTTTTAATGGCAATTATGGTTATATAATAAGGGTAAAAGATGTAGTAAATTTAATCTTAAAGATGGAACCCATGGAGGGAGGTCTAAGGGTTCGAAAGAACTCTGCATTTTAATGTTTGAAAATTATTTTAAAAATAAACTGCTTTTAATACAATTGTTGGGAGCCTGATGGCGAAGAGTGGGTAACACATTTAAATAGCAATCCTAAGTATCTCCAACACTATTTCTTTCTTATCCATCCTAATACATTTCCCCTCACGTGAGGTTTCCCCCTCACTTTGATTTTGGCATCTTTTATGCACTGATTTCATACAAAAGAAGGCACTTCTTTCACATAAGGAGTGTCCCTGGGAATTTGTTCCCAGAGGGTAGTGAAAGCAGTCGACCTGGATGGTTTTAAATGGAATTTGACAAATTCATGGAGGATAAGGCTATCAGTGACTACTAGCCACAAGGGCTATCTACTACTTCCAGTGTCAAAAGGAAGCATGCCTCTGGCTATTATTTGCTGGGAATCAAGGTGCAGACAGTTGCTGTTGCAGGCATCTCACAGGCCTCTGAATGCCCAATGCAAGAAGAGGATATTGCACTTGGGCTTTTGTTACAATCCAGCAGGGCTCTTCTTTCTTACTTTTTGTAACCAAAAGTAGGAAGTTGGTGGTGGCAATATAAAATAACCATTTGAGATGTACAAGTTTTCTGTACTACTTTTATATGCTTAATATATTAAGATGCACCAAAGCTAAAATAAAATAAAAACCCAAGTCATTTTTAATAAAAAGTCAATGTATGGATGCTTTCCAGAACCAATCCAGTTACTCAAGAGTTCCAATGTTGGTCAGGATATTTACCTAGGAAAGGGGGTAGGGGAGAGAGAAGAGCAAGAATTTTAATTCCTCTGTTATTTGTAACATTAGCACCTTTTAAATCCAGTGCATACTAGATTACAATGCATACATTTAAGCTTTACAAAGAATTATCACAACCTGCATCTCGGGCCTTGCGTTTTAAATACTCACTTGGACACCACAGGCCAGCTTTCACCAGCCTGGTGCCTATTTTGGACAGCTGGAGGGCATGAGGTTGGCAAGAAGCTGCCACAGGCAATAAGAAATTCCATTCAGGCTAGCAAGCTGGCTGGTGAAGAAGGTAGGGACACACTAATCTGCATTCTATGTTGGCTGCAGAGGAATGAGCTTTCTTTCTTTTGTGGTCAGGATAATAATAATGTAGGCAGGCTGATATGAGGGATGGAGTGATATGAGGGGGGGTGAAGCAAATCATCCCCCACCAGCCTACTTGATTTCTATGCTGGCTCTGAGAGAAGGACGAGCCTTTTCCTTTGTGCCCAGGAGGGAAATGAAACAGGGAGACAGAGAGATTGATCCCACACCTGCCAGTGTGCCAAGCTCAAAAGAGGCAGGACATTTTTTTACTTGTTTCCCAAGGACAGGTAGAAAAAGTTCTGGATAGTACACTAGGCTGCTGTGCCCCTTGCATTTCATGACAAACTTAAACTTCTGTTTACACAGTTTCCCCCTCTTTACCTATTCATCTGCCGTCCAAGGATAACACTCTATTCATCTAATGTGATGGACTATACTCCAGATAAGCTTATAGCAACAGTGACGGAACTGAATTAAATACACACCTTCAGAAAAGAAGTTACTTGTTTGGCAGAGATGCCGCCGACTTTCCCAAGGTCCTCTACCTGAGAAAAGGAGGAAGGAGAAATGTGTAGGTAACACAAAGCTGCAAAATCATGGAGATATTTAATTATTAAATTTGTATACCACCCCTCATCCATAGATCTCAGGTCCACAGCAAAAAATAATAATAATAATTCTGAGGGAATAGCAATACTGCAGTAGTAGAGCATGTTTTTCCTGGCATTTCTAGTCTTACTCAACAATTGGTGACAGTAGCCAAATGAAACCTCCACATTCAAAGATAATATTTATTTATATTTGTTTTTTATTTCATAAAATTTATACACCACTTGATTTTTTAAAAATTACAGCCTCTGAAAGTGGTTTACAAAAAGAAAAAACAAGAAAATTGAGAAATATTCACAACCCTACTGTAAAGCATACAGAAGTTAAAATACTAAAACAGATTAGCATTAACTCAACTTCCTAAGCATATGGGTAGGCTTGCCTAAACAAGAATGTTTTAACAAGCACCAAAGAATACAGTGAAGGCACTTCTTGATCTCAAAAGGCAGGGAGTTCCAAAGTGCAGATGCTGCCACATTAAACAATCGGGTTCTTACAAATGCAGAACGGGCATTATGTGGCAGCTTAGTAGTGCCAATTCTGCCAATTGAACCGGTTGAGTGGAAATATGTGGGGCAAGACGATCTTGTAGGTAAACTGGTCCCAAGTTGTTAAGGGCCTTTATATACTTATAGTGGCACCTTGAACTTGGCCCAGTAGGAAATCGGCAACCAATGCAGATCTCCAAGCACAGGTTTTACCCACTGACAAGGCCTCACTCCTTGTTCAGCAATCACACTGCAGCACTCTGCATTCTGCAGAGGGCCTTCTCGGTAGTGGCGCCCGCCCTGTGGAATGCCCTCCCATCAGATGTCAAGGAAATAAACAACTACCTGACTTTTAGAGAACATATGAAGGCAGCCCTGTTTAGGGAAGTTTTTAATGTTTGATGTCTTATCATGTTTTTAATATTCTGTGAACTGCCCAGAGTGGCTGGGGAAACCCAGCCAGATGGGCGGGGTACAAATAATAAAATTTTTATTATTATTAGCCTCCCAATTCTAACTGCTGGGGGGGATACTGCTTTCGTGCCATGCTGGTGGGCTTCCCAGAAGCTTCTGGCTTGCTACAAAAATGTTAGACTAGATGGACCTTTATTCTGACCCACCTCTTACAAGAATAGGGAGCTGCTCCCTTCCCCTCCCAGATTTAAGAATGAGCCAGTATTCCAAACTCCAAGGCTCCCTGCTGAGCTAAAGGCTGAAGCAGGAGTCCTCCAAGGCTTAATGCTCTGCCCACTAGACTTCAACGCTCTGAACTTGAGCCAGGTCTGAATGTGTTAAAGCCTTGCATGGCCTACCTCCTACCTGAAGATTAATTTCCTCTGCACAGTAGCTGCACCTGCACGCAGCTCTGCCCTCGGAGCCCACTTACCTTTTCAAAGGACCCGTGCTCTCCTCTCCAGGCCACAATGCGATGAGCCTTCTTCTTGCCAATCTGGTGCAGGGCCATGAGATCCTTCACAGAGCCTGTGTTCAGGATAGCCAGGATGTTCTGCTTGGTTCTGGCCATCAGATCAGGCCGAACCAACATCCCCCACTCAGAAGGATCCTTGTTTTCAGAGCCAGGGGCCGAATCCTGGATATAGCATGCATCATAAAAAGAAGTGGTGTGGTGTCACACCCATCTGTTTCCTGACTGGCCCTCATCTCATATTCTTTCACTGAATCCACCAATCACAAACATACCCTTGACTTCTCCTCAGATCGTATAGATCTTTCGCCATTTACTTATCAGGGGTTCTTCAATGAGATATCAGGCATGCAGAATAAAGTTCTCCAGAAGATAAGACAGACAACTGCCGCTGCTGAGTTTACCTTCTCTTGTTTCACAGGCCTGTGGCAGAGATTTTGGAATCTGCTGAGAGCCATGTCCCTGAAGCAGGCCCACTGGAAACTGCCGGAGCCACCTTATTTATAACCCTGCCCTTTAGCTGAACGCACTCTCAGAGAGGCTTACAAAAATCACTTCTCTCAGGCTGATGGTCTAGATCAGAGGTCGGTAACCTAAGGCCCATGGGCCGGTTCTGGCCCATGGGCCTCCCAGAACCAGCCCATGGCCAGTTCTGTGGATCAGCTTGGGGATTCCGTGTTTTTGTGTTGTTTTTTTGCGGCGCGGGGGCCATTTCCCCCTTCTCCCTCACCACGGCGGAACCTCCTCCCTCCTGGTGGAGCAAATCGTTGGCCAATCGCCTGCTACGGTTTGAGGCCCTGGCCAATGGGCGAGCGGTGGCAGCGCGTGGCCAAGAGGAGGAAGGGGGATGGGCTGAGCTGGCCAAGCACATTTCCAGCAGCCCCTCGTCGGAGCAAGCTGTTTGCTGCCGCTCTGCCAAGCGCGGCTCCTGTGCCTGCCCTTGTGAGCGGCAGAGGCTGTTGGTGGTGTCGGAGGAGGAACGAGCAGCTCGAAAGCAGCCCTTTTGGGCTGCTCATTCCTCCTCCGTTGCTGCCGCCACCAGCCTCTGCCTCTCGGCAGTACCCTAGGTAGGCAGGGGGACAGGAGGGGCTGTGGGGGAGAGAGAAGCCCCCTCTGCCGTGTGCGCATGCGTGTGCACACACATGCACTCTGGCCCACCAGGAGGTTTGTGGTGCAGTGAACTGGTCCACCCCCAAAAAAGCTTGCTGACCCCTGGGTCTAGACCATCCTCCAGGATCCTCTGTAACATGTGTTCTGCTGCATGCTTGGCAACATGGAAAGTTTGAAAAGCATCAATTCAGCCCATGCCCCAAGATCAGTCTCCAGTGAGGCAGCTGGACAGGGCAAGCTCTGGGCCTAACAGCTGAGAGACAGAGACTGCTGGTCTGAGGCAGTGAGTCCAGAACTTTGATCTGGCTCCCTCAATACATTTGCAAAGCTACTTTCTTTCTGCTCCTGGAATAAACCATTTCAGGCTGCTTCCCACCAACCTTACCTGTAAGAATTTAAATTTGCTTAAAACAGGGGAAAGGAGAAAAAGCATGTGGTCAGCAGGAACAGCCCTGATTTTTCTGATCTGGCTACTGCTACCTGTTCCACTCCCAGATTTGATCCAGAAACACGGTGTGTGGGTGAGGGCAGATGTGTATCCTTCTGGGTAAGACGTGATCTTTGCCCCACTGCTAAGATTGAGGCAGTCTGAACATGAACTAACAACAGGCAATAGGTAAGGGAATCTGTTCTTTGTTCTAGGGCAGAAGATCTACAGGGGGAAGCTTGCCCCAGCAGAATCCATATACAGTGGAACCTCGACTTACGAAGTACTCGACTTACGTATTTTTCGACTTCCGAAAGGGAAAAAGCGGCCGCGCGCCTACGAATTTTTTGACTTCCGAAAGGAAATCTGCTTGGATTTTAGATGCGGTTTACTCGACCTACGAAGTTTGAGATGGGGTTTACTCGACTTACGAAGGTTTACATAGGGTTTTCTTACGAATTTTTCGACTTACATTTCCAATGCATTCCTATGGGAATGCCGTTTTTCGACTTACGAAATTTTCGACTTACGAGTGTGCTTTCGGAACGCATTAAATTCGTAAGTCGAGGTTCCACTGTATAACTTTATTAAACCATGTTTGTAAACTGCCTCAAAAACCTAAGTGGTATATACACCTGTTAAACAGCTCTGCTTCCCACCATCACCAGCCCCAAGTGCAACAAAGCCCCCCCCCATCCCCTTACGCACCTTCTTCTTTCGACCTCCCTTCTTTTGCTTTATCGTGATGATGCTATCTTCGTTCTCAGAGTTCTCCAGGTGCTGCACTGGAGAAGTAAGGAAGGAGAGCTGTGATGTCATAGGAGGGAGGAGCATGAGAAGGGAGTCCTGCTTTCCAGACCCAGAGCCCTTTTACCTTGCTGGAAGGGCAATACCACTGCTGTTCCTTGGCGTATGGCAGGCACCCATGAACCACGTTCATGCTCTTTGTCCTGCAGAACCTTGGTTTCCATTTCCAGCTGCTTCTTCTTAAGCCTCTGTAGGGAGAGGAAGAACAGGATAAGCACATATACAGATGAAGGGAACGGGGTGTGCGTTCGGTGGCCTCCAGGAATGTGTGGGGCTGCCATCAGGTTCCCAGCCCAACAAGGATCGTATTGTGGTGCCAACTGTATAAATTGCCAGGGCCATAATGAAGCAGGTTCTCACTGCAAGATGGACACAGTTCCATTTAGATCAGAATTCCCTCCTACAGGACTTACTTAGTGCTACATCTCTTTCTTCCTTCAAAGCTGGCCTTTACATTGGAGCCATTGGCTTAACTAGAGTTGCCCTGGCAAAGGCTTCACTGGCACCCCAGGCAGGGCCTCCTGAGTTTAAAACCAAAACAGCAACAACAAATAGCCCTCCTAGAAAAAAAGCTAAGGAGCAAAATGTGCAGGTAACATTCTAAGAAGCTTCTGTGACTTGAACCAGCTTGGCTGCTCTCGCTCGTCATTGTTTGTAGCCAATGAGTGAAGTTGGAGCTGTGATTGATAAGCGACAGGGTGGATAAAAATCAATGGGTTTTTTTTAAAAAAATCGGATTTTTTTTATTTAAATCGGATTTTTAAAATAAAATGCTTTTGGAAGAAAAATCTTTCTAAATATAGTCTTCTATTTAAGTTACATTGTAGTCCAAAGGCTATTCATCAGGAAATAAGGATTTGTTTTAAGTTTATCAAGTGTGCTAAAACTCAGTCTAAGTTTTTTTAAAAAATGTTTAACCACATCAGTTAACAAACATGGATACATATGCTATCATGTTATTGTTTTAGTTAAATAAATTGTTTAAATGGTTATTAAGGAAATGATTATTTTTCTCCTTCCAATAAAGTACAGCAGAAAAGTTGTCCAAATATAAAGAGTTAACTTATTAAACCTCACCATAATTTCATAATTATCTGTCTATGTATTTCTAGTAATATAACCAAATCAGTAATTTTTGATATAACTAAATACTCTGAAAATTTATTATTCAAAAAATAAAACCTTCACATGGTTGTAAATATTAAGATTATACCAGCAAGAGTCTTTCTGTAAAAAAAATATTTAAATCGAGCCTTACTGACTAGTGATTTAAATCGTGATTTAAATCGTGATTTAAATCAATTTGATTTAAATCAAATCCATCCTGATAAGCGAGTTGCTTGGACACCAGGAGTCCTAAAAAAAGAGCTGCTATTCCCTCACTTTCCCTTTAGTGCACTTTCCCTGCCCCTTTCATATTTTTCAGTCCTTAGATCCACCCATTAACTGCTCTATTTACTGCCTGCCACTCACTTCAGAAGCTTTTTTTTTTTTTAAGTGTGTTGCAGTAAGGGAAGAAACATAGTGACCACACATAGAAATTTAAAAATTTGATCAACAAATGAAACACCGCGGACCTCGCAATAAACAAGGCATTGCGTTTGTTTACGGGAGGTAGCCCATTGCAGTCTTTGAGGGATCACGATGGGACATAGAGAAAGAGCAAACCCTTCACCTGCAGCTCACGCCGAGTCTCATCCAGCAGCCTCCGCAATTCCATCCGCTCGCTGCGTGGGGTGTTGAGGAAGGGCATCGCACAACGCTCTGCCCCAGCCTGCTCTGTTTCCAAGGCCTCCAAGTGCAGCAGCTTTTTAGCCAAGGCTGGCTCAAGATTCTCCATTGGCAGCATGGAGCTGGTGGGGAAAGAGACCAGAAAGTAGGGCCTACCTTTTCTAACAAGTCAGAGAGAGCTGCTCAACGCTTTAAGGGTGGAGTGACCATCCTCATGAAGTGGCAGGAAAGAATTTGACTGCGCCACAGAAGCACTGCTTGCCCCTTCACCAAAGCCTATAAAATGTTTGGTGTCTCACCTGACTGGCTTCTCTTCAACCAAGCTGGGCTGTTCCCCCTCTGGACAAGGTCTCTTGGCTTCAGGGCCTGCATCACTGGAAGCTGTGCATGGTCTTTTCGATGCTGCTGTGTGGGGAGGATGTTTTTAATTTATTTGATGTGTTTATTGGGCCTTGGAGCTTGCTCCACCTGGACTGCCCTCCTTCACCACCACTGGGCCACCTACCACCGACTGGGCTGCAGAAAGGATCCTGTTTTGTTTGGATATTCTTTGTTGTAATTTTATTACGAAGTTACTGGTGAAATGCCTTGGAATAATTTGTATCCAATGGTGGAAATTGTGAAAAATATCCCAGCCTTATCAAAAGCATTTCAAGTCACCTTACAACCATCAGCTTACAAGCTACATCAGAATAACTTAATTGATATTAAAATGTTTTTTGGGGGGGGGGAATCCCGGGGGGGGGGAGCCACAATCACAAAACAGAACTAAAAACACAACATAAGTGAAGATCAAGACAGCAAGGGCAAAAATGTTTTTACTTGATACCTAAAACATGGACCTGGGGAAGGTGTTAAAAAATCTGGGTGCCACCACTGAAGATGCCCAAACCCTTGACACCACCCACATCAGGGGTCAGCAACCTTTTTCAGCCGTGGGCCGGTCCACCGTCCCTCAGACCATGTGGTGGGCCGGATTATATTTTTTTGGAGGGGGGAGAAATGAACGAATTCCTATGCCCCACAAATAACCCAGAGATGCATTTTAAATAAAAGGACACATTCTACTCATGTAAAAACATGCTGATTCCCAGACCGCCCGCGTGCCGGATTGAGAAGGTGATTGGGCTGCATCCGGCCCACGGGCCTTAGGTTGCCTACCCCTGGACTCACATAATCTCAGTAGGCACAGGAATCCAAAGCAGACCCTCCTCCCCAGACGACTGCAAGGCACAGACTGGTTCTGACAGGAGTCAGCTGGTCATTGATGAAAAGGGCAGACCATGAATGGTTCTAGTGTATATGTATCTGAACCATGATAAAGAAATCTGGGGCAGTGAATCTGTATACCACACCCCATTCTGTTCCAGGGTAGCCCAAGAAGCCTGCCCTTCCTTTCTCCCCAAAAAAACCTTGTTTTGTTTTGCCCCACTTCTGCTGAATTCTGTTGTTTTCAGGCCAGCTCCCTTCCTCACCGACATCCAGCAGAGTTTCCTGCATGAAGGGTTTGTTCACCACTTGCTTAGATTTGGCAGCAAAGTTGAGGCTCGTGAGCGTGTCAAAGTAGTACTTCCTCTCAGGGGCGATATTTGCAATGATCAGGCTGTGAGCACTACCACCCAAAGAATCCTTTAAGGAAAGAGAAATATGCTCAGTAAAATAAAATGCAGCATCCCAAATCCACAGCCCCACCAATGAACCCAGGCACCCCAGCTACCTGCAGCAGGCGAGTGAGCTTGCTGTCTCTGTAGGGTATGCGAGGCAGCCCCTTGTTGAGGGCATCAACCACCTTGCTAAGCACAAAGAGTGATGTGTTGATGGCCCCGCTCTCCTTCAGGCGCACCCCTCTGTTGCCTGTCCGCCGGTTGTCCTCTGAGCCGGCTAAGTCGATAAGGCAAAGCTTGGCAGCCCGCTGGGCATATGGCGGCCAGCCCCGGGTCTGGCTCACGTACACCAGCAGCACAGTGTGACTGCGGCTCGAGCGCTGATTCAGCTGTGTGGATGCCATTGTACGGTTCCTGCTGGCAGGCAAGAAATGTTTCTCAAAGTCTGAGAAGCTGGTTATCTCTCTCTGCGTCAGACCAGGCACCAGAATGTGGTGGTTTTGATCCTCCCGGATTGGCAAGTCATGGAGGGAGGGCTCTAGGAGGTCCAAGACCTGGGGAACAAGCAGACTAGTGTTGGTCCAGGTGGCACCTCAAACCCCACCTCACTTAAATCCCCTGGCTTCTCAGAAGCACACGGAGAACAACATAAGTTTATTTGAACAGATTGTGTGGTTTGATCAAGTAGGATGCAAATCCAGCCTTCTGCAAACACTGAATAAGTTCTCTAGTTCACCTCTTGCCCTCCTCTGTAAGAGACCTCCTTTCTCCTGGGCACTTCTGGCTCATCACCTTTAGTCTCCATCTACCTTCCATGCCATGCTCTGTTCACTCCTCCAAATTTTCCCTTCCTCCTCCCTGTCCTTTCTCCACTTGCATTCAGTCATTCTCTTCCTTCCCAGGTTCCATTCTGTCTGCTTCCCCCAAGCATAAATAACCTAAGGCCCTCCAGAGCTTGTAGGACTCCAACTCCCCTCAGCATGCCCAATGGTCAGGGAAGATGGAAGCTACAGTCCGGCAATATCTGGAGGCCAAAGGTTCCCCACCCCTGCCCCACCCCTCCATCTGTCTTCCCTGCCCTTCTACTGCTCTTTCCTTTCTTCTCTCCCCCTTTGCAGCCATTTCAGCTTGCTTTTGAACCAGCTGCCCAGTCTCTTTCCCCATTCCCATCAGCCACGCCTCAGTTCTTCACCAATCTTCAAGCAGGCCCAGAGCACACGTGACAGCATCAGCAGGCACTGAGACGGGACCTTCTGCAGATCAGACTAGCAGCAGATGGCACACTGATCTCCTAAATACCAACTGGGAACAGGATGGAGTTCTGGTCACATTAACAAACTTCCCAGGGCTCAAAACACTGCCAGTCTTCAATACAACAAAAAAGGAGGCCAGAGTATGTGCAAATCTGTTGCCAGTATCACTTGCTGTAGTCTAATTAGGTCATGCTCTCCCCAATACATCTGGCTCCTCAGCCCCATCTTGTTCTAAGCTGCTTTCTTCTGCAAAGATTCCACCATTCTTACATACTAGGCTCAGTTTCCCCCTCTTACGCATTTTGTCCAGCACCCGTTACCTTCTCTTGGTAGATTTCCAGGTATGACATAGAGACCGAGTACTTCCACTCATCCCCCGAAGCATCCCTTGTCATCTGCAAGAGATTCTGAACTGCTCTTGGAATCATCCCCGGCTGCTCCGGACTCCCCAACATGGTGTGCGTCTTTCCTGCCATTTTAGGGAGGGGGAACAAAAGAGATGTGAAGAGAGAGGAAAAACCATCACGCCCTCCCTCGGCCCAATTCCAAGCCCCAGCCCACCCGCTGACCCCCAGCAACTCTAGGTTGGGTTCATCCCTTTGTGCACTGTTTTATAGTCACCTGCTCCGGTCGGCCCATACGCCAAGATGCTGGCATTCTGCCCTTCCAGCAGATGGTGCAAGATAGGCTGAACTGACCCCATGTAGACATCATGCTGTGTGGCCGTTGCACTGTAATAAGCGTCAAATCTGGTGGGAATAGAGAAGTGGGATTGAGGCCTGCTGGCTTCTCCGAAAGTTCAGCAATTTCTGCAGCAGGGATAAGTAACAGGAGACTTTGCAGAAGGAGTGGCAGATGCCCCTTAGGAGCTTTTCCCCTAGCATACCCCCATTCTTCATGTTGTACAGACTATTATCAACATAAGAAGGGCCCTGCCGGATCAGGGCAATGACACACCATCCTGTTCTCACAGTGGCCAACCAGATGCCTGTTGGAAACCAGAGTGCTATTTAGGGCTGTGCAATAAATTGCTATACTGTCCAAAGATGGTTTTGAAATGACATCAATTGTTTCAACCAAGCAATATACCGCAAGGGAAATGTGAACGAAAGGTAGGGCTCAGGGTGGAGTGGGGGACTCGACTGAACCAATACTTTTCTCAGCAGGAAGACAGGCACCATCTCTCCCTCCTTTGTTCACTCTCTCCCTCGCCTCCCTCCCCTCACGCTGAGAGAGGGCAGTCAATTTCGCCAATAAGCCCTCGCCCGCAAGCACACAAGCCGGTAACCAACTCTTTAAGTGTAACTTCCTGCTCTCACCCCCAAAACTTTCAGAGCTCAGCCAAATATGCAGAGCCCGCTAACAATCCAGCAGCAACCCGTCATGCCTAGACAATCAAAGAACAGCAGTGGCAAAACAGGCAGATGCAGTCACTTTAAGCCAGTGGTTTCCCTTACCTATCCTGTCAGTTGCAAGGAGAGAGACAAATGGCAGCAAGGGGCCTAGAGGAAGCCCTCTGTTGCTTTTCATACTGGAAGGGCTGCTATTCCTCCAGACACTGCTCAGTTCCAACTAATGCCCCTGTTAAAAACCAACAACAGGGGTACCATAGGGCCACAGCCTACATGAAGCCTGGTTCTTCCCAACTCTCTCTGCCCAACTCACTTGTATTTCATTGTCTCCATATTATTTCTCACGTTCAGGATCTCCAGGGAGCAGGAGTCCACGCCACGTACACAAGGGGCTTCCTTTCCCTCTCCTGTTCCCACGCTTGGCCGCAATCGCACACAAACCCGAACTCGAGCCGGTGCATTGCTGGAGGTCCGCTGGGCTTCATAACGGCTTAATCGCTGAGAAGACGTCATTGATATCTAAGAAGAGAAAAAGTGCAGGGTGAGATATAAGTACCAGAAGCACTGAACTCCACACCAGCTCATCTGTGAACTGAGATCATTATTGAAGGTCCCCTTTGGGGTGGTTCTAGTTATAAAATTTTAGGATGCACACACACTCCACAGAAAACCAATCCTTTGTCCTTCAAATTTTAAGAAATATTCCCTGAGAAAATCACACATTATTTTAGCACACAAAACAATCCCAAAAAACCATCTTGGCTCCCCTAATGTCTCTAAATATTTCCTCTATTTCCTCTGTAATAAACAAAAGCTGCCCTTATTCCCTTATGGGGTACACAAGAGCCCTTGTAGAGTCCTTTGCAGGTTCTCCATCGGTAGGAGTAAATAACAGAGGCCAACCAGAGAATATTTAGAAGCAAAGTACCGGTAGCTAGTAAGCTTGATCTTTATTGAACTGTTGCAACAGGGTCCTTCCTCTCACACAGGAGACAAAAGAACCAACCTAGAACAAAGGCGCGCCTGCTCTTATATACCGTAGAAATTTGAAATTGCCCACACTCAAGTTCAAGACCACCCCATAAGCATCATACATACATCACATAAGAGGTGTAGCCCAAAGCCCACCCACCCCAGATACATCATACTACTGTTATGATTTTTGTCCAAGCCGAGCGGCAAACAGCTGCAGCGAGGCCTGGTCTGACTTTTGCCTGTCTCACTAAGCCGTGAGAAAGCTGTCTTATCTGTTTTCCTACGGTACATGGAATGTTTATGTTTCACTGTACTATTGTAATCCTAGCCTTTGTGATCTCTCTTCTGGCTAGACCTGACGCCGGACAGACGGCTTTATGGCAGCTCTGTCTTATTGAGCTGGAGCAGAGATTCTCTCTGCACTATTCCTACAATAAATAGTTTAGCTTTAATTATGGCTTGTGTGTGTTGTTCTTCATGCTGGGAACAATCACATATGACTGAACCACCGGACCCTCTGTAGCCGGGGATGTGCGCACACGGCTTTGCTCTGGCTTTGGGGCAGTCTCACAAACTGCCCCAGGCGGGGTATTTGCTGACAACTACCGGTACATCACACGAAAAGGCGGTCTCCAACATATTTCAACAGAAATCTGAGTGCCCTTGTTTATCTTCTATCTGCCAGTTTATGTGATAATGCCTTATCTGATTGCCTTTTATGAGTAGCCTGGCCATTCCTATGAGATGGTAATCACTGTAATTGCTGAGAATGGGAAAATTCCCTCACCCCCTCCTTCCTTGCAGAGAAACATTTTGTCAGTTTGGGAGTGAAAAATGGTTTCAGGGCTGCTCTCCCGTGCTGCTTCACACATGTGGTCCATACACTGCTTGGTACATTGAATAATAGTTATTATATATAACTATTATATATATATAATTTATTTCACCTTGTAAATCCTTTCACTTACAAATCCTGTCTTAAGGGCATATTTGTGCAGGAAAGGGTGGCCTGTGACCTGGATTCTAGAACTAAAGCAGGGGCGTAGCCAGGATCAAAACTAGGGGGGGGGCAAGCCATGGTCGTTCAGGTTGTGACATTTCAGCATGGAAAAGGCGAATGAAACCAAAAATTTAAGAAAATTATATATAATTATAGCAGTGCTTTATTACGGTAGTTATTACAATTATTTGCTTGAATTTTTTAAATTTTTAATTTTAATTTTTATTCTAGTTACATGTCTTATGCTAATATCATTTTTATTGGGTTTGAAGAAAACTTGTTCAAAACTTTCGTTTCAATCCCCGAGGAGTCGGTGCAGGTGTTTCCAAAGGCGAAGGAAACGGACCCCCCCCCCCAAAAAATAGGGGCGCAGCCTCACCCCCCAAAATAGGGGCGCATCTCTCCCGATCCCTGGGAAGCCTTTTCCCTGGGCAAGCCTGGGCGGGCGCAAAGGCAACTTTATGCGCGGCGGCGCCTTTCACTCCAAGCGGTGCGCAAAGCTCCCCCGGGCGCCGCGCTCCGCTCGGCACAGAGGTGTAGGAAGGTCAGGTGGTACCCGGTGCGGAAATTTCTTGTCATCCCCCCCCAACATTGTGTGTTGTTGTTTTTTGCCTGCAAAAAAGGTTTTACATTATTTCATATTTTCTTACAAACGAATGTGGATTCTGGGACTCTGATAACAAGTAGGTGACTATGGACAGATACTTAAATCTACAGGATGGACTGTTTTGGCTTGTGTTATTTTATTTATATTTACAGTGGTACCTCGGGTTACATACGCATCAGGTTACATACTCCGCTAACCCAGAAATAACACTTCAGGTTAAGAACTTTGCTTCAGGATACGAACAGAAATTCTGCTCTGGCGGCACAGCGGCAGGGGGAGGCCCCATTAGCTAAAGTGGTACCTCAGGTTAAGAACGGACCTCCAGAACGGATTAAGTACATAACCAGAGGTACCACTGTATTGTTTATTTATTTAATAAAATTATTTTTAAAAACCTGCAAAGTGGTTTACCAAAATAAAAAGCAAAACAAAAAAACACCACGGCAGCTATTTATTTATTCAGCTCCATTGAATTGATATTTCAGCCAGGCATGTCCAAAATCCATTTCGGGGGCCTAATTCAGCCCACCAGTTGGTTTAATCCAGCCCCTGTGGCAGTTATTTCCTGGGGTAAAATCCTTAAAAAAAACCTCAACAACTTCAACCCTAAATAAAAAGGTTAACAACTTTGGTCAGCCCTCACGGCCCTTCGCTTCATCAAATCTGCCCCTCTTTGAAAAGTTTGGACACCACTGGCTTACACCATACTAAATTTGTTAGCCTTTTAAGGTAACTCTTATTTAAAGCAGGCCCCCACCCACCCCAAAAAATATTTTTGGTCTCACAAGCAGCAGCACATTCCACCTCAAAACAAAATATCAAACAAAAATAATAATAATAAAAAAATTATAACTCCTGTTAGGATAATTAAACCAATCTTTATCCACACAACCTATGAGGTTTTGACAATTTCAGAACTCAAGCAGTGAAATTACTAGGAACAATAATATAAGTTTCACAGGTGCAGTCTGCACAGATGTTGGTCACATAAGCTGGCATCTCTTTAATATTCCTTTACTTCTCAACCGCTTTATAAGAATCTGAAAGCAAGGAGACATGGCAACTCACCACTCTTCCATGCAGCAGCATATCAGAACACTAACACTTTATGGCTATCTGAAGAAGTGTGCATGCACACGAAAGCTCATACTAAGAACAAACTTAGTTGGTCTCTAAGGTGCTACTGGAAGGAATTTTTTTATTTTATTTTGTTTTGACTATGACAGACCAACACGGCTATCTACCTTTAACTTTATGGCTAAATAGCTTATAATTTACTTTAATTACTTGCAAGCAAGTTACAGGTAGATAGCCGTGTTGGTCTGCCATAGTAAAAACAAAATAAATAAATAAATAAATAAATAAAAATCCTTCCAGTAGCACCCTAGAGACCAAATAAGTTTGTTCTTGGTATGAGCTTTCATGTGCATGCACACTTCTTCAGCACACGAAAGATTTGAAAAATCACCCAAGCAAACACGTTTTTTTAGGGGTTAAAGGCAAAGGACAAAGGGGCAAAGTCACTCACAAAAAGATCGCTGTGGATCAAAACAGCAGCAGAGAAAGCTCGTTCTCCCCTTCCAGAGATCACACAACAATGAAAAGTGGGACGAGGGGGAGGGGCAGGAGGCAGTTTTAGCGACCAAAACCTCAACTGGGATTAGGCGTTAATAGTTCACAGAGTAGCCTGCTTCTCACAGAATCATAGAGTTGGAAGAGACCACAAGGGCCATCCAGTCCAACCCCCTGCCAAGCAGGAAAGTCCTTCTTATCAAGGACTGATAAGGAAACTTGGGGGGGGGGGGGTAAATCAAGGAGATCTCAATGTCTCCTCTCCAGGCGTTTTTACCCAGCAAACTCCCTCTTCGCTCAGTCTTAGCAACGGTAGCAGCGCTGCTTTTGCAGCCAGACCCAGGAGAGGGGCAAGCTGTGCGGGAGGGGACGCTTTTCCCCGTCAGCCTCCAGCCTCACGGTAAAAAGCTTCACCTCGGCTTGCTCGCTCGGCCGCCGCATGCACTCCTTCTTTCTTCCGGCTGCTGGACTGAGCCTCGCCTCCGCGGCTCCGCCCAGAAGGAAGGAATAGGCTTTTGGGAACAGCGCACGGGGTGGTGGGGGCAGCTAGGGGTGGGGGCAGCTGCCTTCTAGGGGGGGGCAATTGCCCCCGTCTGCCCCCCCCTGGCTACGCCCATGAACTAAAGCATTTACCATCTCAAAAGAATGGACAGACTGCCCAGGTAATGCAATCAGTAAAACATCAGGTATCCTGGCCACTCTCTCAAATTTCTGTGGTAGAAGTATGCTGAGTATGTTTAGCCTGGAAAAGAGGAGACAGGATAGCCATTTTCAAATATCTCAAGGGCTGTCCCATGGAAGAAGGAAGAAGCTCGTTCTCTCCTGCTCTGGAGGGCAGGACTCGAACCAGTGGCTTCAAGTTACAAGAAAGGAGGTTCCGACTAAACCTCAGGAAGAACTTTCCGACAGTAAGAGCTCTTCGACAGTGGAAAAGTCTCCCTCGGGAGCTGGTGGATTCTCCTTTCCTTGGGAGATTTTTAAGCCATCTGCAATGGATGCTTTAGCTGAGATCCCTGCATTGCAGGGGGTTGGATTAGATCAGGCACCCCCAAACTGCGGCCCTCCAGATGTTTTGGCCTACAACTCCCATGATCCCTAGCTAACAGGACCAGTCCTCAGGGATGATGGGAATTGTAGTCCAAAACATCTGGAGGGCCGAAGTTTGGGGATACCTGGACTAGATGACCGCCGGGGTCCCTTCCAACTCTTGATTCTATGAACAAAGGCTCTCGCGGTGACCAGCCGCGTGACCACAACGGGAAGCCCCAAAGCAGGCCGCGGGCACAGCGGCCACCCCGCTCCGCCCGCTCGCCACAACCGGCAACTGGCGCCCAGAGACGCGCAGCCGGGGAGCCACTTACGCCTCTCTCGCCTTCCCAGGCGGGTCCTTCACTCGCTCCCAAACGCGCCTCCGAGCAGCTCCCGGACTTCGTTTGTATTTGGCGCTAAACCCGCCCCAGGAAGGAGAAAGCGGCCAATCGGAGAGAGGGAAGGACCCAGCCGTTGGTCGCTGCGCCTGCGCGTAGAACAAGTTCCGCCGGAGAAAAAGCGGCCGCTTCCCTCCCCCAATTCCCTTTTAAGTGGCGCGTGCGCAGTTGGGAAAGTGACCGGTACTGTACCTGCTCTCCAGGAAGCAGCAGCAGCCGCGATCGATTGTTCTTAGACTCGACTTTTGCGGGCTGGTTTTGGGTGATCGGTTGTGCGCCGCTCAGCTTTTGCTCCTTGGTTGGTCCGGGGCGAAGGAAACCGATATGGAAGGGAAGCGCGCGAGCTTCGAGGTCCGGATACGACCCGCCGCGGGTGGGTGAACGAGTCCTCCCTCCCTCCCTTCCCTCGCAGGCCACCCGCCGTGATGAAGCCCCCGCAAGACTTAATCAGCGATGGTGGTTCGTGTTTAGTGCCGAGCCGTGGAAGAAATGATCCGATGAAGTGTCTTTGAGCATGTGCAGAGTGACTTTTAAAAAAATTAAAAGGGGGGGCAGGATCCTAAGATAATAGATCTTCTTTTAGTTGACTTTGAGCATGATGCAGCCGAAGTTAAGCATTTTAGGAGTGCCGTGGATTTATTTGTTTCAGTGGCAAAAGTATAGAACCTCGTGCAATGTCCTCTTTTACTTATTAATACAAGGGAGCAAGATGCCGTGCTCAGTGGGGTGACTTACTTACGGGTAGCTGTTCGGGCTTAACTCCGCCATTGAACTCAATGGGCCGTAAGAAACGCATAACTTTGGATCATGGTCATACTTAACTAAAAGAAGGGTTTCAGTGTATCTGAAGAAGTGTGCATGCACACGAAAGCTCATACCAAGAACAAACTTAGTTGGTCTCTAAGGTGCTACTGGAAGGAATTTTTTTATTTTGTTAAAAGAAGGATGTAGCTTTGGAGTTAGCTGCACAGCTATTCTCCAAAGTGGATGGTCAAGACACTTCTCTTAAAAAACTAAAAAATATTTTTTTTAGCATAGGCTGGATGCCAAGCCCTGATTACTCTGTAAAAAAATAAAAGCAAAGGAAGAAAGGAATGTTAGTTTAATATAGCTGCTGTCAGGTATGTTGAGGGTCCAGAACGACCAGTAGAAGCTCTTAGGAGTGCTTTTCTCCCAACCATTAACTTTCTGGAAGAAAATTTTAAGAGGCTGTGGAAAGTAGTATGCTTAGCTAATTCTAGTTCTGAGTTGGGGTGGGATTCCTGCTTGAAACTGATGAAATGGCAGCTTTCTGAAAACAGTGGAAGAACTGGTGTAGAAGCTTCCTCTCGCTGGAGAACTGATTTAAGGTCCTTGCCTGGCAGCAGTGGTTACAGTATATTGTTTGCCTCCATCTTCTGTCCTCTACCTGAATATTTGGGAATAAACCAAATATTACAAAAACGGCACTGGTCTCCAGCAATCTCTTCTCCGAAAGAAAGCTAAAGCCAGGGATCATTGCCCATAAAACTTTATTTGTGTGTAACTTTATTTGCTTGCTGCATTTTCAACCATATTGTCCTTGTATTTGGTTTATGCTTTGGTGTGATAGCTGAGAGTGGTTTACTTACATTAAATCAGAGATAGGAAACCTGTTGCCCTGTAGATGATGTTGGCTTCCCATCAGCCTCAGCCAGCCAAGCCATTGGTGAGGGATGATGGGAGCCATAATCCAGCAACATCCGGAAGGTCACAATTTCCCCATCCCTTCATTAAAGGATATTGCTTTCAATACCTGCATTACGCTTTTAAGTACTTCACATACAGTCATCTAGTTATTCTAATAGCAATCCTTATGTAGCCCAGTAAGATAACTCAGTATCATCTTCACCCACTTTGCAGGAGGGAAGGACTGAGCTGAGGAAGAAAGGAAGAGCCTGTGGCTCAGGGGCAGAACATCTGCTTTGCATGCATATGCTCCTGGGTTCAATCCTCAGCATCTCCCCAGTCTGAAATCCTTGAAAGCCACTGCCCGTCAGTGTAGACATTACTGAGCTAGATGGACCAATGGTCTGATTCAGTATAAGGCAGCTTATTATGTTGCTGTGACAGTAGACAGCCACCTAATGATTTCATGGCAGAGGCAAGATTCAACCCTGGGGGTTGCCTGATTTGTAGCTTAGGCTGTAGTACTGTACACACATACCTAGAGGTACGTAAGTCCCACTAAACTTCTGCATAGGATAGGATATCCGATCCTGTATCGGATTATGTTCCACTGAACTTCTGCATAGGATAGGATATCTGATCCTGTATCGGATTATGTTGTCTGTCTCTCAGCTACTACACTAGGACTTAAAATATTACATTTAAAACCCAGCAATACCTGGTTTTTTAAAAAAAGAATGCAGACAAGCTTAGTTGAACTATGCAGTCGTCATCTATAGACCTTAAGGTCAGTATTAGAAATTAGCCAGGCGTGTTTTGCAATAATAATAATAATTTTTTTATTTGTACCCCGCCCATCTGGCTGGGTCTCCCCAGCCACTCTGGGCGGCTTCCAACAGACACAAATACATTAAAATATCACAGGTTAAAAGCTTCCCTAAATAGGGCTGCCTTGAGGTATCTTCTGAATGTCAGATAGTTGTTTATCTCCTTAACCTCTGCTGGGAGGGCATTCCACAGGGCGGGCGCCACTACCGAGAAGGCCCTCTGCCTGGTTCCCTGTAGCTTTGCTTCTCGCAGTGAGGGAACCGCCAGAAGGCCCTCGGCGCTGGATCTCAGTGTCCGGGCTGAACGGTGGGGGTGGAGACGCTCCTTCAGGTATACAGGACCGAGGCCGTTTACCTCGGTGCAGGTCCAATTTTGACCACATGGAGATCTCTGGATGCCAAGTTGGTGACTGACATCTCCATCTGGCTGGCCTCTCCTTCTTAAGCAAGTAATCAGAAGAGCTCATTTATTGCATTCATATCCCACCTTTTTCTCCAAGGAGTACATGGTTCACCCACCTCCTCAGTCAATCCCTACAGCAACCCTGTGAGGTAGGTTAAGAGGCTGTGACTGGCCCAAGGTCACCTTCATGACTAAGTTGGGATTTGAACCGTGGTCTCCCAGGTCCTAGTCCAACACTCAAACCACTACACTGCACTGGCTATATAAATTAGGTAAATAAATATGGGGAGAGCAAAATGTCACTTAGAGGAGGATCTGAAATATTTTCCTTGAAGCTTGAATTTGTTTTATCCTGTATTGCTTTATTTGATATTTCAATGTAAACAGATTTGAGACTTTTTCTTCAAAATATAAAGTGATATAGAAATGAAATGAAGAAGAAGAATAATAACAAATTTCATTGGGGGATGGCGCCTAGACATTCCATCGTGGCAACCGTAACCCATGTTTAAGGCGCCATTTGGCGCTTAGCTTATATGTCTGAGTTTCTTAACACTGCTTAAGGGGCTTTTGTGAAAAGTAATATTTTGCCTTCTAAATCACTGCAGGGTTGGGCTGAGACCATCATCTTTAGGAAGCCGCAGTTGTGAAGACATTGCTTCTCTGCATATCGATTTTGATCTCCAGTGGAAGGGACTTTCAGCAGGGTCTTCCTGCTGATCTTTGCCCCTGCTTGGGCTCCTAATAAAAGGTATTTTTTGTTGTTGTGGCCAGTGTGATGTTTGGGTCTGCGGGGCCATCTAAAAACAAAAACCCACAATGGAGGTCCTTATGAGCAGCTGTGAGGAACGAGCCCAAGGTCTAAATGTTTGCGGAATGTAGCTTTACTGCAGTGGTAGAACTTCTTGGATCATATTGATTGCCTAAGTGCAGTGAGAGCGAGGAAGAGGGAAAATTGAGTTTCCTGGCAAGAGAACTGTTCTTTGGCTGCTGTCCTATTCTCAGTCTTCTGGGCTTGGCAGTGGAGCTGTCTAGCGAGGTCTGTGGCTTGACAGCCAATGTACTGAACAGCAAGGAAGCTGTCTAATGATGCCCGTCAGGGTTATCAAAAGACTGAAGACTGACGCTGAAGAGCAAGTGAGCTCTTCAGCTCTATCAGGTTGATGGGAGAAAAGGATCTGTTAAATCTGGGGACAATAGACATGTATATTTGGGGGCCCTTTATAAAACTGCCACCCACCCAGCTGATCCCCAAAATAGGGTCACACTACCTCAGGGGACTGTTAATCTAAAGTGAGCCAAGTGGAACTGAAAATGTGACCAGTAAGAAGGGACCAGCATGAGAGTCAGAAGGGTGACTGGGTAAAATGAGAGAGCTTCTAGGGATTGGGAGATTGGGCAGGTAGTCAAATCAAGGATGTCTCATCTGGAAGTTAACCTGGGGGAATGGCCTTCTTCAATGGATTTGCCTACGGTATTGAGAACACTGACTATGGCTTGACTGTCTGACTCATCTTGCTAGTGCTGTCGTTCTATCTACTGGTAGTATGTATTTGCAGCTTTATAGGATTCACAGTTGGTTGTAAGGAGCTTGTCTCTGGAGTCTAAAGCAGAGACTTCAGAACCCCACCCCTGGCGCTTTTTGTAATCAATTATCCCATTACCATTATTGCAACATAGCTCCCTGGGGAGCAGTTAAGTTTTTGGATCCTCAGGACTGAGTAGAGCTCTGAACTGGACTGGCTTATGCTGTAGTCTAGGACGTAATGAAGTTATAAGACCACAAAGTCAGGGTGCATATGTCTAGATCCAGGGTGTGGGGTAGGTCCAAATCAGTAATTTTTGATGTAACTGTAAAAACTACTCTGAAAATTTATTATTCCAAAAATGAAACCTTCATCTGGTTGTAAATATTAAGATTATACTAGCAAGAATGAATCTTTCTGTAAAAAAATGATTTAAATCAAGTCTTACTGACTAGTGATTTAAATCAAGTTTTACTTAAATCAAATCCACTCTGATGGAGCATCTCTGAGTTGGAGGGAAGGGGGTTGTTCCTCATGGTATCATGTCTCCCCCCAGACCATGAGCTGTGGGAGGGTCTTCTCCGATATGGAGGTTGCAAGGATGGGCCACCAGAACCTTGATTCGGCTCTCAGTGGACTGGAGTCTGATATAAGGTCTGGTTGGTGCATCCTGAGACATCTTCACCTTCTGTGCCTCTCCCTCCTTGTTCTTACCCTGGCATGAGCCACAGGCTTCCTGGTTTTTCTTGCAGCAGAATGAATAACAATTGGCAACTTCAAAGAGATCTTTATCTGGGCGCTTCCTCTGAACAGGGGCGAATTCCACTTCATTATTTATGGGAAGGCTGGGGCAGATCAAGGGATTATTGATCTGAAAGGTGTTAAGAGACAGAGCTAAGATATCTCTGAATTTGCTGGCAGAGGCAGCAAGAAAGAGGAGGCATACAAAGTCTTCCCAGGACATACAATTTGTCTCTACACTTTTCATGACAGCTAACCCTACTCCCTCAACTACAGGCAACTATGAGAGGTGTATCTAAGGAATTAGTTTGGAAACACTGGCAATTCATCTTTTTGAGCCCCATCTCTGCGCTCCCAAGAAAACTTTCATTGGAGGATGTGAAAGTTTGGAGAGGAGTCTCTGATGCCAAAAGAGAGAAATAATCTTGCTGGCATGGGACAACCAGACACCCACACTCCTGCTTCTTGAACTTGCTCACATTTTGCTGTAGGGGTTTTCCAAGATGGCCGCCGTCTTGTACCAGGTGGGTCCTTGCCCAGTTATGTTAGGGTCCTGAAGTCTTGCTGTTTGCCCTGCCTCTCTCAGTTCTGTGGCCTCTGTCTCTCCAGCGGCCATGGAGGAGGCCAGCACTGTGGAGGAAGGTGAAGTCACCTCGGGGATGCAGTCCTTGGCAGTGGAAGATGAGCCTGCCTCAGAGCTACCTCCGACCACCGAGGAACAAGATGGCGCACCCGGGGAGAGAGATGGGGAGCAGACGGCGAAGGGAGACGAATCGGCCGAGGAGGATTGGTGCGTCCCCTGCAGCGATGAGGAACTGGAGTCCCCAGACAGCTGGATGCCTCCCCCTGAGGAGATCCGGCGCCTCTATGAGCTCATTGCTGCCCAGGGGACCCTAGAGATCCAGACAGAGATCCTACCCCGGCGCAACCCTACCCCAGAGCCTGACAGCGAAGATGAGGATAAATCTGATGGGCAGCTGGAGAACCAGGAAGAAGAAGAGGAAGAGAAGTGAGAGTGCATGCATTTCTTTTTGCAAGGAGAGGGGTAATATTTGCCTTGAAAAGGGAGTTTGGGGAAGGATGCAAAATCTGAGGTGGTGGTGGTGGTGACAGGAAAGGAGGGAGGGGCTACAGGCTCTGGTGCTGGGCGGATTCCCATTTTTCTCTCTTCGCTGCAGGCCCCACGTGCCAACAGAGTTTGACTTTGATGATGAGCCTGCCTCCCCTAAGAGCTCCTTGATCAATCGTCGAAGAACTCCTGGTATGTTGAAAAGGAAAGCCACCCACCCACCCTGGCTGTATTGGGACCATTGGATTTCTCCCTAAACACACACACTTTCCAGAGAATGCTGGAGTCCCATTTGCAACCTCAGAATTTAGATCATGCTCTCATGCAGCCTGTTCTGGCTTACTTCTTTCACAATTCTGACACTCATCTCTCAAGGTAGGGAACCTTCCTCCCACTACAGTCGGGGACCATTGGCCCACCCACCCACCCATCCCCACCTCCAAAAGGTAGGGTCGCCTCTCCTTCCTGTAGTGCTATGAAAGTTTGGATCAGGCCTGCTGACATCCAACATGAGAAGGGCATTCACCTTTGAAGGCATAGAATAGGTGGCCAGGGATGATGGGAGCTGTAGTTCAGCATCATCTAGAGGGCCAAAGGTTCTCCACACCTGGTCTAGAACTGAGGGAGGAACATAGGAAAGGGATAATGGTATGGACAGGAAGACCTACATAGCATGCTTATTTTTTTATTGGATAAAATTTATACACCACTTGGTTAGAGAAAAAACTTCAAAGCTGTTTACAAAATACTTTAAAGTTCCTCAAAGAAGAGATGGGGAAACTTTAAACCTATGCAAAATGTAGGGACATGCAGACCCTCTTACTGCTGTGAAAACAGAGTGTAGATTAGGGAAGAACAATGGTTTCCTGGCACCTTGCATTTGAAGCCTACCTCTCATTAAAAAAAAAAAAAACCTGGACCCAACTTACACTTCCCACTGAGTCCACAGATCCTAAGTGGTGTTTATTTTATTTTCAGGGACCTCAGGTAAGAGCCAGAAGAGGGAGGCTCGCATGGACAAGGTGCTGTCAGATATGAAGCGGCACAAAGTCTTAGAGGAACAGATAATGAAGACGGGCCGAGACCTCTTTGACCTTGACTCAGATGACGTACCCACTCCAAAAAGGCCACCAGGTCTCTTCCTGCGCCAGCGCAAATACTGAGCTCAGTGGAGGCGACGGGACCTTTTTAAATCCTTTCAGGCCAAGCGGAACTGTGGACTCGTGGGTTCAATGCGAGGGGAAGGAAATTGCTGGACCCATTGCGTCAGACAATGTACTTTGGTTTGCATCTTGCACTGGCTGGCAGGAAGCACTTGCTTTGGGTTATTTGAGTGTAAATAAAAGCTAGTGAGTTTGTTTTTACTTGTTAAATTCTCGTTTTTGTTCTTACAACCTTAAGAGTTTGGTGAGGGTACAGAGTGTCTTCCCCACAGTGGTGCTCTGCTTTCAAAGGCCTTGGAGGGCCTTCAAAGCACAGGGCGCCTGCAGCAATAAATCTCCACCCCCTCACCTCTCTGCCCCACGCTTGGACCTGGAGGGGGGGGCAGGGGATTGTTCCTGAACTCATGCTGTCTTTAGGGATGTGAGGTCAGGGACAGCAACACCAGATAGTGCTGCTTGGAGGAGCTCCTGGTACATACACATTGTGACTATCAAGGCCAGCCAAAATTTGCGGACTGCTACCCAGGAAAGCAGGGACGTGGGTGGCACTGTGGTCTAAACCACTGAGCCTCTTGGGCTTGCCGATCAGAAGGTCGGCGGTTCGAATTCCTGTGACAGGGTGAGCTCCTGTTGCTTGGTCCCTGCTCCTGCCCACCTAGCAGTTCGAAAGCACGAAATGCAAGTAGATAAATAGGTACCGCTCCGCTGGGAAGGTAAACGGTGTTTCCGTACGCTGCTCTGGTTCGCCAGAAGCGGCTTAGTCATACTGGCCACATGGCCCAGAAGCTGTACGCTGCTCCCTCGGCCAGTAAAGCGAGATGAGCGCTGCAACCCCAGAGTCATCCGCGACTGGACCTAACGGCCGGGGGTCCCTTTACCTTTACCCAGGAAAGCAGCATGAGCAGGTGTGTGTGTGGCAAGCTGTTCTCTCTTCCCACCTCCTGTGGCAGGTGAGGACGCAATGACACTCTTGCTCCTGGAACTGTATGTACTGGGAAGGAAATGTCTTTGTTAGATGTTTTCTGGCAGGTGCAGAAAAAGCTTGTTCAGGAGGAACAGGGAAGAAAACTGGGTATGTCAGACTTCGACAGATCAATTCAAAGTCTCTTTATTTTTTAAAAAATGGGAATGCGATGTGATTTTTCTTTCTAATCCTGTAGCAGATTTTTGCCACTTTTTATTATTAAAAAAGAACGATTTTTTTAGAAGCTGGTATTGAAATCTAATAAGCATGCCCCAAGTCACTTACAATGCATGTTTACTTGGAAGTCTATCCATGTCCATAGAATCATAGAATTGTGAAGTTGGAAGGGATCCCAAGGGTCATCTAGTCCAACCCCCTGCAATGCAGGAATCTCAACTAAAGCATCCATGACAGATGGCCATCCAATCTCTGCTTTAAAAACCCCAGTGAACCTCCCGAGGGAGTCTGTTCCACTGTGAAACAGCTCTTACTGTCAGAAAGTTCTTGATGTTTAGTCGGAATCTCCTTTCTTGTAACTTGAAGCCATTGGCCGCCCAGAGTGGCTGGGGAGACCCAGCCAGATGGGCAGGGTACAAATAAAAAAATTATTATTATTATTGGTTCGAGTCCTACCCTCAGTGGGGTAAAGGCTGCATTCCTAACCCCACTTACGTGGGAGCAAGCCCCTCAAAGGGACTTACTTTTGAGTAGATATGGTTAGGATTGCAGCCCTCAAGTGTGTTTTGGGTTACAGCCACAGAAACCGGGTGGATGGGTTTTAAGCTGTCAAGACTGATTCCAAGTCGCAGCCGGCAAGATAGGGACGCAGGCAAAACATATGGATGTAAAAGGCAGGCAGAAGGACTTGTCTTCTTTTGTGTGTCAGTATTCTGGTCATGGTGGAGGCCTGCGCCAATAATTCTCTCCCCGCCCCTCCCATGCATACAGTCATACCCATTATTTTAATAACTCGCATGCAGATCTGCAGTGACATATTGCTCCCTCAGGCTATTGACGTCCTTGATCCAATTAGTAGACTTTTCCCAGACTGGATTTTGTCAAAGTTTCTGAGCAGTGACGTCTCAGTCTGAGGCATTTATTAAATGTCGGGGTGACAGCAATACTTCAGGCCACGGTTTGCTTCCTTCATGGCCTGTGGCTCTGCCACGCCTCACAACTCACATTGAGCCACTAGTAAAAAGGATTCTGATCCCCCCCACAGTAAAAAAAAAATTAGACAAGAGGCAGAGGGTTCTAATTATTTTATTGGGGTGCAGGTTAATTAGCAAGGCTTTTTTGGGATTAAATCCTGCCACACAAACGTCGCGGTAACAGATGCGGGGTGGGAATTAACAAATGATCACAGACAGGTGGAAATAGTGTTCACCTTGGCTTGCTTCTCTTCCCCACCCCACCCATTTCCAAAAAAAAACCTGGAGAAGTCCATGCTACTAAAATCAGGATTGTTGAACTTCAGTAGAACTCAGAGGCCTTCTGGTCCTGGACTGTAGACAGCAGCACTTGCCCTTGAATAACCCAACTCACAGGAGATAAGAACAGGCCACAAGGACCCGTCCAGATCAGTATCTACCACCAACAGAATGGCAAGAAGAGGAACCAATGTATATACCATGTCACAAAGGTCTGTAGAACAAGTGTTTTAGGTCACAGCATCACAGTGAGAGAGAGAAAATGAGCCCCCTACCATCTGTGATACATCCCTACGTAGGTTTTAGATCAGATGCAGGACTCCAAAGTTGGAAGTGGTTCAGTCTGCACAATGGTAAAATAAGAGTCTCCATTCCAAGGCAATATTGTGGGAGGCTTTGATGATTGTGAAGAGCAGCAAACACTATTGGTGGCATTATGGGGTTTTCCTCCCCTCTTGGCTACAATACCTGATCCTGAGCAGGCACCTACCGACCAGGGGCAAAGATATAGTCTAGCGCCTGTCGCTCAGGTCCTGCCACATTGGGGTGCCAGAGATCAACAATAAATATCACCCGTGGACCATCGGTGGGAGAACCTGCAACAAATATGGTTAGAGTTATCTTTTAGATGCAACCCTCAAATTATGAAAGATCCTTAATCTTGTGAGGGCATCACAACATCCTGACAAGGCAGCTCAGCTGCATAAATTCACACACTGCTGGTTGCCCATGGTGAGCAAAGATCAACCATAGGTGATCAGCCATCAATGTGTCAAGCAGGATGGCATTATGTCAGCTCCCTACTATTTTTAAAGAGGTTATATCTCTTTAAGGGAAGTCATATGGGTGAGCGGAGCAGGCAGTAAGGCAGGCCACCCCCTGACAAACGGATTGCCAAATCTGCAGTGACATGTTTCCCCTCCCATTTCACAGACTGGGAAACTGAGGCTGAGTGTATAATTCCCCCAGGCCCAACCCCTGCTATGATTTCTAAAACAAGGGTGGGGGGGAGCAAACTCAGTTCAATGCCCTAGGCCAGCGTTCCTCCATATACTTTGGACTACAACTCCCAGCATCCCTGATTATTGGCCATGCTGGCTGGAGCTGATAGGAGTTGTAGTTCAAAACATCTTGAGGGCATCAGATGTGTAGCCTTAGCCTGTAAAGCCCACTGTCTTACCATTGTGAGCTGTAGTATGCAGGAAGGAGTCATCTACTAGGAGGCAGTATCCTTCGGACCAGCACTGAGGCTCACCCCCCACCACCAACTCACAACCAGGAGGTACCTTCAGCCCTAGAAATGGAAGAAAGAGGTGGCTGTAACAAGGAAGCTTCCTAAGTTTGTATATTTATTCAGCAGATTTAGAGCTCACTTTTCGACTAGCATCTCAAAGCACTGAATAAAATTTAAGATATGTTTAAAAAGACCAAAAGCAACCACCAGATGTTCCTTCCAACAGGGCAGTTGCTGGATACTGGCTTTCTTTGGGTTGCGAAGGGGACGGCACTCTTATCCAAAGCAGGCCCTGCTGTTGCCTTTGCAGGCCCACCTCGCTGCTTTCTTCCTTCCCAGGAGGAAATGCTGCTTCTCTCTCGCCCCATCCCAATCCTGAAAGGTGTGGATAAAATGCTCGGATACAGAGCTCCTTCTAGAAAAGACTTCATGGTGGGTGGGTACGAGAGAAAGAAAGAGAGGATGGGCACAAAAAGCAAAGCACTTATATAATTTTGTTTGACAGTCTTGATCTGAGTCTTCGCGGGGAATTGGGGGCGTTGTCTGCCTGATTTTACTTGCAAATGACAGAGCAAGACGGAAATATGTGGGTGAGGCGTAACAGAAGGTTTCTGGGGAGGAGGGACGCCTAGGCTGCATTCACACGTCACAGAAGGCCAAACCATAGCTTAGGGCAAACAGAGGAGGAAATGGCAGCCATTTTGCTCCCTGTCCCCCACTGGCTTTTTCAGTTATCACAGCATGGCAAGTAAGCTTAGCGTGCTGTCCAAAGCCATGGACAGGGTGTCTCACGTTTAACCACGATTTGTAGCCAAGGTAGGCCCCACGGTTAGAGGTGGGGAGAGAAGAGACCTGAAGTATGATCCCGGGTTTGAACAACACAAACCTTGGCTGAGCTCATGTCTGGTCTGACACAAAAAAGTTCAGGGAAGAGCACAGCAGGTGCAAGATCCTGTTTCTTCTGTGACATATTAGGAAGCCAATATGTTTGTGCCACACTTAGGCTTACTATGACAGGCAAACCAGGCCATTACCGGAGATCAGAACGGGTGGGACAGGACTTGGTCTATTTATTTGTCTCAATCGTTATTCCTATGAGCCTTGCTTGTAAAACCCAATAAAACGTTATGGATGGATGGATGGAAGGAAGGAAGGAAGGAAGGAGGGAGGGAGCCTGGGGCAATGCAGGGCATACAAATTTGCCTTATGCATACCAGAGCTCTTTGAGAATATTGCATATTTTCAAATATACCTGAGAGCTAGAAACTTGCTTTTTAAAAATAAATAAATAGAAGACACTGAATGTCTGAACAGCTGTGTGATACCATTACATTTTCTTGTTGAAGGCAACTTCAGGTCTACTGTTATTCCACTTCCATATATCCAACTAATCTACCACTACTACATGCTTTACAATGGTTAATGTTTGAACCTAACAACTACCCTGCAAGACAGATGATTATTTCTGTTTACGTATGAGGAAATTAAAGTGAGGAAGCTGCCAGTGACTCGTCCAAAGTCACCAAAGTTTCCCAGACTGAAGGCCAACTCTTAACTGCTAGCCTCTAAAAAGGTCTTATGAGATTCCTTTGCCATAAAATGATTAGGGCTGTTGCTCTGTTTAAAGAAATATTGTTAATTAACTCTTATGAGCTTTAGCTGATTGATTGATGCATAAATCATACATTTCAGCATATAAAAACAACAGCTCTAAAGAGAAAGAAAGCATTTTTTGATTTCTAGAGGTGTCTTACGGCAGAGCCAAAATCTTACTGGAAGAAGCATTCCCACGCACAGGAAGAAATGCCTCTTCTATGATGCCACTTTCCACCTGCATGTTTTTTGGAAAGTCCTTGCATTATTCCAAACAATTTAACAGATTTTCTAGTTGGCCGATTGATCTAGGGCACCTTTTCAGTCAACTGAAATATTATTAGGCTGACTGATTACTCAACTATATATTGCAGCCCTAAAAATGACTCCTAAGGGGTGCTTCTTTCTGATGCTTATAAACAACAGAAGTCCTCTGCCTCCTGTTTAGGGACTCAAGAATTTCCAGCAAGTGGACAACGCATGCATGGTGGAAGACTCTGACCTTGCAAGCTTCCCCACACACTGAAGCCCCCATATCTTGCCCGCCTTGCTGTTCTTCCAGCATTTGCTCACCTAAATGGCATCGCACCCGGGTGTTGGTTGGCCCGTAGGTCCCGGGCAGCACAGTTCCAGGCTGCAAGACGCTGAAGCAAGCGTTTCCAAAGCGGTTGGCATTGATGAAGGTGCGCAGAGCACTGAGTGCCCGGTACGTCCACGGGCAGCTGCGACAGTTCTGTGCCACGCACTCCCCTTGCCGGTAGAGGTAATAGCTATGGCAGCCAGGGTTGGCATTGGCCGTCCACCCCCGCGGGGTTGGCGCTCCAGGCGCAAAGTCCCACGCGATGCCCTCGAACTCTCGCAAGATGGCTGGGAAGCTGAGTTCGAGGATCTCCACGTCGTGGCGCTGGGACTCACGGGGGAAGTAGGGGGCAGAAGGCAAGTCCGGGAGGTAGAAGGCGCTGGGCTTCTGGATCGCCAGGCGCTCGCCCAGCTGGTAATGGGCCTGGTCTCGGATGCCTTTGTGCAGCCGGTTCATGCCCGACCATGAGTAGCGCTTGGCGTAGTCTCGCAGGCTGCGATACAGGCGCTGGTTGGCAGCATCGCTCCCGAGGGCACGGCGAGGGCATCGCTCCTCCGTGGGCATGCCCTGCTGGTGAGAGGCGGGGGCAGTTTGCCCGCTCCCCACGCGGTAGCAGTACCAAACAAACAGCAAGGCCAGGGAGCCCAGCACGGCTATGGTGGGCTCTGGCCGGGGGCGCCAAGACGAAGTGTCAGGGAGGAGTGGCGAGAGAAGGCCGTGCAGACCCCAGTCGGCCATGATAGAGGGCATCTTCAGGTGGGCTTAGAGCACCCTATGAGCACAGGCAGCTCCTTGCAGCCTTCCCATTCTTCAACGTCTGACCCCTGCCCTATTGGCCGGGTGCCCCTTTAACCCCTTGCTCTTAACCAGGTGCACCTCATTCAGTATTTTGCTCGGCCGCCGCTACACAGACCTAGCCATTCCTCTGCCGCTTCGCTTTGTTTTCTGAGGGCGGCTGGCTTCAAGCCTCATTGACTCAGTCATTTCCACTGCTACATTCCTCATTTCCTCCTCCCGCCACCCCAGCCATTAAGGTCTTAGCTCTGTTTTGCTGTATTCTGGGCCAGTAAATCTCTCCACATTTCCTCTTCGCAGCCCACCCACAATATTTCTGGGCATCTATTTCCACCCATGTATTTACCCCCTCCTCATCCTCAACGCCCCCCCTTAATCGCTCCTCCCTATTTGAGCCTATTCCCCCAATATTCTTCTTCCTCCCTCCCCGCCTTTCATCCCCTCCATCCCTCTCTCACCCCCTCATCTCTACCTGACGGCTTGCAGTCCCTCCAGTCCTCTGATATTGCTGCCTGCTCTTCCAGCTTCCCCAGTCACTTGTGATCCCTCCTCTGATTTCCCCTCCGCCTCAGCCCGGTTCCCTGTGCAGCCTCTTCTATTGCTGTTTTCCTAATTCCTCCCCGTGCACGTAGGCTGCCGGAGACATCCGGGAAAACATTAGGGTGCCCCCCCTTCCCTTTCCCCGCGCACCCGCCGAGCACACCCATCCACCCGGCCCGGGATGCCTCCCTCCCTTTGACGTCTGTCTCCTTCCTCGTATCAGCACCAGGCCAGGCATCGCTGCGTAAAGAGACGCGCCCCCCCACTCCACCCCCGGGCTGATGCATCTATCTCGGCAATGGGCAACGGGGGGCCCTGTATCAACAGCCGCCGCCCCCCTCACTCCCGGCAGTGAGTGCATTACAGCACAAGGGGAAGGGAGCGAGGGTCCCTCCCTGAGTCCCACGGGGGCCACACGTGCACTGCAGAAGGCGCCCCAGCCAGGCGCAGGTTTGCAGTAAAAGGAGGGGGGCAGCGTCACTGCCCTGGGGCCGAGCTCATCAACGCCTCTCCCCCCCCCTCGCTGCAGCATGGGCTCGCCCACTGGGACCACCCCAGGAGATCATCCCTGCCCCGGGGCCGGTAGCAACCTCCTTCCCTAGCAACGGGCCTAGCAACCCCGCGCCTAGCAACTGCTCCTCCCTAGCATTCACCTTGACCTTCCCGGCGTCTCCATTGGTTTCCTTCCTCATTTCCTTCCTCACCCCATCCATGAACCGTGCCAAGACTTCTCTCCATAATCGATCATAAGACACAGCACACACACACACACAGACCAATTTAATGGCAATGCCCATCAACTTGGGGGTGGGGGCTGACAAATATTTTATTGAGGGGGCTGAACTTGGGACCTTGGCCCCAGCAGTTGGCTCCTACACCCATCACCCCTGACCACTCGCCATCCACTGGATGGGAGTTGGGAGTCCAACCCCATCTGGAGGGTCAGAGAGTTATTCCCTTTCCCTGCTTCATCAGTCCAGTAGAGCATGAGACTCTTAAACCCAGGGTCATGGGTTCGAGCCCCACATCGGGCAAAAGATTCCTGCATTGCAGGGGGTTTGGCTAGATGACCCTCCTGGTCATCTCTGCATTTCTATGCTCTCCAGGGATAAACTGCTCCACGAGCAACTGCCATATTTAGCCCCTTGCTGGCAGCTACTTCCTCAGCCGTTCCCATGGCAACCGACCCCCAAGGAAACTTCATGGACCACCCAACTCTAGAAAGCAGAGCCTGCCAAAAAAACTGCTTAAGTACTGTCTCCTCTGGTGGGCAGCAGCTCTCCAGGGCCTGAGGCAGAACTTCTTATGTCGCCTGCTACTGGAGATTTTTAGAGTGGTGGGCAGTTCAGAGTTGGCAGTTCATTATGCTTCTGGGGTTGTTCAGCTCCTTGAGGTGAAACAACAAGTGGAAACACACACACACACACACACACACACACACACACACACACACACACTAATGTACATAACGCCCAAGGCTGACGAGGATATTTTGTAACTCAAGAAGGTCCCACAAACACCCTCTCCCTGGGAATAAAGAAATGCAGTAATAATTAGCAAATAACAATTTGTGTCTTCTCAGAGCACCCAAAATCAGCTGCCTGGGGTGGAGACCTCATTCTGCCTAGTGGTAGGGCAACACAGTCCTGTGAGAAACCCCACAAATATGTTTTGCCTCTCTCTTGGAGTGCCCAATGGTATCTGCCAGGAAGCATATTTTTAAGGGGTACACTCAGCAGCACACACACACCCAACACACATAAAAACTTTAGCAAAAAACAAAAAACAAAAAAACACCTTAACGTCTTGTTCAGCGTTGGGAATCCATTTTCAGCTCAAGGGCCACATTCCCTTCTGGGGCCACATGGCAGTGGTGGGTGGGGCCAGAGGCAAAAGTGGAAAGACCAATATATGTGAAATTCATCTCCGTACAGTAGCCTAGCTTCTACACATGTCCACTCCTTTCTATCCTCAATCCAGCAAAGTAAGAGGCATTATCACAGTTCAAGGACGCATTCCAGCTAGGCAAAGCCACTCTGCAAGGTTGCAAAGCAAAGGCGGTAATGAATGTAGCCTGCAGAGAGGGTGCATGGCTGGGGAGGGCGCATGTGTGCCCCATGGAGAATACTGAGAGTCAAACAGAGAGCCATAGAAGGCTGCATTCAGCTCCCAGGCCTGAGGTTTCTCAGTCTTGTTCCAGTTCATACTCACCACCCCTCTATAAATCATCTTAAATATTTATTTATTCGTTTTATTTTATTTAAGGTTAAGGTAAAACCAGGACGCGGGTGGCGCTGTGGTCTAAACCACTGAGCCTCTTGGTCTTGCCAATCAGAAGGTCAGCAGTTCAAATCCCCGCAATGGAGTGAGCTCTTGTTGCTCTGTCCCAGCTCCTGCCCACCTGGCAGTTCGAAAGCATGCCAGTGCAAGTAGATAAATAGATACCACTGCAGCGGGAAGGTAAAAGGCGTTTCCGTGCGCTCTTGTTTCTGTCACAGTGTCCCGTTGCTCCAGAAGCGGTTTAGTCATGCTGGCCACATGACCCGGAAAGCTGTCTGTGGACAAACGCCAGTTCCCTCTGCCTGAAGCGAGATGAGTGCCATACCCCATAGTCGCCTTTGACTGGACTTAACCATCCAGGGGACATTTACCATTTTACCATTTATTTTATTTATACCCCATCTTTCCTCCTAAGGGGTCTCAGGGTGGCAATATATTCAGTAGGAGGTGATGAGAAGGCCCTCTGCCTGAGACTCTGGAAAACTGCTGCCAGTCGGAGTAAGCAATACTGCACTAGATGGGCAAATTGTTCTGATATAAAGCATTTTCCTATGCTCAACATTTGTTTGCAAAGGAACTCTTGTAGATTGCAAATGACTGGGGTGAGTGTGGGGGGGGGGTATGTGTTTAGGATGCACACTCACTTCTTGGTCCTCAGAACTGCCCCACATGATGAATAGACAACTTGCCCTATAATATTAATATTTATGATCTATTAGCACTTTAAATATGCATGGCACTCTTACAAACTACAGGAATGCTGCTGGTCCCTGTCCTGCAAAGCTTACAGTCTAAAACTTGACAACCAGGGCAGGGGGCAGGGTCAAGACAAGAAAGATGGAGATAAAGACAAAGAATATGTGTTCAGTTAGGTTACGCATGCTTCAGGTTCGTTCCAGAAGCCTAGGACTCACCCATCACTCCCTTTGGGTTGCATAGGGTAGGTGCAAGGGTGGTTGTGACAGACAGACAACATGTTTTTCAAATAAGCTTGTGTGTCATGGCTGATTTTCTCATTGAGAAACCCAAGGGTGATCCAGAACACAGCTTGAAAACTAGCAGAACAAGACCCTTGGCTTATTTCCTGCTGTCCAGCCCCCTCTCATATCGCAACCAAGCCCTGAAACTGCACATCCGTCATCCCTGGTATTGCCCTTAGCAACTTCCCTACCAGTCTCTGGTACCTATCTTAGCAACTGCCTGGCAACCACAGTGCCTCCCTTAGCAACCGCTCTCCCACTGCAACTCCCATAGCAACCATTGTGAGGGAAGATTAAGTTGAAGCAGCCAAGGAAGGGAGATCCCCCTCCTTTCTGCTGTTCCCCCCAACAGCCACCCCACCCTATTCGAATGTCTCTCCATCCCACATACCCCCCCACTAGTGCATAACTCCTCTTGGCCCCCACATCCATTCATGTCAGGAACTTCCACACACCCACCTTGATTCTCTCTCTCTCTCTCTTCCACAGTCTGTGATGAAAGGGGGCAGAGTTGTTGTTGTTGTTGTTGCTGCTGCTGCTGCTGCTTTTGCCTTGCTGAAGAGGTTTATGGGAGTGATATATTTGATGGCAGAGGTTGTTGGGAGGGGTACCCAGATATGGGTACAGGAGGTTGCGAATTAAGCAACATCTTATTTTGGGAGAAAGAGAGGTAAAATGAGCAGTTTACTAAAGGACAGGGATTAACTGTAACCCCCTGCTCTCAATAATTCTGGACCATTGCAAAAAAAAAATGAAAGGAAATAAAGGCAACATTGCTGAATACAGAGTGATGAGGTATATAAGGATCTGAGGACCATTAACTACATTTGTGAGAAATCTGAGGCCTGTAGTTTGCAAAAACCCATAGTGAGCTAAGATGCTGAAGGTGGCATAAAATACAGAGAAACTGATGTACTGAATAGATGCAAATCCAATGTCTCTGCCTGAATACCTGAGTTGAATTTGCAAGAACTTCATAAAAGCTGCTCTTCTTTTGCAAAATGGACTAAGCTACTTAGGCACCTTGTTGTGGTATGTTTTAAAGTGCTACCACCTGCATCTCTCAAAAGGAAGTACGGTATCTAAATGTGACCCATGTTTAGCGGACAGTCATATACCGGTAATAGTCAACATGGGTTGTTGTTTTTCTTCTTCTAAAATTCCAGCCCACTGCCTATTAAAGAAGCATAGTTTTGCCTTTGCATTTCCCCCCTCCCATGTATTTATGTTCACTCTCAAAGAAAAAGAGATCTGATTATCTGTAGGTATTATTTTGCAGATCCAAAGTTAAGGCCTCAGTGCTACTTGCAAACAAGCATTGCATTATCTTCATATTTTTTTTAAATAAAAAAGCCAGGTAGTTATTTTTCCTTCATTGCATTTGTAAGTCATATACCTATAGGCACCCTCTAGGGGTGGGAGTGGAGGATCTAGATTCCACATTCTGCAAAAGGCTACCCTAGGACCCAGAATAATCTGTAGCTACTGGCTGCATTTCTGTTGCAAATGCACAGGCTGCCATCCATTGCGTTTCATTGTCAAGGACAGAGAGAGCTAAAGAGAGAGAGAGGGAGGGAGAGAGAGAGAAAACAAGAGAGAGCGCTACTTGATTTGCCAAACGAATTGATAGGCACCCAAGGTTTTACTATTTTTTTTAAAAAGGGCAGATTACTGCATCCATCTGATCTCTCTTTTTTGGCAACTGAATCTGAATTGCTTTGGCGAGATTGGGAGGGGAGGGGGGGAACAATGTGCCATGGGTAATAAATGTACAGTCTCTGAAATAACAGGAATCTATATGTGACTTTTCAGATAGGGGTGTAGGTGGGCTTGTTCACAGGTTTTGCTGAAGGGTTTATAAGGTGTCATATGGGTTTGTGGAAAGACAGGAGGATCCACTTCATTCATCCTGCTGAGAAACCAGGGAGCCAGTGCCTTTTCATATGCAAAGAAATGCATCTCTGCATCCTGCATTTTCTCTGTTAAAGTGGGCTTAGGTAACTGCTATATTCAGTGGGCAAAAACCATACAAGAGACAGAGGGAGGCATTATTTGTCAAAGAGGCCTGGAACTGAAAATGAAAAGGTGTTACACTGCTTCACCTTTAAAATATGTATGTATATTTATCTAAAGGAAGGTGTCTATATGATTTATCTCTGTTTTTTTAACAAAAAAATAAGTGTTGTACGTTTGCAAAAGAACGACTAATGAGCAGCAAAAATATTTCCGAAATAGCCAACTGACTATTTCTGAAACACAAATCCTAGATTGCTTTTGAAAAGGAGAGGAAAAAAGAGGAAGGAAGAAAATAACACCGGAATAGCCATTGCAAGGGAATCTACTGCATTTTCATTTGCTAAGCAGGCTCCTGGCTCCACGGCTCCCTTGCCTGGTAGGAGAAGGAAATAGCTAGACTAGGTATTCTGCAGGTCTGAAGAAATCCAAAATGGGCTGTTCGGAAAAAGCAGCGTCCAAAATGCTGTTCCTTCTGCTGCTTAGCTCTGTGCCTCTTCTACAAGGTAAGGGGGCCGGCTTTGTCGGGAGAGGGGTTTGGGGGGGGTGTACCAAAACGGAATGGGCTTGTTGCATTTTGACAGTGTTTTGTACCAAAGGAAAGGGGATTGAAAATGCATCCTCATCTTCCCCACCCCCCCAGGGTGCAAATGGCAGGTGGGTATGTTGTGAACGCGGTGTTGCAGGCATATGAGCAATATTTCCAAACGCACCTTAAAAAAAACACCTGAAATATTTTTCTGCCTTGCATGGAAACACATGGATATTAAAAGAGCTTTGGGTATGAGATTGTGATGGGAGGGTACACGAAGGCTACCAGGGTTATTATAAGCGCTTGCAAAACGAAACGAGGGATGGAAAAATTGTTGCACAGAGCTGGGAGGTTCTGTCTGTGCCTCCTTGCAAAAAAAAGGGGGGTGATCCTCTTTGGGGTTTGTAGAGGTGGAATACAGAGATGGAGTAGCATGCATCAGTAGCAAACGAATGATAATCAAGGGTGTTCTAGGGGAAATGGACAGGGAAATATTCTGTTTAAAAAGATTACAAAATATAGGACAAAGGGGTCTATAAACTGCCTTTGCTTTTGATTATTAGTTTGCCCCCCGCAACATTGTAAAGGGGAGCACAGGCTTCAAGGGAACCAATTATTAATAACGGGGGAGGGGTGTCAGGTTGTTGCAGAACATTGCAAGTGAAGCAGAAATTTGGGGCTGACCCTTGATGGATATGAGTGCAGACAGGACATTTGGGGTTGGGAGTTGAGTTGAATTTTGAAACGCGGAGGTCAAAGAATTGGGGTACAAATACCGGTAGATGCTGATGTGTGTAAGAAAAAGGAAGAAAGTGGGGTGTTACATACAACACTGCAAAGAAAAACAGATTCAGGATTCCTGCATTGCTAAAAGGAGACATGATTTTTCATGCAACGTAGAAACAAAACAGGTTTATAGGGTCCCTCTTAATAAAAATGGATCTCTTTGTAAAATCAGAAAAGGGGGTGCCCAAACATAGGGATTGTGTTTCTTCTTCATTGTCATTCAGTTCTGGGGTGTACAGCATGCAGGGTTGTAAAGAGCTGAATAGATTTGGGGAACTGTATGGCATAATGGAAAAGGGGGGGGGGCAGGCTTGCTTGGGCAATGCATTTCCAAACAGGATCAGCGATCATGCAGCTTTGCAATGCAGTTAAGATGGGGAAGAAGCTCAGTGTTGCTGGTCATATGTGGGGTGCTCAGCTGGGGCAGCAGGCTGCTGCATTTTCAAGGCCTTAAAGTACCATGGCAGCAAGAAAACTAGATGTGGGTAGGCAGAAGGGTTGTGAGGCAGAATGGTGAAAGATGAGGCTAGGCCCAGGACTCCATGAAGGTTGGGGTTATTATTGATGCACTGCAGGAACTAAGGATTCGGGAAGCATAGATTTTTCCATTTGGGTGCGGAGACTAGATGTTTATCTGGATTCCAGTTAACCGTGTTCCTTCCTATACTGTACTATCTTGAAATCACAGGTGTCACCCACCTTCGTTGATTTTTTTTTTTTTTTAATGGCAGGGGGAGGTTATATGTGAGCAATCACTCACTTAGGAGATGCTGAGTGTGTGATGTGCCACCAAATTAATGTGGCCTTCCACAGAAGGTTATCTTTTCCTGTCTTAACAACCGTTCTCTTTCCCACCCCAGAGGCAGCTGCTTTTTGATTTTTGACATCTGTCTCGATGAGGGGGTGGCTGGCTGGCTAGGAGTGGCTGACGGATCCCTAAATGGGATGGGCGAGGCAAGACTTCCCACTCTGTGGGGGTCTCTCTGCCACTTTACTGTGGGGTGGCGAATGACTGGGCCCACAAGGCCTGCCAGGCAGCTGGCCTTCTTAATGGAGCGAGTTCAGAGCAATTAATGGCTCGCCAGCAGCTGCCAGGATCTCACATGCTGTCAGATGCCTACGGCGGTGGCGGCTGTCACTGCCGAACTTGTCACATCAAGGCAGCAAGAGTGATGTGCGGGGCTCATCATTCAAGGCCCTTCAGCCCGTGATCCGCAAACCCCCCTGCTATCCCATCCCTGAGCTGCCTCTTAGTGCCTGCCAACCACCTTTCAATCAGCACCCTGCGTCCTAGCCACAGGCTCTTTCCCCTTCTATTTTCCCAGCACCAAGGCCAAACTTAATGTGTAAAATATGGAGCTAAATGACGCAGCCTTCTGCAGTAAAATGGGAGGAGGGAGGCAGACAGGCAGGCAGGCATTCACAAGAGCACTTAACACACATTAGTTACCTCCCAGTTTGCATTTTAGCTACCGCTTTACTCTCACAAGATCACGTCTCTACAATTCACTTGCCTTCTTACCACACTTCAGCTGCGCAGTTTGCCGACAGTGCCACTTTATCACAGATAAATTACTCCACCTTAAACACACACTAATCACCCATTTTGTTCACAAGGCCTAACTTCTAAATGAACGGCCCTCTTCATCTTTTTTTAACCAGTATGTTCATCCAACCAGCACTGATAAAAACAATAAGAGTTCTTCCAATAAGAGTTCGTTCAGTAGATTTAGACTCTCTAAATGGTTATGAAAACACCCCTGCTTGAATTTGGAACAGGACACATAGGATTATAGAAACAGACTGAATCAGCGAGGGGGAAATACCTCATTTTTACCACACTTAAAGAAAAGTGTCGTTTGGGCTGCAATCCTAGAACACTTCTCTATTTTAGTGAGTAAGCCCCATTGAACAGTATGTTAATGACCGCACAAAACAATTATTTTTGTCTGGATTAATTAACAGCTGAGAAAGCAAGATAACCAGGGTGGGTGGGGAGGCAGGACTAAGAAATATTTCCACTTTTTTTTAATGGGCCAGCATCAAATTATTAGCGTGCTCTCATACAGAACAAAGGCTTCAGAAGTCTTTCCAGGATGAGGGGCCAGTGTGAAGACCCCTGGTTCCTGTATCAAACACAGATGCATGGGAAGTCTGAGAACTGGAATTTATTTCCGTTTGGGGCAATAAGCAGGCATGTGGCCCAGTGCTCCAGTTAGGGAAGGGAAGTTTGTGTGGAGGGACCCTTCACAGTATATAAGAACCACCTCTGTTTTAGCCAAAGCATCACCCTCCTGTAGCTTTCTAAAAACCCCAAAAGGAGTCTACACAAATGCTAAGAGGACTAGGGGTACCTCTTCTCCCTCAAGTTAAAACACTGGGGAGGTGGCCTAACGTTATAACAGAAGTGGTGGCCAATGTTATGCATGCCTTTTGCCCCACCGCCAAGCCAAGGCCATATTTCAGGGATGGACAGTTGACCTATGGGTGGGAGTGGCTGGGCTTCCATCACCACCGATCAGTGGCCAAGTGACTTCTTCCTTCTCAGCCAACCTTGTGCCCATTCAGACCCACCTCTTCCTCCTTCCTAGACAAGGACAAGGGGCATGACTTTGAACGGAGGCAGATTGTCAGGCCTAAATCTGTACTGCCACAAGGCCTGCAGCCATTTCCATACCCCGCCAGGCAGGCCTTGCTAAAATTATGAAGCCTCGTTTTAGTCAAGTAGCCTATTGCCAAGTCCAGTATGTGGCCAGGCCACACTGCTTCCTCTCTCCTACTCAGGGTAGACCCAATGAATTGAAGGAACCTAAGTTGGTCATGTCTACTAACGTCAATGGGTCTACTCTGAGCAGGACTAGCATTGGCTGCAACCCACTGTGCAGGGCACATGGACCTGGTAGGGTTAGTTTTGTTCTGTGCTGAGGGACATAAGGAGGACAAAGCAGGATCTGGATTGTGGTGGACGGAGATGTGGAGGCCTGTATTGTTTGTTGACTTCTTCATTTATTGTATGTCCTCCCCAGTCTTCCTCTGGGGAAGCTCAAAAGCTGATAGGTTTCCATTCACCCTTCCTTCACTGCAGGCCTGCCCCTCTGGGAAAATGATGATGTGGTCCCGGCTACCCCTTCCCCGCAGCTGGAGGCCCTGTCATCGGAGGCCATGGGTGGACCCAAGGAGGAGGAACTGGGGGTCTCAGCTGAGGTGAGGGGGTCCTCACCCCCCAGCCCCGAAGGCCTCTCTGAGTTGCTGCAGGGGGCACTGCTGAGGAAGGAGTTTCTGGGGGGCGAGTTGATGGAGGAGCCCATCCCTGGTGAGAAAAATAAATAAATAAACTTGAAGGAGGGTGGGAGAGGAAGGGGGAGGTAATGGTGCCCTCTTTGGGCATGGCTGAAGTAAAATGGGGTGATTTGTGTGGGAAAGTGTGGCTGGAGGACTATGGATAAAGAAGGTTTGATTATTAACTGGAATAAACATTCCAGTTTGGTAAATATTGGTAATAAATACAGTGGCAGCTGGTCCATTGGGGCGTTGGGGCACAGACCCACGAACCTCAGCCTTCTTACTTAACAACCAGTCAAAAGGGTGTGTGGCTGTGCCTGTCATTTGCTCTAGCGCCACCTACTGCTGGCCTCCCAGCCTTCTGCCCTACCAGTCCCATTGAGCACCAGCCACCAACTATTTCTAATAGATAGTCATTGGTTTACTGCCAGAAAAGCGGTATGCATTTTGCAGAGTGGCTATTGGAAGGGTGTGGTGGGGGGCTACAAATGTACGTGTTTCCCTGTCATCCGTTCTGATTTCCCTTCCCCTGTTCTTTCCTTCTCTCCCACCATCGCCATTGTGCTGTCCTAGGAGGTAGCCCTTCCACGCTGCCCCCATTCCACCCTCCTGTCCAGCACTTGGATGGTGGGATGGTCCCCGAAGCCTCTGAAGCTGCAGCCACAGGTCCTTCCCCTTTGACCACTGCTGCACCGCCCACTGGCTTCCTCCTTACGACCCCTCCGGCTTCCACAGCGGCTGCTCCCCCCCGCCTCCCGCCTCCACCCGATGAGACCGGGTCTGCCGGCCAACACATCTCGGCCACGACCACGGCCTTCATCCCTGAAGGCGACGAGGAGACCACTACCACACTTATCACAACGACAACCATCACGACGGTGCACACGCCAGGTGAGGGATGAGGATGTGGGGTGTGGACAGATTCCAGAGTCAGTGGACTTGCTTGAAAGTGTGCTTCCTTAAGGCAGCGTGAAGCCATTTTGATTTTCATTGTTTGTGTCTTCCTTCCCAAGTACTGTGCAACAACAACATCACTGACGTGGAAGGCTACGTGGAATCTCCGGACTATGCAGGTGCTACTTTCTATGGGGGCCTGGATTGCACCTACACAATCTCTGTTTATATGGGCTACGGGATAGAAGTGCAGGTAAGCTACAAGAAAAAGCGCTAGTCTGAAGTTGAGAGATGTTCGCTGTTCGTTGTTCTAAATGTTTTTATAAGAGGATGAGCAGGTAGCATAAAACTTGGCCTTTTCTGGTTACCTTTGGTTTTTGTCCTTCAGATTTGTCTCATTTTTCTGTCTGCAAGACAAATAGAAAAATCTCCTTCTTTGCTGCTTCTAGGTGTTGGAGACGTGAAAATACTTTCTCTCAACGTAGGGATGCTGACTGTGACTGAAATTTATTTGCTTCCTTCAGAGAAATAACAACATCTTGCGTTACAGTCTTTCTCGCAAATAGGTTTACATTTTGTGTCCCCAGTCAAAATTCTCAGGTCTTAGAGGAAAATAATGGTGTTCTTAAATTTTAATTCTCAGACAAAAAGTTGTGGTTGTGTTTGGAGGGTGGGTAAGCTTAGACGTGTCATTGTAAATCATTTGTTCTGGGTTTCAGTCCAAGAGAGGGAGAGCTCCTTTTTCTTCCATTCTTTGTCCTGACTGTCCACCTTCCACCCCCAGGTGCAGAGTCTAAACCTATCCAAGGAAGATTCGCTGACCGTAGAGGGCCTGGGAGGGGAGAAGCCTGTTGTCTTGGCCAATGAGTCCCTGATGGTTGAGGGGCAGGTGATCCGCAGCCCAACCAATCAGGTGTTGATCCACTTTCAGAGCTACCACACCACCACCCCTGGAATCTTCAAATTTCACTACCAAGGTAAGAAATGGACATTTTAGTCACCCCTTGAAATATGTGAAGGAGCAATTTGCCAACTGTGTTTAAAGTAAGTGGTTTTTAACACTTTAAAAACAGGTCAGTGGTTTTGTGAAGTTTTGAAGTGACTTGTTTGGACCAGGCTATAGGCTATAAGACATGCCACCCTGACCTTCTTTAGGAGGAAGGGCAGGATTTACCGGTAAATCAAACAAATAATAAAATCAGACCTGTTGGGAACCAATCCTCAGTTGGAGTAACTCGGGACCAAACTGGATCTTACAAGGTAGTAGAAGTGAGAGAAAGGTTCTTGGGGAGTGAAACTACTGCAGACAGTAACCGGTGGACACAATATAATTCAGCCAAAGTGTAGAATATCATTAGTCCCTGACAATGAAGAATGTGAAAATGTGGTATTTAACTATGCTGTTAAGCCTAAGTTGACTAAGAGTGACTAAGAATGATGACAAAGAAATAGTAGACTTTTGTTAGGTTGGGAAACCATGGCTTGAATACTGGCAGAGTAAAGCACACCTCTCTACAGAGATATCTCATTTATTAATATGTTGCAAGAGCATGTTTGGATGTAATCCATTTGTTACATGATTTGTTTTTGTCATTAGTATGGGATTTTTAATGTCTGTGTACAGTGTTAACAATAACAACAAGTGATGGGGCAGACTCAGGTTTAAACAAATGGGTCTGCTCCCATTTGGGTCTAGTTTGAGCCACGTTATTATCCGATCTAAGAGTCACAGGAGCAGGGTCGGAGTGCTCTGCAAGACCTGAGAGAAATCCTAGAGATGGTACACGGTCCAAGCTTGAGAGTTAGAGATTGAGGAGCCAAGAACAGAAGAAGGATCTCTGGGACTTGGGCAACAACTTGGAGAGGACCTAAACTGTTTATTTGGGCTGCCTCTGCAGATGCCTGAAACAAAAATGTTGTGGTTCACCATGTGATCAACATCATCTCTTTCCTTTACGTTGCAATATGGCCTGACAATCCAAGAAACCTGGATCAGTGATTTGGATTGGAGCCTATGGTTTACCAGTTGCTGGAAACCATGGGAGGCAAAAGTGCTGTTGTGATCAGGTCCTCCTTGCCGGCTTCCCATAGGCATCTGGTTGACCACGATGCGACTAGGATGCTGGAATAGGCGACTGGCCGGATCCTGCATGGCTCCTCTTGCATTCTCATTATGCCTGCCAGTTACAAATCCTTGGCTGCGTTATTAGCTTCTCCACCAACAGATGGGGCTGCAGACTTTTATCCTTCTTCAGCTGCTGTCCTTTATGTTACCATATTGTTGTTTTTTTGATGGAGTTTCAGCCAAGATTTATGTTTCTCGTTTCCGTAACTAAGAATCAGTGCCCTTCCACCACACACTCATCTATGGAAGTAGAGGTTTGGGTGGGAACTTGTGAGAAACATGCAAATATCAATTTTGTTTGTAAAGCTAAGTTTCCAGCCCTCGTGTTTATGGAAATAAACCTGAAAAATGTGTTAGCAGAAAGGGTTAAAAGCAAGGAGCACAGAGTATAGCCAAATGTGGGGTTTTTTTTAACTCTCTCAATTTTATAATGCTTATATTAAAACATTTCAACTGACTGCCAAGCAGCATACAATTTCACAATAAAAACATTGTAGCAAAAAGTGAAATGTGCTGATCAGCTGTCATCCAGCACCTTCAGAAAAAAATGTATGCAAATTCAGCCTTGATTTTGATGGAAGTCATTAAATCAGTCGCTGAATGCTGCAAATTCCCCCCTCCTCGATCCTTCCCAGTTCTCATTCTTTTGGCCTCGGGCCATGTGCTTCTTTTTGACGCCGCATTCCTTTGCTGCCCCCACCCTGTCCCCCAATTCTAGCTTTCCTCCTGAGCTGCGGCTTCCCCAGCCGACCTGAGAATGGCGATGTCATGGTGACTGACCTCCACCCAGGTGGTTCTGCCACTTTTAAGTGCGAGTCAGGCTTCCACCTGCGAGGGGAAGAAACGCTCATCTGCCTCAACGTCAGCCGCCCTCGCTGGAGCGGCACGAGCCCTGCGTGTGTGGGTGAGTGAGTGGCCAAAGCAATGTGGGGTTGTGGCTCATTTGGCCAAGGGAAATTGCCAAGGGTTGCGGGTTCGATCCCCGTATGGGCCAGCTGCATATTCTTGCATTGCACGGGGTTGGATGAGATGATCCTCTGGCTCCCTTTCTACAACTCTATGATTCTAGAATGGAACAGGGTAACCTTGGGGAAAGGCAGAAGTGGGGTAGACTACTGACCAAAGAAAGGTCTTTTGGTACATCGTTCAGCCCGGACACTGAGGTCCTCCTCAGAGGGCCTTCTCGGCAGTGTTGCCCACCCTGTGGAACGCCCTCCCATCAGATGTCAAGGAAATAAAGAACTACAGTGGTACCTTGGGTTCTCAAACTTAATCCATTCCAGAAGTCCGTTCCAAAACCAAAGTGTTCCAAAACCAAGGCGCACTTTCCCATAGAAAGTAATGCAAAATGGATCAATCCGTTCCAGACTTTTAAAAACAACCCCTGAAACAGCAATTTAACATGGATTTTACTATCTAACGAGACCATTGATCCATAAAATGAAAGCAATAAACAATGTACGGCAGTCACACAATCAGTCAGTAGCTGAACTGGGTTCCACACAGTCACAAAAACAAAAAAAGCTGCAAAAACAAAAACGCAAAATAAATTGCAAAAACAGACAGACCTCAGCGTAACACTCAAAACGGAAGTGTGGCACTCAAAACAGAAGCACAACACTCAAAATGGAGCAAGTTCGGCTTCTGAAAAAAATTCGCAGACTGGAACATTTACTTCCGGGTTTGCAGTGTTTGGGTTCCAAGTTGTTTGAGTACCAAGGCGTTTGAGAACAAAGGTACCACTATCTGACTTTTAGAAGACATCTGAAGGCAGCCCTGTTTAGGGAAGATTTTTATGTTTGATCTTTTATCGCTATTATTATTATTATTATTATTATTATTCTGCTGGAAGCTGCCCAGAGTGGCTGGGGAAACCCAGCCAGATGGGTGAGGTATAAATAATAAATTATTATTATTATTATTATTATTATTATTATTATTATTATTATACTTTGGCCAAGCAAGTTAGATGTGACACTCTTTCTTGTGTTTCATAATTCATAACACAGAGAAGAATCTTGTGACTGTTTAATAGGGCTTTATAAAAGGATAAGTGGTACAGAAAGGAAATAAATAGAAAAGATTATCTCTTTCTCAAAACAGTGGAAGTCAAGGTTGTTCAGTGAGTTGATCATTAGGTTTTGGGATATATCACACTGCTATTACTAATATAGCAATATCTGGCCTTTGTCCCCCGCTAGCTTCCTGTGGAGGGACAGTCCACAATGCCACTCGTGGGCGCATTGTGGCTCCTGAGGCTCCTGGGGGGCCTCACGGCCGGAACCTCACCTGCCGCTGGTTGGTGGAGGCGCCCGAAGGCCAGAGGCTTCACCTGCACTTTGAGAGAGTGGCCCTGGACGAAGACAACGACAAGTGAGGAAATATCGATGCACGGGCGCTGCAGGAGAAGGAGATGAGGGTGGCGGAGAGGTAGAAAAGCCGACAGGGAGCAGAGAGGAAGTATTTGCAGGTGGAGGGGAGAACGGGGCAGAGGAGAGAAAGGACAAGAAGTGGTTGAGGGGAGGAGTGAGCAGATGATGGCGAGGAAAGGAGACATCAAGGGAAGGAAATGTGGGAACAGGGAGAGTAGGAGAAGGTAAGCACATCAGAGAAGATGTTGGTTCAACTAATTAAGGGGAGCTGGATAGAAGCAGTGGGAGGCAGAGGTTTGGAGCAGTCCTCTTAAGTTAGATTGAAGCTCTCATGAGCTTTGAGGTGAAAGAATACAGTGCTTTGAGGAGGAGCAGGCCCAGTCACGCAGGGTTTTCCCCCCTGCTCTCCAGACTGATGATCCGCAGTGGGAGCAGCGCCTTTTCCCCGATCATCTACGACTCGGATATGGACGATGTCCCAGAACGGGGGTTGCTGAGCGATGCCCAGTCTCTCATTGTGGAGCTCACCAGTGAGGGCCCAGCCACACCTCTCATCCTTAGCCTGCGCTATGAAGGTGAGAACAGAAACCTCCCCACTTAGGTGCCCTCAGAAATGGCAGGCAGGCCAGCGTGGAAACCGGCATCTGGTATTGGTTGCTTCTGATTTGTAATTCTGTATGACCGATTAAATCGCAGTAAGTATAATCAAGTGTATGTATTCATCACCGTAGAAACTATTGTCTTGGAGCCAATCCAGAATATTGCATTTAGTGGACTCATAAGGTAAAGGTAAAGGAACCCTGACAGTTAAGTCCAGTCGTGAACGACTCTGGGGTTGTGGCGCTCATCTCGCTTTACTGGCCGAGGGAGCCGGCGTACAGCTTCCGGGTCATGTGGCCAGCATGACTAAGCTGCTTCTGGCGAACCAGAGCAGCGCATGGAAACGCCGTTTACCTTCCCGCCGGAGCGGTACCTATTAATCTACTTGCACTTTGATGTGCTTTCAAACTGCTAGGTTGGCAGGAGCAGGGACCGAGCAACGGCAGCTCACCCTGTCGCGGGGATTTGAACCGCCGACCTTCCGATCGGCAAGCCCTAGGCTCAGTGGTTTAGACCACAGCGCTAACCGCATCCCTACAGCGCCACCCGTGTTCCTCATATAATCCTATAAATACATATTATATTAGAATTTTGGAGAATGGCTTAATCTGCAAATAGCAACAGGGTCCTAACATTTGAAGGTTGTCTTAGTAAGTCCAATTATGATTTAACTTTTTGGGTATAAGTTAAGGTTACCAGATTTTTTTCAATGAATCTGGGGACACTTTTCAACTTCCTACTAAATAGATGGATTTTGTCAGAGGAGTGATTTATAAATCCAGGGACTGTCCGCGGGAAATAGGGACGTCTGGTAACCTTAATATAAGTGTGGCACTGCAGCAAAGTATTGCAGACTGAAGTACTTCTGCTCAGGGTTGCAAAAACTCAATTCTTTCCTACCTGTTTTGCCTTTTTTTTCTCAACTGTGAGTCAGCAATTCATTCTCACTGAACATGCTCAGTCCTCATTAGGCTATTTTGTTTAGGGTTGTTGTTGTTTTTCTTCCCATTTTCTGGCAACCAGAATCGGTCGGTGCTGGTACAGTTGAATGTCACATACTGATTTGAACTAACCATCACCAAGGCCTTTGCCTGCAGATTCCTAGTCAGCAATTGATGTATGGCTACTGCCATCTACTGGCTAGCACTGATACAGCAAAGGGAGGGTCCAGAAATTGGTTATGCACCTGGGAAACTTTCCTGACTCTCTTTCTCCTTCTCCTGGCAGCTTTTGATGAAGACCGTTGTTATGAACCATTCCTGGCACATGGAAATTTCAGCACATCAGACCCACTGTATCGCATGGGGACTGTGGTTGAATTTGCCTGCAGTGCCGGATACATGCTTGAACAGGGGCCTTCTGCCATCGAGTGCATTGATTCAAGAGACCCCCGCTGGAATGAGAGCGAACCCACCTGCAAAGGTAATCTCTCAGCCTACTCAGCCGTGCCAACTCTTTCCTGTTTGTTCTTGAATTTCTTTATAACTCTGCCTTATGAATGTGTACAAGTGATTAGCGCATCAAGATTCATTTTTTTCTGTTGTGTTTAGCAGTTCACATAACTGCTTAGGGACATGGGCAAGACAAAAGGGGGCAGGGGTGTGGGTGAGAATGATTGGAAGGAGATTTAAGTCACGAGAGATTGCGCTGGTGGCACCAGGAAAAGAAAAAAGCAATTCTGGGAAGACAGAAGGGGCAAAGTCTATTTATAGGTGAGTGAGTTGGGTCCAACATGTTAAGATCTCTGAAAGAAAAAAATAACAGTATTTGTTAATAATGGGTCCATAAATCAGGAGGGTCCATAAATCATCTCCTTGTTGGGATGGGGGCCCCCCTGCTTGCCCTTGGTGCAGCCCTTGTCTTTATGAAGCCTGAAAACCAAATGGAAAAATGGCAGTCCCCACTCGCCAAGCAAGGCCAGGTAATTTGGAACCCCACTGTTGAAGAAGGATTTAGACAGAGAAAATTTCTCCTCAGACTGAAGCCTCCTATTCTACAGGTTGGCCCAGGAAAACGTAATACATTTTCAAGTTAATGAGTGTATTTAATGCTAATCCTACAGGCACTTATCTGTCCACAGGCGCCATTGGAATGAATGGGACTTGCTTCCAAGCAAACACATTTTTTAAAAAATGTATTTTTATTGAATTTTATTTTAAAAATTTGACAAAACATCCATCTTACATATATAAAGACCACTTGGCCATCTTGGCCTGAGACTTCCCTCCTCCTCAGCTAATGGTTTTCCTAATTATGCTCTGATATTGCATGTTGTTGTTGTTATTACCCTTAAATCCAAATCTTAAATACAACATTTCAACATCATATTGATAATAATTGATATCTCTAACCTCTAACCTCTAACCTAATAATTGATATCTCTAACCTCAAATACAATGTAAATTTATTCCAGTCTTTCAGAAAGGTCTGGTCCTGCTGGTTCCGAATTTTCCCGGTTAGTTTCGCCAACTCTGCATAGTCCATTAACTTCATCTGCCACTCTTCTTTTGTTGGGATCTCTTCCTGTTTCCATTTTTGGGCCAATAATATTCTTGCTGCAGTTGTTGCATACAAAATCAATGTTTTATCTTGCTTATGTATTTCTCTACCTACAATACCCAACAGGAAGGCTTCTTTATAAATGTATATAAATGTATATTTCAACATTTTTAAAAGTTCATTATGTATCATTTCCCAGAAAGCCTTCACTTTCTTACAAACCCACCACGTATGGTAGAAGGTACCCTCTTTTTCTTTACATTTCCAGCATTGGTTATTTAGGGTAATTTCAATTCACAGAGTAGACTTTTAGTTTTGCACAGCTGGTTGGTGTTTCGGCCTACAACGTGACACTTCATGATAGACTTCAGGTCTCGTTTGATATGCTTGCAGTGTCAGAAGTGGTGTAGAGTCGCAGTCTTCAGGGCAATGAGGTCTGGGGCCTGGGTTTATCTTCCTACAATTCCACAGAAGGTTCTAGTTTAAAACTGGCTTAGGTTGGCAGTGCCGATGCACCTTCTGGCTCAACATGTGGCATCTTCCTGACTATTGTGTTATTTCCCCCTCCAGCCTTATGTGGCGGGGAGCTCTCTGAGTCAACAGGCGTCGTCCTTTCCCCTGATTGGCCCCAGTCCTATGGGAAAGGCCAGGACTGCGTCTGGGGCATCCGGGTGCAAGAGGAGAAGCGAGTGCTGCTGGACATCGAGATGTAGGTGCCACCTTCCGCCGTCACCATCAGCACCACCACCCCTTTTGGGGGGCGGATCCCCATGATTCAGGCATCGACATCCCACATTGTCCTCACATGGTCTTCCGAAACCACCATCCATCATTAGATTGATTGTTCAAGTCATTCATCTCACCCATTTAATATGGTAAGGTCCTTGCATAAGATTTGGAGGTGTCTCATCTGACAAAATAGGGTGCCTTTTGTGACACAGGCAGTGCCTGATCAAACCAGACTCTATGGCAAGTTCTTGGTATTTTTAGGAGCAAATTTCTACATTTTAGGAGGAGGGTGTTGAAGGGAAGTGGTGTTCTTAATCATCAACACAAGCAGGAAAATTATTTAAACAATAATTATGCTGCTGGTCCTGGTGATTTTTTTTTTGCCACTGGCACTGTACTAGGACTTGATGGGAAATGGCAATGACAAGGTCTTTTCCCCCATGAAGTTTGCTGTCATGATTAAGATATATAGGAGTAAAGCGATGAGAGAAAATAATCGCTTGGTTTAAATGTTGCAAAAAAGGAAGGTTATTTATTTATAATTCCATTTTTAATCCTATCTTTTCCCCCAAACCCACATAAAAATCTGGAGGCCTGGGGAAGTGGATCAACCCTCACACCAAGCAGAAAAAACAACAGCAACCCCTATGTATGCAGTTACAAGTCACATAGTGATGAAATAACTATGTACACCCATTCTTTTTTTTAAAAAAACAACAACCTCACAATAGTTTGAACACTGTCTCTGAACAGGAAGAAACCACAGTGAAGTAGTTATTTATATTGAAAAAGAATAGCTCTCTGTCTGACTGGGTTCTGCTATCCCTTAGCCTGATGGTTGCCACACTGCTTTTGCAAATGCACTCTCAAGTACTCGCTTTGAGGTTACCTGATTGAACATCTCCACATTGTAAAGCATGTCCCTGTTTCCGCATGCTAAAAGCAAACTTCCTTTAAAGAACCTCATTTTCCTTAATGGTCCTAGAAAGCCTGTGGTTCTCTAACCATCCATCCATCCATTTATTCACCTGTCTATGCATCCTTCCATTAGTCTGGAAGAGAGAAATGTTGGAGCAGGTTAAGCGACCTAATCCTGCCACTTTGCTCTTCCTCTTTCCTTTTTAACGATGGTTCCTGTTTGTGTGTCTCTCTTCCTCTCCACCCCAATTCTCCTTCTAGCCTCAACATCCGCAAATCCGATGTGCTGACCATCTTTGACGGGGGGGACCTGACAGCCCGGATCCTTGGCCAGTACTTGGGTCCCCACCCCCGCTTCAGCCTTTATTCTTCAGGCCCAGCTGTCACCCTCCAGTTTCAGTCGGATCCTGGGGACCCCCTTTTTGGCCTCAGCCAGGGATTCCTGGTGCGGTACAAGGGTATGAGAAAGGAGCCCTGAGCGATGGGTGGGAAATGATGGAAACGCCATTTATGACACATCCTGCAAAGATAGTCCATCATGCCAGACCCCAAAGTCGTTTGGAAACTTCATAGGGGATCACGGCGGGGTGGGGTGGGGAGGATGTTCTCATATGCTCTGCTTGTTTGAGATTCCCCACGGAAAAAGAAAGGAAGGCCGACAGAGCAGGCTGGGAGGAGGGAGAAGAAAAGCATAGGGAAGAAGAAGGGACAATTTTTGCCCATTTTTAGTTTTGGGGAGAGATAGATTGGGAAAACGTGGTTATCCCACTTCTGACACCAATCCTGCTTCCATTCCAGCCTGGATTGCTACATAGATTTTAAATACCCAATGTAGGTTCAAATTTTGTTATCTTGACAGTGTTATTGCAGGGGTCTTTTCCTGTGAGACAATCATTAACCAGAAGAACAAGATATTCTATAACGTTTGCTTCTCTCTCTCTCTCTCTCTCTCTCTCTCTCTCTCTCTCACACACACACACACACACACACACACACTCCCCTTGCTGTCCGTATCAAGTCATTCTATTTGTCCATGGAACAATGGACTTCGCTCACCAAACAGAAAGGCCCATAGCGTTGTGTGCAGAATCCCTGAACTGGGATTTCCCTTCAGCTTGTTGCCTTCTCACTATTATCCTAGGAGAGTTGTTTGGGAGGACGGGCCTGTGGGACTCCCCGCATACCATGGGAAATTGGGAGAAGGAGAAGCATAGGTGGCGGTGGTGGGGAACATGGCCTGAGGGAAGGTAGTCCCTAACTCCTTCCTCTCCTCCCTGCTCTGGCAGAGGTTCCACGAAACGACACTTGCCCCGAGCTGCCCGAGGTGGAGTTTGGCTGGCGCACGGCTTCTCACGCTGCGGTCATCCGTGGCACAGTGGTGACCTACCAATGCGAGCCAGGCTATGACATAGTGGGATCCGACATCCTCACCTGCCAGTGGGACCTGTCGTGGAGCAACAGCCCTCCCACTTGCCAGAAGAGTAAGTCTTCCTAGGGCCTGCAGCAGTGGGATGGTTTTCACCCCCAGGAAAGGCATCCTTTTTTCTTTTACGCCCCGGACTCAGAATATACCAGCAGGGACCTGGGTAGCAGGAGGGGAAAGAAAGAGGGTAAGCAAAACCTGCTGGAGGGAGAGCCGTTGTGGTGCAAAAAACATTGGGTCCCGAGGGATGGAAACGGGGCACCTACCAGGAGTCATGAAGTAGCCATGGACTACTGAATGCCTTGCTCAAGATCCATGTTTAGTTTCTGAGCTTTCAAACAGACAGAGCCTATACAGCAAAGGTGGGAAACCTCCAAGGCCCAACAAGCTTCCTCATTTGACCCGCAAGTCTGTTTTGGGCAAGCCATGCTAAATCTGCCACCACTCTGGTCGCTGGGAGCCTCTCAAGCATTGTGTAAAATAGGATTGGATCCCCAAGCATCAGCTGATAAGGCAGCCCTACTCACTTTGGGTGCGCAAGAAAGTTCGCTGCCGTGTTAAGCAGGATTGACCTCCCAACGCATTGGCTGAGGCAAGGAGAGGCCAAGCCTGATGGATTCAGATGCTCAAGAGCTTCCTGCAGGGAACTCTCTCGCGCACCCCAACTGAGCACTCAGCAGAATGGAAACCCCTGCGTCCATGAAGGGTCTGCCCTCTGCTTTGTTTTAGCTGCAGTTTCGGTGCAACTTCCTTTCTGAACCAGGAAGGGGTTTGTGCTGAATCTTGCCTGTTTGGGTCTTCAGATCACCTTGCAGGCAGCATTGCCTTTGAAGGGGTTTGCACTGAAACATCCGCTATTCCCCTTCATTTGAACCATGCCATGCTTCCACCAAATGATGTCATATGTGACGTCAGGTGATTGGCATTTGGGCAGCTCCACTCACCTATCAGATTTGCAGAGTTCCTGATAAACATCTGGCCTGTGGAGCCAGAAAGGTTCTCCATCGCTGCCATGCAGGATTTTGACCACAACACAAAGAACTAGCAACTTGTTTCACTTAAGAATGGAAGATAAGAAGCTGTTGGGCAGCCACAGGTCCCATGTCCCATGTCCGCACTGTATCAGGAAGAATATTAGTTCCCACGTTGAGAGGCATAGCACCCTCAACAGGGAAGGAAGGGGAGATCCACAGGGCCCACTTCTCAAACCCGTTTCCCTTCCTCTCCCTCTGCTTCTTCCCAAAGTTGTGAACTGCGCTGACCCTGGGGAGATCAGCAACGGCAAGCGCAGCGTCTCAGACCAACGTTTCTCCATTGGCTCCCACGTCCAATATTTCTGCCATGAGGGCTACGTGGTGGAAGGGAGCAGCACGCTGACCTGCTACAACCGGGACACGGGCACCCCCAAGTGGAGCGACCGGGTGCCCAAATGCGTCTGTGAGTAAAGAAGTGGGGGTCCTACTGAGAAGGGAAGAAGCTGTGTTGGTGGAGCTGGCAGGGGAAACCCCGTTCTGGGCAAGGGGGTAACTCTGGGCAGCACCTCGAGCCCAGAAGGGACTGCGGGAGGTTAAGCAGGGGAAGAGAACCATAGCTGCTGCGTCAGGATTTTTAAGGGAACGTGTGCAGGGTGGCCAAGTTGGCCTTCCGGTTTGGAACCGAAGGCCCCTCGGTCTCTCTTGCAGTGAAATACGAGCCCTGCCTGAACCCTGGCGTCCCAGAGAACGGGTACCAAACACTTTACAAGCACCACTACCAGGCGGGAGAATCCCTGCGCTTTTTCTGCTACGAAGGCTTTGAGCTCATCGGCGAAGTGACGATCACCTGCATACCTGGCCACCCGTCCCAGTGGACCAGCCAGCCTCCTTTGTGCAAAGGTATGGCGTTCTCCCCGCTCCAGTCGCCGCCGCACGTGGCCTACCCACTCCCCATCCCCCCCCTCTGTCGTGATTGCCTCTTGCTGCTCTCTAAACGCCCCCCTTGGTCTCTTTCCCTCCCCCAGTGGCCTATGAGGAGTTACTGGATGGCCGGAAGCTAGAAGGTGAGGATGGGATTGTGATGGGGAGCTTGGGAAGGGAGGGCCAGGGCAGGAGGTGGGTGAATTTGGCACTGGGTCTGCTGCTGAGGTCACTTGCACGTTCCGGTCGCGCCTTTTGTTTTGCAGTCACCCAAACGACAGATCCTTCCCACCAGATGGAAGGTGGCAACATCGCCCTGGCCATCTTCCTGCCCATCCTCCTCGTTATCCTATTGATTGGTGGCATCTATGTCTACTATACCAAGTGAGCTGAGCCTCCACAGATCTTGGGGGGCGGAGGGTGGAGTTGGGCCCTTGGCCAATGGGTGGGCAAGGGCCGAGTGGCATTGGATGTGATTGGTTGCGATGGAGCAACTTGCACCTGCCCGATGAAGGCAGAAGGCTGTGGTTCTTTGGTGCTGTGAGAATCTTAAATTGGAATGGAGAGGAATTGTGTGACGTCAACGCTGGATATTGAGGGTGCTCAGCCCCCTTCTTAAAAACTGGGGTGGGGGGAGTGCCGAGGCCCCGGCAGCCCGACTGGCTTGCTTTGTTCTATCTTCTCCTTCTCCTCCTCCTTTCCCCCACCCCCAGGTTCCAAGGAAAGACCCTTTTTGGCTTCTCCTTCTCCAGCTCCCACAGCTACAGCCCCATCACTGTGGAGTCTGACTTCAACAACCCTCTCTACGAGGCTGGGGTGAGTTGCTCTTTGTCCTGTGGCAGGTGGGAGAATGGGGAAGAAGGTTGCTAAATGGGATGTGAATGTCTGTGAAAACCCCACCTTTTTAAAAAAATCATTTTTGAAAATAATAATAGGTGGTAGAAGTAGTATAGTAGTATTTCTTAAAATTATATACTGCCCTTCACCCGAAGATCTCAGGGTGGTCCACAAGATAAAAATACAGGATAAAAACACAAAATAAATAGTTAGAGCAGAACAAAACCATAACCACCCCCCCCTTCCCACAAACACATTTAAAAGGGCATTAATCAGGCAAAGGCCTGGTTGGATAGGAATGTTTTTGCCCGGCGCCTGCCTGGCGTGCTCTGGTCCATGGGGTCACGAAGAGTTGGACACAACTAAACGACTAAACAACATAAACAAATATGTATAATGAAGGTGCCAGATGAGCCTCCCTGGGGAGAGCATTCCACAAACGGGGAGCCACTGCAGAAAAGGCCCGTCACGCTTTATTGCAAGGGTGAGGAATGTTTTTCAGCCCAAGGACCACATTCCCTTCCAGGGACCACAGGCTAATAATGAATGTGGCCAGAGGCAGAAGTGGCCAGAGCAATCGAGGGCCAGTTGGAGAGACTTGGAGGGCCACATTTGGACCTTGGTTCTCTATCTCTGCTCCGCATGGTGTGCGTTTTAAAATAAATATCAGGGAGATTGGAATCCAATACATCTTATAGCATTTTCTGGGGCATGAGAAGCTCTAGGGGCTGCATTGTTGTTTTGTTTCCTTAGGGGTGATTAAAAAAAAAAACCTCTGAAAAATCACCCTGTTTTTGTAATTTTGTAAAATTTATGTTATGCTCTGCATGTGTAAGTGGAGGCTGGTCTGCTACCCCACATCCAATCCCCAGAGAGAGACTATCCATGACTATCTTTTGTCTTCGGGGACTGTAAGCCCAGGATATGAGCACGCTGAGCAACAAACTGGGATGCCAGAAAAATCACTCTGTAGCTTTTGAAAGCTAATGTTCTTTAACAGGGATGGGAAATATTTTTCTTCCCTTCTGGGGAAGCCAGTCTTCTAGGGGCCGCATGCCAGGAGTGGGAGGGCCAGAGGCAAAATTGGCAGAGCAAGAAATGGGAATTTTACCTTTCTATAGTAGACTAGCTTCTTCCCACCTGCACAGCCTTCTCTGTCCTCAAGGCAAGCAAGAAAGCCTTATCAGAGTTCAAGGGCACGTTCCAGCGCAAGATGTAGCCGCAGCCACCAACCTGGATGGCTTTGAAAGAGTATTAAACTAATTCAGGGAGGACGAGGCTGTCTGTGGCTATTAGCCAGCATGGCTATGTTCCCCCTTTGAAGGCTGTATCAAGGGGGGAGAGGTCTGTTGCATTCTGGTCCTTCTTCCATGGGCATCTGGATAGCCACTGGGTGAACAAGATGCTGGGCTAAGATGATCCAGCAGAACTCTGCTTATATTCTGTTGCTTTTCCAAACACAGTAGTTCTGGTTGGGGTTGGGGGTGCTCCCAAATGCACATTCAGTTTCCAGAGGAGGAATTTTCCTCAGGATCAAAGCAGAGGGAGAAAAGCCCCGGTCACTCCTGCTGTGGCCCCAATAACAACCCCACAAACTGATGCTAGTTGACACATTTTACATCACGCATGGTCGAGTTCTGAGCGATGTCTTGGACTAAAAGTGGCTTCGCAGAAGCATTTTGTAAATCAACCGGCATTAACTTCCTAGCTGCCAAATTCCTCTGACGTTTGGGGTGGTTCGGGACGGGGAAAGCGTTGGCAAAACTCCACCCGGAGGATAACGCGCCCTTTCCCTCCTCTCAACTTCTCTCCGCTGGCAGGACACCAGAGAATACGAAGTTTCCATCTAGAAGATGTCAGAGGATCTGCGTTCTTCCCCCCCAACCTGAGCGGGTTTGAGGAACAGCGACTGGAGAACGATTCCTATTTAAGGAGGGAATAGTGGAAGGTGGTTTCGGGGGAGTTTAGGGGAAACGGCCGGGAAGAGGGGGAGCTTCTCCTCTCTGCCCCACAGATTCACCTTCCTCCCTTCCTCCCCATGTTGCTGCCTCACTGTCCACTCTCCCAGCTTTGGACGCTGTCCACTCCCCCCCCCCCCACTCCTTGTAAATACCCTCTTCAATGTGCCAAACGCGTTTCACACACAGACAACACACACACGCACACAGGTTTTTTTTCCTGCTTTACCTGTTTCTTTACCTTTCTTTACTTCTGTTTGTTTGTTTGTTTACTAACTCACTTCCCTCTTCCCCACCCGTTGTTTATTATTTCCTTAGTGGTTGAGAAAGGAGGGGTTGCGCCTCATCCCTTTCCTCCCTTGTCTTGTCCCCCACGTCTTTTCTAAGGAGGTGGATATCAGTTTTAGGTGCTGCCATTAAAACAGCAACAACCACAACACACACTTTGGAAAGTAGATTGTACAGTAACATCACTCGAAACCAGAATTTTGTGGCTCTTGTAGGAGACCTTGCCGTTAGCAAGCTGTACTTGGTGCCAAAGGGAATGGCATAAAACAGTAGAATAACACACCTGAAAACTGATAGATGCTTTAAATCTGGGGTGGTGGCTAACCTTTTTTTGTTGTTGCTGCTCCTTAGCTGATCCATGCAGATTATCTGAGGACAGAGGGATGTGGGAGGCTATTGCTCCCTCCCTACTCATCAAATGATCAATCTGGTGACGGGGGGGGGGGGCAATTGGCATCCCCATTGGGGGCTGGGCCGGGCAGAGAGACGGAAAGCTCTTTGCCCAGCCCAGCACCATATCTACTTAATCCCACAGCTGCCAAAAATCAGTGGGGTCTTGGAGGGCAAGAAAAAAATGGAGGAGCCACATCAGGCTCCTGGGCCCGGGGGTTAGCCACCCCTGCTAAATGAAGAAACCCTAATTCTAAACACTTTACATGGGAGTGAGTCCTGTTGAGTTCAGCAGAACATACTTCTGCTATGTTCGTGTGCAACTGAGAAAAAACCATTTACATCCCCTGAAATAAAACCAACACCTCCTGCCATTTGAGATGGGGAAGAGCCAGGGTCACAGAACATTGTACTTCCACCTGACCATACCATAGCATAGATGGGTTTTGCAAAGGCCCCACATGGCGAACCGAGGTGGCCCTACGAGAAAGAAACCAGCAACGGGTTCGTAGAGATATTAAGGTGACACACTCTGCTTAGATGGCACCTTTGTAATTAAGCAGTATATTGAGGGGGCTCTTGATAGATCCTGCAAAAAGGCACTGTTAATAGCAGCTTTATAGTGCAACTCTTACATATGTTTACTTGGCATGAAATCCTGCTGCGTTCAGTGGGGCTTCCTACTAAGGGCTTTCTGATTACACTCCTGCTATTCTTCCTCTAATCCTCCTACCAACCCCCCTAAAAGCAAGAAAAACCACCCCCTGCCGAAAAGGTCCTGCAAAATACAGATCCCACTATAAGATGCTTGCTTAAGAATTTTTGGCACGGTGAGGTGGCCCAGCCTCAGGCAGCAGCTTCTCAGTTTGGTATCACATTGGAGAGGGAATCGTTTTTTGATTTTCTGTCTGAGGCAAGAAAACATTTTGGGATGTCTGCCCCCCAAATAAAAATAAGACTCATATGCTCTCATTTTTGAATAAATATTCCACTGGGGAAAAGAATCCCTGAGTCTTCATTCGTTGCAGAGACTCTTAAAACTTGAAATCTGGTGGTCTAGAGGGCATGAGCCTCTGGGAAGTTCTCATGAACAAGCCCCATTGATTCACTTATGTGCTTATGTTCTTCGTTTTAATGGAGCTCCCACAGGAGAACTTCCCACTGCATTGTAACCTCATACATAAGTTTCCCATAATTTTCCTCAATTTCTGCCTTTTCAGATTAACACGCAGGCAGAAAATGAATCTCAGATTTGTCTTCTAAGGAATGAAGCGGAGTGGTTATTTCCCTCGTGAGCAAGTTCCCTTAAAAAGAAAACGTTGGGCTGTAGTGATTTGGGGACAAAGAAATTTCTAAGACTATAGCATAGGCAGGTATTTTTTATGACTCAATTACAAAAAGCCAACCCATTGAAAGCCATTAATCTTATACCTGCTTTTAAGAACAATTGTGCCAATATTTATTTTTTATTTTAGTTTGCTGCCTTTTAAAATGGAAAAAACCCCTGTATATTTCTCTAGCGTGCTTATAAAAAGAATAAAAATAAGGAGGCTTTCTAGCCTCTAGTTCTCCATAGTACCCCTTGAATGATAGAACACAGATGGATATTTACATTTGAAAAATCGTTTTAATCCTTTTAAATGCTGGTTTTCTTATTAAAAGGTGCCATACCCATTTGTCAGGAAAATTACATGTGCACTAGGTGTTAGTGTCTGCTTTCTGGGCAGAAGGGCATTTACTCTTTCAGAATACATACTGCAAGCAAGGGAGAGGTTTTCCCCTTTAATCATCAGAATAGAAAGCCATTAACTATCACTTGACACCCACTTTAAGGATGCTGAGAAAGCATTTTGTGTGGCTCTACCTTGCTTACCATAGGTGTTTGCAAAAAAAAAAAGAAGGCAAGATCCACAGTGCCAAATGTATGAAAATAATGTTTTAAGAAATCAAGTGCTAGGAAGAGACCTCATCCCCTGAGAACATTCTCTGCAAGCTTATGGGAGAATCCCGATGGGGAGTGCCAAATCACACACCCTAGAGGGAACAAAATCTCAAGTCCCCCAAGGGTGTATATGGGGCAGGGGAGGTGTTTGCCCCCTTTAATAACTACATCCGTCCACCTACCTCCAATATGGGGCTGGATATAGGTATATCACTTCCCCATCTGTCCATTTCTCATCTCCCGTATTATCAAACTTGTTGGATCGACTCTTCTCTCCCCCCCCCCCCGCCCCCGCCGTGACCGTTCTCTTGCATTTTGGAAAAGGGCAAAAGGGATCACTTTTCTCCAGGTTCTCCCCACCCTCTGCGGGCAACATGGTTCCACCCATATTTCCATTCATGTTGGGGAAAGGGACAGTGGGGATGTAACCCCCCCCCCCCGTCCGCAAGGGAGATGGGATTTCTGGGGAATGCTTCCTTTTGCATCCATAACCCCTTACACCCCTATTTTTCAGCCCTTAGGTATACCCCGCCCTACCCTCATTTGCTTTTATTTTGGAGCAATAAATAAAACGCACCATTTGTAAAAGCCGCGGTGTCTGTACCTCTATGCTGCAAAAGGGAAGAGACGAGTGTTTGTGTGCGAGAGGGGGAATAGTTGGGAATAAGATAAAAGCTTTGCCATCCAACCCAACAACAACCAAGTGCACAGAAGTACACTGTGCAGTGCAGGTGGGTTTTAAAGCAGATTTTCCAGATGCACACATTTCCTGTCAGGCACACTAAAGAATAAAAAAATTCCTTCCAGTAGCACCTTAGAGACCAACTAAGTTTGTTCTTGGTATGAGCTTTCGTGTGCAACACGGCTACCTACCTGTAACTGACACTAAAGAATATGAGCCATCGGAATACTGTATGAGCCATCTTCCTGATCCTTTATCAGAGGCCAGCCTTTTCAAAACATGGAGGTAAACCTGGTTACGTGTAAATAAAAATGCTGTTAGGGGGACGGCAACCTGCCCAGTTCCTGAGAGCTGCTGCCCTACTTTTCCTTCTCTGACGCCTACCACACGTCAGTGGCCAGACAGTTCACTCACATATAACACTGGTGTCTGTGGTTGCCACTCTCATAGGAAGGGCACTCATGCACTTTTAAAGATCTGAATAGCATTCTGAAGGAAATCAGCCCTGAGAGCTCACTGGAAGGACAGATCCTGAAGCGGAGGCTACAATACTTTGGCCACCTCACGAGAAGAGAAGACTCCCTGGAAAAGACCCTGATGTTGGGAAAGATTGAGGGCACGAGGAGAAGGGGACGACAGACGACGAGATGGTTGGACAGTGTTCTTGAAGCTACTAACATGAGTCTGACCAAACTGGGAGGCAGTGGAAGACAGGAGTGCCTGGCGTGCTCTGGTCCATGGGGTCATGAAGAGTTGGACACGACTAAATGACTAAACAACAACAACAACAAAAGCAGACCTTTAACAAGGGAGGCTTTTCAATCTGGTTTGTCTCCCATGTCAAGTAAAGCTCCTGCAAATTATTGGTTTGTCAGCTACTTGTTAAGGGGGCAGTAGCCACTGAGCCTCTTGGGCTTGCCAATCAGAAGGTTGGCGGTTCGAATCCTCACGACAGGGTGAGTTCCCGTTGCTCGGTCCCAGCTCCTGCCAACCTAGCAGTTCGAAAGCACGTCCAAGTGCAAGTAGATAAATAGGTACCGCTCCGGCAGGAAGATAAATGGCGTTTCTGTGCGCTGCCCTGGTTTCAGTGCTCTGTTGCGCCAGAAGTGGCTTAGTCATGCTGGCCACATGACCCGAAAAACTGTCTACGGACAAACGCTGGCTCCCTCGGCCTGTAAAGCGAGATGAGCGCTGCAACCCCAGAGTCGTCTGCGACTGGACTTACGGTAACTGTCAGGGGTCCTTTACCTTTTTAGCCCTGCTTATATAAATACTGACACTCAACCTGGTATCCCTTAACTTCTTAGACAGGCCACTTACCCCACATGGAAGAAATACTACCTTGAGGGAGGGTTGTGTCTAGTGCACTGATTAATATTTTGTGGAGTGTATCTCTCCTTTTTAAAAAAAAGCAGTATTGCTTTAATTTATTTAGTAAATGTGGTCGTATTTTACATCCAGAGGTCTTTATCCAGACTTATACAAATACAAGCCTGTTGATTCCTGGCACATTTAATTCAGTAAAGTAGATCCCATCAATTCCAAGGTACATGCTGTACAATGCAAATGGAAGAATTTGAAAGATGAGAGCTACGTCAACAATGGCTTTGAGGAGGGGTGAATGTATGCCAGTGTTTTGCCCTTTGCCTTCTTGGGTATTGGACTGCTGACAGGCAGGAAGTTGCAGCTGGTGAATTTCTCTCCCACCCCTTCCCTACATGCCAGGAAAAGTGTTACTTGGTGTGCTGGGGCTGTTAAAAAACATGGATGTCCTGCTGAACAAAACATGACCACAGTCCTTTGCTATGGGCAAACAGCAAGCAGGGTAACAAGACCGGGAGGCCAGCTTTTGCTGCTATGACAACTAAGCCTTTTCACTCCAGGAGACCTGGCAGTTACTATAGCGCTGTATTTCTAAACAAACAAGTGCTTGACCTCCAACTGTGCTCATAATCCCAGAATGGGCTGTGGTAATTTAGTGCTGAAGGAACCTGTACGTGGTCAAGTCCATTTTCTTATTATTTACTGGCATTTTCTAGTCTGAAGCACTGAAAAACACTGAAGCACTGAAAAACACCGAATTAACAGTTTTCTGTGGTTTTGCTCTGGTGCAGGGTGACCAATTGCAGAATAAGCATTTCCCTTTGCATTTCATGCATTAATTAGTTGAACAGCCATTTCTTCTCCACAGGTGACCCTGAGAACTGCATTCCTCTGAGGTAATTTAGGTATCACAGGCAGACCCCTAATCAAACGACATTCCCTGGAATTATTGGGCGATGAAATATGGGGAATAGGGGACAGGGCATGTATTTTTCTTATTGAATGCCTTTCTACCCCACCTTTTTATCCATGGAGCTGAGCATTGTCCTCCCCCCCGCTCCTCATTTAATCCCCACAGCAACCCTGTGAGGTAGGCTAGGCTGAGAGGCAGTGAGCGGCCCAAGGTCACCTAGTGAGCTTCATGGCTAAGTGGAGATTTGAACCCTGGCCCAACCCTGAGTCTAACCACTACACTACACCACACTGGCTTATATATCTATAAACTCATAAGTTTGTAGAGCAGATGTAGCTGCGTAAAAGAGGGAATTTTAGCAGGCACGTGCAATTGGTCATGCAGCGATGAGAAAAGCCCCTCTTGCTGCAATGTCCCCATCTACACATGGGAGCAGTCCTGTCATTAGGCAGTGAGAGATGGGCAATGATGGTGTCTCTGGTCTTCCTTTCCTCCTCCATGGTCCTTGGCTGAAGAATAGAGTTGTGTGTGACAGGCAGCCTGCCTGCATGGTGCCCCCAAAGCTGTTGGTTTATTGCAGGATGTTTATAGTTGCACCCTGTTTCACCTTTTTACTCTGGCGTTTGCCTCATTAAGGGTCCTTCGGGAGTCTTTAATTGTGCGTCCCTGATTATTTCTGCTCTCGTGAGGTATTCGGTGGCTATTCCCAATCCTGCTTCCAATATTAGAATCATAGAATCATAGAGTTGGAAGAGACCACAAGGGCCATCCAGTCCAACCCCCTGCCAAGCAGGAAACACCATCAAAGCATTCCTGACAGGTGGCTGTCAAGCTTCTGCTTAAAGACCTCCAAAGAAGGAGACTCCACCACACTCCTTGGCAGCAAATTCCACTGTCGAACAGCTCTTACTGTCAAGAAATTCTTCCTAATGTTTAGGTGGAATCTTCTTTCTTGTAGTTTGAATCCATTGCTCCGTGTCCGCTTCTCTGGAGCAGCAGAAAACAACCTTTCTCCCTCCTCTATATGGCATCCTTTTATATATTTGAACATGGCTATCATATCACCCCTTAACCTTCTCTTCTCCAGGCTAAACATACCCAGCTCCCTAAGCCGTTCCTCATAAGGCATCGTTTCCAGGCCTTTGACCATTTTGGTTGCCCTCCTCTGGACACGTTCCAGCTTGTCAATATCCTTCTTGAACTGTGGTGCCCAGAACTGGACACAGTATTCCAGGTGAGGTCTGACCAGAGCGGAATACAGTGGTACTATTACTTCCCTTGATCTAGATGCTATACTCCTATTGATGCAGCCCAGAATTGCATTGGCTTTTTTAGCTGCTGCATCACACTGTTGACTCATGTCAAGTTTGTGGTCTACCAAGACTCCTAGATCCTTTTCACTTGTACTGCTCTCAAGCCAGGTATCACCCATCCTGTATTTGTGCCTTTCATTTTTTTTGCCCAAGTGTAGTACTTTACATTTCTCCCTGTTAAAATACATCCTGTTTGCCTTGGCCCAGTTCTCTAATCTGTTAAGGTCATTTTGAAGTGTGATCCTGTCCTCTGGGGTATTAGCCACCCCTCCCAATTTGGTGTCATCTGCAAACTTGATCAGGATGCCCTCAAGCCCATCATCCAAGTCATTGATAAAGATGTTGAATAAGACTGGGCCCAAGACAGAACCCTGTGGCACCCCACTAGTCACTTCTCTCCAGGATGAAGAGGAGCCATTGATGAGCACCCTTTGGGTTCGGTCAGTCAGCCAGTTACAAATCCACTGAATGGTAGCATTGTCTAGCCCACATTTTACCAGCTTCTTTACAAGAATATCATGGGGCACCTTGTCAAAGGCCTTGCTGAAATCAAGATAGGCTACATCCACAGTGTTCCCTTCGTCTACCAGGCTTGTAATTCTGTCAAAAAATGAGATCAGATTAGTCTGACATGACTTATTTTTCAGAAACCCATGTTGACTTTTAGTGATCACAGCGTTCCTTTCTAGGTGCTCACAGACCGTTTGCTTAATGATCTGCTCTAGAATCTTTCCTGGTATTGATGTCAGGCTGACTGGGCGATAATTGTTTGGGTCCTCTCTTTCCCCCTTTTTGAAAATAGGGACAACATTTGCCCTCCTCCAGTCTGCTGGGACTTCACCTGTTTTCCAGGAATTCTCAAAAATTACTGCCAGTGGTTCTGAAATCACCTCTGCCAGTTCTTTTAATACTCTGGGATGTAGTTCATCTGGCCCTGGAGACCTGAATACATCTAAACTAGCCAAGTGTTCTTGTACTACCTCCTTACTTATTCTGGGCTGTGTTTCCCCTGCTGAATCATCTGCTCCATATTCTTCAGGTCGGGCATTGTTTTCTTTTTTGGAGAAGACTGAGGCAAAGAAGGTATTGAGGAGTTCTGCCCTTTCTGCGTCCCCTGTTCGCATTTCACCTTCTTCTCCTCTAAGTGACCCCACTGTTTCCTTGTTCTTCCTTTTGCTACGGACATACCCATAAAAACTCTTTTTATTGCTTTTAACCTCTCTAGCAAGCCTGAGTTCATTCTGTGCTTTAGCTTTTCTGACTTTGTCTCTACATGTGCTGGCTATTTGTTTGAATTCCTGTCTGGTGGTTTCCCCCTTTTTCCATTTCTTGTACATATCCCTTTTAAATCTTAACTCAGTTAAAAGTTCTTTAGATAGCCACCCTGGCTTCTTTAGGCACCTTCCATGTTTTCGTCTCATTGGTACTGCTTGAAGTTGTGCTTTTAATATCTCCCTTTTAACAAACTCCCATCCATCATGAACTCCCTTCCCTTTTAGTATTACTGACCATGGGATCACACCCAGCATTTCCCTAAGTTTTCTGAAGTCGGCTTTCTTAAAGTCTAGAATTTGAGTCTTAGTATGCTTGGTTGCTCCTTTCTGATGTATAATAAACTCCAGAAGAGCATGATCACTCCCACCTAATGATCCTGCCACTTCTACCCTACTAACCAGGTCATCACTATTGGTTAGGACCAGATCTAAAATGGCTGATCCTCTTGTTGCTTCTCCCACTTTTTGGACAATGAAATTGTCTGCAAGGCCAGTGAGGAATCTGTTCGACCTTATGCTCTTGGCTGAGTTTGACATCCAACAAATATCAGGATAGTTGAAGTCCCCCATTACTACTATCTCATTTCCTTTTGAATGCTTGGTCATCTGTTCCAGGAAGGCATCATCTATGTCCTCAGTTTGGCTGGGGGGTCTATAGTAAACTCCCACAATGAGATCACTGTTATTTTTCTCTCCCTTAATTTTGACCCAGATACTCTCAATTTGGCTTTGAAGTTTTAAATCATGGATCTCTTCACAGGTATACACATCCCTGACATATAACGCCACTCCTCCTCCTTTCCTGTTTGGTCTATTTCTCTGAAATAGATTGTATCCCTCTATTACTACATTCCAATCATGAGACTCATCCCACCAGGTTTCAGTGATGCCTATTATGTCGTATTTAGTTTGCTGTACCAAGAGCTCAAGTTCATCTTGTTTATTTCCCATGCTCTGTGCATTTGTATACAGACATTGAAAACCATTGATCATTCCCCCTAGTCTCCTACTTAAGGAATTTTTCCTCCCACCACTAGGTCTGTGTGCTCTTTGCTCCATTTGGTCCTTGACTTTTGGATGATCATCTTCAGCATTTGATCGACTCCTACCTTCAGGACCACTGTCTCCCTCCCCCACATAAGTCAGTTTAAAGCCCTCCTGATCAGGTTTTTGAGATTGTTGGCAAAAACATTCCTCCCAACCCTTGTGAGGTGCAGCCCATCACTTGCCAGAAGTCCATCTTCAAGAAACTGCAGACCATGATCTAAGAATCCAAACCGTTCCTGCCGGCACCATTTGCGAAGCCAGTTGTTCACTTCTCCTATTTTCCCCTCTCTTCCTGGGCCACGGCGTTCAACTGGGAGGACAGATGAGATGACAATTTGTGCATTTAATTGCTTCAGCTTCCTGCCCAGAGCCTCATAATCACTTTTGATCTTCTGGAGGCTATGGCTTGCGGTGTCGTTTGTTCCCACATGGACTAAAAGGAAGGGGTTTTTATCCGTGGCTTTTATTATTCCTTGCAGCCATTCTGTAACATCATGGATCTTGGCCCCGGGGAGACAGCATACCTCTCGAGACATCTTGTCAGGCCCACAGATCACTGCTTCTGTACCCCTCAGCAGGGAATCCCCTATCACCACTACACGCCTCCTCTTAGGCTTGGTCGGGATTCTTACATGTGCTGTCCCTTCCAAGGTCACCTGCACATTCCCGGAGGACTGACTATGCTGCTCGTCTTCATATGCCTCATCAACTGTGATGAGGGAGAGATCTTCCAATGGAGTCTGTTCTTCATCTTCCAGATTTGAGAGCACTTCAAATTGATTTTGTAGTTCTAAACACTCAAAGCGATCCCTGGGCATTCTACTTCTGTGAGTCACGTTCCTCCATACATCTGGCTCCTGAGTTGGGGAACTGATCTCCTCCTCAGGGATGTGCCCTGTCTCCTGCTTGGTGGAGACAGTGTGCTCTGCTGCATCCAAGAAAAGCTCCAGCTCTTTAATTTTCTGGAGCGTAGATACACGGGCCTGAAGTTGCTGGACCTTGTCTTCGAGTAGGGCAACCAACTTGCAGTTGCTGCAGGTGTAGCTGTCTACAACCTTTGGCAAGAAGACAAACATTGCGCAGGAATTACAGGTGACTACAGTTGTTCCCTCCCCCTCCTGAAGTTGCCGGACCTTGTCTTCTAGTAGGGCAACCAACTTGCACTTGCTGCAGGTGTAGCTGCCTACATCCTTTGGCAAGAAGGCAAACATTGCGCAGGAATTGCAGGCGACTACAGTTGTTCCCTCACCCTCCATCTTGAAGCTTGAAGTCAGGACACACAAAAAAGAAGCCTAGGTCTCCCCAAGTAAACGTTTGAGACTAGCTCTCCTCTATCTAAAAGATAGGTTAAACTGCGCGCGCCGCCAGGCGCGCGCTGCTGCCCTCCAGGCACTGATTAGCTCCGCCCTACAAGCTCAGCTCACCTTTTGCCTACTTCCTCAGTCTCTGCCCTCCAGGCACTGATTAGCTCCGCCCACAGCTAGTCACCAGACAAACACACACACACATATTGTTTGTGCCTGCAAAAGTTTTGGCACGGATATACTGCTCCCTTCCCAATCAGTGTGTGGGCTGTGATTTCCTCCTGAAATCCTGCAGCTTTTTAGAAAGCAGATCTTCCACTTTAAAAAACAAATTTTAAAAAATTAATTTTGTTGTGCTACAGAGCAAAAGTGCCCCTCCAGATGGCAACGATGCAGTAACACTGGCAGAACAGCTAATAAAGTTGACGATGTATGGACATTCCAGTATAAATCCACCACCAATGACTTTATAATAATGTGTCAATGACATGTCGCAGAATACAGTACAGCCATATACTTACTGTATATCCTTTTTCACATGGAGCTATATATGCCCGCAATTGTGGTATGGTTTTCGTATCTCCAGGGAATCTGTTTACTCCATTGCATCCTGCAATGTTTCGAACCTTTACCTTGGCAGCATCTTATGCGTTACAGTATTTACAAAGTGGCACACAACTCAGTAGTTACGGTAATGCGCACTATTATTTTGAGGCGAGGCGGGCTTTAACCCGCAAAATACGGCAACGCTTTGACGCTTTCCGCATAGGAGGTGAGAGGAAGGCGATACGCTGAGTCACGCTTACCGTAATAAGCTAGATACAAGGACATGATTTTTTTCCTCCGTTTGGGTATACCCGTACTGTACTGTATTCCCTTGTGTTCACTAAAGCGGGCGGTGCAAACTTTAGGATTACTATCCGTGACTTTTGAGCACGTAACAGAACTGCAGGCGGATCCCTATTGATCTTTTAAGATCATTGTGGCTCTCGGATGTTTTGAAAGTTTTAAATATGTTTTGCTCTGCTTGACGATGGGGCAATTTTGTATTTGCACACTGTTTCCTGAAGCATTTCCTCTGGAAAGGCGGTTTATAAATGTATTAAATAAATGCAAGAAATCCTTACTCGGCATCGAACGCGAGCTTGCCTGCAACGCACCAGCTTATGGGGCAATGGAACCAAGCCTCTTGCACATTGTTAAGCAAGGGCAGATTGGCTTCTTCCCGTGACCAAGTGTGCCTGGAAGAGGCGTGGCTTAAAAAGAGAAACGCAGCTGAACATTAAAAACGGCCCTGCTGGGTCAGAGCAAAGTCCTTCTGGTTTTGCGTCCCGTCTCCTACAGCGACGGGCCAGATGTCTCCCGGAAGCCCACGACCAAGGTACGAAGGCAAACGCGCTCTATTGCTGTTGCACGCTTCCAAGGGCTGCAATTTGCAGATACACTGCCCCTGAACACGGAGCTTTAAAAGGTCACATTTTTCCTTCAAGGAAAATAAATCCCTGGGGCGGGAGGATATTAATTTTAGGGCGGCAGCTTTGCCATATCGGTGCTCAGTGTCCCACATCCACTGAGTTAATTTATTGCCGTGTCCTAGCACAGGATGCCGCTCGATCCTATTGTAGCCTTCCCAACAACACCTCCCTTCCCCCCCACCCCCGTGCTTTCTTATCCCACCTCTGGAGCCCGCGCCCTCCCTCTCTCCCAACAGAGCTTTGCAATCGCTTCTCCTCCAGGGACTGCAACCTCGGTTGGCACCTTCGCTGTGACTCACGCGTGTTCCCCGCACCTTCCTCGCTCACAGGAACGTGGAAGCGTGAGAGTGGGGCGAGGATGATGGGCTGATTGTGACGCACAGAGCTGGGGGTGGGGAGGAAGAGGGTGGAGGGAGGCTGTCCGCAGTGGCGTGAGCTTCCCCAAAAACGGTGACCCGAAGACGAGTTCCTAGTTGGTACTTCTCTGTGTACGTGTGAATGCCGCAGCCCGTGATTAGAGAGAGGACAGTGTACCGTCCTGCTGCTTGAATATTTTCCACGCACAGAAAATAGTGGGGGAGATAATGTTGCCCTCCTCTTATTTCCTGGAGTGGAGCCTTTTCTGACTTACTGATAAGGCTTCCGCTTATCAGTAAACTTGCCTAATCTTGAGGTTAATTTTTTGTAACACTGAAGTCTCCAAGGCAGCTAGAAGAGAGGGTTTAACCTCCACAGTTTGCAGCGGAGGGAGGAGAATCTACCCCGGAAGCGGAGGCGGGAAGGGAAAATCCGTGGGTTTTCAGTCCCTCCTCCTCCTCCTCCTTCGCGAGCCCCGGCTTGTGTCACTGGCTCTGACGACAGCATCCTCCCCCGCACCCCGTCGCCATGGCAACCTTTTGTTACCTCCAACGCTTGAGTGGTCCAGGAGGGGAGGGGGCTGGCAAGGGTGGTATATAGGCAATGCTGGGGGGGAGCCAGAGAAGGAAACTCCTGATCCCCACCCAGAAGGAAAGAGGCTCTGGGAGAGAAGAAGCAAGGCCTGGGGAGAAAAATCTATATAGAGATATATAGTATTTATTAAAATAGATTATAGACACACCTGTAAAGGGAGATCTGTTTGGAAGCACAGAAGAAGGGGATTACGAGATCGATCGGAAACAGAGACATTCAGACATCTTCTCGCCTGTTTAGCCTCCTTCCTCAAAACAATTTAGGTGGGCCAGAGAGGGTTTCATTCGTGGGGAGAGTTTTTGAGAGCTGTTCTCAGAGCTTCCATTGAAAGACAGCACTGCCTGGTAATTAAAAAACCATACATTTCCTTTTTCAAAGTTTGGGGTTGTTTGGAGTAGAGGGGACAACTGATTTTGGTGTTGCTGTTTGTTTGTGCAGAAGGGTCATGATTCCTGAAGTTGAGGGGGTGGGGAGGGAAGGTCTGGAGTGGCAGCTGGATGGGGATGTTCTTAGATGTGTGTTTATTTGAATAGCGGGAGCAGTTGGGGAGTTTGAGGCAAATAATCTGGGGTACTGAGAGGAGGAGCACATGGGATCAGCTTTGGTGGTGACATGGAAGTAAGATAAATGTAAGATTTAAAGCGAGCCGACCCACAATAACTACCACACCCTTATCGAGAGGCATGACTCCACACACACACAAGCACTGTGCTGTGCTCTCCGGAATGATTCTGAAGGATGGGCTGGACTGAGGACTAACATTTGCAGGGAGTGGTATTGACATAATCAGTGTTAGATGTTGCAAAGCTTAATTCCAAAATCAATATTAGGTACCTTTATCTGGGCCGGCAAAAGACAATGATCACAAAATAGGGTGCTAGCATTCAAATTCTCCAGAACTCTTAATCAGTTTAGGTAGTAAACAATACCGGGGGAGGTTTGCTAGTGGTAAAGCCATCCATGTCTGCCTGTGTTAGCTAAGAGAGTTAAAACACTGGGCTAAGGGATTAGATACACGCGTGGAAATTGTGCATTTTATGGGGTGCAGAGCCCTAGAGGTTAAGGGCCCAGGGGTGTGGGTTTATTGGTGGCAGGCAATAGGGAGAGGGGGCTAGAGGTTTATGCATTTTGAGATTTGAAAGGAATGTGATTCAATATCGCAGTCATGTCTAAAAACAAAGGAGGTTGAGGATGAGAGATTTTTAGGTGAGTGGACGTCATAGGATGAAGAGATAAAATAGATGGAGACTGTCATCTAAAGTGAGGATCCCTCAGGAGCCGTTCAGACTGGACTTCTGTTGCATCAAAACAGGCAGCAAAGGTGGTTGTGGGGGAACTCCCAAGTTGAGTGAAGAGGAAGCAGGCATAGAACACATTCTGCTTGTTAATTCAAAAGACCTCCTTACCATTTCCCCTCAGCATTAACACATACACACAAACAAATACACGACCTGCTACCCAAGAAGATGGAAGCATGGGGGGCGGGGGGCTTTTCAAAGTCCAGGAATTCTCTTGATTTTGATCATTGAAGATAAATAATAATAATAATAATAATAATAATAATAATAATAATAATAATAAATAATAATAATTTATTATTTATACCCCACCCATCTGGCTGGGTTTCCCCAGCCACTCTGGGCGGCTTCCAACAGAACATAAAAATGCAGTAGTCTGTTAAACATTAAAAGCCTCCCTAATCTCCCTAAGATTGGTTTAAAGCATGGGTGCCAACTGATTTGTGTTAAAATATCTTGAGTATATGCCCTCCCTGGACCCATATCCTCATCGTGTTTTCAAAGGTAGTGGTGCCTGAAAGCACCCCACAAGAACGGTTGAATGAGCTCTACTTAAGTTAAGAAGAGAAATAGAACAAGGACCTCTCTGCATGAGTTAAAGTAAATTGGAGTGAGAAGTTATAATTGTGCTTGGTGGCATATCTGAACTGACTATGTGTTGAGCCCGATTAATAGGAAAATGAGTATATTTTTGAATGCCCCAGCAAAACCCAGCATTATTCTCCAGGATCTAGCATTCCAAATGGACCCACTACAATCCTTGCAGAATGCATCAATGAAGCATTTTGTATACTCACAGTCTAGTAGACCCCATGATGTCAAATATATGTTGCCCGGACATCTCAAATTTCAGGACAAACCAGAAATATCTAGTTAGGACCACAATACCCTGCTTTGTTTTTGTTTTGTTTTTAACTGAGGGGATGGTCTTTTAGTTTGATCTTGGTGGTAGTTATTGTGGAGGTGAGATGGGTCAGATTGTTGAACGAGAGGATGAACATTGGGAGGCGAAGCAAAAACTATGGGGGATTATTACAAACATGCCCCCCCTATACAGGAGGAGGGAACCTCTGATGCAAAACTGTCACCCTCCCTTTGCACCAATAATCATTGAGTATGAGTCATGCTTTGAGCCCATGGCTGTGATGGCAAAGAGGGTGGGGTGCAGATAGCCAATTAGGAATGGGCATGGGTTAGATAGGGTGGGTCAAATGGGGAGGGGCCGGTAAAGAGTCCGCTGGCCCTTTAAGAAGCTGTCCACTCCCTCTCCCTATTCCTCCATTTTCCCACCACCGTTGCATCATTCCTGCAGCATCACAGTTTCTAGCTCCTTCCCTTTCTCCCTCCCTCCCTCCCTCCAACCTAACCCTGAGATGAGAGCAGCAGCTACTACGGAATGACTGAGGTAGGTAGGCTATTGGGAGACGTTTGGCTTTGCACGGAAGCAGAACTCTTTGATCTCTCTCCCTCTACATCCCCATCTTTGCATCCCGTTCACTCCCTTCGCTCCCCTTATCACCTCACTTTGCTCTGTCTGCTCATCCACCCGCCTTTCTCTCGTTTCACAGCGCCAAAAATACCCATCTCTTCCACCTACTTAAAAAAAATTGCACATTCATTTCCCACATCTACCTCACACCCCACACCCCACACCACCCCAAATCCCATGCTTGTTCCTGTATTTGTTAGAATGGGGGGGATAGCAGAAAAGGAGGAGGCAGAATCAGGGCATGGGGAGCGTGCCAAACTCTCAGTAGCAGCTGCTCAAGTGAAAGAATGGAATCATGCATCTTTTAACTCTTTTGTTTATTTGAGTGCACCAGTTCTTTGAACTTTATCACCTCTTTCTTTCCCCCCCAGCTGTTATGTACGCTGAACCATCTGCCATGAATTTCCGGAACCACGGCTTCTTCCGCCGTTCTCCGCCTCCTTCTGTGGCCAAGCCTTCCCCTGCCGCTGGGAACACTCTGTCCGTCTTAGGAGGCATCGCTCAGATCTCCCCTTGCCTCTACCTCTCCTCTGGCAATGCTGCGGCCAACAGGCACATGGTCTACTCCAGGGCAGTGACTTGCGTCGTGAACGCCACCATGGAAATCCCCAACGCCAACTGGCCAGATATTGACTACGTCAAGGTGCCTGTCCCCGACCTCCCTCACGCTCCGCTGTCCTTGTACTTTGACTCTGTGGCTGACAGGATACACCAGACGGGCAAGAAGAACGGAAGAACCCTTGTCCATTGCGTGGCAGGCGTCAGTAGATCTGCCTCCCTCTGCATTGCCTACTTGATGAAATACCACCGGTTGAGCCTCTTGGATGCCCACGAGTGGGTGAAGAGCAGGCGACCCGTCGTAAGGCCCAATGTCGGCTTCTGGAGACAACTCATTGAGTACGAACGCAAGCTGTTTGGCAAGAACACCGTCAAGATGGTGCCCTCACCCATTGGCTTGGTCCCAGATATCTACGAAAAAGAGACCCGGGGGCTGGTCCCCCTGTGGAACTTAAGATAGACGCTGGGCAACTTTGGGAATGTGGTTGGGTGACGTGGGCTGCTTGAATTTAGGGTCAAAACGTTCCACCATGTTCGGACCGCTACTAAGAACTTCCGGCATGGTGGACTTTGGTAAGAAAATGCTGTTACGATAGTCTTTTTTTGTGAGACCTTGCAATATGATTAGATCATGAAAAAGACCTTGAGTTGCTTGGCCGTTTCAGTGTGATTGACTGGTTCCGCCATGTCAAATGTTACTAAGAACTTATATAGTTTTGTTTGTATTAAGAGAAGATGGTTAATAGCAGAATATAGGCAGTAAATATATTTATCTAAAGCAGAGCTTCGAGATCTGAATAAATTGACCCCTCCCTTTGTGAGGAGGAAAGGGAGAAAAATAATTTATTGAAGACAGCTTCAGATTTACTTCCCGGCAATAGGGCCTGGGTTTACTTTGGTTTTAACAAACACAATAAACTCCCCCCCCCCCCAGAGAGCAAAATCTTAGCAGTAATGACAGGCATTAATGTTAACATTGCTCCCAAGGCACACATTGTTTAAGGACTGCTTTGCCAATAAGGAGGCAGAAGTGAAGAAGCTGAAGATGATCAAACTTCCAAGGGGCAGCTAGTACATTTCAGCTCCGGAAAGCAGAGGGAGTCTTCAGTACAATAATTTTCACTGTACAGGCTACAACCCAGCAGCCCATGGGTATAATGAATACTGCTGTTTCAGTACAATACTGTTCCAACCCAGGAAAATCCACTCGTGTGGGGAACATAGGATTAATGTTCATATTACCTCAGTACAGGGCTAACTGTGGAGGGCAAAAAGCACAAAGAAAGGTAAATTGTCCAGTGGGGAGGGGACAAAGTAAAAAATATATCAATTTCTGACACTGGGGAATTACCGTTCAGCATTAAAAGCCTGTTACCTCGCTTCCTCAGGAATAATGAACAATATGGTGGAGCTCTGGCATTGTGTGGGGAAGGGCAAACCATTTTCTAATCACAAGTTGAGAGCAAGGTTTTCTGGACAAAAAGTCCCTCTCAGTAGAATGTGTGCATGTGTTTTTAAAAGCTTTTAATACCACAGAGAGGACAAAATGATAGGATAACAATAGTTATGGGGGTAAATTTTAACATCTGAGGAGACGGATCCGCAGTTAAGCATGCTAGTGAAGGGGAACTGGGTTCTATTTGAAGATTTTCTGACTATACCAGAGAGTGAGGCAGAGGTGAATCCAGAGTCAAGTGTGTGTTCAGTTAAAATTCAGCCGTTTTATTTGAAATTAATTTGAATATTTGAAAGTCAAGGGAACAGCTTGGGATGTTCCAGGCCTAGTTACCCAGACTACACTAAGGAGCTGTGAGGTAGCGGGGAGTAAAATATTCCAAATGGAATAGGTTTTAGAAGTTACATAGGGTGTTCTGCCATATAAATTAGCTTTGGAGGTACAGGTTTCAGAGTGCTTTAAAGAAATTATTGGAAAGCACAAATTTTGTCATTTTAAATCTTCACCAAATAAGGATTGGCAACTCAGGACCCTCTCAAATATTGGAAGGTGGACGACTGCCCCACACATACCATACTCACCATGAATAAATTGAAGTGGACAATGTATTCGTGTCAACATTGTCATCTATTATAGACAGTGTTAATGAAAATGTAGAAGTGTAATTTTTTTGCTTAAGGAATTCTAAGCATATACATGACATATTAGTTTTCTTTTGTAGATTAACGCTAGCACAGTGGTTCCTTATGCCAAGCCTCTTAGCAGCTGAACATGCATCTATTGAAAAGACTGAGGGAAAACTATGTTGCTTTTGAGCAAAACTCAAACACCCCTCACTCTGTATGTTTTCAAGTATAGGTGTCAAAGCCCAAAGGTTTGGGCTATTTAAGGATAGTCTTGCATATGAGAGGAAGGATTTTGAGCTGAAAGTGACATCTGGAAAGAGAAATTTTTACTCGTAAAACTACATATTCCTGCTTCAAAATTAGACACTGAACACCTAGGTTTAAAGAGCATTTAAACCTCCCCCAACGCCTGGCATCTTAATAGGTGAATTAACACAAAACAAAGAGTCCTGTCTTCTAAGACTGAACACAGGACTGGTCAGTGTAGAGACATCTAGTATATACTGTCCTCCAAAAGTATCTCTGAATTGGGCTCAGAAACAGAACTACTGCTGTCTGAGGAGGAACTTGTTACAGAGGATGGAGCATAAGCTGGTCTTCCTTTCAAGTGGTGAATATGTACATAAAACCTCTGCAAGTTCTGTATACTTTGTAAATACTAGAGGATTAAAAGAAAAAAATATCTATATTAATTAAAGTTAGGGTTTCTTATTGCTTCAGTTCAATGACAAAAGATCTTAATAAATATAAAAATGTAAATGAGCCGCTCCCTGCAGTGTTATTGCCTATTGGTTTTAGAGTTTCATAAAATGGTGTTTTGTTTTTGCATTCATGTGAGGGAGAGGGACCACACAGCTCCATGATAGAGCATATGTTTCGTATGCATAAGAGCCTAGATTTAATCCTTGGCTAGTTAAAAGGATCTGGTGATGGGAAATAATCCTCCCTAAGACCCAGTGCACAACCCTGGCCAAATGCACCAACTTTCTGTCCTGCTATAAAGCTGGTTCCTACGAGGCACAGACGAGGAAACGGGGGATTTTAGTAGGCTTCCTTTCAAAATAATCCAAACTAGATTGAATGATGAACGATCTCATTTTGCGTAAGGCACCAAAAGATGCTGTCCCAGGAAACCCCAATCTTGCAAGAAGTATTTCATCAGCACATGCCACACCCATATACTTTATTAAAAGGTAAAGCTACCGCTGACCGTTAGGTCCAGTCGCAGACTCTGGGATTGCGGCGCTCATCTCACTCTATAGGCTGAGGGAGCCGGCGTTTGTCTGCAGACAGATTCCGGGTCATGTGGCCAGCATGACTAAGCCGCTTCTGGCGAACCAGAGCAGCGCACGGAAACGCCGTTTACCTTCCCGCCGGAGCGGTACCTATCCATCTACTTGCACTTTGAGATGCTTTTGAACTGCTAGGTGGGCAGGAGCTGGGACCGAACAACGGGAGCTCACCCTGTCGCGGGGATTTGAACCAACCTTCTGATTGGCAAGCCCTAGGCTCAGTGGTTTAGACCACAGCGCCACCCGTGTCTCATATACTTTATTAGGACCTTGCTATTTTTAAAGTTTTTGTAGGTATTGCAAAACTCCACTGCCATTTTTTGTATGCATTCAAAGATTGGTACAAAGCATGTTGCCAGGACAGGATGAGAAGTCTGGGCAAGTGAGGCAACGTTAAGGGATCTGGAGCAACTTCCCTGTGGTGGATTCCTAGACTGTAGGGGTGTGTGTATCAGTGTGAATAAGCCAAGTCTGTAGCCAAATGGGTGAGGTCACTGCAGCCCACAGCACCTGCACTCCCCCGCAGTGTGGGATCATGTCACAGGGGGAAGAGCCACGCAGCCACAGAAGCTCCATTCCCAATATGCTAGAGCCTCTGGTTCCACGAGATCTAGAAGTTTGCCCTTCTAGGGAAAGCTGCAATAATTAAGACGTTTTGACGGATCCAGCTTCCGCATCAGTTGTTGGATTATGAACTCAGCCTATACGTTCATGAAAAGAGCAATCAGGAGGGTGTACGGAGTCTCACTTAGAAAGTCCAACATTTATTAACAAATATAAAACATTTTAGCTGTAAAATCTCCAGAACAACATCCATAATTAAATGTCCACATTGCAAAGGCACATCTGTCCTCCAACCAAGTGAATCAATTTCGTTCTCATTGAGGAGGCGCCCAGAGGGAAGAGAAATGCCACAAAATATGAAAAGAGGCAAGGTACCAGACCATATGGGAAATGAAGCTCCACATCCCCTCCTTTGCAATATACTCTTGCATGTGTTCTTGTTTAGGATTCTTGTTTAGGGTCATGGGGAAGGTGACCCTAATAATACAGCTATTTGAAGGAACTGGTGCTCTCTCTTTCTGCCCATCTCCCTTAGGAGTACAAATATTTTTGGGAAGGGATGAATCTTTGCCCTCAGCAGAGACATTTGTGTCCCGCCTTTCGTGATGGGAAAACAGCAACAAAAATATCAACATTATCTTTGTTTTGTCATGCATGTCGAGTGCGGGAAAATGGGCCAAAAACACCACGACGCCCTCTCTTGGTTGTCAGGGTCAGACCAACTTGCGTTTCTCCTCAAACCTAGGGCAACAAGCAACCCACGAATGCCTACGCTTCCTCCAACCCTGGAGTCAATCGCTTTCCCCATCTGAACTGATGACACCTTTAAGGTGGGACCAGTCCCTAACAGGACTGTGGACGGGTGAATCCTCTGGGGAGCTGAGCTGCTTAGGCTTGCTGTAGAGACTCCAGACGTTCCGACGCCTTGGGCGGCCTGTGTGAAGAAAAGGGGGGTGAGACAGAAAAGAGTTTCACATGAAGAGGCAACAGCTGCGGCTCTAAGGACACTTGCAGGCCTCCATGGACCAAGCCCACTTGCTCTGTGCTCACAACCACAAGATGCGAAGCACATGCCTTCAAGCAAAACCCCCTCTTAGCTTCTCCCCTCCCATCTAAACGACACCCCTAAAAGTCCACCATCATTTTTCTTACACCCGTGCCCTTTTTCCTCCCCCCTCCCCTGCATGCATGCAAAAGAAAAAGAAAAAAAGAAACCGGAATATCTGTAGCATTTCCTTGATCACCAAAAGGAACGGTTGACGTGCATCCTTTGGTCAGAAATGAGATGCAAAAACAAGACTGGAAGTAAACGACAATCAGTTAGAAAAGCAGCATATCCAAGATTGGGAAGAAGCATATCTCACAAGCCCCATGTCTGATTTCCAGTTTTCCCACCAGAGGATGAGCGATATTAAATGTTAATCACACAGTGGGAGTGCTGGAATCAAATGGGCTTTAGTATCTTAAATCCACTGATGTCAGTGGGCCTGCTCTCAGTGTGACTTAGCTGGATATCACCCTGCATGGGGCAGGTAGGCTCAAATACACATGCAAAACAAAGGCAGAAATCAGGAAGTTAAAGTTTCCAGGTTTCTTCCCATCTACCACTAGCCATGCCCCTTCTCTTTGGCTCCTCCCACCTTTACCTTGTGTGGCGATGATGTTGCAGAGATCAAGCGAAGCAATTTCGGCGGCCACTTCCCGCTTCTGCTTCAAGGCCTTGCACTTGGCCAGAGATGGTGCCCCTGAGAAAAGAGGAGGGAAAACACAGGCCAAGAAGTGAGGCACGTGGGCAAGCGCCCCCCTGTGCTCAGAAGGGTAAGACTCAGAAACAGCCACACTCTGTAAAAGATGTTGCTGTGATTTCCCTGAGGTGCAGTGCCTTTAAAGGAGCCTGATGGGTACAAATTCAAACAGGGGCAGCTTTTCATTCACGTGGGGATGTAGTAGTGAGGAAAGCAAGTTCTCTTCAAGTCTCACAAACCAAAGAAACCTTGATGGATGGGAGAAACTAGAGAAGGGCTTTAGCACAGTGACAGAACATATGCTCTGCATGCAGAACTAACTGGTGATGCTTCAACCCTTGGCATCGCCAGTTAGGGCTGGAAAAGTCCCCTGCCTAAAGTGCTGGAGAGTCACTGGCAGCCAATGCCAAGCCAGAAGGAACGGCCGTCCAACACATTAAAAGACATGCAAAGAATCTGGCTTTTGAGGCTGTTTAAATTTCTGAACCAGAGGACCGCCAAGTAGGAATTGCAGTAGTGAAGGCGGTGTGTGTGGTCATGGGATTCCCAACAGCTCTTTCCATAATCGCACAAGATCAGCCATTGACTTTGAAAATGGGCTGTCCATGCGTAACTCCTACAGGATGGTTGCAGCATCCACAACTTCCTTGGTCTGAACGTGGGGTTTGGAAGCAAGCACACACAGTGCTGCTGACTCTTAGTTCCTGGATCCAGCCTCCCTCTCTCCTCCCCTTGAAAATAGGCGTTCCCTGCCCTTCCCAGTTTCTGCCTAAAGAACCCAACTTGCACCTACCCTTCAGGCCGAGGTTTTCCAGCTCCTCTTTGAGCACCTTCAACTGAGCTTTGCGGGAGCGGCAACCGCTAAGCAGCTTCTTGTAATTCCGATGGGCACCGCACTCCCGGATGTAGCGTTTCAGGCGTCGGATTGAAGAGTGCTCCTCCTGCTTCCTGGAGTGATGCTCTTTGTCCTGCAGCAGCTAGGGAATGGGGAAGAGATTGCAAAACCTGACATGGGGTCCATAAAAACGCTGTATTTTCAAAAGGCATCCATTCCTTTAAAATAATCACGCTGTGCCTTATTGCAAGGGAGGGGGAACTTTCCCAGCCGCATTCCCTTTTGGGTGCCGCTTGCTATTGGAAGGGCCTTCGCTTTTCATGCAGGCTCAGTCCCCAACCTCTCCACACAGGGCTGGGAAAGATGCTGCTGCCAGTCAACGTAGACAACAATGAGATAGATGGGCCAATGGTCTGAGACTCTGTTCCTATGGTCTTAAGTGAAATGCCTTGGAAGGATGTGTATCCTGAAAGGCAGGATGCATAGTTAAAACACACACACAAATTTGATTTTCGATATAGAAGCAAAAGGAAAGAGTAAAGGTGGGCAGCTTGCTTAGACTGAGGGCCCCACTGGCCATTAATCCCAAAACTCTGTGCTCCCTGCGTGCCTGACATTCGCACAATGATTCAGGTTACTTTCGAGAACAAAAGCTCATGCCAGACTACACTCCATTGCCAGGATGAATATACACTGACCAGCACATTATGGTGCTGGAACTGCCACCTGGAACACAAAAGACTTGAGTAAATATCAATCTTGGGAATATCTTAACACATGCTGGGGGGGGGGGGAGGGAGAGGACAAACTGTGCCCGCATTTGTACTAAGCTATAAATGTTTGGCACTGCCAAGCAAAGATCTCCTTACCTTTTCTTTGCGTCTGGAAGAACGGGGGTCATCTTCATCTCTTGAGCTTGAACTCGCTTCCCTCCTTCTTTGGGGCTTCTGCATTCCCATCTTCTGCAGGCCTTTTTTCCTTCCCACCAATTCACTTCCACTGTCCTCTGAATCTGTCTCCAGATCTTTTTCAGCGATGGTACGCTTTCTCTGGGACTTCTCTCCTTTCTTTCTCAGCGACTCTTCCTCTGAGCTATATTCACTCCCAGACACACTCTTGCCCTTCTTTTTAAGCTCTCTTTTCTTTCTCGGCTTCCCACGTTCCCACTCTTCTGACCCATCCTCTGATTTGTCACTGCTCCCAGACATCTTGGATTTGCTTTTGCCCCTTTCCATCTCCATTGTCTCACTGCACGATTCATCTTCGCTACTGCTGGGCTTCTTGGTCCCTTTTCTTTTTCGCTCTGAGCTCTTACGCTCATTTGTCTCGCTTTCCGATTCTTCCCTGCTTGTGCTTCGCTTGGGAGGCTTATGCTTTCCCCACTTTTTCTCCTCCAGTTCCTTCCTCTTCTGTGTCTTTTTCATTCCTTTGCTGGGCTGCCTCTTGAACTCCCCATCGTCTTCAGAATCGCTCTCTGAGTTATCGCTCCATTTCTCACTTGCCCTCCTAGCTGCCTTGTGCATTTCCTTCTTCGTCCAACGTTTGCCTCCGGCACTGTCAGAATCCCACCCCTGCTCCTCTGCCCTCACACTTTCCCTGCTTCGTTTACTATTTCTCCTCATCTTGTTTTGCCTGCTGGGCTGCTCATCCTCTGAATCGCTCTCTGATTCATCCTCACTCTCACTCTCCTCTTGAGCCTTCAAACATCTTTGTCTCGGCCTGTTCTGATCCTTTTTGCCGCCACTGCCCTTCATCTCCTCTTCACTCTCACTCCAATCAATTCTTCCCCCCTTGCACATTTTTCGTGCCTTCGGCAGCTCCATGTCCTCTTCCGACTCTTCTTCCTTTTTTCTCCTTTGCTCATCCATATTTCTGTTCTTTCCTTTGCCCACTGTCTCAGTCCGCTTCTGTTGTTTGCCAAACCCTTTCTTCTTCTGGGGCTTGTAGTTGCTCAGCTCTTGTTCAGAGTCACTCTCTGATTCGATTCTTTGGCCTTTTGCTGTCTTCTGTTTTCTGATTTCTTCAAGGTCACTCTGCTCCTCTTCTGTTGTCTCCTTTGACTCACTCCCTGATCGTTCTCTCTGTCTCCTGCTCGGCTGCCCCCTGGTTGGTTTGCTACCTTCCCCCCTCTGGGGTCCTTCCCTCTTTCTCTTCGTTGCACTTTGCCCATCGCTCTCAGATCCGGCAGCCTGCCTTTCTGGTCCGGAATCTTGTTGGTCGGAAGGGCTAGATTTCCCAGCTCCAACATGCTTCGGGCCACAATGGAGTGGTATCTTCTTGGAATCAATCCCAGAATCTTCATCATGAGAATTGACTTCTGGAAGATAAAAAGTGAGCAACATGACAGATATTGAGAAGGGGCACTATTCAGTCTACCTGGCTGGAAATTTGCCTGGTCACCTGTGGCAAGTTAACAACTGTCTGCAGGCAACCAGGCATCCCCAATGTTGTCGCAACAACTGGTGGTGGAGCCAATAGGGTCACGTGTGCCCCCTCCATAATAGTGTAGCCCTGTAACGCATAGCAACCCACTATGAGGAATATACCCTTGTCCGACTTCAATTCAAATTATTCCCCGCCCTGTTTCTTTTTAATATTTGTTTGAATTTTTTTAAAAAGCAAAGAAAAAAAACCCCAATTTTATTTGCTGACTCAGTAGAATTAATTCAGCAAACAGTGGTGGAGAGAAAACGCCACAGAGGAAAGCAAGTAGGAATCGTTACAGTGATCCGAGGTAAAAATCCATCTAATAACAAACAAAAAACAACCTGCTGAGGAAAAAAACCTCAAAAAAGGGCAAACCAAACACACACAAAGTAACTGCACTCACAAGAAAACAGCAGTTAAAGGCCCGAAGAACACCAGTGATTAAACTGGCCCACTTCAAGCAAGGGCAGAAAAAACGAATTGCTGCTTGCAGAGGGGCAACTTAGAAGCCTCTGAGAAGGATGGTGTTTTTAACAATATCCCACTGTCCTATTTTCTACTGGAGAGAGAAGAATTACAAACCTGAAATACCATAAATAAAGGAAAAATAGTAACATTACTTTTTTTTAAAAGGATACCGGTAAGTGTTTATTAAGAGTGTTTAGAGACTCAGTATTTATTATTTATTTACTTCATAAAATTTATACACTGCTTGATTGTAAAAAACAAACAAACCTCAAAGCGGTCCACAAAAAGGTAAAACAATAAAGCAGGTTCACAGCCCTACTTTAAAACATACAAGAGTTAAAATACTAAAACAGATCAAAATTACCTCAGCTTTCCAAGCATCTGGGTAAGCTTGTCTTAAAAAAAAAAAGAATGCTTTTAGCAGGCGCCGAAAGGCGTACAGTGAAGACATCGGCCTGGTCTCAAGAGGCAGGGAGTTCCAAAGTGCAGGTGCTGCCCCACTAAAAAATCGACTTCGCACCAATGTGGAGCGGGTATGACGTGGCACCGTAGTAGTGCCAACCTGAGTTCCAGGCAACTAGCCCAGAGATGTTCCACCACCTCAGGCCACCATCATCTACACTCAGAAGATGTGGTGCTTCCCTTATGGCCTCCTTCTCCCCACGAGGCCTGTTTTTAGGCTCAAGCCAGGACAGGGAGGAGAAAGCTGACAGTGGCGGAAGTAATGTGTGTTCAGAAAACACGAATGAATGTTCCCCCTTACATGAAAAACTCTCTGTATTTTGATAGTTAAGAGACATGCTAGTGTTCCATTGGGCATATAGCTTTTTCATTATTTTATATATTTAAAAATGTGTTCTGAGAGAGAGCCTATAAAGGAGGTAACCACGGGTGTTCTGAGAGAGAGCCTATAAAGGAGGCAACCACAGGCTTTCTATGAAAACCCTTTCTCTCTACACATAAAAAGGCAGCTGACACAGATCTCCATTAAGGTAATTCTCAACATAACTAACAGAATCCTTCCAACTCTACAATTCTATGATGCAGGAATCTGGCTGAAGCTAAGCAAGCCATCAGTGATGGACGGAAGGGCCTCAGTGTGGGATAGAAGACAAAACAAAGTGGATTTTTAAAACAAGAGAAGCTGATTTCAATTATGTGCTGCTCTCAGCCCGTTATCTGGACTGCATGTCCTTCAGAGGAAGGTCCCAGCAATTTCCTGCCAGAAAGCAAGGTCATCCAAGCAAACTGAAAGTAGTGCATAGGCAGGCAAGAAGCAGCCCTTCCTCACGGAGTGTGCAATTGCTTTAAACAATCACACAACTCAAAAACACACACTCATGCTCCAAGAGTCTCAGATACTCCCCTGCGGCTGCAAATCACAAGGAAAGGATGGTAAACAGATGGGAAAAGTAATCTTTTCAAAAAAAAAAAACCTGTCTGCCTGCCATTTACAAATAATTGTGAAAACCAACCTTAAGAAAAACCCTTCCACAAGCGATAGACTAAGACTACGCCAGGGAGCATTTGCATACAGGACAGCATTTTCTTTTCTTTTTTCTTTCTTTTTAATGCCTACATCACCCGGTATTCCCAGGCGGTCTCCCATCCAAGTACTAACCAGGCCTGACCCTGCTTAGCTTCCGAGATCGGGCGTGTTCAGGGTAGTATGGCCGTAGACTACAGGACAGCATTTTGCAACCTTGTCACGTACCTAGTATGCTTCCAGTTCGCTGCTTCTTGAGCTCTTGGATTTCTAACTCCTCGCTAGAGGTATCAAAGTTGCCGTGAGGTCGCTTCTGGCTCGTGGAGTTGACGCGAGTCTTGAATTCTGCCACGAACTCTACGGCATTTGCGGAATCATCGTCCTGTAGATGACATCAAAATGAAAAGTTTCCAGCTTTTAACATTTCATGGCCCCCCGGTGGCACAGCACAACTTTCCTCTCCTCCAGCTGGCTCTCCCAGCGAAAGTGCTGCCCTGCCCTTTGCCCGCTAACATTGCCCGCACCTCCATCCGGTCCAACTCTTGTTCCACCAGCTGCCTGAGTTGCTCCTTTTGCTCTTTTGCCATACTCTTCCGCCCGGCATGGAGGAGATATAACTTCCGGACCATAGCGTTCGTGAGGATGCTGCAAAAAAAAAAAAAAAAAAAGCAATAATGGTGAGGAATGAGGCTTTTGTTGAATAGCCACACATTCATTGTTAATTTCATTTCCAGTTCCAGTTTCATCTCCAGTTCCAATGCATATAAAAACAATACAATATGATAATAAAATATCAACAGCCACCAAGTAATAAATAATAATAATAATAATAATAATAATAATAATTTATTATTTATACCCCGCCCATCTGGCTGGGTTTCCCCAGCCACTCTGGGCGGCTTCCAACAGAATATTAAAATACAATACAAGTCACACGGAACCAGCAAGACAAGCATGCCCATCTCCAGCACCAATGAACGGATTACCCGAAAGCTGGGACAAATAAACACACCAAAAGCCCAACAGCGTCGGCACCTGTTAAATCTGAGAAAGGAGGGCATTCCATTATTGATCTGCCAGTCCTGAGAGCACCCTCTTGTGTGTTGCCACATAGCAAGTACTTGATAAATACAACATACGGGCAGGCTTGTATGGGAGCAGGCAATGCACAGAGTATGTAGGTCCTAAGCCATGTAGGATTTTACATGCCCACAACCTCCCCGATGGGAGACAGATGCACCATGTACTTAAAAGTACTTGGTCACAGCTGGTGTCTGTGGGCTCCCTCATCCTAGACATTGGGCTTGTTACCAGAGAATTGGCCTATGTGTGTAAAAGGTAAAAAGGAAAAGGACCCCTGGACGGTTAAGTCCAATCAAAGGCGACTATTGAATTGCGGCACTCATCTCACTTGCAGGCTGAGGGACCCAGCATTTGCCCACAGACAGCTTTCCGGGTCATGTGGCCAGTGACTAAACCGCTTCTAGCACAACAGAGCATCGTGACAGAAGCCAGAGCACAAGGAAACGCCTTTTACCTTCCCGCCGCAGCAGTACCTATTTATCTACTTGCACTAGCGTGTTTTTGAACTGCTAGGTTAGCAGGAGCTGGGACAGAGCAAAGGGGGCTCACCCCGTCCTGGGGATTCGAACCACCAATCTTCTGATTGGCAAGCTCAAGAGGCTCAGTGGTTTAGACCACAGCGCCACCCTATGTTGTGTACTCACCCCCCCAGCAACTCTAAGATGTTAAAACAATAAATGTTCAAAATACACAGGATGGGTGCACATACATAGGTATATAAACCATATTCTGAAAAGATGTAGTGAGCAATTCTGAAGCCATTTCGATGACCTCAACTATTTCTCTGCAGCAGAAGGAAGGAGATGAGGGATAATAGCTCCCCCCAAATAGTTCACTTGTAAATCCTGCTAATAGATAAAACTGCTTGGCATGTAGGGGGCTTACCCCTCCCTGGAAAACTGGTCTTGCATGTATCTGTTAAGATATTTTCTGTTAAGATGTCAGTAGAGCATCTGTGTATCAATAGGTGTAAGTTTGTAAAAGATTCAGGACCCATCGTCCTTACTATGTCAGAGGGATACAGTATTCTGGACAACCCCCCCCCCCCCCGGCCAGCGACTAACCACGACCTGATCTTCATGGCAAAAGGTGCCGGCAGGTGTGCGCTCAGCGGTTCAATCTTTCCTCGCGCCACACCCATTCCCGAGGAAGCGCATTTCCCCACCGCCTTCCCCGACGCGAAAGGAGCCGGCTGTGCGGTTTATTTCAGCGGCGGGGGCAAACGCACTCTGCACATGCTCAGGGGCACCCCAGTCTTCCTTAGTCCCGAGCGCGGAAAGCAGGTTTCAGGGCCAAACGCCGCCGACCCCCGGCTTCGGGTTAAGCCTTGCAGGCGCCCCCTCGGCTGGAAGCCTTGAGCAGCCCCGGGACTCTCACCTGAGATCGGGCTTTTCCTGGAAAAGAGCCCTGACGAAGTCTTCCATGTTCTGCAGCTCCGCGGGATCCGCTGCCATCCTTTCCCGCCAACTGGCTCCTCCGAGCTGAAGCGGTCCTTCTCCCCGCAAGGCTTACTGGGAAGTGTAGTCCCGGCTAACAGCGAACACAGCAGCAGCAGCAACCGGAGGAGCCTCTCACGGTGGCGGGTGGAGAAATAGGGGAGCGACGCAGGGCACGGGAGGTGTGGTTCGCGAGGGTTAGCAAATGAGCCAATGGGAGCGGATTCGAAGGCGTCGCCGGGCCTGACGGGAAACGTAGTCCTAGCAACGCGTACATGACCGTAGCAACGGTTAGGTAGCGGGTACTTCCGGGTGTGACAAGCCAACGCGCGTCCAATGTGGAAACGTTGTCTTTATATTACGCAGCGCTGCCCTTTGTTTAATTCCCTGAGTTTGGGCCTCTCAAAAGCTCCCATGCCATGTTTGAATAATAGGGGCTCCAGATAATAAAAAATAAAAAAATCGGGGGTTGGTTGTTGTGGAAAGCGCCTCCCCGCCCCGAGGCATGCTGGGAATCGTAGTCCTGCTCCTCCTGCCCATCCGCTTTGCTGAGGTTTCTTCCCGGAGCACACCGGGAAATGTAGTTCTTCCACTGTAACCTTTTCCCCCCAACACCACTCCGCGCTCTCTCTCTTCCCAGTCTCAGTTCCTGCCCCCAGTTGCTCCCCCAGGTGGGCATGAACGGGGCGGGAGAGCCTGATCCTGGCAGCGGGGGCTACAAAAGGCGCTACAGGGCCTTGAAGAGGAGGCTGAAGTTCCTGATCTATGTGAGGAGCTTGGAGGGGGGCGGTGGGGAGAGGGGAGGCACTGGAGGGTAGGACCGCTGGGGGAGCAGGTATTGTTATTTTTGAAGGAGGGGGCAATATTTACGTTTGCAGGCGGAGTGAGTTACGGATGAGTGAGAAACAGGGTGGGAGCCGAGGGTGGGCAGGTTATGCTGTGTCAACATGTTGCCGATTCCATGTGTCCAAATAACATTGTGGGCATCCTGGTCTCGTGGGGGGGGGGGGGAGAGCACGTGGGGCGTCCCGGGTTAAGATCTGTTGAATCAACCCGCGCTTTTGTTTTTATAGGGAGATCCGAGTAGATCTTAAAACCTTTATTGGATCGAGACTGGATAGCCTGCTCACTTGTAAGGGAGCTGAGAGCGGGGTTGGCTTCAGTGGGGTTTGTTCCCTAAAAAAAACACATGCCAAGGATTTCATCTTTCGAAACCTAGTGTGACGTGGAGGGGTGTGTGCTAGGTTTGGGGGGCTCTTCTGGGGATTTGGGGAGCAGGGAACTGGAGAAGCTGCTTCGGTTCTGCATTCCTGTTTCAAATCTTATCTTTACCATGAGCTCTGTGATAGGCTAAGGTTAAGAGTGAGCAATATGTGGGAGCTTATAGTGCTAACCTACTTTGCAGGTAAAGGTAGATAGCCGTGTTGGTCTGTCATAGTCAAAACAAAATAAAATTAAAAAAATTCCTTCCAGTAGTACCTTAGAGACCAACTAAGTTTGTTCTTGGTATGAGCTTTCGTGTGCATGCACACTTCTTCAGATACACTGAAACAGAAGTCACCAGACCCTTATATATAAGACTAATTGCAGATCTTTATATGTTACCTCCCAGGCCTTCTTAATAACTTTACATTGCCACCACATATAGTAGCCTCTCATACCTTTTCCCCTTCCTTCCTGTTTCGTCTCCATCAGAGTAAAATCCTCCCAGATCAATTCACACGAGGTGCCATTTTTACTGTGGATCACCTTTACTTTCCCTTGTATTTTCCTCGAGCCTCCCACCTCAACCTTTCCCACCTCAGTGGTTTGTATGTTCACCTCTTTAAGTTGTCCCACAGCCTCTGAAAATAAATTAGTATTTTCCTGGATTCAAGAAGCTGTTTTATCAACATTTTCCTTTATCTCGCACAATTCTCTCATATTCTTTTGACTTACGACCTTGCTGGTTTGTTTCAACATTGGAATTTTTTCTTCTACCATTTCTAATTTAAGGTGGAGGTGGGTGGAATCTCTCCCCTTTTCCCAGCTTCCTCTCTAAGATTAAATTCCAAAACAAAAAGTCCTTTCACACCAAGGAAGGTCTTGTTTTGGCTTTGCCAGTGCATTATCAAGGCCATTTCACTAGACAGTTAAGAAACCAGTACTTCCAGCTTCTTCCTCCCACCCCCTTCCACTTTACTCACAGAGACAAATTTTAACAATTATATTATCCCACCTTTACATCCATTCACAACAAAATAATTTTTGTTCAATATGAATAAAACTGTAATATTAATATTGTTTTAAGGTCTCATTCTGACTCGCATGGTCTCTCTTGTTATTTCTCAGGAACAAGAATGTTTCCAGGAAGAACTGAGAAAAGCGCAAAGGAAACTCTTAAAAGTTTCACGGGATAAAAGGTGAGCTGATGCGACGGAGAAGGGCAGAGGGGGTGCAGAATGGGGAGATGATGGGGGAGGTTGTGGAGCTGACACTGAGAGATGCTTATGGGCCTGGTGCGGGAGAAATGAAATATTTTAGTGATGAAGCCCGGGATATCAATTCTACAAACAAATAAATAATAGATAGGGTTGCCATCTTTTTTTGGCAGGGTTCCTGGGTCCTTAAAAGCTATGTGACAGGGGAAAATCAGTAGACCTCAACGCATCTCATGATAGGGAAAACTGCGCCTGTTTGGTTTCTGCCTGAAAAGCTGCTAATAATGTTGCACGCGAGCTCTGCCTTCAAAACGTGACTGTTCCGTAATTGGAGGGGAGGGAGCAGGAACAGGATATCTGAGGTGGCAGCAGGACTTAGGTAAAGGTAAAGGGACCCCTGACCATTAGGTCCAGTCGTGACCGACTCTGGGGTTGCGGCACTCATCTCACTTTATTGGCTGAGGGAGCTGGCGTACAGCTTCCAGGACATGTGGCCAGCATAACTAGGCCGCTTCTGGCAAACCAGAGCAGCGCACGGAAACGCTGTTTACTTTCCCGCTGTACCTATTTATCTACTTGCCCTTTGACGTGCTTTCAAACTGCTAGGTTGGCAGGAGCAGGGACCGAGCAACGGGAGCTCACCCCGTCGCAGGGATTCGAACCGCTGACCTTCTGATTGGCAAGCCCTAGGCTCTGTGGTTTAACCCACAGCGCCACCCGCATCCCTCTGCAGCAGGACTTAGTTTATGTCAAAGATGTCTAGCACTGAGATCCAGACTTTGTTTTCAATGCCAGAGCAGTATTTGAGACTTTGAGCACTAAAAATAGAGAAGAGTGCCTCAGTGTATGTGCAGAGTGCCTTTCTTCTGCTACTGAATTTTCTGGCGCAATCTCTGTGCACTTGGGTTTGAAGAGCAGGGCTTCTGAAGCAGGTGGCAGAGTGCTGGCCTCAGACATTCTCCACGTAGAAAGTAAGTGTTGCATTTGAGATTGTGACTTCCTCTCCTCCTGATCATTTCCTGTTTCCAGTTTTCTGCTTGATCGCCTGCTCCAGTATGAGAACGTGGATGAAGAATCATCAGGTAATTCAAGGCTCACGGCTTTCTTCTGGTTGTGTGCTTTGGGGAGGGTAGCCCACCCACGCTGTCTTGGACATGTGCAAAGAAGTGGAAGAAAATGAAATGTTTCCACAGCAGCAGTAACAGCCTTGTCCAAAAAAACAAAGCAGTGTCATGATTATGTCATGGTAGTGTATAATTCAATAAATTTGGTGGTAGCAAGACTGGTAGCTAAAAATAATTTGAAAGGACATTATAGCATAATCCTAAATGTCGGCAGTTTGAGGCCCAAAATGAGGAGGGTCTGGGGCAAGAGCTCTTGGGCTAGGAGTTGGTCATATGAATCAGTGCAGTGAAGCAGCATGAGCTTAGGCTAGGAAGACACGAGTTCAAATCTACCACTCAGCCTTGAAGATTACAGGATAATCTAGCCCAAATTGTGTCTCTTGGTCTAACCTGCCTCGGAAGGGTGTTGTATGGATAAAATTACCCCCATGTATGTTAGGTACTCGGCCGAACGTTGGTATTCAGATCTGACTGGAACTAATTTTTCATTTCAGACTCGGAGGCAACAGCCTCCTCTGACAATAGTGATGGGGAGGTCCCCAAGGGGACAGAGCCACAGTCCCTAAAGAGGTGAGTGTGTGAGCCCTGGTCTCCAGGATGAAGGGTAAGGATCAGTGTCGAATATCACTGCCATCAACCACGGGATGATATACCCTGTGGGCTCCCCCAATGGGCATAATCCTTCTGCTTGGTCAAGTTTTCAAGCGGGTTTTCAAAATGTTCTCCCTTTTTAGGAAGCAAAAAAGACCATATGTTGTTTTTCTACATGAATTTGCAGGACCACTTTTAGGGGGTGATCTTTACAGGAAGCAAAGGTGTCTGTTTTGCTGATCGTCCATTGCATGCCACAGTAAGCCATAAACCACACATTACAGCGCATGAGCAAATCACCCCTGCTTTCCCCTACCCCAAACATGCTGGGAGGAAACATAAACAGTGATTCCTGGCTTTGTGTTATGTCTGAACCGTGGACTGTAGTTTTCTTCGCTCCCAACTAAACCACGGTCTGTAGCCAAGTTTTGTTGTTCTTGGCTTACTGGTGGTGGGGTTTTTTTTTGGAGCAAAACAAGCCATTATCCCAAGGTTGGACTTTGTTTTTTAAAGTTCATTTATTAAATTTATATACCGTTCTCCTTCCGAAGTTTGCAGGGAGGTTTACAGCATAAAAATGCAAAATGAGAACGCAAAATATGTAACAAACAAAACAAAACAAAACCAAAATTCATTTCTGTCTTGTTTCCTCCCAGTACAAGTGGGGAAGAGACATGATCAGCAGGTGGTGGTGGTGGTGCTGCCACTGGGGGCTGCCTGGTTGGTGTTGACCAGTGACTGGTCTTTCCAGTGGCCATTCCCAGTCTGTGAAACGCCCTCTCTGGTGAGGTGTGTCTCCCACCCTCAGTATTGGCTTCCAAGAGAAATTTTACCTGAACATTTGATAGCTGAAAGACACTGTTCCTGGCAGCTCTGAATTTTATTTTATTTTTTAGAATACAAAAAACTATTTACTATTTTGACACCCTGGGCTTCTTTAAAGGGAAAGGTGGGATATAAATCCAATTGTAATTGAGAAATGATAGGTATGTACAGGGTAGATGTGTGATGTGTAAACTGAGCCATTCAGTATGATTTCTTTGGCACCATACGCAAACCATGCCCGTAGGCGCCCTGGCCTTGTGGCTTGCGCTCGTGGCAACTTTTCATCCACGTGGCAACTCCTTTCTCCTTCTACCCACAGAAAACAAAGTCCACAACTTGGCAGTGCTTCATCCCCTTCGTCTTCAGGCCTTTCCCTCCAGCCAACTTCTGGCTTTGGGCTCCCGGCTTCAGGGACACCATCTCCCTACTTGACCTCTGTGAGTAACTTCATTTCTGTCCGGGTAAAAGGACTGGGTAGGATAGGGCTGCTCAAATCAAACCTTGCGGGCACTGCCTTCAAATCCTATGAACTAGGGAAAGACTTGGCCCACCTTTGCCCTGTAGGTTTAAAGCACTGAGAGATAGGGATAAAGATCCCTGGGAAGAGGGATTGACTGTTAAACCACCCTGGGAATTGTAGCTCTGAGAGGGGAATAGGGGGCTCCCTAAGAACTCTCAGTACCCTTAACAACAAAACTCCCAGAATTATTTGGGGGAAGAAGCCATGACTATTCCAAGTGGCATCCTAGTGGTTTAAATGTGTGGAGTAAATATGGCCTTGGATAAGTTCCCTTTCAAATGTCAGAGATGGCTTGGCTAGGTTTTAGTTGAGCTAACCTGACCTTTAACATGGCCTACCGTAGAGATGAGGCAATTCTGTCAGGCATTAGAGAGGCAATGAAGTTCCCTTTGCTTTCCTAGGCCAAGACGAAACAAAGGCGCTCGTCTTGTGTACTATCCAACATGGCTGCGCTGACAGATGCTTGAATGCCATTGCCCACTCTGGCTAAGATTCTTGGCCAGCATTCAGAATGGTCACTCTGGTGTCTTTGGTATTGCTGCTGAGTTTGTCAGGATAACCAAAAAAGTTCCACGGTTGAGCCAATGGCAGTATTCTGGTCCTGTCAGCATTTCTCATTATGGCCGCAAGTACTGTGGCCCTTTATCTCAAAATGGCTTCCCTAACTTCAAGGGCTGAACTGACATTGGATATGGATGTCAGAACGCCCAAGGCTGTTCCTCACCCTCTCCTTCCCATACCACCTCCATTTCGCTTCATTATTTCCTATTAAAGCATTTATTTGTGGTGGCTAACATGCTATATAATATAGACATGAAATTGAGCCTCTCTCTGCCTTGGCCAGAGATAGCGTAATATGTTGGGAGAAGTGAGTTCATCATACTGGTATGCGGGGTGGGGGTGGGGGCGATGTTTAGTTACCTACACCTTGTATAATAATGCACACCCATGCAGTGTTTGGGTCTGAGGTATGTGTTTGGGTAGTCAGCCATGTTTTGTATGTACATCTGGTCCCCTCAAAGAGGAGAAGGCCCATTTCAACGAAGGCTTGACGTTTGCTTGAAAAGGGCAGCCAAAATGATCAAGAAACTGGAACCCTTCCTCTACCAAGGAAGGGCTAAAATTTTATGCTTTTTAGGGGGGGTGGAGCGGGGATGACTAACCAAGCAATCCTGATGCATGTCTATTCAGAAGTAAGTCTGGGGCTGATGGGACTTGTCATCTGAAACCTCCGCAGGCACCAGAGTAGGGAAGGCTGTGGTAAGAGATTTATAAAATGACACATGGCGTGGAGAAGGTGGAGAGAGACTCCCCCACCCCCTTTCATAATACTAGAACTTGGGCTCACCCAGTGAAAATGATGGAGAGAAGATTCAGCATCGACCAAAGAAAATATTACTTCACAAAACGTGCAATTGCTTATGGAGTCCGCTGCCACTGGGGTGTGATGGCAACTAGCTCAGGTGACTTTAAGAAAAGTTTAGACAAATCTGCAGAGAGGGGGAGGTCTGCCAAAAGCTACTTAGCTGTTACGGCTATGTAGAACCTCCAGATTAAGAGGCACGCTACCTCTGAACACGAGTTGCTGGGAGGGGGCTGGATTGGATGGCCTTCTGGTCTGATCTTAAGATGGTCGGTGGTGATGTTTGACCAGCTCAAGCTTACAGGCATAGATTTCTCAAATTATATGTGTGTGGCTTCTTACTCGGAACCCCTTTCCGGGGCTTGCATGTTCATCATTCATACTTTGATTTCTTATTCCATCTCCCCACCCCACCTCCACCCCTTTCCCACCCAGCTGGCCTCACCCCCTTATGCTCCCTTCCCCTCTGACTACCTGGCACTAGAGCCTGAGCCTGGCCCCCCCAACCTGATGCCAACGCCACCCCGCTCTGCCAGGCGGCCCCCAAAGGCCCCGCAAGCTCAAGGTACCATCTAGATTGTGTTGGTGGGGTGGGGGTGGGGGGGCGAGAGGGTGTCTGCAGTCCACTAAGTGGACAGGTTGAAGTCTGAATGTAGGGGACTGAATTAAATTTGGGGCTCATATTGCTGTATTGCAATATAATTTGGGGGTGGGGAGAATAGAATATAATTTTTGGTGTGTTTCTCTTTCTATATATATACATTGTGATGTTTTCTATGCACATGTAGATTGAATTATTCTCATTGAACACAGTAGGGCATAATAACATAGAAGAAAGCAATGAAGCTGCAACTACACTGCAAACTTAAAACTCATTCTGAACCTCTGTGGTATCATGGCTTCTCTCCAGGGAACCCTGGGAATTGCGGAGGGTTCTTCTGAGCGAGCCGCTGGGAAATTTCACTTTCTCTCACAGAACAATTTTTGTTTGTTCTGGGGGATTGTTTGAACCCATCAATAAGGCACCTTTTTAGCTAAAAGACACAGAGGCATTTTAAGAAGAAAATGATGTGGGGCATGGCAGAAAGAGGAGGTTCTCTTGGATGGGTCTCAGTGCTATGTACAACATTGCAGACCCACCCTGTAAAGCTCGCTCATCCTGTCCTTACACATCCTGGATAAAACGCTAAGCTCTCGGTAGCAAGCGTGGAAAGTTCTAGAAGAGACGTCAAATGTTATGGGCTTGGACAGGCTAAAATAAATACAGCGTTACTCTGTGTGGAAGGAAATTTCCGCAAAATTCTGCCATTTCATACAGGGGTGGGCAACGTGCTGCTCCTTTCTGTGTGGGACTAGGAAATGCAATGCAGGAAGAGGAGGTTTGGCGCTGCCTGGCTCACTCTCCCACCCACAATTTCTTGTTCTTTTCCCCACTGCAGCTCCCGCTGCCCCCCACCTCCCACTCTGACTGTTCATCTGTGGTGGTGGGGTTGCCCTTTCCTTCGCCCCGCGGGACCCCCAAGCTGCCGCCGCCCACCATCCTCAGTACGGTGCCCCACCAGATGTTCAGTGACACAGGGGAGGGAAGTGGCGAAGACCCCCTGGATGGTGACGATGAATTGGTAATCGACATTCCCGAGTGACAGTGGCAAGCGGCACTCTCTGCTCAAAGGACACAGGCCTCGCGGTGGTGTGCGTGGGGATTGCGCCCCACAATTTTTATTTTTATTTGTTTACAGACTCCAAAAAACATGCAAACCAGTCAATAAATGGGATTTTTTATATATATAAAAAATTCCAGTTGCAGTTTCTACACATACCCTCCCCCCAAACCCCCACCCCAAACTTCCCTCTTCTCCTAAACCCACGAGCCCCTTAGAAGAATTTGCCTCCTGCTGAGGCCAGAGGTTTCTTGATTCTCTTCAGTCATGTACCTTCCATCTACAAACTGTATTGATTAAGAAAAATCTTTGTGAAAAAGTGCATCCCTTTACGAGGTGGGAAGAATCTTCTTTTCTTTTTTTTTAACTACAAAAGAAAAAATCCCTTTAAAGGCAGGGAACTCTGAAAAAGTGCTGGAAATCTCCTGAGGGGAGAAAAAAGTGAACATTTTTAAGGACTAGGAGAGGTTTTCGCTGCACATGTAAACATTTTAAGTTAATCTGCTTCTGGAAATTTTTTGTGGAGAAGTTTATCCTTCAAAACCCACTTGGGGATTGTTTTACATAAATAGAAAGATCACCAGTGTTTTAAAATATATATATTTTACTAGATGGTTTCTAGTAAGCACCCCAAATTTTGCTACTTGTTGCGATGTTTTTATTATTATTTTTGCTACAGATATTTTAAAGTGGTAGTAGGATATATGCAAGAAACCATCCTGTCGTTACAAATATAAGTGCGCGCACACAAAGTAATCTTTAGAAATTGGACAAAAAATGTCGTGATTCATCCCTGGGTGACAGGAGTTTTAAGGTAAGAGCAAATGCCAAATTTTTAACTAGCTGCAAACATTTGCTCAAAATGATAGATGGAAGACACTGCCTTTCTAAGAGCTGATTCACATTTTACCCAGCAGATGGGTGTGTCACTTGGTTACTGAATGTCTTCTGATGAACAACTGAAATGTTTGATGGGGAAATAAGTGTGTCTAGCTGAGATGGATACAGATGGTTTTGTGCCCGATGTGGAACGGTCAAATGGGCCCCCCAAATATGTTACTAAAAGAACATTAAGTTAAATACATGACAATGTGCTGCCCTTAATGGTACCACAAACGCAGTTGCTTTGTGGCAGGCCTCCCTATCCTGTCTAAAAGTATGGCCAGGCCAGGCCTGGAAGCGTGTGATGGACACATAAGTCTCCCTGGCTTATGCCCACTGCCTGTTCCCATGACTCTCCATCAGAATTTGCAGCATTGACCAGGATAAATCCCGAAAGGAGGAGTTACTAAAGGCACTATTCCAATGAGAGAAGAAAACGGGAGCCATCTCAAACAAGCCAGCGAGAGAAGAAAATGGGACCTTTCCCCCCTTAAAGCCAGAGCAGCTGTAGAAAAGCCTAATGAGCTGAATATTTAAAAAAAGGCATGTACTGTATAAGAAATGGATGGAAGGGCAGGCCACTAGGATTGTGTAGTCCAGACTTGCTGGGAAAGCAGAAGATCAGAATAAGCTGAGGCTGGTGAATGCTACCAAGAACAATAAAAAGGGTGTGTTTGAAGGAAGAGGAAGGACACTAGGCCTGTTTCTCAGTAAGGATGGTGAAATATTAACAGGTGGCACAGAAGGCTGGATTGCTCAGTTGCTATTTGCCTCTTGTCTTCCCCCCCCCACAAAGGGGAATTGTTTTCCATCTTCCATAAGTAGCATAGTCAGCACATGAGTAGTGTAGCCCGAGCTTGTGTTTGAGATTGTAAGAAATTTCATCAGGAAATGCCTCACTACCTGAAATTACTTCGTCTCAAGGACCAGATGAATTGCATCCTAGAGGGTACTAAAAGGAACTCACTGGTGTTCTCTCATAACTTCTGTCTTAATCATCTTTGGGAAATCCGGAGAACAGGTGAAGTGCCGCAGGGCTGAAGGCAATTGTTATTCCAAATCTTGAAAAGGAGGATCTGTGAAATGAGTCCATCTGACTTCAGTGCTAGGGAGGATAACTAGAATAGATTTCAAGGGAGTCAATTTGCAAGCACCTTGATAGCAACGCAATGGTTGGCAGAAGCCTGCACGGATTGCAAAGAATAAATGTGTGTCTATATATACTGTGTGTGTGAGAGAGAGGGAGGAGATATATATAAATCAAGTTACCAATTTAGTGGATTGAAGAACGACTGTGAATGCAATGATCTTGGTTTCAGCAAAACACCTAATAGAGTCCTCCATGATAGCGTGATTTGCAAGCTGATTAAATGCTATGAACTAGGAAAAGATAGCATGGGAAACTGGACAGAAGCAAAATGAGATTCAACACAAACAAATGCAGAGTCTTGCATTTAGGCAAAATAATCATGGCCATAATCAAGTGCACAGGTATAGGGTGGAAGCAGCAGTGAAAATGAAGAGGATCCCAGGACTAGTTGATCTTGAGCTGAACATGAGCCAGTAGTACTGTGTAAGACTCAAACAATTTTAGGCGGCATTAATACAGCCGTTGTTTCCAAGACATGAGAAGTAATAGTTCTGCTTTATTCTGTGCTAGTTGGACTTCATCCGGAGTACTTTGTCCATTTGTGGATGCTACACTTTAAGAAGGATATAGACAAGCTGGAATGGGTTCAGAGAAGGGCAGAGAAGATGGTTAAGGGTATGGAAAACAATCCCTATGAGGAAAGGTTGAAGGAACTGGCTATGTTTAGCCTGGAGAAGAAAGCACCTTTTAAACACCTAAAGGGGTCTTACATAGAAGACTTGCTCTGCTCCACCAGAGTGCAGGACTGTCACTGGATGTAATGGGCTTAAGTTACAGGAAGAGCAGGTGTTGGCTGAACATTAGATTTTTTTTCATAGGAATAGCAGTTCCACAATGGGGACCCAGTTGCCCAGAGATGAGGTGCTCTTCTTCTTGGAAGTCTTTAAGAAGAGGCTGGGCAGCCCGCTGTTAGGATTGCTCTCACCCTGGATCGCCTCCTGTGATTGAGCTTTCTGACAGAAATGGAAGCAAGAATTAACAGCACAATAATTTCCTGCAACCTTGGTTTTTAAAACTGCTTGGGTGGCGGTGGGGTCAACCTTGTTGTAACAAGAGAGACTGCAGAGTCTCTAACATGGGATAAATAGTTATGTCGGCAGGCCTCTAACAATGAGTTAGCAGGAAGAAGTGTGCCGGATGAATGCCCCTACAATCCATGCAGGAAGTTCCAGGGACAATAAACAATAGGTTTTTTTTCTCCAGCAGTTCAGGAGTATAAATTGTATTTGGCACTCTGAAGTTAAGTTGAGTAGGGAAAGGAGCTGGTGTGGAAAGAAGAGGGAAATATATTTTGGACCACTGAAAGAAATTCCATATGGGGAAGTGGGTTTTTAATATGCTTTTAAAAAGAAAAAGAAATCTAAACCGATGCTTCACATTTTGTGTGCCAGCAAATATCTTGTCTTTTAAAAATACAAGCTAAGCCTTGGTTTGAAAGTAGTGGGATTTCAGAGCGATGGTCAGCTTGGAAAGACAGGTGTTAAGAGAGGAAGAGGACGGATAATTATTTCTGTGACTTTTCATTGATCCAAATTCTTTTTCTACAAGTGGCTTCCTGGGCTCCTCCTGTTCTTCCTTGGCTCCTCCACTCTGCTATGACCACCTCCCACTTCCCAATGCCTTAAAACACACGGAACCAGAAGAGGCGATTCATTCCATTTAAGCCCTTCCCTAGAGCGTAATATAAATGGACACCAACGACAAGTAATTTTCAAAACGTGCAAACGTCCTCGTGCAAAGGAGGGGCCCCTGGTGCTGTGCCCCTCCCCTTTTTTTGGCAGGCAGGCAGGGTGGGAGGATGCAACTCTATATAGGCAGTCGAGGTGGCTTCTCAGGGCCGAAAGTGGAGGATTCTGGGAGCTCGTTGGTGAGCGTGTGCCAGTGCTCAAGGCGGCAGTCGGGGGTCTGAAGGCATGAGAGCCAGTGCTGTCGGCATTCTCCAGGGGCCCCTAGACCGAGGGTCACCCCACCTGTAAAAGAAAGATAAATTGGTTCTTGATGTTTGCAAATAGCCCCTTCTACCCTGAAGCACAGGGATTCACCCCCACCCCCCGTGGGACATCCTGTGAAATAGTGGGCATGCCTCTGTCTGTTTTATACAAGTTTTGGTGTGGCTTCTCTAGCAAATAATTTTTGGGAGCTTTAATTTGGTGAGGCATCTGCAAGTCTTATCATAGAAACAGCCGCCCACAAGAAATGGCAGTTCCCACGGTCCTGTGAGAGAGTCACTTTATAAATCTGTGACGTTGGTTGAGGGTCCCAGAAGGCATATCCACATTTTGTAACCCGCCACCTCCTCCCCTTGCTCTTCTCACCAATGAAGTCGTTAGATTTCCCAATGTCGTAATCCCAAACTGTTATCTCCAGGGATTTCTGACCAAGATCTGACTGTTCGATCTCATAGAAAAAGTCCTGTTGTGGGGCACAGAAAAGAGATAAAATTAGAATTATTGAAGCATGTTGGCTCTTCAACCTCCCCTCGATCCGACTGTGCTTCCCAAGTCCCAGAACATGCAGTTACTTCACTCATCCTTTCTTCACCTCATTATATTCTGGGTTCAGTGTCTTCTTCTTCACGGTTGTTTTATGCTTTGACTTCTTCTCTACGTCTGGCCTCAGGTACCTGCCAAAACAGCAACAGGGAGTGAGCCTGTTGGTCTAGACTATTTGTCGTCTTCCTTTCTGTCTCCTTCCCCCAAAAGGCTGCGAGCCACCCTTAAAATTCTGCATGCAAGTGCTAAAAACCACCACCGTACAGCTGCAGAACATTATATTGTAAACTCAAAACGCTGGAAATATAGAAGAAAATGCAAAATGACTACACAGACACAGCATTGTAACGAAGTTAATTCCAGGGTCATTTAAAACAATCTCTGAAAGCTTTCCTAAAAATGGGATTTCCTTTTTCTTTTAGTCTTCTGAATATGCCTGCAGGCTAAGGCAAAGGGTAGGCCTCTGTCTTAGGGCCAAGTGTAAGCGCAATTCCTCACGTTTTTACATAAGGGTCTGAGTATCCACACACATCCATGGCAGCTAAGTGGGCACAGCGAAGAATAGACACCATCAACCCACGGCGCTCGGAGATGTACGTGAGGGCGAGCAGGATACGACCCCTTTCTTCAGGGCCCAGCCGGCTGGGGGTTCTAGCTATGGAGTGAGGAAAAGAAAACAGCATGGAGTGCTTTTGTGTAAAATATCCACCCAGCAGCCTCCCAAAAACAAACCTTTGCAGCCTGTCAGGGCTGGGCAGCCTGGGCATTTTGACACCCCAGGTTAAGGCTTCAGAAGGCCTCTCGGGCCTCCTTCACCCATCCTTGGCAGGCAGCTCTCCCTCCCTGGCATTTCCCTGGCACATTGCCTGCTAACATTGACTTGATCCTCTATCCTGTCAGGCCTGCTATCCACTTTGCTTGCCTGGCAACTTATTTCTGACTCAACCCTATTTATTTATGTCACAAAATGAATATACCACTTGACTGTTGTTGTTGTAATAATTAATAATAATAAACCTCTGAAGTGGTTTAGAAGAAAGATGTGGGTGAGCATGATAGCAGGGTAAAATACTAAAAATAACCAAAGTACATGTTTACCCCATTCCCCCCACCCTGCTTTTTCTCCTCACAACAACCCTGTGAGGTAGCTTAGGCTGAGAGGTGTTGACTGGAAGTCTCCTCCATGATAATTTTTTTTAATGGTTGAAATTGGAATTAAAAAACTGGGGCCCTCCACTCCTAGCCCAACATTGTAATCACTTTGCTGCAGTGGACCATACAGCTTTTCTTCACAGCTGAATAATATTTGGAGGAAAGAGCCTGCTTGGCAGGCTTAAGTTCTGGGCCCTAATTATATAACTAAATTGTATCAAGAGATACTTCACATTGGTCTAGCTGGGATTTGGCTGGTACTTGTGGTGGTGGCAGTATTCCTACTATTGCTTGGGCTGCTCTGCTTCCAGCTGGTATGCACTGGTGCTTGTTGCCCCATACTCCTTTAACTTGATATAATTGTTTCTGGGTTTTTTCCTTTGGCTATTTAAGGGTAAGTCCTTTCCTTGAGAGATGAGAGAACCTATAGCAGAGATGGGAAGCCTGAGGCGGCGGGGACCAAATGTGGGTCTCCAAGCTTCTGTATCTGGTCTTTGGGACCCTTAAAGGTAAAGGGACCCCTGACCATTAGGTCCAGTCATGACCGACTCTGGAGTTGCGGCGCTCATCTCGCATTATTGGCCGAGGGAGACGGCATTTGTCCGCAGACAGCTTCCGGGTCATGCGGCCAGCATGACTAAGCTGCTTCTGGCGAACCAGAGCAGCGCACGGAAACGCCGTTTACCTTCCCACTGCAGCGGTACCTATTTATCTACTTGCACTTTGACATGCTTTCGAACTGCTAGGTTGGCAGGAGCAGGGACCATCCCGTCGTGGGGATTCGAACCGCTGACCTTCTGATCGGCAAGCCCTAGGCTCTGTGCTTTAACCCACAGCGCCACCCGCGTCCCTTACCCAGGGTCAAATACCAACCCTGATTTGCATCTTCCTTGGGTGTTTTTGCCTGGCTGGAATAAGTCCTTGAACTCGGATAATGGTTCCTCCTTGCTCGGATTGAGGGTAAAAAGGGCGTGTAAAGTGTGTGTGTGTGTGTTGAAACTGTACAGAGGTAAAATTCACATTTGTTGCTCTGTCCACTTTTAGCCCTGGTACCACCCACCATTGTCATGTAACCCCTCAAAGGTTGTCTAGAAGAGAATGTGGCCCTCAGGTTCCTCACTCTTAAGCTACAGGTTTTATAATGCTAGGAATAGGAAGGGGGCAGGAGTACGCTCTCACCTCTCTCAGGTAACAGGAGATGCCACGCAGAGCTGCTGTCATGGAAGAAGGGGATGCCAGCTGTTGAGGGAAGTGAGGATTGAGAGAAAAAAAAATCTGTTTTCCCTGCTCTTCCAAACAAACATGAGCAGAGTTGGAGGAGTCAAGGGACAGAGTGAGTGAGCAAGTGCACAGAGGAGGGAGAGGAAGAACTCCCTTGGCATTTGGAAGTACAGACTGGTACACAAGTATGATGACTTGTAGGCATAAGGGATTAACCCAATAGAATCAAAATGCAATATATCCCGTGCATGGGGGTGGAATCAGTGACAAGATAGAGATGTGTTAATCTACTGCACCCATAAAATCTGAATTCTGTGAAAAGTATTAAATTGTAGGATGGAACTGCATACTTGCTGGTAAGGTGATGTATTTTGCTTTTGTTGGTCACTGGGGAGCAGCAAGGAGACCCACCCTCACCACTCAAAATCCCGAGTTATCTCCCCTCCTTGCCCCTTCTGAGACACCTTCTAGCCCACTGGAGGATCACAAAAATCATGTGCATAAAATATGCTAAAGACAGGTTGCTGCCTACAAGTCTTTTCACCTCCACTCATTGTGAGTTAGCTGGGCTTTTTACGCCATGGAGTGTTCACAGCTATTCCAACTGCTGGCGAAGAAGAATCAGTTGTGAGATGCTGGTGATCGGCAGAAAGCACTGAGTTTGGCAGAGCAGGGGAGAAACTCAGGCAGGTCCCAGGAGAGGAGGGCCCACTAGCTGTTAGTGGGGATTGGGACAGGGGGACAAGTGACTGGGCAGCCAAGCAGCTAGAGCAGGCATAGGCAACCTTGGCTCGCCAGATGTTTTGGGACTACAATTCCCATCATCCCTGACCACAGGTCCCGTTAGCTAGGAATCATGGGAGTTGTAGTCCCAAAACATCTGGAGGGCCAAGGTTGCCTATGCCTGAGCTAGAGGATGTGCTTGAGGATCCTTATCAATTCATAAAATAAACCAATAGATCCTGATTCCTGACTCATTGTGAGATATGCAACCCGCTTATGCTCGACTCACTGGTTGTTGTCTTTCCAAGCACAGATTGAAGTGTCTCTTCTGGGCAGGCCGGAGGCGCCTCAGGGGCACCCGGTCTCTCCAATGAACTCGTTGTGGGTTAGTTTGTCCTCATCACAGACGGAGATTCTGGGAAGCAGAAGAGAGAAAAAGGATCCAAGGGTGTGAATGCCAAAGGGAGCATGGGAATGAAAGAGGGCCCTGTAGATTGGGATTTTAAATCGGCGGGGCGGGCGGGGGGGGGGTCTTACCGCAGAGTTTTCCGGGCCATATCCTCAGCAGTTATTCCATTGTAAGTCAGAGCCTCATTCCACACAGGGTTGAGAGTGTTGTGCTGGTTCGTGTTTTCAGTTTGTTCGCCTGGAGAGGATAAGGTTTTTTTGGGGGGCGGGGAGGAATTGGAATGGAAGAGCAAAATATTCTAGTAAGGCCAGAGGCTTACCTGTTTCCTAGGCTGGAAACAAGAGAATGGTGGTATGGAATTATCAATGTCTTTCTATTTATTCTCTCCTGATAATTACTGATAGCCCCTTTTCCAAACTGTGCTTTATTGAATGTATTTTAAAGAGCCTGCAATAGAATAGTCTGGTTTCTCATATTTGCCGGATGTGGCTTAGCCTACTGAGGTGCGTGGCTCTGGCTTGCTCCATCTCTTTCTCCCTGTATGTTGGAGTGAGAGGCCGGCTGCATGAGCTACTCTGCTTAGCTACAAAGAAACAGGGGGAACAGTCCTTCAACTTATTTGTCGCTGCTCAGTGTTAACCTGGGAGCAAAACCTACTGGAGGCATAGATGCATGACTAAGTGAACTCTGGGAATTGTAGCTCTGTGAGGGGAACGGGGGTCACCTAACAACGCTCAGTACCCTTAACTACAGTTCTCAGGATTCTTTGGGGGAAGTGAAGACTGTATAAAATGGTATGATACTGCTTTAAATGTCTGGCACTGATGGGGCCTGAGAAACACTGCTTCCTCCTGTTCTATGGGGACACAATATCTCCAGGTTGGTTACACACCTTATCTTTTCTCTGCATAGCTTGTTGGTGGTGGTAGCTGTGCATGTGTATATTGGATAGCGCTAGGCTCAGGAACTGTGAGACAGTGAGACACTGTGAGACAGTGAAAGTGGAGGCGAATCTGAAGCCATGTTTACCTTGCAGGCTCCGGGCAGAAGGTGTAGTTTGACATAGGGGTCAGCCAGGCCATTGAAATCCATCGGTTTCAGACCCTGAGAATAAGAAGACAGTGATCAGCTCCCCTTTAAACAAAATATTGTCCTTATACATTTCATTAACATCTCAAGAGAATGCTTCATGCTTTTTTCTCAGACACACAGTCCTTAGACCAGTGATGGCTAACCTTGACACTCCAGATGTTTTGGAACTACAACTCCCATCATCCCTAGCTAACAGGACCAGTGGTCAGGGATGATGGGAGTTGTAGTTCCAAAACATCTGGAGTGTCAAGGTTAGCCATCACTGCCTTAGACTGTTGCACACATGACCGCATTCCTACACAGAAGCAGGAAGAGGTGTAACAGTTGTCTTGACCTTATGCACAGTGTTTCTACTGCATATCTTGACTTACAGCAGGGGTGTCAAACTCAAATTCATCGGGGGCCGCATCAGCAGTTTGGTCACCCTCAAAGGGCCGGTGACCCTCAAAGGGCCGCCCTTCCCCTCTCCACTGTGTGGAAAAAATTTTTTTTCTGGTTTTCCTCCTCTAAAAGGCTGGGAGGGAGGGAGGGAAGAGAGAGAGAAGGAAGGAAGGAAAGAAGGAAAAAAGAAGGGGTGAGAAAGAGAGATGGATGGATGGATGGAAGGAAGGAAGGAAAGAAAGAAAGAAAGAAAAATAAAGGAGAGAGAGAGAGAGAGAGAGAGAGAAGGAAGGAGGGAGGGAGGGAGGGAGGGAGGAGGAAGGAAAGAAGAAAGGAAGGAAGGAAGGAAGGAAAGAAAGAAAGGAATGAGAGAGGGGGAAGGAAGGAAAGGGTGAGAGAGGGGAAAGGGAGGGGTGAGAGAGAGTGAAAGAAAGAGGGAGAGGGAAGGAACGAAGGGGTGAAAGATAGAGAGAGGAGAGAGGGGAGGGAGGAAGGAGGGAGGGAGGGGTAAAAGGGAATGAAACAGAGAGAAGGAAGGAAGGAAGGAGTGAAAGAGAGAGAGGAGAGAGGGAAGATGCTGCTTGCTTCTCCACCCCCCACCCGAAAAAGAAGGGAACGAAGGAGTGAAAGATAGAGAGAGGAGAGAGGGGAGGGAGGAAGGAGGGAGGGAGGGGTAAAAGGGAATGAGACAGAGAGAGAGAGAAGGAAGGAAGGAAGGAGTGAAAGAGAGAGAGGAGAGAGGGAAGATGCTGCTTGCTTCTCCACCCCCCCCACCCGAAAAAGAAGGGAACGAAGGAGTGAAAGATAGAGAGAGGAGAGAGGGGAGGGAGGAAGGAGGGGTAAAAGGGAATGAGACAGAGAGAGAGAGAGAAGGAAGGAAGGAAGGAGTGAAAGAGAGAGAGGAGAGAGGGAAGATGCTGCTTGCTTCTCCACCCCCCACCACCGAAAAAGAAGGGAACGAAGGAGTGAAAGATAGAGAGAGGAGAGAGGGGAGGGAGGAAGGAGGGAGGGAGGGGTAAAAGGGAATGAGACAGAGAGAGAGAGAAGGAAGGAAGGAAGGAGTGAAAGAGAGAGAGGAGAGAGGAAGATGCTGCTTGCTTCTCCACCCCCCCACCCGAAAAAGAAGGGAACGAAGGAGTGAAAGATAGAGAGAGGGGAGGAAGGAGGGAGGGAGGGGTAAAAGGGAATGAGACAGAGAGAGAGAGAAGGAAGGAAGGAAGGAGTGAAAGAGAGAGAGGAGAGAGGGAAGATGCTGCCTGCTTCTCCACCCCCCCACCCGAAAAAGAAGGGAACGAAGGAGTGAAAGATAGAGAGAGGAGAGAGGGGAGGGAGGAAGGAGGGAGGGAGGGGTAAAAGGGAATGAGACAGAGAGAGAGAGAAGGAAGGAAGGAAGGAGTGAAAGAGAGAGAGGAGAGAGGGAAGATGCTGCTTGCTTCTCCACCCCCCCCACCCGAAAAAGAAGGGAACGAAGGAGTGAAAGATAGAGAGAGGGGAGGGAGGAAGGAGGGAGGGAGGGGTAAAAGGGAATGAGACAGAGAGAGAGAGAAGGAAAGAAGGAAGGAGTGAAAGAGAGAGAGGAGAGAGGGAAGATGCTGCCTGCTTCTCCACCCCCCCCACCCGAAAAAGAAGGGAACGAAGGAGTGAAAGATAGAGAGAGGAGAGAGGGGAGGGAGGAAGGAGGGAGGGAGGGGTAAAAGGGAATGAGACAGAGAGAGAGAGAAGGAAGGAAGGAAGGAGTGAAAGAGAGAGAGGAGAGAGGGAAGATGCTGCTTGCTTCTCCACCCCCCCCACCCGAAAAAGAAGGGAACGAAGGAGTGAAAGGCCCGGGGAAAAAAAACCTCTGCTCCCTTCCTCTCGCGCGCGCTGACCTTCGCCGCCCACCGCCAATCAGCGCACGCTCACGGGCCACATGACGAGGTCTCGCGGGCCGCATTTGGCCCGCGGGCCTTGTCCTTGACACCTGTGACTTACAGTATAAATGTTTTGAATGTCATGGCTAACATCCCACTTTTCCATGGACAGACCTCTGAGGTCGTTAACATAACGAAGAAATAGAAACAACCAAAGCACAAGCAACGGCAAAGCAAACTTGCAGCAGATAGATAGATTAAAAAAAAAAAGCAGCTGATACCTCAAGCCAAAGCCAAATCAGTAATGCAAAGGATTATCCCCTTCCATACAACTGCTTAAGAAGCCAGGTCTCTGCTGCTTGGCTAAAAGCAAGCAATGAGGTGGTCTTATGGGCCGCCCAAAACTTAGCTTTGCCTGGTGTTCCTTCTCTTCCAGGGTAAGGGGCAGAGATGAGGGTTTCAGTTGCTGAGCCACATGTCCAAGCAGGAAGGGAGGAGGGAGTCCCAACTGCAGGTACAGTAGAGATGGGGGTATCTGTGCCCTCATCGCAATGCTGAAGGACTACAACTCCCGTCATCCCTGATGACTAGCCATGTTGGCTGGGTGTGATGGGAGCTGAAATCCAACAACATCTGGCAGGCCACCGTTTCCCCACCCCTGATGTAGGGACTTAAAGGTTAAGACTTGCACTCTGGATCAGGCCTGCAAATGAATAGGGAGCCAGTGATATGGATATAGCACTGGTATAATATTATGCTCTGGGCACCTCACCCTAGATCAGGCATAGGCAAACTCGGCCCTCCAGATGTTTTGGGACTACAACTCCCATCATCCCTGACCACTGGTCCTGGTAACTAGGATGATGGGCGTTGTAGTGAAAACATCTGGAGGGCTGAGTTTGCCTATGCCTGCCCTAGATAATAAGCTGGTTGCTGCCTTCTGAGCCAGTGGAAGTGTCTAAAGACACTCTTCAAAAGCCGCCCTGTGTAGTAGTTATTCTATGTATGAAGCCAGAATTAGAGTGAGGTTGTTTATGGGGCATAAGAAACACAGGAGAACTCTGGGGAGAGCCTCAGTGAGCTTTGCAGAATCTGTGGGACGAGACAAGGGTTCGGGCAGAGAGGCCGCCTTGAATAATCCTCATAAAAGTGTCAGCTTGCCTTTGTTGAGGGGAACACAGACTCAATGCCACTTGTGGCTAAAATAAATTATTCTGAGTCTTGGAACGGTTCGTGCTGTGATTTCTTAAACACTGTTCAGAGCCGCTGCTAAAGCATCAAGCTAAATTGGTTTCATTGAAGGATTGCCACGGGGAAAATGGCACTTCCAGTTATATATAAGGCAGGAAAAACAAAAAACACATCATGTTAACACACCCAGAATAGTTTGGGAGGAAGCCCCTGCAACCTGGGGGAGCAAAGAGAGAAGAGAAAGGTATGTGGGGTGGGATTAATGGTCATCAATTGGGGGGGGGAGCTTGAGGTGTGGTGGTGGGGCTCTGGGTAATGATGATGGAGGGCAAGCGTTACTTTTGCTGTGGTTCTGAACTGCCGCATTGTTTCCTTTGCTTTCCCCATCCCTTCTCTGTTGCCACGGCAACCCCAGATGCCTGCGGATACCCGGTTGCCTGGCGCGTCGCCGAGGTGCTTGAAGATGCTGCAAGCCCACCAGCTGGCAGGGGAGAGGGGGCTTGTGTTTGTTGGCATGTATGTGAGGGTAGGGGTTGTGCAAACAGAGCCAGCTGAAGTCCACGGGGGTTTGTGAGAGAGAGGTGGGCCTTTGAGTGAGCCTCTCTGCTTTCCAGAGGCTTGGAGGAGAAGGAACGGGTTGAATTGCAGGCGAGAGAAAAGAAACAGACTGAAAATGAGCAGCGCTGGCTCCATAATGAGATTTTCCCTCCTTGTGTGACCTCTCTTATTAAATCATGTCCCTCTGTTGTGAAAACGAGACACAGAATGCAGAAAGCCTGCGGGTCAGAATCAAAAGGCATCATCCATTTGCAGGAGAGCAGTTGTTTTGGGGGCACTTTGCCATCATTACCTTGGCCCGTAGGATGGTGCAGTCAAGGGTGCAGTTTTCGGGATCATAGAGAATGTCAAATTCAAGGGTCCCAAGCGATGCTAGTAAAGGAATTGGGTGCCAAACAGAATGAAGAAAAGGAATCAATCAGTCAGTTGCACCTGGATTTTCTTTTTCCTTTCTCTTCCTTGTAATCATACTCACAATCTGCCTGCATATTGAGCTCCCTCCATCTGCCTATATTACCTGTCTACCGGTACCTTTCTGCACTGCTCACCACTATAGGTTTGGGTAGAAGTCATCTGTCAGCCAGTTGGCATATAGATGCAGCTGTTTTCTCTGAGATCGAAATAATAATAATCAAAACCCCACCTCTCCCAGATAACCCAGGCACTAATAAAACTGGGATGTTATGCTGCGACCTGCATAAATCATACCAGTTAAGCCAATTTACCTATGTATGCATAATTTATTTTGCTTCTGCTCGGGGGAGGGGAGAATCAAAGGGGCTGAGCGGTGCATCAGAGCCCTATATCCTGAGTACTGTAAACCCTGCTGAACTCCCTTCCCATTGGTATACTTTATCAGGCATAGCCTATATAGTTCTGATTCTGTCTTTACAACCATCAGGTCTAGGAAAAGTGTGTGTGTGTGTGTGTGTGTGTGTGTGTTCTTTTTGTTTTTACAGCAATGGAAGGTTCTTAGCATTTATGTATTTATTTAATAAAATTTATACAGTACTTGGGGACGCGGGTGGCACTGTGGGTTAAACCACAGAGCCTAGGGCTTGCCGATCAGAAGGTCGGCAGTTCGAATCCCTGTGATGGGGTGAGCTCCTGTTGTTCGGTCCCAACTCCTGCCCACATAGCAGTTCGAAAGCATGTCAAAGTACAAGTAGATAAATAGGTACTGCTCTGGCGGGAAGGTAAACGGCGTTTCCGTGCGCTGCTCTGGTTCGCCAGAAGCGGCTTTGCCGCAACCCCAGAGTTGTCCGCTACTGGACCTAATGGTCAGGGGTCCCTTTACCTTTACACTAATAATAACACCTTGAACCTGGCCTGGTATCAAATCAGCAACCAGGGCAGATCTCTGAGCACAGAGTTGGATCTTGCCTGGGAGTCATGTGATCACACCCTTTGAACCTGCATGGCCTACCTTCTGATCAATTCAATCTCTTTATTTCAGCTTTAAGCTCCTAAGTACCTTCTGATCTCAAGTGAGTGAGGAGCAGCTGTAGTACTCAAGGTTCTGTGCTCTGCACATGCTCAAAGGCATTGTTACCACTCCATATATTCTAAGGTAGAAACCTGGTGTGGCAAAAACGTAGGTGTCTACCTACTCCATGCATCTTACTTACGTTTTTGCTCTTTAGCCACAGATCCCTTCCGCACAGTTTTCCACCCACAAAGTCGAAATGCGTGGAGGCAGAAGAGGACCATGCTTTTGTCTGCATCTCCAGCCACTGTATACCTCAGTTCTGGGTACACAAAACAGCCTAAATGCGTGCAAGTCGTACATGCACAGGTGTTCCCCACACAGTCAGAGAGAAGCAGCCAGGCTGCATGGTTGGAAGACTCTGTAAAATGAGCTTATGTGTCAGTCCACCTACAGATTTGTCCCTGCTTCTTTCCATCTAGGCGCATCTTTACTTGCACTGGTTCATAAACTGATTTCTGTCCATCCAAATCCATCCGTCCTCTGGCATGGACATTTTACCTTTCTGTCCTTCTGTCTCTTCCCATCCATCCATCCATCCATCCCTCTGCCTTGATCTATCCATCTTCCTTTCTGTCTTCCTCCACTCTGGCTCTCCCTTACCTCCCCCCCCCAATCCATTCATCCTTCCACCCCTCCGCCTTTCCTTCCCTCCCTCCTTTCTACGAGCTTGCTTGCGTGCAAGTGTGTTGTGTGCACATGCTTAGACGAGAATACAAAACCGTCTCTCTTAAAGGCAGGCTGTTGTGTCACTTTGTGTGGGTTTGTTTTCGTTAGGGAAGGTGGCTGAGCGAGCCATTTGTTAGGTGCGAGTTTGTCCCCAGAAGTGTGTGACTGTGTTCCTTCATGCATCTCTGTGTGCGTCTCTTGTGACCATATGGGAGCAAAAAGCTTCTGCTCTCTGCACCAGAGTGCTTCTCGATGACTGCTGGGGCTGTGGTGTGTACAACGTGGTGGCCTGGTTTGCCTGTCACGCTAAGCCAAGTCACGGCTTAGTGCAAACGGACAACTGAGAGAGGAGATTGCAGCTGCTTGGCTCCACCCAGCTCTTTCTGCTATTCTGCTGCACCGAGCTAAGCTTGGTTTGGTTTCGCTCAGATGTCGTCTCAACCGGGGCTCGTGGTGTAGATCTCTTCTGACTCAGCGGAGTTGGAACCAAGGTTTGCCCCACGGTTTATGGCCCATGATTCACAGCTTTATCACTGCAATGGATCTTGCTCCCCCATCAAGACTTTTAGGGACAGTGGGGGGGGGGGATGCACACAAAATGTTCTTACAGAGACTCAGAAGGCTCTCCAACCGTTAATTCCTATGGCAACACATCACCTGTGCCTGTTACTTAAACAAAGCCAAATCTGTCTGGCAGGCTTAACCACTAAGTCAGGGGCTGGGGAACCTCAGGCCTAGGTGCATGGGGGGGGTGTTATTGGTTTGTGTTGTTGTTTGTTCTTGTTTTTATTATGTATTGTGCTTTTACCTTGTTTTTTTATGTTGCGAACCTCCCTGAAATCTACGGATGAAGGACAGCATACAAATTCAATAAATAAACAAATGGCGTCCCTCCAGGCTGCGCTGTCTGGCCCTCGGGACACTTCCCAGGCTAAGCCCCATCTCCCCAGACCACACCTTCCCCAGTCCATCCTGCTTTTGCCTGGCTGGAATGTATCCTTGAACTGAGATAGCAACTCAGGGGCCAGGATGGAAAGATATATGTGTTTTGTGTGATGTGGCTGGAACAGCCGAACTGTTGCCCCATGTAGCCACTGGCACACAGCCCCTGGTAGGTTGCTTACAGGCGAATGTGGCCCTCTGGCTGAAGAAAGATTGCCAGCCCTTGACTTGAGCATTACTTCTGCTGTCCAGACCCCAACCTTACTGCCATGGGATGGGGACTCCTAGTCCTATAATGATACGAAGGCAAATATTTGGAGGTTTTGCCTGTGTGTGAACTGAGAAAAGTTGTTCGTGATAAACAGTAGTGGGGAGGTGTACGTATGTGTGTGACAGAGAGAGAGAGAGAGCGCACAAACCTGTGTGTGAAGAAGAGCACAGGTGTGTACCTATGTGAGCATTGAAGTATCTCAAACGCTGGCCTGAATCTGAGCACGTTGGCTGAAGTAAGTCATGTTGGCCACGGTCATTTTTCTGACTTCCAAAGGAGTCTTCTTAAGTTGGCAGCCTTGGTGCGCAACTAGTATTATTGAGACAGGAGAAGTGCAGCACAATCCTATCCATGCTCCTTCAGAGGTAAAAGGTAAATGACCTCTGGACGGTTAAGTCCAGTCAAAGGCGACTCTGGGGTGTGGCACTCATCTCGCTTTCAGGCCGAGGGAGCCAGCGTTTGTCCACAGACAGCTTTCCGGGTCATGTGGCCAGCATGACTAAACCACTGCTGGCATAATGGGACACCGTGACAGAAGCCAGAGCGCATGGAAACGTTGTTTACCTTCCTGCTGCAGTGGTACCTATTTATCTACTTGCACTAGCGTGCTTTCAAACTGCTAGGTTGGCAGGAGCTGGGACCAAACAACGGGAGCTCACCCCGTTGCGGGGATTCGAACTGCCAACCTTCTAATCAGCAAGCCCAAGAGGCTCAGTGGTTTAGACCACAGCGCCACCCGTGTCCCTATCTTCAGAGGTAGGTCCAGAAGTAAGGTCAGGGGGGCTTCCTCTCGCAGGTCAGCGTGTGTCTCAGGAATGCCTTGATGTGTGTATACAAGGAGGCAGGGAGGGAGAATGAGGGTCTGCATGCAAGGATGTGAGTGAGAGTGATGTGATTGCTGAGTCATTGTGTGGTGAAAACAGGGCTGGCCACAAGAGCCCTCTCAATGTATTGACTCTACATGTAAAGGAGGTTCTACGGGACATCCCTTCTGAGTGGGAATTCTTGTGTAAAATTTAGGCAAGTTTGTGTTTGTGATATGGGAGCGCTGGGAAATATAGATCATCTGAAAGGCTTGGTGTTTCTGAGAACCGCTGCATGAAATGCATTGTGACAAAATGCAAGACTGTTATGTTCTCAGATGCAGGTGAGAGATAGTGTCTAAGGAAGTAAGTGTGTGAGAGAGAAAATAGAGGTACCGTATAAAAAGGGGGTGGCAGGACTCTTGCAGTGAAGCGCTGGGTGACAGTATGTGAAAAATTTATGGACATTTTAATGTGTGAAAATGTCTCGAATTTGTGCCTGTACGTATGCACGTAAGGCAGAGCTACTACCGGTAGCTGCACATTCACTCAACATTTAAAGGACATGGATTTCCCCCAAAGAATCCTGGGAACTGTAGTTCCCCCCACAGAGCTACAGTTCCCAGCACCCTTAACAAGCTACAGATCCCAGAATTCTTTGGAGGGTAAATGCACTTTCAGTGTAATTAAGCAGGTGGTGTGTATGCAACCACTCTCTCTTGTGCACCTGTGTGGCTGTAAAAATGTGCAAAGGCAAGAGAGCTGGTGCGTAAGATGACAGCCAGTGTGTGTGTGAGAGAGAAAGAGTCTGCATGTGTGAACATGCATGCATCAGATATGTGGTTCAGGCTGCCTACACCCCTCTCCACCCTCCATGGAATGAATAGATGGTTTGATCCAGAACACCTGGGTCCTCTCCCCTTCAAAGGCATGGAAGGGAGGGTTCATACTCACTGTTCTCATCAGAATCGTCTCCGTCTGCCGATTCTCCTTCCCCGGTTCCAGGGGGCATGGCCGCAGGCCCTTGACCCCTCATTCTGTCTCGTGTCGCCAACACTCCCTCCAGCCCAGGATGTGGGAAATAGGCAGAGATTTGGGCAATGGGCCGGATTGGCCCTGGGGACACATCAATGGCCATGTGTTCCCGGATAGGGACTGGAGCACGTTCTCCACGTCGGACGGTCATTGGACGTGCAGTCAGCTGTGGAAGATGGAAAGAGGTGTTTATTTTGATTCATTATTCCACCGTGAGCACCAGATGTAGGCTGATGTGGAACACAATCCTATGTCTAATTACTCAGAAGTAAGTCTTTATGGGACGCGGGTGGCGCTGTGGGTTAAACCACAGAGCCTAGGGCTTGCCGCTCAGAAGGTCGGTGGTTCGAATCCCCACGACGGGGTGAGCTCCCCTTGCTTGGTCCCAGCTCCTGCCAACCTAGCAGTTCGAAAGCACAAAGTGCAAGTAGATAAATAGATATTGCTCCGGCGGGAAGGTAAACGGCGTTTCTGTGTGCTGCTCTGGTTCGCCAGAAGTGGCTTAGTCATGCTGGCCACATGACCCGGAAACTGTACGCCGGCTCCCTCGGCCAATAAAGCGAGATGAGCGCCGCAACCCCAGAGTCGTCCGCGTCTGTACCCTAACGGTCAGGGGTCCCTTTACCTTTAAGTCTTCATGGGGCCGTCGCTCTCAGGTAAGTGTGCCCAGGTTTGTGCAGCGGTTGAAGGATGCACACACCCCATGTATTTAAAGCACATTACTTCCCCCACAGAATCCTGGGAAGTGGTTCACCCACCAGAGAGGTACAATTCCCAGCATCCTTAGCAAACTCCTAGCAGGTAGTAGTCAGGAGCATAGTGCCTCCTCTGACTATTGTGGTTCCATTTAGCCCACCTTGACTGACAGCCATCAATGAGTGGGACATGCAGCAAAGTGTTCCAGTGAATCTTCACCTAGCAAGAGTACTCCTGCTTAGGGTGATAGCCAGCCATGCCTCCCACCAGGGCACTCAATTCCACCCTCTGATTTTCTCAACCTGGGAAGGTAGCCCATCTAGAAGAAGAAAAGCTCCGATCCTAAACCTCTGGTGCTTTGCAGGATGTCTTCAGGAGAAGAAGGGAGTAAACCCTACACAAATCCAGAGAGGAATCCCCAAGACGGTTGGGTGGTGCCTTGTACACCTTCCGGCAACTCCTGCAGCCAAGCTGGTGCCAAACCTATTGCCCTGCTTTCCTTTGGACCACATCAGCGAGGCCAAAAGAGGGATCTTGTCGTCTGGGGCAGCCCAGGACCTCCATATGCCCTGCTCAGGCTTGTTTCCTGGGAGGTCACTTCGGTGCTGCTAGTGCAACGGTTTGAAGGCACACTCCATTGTCTCTCAAACAGAAGGATGCCAACAGCAACAATTCCATGGCTACTGAGCATGCTCAGCCCTTAATGGGTTTTTTTAAGCCCTCCCCACCCTCACTCTAGGGATTTATTTATTTTCACAAAAGTTTTTTTGTGGGGGTACTTCTGCAAGCATGTGAAAATCCCCCCCTCTGTCCTCAGTGGCTCCAATTCCAAGTTAACTATTAGAGGGAACAATAGACACCCCCCATGAAATTTTCTCATCCCCCTTTAAAGCCATCTAAACCCCGGACCACAACCACTACATCCTGTGACAGCAAATTCCATAAACCAATTACACATCATGTTAAGAAATGTTTCCTGTACCCTGATCTTTTACACATCAATTTTACTGGATAATCCCAAATTCATGTGTTATGAGGGAGAGAGAATTTTCCTCTGTCCACACCAAGTGTAAATTTATGCTCCTTGACTGTGATCCTTCCCCAGTCATCGTTTTTCCTAACATAAGAGTCCTTAAATGTGTTGGCCTTTTCTAACCAGGCAGGCTGATTTCTGATTCCTTACAGCTGGTTCCTAAATCCAATGTTTGTTTAGAGAGCCACACATTTTGCCTTCCTTCACACCTTATGGGTGTCAAATGAGCCCCACAAAGATCTGTGCTGGTGCCCATTTTCTGTATGCTTCCCATTCTCTAAAGAAGGGAAACTTTCCCAGTAAAACTGGAATCTGTTCACATTATGAAAACTGCATCTGTTCACATTATGCAGGAAATCTGCTCTCTTCTTGTCCATCTTTTTACAAATGAGTTTTACATTCCTTTATTGAAAGTCAAAAGTTACAGAGTGAGGCGCAATGGGCAAAACTGATGGCTCTTCACCCCCCTTCTCTGAAGCATCAGAACTGAGCTCTTCAGAGGTCCATCCATGCACTGAGGCTGCAATCCTGCACATACTTACCTGGGAGTAAGTCTCACTGAACTCAGTGGGGCTTACTCCTGAGTAGACAATACAGGCTCACATGACGAGTGACTTCTGTTGTTTTGTTTGTTTTTATGAAACCCCACAGTGTGTTAGAAGTGACATTAAATGAAGCATTCACAAATCGATGTCATGTTGTAATGGAACGTCGATGGGCCAAGCAGGAAGATTTACAACTCCGTAGACACACAGGCAAAAGCTGTAGAATTCATTTACTGTGCTGGGTTGTGTGTGTGTGTGTGTGTGTGTGTGTGTGTGTGTGAGCCGATTCTAATTGAATAAGGAAATTGCATCGCTAGAAGCATAATGGCATTTTGATATGACAGTTTCTTTAGAGACCGGCGTTCCTGCGAGGGTTATTTTTAATTAATTGGTATTGGATTATTAACCGATATTAATAGAATGAGTTTGCTAAATTGAGTTGTCTTTTTATTATTATTTCTTTTATGTCTGTATGGATTTTTCTCTCTCTTCACTCGTCAATTCTCAATCAGTTTCACCTACTCTCAGAATTGTCCTCTGATCTTCCTGCCCAGGATCTGCCCCACACATATGTAAATAAATGCAAATAACCTGTAATTACCTAACACCTTGCTCTCCCCCCTGACTTATTCCCTTCCCCCACACCGTCCTCCCCACTTCGAAGCAATTTAACCCTTCACTTCTACCCCCCATACTTTCCAAATACATCCTTAATTCCCCATCGGACTCCAATAAAGATGCCTGAATTGCTCTTTCCCTGTGATTCCATCTTGCACCAGCCCCACACCCTAAAAACTGCCCCTAGAAGCTGCTTTTTCTACCCCCCCACCAACCTCCCCCCAAATTGCACTAGCCCCCCCAATGCACGAAAAGACCTCTCAAGCAACTCTTCCAACTCTCCCCACTTCTTCAGAAACTCCTCCAGAACCTGGAACCCCACATCCCACCCCCCTTTCCCCCAACTTGCCCCCCACAACTGTCTTCCCACCTTCCCCCCAAAGTAGTGCCTGCACCTTATCCTCACACCCACGGGACCCCAACCTCTCCCCCCCACACCCTCTGCCCCCATCCTACCTGGGTGCTGCTCCTGTCAACAGGTAACGGTGGGGAGGGGGATAGCGCAGCGAATGAGAGGCGGTCGATTGGGGGATCCCACAGACTTAGAGAGAGAGAGGGAGAGAGGGAGGGAGGGAAGGAGAGAGAGAGCGCAAGGGAAGGGGGGGTTGCAGGCAGGGAGGTGGAGACAATGGAGAACCGGGGAAGGGAGGTGCAGGGTGCAGAGATCTGATATGCAATACATAGATTAGATTCGATAGACGATGAAGGATTTACTTTATCTGTTTGGAATGAATGCCTGTGTCTAGCAAGAGAAAACTGGCTGTATGTCTGTGTGCATGTGTTTACACCCAGAGAGAGTGATCTGGCATCTGATAATCAGATCTAAAGATTGGGGCTTGATAACATAGGAATAGGGGGCGATACAAGCATTTCTGATCTGCAATATTTAAGTAGAAAGTAAAGGGTTGCATAGAATATACCTATCCTAAATCTCCCTCTAAGTGTGTACATAGGGAATAGGGGGAAGGAAAGATAACAGGTTGAAGAATTTTGCATTTTTTTAAAAAGCCCTGGTCCCATCATATGCTTTAGTCTTAGGGTAGGTGGGGATTTTTGTTATTAAAAAAACCCCCACAAGCTTTGCAAAACCACATGGAAAATGCAGTTTAAAACACCTACCAATGCAATGGATTGTCAAGGGAAGGAATGGGCTACAGACAGGAGAAGGGGTCTGATGTGACAGACTGGATGGGAATTGTGTGTTTGTGTTGTGTGTGTGTGTGTGTGTGTGTGTGTGTGTGTGTGTGTGTGTGAAAGATAGAGAAGAGTATTTGCAAGTATGGAGAATGGATAGAAACCCACGCACCCTGCAGCGAGACACTGTACTGTATAGGGAAAAGTAAAGAAAAAAGTGGTGTGTTTGTAAAGGTAAAGGTAAAGGGACCCCTGACCATTAGGTCCAGTCGTGTCCGACTCTGGGGTTGCGGCGCTCATCTCGCTTTATTGGCCGAGAGCCAGCGTACAGCTTCCGGGTCATGTGGCCAGCATGACAAAGCCGCTTCTGGCGAACCAGAGCAGCGCACGGAAACGCCGTTTACCTTCCCGCCAGAGCGGTTCCTATTTATCTACTTGCACTTTGACGTGCTTTCGAACTGCTAGGTGGGCAGGAGCTGGGACCGCGATCAGCAAGCCCTAGGCTCTGTGGTTTAACCCACAGCGCCACCTGGGTTTGTAGATGTGGGTAATTCAGTGGGGAGATGGCCCAAGAGGTTTGGGGCCAGGGTAAAAGGATGAAAAGTCATTGACTTAATTCCAAGGGTGGATGGGGAGGGAGGGAGTGTTACTTGCCCCAGTTTGTACAAGTTGTGTGTGTGTGTGTTGAACCTGGGCATGGAGAAAATCGTGCCAGAGTTGGGCAAAAGGCAAGCAGGCACAGGAGCTGTATGGGCACGTTAGTGACGGGAAGTGTATGGAAGCAATTCACTGACCCAAGCATGTTTTAAAACCCAATCTGTGGGTTTCTCCGAAGAAGTAGCAGTGCAGAACATGTAAGCTCTGGACCATGGCCTTGCCATCTCAGCCCACAAGTTCTTGCCCACAAGAGTGGCTGGGGTACAAATAATAAATTATTATTATTATTATTGCCCCTCCCCGACTGTGAATTCTACCCAGCTTGCCACTCCGTTTTCGTTTTATGTGGGTTGTGTCGTGAGGTTGCAAATGCAGCCCAGAGGACCTTTAAAATATCTGAAACTGCGTGGCATTATTGCGTCCCTTGAGTTTTGGGGGACTGAAGTTTTTTCGCTCTCCCCCCTCCCTCCCCTCTGTTACTATGGCAACCCTGTCCTGGACCTACTCCAGACCAGGAAATATTTGTGATGCTGCATATGCTGTTGAATGACATTTTAAGTGTGTTAGTCAAATAGATAAACCTGCGTTTTCAATAGGCAGGGGAGCCCGGCCAGAAATCCTGAGTTTCTTGGAAAGTGGGGCTTAATCAGAGTCATGGTTTGCGAGGGCCTGCCTGGAATATGTGGACCAGAATAAGGCCCCCACTCCAGACTGGAGGGTGTATTCCGCAACATGTTTGTGACACAACATGGTGCGTTTGTGGTGGGTTTATTCTGCTTTATCGGTTGTTCTGCAATGCTTCCCCAGTGATGCCACATTATTGCTCTCCGGAGGGGGTATAGCACAACAAAAGCAGGAAAACTCCGCCCTGCCCTCCACAAATCTGTGTTATGAAAAGTTATGGGATTTCAGCAAGAAGTTACAGGATATGCACTGATTGGAAATAAAGCAGTAGGACCGCCTCAAAACCTTTTGCACATGCATATTGTGTATCGAAAGCAGGGTGGCTTCTGACCTCCCTGATAGCATCCTGTGCACAAATGATCATGAATAAAAAGGATGTCTGGGGTGACCCAAAATGTGCAGATTCAGAGTGCCTTCTGTCCCAAAGTCTCCTAGGTTTGGAGTAGGAGAGCAGGGGAAAATGGGATCCACAACTCCTGGGATCCCAGGAGGTGTATAGATGCTTAATTAACACATCTAGGCTCATGATAAGATTTTAACTAGGGCTGGAAGCTGCGAAATCAATTAACCAGGGCAATTCATCAACTGGAGTTTTAATCACAGATTCAAAAGCATACTGATTAACCAAATAAACTAACCTTGGGAAAGAAAACTCTTTAACGTGCTTCAGAAACGACCTTGGGTTGAGTAAAGGACTGTGAAGCACAGGTTTTAAAAGAAAACCCTGTATATTTCACAGTCACATTTGGGCTTTGCAGCAAGTGTTCAGCATTGCTGCCATTGCGAAGAAGAACCACACATATTTCTTGCTTCTGCTCGGCTTTAAAAGTCTGAGCCCCAAACGTCTGACTGATTGGAAGAACATTTACAGTGTCAGCTTGTGTTATCTCTGAACTTGACAGTTAAATTCATAACTCAAAGAAAGGCAGCGAGGTACCTGCCTTCGCAAAACTGTCAGAAATAAGATGGCTTTCTGTTCTGTGAAAGAGAGCGGTGGCATTTTGTTTTGTCTTTTTAAAAAATGTCATATTTGAAAAACTGCCATTTTCATTCATCAGGATGTTCCTTTAGCAATTGCATGTAAATTTAATTCATTCTGCATTCAAATTTATCATCCCTAAGCTAGAAGCACATTATTTCCACACTGGCAGCTTTTTTATATATTTATTATTTCCACACTGGCAGCTTTTTTATATATATATAAAAAACCCTCTCTACATAGTGGTGTTTGCACACAACTCTAAATATCTTTCCTGCCTCTTTTTATGTGAATGCAAAAGGTGCATTGGCTAGAATGTACATTGAACACCTATTTTTTCACTTCCCCTCTTGCATTAACCGCATTCACACATGCACTGGCATGAATGGTGCTCAGGCCACGTGCAAAAATGCCACGAGAAACTTGGATTTTGGGGAGGGGTCTTTCCCCTCTAGGGGACATTGGAACTTATCCCTGGACAATCCGTCTGCTGGCGGCTGCGTTGGTGTTAACATCACAGGCCCCAGTATCTGGCCTTTACGGGTTTATTTCCCTCTGAACCACAGCGAGAAAAGGGATCAATTTAATTCCCTTTGCAGCCATTAATTTTCTCCGCTATCTGTCACTTTCTGAAGCAAGAGGGGCCGAGAGACTGGAGAACAGAGAGTTTAATTAAGCAGATAAACAGCAGGGGGATGGGATATGGACCACTTTTGCCAATTGCCCCGCCCGACCCCAACTTCTCATTGCCACCTGAAAGGCAGTCCCAGGCTCCCCGCTGCGAAGCAGGGTGGGCGTGCGAAAAGGAATTATAATAGTTTTATGTGATATCTCTCTTTCTTATTAATTGGCTGCCTGATTATAATGCAGTTGCCGTCCAACTGGCGGGTGACATTTTGTCCCTGTCCCAGCCGCTGTACACGCCATGTCTCTGGCATTTGGGAAATGTAGAGCGGTTGGCAGGGTGGCATCGAAAAGCAAGGAAGGGGGACTTCTGGAAATGGTGGATTCCTCTCCCCCACCCCGTGCCACAACTCTGCTCTCCCCACCCCACCGTCTTCCCAAGCCCCCTGATCATCCTAGCACAGACTGTCCAGATTTTGCTTGGCACTTTTCTGTCTTCAGCTGCTATTCTTGGAAACATTTTCACTCCCGCCTCCGGGGCTGTTTGGGGGGGGGCATCTTGAACAGAAGCTTCTGTTTGTTTGTGTGTGTGTGTGTATGTGTGATATTTTGGTTTGAGGATCTGGGCACTGACACCTGCCTCTGGAGGCGTCAAGGGAGCTGAACAAAGGCAGGAGTTGGAAGCTTGCATTTCTGCCGGGACCTCGTCCAAACTCCCCTCACCCCCCCAAAAAAAACAACTCATCAGCAATACCTGATCCCTCCAGATATCCAGATATTTTTCGGCGCTCTTCTTAACTTCCTCCTGTATGAGATCCAACGTGGTGTGGTTGCTAGAGGGTTGCCTTCCGATGCTTCTCTATTATGGAGGTTGCCTTGATGGGTGGGTGAGGCTGGCGCTGACTGCATGCCTCCGCTTTGCCCCATGGGCTCACGGTCCTTTCCACCTGTGTGCTCCCCAACAATGGGGAGAGAAATAACCGTTACGCCAGTGATGCTATGGAAGAGGACCATGTGACCCTCTGCACAAAGACTAAGATTTGACCAATTGTAGCTTTGCATCCTATAGCCTGTGACCTCCGGTATGATCACACCTGTCAGTCCACGTACGTGGCCCTCATTCCTATAAAAGCCCCTTTTGTGTATGAACTGTGGGAACATGGGGTATCTCCCTAGAGGATCAGTGGTGTGCCACCCCAGTGAACTTCATGGCTGGCTGAGTAGAGGCCCTGGGTCACTGGTGGACAGTGGGCTTTCAAATTTCAGCAGCGCCCTGTGCGACACCAAAATATGGCTCCCCCTGGCCTCTCGCCTTCCCTTCTAAGTCATTGTGGCATGGATGGTAGCCTCTCTTGTTGCTTGGCTAATGTTCAGGGCAAAAATCTCTCGGTGACAACGGAAGATTTCAGAGACAGGAGAGGGCCTGAGAGGTCTGTGCATGCGTGTCTGTCTGTCTGCATTTGTTCCAGGCTAGCCCCAATGTGTAAGTGCTGGCAGAAGATAAAGTGTGATTTATGGGTCACCGGTAAATGGGATCTCCAGAATACAGCTGGCTATACAGAACTCCGGTGTCCTGAATCTGATCTTGCCTATTTTCTACTTTCTTTTGGTAACAGGCAGTTTCACTTTCAGGGGTTGATTTATAATGAGAAGGGTCTGCTTTTATGACAGGATAAATGATTAACAGGAGGGTGGATGTGTCTGTTGGTAATGGAAAAGGCTGGGCCCTTTTCCCATTTGTAGTGGGGGGGGGGGAAATGCATCCTTGACAGTTGCAGTTAGTCTGTCATCTGGGGGACAATTTAAGCCGCAGGAGACAGGAATGTAGCCAAAACGGCATAGAAGTCTGGATAATAGTCTGGGAGATACCAGGAAGAACACATCTGAAATGAGGTTTGGAAAGCATCTAGTAAAGTTGAGGTTTGGGGAGGAATTCAGGATTGTGTTAAGAGGGAATATAGAGATTGCTCCAGAACAGCTGGAAGAGAGTAGCTCAAAATAGATTCAATAAAAAAATTAGTCAGTCAAACATGGCTGTAAATTGTCCAGCAAATTAATCAAGTACGAACTTGCCTCTAGAAAGTACTGTGGAAAATCACACATTATGAAACTTCCAGAAATCTGTTCAAAAGAAAACCAGGAATGTGCCTGAAAGACATCTAAAGGGGAGGAAAACTCTTTTCAAATCAGCTGATTGGTTTTAAATTATGTTCTGAGTGCCCTTTATGCAAAAGATTTTATAATTATTATTGAGCCCGATGCATTTTGAACTGAGCTCTTTCTCAGGGGCACTCTTAAACAACCAATTCCAGTCCAGTTTCAATAATTTTGCAACACTGTGGAGAGACTAGGATGGTTGCTTAAGTGTGTCCCTGAGGGAGAACGAGTTCGAAACACCTGTGGCACCATATTATTTTCACATACCTGGAGGTTCCCTAGAGTGACCTTAATAGTCGTGAAGAAGAGGGAATTTCAACAGGTGTTGCTTGCATGATAACGGTGCTGGAGCCCTATTCTCTTTTTCACGCTTCTCCCAATAAGGTGCCCTTCTTTCCTTCCGATTGGTTCCTTGCTATTTTTCCTTTCCTTCTCAGGCCGTTAGCATACCCATTTTACAGATGGGAGCAACTGAGACCAAGACACAGGTGCTTGACCACCGTGGCCAATCCGGCGGAGTTTGTGGTTGCTCTCTCGTTGATGGGCCCATCAAACCCTTCACTCTCTTCAAACACCTGCCTGGCTTCCAGTACCCTCTCCGTCTAACCAGTAGCTCCTCCGCTTTCCTGTGGCGGAATCCTGACTCCTCTGCCTTTCTCTCTGTGTCCCATTAGGCCCTACTTTCCTCCCACAAAACCCAGGAGTCCTGTCATAAAGCAAAGGCAGGGAAGTAATGAGTGACGCATCTGCTTGCTTGTGTCCCAGCAGAGACCTAATTAAGTGGCAGGTTCCGTGGTGAGAAAGCAAGTCACACTGTGCTAATGAGATCCTAAAACATCGCCTTGTTAACCCTCCCTCCTCCGCGGAGGCTGACGCATTTCCCTTTGTCCCCACCTGCCACCCCCTGTCCGATGCCAGCCTTTTCTGGACTGACGCCAAGGCCCTCCTCAACAAAGCGAAGACCCCCCCCCCACCTGAAACACACACTGATACCCTGATAACCCTCCCTGCCTTTTTGGACCAGCCAATTCAATCTCTCTATCCTTTTCCAGCTGAGGCTCCATTCTCTGAGTGACACCTGTCATTTTGGTCTCACCTCACCAGCTGGGCCCCATTTCTTAATTATATCCCAATGGGGGCGGCCATTTGACAGGCAGTAGGGGAATTTTATGGGAAGCTGAGGAGAATCTCTAACCTTTAAATCCATAGTCTCGTTTGGCGGCTTCATGCTGGCCCAATTAGTCTTTTTCCCCTCCTCACACTCCTTTTGTTTCCTTCCCTGTCTAGATCTGTTCTTCGATCAATGGCAGCTCTGGCCTCAACCAAGGCTTTCTAAAACTCTTTGTTGTAACACTTGCCAGCCTGCTGATAAAAGCTTCAGCTTCATTTCAGGAAAGTGTGTGTGTGTGTGTGTGTGTGTGTGTGTGTGTGTGTGTGTGTGTGTACACACACACGGAGATCAATGTGAAGTAAAATATAAAACGGACATGCAGCAATTTATTCCACCTTCTGAATACTCATGCTGATTGATGAAGAGTGCTGTGATACCTGAAAGCTTACACTCCCCTTAAAACTGCCTAGTAACAGTGTGTTGCTACTCTTCCTATACAATAGGAGCTAGACGTGGGTGACTTTGGCTTTAGGGATCCTCTGCGGGGTGCTGGCAGTGCCTCCGAAATTGACTGTGTGGATATAAGCAGGGCCAGCTCAAGTCATTTTTTTGTGGCCTGAGGCAAAAACAGCTCATTGCTCCCTGTATCTCCAAGTCCTAAAGCAGAGCACCCAGGACTAGCCAAGTTATTTTGGCACCTGAAGCAGAAAATCTCACCCACATTTCCCTTCACTGGTAGTACAAGTACAGTATCTATAAATTAGCTGCCTGAGGCAGCTGCCTCCTTCTGCCTATTAGTCGGGTCAGCCCTGTATTGTAGAGGATCCTCTCCTCCCTCCCTGGCCTGTGATACTGCTGTGCCCTGTGTGTGTGTGTGTGTGTGTGTGTGTGTGTGTGTGTGTGTAATGGCAGCCAGGCACAGGCTAAAAGGGTGACTGTCCGAAGGAGGGCGGAAATCCCTCGACCATAGCTGCAATACAGCCGCAGCTGGGGGGTGGCGGCGTAGGTGGTGTTTTTTTGCTTTTTGTACAGGGATCCCTCTGTCAGCTCCAAGCTGCAGACACCTCCGTCTCTAACCTTTCCCGACTCTTTGTCTGACTGCCGCAGTCTCTACCTGAGATGCCTTTATTAATTATAAGCCATCTCATGCCTTGCTTTCTGTGTCTCCCTCACGGCCTTCACACCCCCACATCCTGACAATCCATTTACTTGTGCACCTTGTCCATCCCTCCATCTATCGCTCCCTCCTTCCCCTCTTCTCTCTTGCTTTGTTATCCCCACACCTGCCCTCCCACTCCCTGTTTGTGTGTCTCGGGGAGGGTTGCCTGAGGGTGAAGTTTGTGTGGTGGTTATTTCCGCTGTTTATGCACCCTTTGGGATAATTAGCGCTTTCTGTAAGATTGCTCTCCTATCTGTGCGTCCTGTGACGATTTCTTCAGGTGCATGCATTTGTAATAAAAGTGCGTGTGTGTATGAGTAAGTGAGAGAAAATCCGTATGTGCAGGGATTGCTTCATGTGTTATATAACTCCTTTCCCTATCGGTGTGTGGCTTAGCTTCACACACCTCATTTCGACTCCTTTTTTTACCTGGCTATAAAGATTTTGATCTTAGGTGTCTGTAATTGTCGCTGGCACCTTTGCTGATCGTTTGTCAATGTGTTTCTATGAGCCATTAGCATTTTGAGGTTCAGCATAATCCCTTGCGGTTTGTGGTGTGTGTGTGAGGAAGGGATGGGGGGGGAGAATGAGTTTGGGGGCTGACAATTTCTGCTTTGGGGAATGTGACTGTTCAAAAGCAACACCCTTGTGTGAGTTTGTGATGGCAACAAATGTTATTTCGAGACGTTAGCGTACTTCTTTCGCTGATGGTGGTTTTATGACTTCCCTGGGAACGTTGTAATTATTTTCTGATGCCTGAGCATGACTTCCCCTCTCCCTGGAGAATGGAGGAACCTGTGCCTATGTAGTAATAAGCTGAGGTGCTTGGATTTGACTAAACTTGAGTTATTGCCAGGAGGTTTTGTCATCACTTTAGAGCATTTCTAAATTGCAAGTGCTGATGGTTCTGATTCGTTACCCGCCTTCACCCTCATTTCTAATATTTATGAATCATACTAAAACAGGCCTTTGAGGAAGGCTGCTACATTTCCCATTTTACAGGCTAGAAAACTGAGCACAGAAAGGCATAGTTTTAAACAAGCTGCTGCTCAAGTCATTCCCCTCTTCTTGGACTGCAGTTTTGTTACTTTGGCAGTGCTGTACCTTGTCTTGTGTTTTTATTTTACGATTTTAATGCATTTTTTTCTTAATAGTCGTCGTAACATTAAAGCGATTACCAGTTCACTGTCTTGGAGGAACTCCAGCCCAGGTTTTGTGCAAGAGCTCAGGAGTCCGAGAGATTAATTAGGCCCTGAAGCACTTTGAGGAGAATGAGATTTCTGGCGGGCTTTTCCTCCTGCCTCATGTGTGTTGGAGGTTGTTCTTGTAAAAGTGACCTCTTGCAATTGTGACAGCTTTGTAACCTGCCTTGGGGCCACATCTGGTGGTGCCTGTAAGCACAAGTAATAAAGGATAAATATATAATAAACAAGTACTGGACATAAATTTGCATTGGCTGCGAGGAGTCAGCTGTAGGGTATGCGAAGTAAGGATGAGATGAGAGCACCTTTAAGCATGCACGGAATGCCTTTCCCTCATTAGCAAAGAGACACCAAAATCTGCCACACATCTAGGATGAAAAGGCAAGATTTCCAGATTGTGGGATGTTTCAGAAAGTAGGCACAGTAATGTGCAGGTTGCACCGTTTCGTGATACGATGAGCCGCTGCATTATTCACAACCTCTCTCTTCCTCTCTTTTTGTACTGGCATGAATGCAGCAGCAGCATAACTGAATGTGAAATATTTGAGGTGAAAACAGTCAATATCTGCTTAATCTCTTGAATCAACCATGGAGAGGAACACAGTGTCTGAAAAGGTTATTTCACCCAGCTATTTCCATGCCAGGGAGGACTGAAGGCTTGTTACTCTCTTATAGAGCTGTCTAAATGGCCTCTTTCAACCATCGAGGTGGGCAGGCGGAGGGACACAGGGGTAGACTACAACCACGATCATAGAATCTCAGAATTGTAGAGTTGGAAGGGACCCCGAGGGTCATCTAGTCCAACCCCCCTGCAACGCAGGAATCTCAGCTATAGCATCCAAGACAAATAGTCATCCAGCCTCTGCTTAAAAACCACCAAGGAAGGAGAGTCCACCACCTCCCGAGGGAGACCATTCCGCTGTGGATCAGCTCTTACTGTCAGAAAGTTCTTCCTGATGTTTAATCAGAATCTCCTTTCTTGAAACTTGAAGCCATTGGTTCGAGCGAGTCCTACCCTCCAGAGCAGGAGAGAACAAGCTTGCTCCATCTTTCATGTGACAGCCCTTGAGATATTCGAAGATGGCCATCATTATCTCCTGTCTGTTGCCTCTTTTCTAGGCTAAACATACCCAGCTCCTTCAACCGTTCCTCATAAGGCTTGGTTTCTGGACCCTTGATCACCTTGGTTGCCCTCCTCTGCACACATTCCAGCTTGTCAATATCCTTCCTAAATAGCAAGTTAATGTCAAAGTGCCACTGGCCAAATGAGTGAACTCAACAACAGTGTTGGTCTGTCTCGATAAATTCTGTGGTAAATTGCTGCTGGAAATACATTTGCAGCTCTCTTAGGAATCCTAGTCATAAAAAATCTTATCCATCCATCCATTCATCCATCCATCCATCCATCCATCCATCCATCCATCCGTCTCCACCCTTGTCTCCCCTTCTTCCATCTTAGCAAAAGCACATTGATCTCGATCTTGTATAAACAGCTGGGTTACCTTAAGGGCAAAAGAAATATTGGCAGATGCTGACAAAAACAAAGAGTTCTGCACGTAGGATTATTTCCCCCCTCAAATGGATGAAAACTTCTCAGCAATAAAGGCTGAAGAATAACAAGTTGTTCTAAAGCAGAAGGGCTGGCAGCCAAGATCCCTGGGGGTTCTGGGAGAGGAATAGGGCTTAGCGGATTTGAGAGGTGGGGGTACACGTGCAGGCTGGGGTGGGTGGGAAAGTTGTAGAAACTTTCTATTCTGCCTTTTCTACTGCAAGGTAAAGGTAAAGGGACCCCTGACCATTAGGTCCAGTCGTGACCGACTCTGGGGTTGCGGCGCTCATCTCGCTTTATTGGCCGAGGGAGCCGGCATACAGCTTCCGGGTCATGTGGCCAGCATGACTAAGCCGCTTCTGGCGAACCAGAGGAGCGCATGGAAACGTTGTTTACCTTCCCGCCGGAGTCGTACCTATTTATCTACTTGCACTGCGTACTTTCGAACTGCTAGGTTGGCAGGAGCAGGGACCAAGCAATGGGAGCTCACCCCGTCGCGGGGATTCGAACCGCCGACCTTCTGATCGGCAAGCCCTAGGTTCTGTGGTTTCACCCACAGCGCCACCCGCGTCCCTACCACCCTACTGCAAAGGGACCCCCAAACCAGCTTTCAGATTGAAAGTGGAAACTTTCAATAAAACAATCACAGATCCTCCAAGTGTCCTTATTTTCCAGGGACGTCTCTGATTTAGGGCAGCCGTCTTGGTTTCTGATTTGATCCCGGAATGTCTTACTTTTCCTTAGGATGTCCCTATTTTCATTGGAGAAACGTTGGAGGTAAGGAGTTATCTGACCCCGAGCCATCTGAAGGCAATCCGGTAGAGGGAAGTTTTTTAAAATGTTTATTATTACGTTTTTATATATGTTGGAAGCTGCCCAGAGTGGCTGGGGCAACCGAATAAGATGTGCGGGGGTATAAAAAGTAAAATTATGATTATGGAATGGGATGTCCCTATTTTCATCGGAGAAGTGTTGGCTGGTATGCAATCAAAGAATTGTATAGTTGGAAGGGATCCTGAGGGTCATCTAGTCCAACCCCCTGCAATTCAGGGATCTCAGCTAGATCATACATGACAGATGGTCATCCAACCTCTGCTTAAAACCTCCAAGGAAGGAGTCCATCACCTTCTGTGGGAGTCTGCTCCACTGTCAAACAGCTTCCTGATGTTTAATGTAATAAAAGCAACTAATATGCACCAATTAAATCATCATATTCCTTGATGTGCTGAACTAATGAATTACGTGAGGAAATAAGAGAGATACTGGGTCCTAGCTACCCTCCCAGTTCTACCGGTATATATGAGGAGATGGACAGACTTTGGTTACTCAGGAAATGCACTCTGCACAAGCTCTGAGGGACTCTTTTCTTCCTTGTCCGCTTAACTTTTCTCTGACCTGTTGCATACTGACGTGATCCCCATCTCAGATGAACTCATGGAATCAAGGCTTCAAAGCAGAGAGGGGAAAGGAAAGAACAGTAATAATTAATAAAAGGGACGCGGGTGGCGCTGTGGGTTAGACCACAGAGCCTAGGGCTTGCCGATCGGAAGGTTGGCGGTTCGAATCCCCGCGACGGGGTGAGCTCCCATTGCTCGGTCCCTGCTCCTGCCAACCTAGCAGTTCGAAAGCACGTCAAAGTGCAAGTAGATAAATAGGTACCGCTGCAGCGGGAAGGTAAACGGCGTTTCCGTGCGCTGCTCTGGTTCACCAGAAGCGGCTTTGTCATGCTGGCCACATGACCTGGAAGCTGTACGCCGGCTCCCTCAGCCAATAATGCAAGATGAGCGCCGCAACCCCAGAGTCGGTCACGACTGGACCTAATGGTCAGGGGTCCCTTTACCTTTAATTAATAATAAAATATTCAGCTCCTTAGAAGGCAGCTGGGATATAAGTGTTTACAGTATGAATATATCTATTCAACCTGCCTCCAAGGAGCTGAAAGTGGCAAACATGGTTCTCCTCACCTCCATTTTGTCCCGAAAACAGCCCTGTGAGGTAGTTAAGCTGAGAGACAGTAACTGGGCCAAGGTCACTCAGGGAGAAGGGATCTGAACCGTGGTCTCTCAAATCCTAGTGCAACGCTCTGACCACCCCACCCTCTGGGTCATCAGTGCTATAAAGTGCACTTCACCGTTCTCATTATTTTGAGAGGCCCCCGGTTTAAATAACATGTTCAGCTTTTGACAAACCAAAAAGGAATCTTGTGGCATCTTACATATTAATGGACTTATAAATATTAACAGGTTTGCACAGAGAGGGCTCTGGTCCATGGAAGCTGATGCCATAATAAATCCATTTGTCTTCCAAGGGGATGTTCGCATTAACGGCATAAAATGCAGTGAGGTCAGCCCCCTTCTGCTGCGTTTCAAGCTGCATTTTGCAGGGATGTCTTCCCTTGACGGTGCATGAACATTTTGGTTTCCCTGGCCCTGCAATCCCGCCTCCTCCGCCCTTGGAACTGCGAGTCATGAGGCTGCCACATTACTGCTTACCCCACATCCAGATTTTGTAGTCAGATTGAAGCTGGATGGAGTAAGAAACTCGCCGCAGAGCAGTATTTAACAAAAAACAACAGGATTCATGCGGATTGTGGCTAATATCCTGTGAATGCGGCTTCAAAAACCAGCTTTGGCAGCGCATTGCATGCAGAGTAAGCAGTAACATGAACATAACGTAAGTTGTGCATTTTCCTCCCTTCAGATTTAAGGATATCAAACAAAATGGAATTTTTCCAGAGGACGGCAGTGAAGACACTGAGAGGTTTTGAGCCAATTCCTTTAAATGTGTGTTTGTGTGTTGTGTTTTTTTAAGATCCTGGCCGTTTTGGACTTTCCAAAGATTGAAAACCCCCACATTTAAAGGTTCAGGAAAACACTGGGATGCGGAGGATGTCATGTGGATGTCCCTATACTAACAGGGAAATAGGCTGGAGCAAATCCACATTTTGCTCTGGTGTGTACTTTATAGAGTACAAGATGCAGGCCTCTGCCCCAAGGGGGCTTACAATCACAGAGGAGATGTCAGAGAAAGGAAAATGGAGGCAGGGATAAACAAGGGAAGACTATGTGTTTATTTCAGTGACAGAAATAGAGGCTTTCTTTTAAACTCTGGTTTTCAGCTGGTTTTCATTCATTCCATCACTATTTTCTTATTTTATAATTTTTTAAAACATGGTAAAAGGAACGAACAAGCCCTAAGAAGGAAAGCATAGGAGAAAGAGGAAGAAGGTGTATATACACTACATACATTATATATATTATACACACAAACAAACAAGAGAAAATCTGATTTATATGGTGGGAAATGAAAGCTGGAATCCTGCGCCCCACTGAACTCACTGGGACTTTCCCCCAAGTAAACTTGCACCAGGCTGAATCGGTGGGTCCCATGGTCTGAGCGAGTTCAATACTGTGTTTCTGTCTGAACAGATGGGCTTTTCTTTTTGCCTCCCTTTCTCCTTTTCCTGCAGAGTAGCAAAGGTCTGGCACTTGGCACCGACTACGTGGCTCATAGCGCACCGCAAGTTGGATGCTGTGTGGCAGAAAGGTGTGGGTGGGAGATCAAGCAGCTCAGCCCTTGGGTATGTCACGAAACGCAAAACATCGCAGCTGGGATTGTGCAGACAGCCGTGTTTTCGCTGGTGGCAGATGGTGGGGGACCCAAGCTGGTGGCAAGGAGTGGGAGTGAGGAGAGGGAGAAATACCTTTCCCAAACAACTGGTCCAGCCATGTTTGCAATCATGTACAACTGTATGGATGGGGTCCGTGCATTATTCTGTGCCTTGATGCAAGCAAAAGAAGTTCAAAATGTAGTATCCCGAGAAGCGTCTCTTTCATTAAAAATAAATCAAGTTTCTAGCCTTTAAGGCTTCAACGGGTGGCTTCAAAGTGTGTGGCAGTGTCAGGGATTGGGGCTGGTTTGGGGCTTGCTTTCAATGCCAAAGTACATTCAAGATGGGAATGCCTCTGAGCATGTTCAGACTGCCTTTCCCTCACACCTTTTTGGTTCAAAAAACATTTTCTCAGAATGCTGTCAAGAGGGCAAAAGCTTTCTGCTGCTCCCTCTGATTATCAGAAGAAGAAATTATGCCCTCCTGTCCTGCATATGTAAATTTGTTTATTCCATAATGCCCCAGAATGACTGGGGCAACCCAGTCAGATGGGCAGACAACAACAACAACAACAACAACAACAACAACAACAACAACATATAGATTTGAGAAATCCAGACTTCTATACCATAGAAACTGCACATAAAGCTGTTCCTATAGGGAAGGATGGGCAAGGATAGACTGCAAGAAGGTATATGAATCTCTGAGCAGCACAACGTAGATTCTACTCCTTTTGAGTTAGTGAATCTCTACATAAATTTGAAGATATGAAACTGCCTTATACTGGATCAGGCCGTTTGCCCATCTAGCCCTGTCTGCTTTGATTGCCAGTTGTTCTCTAGGTCATCTGACATCCTCACCACCTGCTGCTGGACCCTTTTAACCTTTCCATCCCAAAGCATCTGGGAGCAGCGGCGGAATGAAGGTCAATACACGAAAGGTTACTCCTGACAAGATGGAGGCGTTGTTGGTGTCTGGCTCTCCTGGAATGGTCAGCTGGCCTTTGCCCTCCCCAAGGTGGGGTTGCAGCCCGACTTTGATCACATTCACAATTTAGGAGTTCTCATAAATCCAGCTTTGTCCCTGAAAGCCTAAATAGCCTTGGTAGCTTAGTCTGGTGTGCCGAGTTCAGCCTAGACACAGATAATCCAGCCAGGGCCATCCATGCTCTGATAACCCTGAAGTCAGACATTTGCAACACAATTCACTCTTCTTGGGAAGCTCTTTTTTCAGAGGGCATTCAGGGACTTGCGGCTATTCCTGGTATTTGAAGATATCAGTTTTTCTGGTTTTGTCGGCCTCCTGATTTTGAATGTGGGTTTTCCTTTTTCTGTTTTGTCTGGTTGTTGCCCGTGTGGTAATGCAGTTCTTGGGCTGAAAATGCTTCCTTGCCCCTGCTCAAGATACCACAATGGCAGACCAGTGGCAGACTAGCTGCTTGGGCGCCCAGTGCATGGCGGGTAGGGCGAAGTGCCCGCGAGGCGGGGTGGGCTAGGGTGCACTAGAATCCCAGTGCCCAAGCCCCTTTCGGCTCCGGCGCCCTGCAGCCCCACATTGCTTTTTCGAGGCGTCCTGAGGCACTGCCGTAACATTTACAGGCCCTGTCACCACCTGGATGGGGGTGGCTCAGGTGGGCCTTGGTGCTCAGTTCTTGCCTGCCTGGCTGCCGTCAGGGACTCGCCTCACCTTTTAACATTACAGCACCGCTCTGGGGTGAACCCACCAAAGTTTCTCCCAAGCCACAGCTTCTGCATCTGAGAGGGCTTTCTGAAAAGATTGGACAAATTCATGGCAGACCAGTCAAACCAAGGCTATTAGCAGTGGCACAGGTGTGTGGGGCTGCAACAAAATATTAAAGTGTGAAGTGCTGTCATTTGGAATCCCTGCCATTTTATTCCATTCCTGGTTCTCTCCCCTCACAACTGTCAGTCAGTATTGTGGGGCTGCTGATCATGCTCAGCACTTGGCTGTTTGGGGGTTTCCCCCCCTGCCTTGGGGTTTTCCCTGTCAAGTATTTTTGTACTTCTGCAACCTTAAAGTTGCCCCAAGCCTATTGATCCCTTCCTTGTGTGTGTTTGTGTGGCGCCATTTTGGGTACATAAGCAACTCTCTCTCCTCCTTGGAATCTTTTTGTGTTTCTGGCTTTATTGCTGTGTGAGTGTAACCAACAGGTCTGTATTGTTGTGTGGTGTACGGTGGGTAAGAAAACAATTGTTGCTCTGTGCTCAGAGCTGGATTCTGACCCTTTCTTCGCTCACTCTTCGATTTGCTCACTTTCTTTGTCATCTGGTAGCCAGGAAACTAGCCAAATGTCAGAAGAATTGCATTTACTGTATTTTGGAAGGTGTGCCAGTCATTCTGCCCCTTGGGGACTTCCGAGGAAACAGGTTTTCTGTTTGAAGGTGAAGCTGTCTCAAGTTCAGGATATGGCCCATATCCCAGAACCCAGAACCTTTTCAATTATAGCTTGAACTTTCCTTTTCTTCCTTGTCTCTGGGCTTCTGTGCCACAAGTCCAGTAATTGGAAAAAAAGGCCTAACAATCCCTCACTGTCTTTGAATCACCAAAGCCTATTATCCCCTTCCCCTTTTGAAAACATTTGTCTTTCATTAGTATACTGTCTTAAGAAGCTGAAAGCAAAATCCATATTTTATTTTTGCTTCTGAGAATGTTGTGGAATCAGATGAGCTTTCCAGCTTGTTTTCTCATCCTTTTAAATTATCTCATATTTCTTATGCACACACACAACCTTGGGGGATTCTTTTTTTTCCTAGTTGCTTTTCTTTTGTAACCATGATTACATTTTTAATTGCACTGCTTTCTTAGTCCTTGGCTCCTTAGTCCCTCAAATGTTCTTAGGTGGGGGTTTTTTTGTTTCCCTTTCTTCAGGAGCACAGATTATGTTGAGGGATTTATTGAGCATGGCATGGTGGGGGATGACTGGATAAACGGACCATGTTGTTCCCCAGAGTTGCCAGATCAGGAGCATCCCAGACCCTGAGATTTCAGGGCCCGAATCTGAGACCTTGGGGCAATCCCTGGTGATGTGCTGATTTTTCCTCTGCATTTCTTCCCACCACTAAGCTCAGGAGACGGAGGTTAATTGGGAGAGGAGAGGAGAGGAGGGAGCTGAGGAAGGTAGACCCTCTAGAGCAGACTTTCTCAACCCAGATGTTCTTGAACTACAACTCCCATCACTAAGCCCTGCTACCTCTTCAGCTTCCAACACCTCCTCCTCTCAGTCTCCTCCATCTTCTCCCTCTGACCACTCATTGGCATCCCACCACTACTCCCTGGGCTCTGAGCCTTCTTCCCTTGGGGTTCCCCAGCTGGCAAGAGGGCAACGCCTCCCTTCCCCCTCCCGCATACATCCTAAAGACTGAGCATGCTCTGTAGAATGCCAACTGGAAAATAGTAATGGAGCACAGGAGGTTGGGGGGGGGGCAGTAATGGAATGCTCTGCTTAGATTCTGACAAAATCCTGAACAGGAGCGTTCCTTTCAGCATCACAATTTTGTTGCTGGCCCCACTTGTATGTCTGGTTTACACATCTCTGAAATAAACAGCAGGGGATGTCTGCCTATCTACTTGTGATCTTCCATGGAGACAAATTATTTAGTGAGGCGGTGCTGCAGCAGTAAAGAGAGTTTTGATCTAATCCAGCAAAGATGAAGGACATTTTTGTATAGTGCTATTTCTTTCCTCCAAACAAACACATTTTCCTATCCCATGGTGAGCACTAGCCAACCACAACAAACAACCGTTCTGCAGGTTCTCACTATGGTCCAGTTTGAACTGGGTAAAGGACAGCTGTGGTAAGTGCCTGTTGTCTGGTTCCAGTGATATTGCCCTGAACACTTCCAGCCCTCTAATACCTTAAGCAATTTTGCAACTGTTCTTAAAATATTTGCGCTGTGTTTCTTCGGTAAACTGAAGGCTGAATCTATATATAAATCAAAATTCGTGTGCCGGTCTGCAGAAGAAAATAAAAAGACAGCCTGCCTGATTCATGAGATGTTAATACAAGGTTGACAGCCTCCTTGATAAGGAACTGTCTCGCTGATCCAGCATTTGACTTGCTGATATTCATGTTTGTAACACAAACTTTGAAGGAGGGTTCACGTTGTGGGTGAAGAAACTGTCTTAGTGCTTATCTTGACCCCAAGAGAGTTCTTACACTTCGTGACGGTGGCACTATGGCGGTGGGTGAGGGGTCCCTGATACAGAGACATGACTTAAACATTTCAGGGATAAGAGCCAGTCTTGAAGCCACCCTTTGAGATAAAGAGTGCTTGCATTCTGTGAGGCTGTGATCTGGCAAGAAGAGATTATTAGAAAGGAAGCACATGTCATAGTCACTAGCAAAATACTTCCAATCCATAAAGCAATGATTCTGAAACATAATTTACTCATTTCAAGCAAAAAGAAGAAGACCCCTTGTTGTTTCTTTGTTTGATAGGTATGTTGACAACGATTAGCTGTTGGGTAGCTGTGCTGGGGACGCGGGTGGCGCTGTGGTCTAAACCACAGAACCTAGGGCTTGCCGATCGGAAGGTCGGCAGTTCGAATCCCCGCAACGGGGTGAGCTCCCGTTGTTCAGTCCCAGCTCCTGCCCACCTAGCGGTTCAAAAGCACATCAAGTGCAAGTAGATAAATAGGTACCGCTCCGGTGGGAAGGTAAACGGCGTTTCCGTGTGCTGCTCTGGTTTGCCAGAAGCGGCTTAGTCATGCTGGCCACATGACCTGGAAAAACTGTCTGTGGACAAACGCCGGCTCCCTCGGCCTATAGAGCGAGATGAGCATGCAACCCCAGAGTCGTCCGCAACTGTCAGGGGTACATTTACCTTTACCTAAGTGTCCTGGCCAGTGGAGTTTCTCAATCTACCAGATTTCCACAGTGACCCTTGAATTCATCCCAGAGAAGGCCACTTTCTGTGAGGCCTCCAAATAGCTTGAATATATATGTGTATATTTAGGTATTTGTGCTTCTTGAATTTTTATATTTCAGGCTGTATGGAACTTCGTGCTGGAATAACACCAATTCCTCAATGTGACACTTTTCTGCTGCTGCCAGTCCCTTAGAATGCCTTTAAAGCCTTCTTGTGGCCTAGTAGGATAGGCTTAGGCATGGAATTGACAACAGGATGAACTAGTAACTATGACTGTTTATTAAATGGATATAATGCATATTAAGGGATTCTGATATTTACCCTGGGTTCTTAAGTGTGCTTGATAACAGTTTCCCCAAACTCTGATCCCAAAGCTCCTCCATTTGTACTTCCGGCTGCTTGAGCAGTTTAGCTGGTTTTTTTGTTTAACTTTGTGCAAGTTTCTTCGGGTGAAGCCTTTACACCAGGCAGCCTCTTCGCCTGATCCAGCCACAGGCTCCCTTCTTCTGATCTTCACCATCAAAGCAATGTTAACACACTGGGGACGAATAGTTCAATATTCAGGCCTCAGCTATTCACTTTCACCTCTGCTTCCTCTGGTCTTTGCCTCACCCCTCCTTGATCAAACTGCCTTTCCCCCAATCTCTACGGACAGTCATTTCTCTTAGCGGATCTTTCTTCCCTGACTAGACCCTCCAGCCCATTACCCTCTGTTGTTTCCCAGACCAAACACAACTTTAGTCTCTGGCCCATAGCTGTCAACCTTTCCCTTTTCTCGCGAAGAATCCTATTCAGAATAAGGGAATTTCCCGCCAAAAAAGGGGGGAAAGTTGACAGCTATGCTCTGGCCCTTATTTCAGCTCTGGAGATGGGAGAGTACAGTGGTACCTTGGGTTACATACGCTTCAGGTTACATATGCTTCATGTTACAGATTCTGCTAACCCAGAAATATTACCTCGGGTTAAGAACTTTGCTTCAGGGTGAGAACAGATATCGGGCAGCGGCGGCACAGCAGCAGGGGGAGGCCCCATTAGCTAAAGTGGTGCTTCAGGTTAAGAACTCTTTCAGGTTAAGAACGGACCTCTGGAACGAATTAAGTACTTAACCCGAGGTACCACTGTACCTTCCTAAGGGCAGCAGCCTAGATTAGTGGGCACGGAGCAGGCTGCATGGCACACAGCTCTGCTGCTCTCTCCTACCCATGCACCTGCTGCCTGACGTAGCCGCCTCATTCTGCCTAATGGTAGAGCCGGCTCTGATAATGTCCAATGCTTGTTGGAAGCTATTCACTTTAGCTTTCTGAGTGTGGGATGTATTATTACTAGAGCAGTCAAGTACAACATTTTCCTGTTGCCTAGAATGGACACACAGAGGAATGTGGCTCCAGAAAGGGAGGACTTCCTGTCATACCTGCTCTGGAGCTTCCTCCCCCTGTGTGTGACCAGGCAGAAGGGCATGGCCCTAGCTGACCAGATAAAAGGGCTGGCCACGCAACCATCTCTCTCGTGCACTCTTACTCTTGGACTCTTGCTCTCCTGGCTCTCAGCCAGCGCATGGCTCAACCTTCACATAGGATGGAGCCCACAAGCAGAAAGTCAGAGATTTCTTTTCACTGTAGCTCAGACTTTTTTCGCTGTAACCAAGCCTGCCTTCAGATTACTGCTGTGAACTGAATGTGAGTAAAACTCTATTATTACTTTTAAAGGAGACTGAGCTGTGTTATTATTATTTTAAGAAGGAAATAAAGGGGTAACTTACCAGGAACAATCCAGACTGGACAAGCCAAACTGGATTGCTTAATTAAAGGATTCATCAACTTGCTTCCAATAAGTTGCAAAGGGATTTGTGCTCTGCTGTTTACTCACTGGCGCGAGTGAGGAGGGATAATATCAAAACAATATATCCTCTCCTACCTTCCTTAACATTCCCACACTAAGAAGGATTTGCATGTGGTTAAAACAGAGAAGGGAGCCTCCCAATTCCTAAACTGGCTCATTGGTTTTTTTAAATCTCTGTGCTGACCTTAAAACTAATATTCTTCGGTTGTATCTCTCTTCACTTTTCCTTTAGACCTTTTGGGTCCATCTCTGCTGAGATCAAATAGCAGGCACGGCTCTTTCTATCTCCAACTTAGCTTGCTAGAACTAGGAACGCTTTGCTATCCAATAATATTGCATTTCCAGTAATAAACCTAAGCTCTTTTATTTTTCCTATCAAGTGCCTCTCTGTGTGATTGCAAACAGCTGAGCCAGCTATCTCCCAGAAAAGGAATTCAATATGCAGTCAGCTTCAAGCTGCGTGTTAATTTAGCAACTAAAACAACAGCCCTCTCAGGGATGTACAATGGCAGACGAAGATGTGATCCGCCCTGATCCTGGCTTCCAGCAATGACACACAGGGAGAGGAGGCAGCAAACAACTTTGGGAATTTTGGGATTTACACTTTTTGAAATATGGCATCCCTACCATACACAAGGTGAAAAAATCATGGAGAGGTCACCGCATGCGAGGCTCTAGGCCCAAGTGTTTGCCTGTTAAAGCACTATGCGCCTCAACAAGGACACAGAGCCTCAAAAGTATGGTTAGACCCAGGGAATATAAAAGGGCTCAGACTGTGTACACACTGCTGTTTGCTCCCATGTGCTCCCACTACTGGTTTGGGAACACAGAATGGCCCCACACACCATACATTTGAAGCACTGCAATGCCACTTCAAATAGTCCTGGCTTCCCCCAAAGAATTATGGGAGCTGTAGTTTGTCCTGCGTGCTGAGAGAGATGTTAGGAGGCCCCCTATTCCCCACACAGAGCTACAGTTCCCAGAGTTCCCTGGGAAGAAGGGTTGACTGTTAAACCAATTCTGGGAATTTTAGCATTATAAGGAAAATAGAGGTCTCCTAACAACTTTCAGCATCCAAAACAAACTACAGCTCTCAGAATTTGGGGGAAGCCATGACCGTTTACAGTGGCATTCAAATGTATGGTGTAGATGTGGGCGATGTTAGCCACAATCCATATCTATTCCCTGTCCTGAATTGATCCTGTCGTTTCTTATGAAACGCTGAGTTTTGATGTGTTCATCCCTGAACCAGCTTCGATCCAAACTGAGAAAAGGATGGCCTAACTGCATTTTAAATCACTAATGTGCAGTCAGCCTTGGTTGAGACAGCTCTCCTCAAAACAAGTCACCCATTAGCTGATCTCTCTGCGGGATTTTGCCTCAGAACAGCTTCGCTTTGTACTAGAGTCCAGATGGATCCACAATGAGTGACCTGGCCTGTCTGTATCTTCTCCTTCTGCCCCAGATCGCTTGCTGGACCTACATCCTTCCGACCTGTTCAGGGCTCCACCTGATCTGGGGGAAATTTCTGTGCTGTCACATTTCTCTCTCTTCCAGAATGAAGTTTCAGCAATATAAACCAGACTTTGGGGGAAGATGCACGTTGACATTTATAGCTGGGGAGCACTGAGGATGAGAGAGAAGCTTCAAAGCTGTCTGATGAACCAACAACAGAGAGTTCTTAAGTACACACACACACAAAGCCGCTGCTTCTTGAGTCTAGCTGCTCTTGAGACTAAATCCCCATATGGCTAGGGAGCTTAAAACACCCTCCCAAGCCGCCACAGGGCTCCGCAAATCAGCCAGCCAACCAACTCTGGAGTCTTTGTTGCTTGTTACAGCACCTTGGGGAAAGACTTATTTGCAAAAGAATAAGAATGGTTCCTGTACAATGTCTTTGTCCTATAGCCCTTTCCGCCACAGGTTCTGTCCCTAGGTGGAGCTGGCAATTCCTGCTGTGCTCTGCATCAACACTTGGCCAACTCTTTCATTGGTAAATAAATGTGTTTCTACGCAGAGCTTCCCGAGAATCTGCAATTTAGGGTAGCTTTGTGCCATCCAAACCCCTGGTGGGCAATTGTTGTTTTTTATAATCTATGCTCCATATGAATCTTTTAACGCGTTTGCATAAAATTCACACTGCTGGAAATGTTTCCTGGCACAGTTTTGGACAAGCCGAACCTACCCACCCCCAGCCGCAAGGTCCTGTGTTTTGGTTAATCTTTTCTTTTTCTTTTTTTATAATAATCTTTATTAAATTTTATAAAATAACAACAAACAAAACACGACACACAAACAAAACACAAAAATTTCACAATCCGTCACATTGTTACTTTCCATTGTGTGGGGACTTCCCTCAGTCCCCCCTCCCTCTGAGCTACATTGTCCTATTATCACATTTTAGCAGGTTCATCTTCCAAAGTCTTGAACTACGATACAAAGAAAATCAATAACAGTCCATTCTATCCAAAAGTTAACTCTTTTCTGGCTCCCCCCATGGCTGCTTGTCTATAATGGACTTCTCCAGAATGCCTCTTATTTTCAGCATTCATCTCGATTTGCTTGCACAAAGCTTTTGCAGTGAAGCACATCCGAAGCTGCCTCTCACTGAGCCAGGCCAGTTGGTCCATCAAGCTCAGGATTGTCTGCACCGACCAGCAGAGATTCAGACAGGGATCTCTTCCAGTCCTACTGGGAGGTGCTGGAGATTGAACCTGGGAACCTGGGACATGTGAAGCAGATGCTCTACCACTGAGCCACTACCGATTTCTAGACTTCATTGAGCATTTGTTCCAATTTGTTTACAGGGAGGTTACATGACAATGAGCATTCGCCCTTGTTTGCTTGCGGGTTTTCTTTACACCTTTTCCACTTAATCCTTTGTTCATCCCATGTGCATTTCCACACTGCAGAAATTCCTTTTTTAAAAAGTAGGTTTGTTGCAATAGGGTGCCAGAGAGCTTTAAGCCACTCTTAACTGTTTTGGGAGGGCTCGTGCTTTATTCATTTCTTATTTTATTCATTTATTAAATTTATATACTGCCCTTCATCCAAAGGTCTCAGGGCAGTTTACAGACTTCAGGTGTTTTCTATCTAGAGAAGCACGTATAAAAGGACAACTTACAGTTATCCATAATCTATCACTCTTTGTGTAATGGCTGCCCAAGAACGTGGTGGTATTTGCCGAGTGAAGGAAGCCCAAGCCTGCAACTCTGAGCTCCTTGGAGGAAAGGTGAACTGCACATGAAAAATACAGAAATAAATGAATTGGAAGGAATCTTGGTGTTACAGACTCTGTTGTTCCTCAGACTACCGTACTTATGCAGAAAGGCTAGTTGTTCTCAGTACAATTTCCACACACAAGTTGTTCTCAATACAAGTATAATAATACTTCCTCTTTATTATTTATAGAAAGCTTTATATTACCTGCCGATTCTCATCACTTTCCCTATAATCTGCCAGGAAAGCTGACCTACAGGAAATAAAATATGGGATCAACAGAGCTGGTTTATTGAATCTTGGTTTTTGGTCCAGGAACTCGGGAACTGCTGATCATATCTTCTTCCACTGCCAGGTAGTGAGTTTTCAAGAAGCCAAAGTAGACTCCTAATGTATTCTCCAAAATGACTGACATTGTATTTTCACAACAGTAGCCAACCGTGGGGCTGCTTTTTTGAGGGTAGGCCCAGGATCACCCAGCCATAACTTGAAGTTTAAGTCTTCTCACAGGTCATTTCCATGGTTTCCCAAGAAATGCTAGTGTTGACTTCTATAAATCTGCATACGTTTGTACTGATATGCGTACAGTATAAAATAATGAAACAGAACCGAAATCGTTACAACCTTGCAAAAGTATTCGACTACTTCTGCAACTTTATTTATTGGATCATATGTCTGACCATAATGTCTCCAGAAATAAATTTTGTTCTAAAATATAAACACAAGCATAGGATGTTATGTCCTTTTTACAATTGTGGTATTTCTCTTTTCCGTTCTCTCCATTGGCTTCCACTTTTCTTATGTCTTCTGCTTGAAGGTCTTCTAGAGCAGCTTTCGCCAACCAGGTTCCCCTCTTGATGTTTTGAACTACAACTCCCATCAGCCGCGGTCAGCATGGGAGCTGTAGTCCAAAACATCAGGAGGGCACCAGGTTGGAGAAGCCTGCTCGAGTGGACTAACTAGCCTTCCTAGTCTGTTGCAGTGAAAACAACAAAGAATCTTGATGCAGCTTAAAAACTTAACAAATTTGTTGCAAAAGAATTTTGCAACTAAATAAGCCTTGTGTATTTTTATGGGTATGAAAAGTTCTTACAGCTTTACAAGGAACGAGTCTGTGGCTTATAGAATATGCAGTAATAACCAATCTGATGTGGCTTTATGAAGGCACTTTGCCTGTGTATGCACTAACCCTAATGTAGCAGGGCAAGGCAGAATTAATCTGTAATGAGCTTTCGTTTTTGGACTGAAACCAATTTCTCAAGAAGCACTTTTCAGGGGCAAAAAAGAAAAGAAAAAAGTGCACTAGATATAGAATGTGTGTGGACTATGTAGGGGGGAAATCTCTGGTCCTCCATCTCCATTGATTATAGAATTAAAATGTGGGTATGCGATCTGTAAGAGGGACGCGAGTGGCGCTGTTGGTTAAACCACAGAGCCTAGGGCTTGCCGATCAGAAGGTCGGTGGTTTGAATCCCCGCGACGGGGTGAGCTCCTGTTGCTTGGTTCCTGCTCCTGCCAACCTAGCAGTTCGAAAGCACGTCAAAGTGCAAGTAGATAAATAGGAACCGCTCTGGCGGGAAGGTAAACGGCGTTTCCGTGCGCTGCTCTGGTTCGCCAGAAGCGGCATAGTCATGCTGGCCACATGACCTGGAAGTTGTACTCCGGCTCCCTCGGCCAATAAAGCGAGATGAGCGCTGCAACTCCAGAGTCGTCTGCGACTGGACCTAACGGTCAGGGGTCCCTTTATCTTTACCTTTATGCGAGCTGTATATAGTATCACATGAATATATTCTAAAATATCACAACTGTGTTGGCTGAATATATCTTTCAAATGCTGGCTGCCCCACAGCAATGAAAAAAAGACACAGCTGCCCAGGTGTAACACACGTGTTTCAATCTATAAAGCCTCCTTCAGTGGCATTTGGTTGGAAAAGTGCATCTCCTTGTTTTGTGAGCTCAGAGGACAAATTCATACACACACAATTTTTAATAACATACATTTTTTGGGGGGAATTAATCATTCAATTTTTTTCCAGTAAAGAAAACTCACTATGTGATATATATTATGCTGCTTCAGACTTTTGTAGTTCAGGAAAAATCATCTGAGGCTCTTCTGCAGCTAGTACGGCACTGTTTTAAGTCCCTGTGGAAAATAATCTCTCCAAGTTATAATTATGCAACTCATTTTTTTAAAACCCTTTTATTAAAAAGCAATGTTAAGCGAAGTGTTAAATTAGCAGTTTCACACTGAAGTTTCTTTCCCCACAATATGGCTACCTTAAAGTCAACAACAGATTATCCGGGGAGTTTTAAACCATCTCCCACAGGTTTCTGAATATAGCAAATCTTATGTCAGAGTCGTGTCCATTTATTCCTACACAAAAGAATAAAGGCACTCCAATCTGACACAGGTTTTCCTTGCTCAAGGGCAAGAGCTAGAGCTCATTTTTGGAACATTGTACTGTACCTCCATTTACTGTATGTATTTGTGCAGATGACCACTTAAATATCAGTTAGAGAGATTTCACTGGGTTGATTACTGCATGCAACAGCAGCAGGGAGTTCCACTAGTCATCCACTCTTGAGTAATATGTGTAGTGGTTTTTTATGCTTGGTCATTTATTCCACTCTTTCTACAAATGACACCATCCCACCACCACCAAATATCTCAGCTGAAAAGTAAGGCATATGAAGTTTGACTGGCTGCTAACACCTCATTGTGCCATTTCCTCTGTTTTACATGCCAATTGCTCATTACTGAACCAGGCAGAGGGCCTTCTCGGTAGTGGCGCCCGCCCTGTGGAACGCCCTCCCAGCAGAGGTCAAAGAGATAAACAACTATCTGACATTCAGAAAATACCTCAAGGCAGTCCTGTTTAGGGAAGTTTTTAACCTGTGATATTTTAATGTATTTTAATGTCTGTTGGAGGCCGCCCAGAGTGGCTGGGGGGACCCAGCCAGATGGGCGGGGTACAAAAAATAAATTATTATTATTATTATTATTATTATTATTATTATTATTATTATTATTATAGAAAGGATGGAAATTTGACTGACACACTAAACGAAACGGCAGTAAAAATAACATGTTGTCATGGGAGAGATTCCTTGCTACAATTGAACAAAATGATTTGTGTTGTAAAACCTGCCACCTTAGGTTTTAATGTTGTTTCTGGGATTACTTCACCAAACCGTCAGGAGTGCTGGTTTCCTTCAGCCCATCCCCTCCAACCACTAGGCAATATTTCCTTCATGGAAGCCTTCATATCTGTCTCCCGGCCCCTTCATGACACAGAAATCAGATCCCACATTTCTCCCAGTGAACAAGAGTTCAGAGATCACGGTTGCATACACACCATACATTGAAAGCATATTCCCCCTCAAAGAAGATTCCTGGGAACTATAGTTTGCTAAGGGTGCTGGGCACTGTAGGAGTAAACTACAGTTCCCATGATTCTTGGGTGGTGGGGATGTGCTTTAAATATATGGCACAGATGCAGCCTGCAGCCATTATTACTCTTTCTGTCATACCATTCACCACTTCCGGATAAGCCAAGAGTCCTTGTTTCCATCTGATTTTGCCTTCCATTCATAGCTGTCAACCCTCCCTTTTTTTGCGGGAAACTCCCTTATTCCAATGCCGTTTCCCGCTGCTATCCCGGATTGTTGATACCCCTTAAATTTCCCAGCTTTCAAAGGAAGCAGCTCCTCTCCATCCTTGCCGGCCAGGGAGGCTCCTCAGCTGCGTTGCTCGGCTGCCAATAAGGAGTCTGAGACTGACTGGGGGCGGAGCTTGCATGCCTTGTGCAGCCAGACCCTCACGCCCAACCAGACAGCCAGCCTGCCTGCCGTCTACGCACTCGCTCTTTCGCTCACCCGTTTGCGCGCAGCCTCTGGAGCGCAGGGTGGCAAGGCTACTTGGTGCCATTGCACCGCCCTCGCAGCATCCCTTATTTTCAAATCCGAAAGTTGACAGCTATGCTTCCATTTAAGAAAGGTATTGGGTTCTTATTAATCACTGATCTCTTGTGGTGCAGCTGGCTTCTTGCAGCCAAATGTCTCCACCTGAAGGCTAAAGCAGCACATTGCAACCAGGTATTAACTTTTGATCATTGTCAGGACCCTCACCAAAGGAGAGAGGGATTCTGGAGGTCTCCTTCAAGGCACAAACTCAGGAGACATGAGCAGGGGGGCGACTGCAAAGAAGCGAGCAATCAGGTTCAGCTAATAAAAAGCAAACCTGAAGGATAGCCAGGCTTCCCCATCACACAGAAAACCAATCTCTCACATTTCAAGCATCTTCCATGCACAATGGGAATACAGGCTAAATTTGAAGAGGTGAGTGACCTTACCTAAGTAGCAACCTTTCCCACTTCCCACTTTTTATTTCTGCTTTCCTGAGCTGTGGAAGATTGCTAATGGCCCTTCTCCCTCAGCAGTCATTGTCGTGCCTTCAGCACATGTAAAGATTTAAGGTATGTATTTAGATTGCATGTGTTGTATTGTGTTGGTTGGTGCAGCTCCACCTACTGGCCAGAAAGAATGTTGCAACGGATGGCAGTTGCTGGCAGTTGCTGGCAGAGGTGTATGAGGGGAGGGGAGTTCAGTTGGTGAGAGAGCCTGAGGGATTTCTGTTACATGTTTTCCATCTGTGGAATCGCATCGTTGTTTTACCCAATATTTGTCTTTTACGCAATACTTGTCTTTTACCCAAGACTTGTCTTTACCCGATCTTTGTCTTTATCCAAATCTTTGTTTTGATCTTGATCTTGTCTATTAATAAAGCAAATATACAGAGACAGTCTCTTTAATCAAAGACAAGAGGTTTACCTGCATGTCAAGCTACGTACGCCACCAGGCAGCGTAGTGAGGACAGAACAGTCATGGAATCATAGAATCGTTGATTTAGAAGGGACCCTAAGGATCATCTAGTCCCATCCCCTGCAATGCAGGAATATGCAGCTGTCCTGTATGGGGATTGAACCTGCAACCTTGGTTTTTATCAGCACCACACTCGAACCCAGGCTTCCTCAAACTCGGCCCTCCAGATGTTTTTGGCCTACAACTCCCATGATCCCTAGCTAGCAGGACCAGAGGTGGTCAGAGATGATGTGACTGTAGTCTCAAAACATCTGGAGGGCCAAGTTTGAGGAAGCCTGCTCTAACCAGCTGAGTGATCCAGGTGGTTCAATTTTTGGAGCCCTACCTGTTGAGCTGTGCCATTTCCCTTGCAGTTTACCCAGACCCACATGGCAATACCCAGACTGGAGGGTCCTCCTTCCCTACATCACCCCCCTGCTCTGATTCTACAATGTTTTAAATGGGGACTATTTTCCCTTTAAAAAAATTGTCACCATGGGTTAGCCTTGCTCCTCTCACCCGTGAGTTTGAGATTTCTCTTTTAAGATTGTCTCGTGTAGGCTATTTAGACTCCAGTGCGTAGGCTGTTTGTTTATTTTTATGCTACCAAACTGTTTTCTCCCTCATCCCACATCTTAATCAAGCGTCTTAATTTGGAAATGAGAGTTTAACTGCTGTTGCATGCAGCATCCTCCGCGTGTCAGCCTTTTAGATATTTGAAGATGGCTATTATACCTCCTCTCTGTCTCTTCATGTTTTCTTGAAATGAAATAAATACAAATGCAATGGGTCTTATTCCCAGGTAAGTGTGGGTACTGCAAAGCAGCTGTCTGGAAGTTTTGGATACTGTAAAGCAGCCTTTGAGAGGTTTTGGAGTATAACACTGGAGGGTGGAGGGGGTCACAGCATTAACATCCCGATAGATCTTGCTTCCCCATTAGGTTTTTAGAGGAGGAAAACAAGAAAAATTTTTTTTTTCTGGTTTTCCTTCTCTAAAAGGCTGGGAGCGGCGGCGGAGGGATGCTGCTGGTTCTTCCCCGCCAACCCTGATCGCAAAAACAATCCTGCTTTGGTGAACAGTTGTTGGCGGGGAGCAACCAACAGCCCAGCATACAAGAGGACCCTAATAAAAACAAACAGAACTGTACAGCAATGAGTGCCCAATCTCTGACACAGCAAGCACTTCTCATATTCTGAAGCATTGCTTTATAGCCTGCTGTGTTGCACAAGTAAATTTTGTAATAGGTTCCTTGTCTTACCGTGGCTATGTCCTTATTTGTGTATTACCCAGAGTTATCTTTACTTCAAAGTGGTCCCTGAAAATATTTTTCACTTTCAGGAATGGAAGTTTCCTGAGAAGCTGCCGGTGGCACGATGTACTGGTCTAACGGCATTGCTCCACCCTCCAGGTTTTATACATTTTCTCATTTTTGACATATTTCCAAAGGAAAATCCCTATCTTGAAATTATGTGAGAGCTTTTTATGGTGGTGCTCAACATGGGCCTTTCCCCTTTCATGCTTTTAGCTACATTAAATTTTTTTTAAAAAAAATCAAGATCTCTGTGGCATCATCCCACAATGCACCTGCCTTTTGGGTTTGTAGTGCATCCTTGCCTGGACTGGGTGTGTGCAGATCTGTGGTGAGCTGGTGTGGAAGAGTGGTCCTTGCGGCTGGAGGTTTGCCTCGATCACTGTTGTAACATGTTATATATTTCAGCTCAGTTCAATAAGTTTACTGTGCTAGCCGAAGGCCATGACAAAACCAACACAGTCAACAAAAACATAGAACAAACCCTCTGTTTAAACTAACAGAACAAACTTAGTTGGTCTCTACGGTGCTACTGGAAGGAATTTTTTTATTTTGTTTTAACAGAACAATGCAATGCAAGCGAGACTATAAATGGGGAGCCCCAATGACTATATACAGTGTAGTTCAAATTATACCTCCGAATCTCCCTTACAATTTACTACTATTTTGTCCAATTCTTTCTTGCCACCAGCATGAAATAGGCCACTTTATGAGTCACTGAGGCGTTCAAGTCACTCAGCTGCTACAGAACCCTCTCCGCCAAGGAGAGATTGCTTTCTCTAACAAACCGGGGATTTAGAAGGTGTCTCCTAGGTTCTGTGTGTAATGGGCAATGTAACAAATAATGAAGAATGTCTTCTATTTGCGGTTGCCTGCATGTACAGAGTCTATCTGTGTATGGATTCTTGTTATAACGCCCATCCAGCATAGCTGAGGGCATTGCTTGGAAACGCACCTCAATAAAGGAAAATTTTAATGGAACAGGCAAGAGTTTAGACAAATAACTGGCTCTAAAATGCTCTGTTTTTAAGAGTGGAAACCACAGAGAACTTTTGGAAGATTTAACCACTTGTCCCTTCTAGATTCTGTCCAGTAGAGTACGTCTGCAAAATCCCAATAATAATCTGAATAATAATACAGGCAACGTCGAATGTTTGATTTCCACCACTAATTGTTCCCCGGTTCCATATAGCACATGGCAGGAAATCGCTTGAAGGGTAAGGAAGTAATCATTCCAGGTAGTTGAATCGAGAGCAGTCTACTCTTGCCTTGACTGTTGTCCCATCTGGCTTCCGTACGTAGAAGTGCAGCTGATGTTTCATTGGGTAAGGAGAATAAGAAATTTATTTTTAACTGTTTCTAACCCTCACCTCAAATTTCAGCTTCACACAATATTTGTGGGATCACATTTACTACCATTTTACCGCCCTTTGGATTTTGCTGCCTCAATATGCCACTTCCAAACAAGGATTTACTAAAAAGGACTGCAAGATATCTGAAGTAGGGTTGCCATACCATATTTCAAAAGTTGTTGAGCTTTTTTTTAAAGTTTTGCCCAAAGTTGTTGAGATTTTTAAAAAATAGTTTTTGAGAGCTTTCTTATTAAATCAGTCAAAATCTACACTACCAACATGGCCTGTCATACGTCTGGGTTTTCCTGGACATATCAGCGATTTCCGCCCAGACAGAGTTTACCAGCTGTGTCTGGAAAATTCTAGAAATATGGCAACCCTATCTGAAGGAGCAAGTATGCTCTCATTCATGTTGACCCAAACTCCATTTATATCTAGGGCTGTGTTTTCCAAAGACCATCAGCTTAGTCTTGGAATAGTTTATGGAGAGGCTTTCCTGTTTATAATATGAACTAAAAACCACCAATAGATTTTTAAGTCCCAAGTGGGAGACTGAAAGGAGCACTATGTCATCTGCATACATCTATTTGCCAGAGAACTTGGACTAGGTGAAGAACTACATCATTAATATAAAGATTAAAAAGCACAGGGGCCAAAACACAGCTCTGTTTCACTCCTTCGGTCGATTTAAAGGCCTCAGGCAAGCCACCATTAAGACCAACTCTGACCCTCATTGCCACAGTACAGTCTCGAATGAGTAGGATAAGCCTGTGGTCATTGTTAGCATTGAGAAGTTTCTCCCACCATCTGCTGTGATTAACGGACTCAAAAGCAGCAGAGAGATCAATAAAAGCCGCAAAACGATTGTTTTTTTTACTGTTTTTGGTGTATTTTCTAATGATGTGATTCAACATAAAACACTGGTTGTTGTTACTGAATCCCTCTCCGAAGCCCGCTTGTCCTTCACACAATATATAATTTGTGTGGAGCCTGTCTCATAACATTAAATAGATATTGAGCATAAAGCTTGGAAAGGAATATCTAAATAAAAGGCCAACAGGGCGATACGTTTTGAGGAATGGCTCTGTGTGCTATTTTTATAGAAAAAGAGGTGCTGGAACCCAACATGAACACCTCCCTCATTCTCTCAGAATGGCAATGGCACCCACCTGAGAGGTGCTGGAATTGAGGTCCGGCTGGAAAAAAGCCCTGGTTCCAGTCATAATGGACAAGCTTGGCTGAAGGCACACCCCAAAATGGTGAGTGCATGTGTGAAGGGTAATAAAGACAGAAGTTGCCTCCTCTTATTTCTTCCCGCCAAACATCCACACCTAGAGACTACAGTATTACAGATGGGCATTAACCTTCCAATAGCAAAAAACCTTTCCTAGGCCTTTGCAGAAGAGGGAGAGTGTTCCTTCTTTGAAAGGATGCACTCTGAGAAGTGAGCAGAGCCAGGGCCGGCCCTACCATTAGACGCTGGGGGTACATGGAGTCAGTGGCAGGAAGGTGTTGGAGGATGGAGCTGTGGGGGCAACTTGCCCGGCCTTGCCCTACCTAAGCTAGCTTGTTGCCCTCAGGGGCAGTGGAGGGCGTTGTTTTACAAAGGCCACATTCCCAAGATAAGTGTAAAACAGTGACGCCATCTTGCACCGTCATGGTTTGCCCCCAAAGAATTATGGGAACTGTAGTTTGTTAAGGGTGCTGAGAGTGGCTAGGAGACCTCTACTGCCCTCCCAGAGCTACAGTTCCCCGAGTTCCCAATGAATGTGTGAATGCGACCAAAGCATGATTCAGTTGCCCGGCTAGTCAGCCTCAGGGGTGGGGGGTGGGAATGGCTCATCATGCCTTGCCGGAGCAGAAACTGGTGCAAATAAGCACCTGCATTTGCTGTTTCCCACCCCTGGACTTGAGCCTTTGTCTAAAATCATTTCCCTTTTTCTGTTGGGGTTGAGAGAGCATTGACCACTCCTGGCAGTAGGGCTCATGGGCATTTAGTATCTATGCCCCACCTTTTCTCTAGGGCAGCAGAAATGGCTTCCTCTTTTTTGGCTTCCCAACAACCTTGTGAGGTAGGCTAGGTTGAGAGGAAGTGACTGACTTTAACAGCTGAGTAGAGACGCGAACTTGGATCTCACTAGACCTCATCTGATACTCTGATCACTGTGAGAAATTTACCAGCTGAATTTCTGTTTGCCATAAATTTGTTAAATGCTCAAGAGCCCTGCCAGGAAGCATCGGTTGAGACGGTCATTCTTCTCTGTTCACCCAACAAGTTCCATTTTCTTCCTTCAACTCTCCCTCTTTAATGCCCTTTCTTTTGCAAAGGTTTTCTCAGTCTGCCCACCTTATCTAATGTGCAAATAATTTCTTGAGCTGTATTATGATATATATCTATAAAAGCATTGCTTTGGGTCCAGCAAATTATGTGGGAGCAATACAGGCCTGGGTTAGGTAATTCCCTTGTATGGGAGATTACAGAGAGCACCATGTAAGAATAGAAGCCAAAGTATAACCATTTTAAAACTTGGGTTTCGTTTACAGCTGAATCCAGGTGCAAGCCTAAAAGGGCAAGACGACCTTGAATCCTGCATTTCCAGTCAACATCCAGACCTTCAATGTCTCGTTTTCGCCGGCAGCTGAATGAGATGATAAGGAGTTCGGAGGCTGCAGGACCACTTCAGACTAAACATGGGAAATCACATTTTGTTCATGCTCTTCTGAATTTAAAATAAACAAAGCCTCCCTTTAACAAGAAAACAGGCTTGAGGTCGTTTATACAGGACCGAGGCCGTTTAGGGCTTTAAAGGTCAGCACCAACACTTTGAATTGTGCTCGGAAACGTACTGGGAGCCAATGTAGGTCTTTCAAGACCTGGTGTTATGTGGTCTCGGCACCCACTCCGGTCACCAGTCTAGCTGCCACATTCTGGATTAGTTGTAGTTCTGGGTCACTTTCAAAGGTAGCCCCACATAGAGCGCATTGCAGTAGTCCGAGCGAGAGATAACTACAGCATGCACCACTCTGGTGAGACAGTCCACAAGCAGGTAGGGTCTCAGCCTGTATACCAGATGGAGCTGGTAGACAGCTGCCTTGGACACAGAACTGACCTGCGCCTCCATGGACAGCTGTGAGTCCAAAATGACTCCCAGGCTGCGCACCTGGTCCTTCAGGGGCACAGTTAACCCATTCAGGACCAGGGAGTCCTCCACACCTGCCCGCCTCCTGTCCCCTCCTGTGTAGGGTTTGCTCCAAAACAGAACCTCAGACCTCTGCCTAAGTCGCAGTGAAGATGTGACACCGCCATGATGACGTCACATTCAAGACTAACAACAAATAAAGAGATCCACAATCCCTTGTTTCAAATTTGCTTTTTTATTGCTCGATGCCGATCGACAGCAGTGCTGCGCTAGCTGTTTGACAGGAGAGGAAGCTCTGAAAACATGGGGCAGGGTTGAGGTAGGCCTTGGTTCAACAGAGTTAACAAAAGAGGTGACAGAAAATGTGCTGGGAAATTATTTTTCCTCACAAATAATTAGTCGATAAGGGGAAAGAAAACCCCTGAGATTTGGGTGGAAAGACATGGGCCCTGAGCTGTCCCTGCCCCCTGCCCCATTGATCAGCTGACTCTCCCTGCTGTGCTCCCTCACTTTCCACAGGAGGGGCAGTCACTGGGGTAGTAATCCCAGTGGAAAGCGATGGCGTCAATGACTGAACCAGATCTGCCGGTGAAGTAACGCAGGACGGTGTTTGGGAAGAGAGGAGCTGCGTTGAAGCTGGTGCCTGTGTCTTTCCCAAAAGGGAAGTAGCGCCCTTTGTCGGTGGTGAACACAAGCTGGCGGACGTAGTATTTGTATTTCCCGGAGACTTGGATGATGGACTCGCCAGGGTGCAGGAAGATTTCCTCCAGGTCGCCAGAAGACCCCCCCACGTAGTTGCTCCACTCCTTGCCGTAACGGACTTGGAGACTGGAATAAGGTAAAAGACAGACATCTTAGGCCATCTTCTATCTTCCCTGATAGGCCAACAGCCCAGTACAGAGTTAGCCTCACTTAAGCCCCTTAAAACAGAAGGTCTCAATGGTGCCTAAGTCTGCTCTTGATTCCCAAAGGATCTCTACTGCCTTTCCATGTTATCATTTGTTTGGCACAATAAATTCACATTTGTTACTCATTTGCCTTGCGCAGTTCACATAATTGCGCTGCCAATGGCAAGGACACCCCCCTATCCCCCCAAATATTCCTAATTTGTTGCTGAGAAATGTGGCCCTTGACCCAGGAAACACTTCTATTGCTGTTGTATCATATGAGATGACATTTGGGGCTGCCATGGTCAGCAGACCGTAAGTTGCAAGGAACAATACAACTCCTCCTCTCCAACTATCAAGCTCTCCAAAGCAGAAGACGTTCTCCAGCTAGTTTTATGCAACAAGGCATCAAACATGTGACAGCAATAGAAGAATTTAGGTTGGAAGCTCTTTGGGGCAGGGCCCTGCATTTGGTGACGCTGTAGAAAACAAGCGAGGGATAGCAAGTCTGAGTAGCCAATTTCAAACAAGAGCGACCCCAGTATTAGAATCTGGTTCAGAGTTCTGCACTGGGCTCTTGGACCTCAAGTGTTCAATTTAAGGAAAGTGGGTTCTCCATTTTCATTTCGCCGTGGAGCCTTTGATTGCTCTGAAATGGTTTTGCTGCTGGGATCAAATTGGCAAACAAGCATATTCAGACATGCGGCTTAAGTCACTTTCACAATTGAGGGTTAAGGTATGCACACATTAAAATGGCTAGAAACACAGCAAGATTGTTTCCCCCTACACAGAAACAGTGCTCTCCTATGAAAGGAACAGAGGGCACTTCCAGACTGCTGCTGTTTTGCAGGCGACATTCAGTGGCATACTGGAAAACTAAAGTCGATTTTGTTTTCTTTTTCAATTTCTTATTAGGCTTCTATCCTGCCCTTCCTCTCAAAAGATGCCACAGAACCATAACGTTGTAGAGTTGGAAGGGACCCCAAGGGTCATCTAGTCCAACCCCCCACAACCCCTCACAACTCCAAGGAGCTCTTGTGCAACAAACCCGCTCCCCCCTCCCCCAAAAAATCCTGGACTATTTGCAGTAAGGTAAAGTGATGGGGAAATGTACTGGAAAGTATACGATAAGAATTGCTTGATCGTCTAATCTCCCTGCAAACCAATCAGAATGAATGCTCAGTAAACAACTGATGTCATCTAACCTTCCTGCAAATTTTATTGAGGACAAATGCTCAATACACAGGATGTGTGGAAGTGAAAGGACTTTCTAAACACTGCTCTAAATTTCCCCACAAGGAAAGGGTTCACCTTATTTGAAGGTCAATCCGTCCACCAATCGCTTTTTCTCCAAACCCTTACAAGCCGCCAAGCCACTGCCTGTTCCCAAATCCCCACCAGCCTCCAAACACTTACCCCACAATGTACCACCGGTTCACCCGGATCCTAATGGCAGTTATGGGCCCATCCAGCTGGTTCCCAGATTGGGAGAAGCGTTTCCCGCCACCTCCGCCATACTCGCCAGAAGAGGAAGAAGAACGTAGCTGAGCTGGAATAAGACCCAAAGCAACACAGAGCGGATGAGCTTCAGCATAACAGCCTAGATCTGCACTTTGACATTTGACAGCACCACTGCCTGGGGGACAGTGACACCTTCCCCCCCCCATGACCCCCGTTGGGATTTACCTGTGTTGATGGTGATGCCGCAACAGAGTAAAGCAAGGACAGTGAACCAAAACATCCTAGAAAAGAGAGTGTTGCATTTTTTAAAAAAATCGACGCATTGTTTTCAGTACTTTTACATGTTGATTCAATCTTCCCTGCCCTCCCACCTCTGTTTCAAAGTGTCATACACATCCTGGTTCTGTTCCTCTAATTCTATCCTTCACTGTGAGGTAGGGGAAGGTGGGAGTAGGTAAATTGGCCGACTGAATTTGAATATTGAGAAGGGATTTGAAGACAAGCCTCTCTAACCAAAGCCTACCCACTCACTTTGGATACAGGAAGTTTCTTTGGATCAGGACGGCCGACTCCACAAAGGCTCTCTGCTACATGGACTTTGACATGATTTGTGCAAAGTTGAGCTTCCATTGGCAATCAAACTAAAGCATAATTTGAACCAAATTCACCAAGCATAGCCCTGTTCTTAGCCCTGTAAAAACGTAAAGAGGGAGTGCTTTTGAGCATGTGCAGAGTGACTTGCATTCGCCCTTGAATAACAGCAACAAGCCCGCAATGAGTGGTAACAGCTTCTGATTAAGAACCATGTTAACATCGCTCAGTCCAGTCTGTGCATATGTTGACGTGGTTATGCCAGTGGTCTGCTCTCTGCTCTCTTTATTAATACCTCTTAATTTGCACTTTAAACCCATTTTTCTGGAGCGCAGCCTCTGGAAAGTTATCCTGGCTCAAATCCCATGCTGGCAACCTTATTTCTGTGAACTAATGGAGAGCCAGATGTTGGGAGACTCCAGCTCCCATTCTCTCTCACCACTGGTCATGCTAGATGGAGTTCTTAAGAGTTTGGAGTCAAGCAACATCTGGAGGGTCACATCCCAATCAGCTAGCCAGCCAAGCTTAATCACAGAATCATAAGAGTTGGAATCATTCTAGTCCAACCCCCTGCAATGCAGAAATATGAAGCTGTCCCTTAGGGGGATCGAACCTGCAACCCTGGTATTATCAGCACCATGCTCTAACCAACTAAGCTATCCAGCTAGTCTTGAAGGAACCCAGGAGGTCCAAACCCCTTAAAGCAAACAGTCAACCCCAGGCAGCCTTGAAGAGAGACTTCCAAGTCTCTATAGAAAGACCTCGATCTCATAGAAGACCTCTTCAGAGCCTCCTGGAAAACAGGGTCCACTAGAAACACCCCCTCCCCTTAAAAAAGACCACACAAAAGATCTGTTGTGAGGCTAAAATGAGGACGCGGAGAGGCATGTTTTATGCCACCTTCAGCTGCTGCAAGGAAAAGTGGGATACAAATGCAACAAATAATTATTTGCGTGAAGGGTTGCACTCAGACCCCCGACTTACGTTGCAGCCTGCGCAGTCCTTGGTTGGGCTGGGTGCTCTGTGCCTGTGCCTGCAGAATTGGCCAAAGGGGAGCTTCATGTTTTATACTGTCCGTGAAGTACGATATGGCGCCACCTTATCTTGGGAACCTGCCTGCTGGGCAAACACCATCCATCTATTATAAAACACTTCAATTGGCATTTTCCTGGGAGGGACCCAAACAAACGGGCCCTCCCTTTAATGGCCCACGGCAGCCACCTGCTGCGCTGGGGCCTAGCTTGGGATGGGGGGGGGGAATCCTGGAGCCCCAAAGGTGGAAGGGAAACTGCATTGTCCAACCCTGATGCATCCTGGCCACCTTTGGAAAATGCAGGAAATGTTGATCTTCCACCAAATCTTCACATTGCTGCAGCTGTGTGACCAGTGAAGATCTTCAGTGCTTAAATGAAGAATATTTAAATGGCACAATCATTGGTTTTTACCTGAAATATCTGGTGCTTGAAAAACCGAAAAAAGAAGGTGCTGATAGAACTCATAATAATAATAAGAATAATTTATTATTTGTACCCCGCCCATCTGGCTGGGTCTCCCCAGCCACTCTGGGCGGCTTCCAACAAATATCAAAATACATTAAAATTAAAACTCATGTGTTCAGTTCCTTCTTTTACACATGCCTTAATCCAGAAATGGCACAGGCAGGTAAAAAGATGGACATGTTGTGTTGACATCTTTGAAGAAGGTTTTATTTTTGTTCCTATTTGTTCCTTAAAAAGGTTAACAATATTTTAAAGGATCCATCTCATCCAGGATATAGTCTATTTGCACCACTGCCTTTGGGCAGAGGATATAGAACAATTAGATCAAGAACAAATAGACTGAAGAACAGTTTCTACCCAAGAGCTATAACCATCTTAAATGCTGTAACCAGATAATATGACCTTGGAGAGCTGTGATGGGTGTATGTGTGGCTTTTTTTGGTGTGTGTGTGTGTTTTGTGCTGTTTTTTGTTTTGTTTTTTCTTTCTTTCTGTTTTTTACGGGATGGCATGCAATTTCGTTGCACTTGTATAGCGTTGTGCACTTGTATAGCGTTGTGCTTGTACTTGTGCAATGACAATTAATTATCTTATCTTATCTTATCTTATCTTATCTTATCTTATCTTATCAATAAAGCAGCACCTTGGTTCTTGGCTGCCATCTGTTTCCCAGTCTTAAGAGAACCCAATATATGAAACCAATCCATACTATCAGGAAGTCAGATCTTCCTCTTCATACCTATCAAGAAATTAAACGCAAACAGCATTGCATTCTGCTCATGGTTTCATTGAGAGGCTGTTCCCAATCAAATGTGGGAAGTCAAAAAACGCACTAAAAGAAGTTTCTCCAACGATGTTATGGAAGGTTCAAACCTGAAAGTGACACAACAGAATGACTTCAGTGATTGTGGAATTTCCACCTGATTTCCAAGTCTGGATGCTTCATTGGTAATCTCCTGAGGGTGATCTAGTCTGGCTCAGCCCAGGGATTTAGCCTAGACTTGGAGCCGAAACACCCATGGGGGGAGTGATTTGTCTGGGCGAGACTCTCTGGGTTGCACCCTTACAGGAACGACTCTCTCATTCTCCCTCTCTGACATTTTGGCTCTCCCGGAATAGACCTGTAAAACAGCAAACGCAGAATCACCACTATTCCCAAATCCCTTCTAACCACAGAGCACAGCAAGGAAAAACTTCCTATGGGGAGAGAAAGGTCTGCTTTCTCAGCTTCTGCCTGTGAATTTGGGCGCCCCATAGGGGGAGGTGGCAGCTGGGATGCTGCAAGGCCTGACCCTGCCTCTTCCTCCACGTAGGGAAATGGCACCAGCAAATATGGGGATGGGGACAACCCGAGAACCAGTTGGCTCCACCTGCCATTGGCCCTGGGCCCTGCCTGTCACTGGCTCTGGGTCCGCCTGCTGTTGGGTGGTGTAGCCTGGTGTAGTGGTTAGAATGAGAGAGCGGGACCCAAGTTCAAATCCCTGCTCAGGCACGAAACTCGCCGAATGAACTTGGGCCAGTCACCACCTCACACTATTGTTGTGAGGAAGATTAAAGAGATGTGTGTTGAAAGACAGCGTCGTTGTGAGCCTAGAAGGGGAGGGTGGAGAGCTCCTGAGAGGAAGCCTGAGGTAAATCTCTAAAAAGCATGTGGGATTTATTTTTTATTTTTTTTTAGAAAATTAGCACAGAGAGAAGGTTGCTTGCTCTCTCTACTTGAAGGGAATGTTTTTTCTACAGTCTAAAGATTGGCATCCGTGCCATTTCAGAACACCCCCTTCTGCCCACCATACTACTGACCAAAGGAGAAAATGAAAACCCAAAAAGATTTGTGCTCTGTTTTCTTCCTCCTCCTGTTCACATCCTTGCTCAACCTCAAAGCTCTTAACAGGACTGCTCCTTGGCCTCTGGGTTTAAGATGGGCCTAGTGGCTCCATCGCAAAGCAGCAAAATGATGGAGAAGGAGGGCAGAGGCAGCTGCGTGCCTGGCAGCAATGAGGAACGAGGGACATGCTCCGTTCTGGGGCCGTGCCCTGATAATGCCCGCTGAGAAAATTGCCAGAGACATCTGGAAAGTAGCAATTCAGGCAGACCTCGCCCAAGATGAGGTTGGGTGCCAGGCCTGGCCCATCCCAGGCATATGCTGTTCTGAGAAAACATGGGAATGTCCAGAGGGCGTTAGGAGGACAAGGGCCACCCTGTCCCCATGTCACAGCAATGTGTGACCATCTGTGCGAGTGTGCGTGGGAGGAAGGAAGGGAGGAGATCCAGTTTGTGGCAAACACAACCTTTGCCACTGTTTTGGCAAGGAGGAAGTGGCTTGTCCGATTCTGGTTCCCTGCCACAAACATGCAACACGATTTAGCTGAATTCAGCACAGGTTTGATGCATGCACCCATCGCCGGCCTTAAGGCGTACGTATTCAGTGCTTTATTAGTATTTACCGGTACTATTGTTGTTTATTAAATCTGTATACTGCCCTACACCCGTAGATCTCAGGGCAGTTCGCAACACAAAATCACAATAGTAAAAACACAAGATACGTAATAACAATGTGGATGTCTGCTGTCTGAAGAGTTGCGGTGGGGAGGGGGAGGAAATGGTTACAAAATCAAGGAACCCAGTGCCCCTTGGAGTCTCCTACTTTTGGATACAACGCGGTCCCTTTCCACTCCCCACCTGTCCTAGGCCTTACTCCTCAGGCCATGCCTCTTCTCAGATATCAGGGCCACCTGAGGCATACCCCAGTTAGTAGAGCAGGAGATCCTTCATCTCAGGGTCATGGGTTCAAGCCCCACTTCAGGTGAAAGGTTCCTGCGTTGCAGATGGTCTGACTTAGATGATCCCACCTGGATCATCCAGTTTGGAGGGTCTCAGATCTTTACCTTCAACTCTCGTTATTTAAAACATGAAAACTCTAGTTATTCAATTCACGTCCCTTTATCAGAGATGAAATATTCCAGGGAATATCTCTAAGGAGATTTATTTTTCCCACTGCGAATTTCAGACCGAATTAAATGAAAAGGAACAATTTGTCAAAACAGATTTTGGGAGTCCAGTTGGTTACATATACAGCACGCTGCTGATACGGCCAAGGTTGCAGGTTCGGTCCCCGTGCGGGCCAGCTGCGTATTCCTGCATTGAGGGGAATTGGCCTAGGCCCTAGAAGAATGATCCTAAATAAATCTACAAGTCGCTGGAAAGGCCATTGGCGCCTTCTCCTCCTAGGACCTCCATCTCTCCTTCCCCGTCTCAGTTGCTCTCCCTGCTGCCCTTCCCCTTCCCCTCCTCCCGGGGCTCTTGCCTGTCCTCTCACCCCTCTTTCCCTGCTCTCTCCTGCTTCTCCTCCTCTCCTCCATTCCCCGCCTCCCTCCTTCCCTCCCTGGGCGGCCAGGCTGCCTCTCTCCCCGCGGCCGGTAGATGGGGTCCGCCCGGCTCCCCTCTCCCTGCCGCCGCCGCCGCTGCTCCTCCTCCTCTCGGGCTTCTCCGCGTCCCGCCGCCTGCCTTCCCCTTCCTTCCTTCCTGCCTGGCTGCTGCCTCCTTCCTTCCTTCCTTCCTCCCTCCCTTGCTCCCTCCTTCCCTCCCTCCTGCCTGCAAAGATGGACCCGCAGCGCCTCTAACAAAGACCCCGCCAGGCGCCCGCCTGCCCGCCTAAGACGCCGCTGCCGCCTCGCTCGGGTTTGCCCTTCTTTGCTGGGGGGGGGGGAGGTTGCAGGGGGGGGGGTCTCTGTCTCTTTCTCCTCTCCTTTCCCCGGGGAGCCCCTTTTGTCTCCGGCCACAGCAGCAGCAGCGCCCACCCCCCCCACCTCCCCATGCCTTGCTGAGGATCTGCGAAGCCCACCCGGGGGGGCGGGTGGGGGGAGGACCCCATTCCGCCGCGATGGGCGCCCCACCTTCCCCCCCGCAACCACCGCTGGAGGGGCTTCCGCGTCGGGAGGGGGGTCTCCTTTAAGGCTCTTCTCTCTCCCCCCCCCCGCCGCCACCCTCATTCATCCTCTCTGAGCACCCCGGAAATTATCTGATTCTATTTTCAAGGAACACCTTTTCCCACTAGGAGACACCCAGCTCCCCCCACCCAAAAAATAACACCCCTCCAGCACCCTCATATTTACCATCAGCAACCCCCAGGCATCAACACCTGCCCCAATCAACAGCTGACCTTTGAGAAGGTTTTTCCAGGTACCCCTAGGTTTTATCAAACTTCTTCAAATCGGAAAGGTAGATCTGATTCCGGAAAGATAGCTTCCCTCCGCGCGCACACATTTATAAACAGAAACCCCTTTCAAAGAGGAATCTACTTTCCTGACCCCCCCAATTCTCAATAGGCTTCCCCCAAAAGCGATTTCACCCCTCTGTGTAAGAGATCCCTTGTGGGTCTTATTCACATTTGCTGGTCATAATTGTAGAGAATCACACAAACATCTCTTTGGACATAGTCCAGAATTTCTGCTGCTCTTGAATTTTCTGTTTACTTCAGCCACCTCTCATGATTTCTGTGGTACAACCCTGAATCTCTCTTCCCCCCCCCCCCCCCGCACCTTACTAGAAAGGCAATAGATCCCCTTCCCCTATATTTTGAAGTGCACTTCTGAAATTGCTCCCGCTTCCCTGATTCCAGACGGGCACCTTGCTTAAATTTCTTTCTCCCATAGCTATAGGTCATACTATCCATTTATGTCTACGGGGATCCCCAAATTTTCCATCCCTCTAGCAGGGAGGAGCCTGGGTTTCTTCACCACATTTCTATAGGGTCCAGCATTTGCATCTATCTGTTTGTAAAAGAACAGTAATAGTAGTAATAACAGATTCCCTAAATCTCAGTTATATTGTATAGTGAGATAACATTTGAGTGCCTGCCTACTCTCTAGTAAACACCTAATCCCAGAAGTTCCTGAAATAAAAGTCAACAATTCTTCCAGCCTATCCAACATTCTGGAACCTGGGCTCCAAAAATCTGTTTTGACAAATTGTTCCTTTTCATTTAATTCAGTCTGACATTCGCAGAGGAAAAAAACCTCCTTAGAGATATTCCCTGGAGCGTCTCATCTCTGATAGAGGGACGTGAATTGGATAACTAAAGTTTTCATATGTTAAATCGCCCCGCTTTCAACGAGAGTTGAAAGTAGTGATCTGAGACCCTCCAAACTGCCTCTGTAGTGCCCCATAACCCAAGACACCCACCTACAACCCGCGTTTTCCAGATCCTTCTACATTCAAGGTATCCCTAAATACCTCCCCTTTCTCCCTAAGTCGGGAGAGCTTTCAAGAACAGGTGCTGCTAAGGCCATACAACTGTCAAGAACACTCCTTTGCAGATTCTGGGACACCCCAAAACTTTCGAGCACCCAATATTGCAGACGTTTCTTCAGCCCTGTATACCTGCGTTCAGCTAGCCTTTCAATAGGCACCTGAAAATTTCCCCCCCAGCTCAGAGCTTCCCCACTGTCCCAAGGGTGCCTTGAAATCCTAACTCCAGACCCAAGAGCACACCCTGCTTTTGATTCCTAAAGCAGGCTCTCTGTAGCCCCGTTCTCAAAACCATTTCTTTACCCCCCCCAATTTGTCCAATGGCTTTTCAGGACCCGAATCACCCCCTGCAAGCCCAGCTCTGTAGCAATGTTTTTGGGGCGCTCACTGGGTTAATACAACCCCCTTTAGCAGCCGGGCTAGGTGGGGGGCAGAAGTATTATTGCAATAATGGGGTACAGCTAGCCTCCCCGCAGCAGCAGCAGCAGCAGACGCCACTCAGCAATGCGGTGATGGTGGAGCCGGAGCCCGATCGGCCCATTGGCTATGGAGCTTTTGGCGTGGTGTGGTGAGTGAGGAGTTGGGGGTCGCTGGGGGTCGTGGGCTGGTTGGACGCGGAGGAATGGTGGGGGAACCGGCGGGGGAACCCCCAAGGGAAGAAGGCTCAGAGCCAGGGGAGTGGGGGTGGGACAACCATGAGTGGTCAGAGGGAGAAGGCTGGGAGGAGGAGGCGGCGGAATTTATTATAATTTATTATTATTATTATTATTATTATTATTATTATTATTATTAGAATGGCAAAACAAAATAAGAGAGTACGCTGAACTGGCGAGATTATCAGCAAGGTTAAGAGACGTTACATATGAAAAATGTATCAGAGAGCGGGATATATACAGAGTATATGTAAAAGAACACTGTCAAAAGATCAATCCATTGGCAGGTCTTGATTGAGCTTCGGTGTGTAAGTAGGATCATTTTATAAAATAAAATGTATAGTAAGTCAACACAGAGAAAGTAAAGTTTAAGCGCGTATTTAAGGAACTTAATTCGGGAACTCAAGGGGAAGATCAGAGGTCTTGTCACATTTAATCACAAATGGATGAACAAAGCAAGTATTAGTTAAAGAATGAATAATATTTTGTTTTTTTATTTCTTATTTTGCCTATAACATCTATTGCATATTTCTGTTATAAAGTTTTCAACCAATAAAGCATTTAAAAACTGGGATGGGGGGGGACAGAAGAGGCATGAAAAGGGCAGAGGAGAGGTTGGCTGCATGCAGGCGCAGTCTCAGATTGCTTGGGGGAAACCCTGGAGAGGAGGGGACTTAGGCAGCTGTGGGGAGGCACAGACCTTCAGTCTCAGCTTCTGCTCCATGGGGACAAGACCTGTCGCAGGTGAGTTGCTGTGCTCAGTAGGCCTGATACTCCTGTGCATATCTTGGTTTTGCTAATAACAAGTTAACTCAACTTGCTCAGTGTGATTTACTGCTGGCTTGCTCCTGTCACTGGGTTTTGTTTCGTTTTTGGAGGAGGTTGAAGTCGGAAGCAGGGAAGGAAGGGGCTAGGGTAGGAATCAGGAAAACTGGAGCCTTCTGGGTGTTCAACTCCCACCATTCCTGACTGTTGGGGTCTGCTGGGAATTGGAGTCTGACCGCATCTGGAGGACCACTGGTTCCACAGTCCAGAGCCAGAGGACCAGGGGAGCTGTGAACGGCCATTTCAAAGGCCTTCCGTTTTTCTTTCCTTCCTCAGGTCGGTGACGGATCCCCGAGACGGGTCGCGAGTTGCACTCAAAAAGATGCCCAACGTTTTCCAGAACTTGGTCTCTTGCAAACGGGTCTTCAGGGAGTTGAGAATGCTCTGTTACTTCAAGCACGACAACGTGAGTGTGCCGAGGGTGCGAGGGGAGGTTGGTGGGGCTCGGTTTGGCTGCTCTGCTAGGTCAGCGCATCTCTCCATGGGCCTATCTGTTGGGGGGTATGGGAGTAAGGGGTTCAGTCAGTGCCAGCCGCCATCCAGATTTCTGCCAGTAGCCCTGATGTGGCATCACTCTGTGTACTTTTTCTACGCTGCGCATGGCTTTTATACACATCTGTCGTGTCCCCACCCTCGCTCACCCTTTTTCTGAACCAAGGTTGCAGCGTTGGGACTTTAGGCAAAAGGCGGTTAAGAAGTGACGTGATAGAAGATTATAAAATTACGCATGGCATGGACAGTGGCTAGAGAAGGATGCTGGCAGAAGTGGGCCATTGACTTGGTCTTATGTTCTTAAGACCTTGACGGTACCTTCCCTGGTTTGTGGTACACATTCAAGCTGAGCTTTCATCATCATCATAATTTTATTATTTCTACCTCATCCATCTGACTGGGTTGCCCCAGCCATTCTGGGCGGCTTCCCACAGATATAAAATACTGTAATAATAAAACACCAAACATAAAAAAACTTCCCAATACAGTGGTTCCCACATTCTGGAGAGATTTGGCCCTCTTGGTGTTCAACTGCCTTTGTACCAGTCCCTTCGTTTTGGGGAGGTTTCCTCTTTTGAACCCAAATGTGACTAGTTTGGGATTTCCTTGGCACTTGTCTCGCTTCCCATAAATGTTGGTTTTGATAACGCGATGGTCACTTGTCCCCAGTCGGTTCTACAGAACTTACATCTTTTGCCACTTACGATTACAGTCAAACCTCGGTTCCCAAACAGCTCCGTTTCGGAACGTTTTGGCTCCCGAACGCCGAAAACCCAGAAGTAAATGTTCCGGGTTTTGAACATTTTTCAGAAGCCAAATGTCCGACGTGGCTTCCGCTTGAGCGCAGGAAGCTTTTGCAACCAATCGGAAGCCGCTCCTTGGTTGTCGAACACTTTGGAAGCTGAACGGGCTTCCGGAACGGATTACGTTCAACAACTGAGGTTTGACTGCAAGTCCAGGGTCACTTCTCCCCTGGCTGGTTCCTGGACTAGCTGTTCAAGGACACACAGTCATTCAGAGTGTTTAGAAACCTGACCACTTTGTTGTGACTGGAGCCCATCTGTGTCTCCGTCTTTCACGAGGGTATCTGAAGTAGCAAAATAATCTTTTGCCTGAGTGATAAAAGAGGGCTGAGGAGCCGTAACGGTTACATTGGTTTGCTGATGTAATGGAAATGCATTGAGATAGCTCATCCCACATAACTTTGTCTGACTGGACATTAAAAAAAGAAAAACAAAAACCCAACTGTTGAATGTTCTTTCTCTTGTCCTCTCAGGTCCTCTCAGCGTTGGACATTCTCCAGCCTCCACAAATCGACTGTTTTGAGGAGATGTATCCTTCGTCCCACATGCAGGCCGCTGCGGCCTGTTGCTTGGTTATCTTCCCAGCATTCCTTTGCTTATCATTTCTGCCCCCCACCTCTATCCTTTGCTGGAGAGGCCAATATAGGTATTTTCTTTTTGTTGTCTCCTTCCCACCCACCCCTTTTATGTGTTCATTCATTCATTCATTTTTTAATTGCTTTTTTCTTAACAGTTTTCAGGGATTGTGTTGGTCTGGGTTTTTTTTTTCTATAATTCTTCTGCCGTGCTTTTTTATTTGCTTTCAAGACTATCATCATTCATTCCCCTGCCTGTTTCTTCTTATTTTACTTCCTTCTGCTGTTAACGCTATTTGTCTGTCCTCCCCAATTATAACCTCCATTCGTTCCGCTTTTGTTTTCAATAATCCGTTCCCCTCCCCACCCAATTTTCATTCTCCTTTACAGCCAGCGTTGGCCTTATCGTTTCGATTGTCTTGATGACATTCTTTCATTTTGCAGTGTGTTTTACTTTCCTTTTACCTGTCTTTGATCTGCACTGTGGTCCATCTGTATAATTATTATTTTTTACACTTACCGGTACCTTAATTTTGCCTTGCCCTTGCCTTTGTGTGTTCTGTGCTTTCTGCCTCCTAATTTTGCTGGAAGCAGTTGGTTCAACTAAATGGCGGAGAACCAATTTTTCTTTTTTTGCTTACGATGGGAAGGGGCTGGGCACTCAGATACCTGGTCGTTCTCTGGTCCCATCTCCCGCATCCTCCTTGACGATGTCCACCAGTTACGTCATCACTGAGTTGATGCAAAGTGACCTTCACAAAGTCATTGTGTCTCCACAACCTCTCAGCGCTGACCACATCAAGGTCTTTCTGTATCAGATCCTCAGGGGTGAGTATCTAAACATTTCTAAACTGAGCTTTTCATTAACAATATGCCGCAAGGCAGTCGGTATGCAACGCACCAAATTACAGTAGCGTCTAGAAAAACAACAATAAAAGCTTGTTAGGGGATGGGAACCATGTTTCAAAGGCTCATCTGAATAACTCTTGTTTTCATGACACCATTACCATAGCAAGTAGACAGGGATGATTCCTGCTTAACTTCTAGTGGGAGGGAGTTCCACAGCACAGCGCCTGCCACATCAAAGGCTTGGTCCGTAGTCAAGGCCAACTGAGCCTCAGGGATATGAGAAGCCACTAGAAGTGCCCATCAGAGGATTTCTGTAGGATGTGGAGATGCCACAACCTTTTATTGTACGAGGGTTGATGTCCAACCCAGCTCTGAAGTTCCATCCCTAGAATACCTCTTCCTTCCACCCTCTTAAATTATTCTCCTCTCCTTCATGCTCCTCTTCCCTTTTGACTTTTATTGCTATTTTCTTCTGTCCCTCACCTGCACTTTCTCAATTCTTTCTCAACCTCGTTCTATCACGCTTCATGTATTTTTTACCGCCTTTCAATCACTTCCTTCCTTCCTTCTCTGAGGTTTTTGTTCTTTGCAGAGCTGAAAACGGGATTAACCACAGTTTTTAGTCCATTAATCGTATGAGTTGTTGTTAATTGATTTATCAATAATGCTGGCATATAGGTAAAATGATAGTTCTGAAGCCAGAAGCATACATTCCTTTGTTTTTAGATCACGCAATTATGTCATTTTAGAAGAGGCATTACCTGCTTTGTAAGAGAAAAGATGGTGGTGGGAAAAATGCCTCTTTTAAGATAGTGCTAGTCCTCTTGTTTTTATAAGTACTTGCACATTTTTTTAAAAAAAATAAGAATCTTTTTTAAAAAAAAAATAATTGGAGCCACCCAATCAAACATCTCAGCCCTTTTCCTTTTTGCTTCAGCCCATTTGTTGCAGGCAAGTTTTGTGACATTGCAAATTCTTTTCTCTATCTCCGCCAGGGCTGAAATATTTGCACTCTGCCGGTGTTCTCCATCGGGACATCAAACCTGGGAATTTGCTGGTCAACAGCAACTGTGTCCTCAAGGTAATTCAGCCTTGTAGCCATTAGGGGGAGCCCTTAGGGTGTAATTGTCTCTTATCCCACTAATTAATAATTGTGATTGCTAATCATAGGTTTGCCATATTTCAGAAAGTGAAAATCCGGACAGAAAAGTTGTTGAGCTTTTTTAGGCAAATTTGTTTTGTTTTGTTTCTTGGCCAAAGTTGTTGAGCTAGTTGAGAAAAAAATAATAATGCAGGTTTTAGAGCCATTTTTTCAAGAAATTGCCACGTCCGATATGGGTTGCCATGCGTCCAGATTTTCCCAGACATTTCAGGAATTTCCTCGACGCAGTTCCCAACGGCCGAATCCCGGCTGCGTCTGGGAAATTCCGGACGTATGGCAACCCTACTAAACAGGATATCTCATGGCTGTTGCTTGCTCACTGAAAACGTCTGTTCAGATTGTGACCATTTGTGAAGAAGGGAAACTCTGTGCCAAATGATCCTTTCTTTATTCGAAGCATAACTGGAAAAAGCCCCCACGGTGACTTGTAGGTCCGTAGAAATAACACAGCTCTTGCTCTCAGGCTTGCAGTCTAAGAAGACATGTAACGAAAGGAAAAAATGGGATGTGGAGGGAAAGGAAAACAAGCTGGATGAGGCTGGATAGCTCAGTCAGTAGAGCATGAGACCCTTAATCCCAGGGTGGTGGGTTCAAGCCCCACATTGGGTGAAAGATTCCTGCATTGCAGGGGGTTGGACTAGATGACCCTCGTGGCCCCTTCCAGCCCTACCGTTCTATGATTCTAAGCAGACTCAGGCAACAAATCCTTCAGTGCTACAAGGTTCTTATGATGAGCAGCTTGGAAGTATCTCCTAATGGTTAATCGAAATTGCTTCCTTGTAATTTCTACCAATTAATTCTAGTCCTGCCCTTTAGAACAGTCCTCTAAAACAGGGGTGGGGATCCTGTTGCCACCGCCCCCCCCCCAAGAAAAAAGTGGTTGCTGGGTTGCAAGTCACTGGCCATGCTGGTGTCCCAACAGCATTTGTAGGGCCACGGGGTCCTCACAGCCCCCACCACCACCACGCTGGAAGACTTGTCGTTGGGTGTACAGACTCAAGCCTACAACATCTGGAGGCGTGCAGTACAAGGCTAGGTTGGTAGCCAGAGGGTTCACGCAGCGGAAGGGGCTGCATTACACCGAGGTGTATGCTCCCACTTCACGCAGCGAAACCATGCGTTTGCTTTTAGCAACTGCTGCCCAGAGAGGTCTCCAGGTGAACCATTTTGATATAGATGTTGCTTATCTGAACTCAGATCTCGAGGAGGAGCTGTACATGCGTGCTCCACCAGGGTTCGAGGAAGATAAGCCAGATCAGGTGTGGAAGCTACACAAGTCCATTTACGGTTTACGGCAATCTGCGAGGAACTGGAACTTGTGTTTGCATGGAGCTTTGCTAGAGCTTGGTTTTAGTCAAAGTCAAGCTGACAGTTGTCTTTACCTGGCTGGAGCGGGCCAGGGGCAGGAGTTAGTGCTCATCTTTGTAGATGATATCATTTATCTCGCAAAGACGCAGGAGCAGGTGCGGAAGTTTGCAGAGGAGCTTGGTGAGTTCTTTAAGCTCAAGAATTTAGGTCCTGTGAGTGTTTATCTAGGCGTGCAGATAGATAGAACCGAGGACGGAAGTTTCCTGCTCAGTCAGACAGGCAAGATTGAGCAGTTGTTGGAAAAGTGCAGAATGAGTGAGTGTGCGGGTGCCAGAACGCCCATGGAAACCTGTTTTGTGAAGGACAGTCAGTCCAAGGAGCACTCTGAGTTTGAGAGTCCCCAGGTTTTCCAGTCAGCTCTAGGGAGTTTGCTGTATCTCTCTCAATGGAGTCGACCAGATATAGCATTTGCTGTAAATCTGCTCAGCCGAGAGGCTACAAAGCCTAGCATACATGCCTGGAACGGCATCAAGAGAGTGCTGAGGTATTTGCAGGAGACAAAGGAGTTTTGCCTGAAGTTGTCAGCTGTCGGAGAACCCCAGCTCATGTGCTGGACGGACAGCGATTGGGCAAATCTCGCGGACAGGAAGTCAGTGTCTGGAATGGTAGTGAAGTTCGGTGAGTCACTCATCGGGTGGAAGTCCCGCAAGCAGAGTCTCATCGCGTTGTCGTCTACAGAGGCCGAGTTCAGTGCGCTGTCAGAACTCTGTAGAGAGCTAGAGTACTATAGGTGTTTGGTACAAGATGTCTGCGGACAATGTAGTCTACCCATCACGGTTTGGGAAGACAACCAGCCATGTTTGAAACTGGCGGAATCTGGCCAGTTCAAGGCCAGAACCAAACATCTGGACATACGTTTCCAAAATGTATGTCAGAGCATCCAGACAGGCTTGGTAAAGCTGAAGTACTGTCCGAGTCAGAAGAACCTAGCAGATGGGTTCACCAAACCATTGAGCTTCCAGCGTCATGGGGAGTTCTGTGAGGGTTTGTGCCTTGGGTAAGTGATAACACTTACACGCCCCAGTGGACGGGACGAGAGGGGGTGTGAGTGGATCCTGAGCTTACAGGGTTAACAAGCACAGGAGAGGACGTCCAGCCCACTGGGGAGGAGAACATCCGGGGATGTTTCCATTGTTCTCTTTGTTCTGTATTGTTGTGTACGTTAAGTTTCTGGTTTCACTTTTGCCGGAGTGAGACACGATGGAGATGAGCTCTGATGGAGTTTGTATCTTTTGCCTGTAAATAAATGCCAAGTAGTTTAGTAAAGCTACGGACTGTGTTTGCATTATTTACGGGAGCTCCTTGGGCATCAAGGCAACTACGATCCGCTGTGTGCAACTCTGCTGAAAGAAGGTGACGGGAAGCGGTATCTGGACCCATTTCAGAGGTACCGTGTGTTTCGCTTTGAAGGTGTTTTGGGCCCGACGTCACCGATAAAACACACAGTGTCACGCTCAGAAAAGCTTTTTTTGTTTCTCACTATTCGATGAATTGCCACAGCCCACCAATACGCAGCTGGGGTCCATAAGAAAATCCTTCTGGGTCAAAGGGTGTGACTTTCTGGTAGGCTCGAGCCCCAGCAGCTGTAATGCAGACGTCTCCAAACTATGGTCCGCGGGCCGGATACGGACCGTGGGACTCAATTATCGGGCCCATGGCGGCTGCCGCCACCCACTTTTACCAGCGCAGCACGGCTGCCAACTTCCAGGTCGGTGGAGCACCGGAAATAGCTTGTGCGCACGCGCAAGCGTCATTTCCGGTGCACATCCGGGTCTGAGGAGGCCCGTGCGCATGCGCACAAGCTAGTTCCAGTGCTCCGGCGACCCGGAAGTGCGCCAGAAATAGCATGTGCGCACGCGTATGGGCGCGCGCTCCCCTGCCTGAGGCCTGGTAAGTTTGCCGACCCCTGCTCTAATGGAATCAGGGTCACTTGTGGCTTTGAAGGAAGCCGGTTCATTCCACCAGGGGGCGCTGCACACCAGACGGAAGTTGGAGAGGACTTTAGTTCCAGGTGTCTATGATCTTTGTCCTCCTTCTAGCGCTTGACACGCTCCTTGTCTTCCCTTCAGATCTGCGATTTTGGCTTGGCCCGGGTAGAGGAGCCAGATGAGTCCCAGCACATGACTCAAGAAGTGGTAACTCAATATTACCGGGCCCCTGAGATCCTGATGGGCACCAGGCACTACGGACGCCCAATTGATATTTGGTCAGTGGGCTGCATCTTCGCTGAACTTTTGGGCAGGCGTATCCTCTTCCAGGCCCAAAGCCCAATTCAGCAGGTAATGTATAGAAAGCCACTATTGGGGAAAGGGCGGGAAGGATCTAGAAGCGTTTCATTTAAATGTGTTGTAAACTTTGTATGCAAAATCGGGTTGGCAAAAACGGGACTCCACAGCGCCATCTGGTGGCACAGTATTAGAATGCATAGACAATGCATATAAAGCGTTTTTTCTTTGCCATTGTAACTGAGTCCCGTATCACCGTTGCTTGTAATTCTACAAAACAGCCACCAGTGGGCACCAAACAGCCATCCATCCATCCACCTACAATGCGAAAAAGACAAATTCTCATTTTCCTTAATGATGGGTGACATCAAAATGACATTGCATATTAGGCTTCTAAGGATGTTGATCACTCACAAGTTCACTCCAGGTGCCTGGAAGGCACTGGGGTGAGGCAGGGCAATGAGGTTGGGGCCACATGGATGCATCAGCCAGAGCCCTGTCACATTGGCTGCTATTGGTCTCGCCACTCGTCCATCTCACTCAGTATTGCCTTCACAGTCTGGCAGCAACTTCTCCAGGGTTGCGGACAAGGGGCGTTCCCACCTCAGCCTAGAGATTAAACCTGGGACCTTCGGCACACTAAGCAAGACGCTGTGCCATAAAACATACTGTTTTATAGGGTCCCTCATAAGATGGCGTGCAACTAAAGGAGGTCTGATTGAAATACTTTTGAATGGGTTTAGAAAACAAACACACATTAAAAATCCGTCATTGTAAGACTCAGGAATCAAGTGTGATTAAAAATGGAAAGACAGGCTGGATTTCCAGCCGCTTTTGAAGGCGTGTACCTGGAAGTGCCTTTGATAGTTCCGTAGGGAGGGAGTTCCGCAACTGCAGGGCTACCACTGAGAAGGCCCCGTCTTTGGCTGGCAACGTAATGGACTGTACCTGTGGGCATTCAAGGCGGAGGAGCTCTGTAGCTGATCATAATGCAGGAGCAGTAAATTTCTTCCTTTCCTGCCCTCCTCCTCCCTCTCACCGCTCCCTCTTTCTCCCTTCCGGCCTCGCGGCTCCTTTGCACTGTTCTGCGGTCGGCAGCTGGACCTGATCACAGACCTCCTGGGGACTCCTCCTGTGGCCGCCCTCCATTCAGCCTGTGAGGGGGCTCGGGCCCACATTCTGCGTGGCAGCCACAAGCCAGTGAGTACAGCTGGGACTGTCTGTTGGGAGGGGGGAACTGTGAGGACGGGGAGGGAGGGAAAGAGGAAGAGAATGGCACCAGGCATGCGCCCCCCTTCGCAGACTCAACCCTCTCTGTCGCTTTCCAGCCGTCGCTGTCTGTCCTTTACATGCTCTCTGGAGAAGCCACCCACGAAGCCGTCCATCTGCTCTGCCGGATGCTGGTCTTTGACCCGGTGAGTTGGTGTCAGGGAAGGTCTTGGTCTGGTGATGGCCTCTTGGGGTGGCCTACCTCGCAGGAATGTTGTGAGGGTGAAACGGGAAGGGGGGGTGGGAAACCATGTCTGCATTTTTTAGCTCTTGGGAAGAATGGCGGGGTGTAAAAGTAACGAAATAAAAATAAAAGATGAAACGTTAGGCTCTCTCCCTTGTCCAATGCGTGGAAAAGAAGCAGTTCTGGTGATGCTTCCTCACTGCCTCCACCTGCAAGCACAAAGTGTGTAAAGTGGTACCTCGGAAGTTGAACAGAATCCGTTCCGGAAGTCCATTCAACTTCCAAAACGTTCAGAAAGCAAGGCATGGCTTCTGATTGGCTGCAGGAAGCTCCTGCAACCAATTGGAGGCTGCGGAAGCCGCGTCGGGCGATCGGCTTCCAAAGAACGTCCACAAACCAGAACACTCACTTCCGGGTTTGTGGCAATCAGGAGCCAAAACGTTTGACTCGCAAGGCGTCCGGGATCCAAGATACGCCTGTATGTTCTTCCATTCCACAGTCACTCTGTGGTTCTCAGGGGGGGTGGGGGGACGCAGCCTTTGCTTTCTAAGCCAGCCAGCGAGACTTGAGCCGCAGAACCTGCTGGTTTCTTGGTACCCACTGCAGGTTCCTTGAAGTGCTAGATTAACTAATTTCGATCATCCAAACCACCTGAATCCCATTCGAGAGCAGATCGCCCAAAGAACTGCCCTCAACAGAAGCCCTGCCTTAAAGCAGAAGTTAATATAATTTTAGAACAAAAATGTTTTGTTGCAGACCAAAGGCAGAGCTTAAAGTCAATTGTGGTGAGCCGAGTTTTGCTTTTCGGGTGTGAAATCCCAAGTGCAAGGTGCTTCGTTCTCATTTGAATATTCAGCTTCCGCTGTTCAAATTGCGGCGAAAACATTCCATGTTCACCTGACTCTCCTTCTCCTGCCTGCAGGCCAAACGGATCTCTGCCAAGGATGCCCTCTCCCACCCTTACCTGGACGAGGGCCGGCTCCGCTACCACACCTGCATGTGCACCTGCTGCTTTTCCGTGTCCTCGGGCCGCGTTTACACCAGTGACTTTGAGCCCCGGGCCGACCCGAAGTTCGATGGATCCTACGAGAAGAACCTCACCTCCGTCTGGCAGGTCAAAGGTAGAGTGTCCTTCTCCCCGGAGCTCCCTCCTCGCCAGGAACTCTGAGCACCCGGGCAGTTCCACCCTTGGCTTTATTCCTTCCTCCTTGGCTATTTTGATTTCTATCTCAGCTAACCACACCAGGATCCCTGAGGCAACTGATGCTGATAGCATATGCAATTAAGTTGTAATTAATACGTTTTGAAACAGCAGCAGCAGGGGGGGGGGGGAACGAGCAGAGGAAAACTGCCTGGAAACTGAGACAAGGGTAGGAAACGTGGGTCTCGAAAATCTGGAGGGCCAAAGGTTTGTCCCACCCCCCACCTGCGCCCCACTTGGACTCCTGGATAATCCAGAAAGGTTGCACTGTTAGGCTCGCTTGCAAGGGGTGTGCCCAGTTGGAGACAGCGGGACTTACTTGCATGTAAACATGAACAAGGCAGTTTGTTAAATTCTATATACAGAGGCCCATCAGCAGGGCAGGTCCTGGCTTCGAGGAGGAGATAATCTAGCATCTGACAGGGACCCACCCTCTGTAATAGCACCCAACTGTGGAAAAAGCTGCTCAAGAGGATTTTATTATTGTTCAGAAAGGCTGCATACATGTATCTTTTAAAACATTTTGTATTTATAAAGAAAACATAGCAACAATTTAAAAGCAGGAGAATTGCAACCATACATAGGCAGCGTATCGCCACGTTAAATTCTGAAAGTCGCAATGTGTCTTTTAATTGTTGCAATGCTTTTCTTTGTTTTTAAGAAATGAAAAGTTGCTTAAAAATAAGCAAGGAAGGTAGCATGTTAACGGTTTGAAATAAATAGCAGGGAAAGTGGAAGGAAATGGGGAAGCTGGTGTGTTTCTGTTGGGCCCAGTTACCGGCTGAGTCACAGGAGGGGTCTGGGAACTAGGGGTCATGCGCCGCCAAACGGGTCGTGGAAAATGTCGTTTTTGAGAAGGAGGAAGGGAGGGGCATCGTGCCGCTGACCCGGGAGGCCGTTCCAAGCACGCCAGGGCAGCAAAGGGTTGTAGCTCAGTGGTTAGAGCACGTGTTCCGTGTACAGAAGTTGCCAGGTTCAACGCTGGCATCTCCCAAGGCAGGGCTGGGAGAGTCTCATTGCCTGAAACCCTGGAGAGCTGCTGCCAGTGAGTGTGAGCAGTGCTGAGCCAAATGGAGCAAAGGATAAGACTAGGGGTCCCCAAACTAAGGCCCGGTGGCTGGATGCGGCCCAGTCGCCTTCTAAATCCGGCCCACGGACAGTCCGGGAATCAGCGTGTTTTTACATGAGTAGAAAGTGTCTTTTTATTTAAAATGCATCTCTGGGTTATTTGTGGGGCATAGGAATGCGTTCATATTTTTTCCCCAAATATAGTCCGGCCCCCCACAAGGTCTGAGGGACGGTGGACCGGCCCCCTGCTGAAAAAGTTTGCTGACCCCTGGATAAGACAGATTCCTACATTACTCATAAGGGGGGGTGCGGGAGCAGGAGACCCTCAGGCCCTGGAAAGGGGATAAGGAGGTGGAGGAGCCACGCTTGTGGCCAAGGGCTACAGCGGGGTTTAAGAACGGAGGGAGAGAAGGGGAAAGGAGGCCACGGGGTGCTCTGAAGGTCAGGAGAAGGAGCGTTTGCCGGATCGAGGAGCAGGCAGGATTAGGCCAGCCTTCCCTACCCTAGCGCCCTCCATCTCCCAGCAGCCCCAGCCTGCATCTCCAGTGGTTATGAATGAGGGGCAGGGCCAGCACCAGACTGCAGGGGGCCCTCAGCACCGTGCCCTGACCCCCTCCCCCCCAGCCACATAGTTGGATCAGCCACATGGCCCATCTCTCCACAGGGTGTAATGGGACGCTTTTCCCAGCACCCTTAGTCCCTTTTCTCTCCATTCACTGACCGGGATCGGAATCTGCATCGGCAGAGGAGCACTGCATTCTGGGTAAATTAAGATGGCAGGTGGCTCCCCCGGGCAGAAGTTGAGCTTCACTCCCATGTGATGAAGTGAAGGGCTGTGAGGGCCAACCAAAGGGCCAACCAAATTTGCTGACCTTTTTTTAGGATTGAAGTTGTTGAGCTATTTTTAGGGTTGACGTTGTTGACCTTTTTAGGGGGATTTTACCCCAGTAAATAAACTGCCATAAGGGCTGGATTAAAGCGACCAGCAGGCCGGATGGCTAACCCTGCCTGCCCACCGCTATAACAGCAATGTGGGGCCTCGGCGATGAGCAACGGGGCAGTGAGGGGGCCGCCTGAGCCCCCGCTGCTCTTGGGCAGGGCCCCGCCGTGTTGGCCAATGGCACCAGGCTCAACGACGGGGGCTGCAGCCCAAAACCTTTGGAGGGCTCCAGGCTGGCGAAGCACGGGCTGCACCGTGAGTCATCGGTTGCGTTGGCCAACTTTGACCCACGTCTGTCGTCCGCCCTGCAGACTTGCTCAACCTGTGGTTTCCTATGTGTGTCTGTGTGCAGGAACATAGTGGGGGGGAAACACACAGCAACAAGGTTGAAACAGCAGGAGGTAATAAATACACCTGAGCACCACAGGGGCATTCTTGCCTGCCAGCGCCGTGACAGGTGGGATATAAATGGAACTACCTGTAAATAAAAGGCCAAAACACCAGCACTCTGAACTGAGCTCGGAAACAGGCCCACGGCCTGAAAGGCTAAGTTGAGAGCTGGCAAAGTGGGTTTGCTTAGATTGGCCCCAGCGAGCAGCCTAAACCAGGCATGTCCAAAGTCCGTTTCGGGGGCCTAATCCGGCCTGCCGGTCACTTTAATCCGGCCCCTGTGGCAGTTTATTTACTGGGGTAAAATCCTCCCAAAAAGTTCAACAACTTAAATCCTTAAAAAAAAGCTCAGCAACTTTCGGGTAAAATCCTAAAAAAAGGTCAACAAATTTGTTTGGCCCTTCAGTTGGCCCTCACGACCCTTCACTTCATCACATTTGGCCCTCTTTGAAAAAAGTTTGAACACCACTAAACAGTCTGTCATTTTGGACTAATGGAAGTTTGCAAGCAGTCGTCAGTAGTCACCCCCATGTGCCAACCATGGCAGTAAGTTTTGTGTCCAAGTGTGATTGTCCGGCAGGCCTTGGGGCGGGAAAGAAAGGAGCCCTGGGTGGGAAGGAACAAGTTTTAAGGCAAAATTACAGATATGAAGAGCTGCTTGAACTCAGGGGAAGAATAGAGCTGGGATGGGAGAGCAGCGGTGAGGCTGGGGGGGGGTGAACTGGGCATGGAAAAGAGCGCTGAATAAATGGGAAGACTGGAATGACAGGGACCCCTTTCTCCCTTTCCAGAGCTGGTGCATAGGTTTATCTTGGACCAGCAGCGGGGGAAACGCGTCCCGCTCTGCATCAACCCCCAGTCGGCTGCCTTCAAAACCTTCATCCGGTGAGTGTGCGGTGCTGCCCCCTGGTGGCATAGCTGGAATCCCCCCACCCACCACGCCTTAGGAGTGGGTTTCTGGCCTAGAAATCTTTAAACTTGTTGTAGCATGAGTTACTGATTTCAGCAAGTGATTTCAGCTCTCTGACATAGTAGGCAGGAGACAGCTTCTTCATGTAACAACTCTTTATTCAGGCAAACAAGACTGGAGGAACGGAGGGTAGGGAAGCTACATTTATAGGGACATAGGACTGATTAGGAAAAGATACATTTTGGAGGGAACAATCTCAAGCAATCACACAGCTGCTTTTTGGTGGGAACCAATAAGACAGAGGATCCAAATGCAGCAACTTGAATGTACCAATAGTAACTGTTCCTTCTGGGACAGGAAGGCAGTTACTTTACCCTAATGTGATTACAGACAATAGTAATACAGATATGATAACACTCTGAATCAATACACAACAAAACTGTTCTTGTTTCCGCCCGGCAGCTCCACGGCCTGGCATTCCTCCAAAGTATCCAAAAAGGAGGAGAGATGAAGGCGCCCAGTGGACAGGATGGGGAGAAAGAGAAGAAAGGAGAAGAAGAAGAAAAAAGGAAAGGGAAAGCAAAGGGGAAGAAGGGCAGAATGAGAGAGCCTTTTCATCGGGTGATGAGAGAAAGAAGAAGAAGAAGAAACAACCACTCTTCTTAATCCTGCACTCTTGAATATTTTGACTCATGGACAAACATTTGGGGTGGGGGGAAAACGTCTGTGTCTTTTTTTATTATGAATATTAATATTATTTGGGGTGGGTGGGAGGGTTGGGAAGGGACTGTTTCTTTGCATCGATTGATGTCTTTTCCCCTCCACCTTTATTGGTTCTGCACTGGAAAACCCTTTAGGTTGTAGCTATTCTCCTTGTGCAACTCTCCCTGTCCTCAAACTCACCCCCCAAATCTGCACTGTTCCCCGACACGCCTGTATTTGTCCATCTCCTGGCTGAGTTACCCTTCCCTCTCTGTTCCTGCATTATTAGGGTTTTGTCTTGCTACCCACTAGAGGGTTTGCAGTTATTGGAGCGAAGGGGGGGGGCGGGTTTGCTTTTCTCAGTATGTTCCTCCCATTCTGCACCAAACCCTGCTGTTCCCCCCCCAAAAAAAATCCTCAGGATCAGTGAAAGGTCTTCTTACTGGCTGCGTCTTCCCTCCTATCCGCAAGGCACCGTCCCGTAAATAAGCGGCATGTTTTATTAGTTCCCCTAAATGTCCTGTCAACAAAAGAAGCACAGGTGTGGGGAGCGGAGGGGGCGGGAAACCAATTTCCTAGCTGGTATCCATACAGCCTTTTATCAACCGTTCTCTTAACTGTTCACACTGAATATTCTGCCACTTCTTACTGTCAGAAAAGGGGACTCTGGGCCTAAGTAAATATGATCAGTGATGGAAACACCAATAGGATTTTAAGTAAGTAAAATTACAATGGAAGCGTGGGGCAGGGATTTGAAGTGTGTGTGGCAGAGAGGGCCCAACCCTTTCCTTGTCTGCTTGCTCCAGTTGTCCCACCACCAACCCCAGAAAGGAAAACACCTGAGGTAACACTTGGCTCCATTTTGGCATCTCCCAACGTAGCCTTTAAAAAAAAAAAAAAATCACTGCTGGGGTTTACTGTATAGTTTAGTTAGGCCTTCATCCTGTCAGCAGAATCTGTGGAAGTTCCCTTCTCCCACCCCCCCACTCTGCAGCCAGAAAAGCACCCCAGTTCTTAGCACTCCTCAAGGACATTTATTCCTTCCTTATTTCCACACCCGTTCGAAAATCTACCTCTTTTCTCCTAGTGTGTGTTTGGTTGGTGTGTTTGTTATTTTTAGCCGGGGGTGGGGGTGTTGAACTTTCATACTTCTGTTGTTAATTAATTTGTATTTTGTTTTCCTGGCTTTTTTTTGCGGGGGAGGGCGGCTGTTGGATTTTTTTATGATTAATTTTTTCCGGTTTATTAATTTATGACCCCATTGGTTTTTAGAGACTCAAATCCTGAATGCGTGTGTGTGCGTGTGTGCATTTTTCATTTGTCCCTGAAAAAGAAAATGAAAAAAAAAAAAACCACAACCAACAACCTGGAAACTTGAACTGTCTTGGCTGTAATAATTTTTTTCCTCCTAATTTAATTGTGCTCCATGGTAGCTGAATTAAATTTATGCTGTGTATTTTTCTCCTGTGATTTTTTTTAATAATTTCTCTTTCTATTATTATTATTATTCTACCCTTTGAATGTAAAAGCACTTTTCCCTGGCAACTCTGTTGTACATCTGGATCCCTCTTCCAGTTCTGCTGGGGCGGCAGGTTGTTTTTGAGGGGCGGTTTGGGGTGTGCACCTGCCCCAGTGAGATTGTAAGCAGGAAGTGCCCTTCTGTGGGCTCCCGGCCTCGCAGGGCGTGCTCAGGAAATGATGCGATCAGGACGCCTCGACCACATCCTTTTCTTCCACTGTTGTCAAAGTGGAGGCAACCTTTGCTTTGTCAGGGAAGTTCCTCTAAGGCAGAACTGAACACTTGGGGCTCCGCAAACCAAGGAATCCGGCGCTTACCAGGTGAGGTTTTATATATTTTTGGGTCTTCCCGTTCCTGTCCACTTCCCCACTCCTCTACCGGACTCAGCCATTAGTAGGTGGGAGACAGTTTCCTCTTAATTTCCTGATGTGGAAAACACCCAGAGGAAGAGGCCCATGTAGGGGTGGGGAATCTGGGCCCCTCCATACCTTGCTGCACCTCGGCTCCCATCGCCCCCTAACCATTGGGCATGCTGGCTGGGGCTGATGGGAAGACCACAAGCTCCCCAGCCCTGCTGTGGGAGAGTGGCAGAGCATCTACTCTGCCCAGTCAGATGGGCAGGGTACAAAATAAAAATTATCACCATCGTCTTTATGGCTGCAAAGTTAAGCAGGGGTTGAGAATCCTAGAATTGTAGAGGTGGAAGGGGCCATCTAGCCCAACCGCCCCTGCAATCTTTTCCCCAATGTGGGCCTCGAACCTACTACTCTGAGATGAAGAGTCTCGTTGCTCTACCAACTGAGCCATCCTGGGAGGGTCTCAGAAAACTGGAATGGGACTGAGCGGGACTTCACAAACTGGTTGAGCTTTGGGACTTGTGGCTGCAGAATAACAACTACAGTCATACCTCGGGTTGCGTTCGCTGCGGGTTGCGTTCGGCACGGGTTACGAATGTGCCAAACCCGGAAGTACTGGAACGGGTTACTTCTGGGTTTCGGCGCGCACGCGCATGCGCAAAAACACCAAATCGTGTTGTGTGTGCATGCAGATTTAGCGCTTCATTTTGCCGACCTTTCAGGTTGCGAACGGGGCTCCGGAACGGATCCCGTTCGCAACCAGAGGTACCACTGTATTTTTCTTTTTTTTAAAAAAAAGCTGAGGTTTTATTTTTATTTTTTAATACCACTCCACCCACATCCCTCGATTACATCCCAAATAAAGCCCAATACGACCGCCCTGATACAAATTGGTGATTTGCCTCCTCCCGCTTTCTCCACAGTCCGGCTTTTTCCTGACACACCCATTCTGATTCTGGATGCGGCTTTGATGTGGCTCCATCGCAGTGGCCCACCCCCTGCTACGTTGTCAACGCCGGCCCCCTCGACAGGTGCCCAGATGCCTCCTTCCTCTGTGGCCTCCCCGCTCAGCCAGTGTGGCAGCTGCCTGCTGATCATGACAGGCATCGCCTTCGTCGCCGGCCTTTTCATCATGATCTCGGCCATCCTCTGTGACCGGGTCTTCCGTGGGTCCCTGCCCTCAGAAAGAAGGGGGCTGCCGTCTGTCTGGAGGCAAGGTGGGACACTGTGGATCGAGCCTTCCAGGAGCCGCAGGGAGCCAGATCTCCTATCTAGGCCATCAGAAACAGTGCCGTTGTGGATCCAGCGCTCAAACGACTGGTTCCTGGAGCAAGGGAGCTGCGATTCCCCCGAAGATACCCAGATGGAGACGCAGAGCCCAAGCAGCTCTGCCCCTTTCTGGGATGACGGCGAACCCACCTGGAGGATACAGCCACGCGTCACCCTGCAGGACCTAGAGAGCTTTTTCCAGCACAGCGGTCAGGGTACCTAGAGTGTTCCGCGGCTGGTTTCACTTAAGGCGCCCAAAACCTTCCCTGCCCACTCCACTCCTTCCTGAATCCAAGAAAGCTCAAAGGTCACTGTGGGGTGTGAGATGGAAAATTTCGCTCTTGGGGTGTTAGTGCTTGGGAGGGAGTGTGTGGGAAATGGGCAAGAAAAAGTCCAGGTTTTTTTTTTAATACCCTGCTGGTTGGTGTAAACATAGGCTATGATTAGAGGACATTGGGAATGAGAATTCTGGGACCAAGGAGTTAACGTCTCGGTGTGCTGGAGAAGGAGGCAAAAATGGAAAGGCATTTAAAAAAAAATAAGTAATGAGAAAACCCACAGAGGTTTTGCTTCATCAAACACCCATTTTTTAAGCTTTCCAACCTGACTCACTTCATACATCTCCCATGCAAAATATGCCATTTCGGCATAAAGGGTTGGAGCTCTCTGGTTTCCTATAAGTGATCAGCCCTTAAGGACTGCCTCCCCGCATATTAAACTGCCCGAACAGGAAGATCGTACGGTCACACTGTTAAAAGGGGCTTCAGAGCTCAACTAGACCAACCCGCCGCTGATGCAGGATGAAAGCAGGCTTTCAAAAACCGCAACTGTACGTCTGACATGCGCAAGAGTGAATGTGGCAGCGAAGCAAATGGCGGACATTTTGTAATGGTTCTTGTGCTCTTGGCAGTTTATGCTAATATGCTGATTTTAAAAAAATGGTTGACCGGCTTGTTTTATATTTTATTACAGCAAGCAGCATTTTAAGTCTGTATAGAAAATAATAAATAATTTCAGATAACTAAGTGATGGGCTGCTGGGTTTTTATCCCGTCATTCTCAGAGGGTATTGTTACCGCTTTTTGAAGTGACGCAAAAAAGCCTTTTCTGTCATCGCCACCCAACACCCTGCCGTTGTGAGATGTCCTCAGGAAGCCTCATTGATGGCACTTTCCACAATGGGAAGCGGCAATACTTTGGAATACCGCTTGCCAGAAACCGCAGGAAGGGAGAGTGCTGTTGGGCTCGAATCCAATCCTTCTTCTGGTTGGCCACTGTGAGAACAGGATGCTGGACTAGATGGGCTGTTGGCCTGATCCAGCAGGCTCCCCTTATTGATATAGGGTGCGAAATGTCTGTGGGATGTAAACACTAGAGCAGTCAAGTACAACAATGCTAGAGCAGACAGTGGAGATTGCCTCAGTCCTCCAGCCACAACTTCCTGGTCACATGGATTGAGGCAATTTCCTCTTGCAACTAGATGTGGGAGTGGCTTCACCTGGGAAGGTATGAACAAAGAACCTCACAGGTCAGCGGCCATTCCATTCCTTTCCACTCTCTCACTCGAACTGTGAGGAGGATGCTCAGTTGGCTTCCAGCCAACTGGGGCCTGGACTTCTCTCCCACATGGGGAGATTCCAATTGTAAATATCTTTACTAAGAATAAGCCTGCCTTCTTTGGGATTTGTCTTGAGCTGGATACATGTGAGTAAACATTTTATATCTTTTTATAGAAGACGTGTGTTGTGTCTTATTTGAAGAGGGACAAAGGGGAAATATAGTGACAAACCAGGAAACTAGATTAAGTTGATTCTAGCGAATCAAAGCAACTTCCGCTGTGTGTATTTTAAAAGGGAATGTTACTCTGCTAGTTGAACTTGTTAGCACAAGTTAGGATGAGATATATTAAATTATAAATCTCCATCCACGTTCCAAAACATTCCCACAAAGGGTTATGTATGCCCAGCGCTACGTATTTTGTGTATTTTTGAAGGATTGCGTTGGATTGCATTTTTGAGCTGAGTAGGATTTTTCTGAGAGCATTTCCTGGTCAGACCGCATGGTCTTTTGTCCTATTGTCTAGAGAAAGGGGGATTAAGCTACCCCTCCCCTCCCTCAGAGCTCACAAAAGACCCAAAGGCAGTGAAGATTTATTTTGAGGCTTTTGCTTTTTGCATTTTGAGATTTTTGAGATTTTGATCTTGAATTTTGACAAATTTTTGAATTTTGAAATTTTTTCCAAATTTTGGATTTTAAGATGGCTAGTGCCAGTTTTTATAGTGAAGCAAAGCCAGGCTTAATGCTGCTAGATGAGGACAATTTTGTGCACTGGAAAACGCGCTTAATAGCATATTTAGAAGCAAGGGATGTTTTGGATGCGATACAGAAACCAAAGCCTCAAGGTGCAGATGATGAAGCCAAGGTTAAAGTCTGGAAAAGGCAGAACAGCGAGGCCAAGCACATAATTTTGAGTGGACTTCGCAATAAGCATCTATCGTTAATAAATAGCAAAGATGATGCATCTCAGATCCTAAAAGATATTGAGCGCATGTATGGAGAATCTACAAAGAACTCCTACAGAACATTGATGGGCAAATTAACTAGACTGAGAATGAATTCAAAAGAAGAATTCACAGAGCATATTGATAAATTCACAGAAATTATTCAAAAGCTTGAACTTACTCCACAATCTTTTGATGAAGTAACAAAGGTATCATTTCTGTTAGCCTCATTAGGGCCACATTTTGATGCATTTGTCAGTTTGATGGATCATAAAGAGAATCTAACTTTTAAGGAACTGACTAGTGAATTAAGAGAGGAATGCAGAAAGAGATCTGATTCCCCAGAAAGGAGCACTAGAAATAAAGGCAGCAATTATGTTTTTAAACAGCCTGCACAGTCCAGAGATGGACACAAGAAGGTCACATGTCACAATTGTAATAAAATCGGCCATATAGCCAGAAATTGTAGAGTGCCTAAAGCTAAAGAGAAAGATTCCCAAGCCTTTCAGCGTAAAGGAGAAAGAAAAGGGAAATTTGAGTGCAACATGCTGTTGAAAGAAAGGAGTTTAGCTGTCCAGAGCCAAGAAAACACACGCAATAAGTGGTTATTAGATTCTGGAGCCAGCAGCCACTACAGCTTTGAAAAAGACTGTTTTAATGAATTAAATGATAAAGAGACTGAAATTGAGGTTGCAGATGGAAATGTTTTAAAGTCCAAAGGTGAAGGTTCAATGCATTTGGAATTCAATGTAGACAATGAATCTTTTAGGACCAGAATGTCCAATGTTGTGTATGTACCAGGACTGAGCTGCAATTTACTCAGTGTCTCTACTTTGGACAAGAAAGGTTTCAAGATCACATTTGAGAATGGACAGTGCAGTGTAACTAAAGATGGTGAAGTGTACATTGAAGCAAAATTAATAAATGGTGTTTATGAGGTTAATCTTTCAGAGAACCAGTCTGCAAAAGCGGCACGCTCCAGCCAGAAGGATGACGCAGATTTGACGCTGTGGCACAGAAGACTTGCACACAGAGACACCACCATCATTAAGAGTCTACAGGGAAGTGATCTTGTCACAGGTTTGCAGGTAAAAGGGAGCAGCAACCAAGCTCCAATAAAATGCATAACTTGTGTTACTGAAAAGGCAGTAAAACCTTCTTTTACACGTTGCACAGAACAAAGGAGTACTAAAGTTCTGGATATCGTGCATTCAGATTTGTGTGGGCCACTCAGTGTTCCATCACTTGGACACAACAAGTATATTTTGATTTTTCTTGATGATTTTTCGAGATATTGTGTGGCATATTTCATCAAAGATAAAAGTGAGACAGTAGAGATGTTCAAGAATTACATTGCCATGGTTAGGAACAAGTTCCAAAGAGCTCCAGGTGTCTTAATGTCTGACAATGGAGGAGAATACTGCTCACATGAGATGAAAGCCCTTATGGCAAAGGAAGGAATTACACATGTAACCACAGTTCCTTACACGCCACAACAGAACTCCATAGCTGAAAGGAAGTTCAGATCCATTATGGAAATGACAAGGTGTATGCTAAAGGAAGCGTCCCTGCCTAGGAAGATGTGGGGAGATGCTGCTTACACAGCTGTCTATCTCCAGAACAGGTTGCCAACAAAGGCAACACAGCGCACACCATTTGAACTTTGGCATGGAAAGGTGCCTAGTCTGTCGCACATACGTGTATTTGGCAGTATATGTTACTACCACGTGCCCAAGGAACAGAGGCACAAGCTTGACTCCAGAGCACAAGCAGGTATCTTTGTGGGATATGCTGCTGGAGGCAAAGGATACAAAGTAATGGACTTACAGACAGGCAAAGTGAGTGCATACCATGCAATTTATTTTGATGAACATGCAAAAGCAGACACAAAGAACACTGTTATTGGCTGCTCCAAGGAGTCAGAATGGACTCAAGAACTCATAAACTTTCCTTCTGAAACCCCACATGGTACTAATCTGCCTTCTAGTGTCATAGCACCCCCTACAGGCGACGCACCAGAAGACGCAGATGACCAGATCCCTGGCGGCTCCAGAGACGAAGAGGAGGACTCAGATGGGGACATGGAAGCGTTGGAGGATGGTGAGGAAGCTGATGCGGTTCAGGAACCAGAACCAGAGGTCAGACGCTCATCCAGAACCAACAGAGGTGTCCCACCAGTACGACTGTCCTACCTTGCAGGGTCGGTGTCTCCACAGGAACCTTCCACATGGGAAGAGATTCAGAAGATGCCATCTGCGCAAGCCAGTCTCTGGAAGAAGGCTGCTCAGGAGGAGATGGATGCACTGCACCAGAACCAGACGTGGACCCTGACAGAGCTCCCTCCTGGTAAGAAGGCCATTGGGTGCAAGTGGGTGTTCAAGGTTAAGAAGGGGTCAGAAGGGGAAGTGGAACGCTACAAAGCAAGGCTAGTAGCACAAGGTTTTTCACAACGTTTTGGTGAAGATTACGACGAAGTTTTCGCACCAACCGTAAGATATAGTACCGTCCGAATGCTTTTGAGCATTGCAGCCTCTAAACAATTGGACGTGAAGCACGTTGACATATGCACTGCGTTTTTACATGGGAGAATTTCAGAAGAAATATATATGAAACAACCTAAAGGTTTCACAAAACCAAATGAGACGCACCTCGTGTGTCGACTCCAGAAAGGAATCTATGGGCTTAAACAAGCGGCTAGAGCCTGGAATCAGAAATTGCACAGTATGCTTGTGCAACTTGGGTACAAGCAAGGAAACACAGACAAGTGCTTGTACACCAAGTCAAGTAATAGACAATATTCATACATATTGGCTTTTGTCGATGATTTGATTATTGCTACTGCAAATAATAGAGACTATACACAAATAGTAAAACATCTCAGCAAGGAGGTACAAGTAAAAGAACTTGGAGATGTCAAATACTACTTAGGAATCCAAGTGGAAAGAGAAAAAGACGGCTCATTTCTTCTCAGCCAGAAGCAAAAGATTCATGAACTGATTGAGTATTTGCAGATGCAAGACGCACACCCGGTTGCAACGCCCATGGCTACAGACTTCTTGAAGAATCAGCAGGATTCGAAGCTGTTGCCAGATAACAGTCAATATAGGTCGGTAATTGGTAAACTTTTGTATATGGTTACCACATGTAGACCTGACTTAGCTAATGCTGTGGGGATTCTGAGCAGAAAAGTGAATTCTCCCACTGAGCATGATTTAGCGGGGCTGAAAAGGGTGGTTAGATACCTGAAAGGTACAATAAATTGTAAATTAAAGTTGCCAGCTGTCAGAGACCCTAAGTTGGTTGGGTACACTGATGCAGATTGGGCCGGGGATAATGCTGACTATAAATCCACAAGTGGTCATGTTTTTATGTTTGGGGATGGACCTGTTGTGTGGGGCAGCTATAAACAGAGTTGTGTAGCTTTGTCTTCAACAGAGTCCGAATATGTTGCTGCTACAGAAGCATGCAGAGAAATTGCCTGGCTTGATGAACTCATCAAAGACTTTGGACTGGTGAGAAGGGAACCTGTCAGCCTGCTAGAGGACAATCAAAGTTGCCTGAAGCTGACGCAGAGTGAAAAGTTCCTAGCCAGAACCAAACACATTGGGGTCAGGTACCACTATATACGCCAGATGGTGCAAGATGGACTTGTGGAACTGTCTTATTGCTGCACCAAAGAGATGACTGCCGACATCTTGACAAAACCCTTGCCAAAAGAGAGTTTCCAGAATCTACGTGTCAAGCTGGGACTCTGGGTGGTTGAATAAAGTTGTTTATGTTTTGTATGTTGTATTTGCCTGAGAAGGGGTTTGTGGGATGTAAACACTAGAGCAGTCAAGTACAACAATGCTAGAGCAGACAGTGGAGATTGCCTCAGTCCTCCAGCCACAACTTCCTGGTCACATGGATTGAGGCAATTTCCTCTTGCAACTAGATGTGGGAGTGGCTTCACCTGGGAAGGTATGAACAAAGAACCTCACAGGTCAGCGGCCATTCCATTCCTTTCCACTCTCTCACTCGAACTGTGAGGAGGATGCTCAGTTGGCTTCCAGCCAACTGGGGCCTGGACTTCTCTCCCACATGGGGAGATTCCAATTGTAAATATCTTTACTAAGAATAAGCCTGCCTTCTTTGGGATTTGTCTTGAGCTGGATACATGTGAGTAAACATTTTATATCTTTTTATAGAAGACGTGTGTTGTGTCTTATTTGAAGAGGGACAAAGGGGAAATATAGTGACAAACCAGGAAACTAGATTAAGTTGATTCTAGCGAATCAAAGCAACTTCCGCTGTGTGTATTTTAAAAGGGAATGTTACTCTGCTAGTTGAACTTGTTAGCACAAGTTAGGATGAGATATATTAAATTATAAATCTCCATCCACGTTCCAAAACATTCCCACAATGTCTGGGTTATATAATAATAATGTCAGATTCGCTTAACGGTTGCTCATGAGTAAAGACCAAGTCCGTCTTGTCTTTCAACTATTTTATTGTGCAAAGAATGTACAGTGCGGAGCTATCCTAAAACATGACCGCCTAGTCGCTAGCAGAATCCGGAAGCGCCCCCCTCCTGTTGCGGCGCCAACACCAGAGTCTCGGCACCCTAAAGTGCCGCCTCCTTACTCCCCTGACCCCTCTGCGTAAAGCAGGCGCCGGAAACGGTGTCTCCCCCCTCAGAGTGGGTCTGCTGAGCGGTGCTGGGTCTCTCTGCATCATCCTGGAGACCCCTTCCCACTTGGCTCCTCCCTGGTAACTCCTCCTCCCCCAGGGAGGAGCTGGTAGACTCACTGGGAGACGTGTCCGTCGACAACAGAGGCTGAGGCTGCCGGTACCCACTCAGTGCCGGACTGGCAGGGGAGGGCACGTCCCTGACTAATAATAATAATAATAATAATAATAATAATAATAATAATAATTTATTATTTATACCCCACCCATCTGGCTGGGTTCCCCCAGCCATTCTGGGTGGCTTCCAACAGAATATTAAAATACAATAGTCTATTAAACATTAAAAGCTTCCCTAAACAGGGCTGCCTTCAGATGTCTTCTAAAAGTCTGGTAGTTGTTTTTCTCTTTGACATCTGGTGGGAGGGTGTTCCACAGGGTTCAGCAAATGTCAGAATTTAATTAGAGCTTGTGTGTTAGAACCAGGAAAAAAGCCAGACCCGTGTGGGCAGATCCGTGTGTGTATTTGACCTCTGTACTTGTCGCTTTTAATCATTTAATTAGCATGTGTGGAACCTAATTATTGCTGCACAAACTTCCTAAACTGTGTATTAGGTTCTCTTTAATCCTAGGAAATCAGTATGTGTTGAAAGGTTCTAGAGTCAGCCTAATTTTCTGGGGAGAATGAGCCATTCACACACCAAAGGAGTGGAGCCTTGGCTGGTGTTACCGTAGAAATGGCAGAGGCAATGAAAGCTTGGGAGGAGCATCATGATGCAAGCTGACAGAAGTTGGGGGTCAGAGGGACATGACTTTTTGCCGCTGGGCTGCAAGGTTGCAGCCGCGAGAAGAACAAAAACCTCTTGGAAAGATGCTCTGAGCCGCCCCATCTAGACTCTGGTTGCATAGATGTGTATATAAACCATAAAGACACCACAGTCTCTGCTGTGCCTCATTGTTCAAAAAGAAACACAGCGCTTGCAACCCCTGGAATCTCTGGAGATAGGGTGTGTGTGTAACATTATGTCCGGCTTTTAATATACCTTGAGGCCAGGAGTGCCAGCTTGGCCCCATGGGTGCCCAGCCCCTTCATGGGGAATTTTGTGGGTGCTCAAGGCCCCAGGGAGCTGGCTCCTATGCTGGAAGCTTTTCATAACATGTTTTAGTGTGGAGTAGTGGTTAAGAGCGGTAGACTCGTAATCTGGTGAACTGGGTTCGCGTCTCCGTTCCTCCACATGCAGCTGCTGGGTGACCTTGGGCTAGTCACACTTCTTTGAAGTCTCTCAGCCCCACTCACCTCACAGAGTGTTTGTTGTGGAGGAGGAAGGGAAAGGAGAATGTTAGCCGCTTTGGGACTCCTTCGGGTAGTGATAAAGTGGGATATCAAATCCAAACTCTTCTTTTAAATCTTGGAACTGTATTTGATTTGGAAGTTTTATTTGTTGCACTGCTCAGACTCAGATATTTATCACGATCAAAAGAGACAGTGGTTTTAATATGGTTCGCTGCTCTGAGTTGTGCTTGTTCTCAAGTATGTCTCGCATCGGTGCCAGCACATGCAAGTTCCAGTTTATCCCTATATTCATGACTGGTGCTGTGATAACCGCACATGCTTAGCATTATGAGGCAGTCCACATGGACTATAATTATGTAGCTGCATCACTGCTCTCACCCCCTCTGACCCTCACTGGTAAAATGGGCCCACTGTCCTCTCTTGCCTGTAGAAGTGGGGTGGGTGGCTCAAATCATGACCTGAAAATATGCCCCCTGGGCCACCTCAACTTCCTCACGCACGCCAACCCCCAACAGAGCAAGGGGTTGTATGTGCATAAGAAGCACATTCTGGCCACATTCACCTGAGACATTGAAAGCACTATGACGCCACTTTAAACAGTCATCGTGTCTTCTTCCCCCGAAGCATCCTGGGAGCTGTAGTTTGGTCAGGATGCTGCTGAGAGTTGTTAGGAGAGCTCTGTTTCCCTCACGGAACTAAAATCCCTAGAGTGATTTAACATGATCCCATTCACAGGGAACTCTGGGGACTGTGGGAGGGGAATGGGGGTCTCTTAACAACACTTAGCAGCCTTAGCAAACCACAGCTCCCAGGATTCTTTGGGAGAAGCCATGACAGTTTAAAGTGGTACCACAGAAATTTCAATGTATCATGCGAATGTGGCCTCTTTATGTTCTGGAAGCAGCCGTACCGAGCGCTGGCCCTCAAGATATTTGGCTGGGCTAGACGGACTGATCTCACCCTAGATTCCCTGCATCTTTTCTCAACTATCTACTTCTTGCTTATATTAAGAAGCAGGCTTTTCAGATATAAACACCCCATCACATCCTTCGAAACACACTAGATGCAGATTATCTCGCATAACCTTTGCAGTTCCCATGCCCAGCCTTTCCTGTGGTTGGTCTTGTGGTGTCTTCTACGTTTATCTCAGCTCTTGCTGTCCTCAAGCCATTCTCAGGCAGTCAAAGACCTCGTCTCCTCATATTTCTTTCGTTTTTCTTGCCCCACAGCCTTTAAGGACAGGCTAACATGCCAAAATTGAGCAGGAGAAAATCTTCTCTTCACACTTTCCCCATACCTGGATAAATTTCTGCTAAATCTCACCATTTTTTAGACAGTTGCTAATGTCACAGGAAAACAGGGACAATCCCACCAATAATCCCTGCCTATACTGCTTACTCTTTCAAAGAAGTTTTTCAGAGTTTTAAAATAAGTTTTAACTGGTTTAGACGGTTGGTTTTTAAAACTGATTTTAGAAGTTTTAGAATAAGGAATTGTATTCTGCTATTGAATAAGTTTTGCATTTTTAAACTCATTTGAATCACAGCACCGGTCACAAGTACAGGTAAAACGGGGTTTGGACCTGCTGCCCTCGATTCTAATCCTATTTATTAAGGAACATGCAGCATTTTGTTCTAGAAAAAGATACTACTACTACCTTGAATAATAATGTATGTGTCATATCACTTTTCTGGGCAACCAGTGGCTTTGGTGGGTGGGGGAAAATAGCTTTTGAACAATGTAAGTTTCCAACATTTGGGGGCCAGTGGGCATATTTGGAATTTTTAGAAAGTCTCCTTGAGCGCCAGTCACACAATGGCTGCTAGGAAGGGACAGTTAGCGTATCACCAAATGACTTCGGTGACGGGCCCACGAAATGCTCCTGCAACAGTCAGCCCATCGATGTGGGGAAAGGCGCCTACACTAGCTACTGCAATATTCACTCAGAGAGAAAAAACGCTAGCAAGGTTAGTCTCGTGCCGTCATGCACAACACACAACAGTTACATGCATACAAAGATCTTAGCCACAACCACAGTGATGGGGGCAGAGAGAGTGCAGGTGACAAAGACAAGGCCCAAGGCATCTTGCTGCCTGAAGCAGAGTCCAAGTACACAGGCAGCAACTATCTCGGACAGGGCCGGGGAGCCCACGCTCCTCCCCAAGTTGTTGGGCCGGGAGGCAGCTGGCTGTGGGACCACCCCTGAGAATGCCCTTTCCATAGCGGCTACCGAGTAACGGTGGCACCACCAAGGACTGGATGTTCCGATGCTGGGAGGAGGACCTGGATAAAGCCCTCCCACCACCCGCAGTCCAGCGCCGATAAGGAGACAGGCAAGGAGAGATAAGCAGCCGAGGACGTCAATAAATGTTTGTCGCCTTGCAGATGTGCAGATGCTCAGAGAGGGACCTTGCTAGCCTAGTCTGGACGCAACTGCTTGACAAGACCATTGGCAGGTATGGCGAAGAAGCCACCCCACTCGCCCCCAATCCACCCGCTTGGTCTCTGCCACTGCTGCCCTTCCCTGTTGGTTTTTGCTTTTCAAAAGGGTGGGGGCGGAAACAGGGTTGGGAATGGCGTTTTTCAGTGGGTAAGGCTTTGCTCCATTCCGAGTCCCACCTTTTCGTCTCTTCTTTTTCTTTTCCTGCGATAGAGGAAGGAAGGCAGGAATTTGAATTTTTAAAGTGCTGGCCCTAGCTGTGTTTATGTGCTTGCATGCCCACTATTTGGACTCAGCTTCAAGAAGCAAAAGGTCTCGGGCCAGCATTGCGTTCCCCGCAGGACAGCCTGTGGAGCTCTGGCAAGGGTCTTCTGCAACTTAGCAACTGAGTGGTAGGTAGAAATTCAACAGGTGTAGTATGCTGCCTTCATGCCAGAGGAGGGGAGCTTGTACCCACTGCAACCAAGAGCACAGAAGCTCTGCCAGAAAGGATGTTTCAGCCACAGATAAATCTAATGGGGCTAATAAAGTTATCCAGTCTTCCTCTGCTCGCTGCTCCCCAGCTGCCCTCATGCATTATGAAAGCTGAAATAGGCTCCACTCAGCCTAATCTAACAGGGATGTTGTGGGGATTAAATGACGAGGCGGGAAACCATGCAAGCCACCTTGTAGAAAAGGTGGGATATAGAATAATAATGGGATATAGAAAAATAATGATAATAGTAGAGATGCATTCTGCTGTTTATGAAAAAAACTCGCGGCAAACCGAATTAATAGTAGAACAGAACTTTATTCTTCACGAGGCCTGGGAGCCTGCAAGGCCAGCCCTCTGAGTCACCTGTTTCTCTTAAAGTAGGGTTGCCACATTTCAAAAAGTGAAAATCCGGACACAAAATGGGTTGAGCCTTTTTATAAAAAATTCAAGAGCTATTTTTAAGGAAATTCGCCAAAATATACACTTCCGACATGGGTCAGGATTTCCCCAGGCATTTCAGAAATTTCAGCAAGGGCCTGGCTATGTATGCGAACACTATCTTAAAGGGGCCAGCTGCCAGATATTTAAATGATGCTGCGTACATTGCAGGAGGTGCCTGGAAGCTGCCCACCAACAGTTGCCATTGCTTTATTATTATTATTAATATTCTGTTGGGAGCCACCCAAAGTGGCTGGGGAAACCCAGCCAGATGGGTGGGATACAACTAATATATTATTATTATTATTATTATTATTATTATTATTATTATTATTATTATTATTTATTAGCACCTGAACAATAGGCCAAGGAGGTAGACAGGTCACCGACAGTCAATGTTAGTTTTAATTTGCAGCTATACAGATTTACACATGCAAAGTCCTTGTAAATCTATGCCATCTTTTGTTTGCTTTCTGGGCCATGCATTTCTTCTTTTTTGGTGATGCATACTTGCTCCCCTCTTGCAAGTGCATGTGGATTTGAGAAGTGGGAAAGGCCTGGCAGCAAGTGCCACTACTTATGTTAATCTCTTCTGGGATGGTTGTAATTTAAATGTTTCTGCTGCCTCCCCTGCCAATCGCCAGACAGAAAATTCTGGTCTCCCAATATGTTTTTTTAATAGCTGAAAAACAGATGAGCAGGTGGGATGGGAGTGGGCGGGCGGAGAAACAAGTCTGTTGCTGGAGTGTGCTTAACCTAGAAGACCACCACAGAAATGCAACTTCTTTTTTTAAAAAAAAGTTACACAAAACTTTCTATTTAAATGTGTCCTTAAACTGATACTTTTCCCTACAAAATACGTACTTAGATATGCATATCTCAATGTATGCAGTTTAAAACATATTTTATCCTAAAATACATGTTTTGTAATGCATTTTAAGAACTGTATTCGACCTGAAAAAATATATTGCATTATTTGGAGACATGCAAAATCCGAAGGCGAATTATGTTCCAATCCGTATATTAGTCTGGGAGGTGCAAATTAGGTCAGTTTGCTTAAAAACACAAAGCAAATTACCGTATTTTTCCGTGTATAAGACGCCCCCATATATAAGACGCCCCCTATTTTGGGGGACTCCAAATTAAGAAAACACCCCTCAGCGCTACCTGTGTATAAGACGAGCCCCAATTTTAAACCTATTTTTTTGGTAAAAAAAACAACCTAGTCTTATACACGGGAAAATACGGTAAATTCTCCTCTATCCCCGTGTGACATTGGGAGAGCCAGTCACCAACCCCCCACATGTCATGTCGTTTGGCCCTGAGAGGCTTCCATGGAGGGTGTTCTCAGCTCTTGCTCAGCTCCACAATCCTGGCGGCCTTCTAACTGCCAGGGAAGCTTTGGGTTTGGGAACGGACTTGCTCTTTGGTTCAATCTGGCAAGCCCTGTCAATATCCGTGGGCCTTGGCAGATGCCCGACCTTGCCTGGGTGGCGGCGCCAGCCGTGGGTTGAAAATGGAGAGCTGACAGCTGTCGAGAAACGATAAGGTTGCCACATGTTGAGGAAGAAGGCCTGTTGAAACATAGTCCAGCGTCCCAGCCGGATTCTGCACGCCTGGCCACATTCTAGGGTTCACCACCTGCACCCTTTTAATACGTTGAGCTGCGGGTTGCGAATGCTAATTATATGTATTTAAAATATTTTCCCCCTCTGGGCACCTGGTGCAGCTGCTTCCCTGCATTCCCACAAACCAGGTTACAGCACCACTGCGAAACTTAAAGCAACGTGTTGAAATGTGGTCGGCTGATGATGACACCGATAGAGACGGGGGTTCTTGTGCGGCACCCACACACCGCGGGGCTAGTGGGGAAGGGGAATCAAGCCCTCGGACCACCTTGATCCCACCTAAATAGGGTCGTGTCCCCGAGCGCTGTAGAAATCCTCGGTCCAGATCCTCACTCAGCTGCTGCATGGGCCAAGTGATCTCTCTGGAAGCCAGTGGAGACCTCCATCCTTGTTGAAAGGGAAAGCTCACCTCCACCCAAACTCTGTCACACGGGCAGAGGCCGTGATGAAACTCTTGCAACTGGAAAAAACATGGTGATGGGGCTGAACTGTAGAGATGGAGAGAAATTCATTCATAACCAATTACGTAGAAATTCAAATGCATCAGATTTGCATTTTCCAAACCAATGAACCAAACGCAACGACCCTTTCAAACTAGCACTTCTCTGATTTAAACGCCTATGACAGGCTTCCTCAACATCGGCCCTCCAGATATTTTGAGACTACAATTCCCATCATCCCTGACCACTGGTCCTGCTAGCTAGGGGTTATGGGAGTTGTAGGCCAAAAACATCTGGAGGGCCGAGGTTGAGGAAGTCTGGCCTATGAGTTGAGGTAGTCGCTGGCTGCCCTCTCTTCTACACTACACTTGATCTTAGCCAAAGGGCCGAGAAGCGATCTGACCTCTCTTCTCAGTGCATGCTTTTGGATATTTCTTTTACATTCTGTCCTCAGGTTGCTGTTCCTTGTTGCTTCACTGCATATCTCTAGCCTCTGTCCTCTGGAGTTCTGACACAATGGAAACAAGATCTCTTCTCAGGCAAATAATGGGCTACAGCATGCCTTTGGGCTTCCTTATCCTTTTGGCCATGGCTGGCCCTGCAACCACACACCCTACAGACAAATCATCTGCTGTCTCATCACCTCATCCCACTGTTGCAGCTAATGAATCTGCAAAATTGGAGATTCATACATCCAGAGAAAAAGGAAACAACAAAACCTCTGGAGAAGTGCATTCTGCTCCCTTGGAGCCTCCTTCTGAAGAATCAGATGCAGCTGCAAAACGGCCTCCGAATGCAACCATCAGTACCACCGAGAGATCACCCGGCGAAAAACCAAGAGCAGAACCAGAACAGGCTAAGGGGGAAGGAGAAATGAGGCCACCGCCGAAGTCAGCTGAGCGGAATTCAACCCAAAGCCATGGTAACAGGGACTGTGGGGCTGCCTGCCGACCATCAACTACCACACCAGCTGCAACAAGTGGATCTGGTGGTCTGACAGCAAGCCTTGGAATCATCATGGCAGTGTTTCCTCTCTCTCTCCTGCTCTGCTTCTGACCCTCGTCTGACCCCCTTGGGGCTCCCAAACCATGAAGTCTGCTCACTCAGGGATTGCAGTAATGCTGAAAATATGCCCTGGGACATCTCCGCTTCCAAACACCTAAGCCCAAAATATAGTGTGTGTTTGTGTGAAATAAATTCTATATTTTTTTGAAAGAATCGCTCTGAGATCAGCCCTTTAAGCTCTCGGACTGTGTTACAGTGATGAGACTGTGCTCCTCGATTACCTTCCTCTCACCTTAAGAGTTTCGTATGTACACCATCACATCCTGGAAGACTTAGATTAACCCAACTAACTTTGCAGTTTCCCCACCCAGCCGTTCCTGTGCCTTATTGACTCCTTCTGTTGTTCAACCGTTGCAGTCCATGGGCCCTTATCAGGCTGCCCCAGACGGGCACCCCTCCTGTGACTTTTGTTTCTTCGTGCCCTGCGGCCTGAAACAAAACCATTCTGCCATGCCAGAACTGAGCACGTGAAAAGCTTCCCTTTGCGCTTATCTCGGTGCCCAGAGAAGCTTTTTGCTCTGCCACCCCTGCTGAGGCCTCAAATGAGCCTCATTTGGAATCAACCATGGGGGGGGGCATTTTTACCGAGACTGCAACGGGGGAGAAACGGCTTAAATTTGCCTTCCCAACATACCACGCTGACAGGGGCCGCCATGAAGCCCAAGTGTCGTAGCAGTTCATCGTAAGATTGTAGCATTGGAAGGGCAGGCATCTCAACACACCGTCTCCCATCCAATTTGAAACCATACTGGGCCCTGCTTAGCTTTGCAAATGTGCTAGCAGTTTTCTTGCTGCGCCACTAGGAGTGGGGTGTTTGTTCAGGGGCTGGGCGCACAAGGCCCTGGGTCCAATTCCTTGAATCTCCATGGAAGGGGGCCACAATTCAGGGGTAGCTGAGCAGGGAGTCCCATGGGGGAACATAGTGGTTTATCTAAGGTTTCCACCAGGGGCGTTTCCAAGCTTTACCCCTGGAGATGCAGGGAATTGAACCGGCGAAGTTGTGTGTGCAGAGTGTTTGCTTTGCCACTGAGCTATGGCCTTTCCAAGATCCAGCTCCCTCTTCCAGCTGAAATACGTAATGGTGGCGCAGTGCTGAAGACTCTGGAGAGCCAATACCGCACAGAGGGTACAAGACTAGGCGAGGTGGGCCGGGGCCAGGGGCGGAGGAAGCCTCCTCGCTACCCAGGGCAGAGAACGGAGGCATCCCCCTGGGGGCGGGGTGTCGTGACATTACGTCGCGATGTCACGACGCAACGTCACAACGGAGTGCGCATGCGCGAAATGCGCGAGTGCCCACTCCGTCGCCGTGCCACTGCCGCTGCTCCCGCGGCGGCCTTGTGAACTGCCGCGCAAAAAGCAGCAGCGGTGGGGCACCCCCACAAGCTGCTGATCGCGTGTGGCAGCGCCGGCGGGCGGGCCCCTAGCGGGCCACAGGGCAGAGCGGCCTCGCTCCGCGGCTTGCTCAGGGCCCGCGGGCGGGGGGCCCTGGCCCAAGTGTCACCCCCCCCGGAACCCGGGACGGACCGCCCCCCCCCCCCGCTTCCCCCTTGCAACGCCACTCTCAGGGGCTCAGTGTGTGCTTATTTTAAAATAGCCCTGAATTCTACTTCTGAAAGTGAAGCATCTAGGGAATCATTTATACTGTCTTCCCAGGAGTCGCTTGGGAAGAAACCAAGCCTTTAGTGTCATCAGCTCAGTCCTGGGAATACTCTGCCAACAGAGATTCAACAGGCACCTTCTGTTACAGCTTTTGAAAGCCTGCCAAAAACTTTTCTATTCAGTCAGGCTTACGCAGGCAATGAAGGATGCATCTTTTCAAAATAGTTGGCTGATTTCTGATATGTGTGTGATTGTTGAAAATGACTGATTTTTTATGAATAGTGGAATACATAGATATTAAATACAAATGTATAAATATTTTATGATCAAACAAATGAATAAATATTATTTGGGGAGTATAGAGGATATTGGGGAAGGATTTTCATGATCATTTGAGCTTGCTGTGTAATCATGGGATTGCATTTACTGTTCAAAGGATTTTGACATGTTGTACTTCCTGGTTTCCTCACCTGTACTATAAAATAAATTGTAGATGATTAAAATTAAAATTAATTTTTTTTCTTACCTTCACTGATGATAGTCATTGTTTGGATGGGAGGCTTTTATCCATTTCCGCAGTCACACAATCAATCAATCATCAATCAGTAGCTGAACTGGGATCCACACAGTCACAAAAACAAATTACCGGTAACTGAAAACGCCTCAAATCAAAAAATGCAAAATAAATAGAAAAAATAAAAGCACCCAATATAAGCTCCAAATATCACCTTAGAACACTGCAATCAGAAACGGAAGGCTTGAATGACAGTGGGCAGGGGGACGCAAATTAGCAGTGCAACAGGAAACACACAGGGGGACGCAAATCGGAGCACATTTGGCTTCCCAAAAAAAGTTCGAAAACCGGAACACCTACTTCTGGTTTTGCAGCGTTTGGGTTCCAAGTTCTTCTTTAACTAAGCTGTTTGAAAACCAAGGTACCACTGTATTAGACAAACTAGAACCAGGCTGCAGACATGCGGCAGGCCAGAAAGGGACCCAGTCTAATTACAAACCTAACTCCACTTATCTGGGAGTAAACTCCCTAGAGTGCAATGCACTTTCCTTCTCAGAAGACAAGGTTAGTCTGGTAGTCCTACATGCACAACACACAAGATTTGCATACATCCGCCACAACACTGGTGGGTACAGAGACTGTGGAGGCTGTTGGACTCCAACTCCCATCAGCTCCAGCCAGAAGGGCCAGAGGACAGGGATGACTGGAGTTATAGTGCTTTAAAACATCTCTTCTAATTCACCATCTATTTCCCTGAAGGAGTCTGAAGGAGATCACCTCACATTCCATGGCTAGGCCTGTCCTGGTCTATTTATGTGTTTGTTTGTTTGGGGTCATTTGTTTTATTTCTTAAAGAATAGAAAATTCTCAGCAAATAAAAACTGGATAGTGAACGCTTTCTTCAGGCAGAGGGCCGCATTCCCTTCCAGGTCACCTTCCCAAGGGCCATGTGGCAATTGTGGGTGGGGCCAGAGGCAAAAGGGGGTGGAGCAACAAAGGTACAATCTACCTTTTTAGTGCAGGCGAGTTTCTGCCCATGCTCTCTCACACAACTCTCCAGTAGGAGATGTGGCCTTGGAATGGGGAGAGTTCTGAGGGCCATATACAGGTATGGAGGGCCACTTTTGGCACTCGGTTCTTAGGTTCCCCAGTCTAGAATTATAGCAAGGGACACTCCAAGGCAATAATGAAAACATCCAATAAATGGTGACATACTGTCCAATTTTTTCAGGTCAAAAAGTGGGTTGTTTGTCTTCTGGGACGCGCCCCTGGTCTGTGACCTGTGCTGCGATCTACCCCTGGAAAAGGGCTCCCCCCCCCCGTCACAATCTTTAACGGCACCAAAAACACGCATTTTGGGGCACCATGCAAGATTGTGGCCCTGAAAGAGCACTTTTTTGGGGGCGTGATTGTGCTGTGAGATTGCACAGTGTCCCGGCACTCAAAATGTCCCCGGCGATCTCACGTGAAAAAATGGGATGCCCTGCTTTTTTCGAGACACTGTGGTGAACAGGAAGACTGAAGGAAGGGCAACAAAATTTTTTTTAAAATCCACTGGCTTCCAGTGGGAGCTTTTCTGCAGTGCAAATTGCAGGTATAGGGGTCTCAGTCTGGACTGGAACCACGGCAGAGGCCAAGAGGCTTAAAGCACTTCCACCTTCCACTTCTGGATCCAAACGGAGCTGCCCACCCACCCCACAGCCCAGTCAATTTGTAAAAGAAAATGCTTGTGTTCAAGGAGGATGAATGTTGGGTGTAGCTCCGCCCTAAAGTGTTGAGCTTCAAGATTTTTGGTGGGCCTCAGCAGGCGACTGGCTCCATCCCCTGAGGGAGTGGGTGGGCACTGGGAATGCCCATTTCTATTTATAATTTATAATCTATTTCATTTACATATCAATTTTCCTCCATACTCAGTATGTTCTTGCATGGTTCTCCCCCTTTCCGTTTTATCCTGGCAACAGCCCTGTGCATTAGGTGAAGCTGAGAGACAGTGACCAGCCCAAGGCTGGTCGAGCGGGGATTAGAACCCTGGTCTCCCAGCTCCTAGCCTGATGCTCTAACCACTACACCACACTGACCCTCTCCATTGCGGCTGCCCAAAGATGGTGGAAGTGGAACATTTTCAGGTCTGGATGTTCTAGAGATGGGAGGAAGACTTAGAGAAGTCACACACACACAAACATAAGCCCACCCAGTCGCACAGCAATAAGGGGAAGATGTGCAAAAGGAGATAAGCGCTTGCCAGCTTCAGGGAGCCTGTGGATGCCATACTGATATCTAGATGAATAAAAAGGGCCGTTAAAAAAATATAAATGAATAAAAATAACTAGGGCCGTTACTGCCAGAGTCTGAGCAGGATGAAAACCACCACCCACTTAGACGGCCAATCTGCTTGCCAGGCAGTCCATCAATCTCACTTTCATCGGCCGTTCTGTGGTTGTGCCTTCCTCTGCTGTGGGTGCAGGAAGCGGAGCTGAGCAGGGGCTGATTGTGCTTGCTTACTAGAGAGGCAAGTGCACTCTGCATGAGCTCTGAGGCACCCTTTCTTCACGTTGGCTGCCCTAGCATTTCGTGTGGGAGGGTGGATAACTTTGGTGGTCCTTGGTTCCAAGAGCCTCTTGGTCTCCCCACATGTCCCAACGTGGGCCTAAAAGGCCCCTCTCACACCCGCGATGCATTGCCAAGCTGACTACACCACTTCCTCTCTCTGTGTGCATTTAACGGTTGCTTCTTCTTTTTCAGTATTTCTCCACCGCCACCTCCTTCTCGGTTTCATTCGCTCCTTCCTGCCTGGCCAAGCAGAAAATTGGTGAGGCGAAGGCAAAGCTGAGGCCTGCCCCACAAGGAGCTTCCCTCAAAAGGTGGGACCAGCGTTGCGTGAAGCCTTCCTAAGCAAAAGGTAGAGGGGAGCGGGATGGTGGGACATTGGTCATTTGGGTTAGAGCAAAACTGCAAAGTATCGTGTGGAAATGGTCGTGGGGAAGGTGGGGTGGTGGCTGCGGAAATGAGAGGTGCATTGTTAAACTGCGCTTGTTGTATTGTCCACCTGTCATCCCTCGAAGGAGTTCTGTTGGGCATCTATTTTGTCTTCACAGCAGCCCTGTGAGGTAGGTTAGCGACTAGCCGAGGTGGGATTTGAACCTGGCTCTAAATCAAACACTTTTAGATTATTGTATTTTAATGCTCTGTTGGAAGCCGCCCAGAGTGGCTGGGGAAACCCAGCCAGATGAGCGGGGTATAAATAATAAATTATTATTATTATTACTTTGTCTGCTAAGTAGTCTGCCCCGAGCTGGGATTAATAGCTGAAAGAGCTGGAAGAACAATGGAAAAGAGGCTGCTATATGCAGAGAATCCAGCATCTCGACCAAGTGGCAAAGTAGAGAAATCTGCTTCAGGCAGGACCATGACAGAGAGATGCGGAAAGGCAGGAATTTGAATTTTTGAAGTGCCGGCCCTAGCAGAAGGGAGGTGGTACTTCTCAGCTTCAGGCGGCAAATGACTTGAGTTGGCACAGGAGTCTCCACAGGACTGCATTGTGAGGGCTAAATCAGGTTTCTGGTCCTGATTTCACCCTTATAATCTAGGCAGCTATATAGCTTTATAGTCTACAGCCACATTTTCCTTCCTGGGTGCTGCTGGCCGCATTTCTTAAACTCTTCGCTGCTCGTGAATAACACATGCCGAAACGTGGAAAGTCAGTGAGCACCCTTTTTCTATAGTGATAAGTCACAGATTCCATGCTGCGTGGATGGGTGAAAGTTCTGCGCAGCCCTCATGTTTCCCCTACACCCGCCTTTGATTACGATATCTCACAGTAGATTCAGAAGAGACGCAGTGGAGGAGACACAACGTGCACATGCTTGGCATCGCCTGTCTGAGCTTCCTACACAGGAACTGACAGAGGATGGTCCATTGTGGTGAGATGTGGGGAATCCCCCTTCCAAAAACCCGCAGGAAAAGCACTCAGAGAGGACAAGTATCTTTCAGGGCAGCCTCTCATGGCACTTCTCTGGCCCCTCAGGGGATGGGACGAGGTAGAAATTCAGATTTGTTTGCATTCTAATGAGAAGCTTCCTAATCCATGCTTCTCAAGCCAATGCACAATTAATTATCCTTTGGAATTTGCACCTCTCCAGATTTTGCAATGTAGATCTCCAAACTGAGGTGTGCAAAAATGCATATGTTAGTGGTTCTCCAGTTTTTCACCGCCCACATGAATTGTTGAGGGTCTTGGCAGAATTTGATAGACTTCAGAGTGCAAGTGTCCTTTGCGGAGATGCCACAGACCACCTGAGTGAAGCTTATGGGCCACTGGTGATCCGCAGACACAATTTGGGAACCCTGTGTTAGCATACAGTAGGCATAAAAATGCATACGTTAGCAAAGATAACGTAGAAAAATCCATTGTTTTATGGGAAATCGCTTACAAAAAAAGTGCCCAATAGTCAAAACTGCATACTTTTAAAAAATGTGGGGTTTTGGAGAGAATTTTGCACTAAAAAAACTGAGGAATTTTCACTAGGATTTTTTTAAAAACAGATTGCAATTTGCAAAGATGTTAATTTAAGACTGGGAAACTGAGGAACTGAGAGAAACTGAAATGGGCAGATATAATGGGCACCCTTTCTCCTCAGGGTGGAGGATAAACTGCTCTAAGGAATATTATACTGGGATCTTCCCCTGACTTGGAGCCTGCCCTGTAGAGAGACACCAAGGGAAACACATGAAATGGGTGTCCAAATGGTACTGCAATATTTTTTAGAGGGTTGGGCCTAGCGGGGATGAGGCAATGCTTCAGGCAGAAAACTGTCTTGGGCTGGAACAACCCTAATCCTTCGGCGCTCTCTCTCTCTTTCGTGCTTCTATTTCTTTTAATTATGGCAGTATGAGAGAAACACTAGAAAGAGAAGCAGCAGGCTGTGGCAGGAAGAGGGAGCGGCTCTTTCCATCCACCCGTCTTACACAACTGCCACCTCTCCCCAGGTTCTCTCAGCGGTCAGCCATTTTGTGGGGCGCACACAGTGAGGCCCTTTCCATTGGCCTCCTTTGACCCATTTTTATGTTCCTTCCATGAGACACATTGTGGTTTCCTGCTGAAAGGCAGGATAGAAATATAATTCTCTAATGGCCATAATTACTGTGGTGCCAAGTTGGTTGGCAGGGATATTTGGACTGGGCACATGACTTGGTACGTGAGGGAAATTCTTCAGCTGCAAGTGGCAGCAGGTAGGGCCTTGGGCAGTGCCAGTTTAAGGTTTCAGAGCAGGCCTTGGCCAAGATGTCCCTCAGTGGGCTTCAGCTTCCACTGCATCACCCAACTCCCTCAGCAATACCACTTGCCCTTGAAGTATTCCCTCAAATACTATGTCATGTGCTCTATCTTAACTTCCCAGACTCCACCCTTGGATGGTTCTTTCTGGAAAACCTAGCCTGGGTCTTCCCTGTTGATATGGAAGAGCAGCCGGGTTCCCATGAGAGGAAACGGTCCTTTGTCTGAAGAAATCTCTTCATAGCCACCACCAGTTGCCAGCTTCCTATTCAACAGGCACACATATACACACATATTCCTAATCCCAGCTCTGGGGCAGGGGGGGAGGTGTCAGAAGTTGATACTGCATACCCCACAAGTGTCCCAGGGGAAAATGGGGCGTCCTTTTTTTATCGCAAGAGAACAGTAGCCATTTTAGTTGCTGTGATCTTGCATGGTTTTGCGGCGCAATCCCCACCCCACCCCCACCCCGGAAAAGCACTTTCTTCAGGATGTGATTTCACATGGTATCCCCAAACACTCGTTTTTGGGTGCCTTGCCCAAAAGAGCGTTCTTTTTTGGAGGGGGGGGGAACCATGGTACAAAATCATGCGAGACCATGGCAACCCAAATGGCCATGATGTTCTCATGATAAAAAATGGGAAAACGCAGCCCAGGAAGTTGGCATCCTGGACTTTGGCTTCAAGGTCTTGGAGGGTATGGTATGGCTGGGCAGGTGTCACGGCCCATTCCTGACCAGGGGACTAACCGCCAGGGGCGTACCCAGGATCAAAACTAGGGGGGGGGGCAAGCCATGGTCGTTCAGGTTTGCTTTGAATGGATGCTGATCATTTTTGCTTCTAGGGCTGCCTTGTAGGGGGGGGCAGCTACCCCCTCTGCCCCCCCCTGGGTACGCCCATGCTAACCGCCAGCCCTGGCTGCCACCACCTTCTGCTAACCTTCACTAAGTGAGTGAGGAAAATGTGACAAGTGAGCTGAAGGAGTTGCGGTCTCTGCTAGCCTCTCCCTCTGGGCGGGCATGAGGACTGGGCCATTTGCTTGCCCTCTTCCTCAGCATCCAGCCAGCATGGGATTTCAGCAGGTTTTGGGTTGACTCCTACCGTTCTTCTTACAATGGTATCCCGCCTTTCTCTTATTATGGAACTCAAGGCAGTGTACATGTAAGTTCTCAGCTGGTCTCCCATCCAGACACTGATCAGCATTGAGCCTTCATTGCATCCATAAGGGAGTAGACTCATGTGCCTTTGGACCACACCAAGAGCGGATCTTTCAAATTTCAGTGGCATCCTTTGCAGGGCCAAAATTCGACAGCCCCACCTCTCTCCTTCCATTCTGCTCTATTTGCTGTATCATAGCTACACCACTCTCTATACTCGGCGCCCAGTGTGGCCAAATCTGCCTCTGACCACACCCACTGGATCGGGAAGGAATGATGGGTATATCTGCCCATTTTCAGTTTCTCTCCATCCATTTCTCATATCTTCAACTCTGCACATTTCCACATCAACTGACAATTTTTAAAAAAAGATTCTGGGTGAAAATTTCAGTGCCAATTTCTCCTAATATATGTATTTTTATTTTTATTTTTGTACCTAGTCTACACATTTTTGCAAAGCAATTTCCCCCAATAGAAGGCATTTTTGTACAATATTTTCACCCACGTGTGCATTTTTTTGTGCACACTTTGCTGCATTTCTGTACGCGTGACTTGGCTGGAGAGCCATGCTGCAAAATTGGCGAACTGCAAAGGACGGCTGCGTTTTGGTTTGTGTATTGTTTCAGAAAGTGCGGATTAGGTAAGCTCGCCTTTAAATGAGGACACAAATGAATGGTTCCTCCTGCCCCCTAGTTGCCCATTATCAGGTAGTGCCGGATGGCAAGGTGGCGTTGTGAGCAGTTAGCTGTGCCACTCGTACTACAGGCCACTTCCGTCAGCAAAATGAGTTATTCTTCTTGGGTGGAAAATCCTGGGTGTGGCCCTGCTGGGTGGGGAGATTTTGACCACTGAGTTGGGCAGCCTCACCGGCTAGGCCACGGCTCTGATGTCTACCAGTTTGGATGGCTTTAAAAGAAAAGTAGACCCATTCATGGAGGAAAGGCTATCAATGACTAGTTATGGTGGTGACTCTGTTCTGAAAACAACAAAAAACCACCACACAATGGCTGAAAATAGAATGAAAATTACATAAAAAACTCTTATGAGGAACTGATAATCTTTCAATAAAGCCAAATGATAAATGAAGCCATGTATATATCGTACGTATAACAGAATGTATAAAGTTTATATAATAGAACCGTTCAGCAATAGATAGGTGTAACAACAAGATCCCAGTGCCAACGAAATGTTCATGTTAGGTTGATGGTGAATAGACAACGAAATACTGCAGCAGATGAACCAAACAATGTCCTGGACACGATGATAGAAGTAAAATATTGTCTGAATCTAGTGGTATCACCATCCATCCAAACTCAATATGGACGGCACATGAGAAGAATGATGAAAGGACGAAGAAGAAAACCTGTCCTCCGGATATTGCTCAGGTTTCGCTCTATAGCTTCATCAGTTCCGATAATACATTCTGATCAACAGAACATACGAATATCACAGGCACAGCTCGTATGTTCTGTTGATCAGAATGTATTATCGTCCATATTGAGTTTGGATGGATGGTGATACCACTAGATTCAGACAATATTTTCCTTCTATCATCGTGTCCAGGACATTGTTTGGTTCATCTGCTGCAGTATTTCGTTGTCTATTCACCATCAACCTAACATGAACGTTTCGTTGGCACTGGGATCTTGTTGTTACACCTATCTATTGCTGAATGGTTCTATTATATAAACTTTATACATTCTGTTATACATACGATATATACATGGCTTCATTTATCATTTGGCTTTATTGAAAGATTATCAGTTCCTCATAAGAGTTTTTTATGTAATTTTCATTCTATTTTCAGCCATTGTGTGGTAGTTTTTTGTTGTTTTCAGTTCATATTATCACCACTGTGATACTGTATGCTGTTTGTGGTGACTCTGTTCTGCCTCTGCTGTTGGAGGCAGTAATGCTGCTGAATACCAGTTGCTGGAAACTGCAGGAGGGGAGAGTAGAGGTGTTGCACTCTGGCTGCTAGTGAGAACAGGATGCTGGATTAGATGGGCCACTGGCCTGATCAAGCAGGCTCTTACCACGAAAGAGCTCAGGCATGATATAACTCTGAAAAATGCATAAGCACAAATGAGATTCCAAAGATGGCAACTCCATTCTAGACTCTTCTCTGGTTTCCCCACCCCAAATATATGCATGGAGCCTCTCTCCAAGTCCCGAACAACGCCTGGTCTGATAGGGCTCATCTTACATTGCAGCTCCTGGGATCTTTAGCTCTACCACTGAGCTCTGAGCCATCACTCATGCAATCTGCAGCTTCTGAAATGTAAAAAATAAAAATAAATGCTCGTGTCTATAATGTGTTCAAATTAAAACCACAGGGGAAATCTGGAGCATGGACTCCTGTTTGTGTGTGGTCTTCCTCACTTGTCTTTCTCAGCTATCGGCTCGTTCCACACCTTCCTCTTCCGATCCCTGCTTCCTTCCCCCAAAAACCTCATCAGGCTTGCTCCCCGCCCTTTCCTGTCTCTTTCAGTTCCTCCTCGTTCAATTTGATTTGGGGGGTAAGACTTGAGAAGGCTGCAGAAATAAACTGGTCCTGTCTCCTACTATACAGAGGACAGCAGCCCTTTGTTTGAATGGCTCCTCTGTAGGAAGGTGTGTCCCGTCCAAGTGGCACAGTGAGCAAATTCTAGACCCTGAACCCTAATAGTCTTAAAAGAGATCCCTTCAATCAGGGGTGGGGAACCACCAGTCCATGGGCCAAACCTGACCTGCCAGAGGTCCCAATTTGGCCCCCAAACCATGCCCAGATGTGGCTTCACAGGAATTTCTGGGAGCTTAAAGGAAAGTCCCACTTGTTCCTTTGCCTGAAGCAAGATGCGCTCCTGTGCCTTGTTCTGGAAGCATTTTGTGGGTTGTATGAAGGAGTTCTCCATGTTGTTGATACCTGCAAAATCTGAGCTTCTATCTCCACCTCTATTAGCTGATTTTTTTGGGGGGGGAGAGAAAGATGCACATTTCCAGCCCTTTGCTCAGTACTTCCTAAAGCAGTGATGGCTAACCTTGACACTCCAGATGTTTTGGAACTACAACTCCCATCATCCCTAGCTAACAGGACCAGTGGTCAGGGATGATGGGAGTTGTAGTCCCAAAACATCTGGAGTGTCAAGGTTAGCCATCACTGTCCTAAAGGGTCAAGAACTCCACACTGGGCAATAGATAAAGGACACAATATCGACCTAAACCTCTGGGAGAAATTCTGAAAAAGAGATTTGAAATTTACCGCGCATTATTCTCTGAAAGAGAACTATTTGAAAATGATTCATAGATGGTATTTAGCTCCAAGTAGGTTGGCTAAGATGTATAAAGCTGAATCAGATACGTGTTGGAAATGTAAAGAAATGGGAGGAACTTTTTCCATATGTGGTGGACATGCAGAAAGGTAAAAGAATTTTGGGAAATGATTTATAATGAGTTGGAAAAAATGTTTAAACTTACCTTCCCTAAAAAACCAGTCCTTTTTGTTGGGAATAACCCAGACAGAATTTCCCAGGTATCAGAAGTTTATTTATGTATGCAACAACAGCGGCCCATGTTCTGTTAGCCCAGGAATGGAAAGTGAGCGAGGTCCCATGTAAAGAGGATTGGCAATGTAAGATGTTAGAACTTGCAGGCTTAACACACAGAATAAGAGAGCAAGAAGAACGTATATTTAAAGAAGAGTGGAACGTATTTATTGAATATATGGAAAATAATTGTACTCAGCTGAAAACGCTGGCAGCATTCAACAGAGTAAACAATATTTGATTGGTGTAAAAGTGGAAAATTGATTTGATAGTAAAATATGCAGGAATGTATTATATGTAACATGAACCATGGAAGGAGAAGAATGGAAGTCACTGGATATTTTAAAGTTTGTAAAATGTTTATTTTGAAATGTAAGAAACTGAAAACTCAATAAAAATTATTTATTTAAAAAAATAAACAAAGGGTCAAGCACCCAACAGTCAAGCTGGCTGTCAGGAGCTTGGGAACCTCACACAAGAGATTTTGACAGGTGGGAGGGACAACCTGCCTGTCAATCACATGAAACCCCAGTGATGTCACATGATTGACAAATGGGCTGTCCTGCCCACCTGCCAACATTGGGCTCTGTTTCTCCACCCCTGCTTAACTGGCCATGTATCATGAAACACATAATTAACATTTCTCTTCTCAGCCCCTCCCCATCATTAATTCTAAATTTTCAGCTATGCATATAAATTATACGTGCCATCGTTTGTTAACTTTTTTTGAGTGATGCATTTCCTCCTTTTCCGGTGATGCATCAGTTGCTGCCCTCCTGCAGATGTATGTGGTTTTCAGACGTGAGAAATGTGTCTGTCTGGTAGGAAGTGCCACTCCTTATGGTAACCCTTTCTAGAACGGTGTTAGGCAGTTCTGCCCTCAACCAATCCCCAGGCACAAAATAGTGAGTGCTCCTGTCCACCATATTCCTTAGGAATTCCTCTTGATTGGACCCCCAAATTCTCATGCATCTCACTTGAAAATACTGCTGGTTCATTTGTTGTTTGGTTTAAAAGAGAATTCGCAGATGCCAAGATCCATGTTTGGCACAAGTACTCTTTGGTAAGAGAACCCAAGCAGAGATTTGAAATTTTAAAAATACACAGCAAAGTAAAGCGTGGAAATATAGGCTGTTGGATCTTTAAAATATCCCCTTCTAAGATGCTTCCTAGGTCCTCCTCTTCCAGAAAGAGACTACATGTTTGGGAAGTTAAAAATGGTTTACATACCGGTACAAGATCTTCAAAGGTTCATGTGCTTTCCCATACTGCAGTCAGAAAAGGACAGGCAGTAAAACTAATGTTCCAAAGTGGCGAATGTTTATTTGCCTAGAAACACAAGGACGGCTTGCAGAAAGCCATGAAGCTAAGCTGGAGCAACCAGCTTAGCCTCCTTACTTGCAAGAGTGCAAATGGTGTAATGGGAAGAATGAAGGCTTGATAACCCTTTCTCCCAAGATAAGAGAGAGTGACCTAAGCCTGGCAGGACAAGCTCACTCTATGGTCTTAACCCCTTCATGCATTAATTAGAGTTGAGCACGTTGGTTATATGGGACTGAGTATCCCACAAATACATCCTTTTATCCATCATATGCTTCTGTCCTTCTAGATTTGCATACAACTCTCTTTCTTTCTATCTTTCTAGCTATCTATATTTTTCTCTCTTATCCGACATATATCATGTGCATTTCAAAGCAGCTGGGGAAGGTTGATAGCACAGTGGTTAGAGCATCTGCTTTGAGTGCAGAATGTCCCGGGTTTAATCCCCAGGGCTGGGGAAAAGATCCCTGTCTGAAATCCCGGAGAGCCATTACCAGTGAGTGGGGACAGCACTGAGTTAGATGGACCAAGTGGTTTGACTCTGTATAAGACAGCTTCCTTTTATGTTACTAGCGAACAACATTTACATTAAAGCAATACAAATCAATTCACCAAATAAAACTAGTTTGCAAGACTAGAGAAAGGGTGCGGTCAGCTCCAGACGTTGTTAAACGCTGGAAATGAATTTTGCTGTGGGATGCCCTGAGCCAGGGCCAAACAAGACACAATGGCCTAGGAGACACCCATGATGTGTAGCTCCACATGATCTGAGCACGAAGTCCCCAACCCATCAGAAGGATTCACGTGTCCTTTATTTAAAAAACCCAGGTGTTGAGATATTCTCTTGCTCCCCTCTCTTTTCAGTGGAAAAAATGTTTTAAAAAAACTTTTCACATTTTGTTCTCAGGTTGCTGTTCCGTGTTGCTCCACTACATATCACTAAGCAGGCCCTGCCCTCTTGAGTTCTGCCACCATGGAAACGCGATCCCTTCTCAGGCAAATAATTGGCTACGGCATGCCCTTTGGCGTCCTTATTCTTTTGACCGTGGCTGCACATGTTGATGGGCAAGTTTCTACTACTTCAGACACATGGCCTGTGGGGAGCACCTCCTTTACCCCCACTCCAGGTCTCACAAGTGAAAGGGTGGGCACAGAGCTTGCAACCTCACCCTCTCCAGCCAAGCCTTCTGCTCTCCCCTTGTCTCAGTCCACTGCTGCAGCTAAAAAACTGCCTCTAAAAGCAACCACTATAGAGACTACTCTCCAAGATAGCAGCACAGATGAACCTGAAACTATCACCAGCAACATATCAGGCTCCCATCCCTCTACCGGCCCTGCGATCAGCCTTACCACAGAAACAGCTGTTGTGGGACAAAAATTTGCGATCAGCCCTACCACAGAAACAGCTGTTGTGGGACAAAAATTTGTGATCAGCCCTACCACAGAAGCAGCTGTTGTGAGACAAAAATCTGGTACAACCAGTGGCATGGCGAACCCTCTCAATACAACAACAGCCCCTCTCAAGACTTCCGTTGGGAGTTCATTCGGCCTCAAACCAAGGTCAAATCCAAAACAGACTACCAAGGGTAAAGCACGGCCAAGTCCGACGCCAGAACAAGATGTGTTAGATGACACCAAAACGACCGACAACCGCACCCATCGGCCTGCTCAGCGGCCCTCAACCACGACAGCTGTCCCCCAAACATCAGGCACTGTCCTTGGCCCAAGAGCAAGCCCTGAGAAGAAGAGCCAGACTGCAATAATTGTGGCCGCTGTCCTTTGTGCCCTTCTGCTCCTGGTCCTCTTGATTGCCGTCTTCCTTTGCAGGCGAAAGCGCCGCTCTGGCTCAACCAGCTTCAACGCAGGGTGGGCAGGGCAGGCGGCGCTGCCAGACGACTTGGCCTTGGATCGGGATGTCGAGCAAGTGGCAGCGCCTGCAAAGGAAGAGGAGACCAAGCGCAACACACTCATCACGTTCTCCGGCAAGCGCCAGTCAAGGGTGCCTTCGGTAGCCATGGAGGAAATAGGCGAGAAAGGAGAGAGAGAGGAGAACCAGAAACTGCTTTGTGGAGATGCTGGTGGAGGCTCTGGGCAAGCAAATGGTAAACTCCCAGAATCCACCATGCAGTCCTCTCAGGAGGACTTCCCTCCACCCCCAGCTAACCAGGACTAGCCTCTTCCTAAACGACCAACGGAGGACACACTTCTTATGCCCCTTTCTAACCCCCTTCCAGTAGATTAGGACACTCCATTGGCCCTGTTCCCGGTCCGTTAGGAGCTGGTGGAAGGGCGGAGGAGCCCAAGAGAGAAACACTTGCGCCACCAGTGTTTCCGACCACATCCTTTTTCCTGTTTGTATGGTATCTGCAAGGGAGAGACAGTGATCTTAAACCAGGAGTCCTGGTCTCCCAGCCACCTTTGCCTTAGTCTCACCAAACCGCTTTTTCCTTCTAGAAGACAAGGGGTTTGAGCTGTTGCTTTTTCGCAGCTGTGCAGAAAACACCTTGGTGTGGTTGTGCAGGTGGAAAATCCAGGACTCCAAAGAGGAGGGAGGTTGTGCTGGAGAAACAACGGCCTTCTATTTGTAGCATAAAGTCTTGGTCGCCATTTTCAGAAAGAGGGTAAACCAACGACGTCAAATTTGCTGCAAATTTCCACGACTTCAAAAATAGTTGTGGGCGATGAGCCCTATTATCAGAACCAGTGTGCGGGGGGCTTTTAACACAGAAGTGCAAATAGGCTAACCAGATATCCCAACCCTATTCTCGAAATCTATGCAGGCCAGTGGGCATAAGCCTGTAGGTTCATATGGACACTCTTCTTATTTAATTCATCCCAACCAGATAGCTTACTGCTTTGTATCATATCAAAAGCACATCTTTTCAAGCAGCCAGTGAACGAACCCTTATTAGCCAATTCTCCAGGATCTGTTGCAGGGTAAGAAGAGTAGGCTATAGATGCTCGTAATTTAAAGTAGACCACAAATGGGAGGAGTGTCGCCGGAGTGATGGGCAATATTTATTTCTGGCTAACCATTACAGTTAGTAAGTGGGTTTTCAGGACCCATTATTACAGATTGTTGCCTCTTAATATGCTTCGGTCATCCTTTTGGACCAATTATCAAGGCGTTGGAGTGGGACGTGGGTTCTCCGTGATTTATTTACCCAGGAGTTGAGGATTCTAACTCACTTGGAGTGTGAGGCAACAATTTCCTGAGAGGTAGCAGCAAAAGCAACAAAGAGGCTTAGGGCACCTTAGAGACAAATGGATTAATAGCGGCACAAGCTTTTATGAACTTGAATCCTCTTTATCTGATGAAGTGGCTTCTAATCCACGAATGCTTATGCCACATACAAAATTTGTTTGCCTAAGATGAAAGAAGCCACACTGTTGTTTTGGCTGAGATAATATGTGGTAATCACCTCGTACTTATTAGTACAAAATAGTTAATGATACTTTTGTGAATAGGCACTTAGGGAAACCAAACCAAAGAATCCCCAAAAGTTTTTTTACTGGTTTTCTGAAAACCAGTGTTAGGGCACCACAAGATAGATGCTTTAAAATCCTCACAGAATTACAGGCTCCAAAGTTCATTGGAGGAGAAAACATGGAAATTATCCTGGTTTTGCTCCAGTTTAGATTTCTGCTGCAGGTCATAATCTGCGACAGTGTTTGCCCGCACAAGCCCCAATGAAATAAACAGGAAGAGCTGTGCAAGAGGCCATCTGCCATTTCCCCTACTTGTCTCTCCTCCATTCACCCTCTTGATAACCCTGCGTACACTATATATTCAATTGCTGTTTGCATCAATTTGTTGTGGTTTTTTTGAACAGATTTATTTTTGTGTGTTGCCGTATCAACATATATCAATAAAGAAGTTTTACTTTGGTTTAATTTTTTGGAGCGTGGTTTGGAACGATGTCGAAACCCACTATTTCAATCAGCTCCGAGTGACAATGTAACTGACACGCAGTAGACCCATCTTTTTATATTGTATAATACTAAAATTCAGTTTATTGATATTGAATACAATTAAACAATAGTTTTAAGCATTCATATCCAGATGATTTGAACCTTTCAAATATTGCCAATGAAGGTGCAAAAGTGATTTAACAAAAGCTCTTCATCTCAAAGAAAACAAGGGCGACGTTCAGAACTCTGGAATTAATTGCTCTAATCTCTGCTCGTGGTGTTTATCTTGCATACAATTGCCGGGACTCCTGGGCTCTCCTTAATTAATAGAAACTGGTTGTTCATCTGTATGGGTTCACAGGAGAAGGCCTGGTCCTGTATTAGGGGCCTAAATCAACCCTGGGGTTGATTTTCCCGCTCTTATTACAGGCTGGGGTGGGGCACAGTTTCAGGGTGGCGGTTGTATGTACTTCTTACCTCTTGACTGTGCTTTCAATGGAGTCCTAACTTCTCCCTTTTCCTCAAAGCTGGTGAAAGGCTAATTAAACTAATGTGTGCTGTGGTTTAAAAAGAAATGAAATTATCCTTCCTTCTCTGTGTACGCATTCATTCTGCTCCTTCATCTGAACTTCATCAAAATTACATTCCTTTGATTCCAGATCTTAAGGGATTTCTTGAAGTCATTATAGGTAACTTGCTGCGGGGAAATGGCTCAGGAAGCATCTTGCTTTATTCTCCCCCTGCCCCTCCGCCCCATTTTTTAATCTTGCTTCATAAACAGCAATGTAACAATCCAAATTAGCATCCACCCGCCCATATAACAATCTTTAATTTTATACCACTCTCATCTACCACAAAAATCTCTCTCGGCTAATTGGTAGGCCTACTCCCCATTCGCTGAACCAGCGCGAGCTGTCACAAATAAGCACTGCACTGAAATGGTACATTTTAAAACAAAAAAGGAAAGGTAAAATAAATACATTGCTAGCATTCTTTACCACCAACAGTTAGCGCAAGAAAATCAAGCAAAGTCTAAACTTTGCAAAGATTTTTCCAACAACAGAAGTGGGCAGGGGAAGCGCCGGCCTATAATGGCGCCCATGCGAGAGGTGCCAGAACTGCACTCCAGTGTGGTCCAGCTGATAAAAACCCCAGTGACCTGGAGAATCTATTGTTTTCTGTATGTAAGAGATTTTATTTTGAACAGAAGAACATTCAGTCACATGAGACCCCGCCATCTACAGTCTAAACTTCAGACTGTGGCATGGGCTGTTCCCCAGACACACCTTGACAATCTCAGAGAACAAGGCCTGGAATAGGAAAACTTTTAAGTTAATGTAGAAGTGACAAAATTCCAGGCTTTGCAGTTTCAGGGTGGCACGTTGGAATTCACCGGACTCACACCTTACTTTTAAAGGATTGTGATACCACTAAACAGTCATGGCTTCCCCCCAAAGAATTATGGGAGCTGTAGTTTGTTAAGGATGCTGAGAGTTGGTAGGAGACCCTCCGCATTCCCCACTCATAGCTGCAATTTTCAGAGCAGATTAACAACCAATCCCTCTTCATTTGGAACTCTGGGAATCGTAGCTTTGGGATGGGAATACAGGCCTCCCAACAACCCTTAGCACCTTCAACAAACTACAGTTCCCAGAATCCTCCTTTGGATTTTTCCTGAGAGGGGACTTCTTTTTGTATGGAGGAACGTTCAGTCCTGATGCGAGCCTGTGGCCCGAGGCTTGACGTGGTTGTCTGGGCCTCTCGCCACCCTTCTCACACCCCCACTTCACGCCCTCCGTTGCCGTTGTCGCCATCCTTCTCCTCCGTCTCCTCAGAGCACACTTCTTCGTGGCTTTCCTCTTCCTTCTCCCCGCACATTCTCTGGCAGCTCTCGTTCCAGCACATCCGCAGGTGGAAGTAGCCGGTGCAGGTGATGATGAAAAGGATGGAGGTGAAGACCAGCCCCCACAGCGCTACCCGCTTCTCAGCCCTGCCCACCACTGTGCACTCAATCCTTTGCTGGCACCTGGTAGATGACGGGGTGCATATCCAATACGCACCCCAGAGCCTGGGCATCTGGAAGATGAAAATGACACAGAGGAAAGAGATCTCCAAGGCAAGGATAAGTCCCACCCAGATATCAAAGAGGGGGACACCACAGATGTTAGTGATCCTGGGCCTCTTCTTCCGCCTAGAAGAAGATTCTCTGTGTCGGTCGTGGTGGTGGGCAGCTTCACACGGTGGGGCCTCATGACATGGCTCAGCCTCAGTGCACGTGCAGGCCGTGTCTCCATGGTAACACAGCATCGGTCCGGCAGCCATGCCTGGTCCAGACATGACTTTTGCCTGGCCAATGGGCTTGCAGTGGGAGTCTCCAACCACCCACGGCTGGTTGCACACGTTATTTCCAAAGTCTCCATCACTCCTGCCTGTGGCGTCAAAGGTTACGTGGCGCTGGACATGCACCTTACACCCCTGAGCCGGCCTGCGTTTGATGGCCATGTTTGCTTTGTCTTCTACCCAGGGATGGGCAGGGACGTAGCCCATGCTGCCTTCGGTGTCCGACTTGCATTTGGTGGCGGTGCTGTATTTGCCATCATCACGGATACCTTGGCCGATGTATCTTTTAGGTGTGCCCATAGCATACCCGTCATTAGCCAAACCACCCGATTCTTGAGGGTCGGCGTATCTCCAATGGAGGGGCTCTCTGTGCTCGTCACCTGACCAACACTGAGGGGGCAATTTGGCTTTGTAAGGTGAGCCGCTAAGGGAGGCCGGGGCGCTCTTGGTGTCCACGTGGCACTGCTCCTTTTCGCCGCAATAGGATGCCGCAGTGGTTTGCCTCATGTGACCTGGATGTGCGGCCATCTTGGTTTGCCTAGTGTCCGTTGGACCGTAGCTCACACTGGGGCCATACCCTTCGGCCATGGGGGCCGCATGCCCCCCGTGCCAATCATCCCTGTGGGTATAGTAAGGATGGTGGGCATGGTGGCGATAGTGGTGGAATTCGTGGCCATAGTGCCTAGGGAGACCACGGCGGCCAACGTTGTAGATGGTGGATATGTCAGGGGCGCCACTGTGGGATGCTGTGGCAACAATGGCCAAGCCTTCCCCTTTATCCCTATCCTCTTTCTCTCTCCTCCTCTTCTTCTTCTTCTCCTTGGGGGTGGTGAGCCGTAGGAGCCCTACGAGAAGGATCAACGCGATGAATACCAGTGCCCACGTTGCTCCGATGGCGATGGGGAAATGTTGGTTGTAGCACAGGGCTGTGCAGAAGTCTCGCGACAGGTCGCGGTCGCCCTCGATGATACTGCAGCTGGTGTCGTCTTTGATCTTGTCCCAGGGGCCGTTGGCGAAGAAGATGGCCATGATGCGGAGGCCCAGCAGGAAGTACCATGGGTTCAAGCCCTCGCAGTCGAGTGCACCGGAGAGGGAGGACAGCAATGGCCGAAAGAGATGGATAAGACCTGAGAGGATGATGGACATCTGTGGAGAGACAGGGGTAAGGGTGGGAAAGGGGAGGTTAGGCCTCAGGCAGGAACCTGCATTGGAATTCTACCCAGGGCCAGCACCGGGATTTGGTACCACTGAGGTACACTCCACAACAAGGGCCCCACTGTCGACCCACAGAGCCTTTAGCCCCCTTCTTGCCCTCACTTCCTGTTCATCTGTCCTATGCAAGCAACCACACAAGCGAAGAGAGGAAGCGCCTGTCTATACCTGCCTTGCCCTCTCCTTCTGGGTGTTAGCCACATTGGACTCATGGCAAAAAAATGGGGAGCAGGCACTGTAACATAGAGAAGATGGACTTGCTCGGGGAGGGATGCCCACGGAAGGCCTCCTGCCCCCCCCCCAAATCTAGTCAATGTGCTTGCATTATTTGGGGTGAGCCAAACTGGGCTGTGGGGTGAAGGGGGGAAGCACAGAACTCTCTTCCTCGGCTTCCAGGATGATTTGAAGAGCCCTGGTAGATCAGGCCAAAGGTCCATCTAGTCCTGCAGCTGTCAGACTTCGGGGAATCGGCTTCCTCCACCGTGGCCGTAAATGAGCAGATCAAGCGAAAGGAATTCTTACCAGTTAGTTTCTTTAATAAACACAGCGAAGGAGAAAGAAAGCGTCTACCTAGAATGGAGGTGCTCCCAATTAAGGGTCACTCCCCTCTCTGTCCCTATTAATCTACGTCACTCCTACGTCTTGTATCCTCTGTGCTTTCTGTTCTGACATTTTCTGAGCTCTCTGTAACTTTGGAGAAGGGTGTGTGTGTTGATACTATCCAGAGACTGTGAATCTGTTAACTCTCTCTCTTCTAGTGTTTCTTCTGCTAACTGTTCCCCATCCAGTATTTCCCAGCTTCTGCCTTCTGAACTATGCCCCTCTGCAAACCACTGTTCTAAATCTATACGGTCCTCCTGCTCCTGGGAAGATTCAGGAGCAGAGCACAGGGAGGAGGTGGCTCCCGCCATTCCTCCCCATTGCAGCCCTCCTCAGCATGGTCCCTGACAGGTGCCTGGTCTCACAGTGGCCACGCAGGACCTGAACACAACAGCACTTTCTTAATATCATACTCTCCAACATTCCTCAGATGAAAATGGACATTCCTCACTCCCCACCAACTGACCCTGCGCAACATCCTCTTTTTTTTGTCTCACGCCCCAAAGAGCATTTCCTTTCAGAAGTGACACCACCACGACACCAATGGGACACAGCACACACGCCCTGCACCATCCTGAGAAAACCCCTTAATCCTGGTTTTATTTAATTTCTTCTTTGGTAGATTTACAAATAGGTACCACTCCGGCGGGAAGGTAAACGGCTTTTCCGTGCACTGCTCTGGTTCGCCAGAAGCAGCTTAGTCATGCTGGCCACATGACCCGGAAGCTGTACGCCGGCTCCCTTGGCCAGTAAAGCGAGATGAGCGCCGCAACCCCAGAGTCGTCCGCGACTGGACCTAATGGTCAGGGTTCCCTTTACCTTTACCTAAGGCCAACCTTTCACGAGGTCTTGAGGCCTTGTTCAGGCATTAGTCCCTGCCTTCATCTGCTCCACTTGAAGCAGGTCACTTGGCCCAGATTGCAAGGCTAGGCCTGTTTACTTCCTTCAACATTAGCATGATAGCTGCTAGCAGAATATTCCTTTGTCAGGCAGATTGCTGGTTTGTAGTCCAGGATGGTTGCTTGATGTTTCATTCATGGGAACTACCGGTAATAGGAGATGATCTCTTGACGGTTGGGAATGCCTCTCTGAGCACCTCCAGGCTGCTGAAATTGCTGGATGGGTTTCAGTCACACACTTGCAAACTCAGGTTGTGGAATTTTTTTCCGATTCCGAGGCCTTGCTCAGCAAACCCGCTTCCCCCAAAGCTCAGAGTTTTTGTGATAAGCAAAACTATCTGGAAATGCACTGGGAAATGTAGGGTGACTCTTCCTTTGGAGGAATGTCATCTAACCACTCCACAAGCAAATCAGAATGAATATTCATTAAATAGCTTCTGGCTGCATATACCCTAAACATTTAAATAACATGACACACACACACACACACACCCCACACCTACCAAATAATCCCAGGAGCTGTAGTTCTAACAATTCTCAGCACCCTTAACAAAACACACTTCCCAGTATTCTTTGGGAAAAGCCATGACAGTTTAAAGTGGTATGATATTGCTTTAAATGTCTAGTGCGGGTGCCAATGCCTCTGTGGCCCCCTCCTATCAACAGGAAGCAAGACCTGGTAGAACTGTCTCTGGAAGTTTTCTTCTCTTTTACATTTCTTTGGTGGGACATTCTCACAGCCCCCATATTCCTTCCTTCTGACTTGCCTCTCCTCACATGTTTTCACTCATCTAATCCCAACAGTGGAATCTTTCAGCCACTAACATATTGTTATGAGTTTCTAGGTGCCAGGCTCCCCTAATTCCCTGGGTCCAGTAGGTGTTAGAATTTAGTCAAGGCTTGGGGAGCTAAACTGGATGCCAGACTGCTAAACCCTGGACCCAGCTCCCCATGTCCAGCAGATCGCCTGGGAGATGAGCCATTAGGAGGAAAGGTAATGAGTCTTTAAGAAAGCCAAGGAGAGGGGGCTCTGTGCCAGACTCAGCTCAGTTACGTAGTTAGAAGATAATGCTCTTTGAAGCAGAGAGTTGAGAGTTGTCTGTGATGTGACCTAGAGTGATGTAAAAAGGTAAAGGTAAAGGACCCCTGACAGTTAAGTCAAGTCGCAAACGACTCTGGAGTTGCGGCGCTCATCTCACTTTACTGGCCAAGGGAGCCGATGTTTGTCCGCAGACAGTTTTTCTGGGTCATGTGGCCAGCATGACTAAGCCGCTTCTGGCGCAACGGAACACCGAGACCAGAGCAGCGCACGGAAACGCCATTTACCTTCCTGCCGAAGCGGTACCTATTTATCTACTTGCACTTTGATGTGCTTTTGAACTGCTAGGTTGGCAGGAGCTGGGACCGAGCAACGGGAGCTCACCCCGTCACGGGGATTCAAACCGCCGACCTTCCGATCGGCAAGCCCCAGGCTCAGTGGTTTAGACCACAGCACCACCCGCTGATAAAGGCAGCAAGCTGGAGAGAGGGTCGGAGCATATGGCTCCCCCCAAAGAATCCTGGGTACTGTACTTGACCACTCACCAAACTGCAACTCCCAGCACCATAACAATCTGCAGTTCCCAGGAATCTTCTAGCAGTGCTTGATCTATAACAGGGGTGGCCAACTTCCAAGAGACTGTGATCTACTCACAGAGTTAAAAACTGGCAGGGCTCTACCCCCTTTTTAGGAAGGAGATCCCTGTTTTGGGGGGTTCATGTAAAAGTTGTTGAGCTTATTTAGGGAAGAGGAAAGCGACGTTGAGCTTTTTTTTTTAGGAAGGAAAGCCCTGTTTTTAGTGGTTCAGGTCATTTTAGGGGTGCAGGGCAAAGATGTTGAGCTTTTTTAAGGGGAGCCAAAGTTTTTTAGCTTCTTTGGAGGGAGCCACTGATCTACCAGTGATCTACCACGGACGTCCAGTGATCTACCGGTAGATCACGATCTACCTGTTGGAAATGCCTGATCTATAACATAGAACACAACTACTTTATAAGATGACCACCCCGCTGCCAGCTGCACTGGGCTTTGGTTAAAACTCTGCTTCTCTCCCCTTCCACCCTTGATCACCGGAATTGATTGGAACAAAAATAACATTCTTGGCAGCACATTCATTTTTATCACCGATATCCTACCTAATGCTTTGATTTCTAATCCACCTTCATTTTAAACAATCAGTTAATAAATGCGGTGGAATTATCCTGAGCTGTGAACCTTCAAGGCTCTCTTATCCTCCAGTGCCTTCCTACCACACGACGTATTGTCCCGAGGTTCTGAGTTTTCTTGCGCAAAGTGACTTAACCTGCCATGGAGTCGTCCCCTTCACAAGTTACTTCTTTCGTTTTATTTCTCAGAAAACAAAACCATTGGGCCAAGTTAGCTCCTTGCCCCTGTTAGCCAATAAATGTACGTACCCCTGTTCACTCTCCTCTCCGTACCTGATATCTTGGCTACGTGGGTTTCCCCTTCTTCTTTCATCCGTCCTACTTTGGAGTTCAGACCCTCCTGCCAAACCACAGCTGATCCTGAATCCTGCAGTGTATATCCTAGTTTGGAGGCAGCCAAACAACCTGCCAGTCAGACCGAGAGCACAGGTGAAGACACTGACAGCGTGTGGCAGGGCCCGGCAATATATTGAGTCACTCTCCCTGTTCACTTGGATTCCTGCCCTTACCAGGCAACCTCACTTCTGCTGCCAAGAAATTCCACAGCCGCCCACAGGGCATCTCGGGCTGTTGTTGGAAAACAAAGGCTCCTCCTGATCATTAGTGTGATTAATGCACAGAGGAGACCGCATCCGAGGATATTTTGCAAAGGTTCCTCTTGCATACACAGAGAAAACCCCAAGACTCTTCCCTTCAAACCACAAATGAGGGGAAAGCTGTCAGCTCCTGATTTTCCTAAAGATAATGGGAAAGAACCAACCATCTCCCAGATTATCCAATTTCCTCTGACTCCCGCCCAAACCCGCCTCTTTTGCAAACTTAGAATGCCAGAGACAATGAGAGCCTTTTGCAGCCTGAATCAAAGCACCAAACATGCTTTTTTTAGATGGTTCACCACACGTACCCTCCCACATTCCTCAGATGAAAATAGAGCCATTTCGTATTCCCCACCAACTGACCCTCCTCAACCCATTTTTTTTTTGCCCCCCAACTGCGGAGCACTTCCTATCAGAAGAAGGGCGAGTGCCGCCACCACTATGCCAATGGGACACAGCCCACATAACCCTCCATCGTCCTGAGAAAAACCCTAAATCCAGCTTATATTTTATGCTATTCTTTGGTAGACTTACAAAAAGGAAAACACACACCAATGACTCAATGTTAGAAATGGGCAAGATTAGGTTTCCAGCTATGTCACAAGTCAATGGCGGTAACTCCTCGCTGCCCTCCGCGGGCAGTGAGGAGGTTCAGGCAGGGGAAAGCCAGGATTTCTGATGCAAAAGTCCTGGCAATGTTCCCCAGTGGGGTCTGGGGAGCTCACTGCACCCCGCTGCGCCGCTCAAGCCCGGAGTCGGCTTCACCTGCTGAACAGCAGCCTGAAGGAGCAGAAGGCGAAGTGACTCCACCTGCTGCTGATCAGCCTTCTTGCTCCTGGTGAGAACCAGCTGGCTCCAGCTTTCTTAAGCAGGGTTTCCAGCCTTGGTCATTTGCTGGAAACAACATTCGTCGTTCCTGACCAGACCTTGCTGCTTCTTACTTCTCGTGACCATAGACCCTTGGCTTTCTTGATCGTCTGACTATGTGAACTGAGATACTCCTGACCTTAGGACTGGACTGGACCTTGTTTGCGGACTCTGCCTCCAGGCAAGTACCCCTCTGAGACTTGGCTGGTTGGCTGGCTTCCCCCTCCACTGAACTCTGCTGTGCCTGGCAGCACAGGACTATGACAGTGTCTGCCAACTTGAAAGGCAGAGCGGGTGCGACCTGGGAGTGTGTCCCTGCCATGGACGAGCCTCCGTCTCAGGCATGATTTGTGGTTGATTCCTCAATAATTTGGACAATTGGCATTAATCAAGAGGCGCTCCTGGACCGACAAGGTTTTACTATGCCTTCCTCAATCAAGGCTGAATGTAATTTCTTTAAAATTATTCCTGGACTGGACTAGGAATGCTGTTGGAGGAATGGAGTGGAAGGGGAATGAACTGCTGCCGAACAGATGTGGTAAATGAGGCCAAATTTGAGAAAAGATATTGCTTTTAACTGTGTGCCAAGGAAGAACTCCGAAGTGGAACTTTAATGGCGGAGTTTGGATATGTACTCTGTGAATTTATGGCTGCAGCTCGTACGCTAGTCTGTAAACAGCGGAAGGAATGGAATGTGACCTTGTACCATCCAGATAAATACTGCAAAGAACCGAACAATGGAAGATAGTAATTAACTCTCCCAGCACACGAGGTCCGGAAGAACAATGAAATGGATTATTTATTTATAAGATGTAACGGAGGTGTTGTTTATAAGGTGAAAAAAGCGGCCAGCTGGAAGAATGGTTTAACGGCAAGTGAAGGATGTCAACTGGACTCTAAATAAGAAATGATGTGGCTATGCGAGGAAATGATGATGATAATTGTTTCTTTTTGTCTCACATTTTTCTTTTTCATTTTCATCGGCTGCTGTGGTGGTTAATGTTCTTGAACACCGTGCAAATTAACTAAGTAAATAACTAACTAAATACACAGCTATTGCCTTGTACTGAGGCCAGTCATTGTTTCATCTAGCTCATAATCTTCTACTCTGTCCAAAGGAGTCCCAAGTGGTGAGAGGAAAGCACTCTGTATATGCTCTTGACTACTTTATTAAACTGGTGTTCAAAGGTCTGCTGCTTCTAATGCAGGTAATGCAGTAGTCAGCCACCCTGACTACTAGTGATTGTTATATTGTTCCCTGTGAATTTGCCTAATCCCCATGTAGAGGCTGTCCCAAGCTGACAGCCATCATCACATCTTGTGGTAGGGAGTTCCATGGTTTAACTGTGCGGTGTGGGAAAGGAGCATTTCCATTCACCTTTATTGGATCATCCAGGAGTCTAGTATTATGAGAGAGGAAGAAAAACCTCTCTGCATCGATTTCCTCTCTATACCATGTTTTGTTGTTGTTCAGTCATGTCCGACTCTTCGTGACCCCATGGACCAGAGCACGCCTATCCTTCACTGTCTCTCGCAGTTTGGCCAAACTCATGTTAGCAGCTTCGAGAACACTGTCTAACCATCTCATCCTCTGTCGTCCCCTTCTCCTCGTGCCCTCAACCTTTCCCAACATCAGGGTCTTTTCCAGGGAGTCTTCTCTTCTCATGAGGTGTCCAAAGTATTGGAGCCTCAGCTTCAGGATCTGTCCTTCCAGTGAGCACTCAGGGCCGATTTCCTTCAGAATGGAGAGGTTTGCTCTTCTTGCAGTCCATGGGACTCTCAAGAGTCTCCTCCAGCACCATAATTCAAAAGCATCAATTCTTTGGCGATCAGCCTTCTTGATGGTCCAGCTCTCACTTCCGTACATTACTACTGGGAAAACCATAGCTTTAACTATACGGACCTTTGTTGGCAAGGTGATGTCTTTGCTTTTTAAGATGCTGTCTAGGTTTGTCATTGCTTTTCTCCCAAGAAGCAGGCGTCTTTTAATTTCGTGACTGCTGTCACCATCTGAAGTGATCATGGAACCCAAGAAAGTGAAATCTCTCACTGCCTCCATTTCTTCCCCTTCTATTTGCCAGGAGGTGATGGGACCAGTGGCCATGATCTTAGTTTTTTGATGTTGAGCTTCAGACCATATTTTGCGCTCTCCTCTTTCACCCTCATTAAAAGGTTGTGTGTGAATAAACATGGTACAGTTGCACCATAGATTTGTACATTCAATTCTGGCAGATTTATTTTTAATCCCTTAGCTGATGATTCCTGACATGGAACCCACCCATTTCACAGTTGCTACACACTGAGTCAATGTTTTGGTTGAGAAATTCACCATGACCTGAGCATCTCTTCCCTTCCCTGATCTGTCACTGTCAGTGATGGCTATGTGGAGTTAGGCTTCCTACGTGCATGGCTTTACACTAGATATTTGATTCAGTTTGTATTTAAAAGTCAACCTCCACACGCCACACTTGCCAGAACAATACATGGACCAACAGACAGCCATCCTTCAAAATTTGCAACATTCTGAATTTTGCAATGCAGTTCCCCAGCCAAGTCATGTTTACAAAATGCATATATTTGGGCAATTTTTACTTTAGAATGCATATATTAGCTGTGCCAGATTAAACCCTGTGGAGGTTCCTAGGCAGTTGAAATCTCCCCCCACCCCCCGAGTATCACTCTAGTGCAGGCATGGCTAAACTTGGCCCTCCAGCTGTTTTGGTGCTACAATTCCCATCATCCCTGACCCCTGGTCCTGTTAGCTAGGGATGTTGGGAGTTGTAGTCCCAAAACAGCTGGAGGGCCAAGTTTGGCCATGCCTGCTCTAGTGGGATAACATTGCTTGATTTTAGTTTTCTTTCAAGATCAAATCATTATTATTTTGATCCGCTGTGGTGGGGAACCCAAAAGGCCCATAGGCTGGTGCCTACTCTGCCTATTTGGTAATTTGGTACTGTGCATTAATGAAAACAACATAAAATGCATTAAGTAACTCCCTATCCCCCAAAATGTGTATAATAATAATAATAATAATAATAATAATAATAATAATAATAATAAATTTTATTTGTATCCCATCCTCCCAGGCCAAAGCCGGGCTCAGAGCGACTAACATCATATTAAGGTGAAATTTGTTGAGCTTTATGAAGACTTTTTATAAAAAACAACAACCCAAAGTAATATGGAAATGTGCAGAACTGAACTTAAGGTTTTCAAAATGAGAAACTGAAACCAACAGATTTTCCCCATCCCTGTTTCACACTTTCTTACACTGAACCACATTTGTAATTTTTATGCCTGTTCCTCTAGTCTTGGGGCGGATCCTTCTGGACTTCTTCATGGTTACATTTCGCTTTTACTATTGTGTTATCGGCATCTTTGGCTGTCTCGCTGCTCACTCCCGTCTGCAGTTCATGGATGAGCAAGTTCAAAAGTTCTGGTCCCAAAACAGAAGTCCTTCATTGGGACGGGGAGCACTTCTTTCATCCGCCCACTGCAAGAACTGTTTACTCTCTCTGATTCCAGATGCCCAGTTTATTGAGCATTCGCCCAGATTTGTTTGCTGGGAGATTAGACGAAGTTGCATCGAGCAAAAGCCATCTCACGCTTTCGAGTGCATTTCCTCATCACTTTCCTTGTCGCAAAACATCCAGGAGGCAGGGGAAGCAATTTTCTTGTTCAAGAGCTTCCGATCGATCTGAACTGGGCAACCTGAATTTGCCACTTTGTGACTGAATCCCTCATGAAAATCGCAACAGTCTGCAATCTTCCCCTGCACTTTAAGCAGTTATCAGCTGATAAATAGGCCCCTGCTCTTATCCCACGACTGTGAAGTTTGCACAGTTGTCCTTCAGCGAAGGACTGCATTGAAAGCTTTTTGAAAGTCAAAATACATGCTGTCTTATCAGATCACTCCAATCACATGCTTATTGACTCTCAAAAACATTTAGTGAAACAGGACTTACCCTTCCCATGGTGAACCTTCTTCAACGAGTCTTATTTTCTTCTGTAGGCTGGAATAATGTCACGATAATAATGCTTTCTGCCAGTTTTTCCAGCACAGGTGTCAAGCCAGCTAACCTGCAGTTTCATGGCTCTCCCTGAATGAACCCCTTGTATTTAAAATGGTTTTCCATCAGCTACTTCCCATTCATCAGCTACAGAGCTTCAGATCCTCCATCTGGAGATGCCGAGGAACAAAATCTTTATGCATACAAAGCTGTGGCTCATCATCTAATCCCAGCCACTGCATCCCCTGCAGCAAGGGAGAAGAGGACATCCTAGGTTAAATAAGATGAAGATGCAGGAACAGGATGCACGAGGCACTGGCACTTCCTGTCCCTTCCGCATCTATGCCACATCTTACATTAAGATTATGTTTTTCTTAATGGAAGAGGCAAAGGATGGTTAAATGTATGTATGTGATTTTTAAGGTTGACCCCGCCTTTGCCCTCAACATAGCCTCCTGGGCAGTTTGCATGCTGTGCATCGTTCAACAACAAGAACAAACAAGGAGAGCTGCCCTTAGCAACAGATTAAGCAAGGCTTAATGCTGAAAACCATTGGGATGAGCAGGTATTGGTTAGCATTAAAAGTCCAAGCAAACAGGATGGACGGGCATCTGTAGTATAGGAAATACGTCAGCAGGCAAATGCAGTAGCTCTGTTCCACAACTGTTGAAAAGGCCCCCTCTTCCTATTAGTCGTTTGCCTAATCTCTGAAGGTGGAAGCATCTAGAGTAGGGCTTCAGACAGTTGAGAATGTGGATCAAGGCCTCCAACGGAGATCTCAACACACCTATGTGTGACAAACTGGAAGCAGGTGATCATGAAACAGTCCTAGTATTTTTAGTTCAGGAGCAGCTACAGAGGCTCTGAATCAGCCCCATCCAACCCTCAATGCTCTGATCGAATCTAGACACGGCTACAACCACACACCTCAATCCCTGTGGCTACTTTAAAGGAAAACACAAAATGTCAGGAGATCTGATCAGAGATCTCCCTTCCACATCACCTGTATCTTGGCCTTTCCTGCTTTCACTGCTCGGCCTGCCTTGTGCAACCCTTGAGTCAGGTTGCTTTCAGTTGGCGTTGCGACAAAGCAAATGCTAATCCACACTTTCCAGTGCGTTTCTCCACCGCTTTCCAAGAAGGAAAAAGTGCCAGATCTTTTGGGGGGTCAGTGTGTTTGTTTCACAAGAGCTCCAAACCAGCTTGAGTTGCACAGCCTGGATTTGCAGGGGTGTGACTGAATACCACCACAAAATGGTGACCCAAATATACAAGCTTTTTAAACAAGCAGGAAACAGAGGGAGGAACAAAGATCTGGAGGAAAGATTCTAGGGTTGTTGTTTTTCTAGGGTTGTTTTAATCAACAAGATCAAGAGTAAAACAGGCTTCTTTTTTTACCCTGAGCTCTCAAAGCTTGTTTTTGCCTTTAATTATTCCTCCTAGGAATTCCATCTTTGAGTTTTAATCTGTCTCTTGATCTTCCTGTAATAACGCCAGGGATCATTAACCTGTTAAAAGCCTAGCTATGCAGCTTCTGTCTGGCCCCATCTCTAACATACACAGATAAATAGCTACTGTATATCTTCCAACCAACAAAGTGCAGAAACATTTTACAAACTTGATTGGGTTCCTGGATGACCTTTTTTGGGGGGGGGTACAGTAAATTACACCACCTCCTTTATATGAAATAGAGGAAGGTGGTGAAGCTGACAGCAAGGAGTATAGCAGAGCTGTAAGTGGACACAAGCGATAACAATAATAGATAATAATATTAAAACAATACTGTTTAAAAGCCACACCTGCCCTAACGGTTCTAATGGTTGTCACCATTAGAAGTGAAAGCCCATAAAAAATGAATATGGAAAGTAATTGGCCAAAATATAGTGAAATTTTGACACAAGAAGGAGAACAAGTTAAATTAAAATCATTTGAACAATTAAAAGATAGAGTATCTGACTGACTACATTACTATCAGATCAACGAAGTGTTTAAGTTAGATAAGAAACTGGGCTTTCAGACGGAAAAATCCAAGTTGGAGACAGAATTGTTAGAGCCAAAGTTTAAAAACCTATCCAGAATGTATAAATTGTTGCTTGAGTGGCATACACAAGATGAAATGGTAAAATCAGTGATGATAGATTGGGCTAAAGATGTGGGGCACAACATCATGATGGAGGATTGGGAAAAACTTTGGAGATCTGGTATAAAATTTTCAGCTTGTAACACTTTGAGAGAGAATGTTTGGAAGATGATGTACAGGTGGTACTTAACACTGGTTAAATTAGCAAAAATGTATCATGCACAGAGTAACAAATGCTGGAAATGTAAGGAAGTAGAAGGAACTTTTTTTCATATGTGGTGGATGTGTCCAAAGGTGAAAGACTTCTGGGAAAGAATAAATAATGAATTGAAAAAGGTGTTGAAAAACACATTTAGTAAAAAACCAGAAGCCTTTCTACTTGGCATGGTAAACCAGGAAATCCCAAAGTGTGATAGGACTTTCTTTATGTATGCCACAACAGCAGCTAGAATTTTGTTAGCTAAAAACTGGAAAACAGAAGATTTGCCAACGATAGAAGAATGGCAGATGAAAATGATGGACTATATGGAACTTGCTGAGCTGACTGGAAAACTTCGTGACCAGAGGGAGGAAGCGGTGGAAGAAGATTGGAAGAAATTTAAATTATATTTTTAAAAGTATTGCAAGATTAAAGAGTAGAAGTAAGCTGGAAGATAGATGAGGCTGTAGAAGTAGTAGTTAGATTTAAGATTTAGAATTAAAGCGAATGATTCTAGATAAGAAGTAATGTTGAGATTAATTATAAAAAATGTTTTTAATGATGTTAAGAAATTACTAAAGATGATTTACAAGGAACGCAGGAAGGGAGGACAGGAGGAAGTCAACCTACAATGACATGAAGGAGGATTACCGGTAGGTTAAAGGATTGTTTGTTTGTTTTTATGTTTATTATTGTTGTTTTCTTTTAGGTTTGTTTAATGATGTTTTCTGTTGGGTGTTATTATATGTTAAAACTTAATAAATTTTTTTGAAAATAAAATAAAAATAAAAGCCAAACTACCTTCCCGCCGCAGCGGTACCTATTTATCTACTTGCACTGGCATGCTTTTGAACTGCTAGGTTGGCAGGAGCTGGGACAGAGCAAAGGGGGCTCACCCCGTCACGGGGATTCGGACCGCCGACCTTCTGATCGGCAAACGCAAGAGGCTCACTTCATCTCTTTAATGGCAGTGTAAACAAGGAGCAACACTATCGCACCTATACTGGAAAAAACTTCAGCTGCAGCAACCTGGAGGATTCTTCCTGAATGCCAAATATGAGGAGAGTTGCAATGATGGATTTATTGTGTGAAATCAATGCTTTGAGAGTTGTGGAAACAAAGGAGAAAAAAACCCCACATTGGTGGGAAAGAACTTCAAAAGAAGCCGGTGATGAGAGAAGCAATTGAGAAAAATAAAAGTAGACATAGCCGCACAGGGTGCATTTTTCCACTGACTCTCCTGCAGTGGTACACTGAAGAAATGTGATCGTTCCCCTGTCCTGAGGCACCGAGAAAGTCATGTGACAGGTGAGCCACCAATTACTGTGGATTGTGCAACAGTAGGCGGAATGTATTAGTGCCATTTCCTTGGACAACAGCCAATCATATTTGGCCAACGCCCTCCCCACGTTTTGCAGGTGCTGCCCTTTACACCAGCCGAGCAAATTGATGGGAGGCGTCATCAATATCTGAAGCAATAGCGCTGTTATAGGAACATGTATCAGATGACCTTCTGATCAACATGTATTTCGTTGGTCAGGACTGATTTGAATTTGAAGTTTGAAGCACTTCGCTGACAGACATACAGGCAATCCCTCCATTTACGCAGGGGTCACAACCCGAGGCTTGGGACGTGTCAGTGAAATTGTGCATATATGAAACACTGTAGAAAAAGCCTGCAAAAACCCTGTTCCGCCTGCCCCCTGCCCCATTCTGCCCTTTTTTGTGACTTTTTCATTTCTGGGTTCATCAGGATGCACATGTGCGCAGTCGCCCACATATTGAATGGGTGGTTGTCTGTATTAGACAATATGCTTCAGACGATATGCCAAGCTCATTTTTGTTCTTAGTAAGTTAGTTGTGTTAATTAACTTCAATAGGTCTACGAATAACAGTAGCATTGGATGCAACCCTTGGTATACCGCCATAATATTGTGGCTTTTTTGTGTGTTCTGTCTGTGTGTATCCCAGCTGTTATTAAAAAGCCTTATTTATTGGTGGTATTGCTGCATGCCATCCCCTATCTCTGAGCGGTGCACGATTCCAGGGGGTCAGGATGCTTAACTCAGGGTTTGTGTTTCCTTTTGGGAATGAGGCACAACAGAGACTTTTGTGTTTTTAGGATATATGGCTTCTTTACACATATATACAACGTGAGCCAACGATGGAGGGGTTCACAGCACCAACACCCTAAAAGGGTCTTGTTTCTCCCACAGCCACAGCCTTGGATTCAAGCAGAAATCAACCATCACACTCTGACCTGCTCTCCAGCTTGCTGCCTTTATCAGCCTGCAACTTTTGTTCACATCACAGCCAACCCTAAAGACTCTAATTCAAACTCTGGCTTTGTCTTCTAACTAACTCTGAGCTGGAGGAGGGGCCCACCCCTTCTCCTTGGCATTCTGAATGGCTCATTACCTTTCTTTTGTTTTCTTATTGGATCATCTCCCAGGAAATTATCTCATCAGGAAATTATCTCATCAGGCTTATATTTCAACCCTTGCTGGATCCAGGGCAGGGGTCAGCAACCTTTTTTGTCCGTGGGCCGGTCCACCATCCCTCAGATCATGTGGTGGGCTGGACTATATATATATTTTTTGGGGGGGGGGATGAACGAATTCCTATGCCCCACAAATAACCCAGTGATGCATTTTAAATAAAAGGACACATTCTACTCATGTAAAATCACACTGATTCCCGGACCGTCCGTGGGCCAGATTGAGAAGGTGATTGGGCCACATCCGGCCCACGGGCCTTAGGTTGCCTACCCCTGATCCAGGGGTTCATGATGCTTGATTAAATTCTAGAATGTACTGGATCCAGGAATTTAAGGGTTTGGCACCCCCATACTAATAACACCATTGCTATTTTTCTGGGGGGACGCATACCCCTAAACATTTTGTGAATCTAAGTTTGGCCTCACTGAGGGGCAGTATTTCCATATGAGTAGGAAAATGAGAGTATCCCTAAACATTCTTTTTAGAAAACAAAAAAGAGCACTGAATAACACTATTAATGAATACTATAGCCATTATTGAAAAACCTGAATATTATTATTACTATTTTAAAGGAAATATTTGAAGCAAAATAAAAGGGGTTGTATCATGGATACTTGGTGATTTTTTTGGCACAGCTGATTTTCTGAAGGCACTCAGGATTCAGGAATGACAAGGTAAAGGTCGGGAACAATGGGCCTTTTATGTCTTGCTGACATATTGCAACACTGGGAGGAAAAATTTCCACCATCAATTCAGTACTGTACTCAATTGCAGAGCCACATTCCCATGCCCCCGTGCAGCAGGAACATCAAAAAGATATGCCCATAGTCAACTGGGTTGCCTTTACCTGATGGTGATGGGTGTAATTTCTTGGTGTTCCTGTCAGCAGTTCGGTGACGAAATATATCATCTCCCACTACCTTGCCATAAGCAAAACACTATTCCTACTGTTTTCCTTCAGCCCACATTCTCCTTTTTCCTTCCCTTCTCCTGTATGCGTAGTTCACTGTAGTACAGGCTTCCTCAAACTCGGCACTCCAGATGTTTTTGGCCTACAACTCCCAGGATCCCTAGCAAGCAGGACCAGTAGTCAGGGATGATGGGAATTGTAGTCTCAAAACATCTGGAGGGCTGAGTTTGAGGAAGCCTGCTGTAGTATTTGAAATGCACATGGAAACTTTTGAGAAACAAACAAACAAACAACAACAACAACATATTACTTATACCCCACCCATCTAGCCGGGCCTCCCCAGCCACTCTGGGCGGCTTCCAACAGAATATTAAAAACACGATAAAACATCAAACATTAAAAACTTCCCTAAACAGGGCTGCCTTCAGATGTCTTCTAAAAGTCAGATAGTTCTTTATTTCCTTGACATCTGAAGGGAGGGCATTCCACAGGGCAGGCGCCACTACGTAGAAGGCCCTCTGCCTGGTTCCCTGTAACCTCACTTCTCGCAGTGAGGGAAACGCCAGAAGGCCCTCAGAGCTGGACCTCAGTGTCCGGGCTGAACGATGGGGCTGGAGACACTCCTTCAGGAGAGGTCAATGACTGTTCATGGGTTTCCATCACACAGCTGAAGGTTTGACTCTCCCATTAACCTCTTCACTCAGTCTCTCCAGAACAAAATGGCTTGGATAGGGATGCTGGAGGATTCCAAAGGAAATGGGAATGGGTGTGAATATTGCAGATAATTTGCTTATTTGTCCCAAGCCTGGAACGGAAATCAATCTGGTAAATGCAATTGTTATGCAATTGCTTTTGGTCTGCAAACAATACATAATTGATTATGTTTTTTTCATCCATTTGCATGGCATTTCCTTTACACTTTGCATTTCCATAGTGGGGTGGAATAACATTTGCATTGCATTTCCATAGTGCAATGGAACAACATAGGGACAATACAATTTCTGTAAGTTATGCATGGTATGTAATTCCCTATGCAAAGTTGTGCAATTTTGCCACAGTGGACAGCAAGACAAGTAATGTAGATTTTGGTAGATGAATTGCAGTGGATCAGAAACAGCGCTGCAAACTCATAATAGTTTGGGGATTTTATTCTTGCAGTAGAAGTCACTGATAGGTGTGGGAGTCCTGCTGAGAACGGTGCAGATGATGATGAAGAAATTGGTCTTCTTGGCAGTGCTGATGCATGAAAATGGTACCTACGACATTAAGAGTAGCATGTCCGAGATAAACTCGTTGTGTGCTTCAGAAGCCACTATGCACAGGAAACTGCGACACTTTGTCAGACAATTTTTTTACATCTAGGCCAGTATTTCCTAAGGCAGCCCTGGAACAGTCTGTTCAGGTAAAGGGAAGGTTACAGAGAAAGATGAAAAGAAGAGAGAGCAGTGAGATTGTCAGAGTGGAAAAGTATTTTATCTGTAGGATTCTTTTCTTAGCAGCACCTCCAAGTCAGAATAACTATCAGATTGTTGGATATTTTCTTAGAGATGTTGCTCATTCCTCCGCTGTGTCGCCTTGCAGCTCTGTAGCTCAAAGCGTGACTCATACTCTGTTTAGCTTATAGCAGGCTGGGTGCCTTTCAAAATTGTCTGTACAGTGGGAGCCCATTATCCCATCTTTCTGAAACTTGGCTGCTCTGATCCTTCGAAGGTGTATCGAAAGGCCTGAAGCCTTCATGGCAATAGGGTAGAAAACACTCAAATGACAGACATTAGAAGATTGGCTAGGTCCCGCCCTGAAACCAGTGGGAAGCTTGTAGGAGATGCGCCTTTTAAAATTGCCTCTAAAATGAGGACCCTTTTGTGCCATCTACAGGGCCAGCCTACCCGTGAGGCAAAGTGAGACAGGGGAACTGGGAGGGGCTGTCGCTCCACCTCCTGTGCCAAAGAAGCAACGGACAGGGTTGACCTTCCAGCAGAGGTCTACAAGACATACTGAATTTGGTGACTGAACTTGGCCTAATGGTATTCCAGAAAAAGGAACACAGCCAGAGACATTACATGAGACAAATATTGTTCTAACGCCCAAGCCAGGCAGAAGCTCTGCTACTCACCTTCCTTTTCCTAAAAGTTAATTACCCTTCTGAATTAAGATATTAAGATATCTATGAATTAAGATCTCTATCAAGCTGTCTCCTGGTAGAGATAAAATTAAGCAATTTCGAGGAGTAGCATTAATGGAGCGGCTGACAGATCCCACACATTTCACATGAATGTGCCACTTCAATAGGCTGCTTTAGCCCAGTTATACTGATGAGACGTCACATTTTCAGATGCAAACAAAGAAGCAAATCTTTCTGTAGGGATAAACGACAACATTTCCAGCAGAAGCAACTGATCTTGTTTTCTTGTTCTACTTCTGGGTTCTCGTAAGAAGACCCTGGCTGCTGGATTAAGCCAAAGGATCCTGTACCGACCATAGCTGTCAACTTTCGGATTTGAAAATAAGGGATTTCCCCCAAACTTTCGGATTTGAAAATAAGGGATGCCGTGAGGGCGGTGCAATGGCACCAAGTAACCTCGCCACCCTGCGCTCCAGAGGCTGCGCGCGAATGGGTGAGCGAAAGAGCGAGCGCATAGACGGCAGGCAGGCTGTCTGTCTGGTTGGGCGTGAGGGTCTGGCTGCACAAGGCATGCAAGCTCCGCCCCCAGTCGGTCTCAGACTCCTTATTGGCAGCCGAGCAACGCAGCTGAGGAGCCTCCCTGGCCGGCAGGGAGGGAGAGGAGCTGCTTCCTTTGAAATCCGGGAAATTTAAGGGATAGCAACAATCCGGGATAGCAGCGGGAAACGGCATTGGAATAAGGGAGTTTCCCGCAAAAAAAGGGAGGGTTGACAGCTATGGTACTGACAGAGGCGAGCTAGATGCCCATGGGAAGCCCGCAAGGAGGACACTTCTTCTGTCGCCAAGTTGTTCAGTTTATAAAAGGTCGACTGTCATCTGGGGGCTCCCTTTCCATCAGCAGGAGAGATAGGAAGCAGGGTTTATTATTCCATCAGGCTTGCTGAAGGGCAAGGGGGGAAGACCGTTCTCTTGCATTGCCAATGGCCCTGTATTGTTTCTTAATGGCCGTAGCTTGGCCAGATCGATTTTTTGCATGGGCCAGCCAGCCCAGGAATTCCTCTGCAGCTTGTATTTCTCCCTTCACATGCATCAAAATCCTACCATTTATTAATTTACAGGGTCGAGCAAGAGTCCCCCGCAAATCTACGACATCCTCTTCACTTCAAGGTAACCTATACACCTTTGCGAGGAGTTTGCGGTTTTGATCCCAACTGCAACCAACAAACAAGCAAACAAAAACAAACAAGTTATCTTCTCCCAGATTCCCCTCCCACATGCATCCAAGTCCCTCTCTTTGTAGAACATATCCATCCCTTTCCACAGTCCTTGCTTGTTTCTGCAGTTGTGCTCCCTTGCATCCCTGCTACTTGACAGGCTTCTCCATTTGCCCACAGCCCAAGTTTCTCATACTGGATCTGACAGGAATATTGCTGTTAAGCTGTCCTAAATTCCTTGTCTTGATCTGGTGTTGTTTCTTGCAGTCTGTTCCCTAACTAAACAATTTGAAATGTGCCATTACAGCCCAACTGCAACTCTTATGAGGAGGCAAGTTTACAGTACTTCTAATTGTGCTTGTTGCTACGATTGCATAAGCGATGCTAATCTTGGTGATAAAATGGAGCCGCTCCTACCCACTTTTTGCAGTTGAAAACACTCCCATCTGTGTTTTTTAAACTCTTCTACCTAGCAGCCTTGGGATATCTGATGTCATAATTGAAGGGGAAGGGTGTATCAGAGCATGTGCAGAGTGCCTTTCCTTTCCATTTCATGGCTGAGTTTCTGCCAATTGTTGAGGATGTTTAATAATCCTGTTTCAATTTTATTTTATTGAGTGCCACGTTAAAAAAACAATTATTAGCAGGGCAATGAATGACTCATCATTTGTTAAAAGCCTTTTCAAAGCTCTACTGCTTTAATTTTAAGCCTTTAAAAAATGATAGGCAAAGCCGCTTAAGGATGAAACAACACAAGTTTCTACCAGGTATCCCACAGTGGAGCTGCAGAAAGATTGTAGTTGGTCAAGGGAGCTGTGAACTCAAAAAGCTTGAAAACCTCTGACATAATTAATTACATAAGTTACAGTGCTTTGCATTACTCTGCCCCATTCATTTCAGTGCAAAGGAAATGCAATGCAAATACTGAAGTATTGTTTGTGGACAGAAAGCAACAACGACAAACATTGAAAGTGCCCCCCCCAAAGAACCCTGGGAACTGAAGTTTCTTAAGAGTGTTGGGAATTGTAGCATTGTGGGGGTAAACTACAACTCCCAATATTCTTTTGGGGTTTAAGGGTATGGTGCAAACATAGAATCATAGAACTGCAGAGTTGGAAGAGACCCTGCAATGCAGGAATCTCAACTAAAGCATCCATGTCAGAGGGCCATCGAACATGACCAAATAATGACTTCACTTTTTCTACAGAGGGTTTAAAATGAATGGAAGATACCAACAAATATTTAGAACTCTGGAGTTTTTGAAATTGTCGTGGTTATTCTGAACTGTGGTGCTCAAAAATGAGAGCTCTCTCTAAATTGCTATGTCATTTTATGACCCACTTATTCTATGCAGAGCCAAACCTGTTGGAAACATGACAGATTACCTTGGACCATTTCACCTGAACAAACAAAAATGGTAGGATCTCTAAGCAGTGCTATTTTTCTAGAATAATAGGTGCTGGAACTCACTATAAACGCCTCCCTCATTCTCTTATGATGTCAACGGCACCCACCTGAGAGGTGCCGAAACTGAGTTCCACCTGAAAAAAGCCCTGGATCTAAGTCTATCTAATGTTCTATCACCTGAGAGAAAGGAGAGCTCAGCTCCACTTGTCTCAAAGTATTGCCAGAAACTGCTCACCATAGCTTGGCCTTAATTTATTTGGCGTGTCTGGTCGGGTTTGGGTAGACAAAGAGCTCCTGACCCGGGTGTTGTTTGCAGAAACAGCTTGCACCTAAACATTGCAAATGCTGACTCAGTATTGACAATCCAAGCTTCTATACTATGCTGTGGGTGTGGGAAAGGCTTTCAACACCTGGAGTTAACACCTGGAGTTTTCTTCCTCTTCCCATGTGGGCTCCACCCAGCATTCAAGCCAACGAGCCCAGGTGAGCTGCTTAAAAATTAAAAAACATGGGATGGATATTTATGAGGGATGTGCTCCCATCATCACTCACCATTGATCATGCTGGCTGAGGCTGATGAGACAACAACTGGAGTCTCACAGGTTCTTCCTCCTTGATTTAAATGGTTCCAATAGGGAAATGTTGCTCTCTCAGGGTGAGAGGCTGAGGAGAAAGGAAAGACCGCAGGTGAGAGCTGGGAGGGGTTACTACCTTCTGTAGGTGGTAAGGGTTAAGAACTAAGAGGTCTCTGTACTCTATGTATACTGGCCAGCAACCATCAAATTTTTAAATTGCCTGACTGACCTTTTAGAAAATTCTAAAAACAAGAAAGAAATCTATAGGTGTGTCGCTTAAAGTGGAATGCAGAACAGAGTGGGTAACTTTTTACTCTGGCCTGACATATAGAGATGGTCATTTATTGACCTGCTAAACAATTGCTTATCCATCTGATATTTTTTGGGCAGAGTTGGGAAGAGTAGTCCTTGTTAGCAGGAGCGTCCTACTCTCGTGTAGGACCCTGGCAGAGACACATGCCCGGCTGGCATGTTCTCTTCCTCCTGGTCGGTCGTTCGGGAGCTTCAAAAGCTTTCTTCTGCCTGAACATCACAGCGACTGATACCAAGAAGCATCAGCACACTTAGGAATCCGCAGAGTCTTCTCAGCGTGCGTAAACAGACCTCAGCAACTCAGCATTTTGGCTAATCTACTTTATTTACATATAAACACACATGGAGCACTGCAACATGGCTCCCTCTCTCTCTAGCATCAGACAGCAAAGGACAAAGGGCAATAGTCCCACGGAACACAAACATCCTGTCTCCGTCACTTCCCACTCTGTGGAATGAAAACATAGACCGTCATGTGATAGATAACAATCCCATGACTGCAGACACGGGGAATGAATCTCCAACAGTCCTATGGAAACTTGCGACACCTGCACACGGAAACTATCATTTGTGTTTTGCCAGTTGGAGTGAAACTTCACTTAGCTGCACAACGGAAAATGAGAAAAAGCCACAGCCCTCCATTTAGCAGGGGCTTCCCATAATAAACTTGCATATGCTCATCATCGGTGAAATCACAAATCAAGGACAAGCTAGGAAGGACTCATCCAGCAACGGTGCCTTTCTGCACCTCCTTTAATGAGAATAAATTTTTTAAAAATCAAATTTACAACATAAGACTTTTGGTGCATAGCATTTGTGTCCATCAGCTGAGCATCTACTGAACTGGGATTCTGGATGACCTTAACAGATTGGAGAACTGGGACCAGACACACTGCCTTGCCCCCGTGACAGAGGGGACCCGGAGTTAGCCGGTGTTACCGCAGTGTATGTGTGTGTGTGTGTGTGACGTTGGCCCAGCCCGCAGAGTGTGTGCATTACGTTGGCATGCCCCAACAGCAGCCATACCCCAGGAATGGCTTTGACTGGCTGGCTAAACCAGCTGAGGGTAGTTGGTGGGTCTCAAATCCTTGGGTAGTTGGGGACTTCCCCTGCATGTGAAGACAGGCTCCGGTGGAATGAGCAGACGAGACCAAGAATGGGTCCAACGGTCAAGGATGCAGTTTCTGCATGTGCTGGGAAGGGCAGTGAGGGGCAGATGGGGCTCATCAACCAGGGAAGGTAGCCAATCTAGGAGAAGGCAAACTCTGAAGTGGGGTAGCTACTGTGGTTTCACCCAGATAATTGGTCTCTGACCATTGGCCATGTTGGCTGGGGTTGATGGGAGTTGTAGTCCATCTAAGGACACATCTAAGGACGCGGGTGGTGCTGTGGTCTAAACCACAGAGCCTATGGCTTGCCGATCAGAAGGTCGGCGGTTTGAATACCCATGACGGGGTGAGCTCCCGGCGGGAAGGTAAATGGCGTTTCCGTGCACTGCTCTGGTTCACCGAAAGGGGCTTAGTCATGCTGACCACATGACCCAGAAGCTGTACACCGGCTCCCTCGGCCAGTAAAGTGAGATGAGCGCTGCAACCCCAGTCATCCGCAACTCGATCTAATGGTCAGGGGTCCCTTTACCTTTACCTTCAAGGACACACCACACTGGCTATCCCTCATATAATGTATCCAACAATCTTTTAAGAGGCAATGTAATGAGAAGTTAAATCTGTCCCATTCTGGTTCCTTTCTAATTTCTAGTTCATATTTCCAATTAAAATAGTTACTAGTCTCCTCCATTTTGTTTTCTGTTTCCATCAGTTTATAGTCTAAATTTTTGCCCCTTCCTTTCAACATCTCCTCTGTCCCTGCCCCTGCCTTTGCTAATTTATTGATTTTCTTTCCTTAAATACACACTGTGTTGTATATCGGCTCCGCCCAAGGCATGGTGGATAACAGCAACAACTGGGGGAAAGAAAGGCATAACATCTTACAAGGACAGGAAGAAACACCACGGACAGAATAATTGCCACACATAGGAAGAACAAGGATATAGTTTGAGTTCCTCACTTGTAATTCTATAAATCATTTAATGTGTCAACATGAATAGAAGTTATTAATATTACAGTTGTTGTATGAGGGATTATTATTATGACTGGGATGTAATGGAAATTAATAAGATTTTGGAAGGCAGAAATAAAGCAAATAATCAAACCATCAAATCTAGCACGCGCGGGGCCACTTTATCTAAATCATATAATTTGGTATTTTAACGATTGGTATTAATAATTTTATTATAAATTGGTATTGTTATAATGAGGCTATTATTGGATTGTAATTGAAAACTAATAAAAAATTATAATTAAAAAAATAACCTATTTGTAAGACACTGGTAGACATCTGCCGAGAAATCACAAACCAGTTTTAATAGAGTGTGATCAGAAAGCAGATTAAACAGCATAACAACTACTTCCTGAGTGTCCTTATTTGATCCATGCATAAGTTATTTCACTCGTTCACCAGATACATCACCTTTAATAATACAGTAATAATACAGTATTCAGAACAATTTGGCAGTGATGTCTTATCAGATAACAAACCCATCTTAAAAAGAAGGCTTGGCCAATTAATCAATCAATCAATCAAATTAATGTTACACCCTGGATTTATAACTGTTTGATCCAACAGAAACTATTATTTCATACCACTGGGATTCCCCAAATTTTATTTCATAAGCAGACACTTCCTCCTCTATATACAGAGCCAGCCGAAGGCATTCTGCCACCTCACATGGAGGACGAAATGGCGTCCCTGTTCCATGCTCAGAAGCCAATTGGGCTAACAGTTCGTTCTTACTTGAACATGGGCAGCATGTGTGGGCAGCAGACCAGTGTGGGAGATTACGGTAGTAGCCAAACCTAACAAATGCTTAGTCTTGCTACTTAGCATGAGAAGGGGCCAAGCCCACAGAGCTGTATTGCTGATAGCCCACTCGCTGGATCATCACCTTGTTGTGGTGAGTGGGCTTGCATGTTCCTATGACCCTTATGAGCGAAGCCGTAGGGAATCTCATACTCCCAGCAGGGTCACCCAAGGCGGTAAGCTCAAAGGGAAGGAGCTAGACAAAGAATGATCCAATAAGTCCTCAATGGAACTTACCAACCCCTTTATATGCTTGTGAAACATGGACCACTTACAAATGCCATCTCCAACTCCTCGAAAGATTCCATCAGTGGTGTCTCCGAAAAATTTTACACATCACTTGGGAAGACAGGCGAACTAATATCAGTGAACTGGAAGAAGCAAAGATCACCAGTGTTGAGGCAATGATTCTTCAACATCACCTTCGTTGGACTGGTCATGTTGTGCAGATGCCTGATGATCGTCTTCCAAAGCAACTACTCTATTCTGAACTTAAAAATGGAAAGCATAATGCTGGTGATCAACAAAAGAGGTTCAAAGACTCTCTCAAGGCAAATCTAAAAAAATATAGTATAAACAAATGACAACTGGGAAACACTGCCCAGCAAGCACTCCGGTTGGAGAACAGCCTTTACCAAAGGTGTCATGGGCTTTGAAGACACTCAAACTCAGGACGCAAGGGAGCAATGTGCTAAGAGGAAGGCACGCTTGGCAAATCCACACCGTGATCAACTCCCACCCGGAAACCAATGTCCCCGCTGTGGAAGGACGTGTGGATCCAGAATTGGCCTCCACAGTCACTTACGGACTCATTGTTAAAACCGTGTTTATGGAAGACAATCTTACTCGGCTACAAGTGATCGCCAAAGAAGAAAAATTGCTGATAGGCAGATACTCAGACCATAGAAATACAATTGGTAGAGAGGGCTCCGTGTGATGTCATTTCCCCTCGTCACCTGGACAGGAAGGAGCATACAGAATCATAGAGTTGGAAGGGACCAGAAGGATCACTTCATCCAACCCCCACAATGCAGGAATCTTTTACCCAATGCACCGCTCCCAAAAGCAGCACAGCCCGCAGCTGGGCTTGCAACTTGCTGAGCTGCTGCATTACCCCCAGCCGCCAAGGGGTGGCCAAGGAGGACTGCAGCACACCCGAGTTGGATATCAACAACATCTGGGGTCCACAGGTTCCCCATCTCTGTGAAAGAAAAATTATACACATCTAATGAATGAATCATTATTTATTACACTCTCAGACCCTCCAAGTGTCCCTATTTTCCAGGGATAGTCCCAGATCTACGGAAGTGGTCCCAGTTTCTGATTTGATCCTGGAATGTCCAGCTTTTCCTTAGAATGCCCCTATTTTCATCAGAGAATTGTTGGAGGGTATGGTAGGGAGGTTTTTTTTTTAATGATTTGTTATGTTTTTATATATACTGGAAGCTGCCCAGAGTGACTGGGGCAACCCAGTCAGATGGGCAGGGAATATTATTATTATTATTATTATTATTATTATTATTATTAACAACAACAACAACAACAACAACAACAACAACAACAACAACAATAGTGGAATAGGACATCCCTATTTTCATTGGAGAAATGTTGGAGGGTATGTACTCTGATGTTCACATCGTAAATCAGGAGTTAGATCCAAAAGTATAATTCCTCACTGTTATATGAGAACTTGTTCCATCTATTTAATTCATCCATAAATTCAAAGATTAGTTTACCAGGCAGTTTAGGAATTAATTCATCAAAGAGTTAAGGAGATACCCATTTATGTAGTGAATAAAAAAAATTATCCCAAGTGCATAGAAGGAGATCATCAAGGAGATTATCAATGAACTCAGAATTAGCTGGCTCTGAAACCGCTTCCTCAAACCAAATTGCTTAATAAAATGAACTCAAAGTTAAGTTTTGTTTCATATGCAAATGATGCTCCTTGAAGTTTCCTTTAACCTCTTTGGATCTTAAAATCATTAGAGGTAATTGCTCTAACGGAGGAGTGGTTAGTTCTGGAAATGGATCAGAAATGGATTTCATTGGGGCTGCAATCCTAGAAGCATAGAATCAGAATGGTAGAGTGGGAAGGGACTGCAAGCAAGGGTCATCTGGTCCAACCCCCTGCAATGCTGGAATCTCAGCTAGATCATACATGACAAATGGCCATCCAACCTCTGCTTACAAACCTCCAAGGAAGGAGAGTCCACAACATCCTGAGGGAGTCTGTTCCACTGTCAAAGTGGTTGATGTGTTGTGTGTTATCCTGTTTTATGTGTGATGTGAAAAATGATTAAAAAAAAAAAAGTTTTAAGAAATCATGCGCAAATCGGCTTACAACAAAGAAAGCAAGAATGCCTATCAAACCCAAGGAAGGCTGAAAGCTGTGATTTCTGTATTGCAGGGGGTTGGAATGGATGACCCATGAGGTCCCTTCGAACTCTACGATTCTGTGAGCGCAACAGCACTCTGCCTACCTGCAGTTCCCAGCATAATGCCTCTGACAGTGGTTGTGAACCAGGGGTAGGCAACCTAAGGCCCATGGGCCAAAAGCAACCCACAGGGGTTGTTTAACCGGCCCACAAGCCGCCACCGTACCGAGCAGCCTGCTCGGCGGGTCCCTGCGCGCTGTGTTAAACCGACACAACTCTGCGCAGGGACTCACTTCTGTGGTGACGGAAATTGTGTCTACGCAGACACCGGAAATCGAGGGGGCACGCACTCACAAGCAATCCGGCCCATGGAGAATTCTCCGCTGGAGTGAACCGGCTCAGTTGAGGTAAACTTTGCCAACCCCTGTTGTGGACCATACGTAGGCAATGTGGCTGGTAGCCACTGACAGCCTTGCCCTCCATGCCTTTGTCTAGTCCTCTTTGAAAGCCATCTAAGTTGGTGGTCACCACTGCTTCCTGTGGAAGTGAGTTCCATAGTTCAACGTGCCACATGAATAAGTACTTTCTTTTATCTGCCAGGAATATTCCGACATTCAGCTTGATTGAATCATAGAATCAAAGTTGGAAGAGACCACAAGGGCCATCCAGTCCAACCCCCTGCCAAGCAGGAAACACCATCAAAGCATTCCTGACAGGTGGCTGTCAAGCCTCTGCTTAAAGACGTCCAAAGAAGGAGACTCCACCACACTCCTTGGCAGCAAATTCCACTGTCGAACAGCTCTTACTGTCAGGAAGTTCTTCCTAATGTTTAGGTGGAATCTTCTTTCTTGTAGTTTGAATCCATTGCTCCGTGTCCGCTTCTCTGGAGCAGCAGAAAACAACCTTTCTCTATATGACATCCTTTTATATATTTGAACATGGCTATCATATCACCCCTTAACCTTCTCTTCTCCAGGCTAAACATACCCAGCTCCCTAAGCCGTTCCTCATAAGGCATCGTTTCCAGGCCTTTGACCATTTTGGTTGCCCTCCTCTGGACACGTTGTATGTAGTATGGTTTTGCATAACACACTCAATGACTGATGACAGACATATCTAAAGAGCTTCAAAGCACCATAATGACATGGACCACCTCTCTAGCCTTGAAAGATGACGTCCATCCATCGAGTAATTGCTCAGGGGAGCGGGGAAAATGCTTAACAAAATAATTAAGAGAAACTAATTAGAACAACATACCAGTAATTAGAGAAACTATAACCATAATGTAGTATCGTTCCCAAGGACAGGAAACGGGACGGTTGAATTGCCCGTCCTATTTTTGGCGTTTGGCTTCTAATCACCTTTGATCAGATGAGTTGGCACCTTCTATCCTCTGTGTTTTGTTTGCCCCCACTTTAGATGGCTAAAATTGCGCAGTTTCTCTGGAGGAAAAAGTTCAAAAGATTAGGCCAACCTGAGCTGAGATCAAAGCTTTTATGGCGGCCAGAAACCCTTCTGCAACTTATTAGAACAATTAACGGATCGTTGCCATGGTTGGTTCCTGAACTCTCTCACACACACCCATGCTACGGTTGCCAAGCCAGGGTCCTCTTCCTCTTCCAAAATGGTCTGCCAGTGTCCCATTACCACAGCCCTCCCTCTACTTAAATCTTTTTTTTTTTTTTTTTTTTTAAAACACCTTTGGATCATCTATAGCAGGGGTGTCAAACTCCGGCCCTCCAGATGTTTTGGAACTACAATTCCCATCAGCCCTAGCTAACAGGACCAGTGGTCAGGGATGATGGGAATTGTAGTCTCAAAACATCTGGAGGGCCGGAGTTTGACACCCCTGATCTATAGGATGGGTACAAGGAGGATAATTGTTGTTGTTGTTGTTGTTATTTCAGGAAGTTTTTAATGTTTGACACTTTTTTTATGTTTTTGGAAGCTGCCCAGTATGGCTGGGGCAACCCAGTCAGATGGGCGGGAGTATAAATAATAAAATCATCATCATCATCATCATCATCATTCTCAGAGCCCTGATTCTCTTCAGCTCCTTGCCTTTCTTGGAACAGAAACCAAAGTTTTTTGTTGCCAGCCTGCCTTCTAATAAATCAGTTAGGAAAAGCTGTCAGACAAAGGGCCCATCCAGAATTCCTTTTGCTCCATGCTTTCCATGCACCGCTCCATAGTTTAAAACTCCATGTCTGAGTGTTTTTGGATTTTTTTTTCCTGGGGGAAACCCGCATTTTTACTGCTGAATCAGAGCAAATGGCAATCCGAGTTGCTGTTTGCTTCGATTCAGATACTGCTGGGACTAAAAAAACAACAACGTCACTCGGACGTGGAACTTTAAAGCCTAGAAGCACAGCATAAAAGGCAGCCTTGGTGAACCAAAAGTGTGTCACTTCCCAGTCTGCTAATTAATGGATTAAACTTCAATCTGGGCAAGAGAAATAGCAAAGAGTTTCTTGTCCATCCCAAGCCTCTGGAGTAGACAAGATTGGAGAGAGGAGGGTGTGTGTGAGACTCCTTAATCCCTTATTAGTAAAAGAAACGTGAGAGTAGGGAGGAAAACATTTCAGGAACTGGGTGAAGAGTCTTTGAAGGAAGCCATGACTGTTTGAAGCGGTAGGATACTATATTAAATGTATAGTCGAGGTGGGGCCTTATTTGAGAGTCTTTTTAGGTTCATGGTCAAATGTGGATTTTTTGAGTGAATGCTTTGAGTGTCACACCCACCCACCCACCCACACAAACACAACCGCCACCTCTCTTCCCTGCCTGTTCAGATATACAGAAAGATAAAGAGAAAGTGTGTGTACCAGCACACACACACTTTGCTTTTTCCAGGGACCTGGGTAAAAGTTGGGTCCAGTAGAATTAATAAGAACCTTAAAAAGCCCACAGAGCTGAAAGAGGAAGTGGGGAAACTGTCGCTCTTCTAACTTCCTCTCTCAGCTCTAAGTACTTTGAAAGGGAGAGGAGAAAAAGGCAAACACCTTCAACTACCTTCACAGGGATGGAAGAAAATTTGATTCAGTTTGCATTTGGAAGTGAACAATTCAGCATTCTTGAAGCGATACGCAAACCGAAACTCAGTTGTCCTTTGGAATTCACAGTTCTCTGAATTTTGCAGTTCAGTTCTCCCACCCAGTAACCTGTACAAAAATGCATGTAGTCGGTAACATGTGCACCAAAACAAAATGCACATATTGGTGAAAATAACATACAAAATGCACCATATCGGGGAAATTGCTTGCTAAAATGTGTATATCGGGCAAAAATGCATATTAAAATGTGCATATTAGGAGAAATTCGTGCCAAAACACTTAACTTGCAATTGGAAAAAATGAGGAATTGACAGAAACCAAAACTGACAGATTTTCCTACCCCTAATACCTCATGGCCAAAGGGGCAGTGTCGCGACCCGACTAGACACTGATAGACCGGGGTCCGCCAGGGTCGCGCCATGCGGGCGCCAGGAAGGGGAACCATGCAGCGGGCCAGAGAAGGGGGCGACTGCGGAGCCAGGCGCGCAGGGGTTAAACCGAGCGCAGCAAGGCCCGACCTCGCCCAGGCATGCCCCGCGGGGTAAACAACCCCAGAATGGGCGATAACGACCGCTAACGAGCCATCAGCAGCGGGCGTGGTGGAACCGGCAGCATCGCAATAACAATGCAAAAAGCACCCATGAATGGTGCAGGTAGACCAGAGCAGTTAACTCTTTTGTCCAAGCCACCCCGGGTGGGGAAGAGGATTACCCCCGGACCTTTAGGGCAGAAGGGAGGGGGGAATTGGGAGTCACCCAGCAAGGTGTACATAAGGGGGATTCTGAGGTGGCCTCCTCAGAATCCTCACGGACTTTCCACGTTTCTCTGTGTGCTGTACAATAAACTTCAAGACAACTTCCGCTGACTTCTCGGAGTGGCGTGCGTTCTTGACAGCTAGCTACAGTCACCATTGGGGACACGACATAGTGAGGATTCTCCAAAACTTCAACGTCCGTATCGTGTTGGGATCGCTTACCGGCAGCTACCGAGATGGCGACCCCATGGCGCGGAGCGGCACGTTTTCAGACCCCCGTTACCTCGAGCACCCTACTCGAGCGGCCGGCGGATCTGTTCACCTCGAATCAACGGAGCCTTTCCTCGGCCGGACCAGACAGCGGGAGCCTGGGCGAGCTACGGCGACTCCAGGAGCAGCTGAACCGCCTCATCTGGGAGCGGCTGCGGGTTGGCGAGGAGTCGGGCCGGTTGTTGGACCAGGCCTGTGGGGGCGCGGTGCCCCGGACAAGTCGTAGCGGCGGCGGGAGCCAAGGCCACGCGGGATCGGGGGTCTGCAGTCGGCAGACCCCAGGGGAGGGCTCAGGTCAGGAGCCCGGAGTGACTCAGCGGCTGACGTGGTTGGACGGGACGGCCCCAAGGGGGCAGGTGCTTCCCCTGCCAAGACGTCGCAGCAGCCGGCTGGAGGACGACGCAGTGGCGGGGAGTTCCACGGGTGACAGCAGCGAGGACGAGCGCGCGGCAGCGACCCCGGAGGCCCGCGGGAGGCACGCCCGCCGGAGGGCGACGGCGCGGCGCAGGCCGCCCCCGGAGCTGAGGGCCACTTACGAGGGGGACCCGGCGGAACTCTCCACCTTCATCTTCCACGCAAGGAACCACGCCAGAAGGTACGGGGGAGGCGACTGCGACCCAGAGGACTTGGTAGCGGCGGTCATCTCCTCCCTGCAGGGGAAGGCCGGCCAGTGGGCCATGCTCCTGGTCGACCGCAGGGACCCGGCTCTGGCCACCCTGGAGGACTTCTTGGCGGCCCTACGAGAGCGCTTCCAAGACCCGCAGGCGGAGGAGAAGGCGAAGCGACGGGTCCAGAAGGCCAGGCAAGGGGGTCTCCCAGTACAGGACTATGTAGACATGTTCAGGGGGGAGGCCGCCCGAATCTCCTCTTGGAACGAGGAGGTCCTCGTCCACTATTTCAAGGAGGGCCTCCATCCTGAGCTCCGCAAGTGGGCCGTAGTGAAGGGGACCCCTCGGGAGCTGTCGACGCTGGACGGCTGGTGCCGCACGGTGGCTCAGTTGGAAGCAGACCTGGGGATGCTGGAGTTAGAACCCAGGGCGGGCAAGGACCGAAGGCCCGCGGAGAACTCAGGGACCCCCCGTCCCGCCAATGGCGCGGGGGTCCCCCGGCCCAAGCGCACCCCCGACCCGGAACGGGAGAGGAGACGCCGGGAGGGACTCTGCATGAGGTGCGGAGGGGCAGGACACTATGCGGTGGCGTGCCCCAAGCGACCCCCGGGAGAGGTTCGGACCCCGGCAGGGTCCCAAGCGACGTCGGGAACCAGTAGGACACCCAAGACCAGGAGCCGGGCGGCTGTCGCGTCGGAGCCAAGGGGAAAGCGCCAGTCCGACTCCGAGGGCTCGGAGTCGGGAAACGACCTGGACCTGCAGTGAAGGACGCCCGGCTGCAGGTCCCGCCAGGGTCAACGGACCCCAAGAAACGGGCGGGAAGACCACCCAACCTGGTCCGGGTGAGGCTGGAAAACCCGGACGGCGGCAAGCAATGGACGGGCGATGCGCTGCTGGACTCGGGCTGCGACCACAGTATGCTGCACCCCGAAGTGGCCAAGGAACTGGACTTGCCCACCCAGGTTCGGAGCACCCCCTTAGTTTTCGTCCAGATGGACGGCAGTCCCATAAAGGGGGGTCCGTTCGGGGTGGAAGTGGGGCCGGTCTCCTTGTGGGTGGGGGACCACCGGGAGTCCAGGATGCTAGTTAGGGTCCCCACGGATGGGTACCAGGTAGTGCTGGGGTTGGACTGGCTGATGGAACATAACCCCATAGTAGACTGGCGCTCAGGGCGCCTGACGTTCGACCTGGATAGGTGTGGGCAGCACAGGGTCGAATCGGACCCCCAGTGCCCCGGGAAGGGGGAGGCCAAAGGGGTCCACGGGGACGAGGGCAAGCTGGATGTGGTGGCGCCGGAGATACCCCCGGAGTACCGGGATCTGGCAGTGGTGTTCGGGGAAACCGAGGCAGACGAGCTGCCCCCCCACCGCCGCACAGATTGCGCCATCGACATCCCAGAGGATGCGGTCCTCCCCAAGGGACGCATCTACAAGATGTCCGGGGAGGAACTCCAGGACCTCAGGGAGTTCCTGGACAAGAATCTGGCCAGAGGGTTCATCCGCCCCGCCAAGAGCCCCATGGGGGCTCCGGTCATCTTCGTGGGCAAGAAGGATGGCACCCGGAGGTTGTGCCAGGACTACAGAGGGTTGAACGCCATAGCGGCAGGGAACGCGTACCCGCTTCCCCTCATCCCGGATCTGCTGGACCAGTTGGGTACCGGCACGATCTTCACGAAGCTAGACTTGAGGGAGGCATACTACCGGGTGCGGGTCCGGGAGGGGGACGAATGGAAGACGGCTTTTAACTGCCAGTTTGGACAGTTCGAGTTCCTGGTAATGCCGTTCGGTTTGAGCGGGGCCCCGGGGGTGTTCATGAGCCTCATCAACGAGGTACTCCACGACCTCCTGTACAAAGGGGTGGTGGTCTACCTGGACGATGTGCTGGTGTACAGTCAGGACCCCCAGGAACACGTCCGGTTGGTCCGGGAGGTCTTGCAGAGACTCCTGGACAACCACCTATACGTCAAGTTGCCCAAGTGCGAGTTCCACCGCCCCTCCTTAGATTACCTGGGGTATAGGATCTCGGCGGCGGGGGTGGCCATGGATCCCCAGAAGGTGGAGGCAGTCCTGGGGTGGGAGCGGCCGCGGACACGGTGCCAACTCCAGAGCTTGCTAGGGTTCGCAAATTTCTGCAGGGGCTTTTTGCCCAACTATTCGGCCTTGGTGACCCCCCTCACCAATCTCCTAGGCACCAAGGGGAAAGGAAAGGGGGCCAAGCGTCCCGGGGCGGCTCTGGATTGGGGGTCCCGGGCGGAGGAGGCTTTCCAGGGGCTCAAAGGGGCGTTCGCCGCCGAGCCTACGCTGATCCATGTGGATCCAGCCCGGCCCATGGTGGTACAGGTAGACGCTAGTGATGTGGCCATGGGAGCGGTACTCCTGCAGAGGGACGGGGAGGGCCGTCTCAGGCCCGGAGCGTACCTGTCCCGGAAGTTTGGGAAGGCGGAAAGGAATTGGTCTACCTGGGAGAAGGAGGCAGCGGCCATCCGCATGGCGCTTGAGGAGTGGAGGCACTGGCTGGAGGGGGCAAGGGAACCGTTTGAGGTCTGGACAGACCACCGCAACCTCGAGGCCCTCCGACAGCCACGGAAGCTGACTGCCAAGCACATGCGGTGGGCAGAGTTCTTCTCCCGGTACGATTTCCAGCTAAGCCACATCCCCGGGAAGGACAACTTCCTCGCGGACGCCCTGTCTCGCCTGCCCCAGTACGAGGCGGATGTCCGCACAGAGATGCGTCCACTATTTGAGGACAAACACCTAGCCCGAGCCGTCACCACCCGTAACCAGGCTAGGAGGAAAGAAGGACAGACAGGGGGTCAAGATGGGACACCCCCCCGGGAGCGCAGCCAGCCTTCTGCAGCGCTCCGCGACAGACTAGTGGCAGCGTATCCAACAGACGCGGAACTACAGAACCTGCGGGACTCCTTGACACTGGAAGGGGACATCTGGAGAAGGGGGAGCGCCGCGTACGTCCCGGAACCCCTCCGGAGGGCCGCCCTGGAGGCATGCCACGACGCCAAAGCGGCTGGGCACTTCGGTTTCGTCAAGACGTGGAAGCTGGTTCGGCGGAGCTTCTGGTGGCCCACGCTCCGCAAAGATGTCAAGGACTACGTTGCGGGCTGCCCCATCTGCCTCACCTGCAAGCCGGCAGTGGGCAAGCCGCAGGGCCTCCTACAGCCTCTGGAGGTCCCACCTCGACCTTGGTTGGTGATCTCCATGGACTTTATTACGGATCTGCCACCCAGCCGAGGCAAGACAGCAATATGGGTCGTGGTGGACCTGTTCTCCAAGCAAGCCCATTTCGTGCCCTGCGCCTCACTGCCTACCGCCACCCAGGTGGCAAAACTGTTCATGGAGCACATCTTCCGGCTCCATGGGGTTCCAGACAAGGTCATTTCCGATCGCGGCTCCCAGTTTGTGTCCCGATTTTGGAAGGCGTTCCTGGGACTGCTGGGGATCGAACAGGGACTCAGCTCGGCCTACCACCCCCAGACTGACGGACAGACGGAACGTGTCAACCAGGTGCTGGAGCAGTACCTGCGGTGTTTTGGCTGCTACCAGCAGGACGACTGGTCACAGCTGCTTCCGTTGGCGGAGTTCGCTTACAATAACTCCGTACATAGCAGCACGGAGATGTCCCCCTTCGCCGTGGTCTACGGGACCGACCTGAGGCACCTGCCGGACTTGGGGGAGCCCACCGCCCGGGAGCCGGAGGAGCTCGGAAAGTGGAGAGAGAGGACGGCCAGGTGCTGGGAGTCCCTTCGGGAACAACTGCTGGAGGTCAAGGCGGCGCAGAAGAGGACGGCGGACCAGCGAAGAAGACCGGCGGGGGACATCAAAGCGGGGTGCCGGGTCTACCTGTCCACGCGGCACTTGAAGCTGGGCCTCCCCAGCAAGAAACTCGGGCCCCGGTACTTGGGCCCGTTTAAAGTGCTAGAGGTAATCAACGGAGTATCTGCGAAGCTGGAGCTCCCAAAGAACTTGCAACAGATACACCCGGTGTTCCACTTCAGCTTGCTGAAGAAGTCCCCGGAGGACGACGGTTGGCACCCCGTGGCGGCGCCACCCACCCCGTTGATCCTGGCGGGAGGGGAGCACCATGAGGTCAAGGACATTTTGGACTCCAGACTCTACAGAGGGCGTTTGCAGTACCTGGTGGAGTGGAAGGACTTTGCTATGGGGGACCGAGAATGGGTGTGGGCGTCGGACGTTTTGGCCCCACAGCTGGTCAAGAGATTCCACCAACAGTGGCCAAACCGGCCGGGGGGCCCCGGGACTCAGAACGCTCCCCAGGGGAGGGGGGAGTCAGTTTCGGGGGGGCAGGATGTCGCGACCCGACTAGACACTGATAGACCGGGGTCCGCCAGGGTCGCGCCATGCGGGCGCCAGGAAGGGGAACCATGCAGCGGGCCAGAGAAGGGGGCGACTGCGGAGCCAGGCGCGCAGGGGTTAAACCGAGCGCAGCAAGGCCCGACCTCGCCCAGGCATGCCCCGCGGGGTAAACAACCCCAGAATGGGCGATAACGACCGCTAACGAGCCATCAGCAGCGGGCGTGGTGGAACCGGCAGCATCGCAATAACAATGCAAAAAGCACCCATGAATGGTGCAGGTAGACCAGAGCAGTTAACTCTTTTGTCCAAGCCACCCCGGGTGGGGAAGAGGATTACCCCCGGACCTTTAGGGCAGAAGGGAGGGGGGAATTGGGAGTCACCCAGCAAGGTGTACATAAGGGGGATTCTGAGGTGGCCTCCTCAGAATCCTCACGGACTTTCCACGTTTCTCTGTGTGCTGTACAATAAACTTCAAGACAACTTCCGCTGACTTCTCGGAGTGGCGTGCGTTCTTGACAGCTAGCTACAGTCACCATTGGGGACACGACAGGCAGTAAGTGGGTGGGGGAGGTACTTCGGCTTTTTGGGTGCCAAGGGAAGAAGACTTCATTGTCTCCATTGGCAAAACCTGGAGTAGCAACTAATGTACTCTACAAGGTGTGGTATACAAGCACAGCTGCAATTTTGCATCCTCTTCGTTGTGCAAGGAACACTTGTCTGGAAACACCTGGCGTGTTGCTTGGAATGGATTAGCAACTGGTTTATATATTGGCTGCATTAGGAACAGGCACAGGAAGAGTAGACACTGCAGACCTGTCAAAACCTGTGTAGCTGGCTAGCTCATTAAACTATATTGTTCCAGTAAGAGTTCATTTTCAAAAAGTGGGGCAGTGATTATTATTAATCACAAGCACTCCTGGTAAGCCATTACCAAGCAGAGAATTTGGGTTCCCTCCCACTTCCTGGCATAGATGTTCCTGGTGCAAGGGAGTGCAGACTTACAAACACTTCATTTTGTACTGTACGCAGAAAACTGGGGTCACATCCGCACCAATCACTTAAAGCGCCTTCATACCACTTTAACAGTCATGGAATCTTGGGAGCTGTAGTTTACCCCTTCCAGAGGTACAGTTCCCAGCACCCTCAACGAACTACAGCTCCCAGGATCCTTTAGGGGAGGCCATGGCTGTTAAGAGTGCTTTAGATATAATGTGTGGGTGTGATCTGGACTGAGACATAGGTTGCCAGATCTCATGGCTTCAGAGACCACTAAAAGCAAGGAGGTGGGGAACACAGGTGAGCCTTTCAGTGCTGGGGAGCATCTCTTAATGCAGTTGCCTTTCATTTCCTAAAGTCAAAACAGTCCTGGTCTGCCACTGAGCCCCTTAAGCCCCTTGTTACTTACCTCCTTTGATGCAGAAGGTATGGTGAGATGGACTTAAGACTGGGGGAAAGGTAAGGGTCAAAGGTAAAGTAAGGTAAGGTTGCCTCCAGAAGATATTTTCCTGAAGACTTGTATGTATGTTAGAAATTTGTTTATGTAAGTTAAATGTATTATGTATTTGTTTAGAATAATGGAAAATAATCACCCTGGATTTCAAAGCATCATAATCACACAACTTTGAAGTGGCTGTTTGAATGAGGAACTTTGGGCAAGGGTGTCCCCCGCCCCCCGATGTCTGAAAGACAGAAATACAACTGGGAAAAGAGGAAACTGCAGCAAAGAAACCCCCCCCATCTCTGTGTTCCACACATGTAACAAATCTGTTTTTTAGTGTAGCAACACCCAGCCTTCGGAACTCCCGGCCTATTGGCACTAGACGGGTGCCTTTACTGTTTTCACTATTTTTGGTGACTGCTAAAAACAATTTTGTTTAGGCAAGCCTATCCAGGCATGTGCGGGACGCGGGTGGCGCTGTGGGTTAAACCACAGAGCCTAGGGCTTGCCGATCAGAAGGTCGGCGGTTCGAATCCCCGCGATGGGGTGAGCTCCCGTTGCTCGGTCCCTGCTCCTGCCAACCTAGCAGTTCGAAAGTACGTCAAAGTGCAAGTAGATAAATAGGTAACGCTCCGGCGGGAAGGTAAACGGCGTTTCCGTGCACTGCTCTGGTTCACCAGAAGCGGCTTAGTCATGCTGGCCACATGACCCGGAAGCTGTATCCCGGCTCCCTCGGCCAGTAAAGCGAGATGAGCATCGCAACCCCAGAGTCGTCCGCGACTGGACCTAATGGTCAGGGGTCCCTTTACCTTTTATCCAGGCATGTAGAAGCTACAGTGTGTTCTAATCTGGTTTTAGATTATTGTCAATGTGAGTAAATTTTTTGAACGTTTGAAAAACTTGTTTTTAGCCACCCTTTCTATTCTCTTTGTAAGGCACTTTGTGGTTTTATTGCAATCAAGAGGTATAGAAATGTAGCGAATACATCATTGCATTGAAAGAAACTCCAGATTGGGGTGTGGTTGTGAGAATTTAAAGCAGAAATGGGAAGCCACCCTTTTTCAGGCAGTTTATGCTGCCAGAGGTCACATCAGAGGAAAATGAGGCAAGAGTGCTATTCTGGAAAGGGCTATTTCAGTACTACAGTATTTCAGTTTCTGGCCCGCAAAAGAAACAAGAAGCTTGCACCAGTTCCTCAGGGCAAGAAGCTGTTTCTCGGCAACCCTCCCTGCTCCCCCCCAAGATGTGCTATTGTGTTAACGCTTGCTTGGTGTTCTGAACCGCAGACCCAAAGGACGGCTCGTGGGGGAGGCTGGGTGCCAAAGAAGGATGTCGAAAACGTCAGAGTGACCCGTTCTAGTGCTTTATTATAGAAAGGCGTAAACTTACAACTCAGTGTGCAGAGCCCTGCTGAGGAGAAACACCGCAGTAGCAAGTAATTGTCATGACTCGTCCACACCCAGGCAAATGTATACACATTACCTATTCAAAACTCAGCCTTCGTCAGCTTGGCCAGAACTTCCCCTCAATCTACCTGGCCCACGAGGGCTTAGGTGGCAACTATCCAAGGCTTACAGATAGCTCCAATGTCTGGGCCCAGAGCCCAGCATCCCTGGCCCCAGAGATAAGCACAGCATCAAAGCCAGCCAATTAGCAACTGTATAAGCATATGTGAGGTCATTCTTGCAACAACTACCAATTAGTTTTGGCGTTACCTTGGCTACCTTGACTACCAAGATGGCGCTTGCAGGCCTTCCAGAGAATTTCACCTTTATCTTAATGCTTTAGATTGAAGTCTATACCCTGTGGATGCGAGCTGAATTTGTAACGCAAAGGATTTTCCCAGCTTGTTTTGGTGCTATGTGGATGACTGCGTACAAGACTCCTATAAGGTCTATATATTTAAAGAAGGAGTTGTGAAATTGTGCTGCTGCAGCTCATCAAACAGGAAAGTGTGCCTTCTAGTAAATAATGTAAGTTAATTGTAGTGACATTTTATCTTTCCTTACCTGGTGACATCTGTAAGTGACAATCAGTCATAAGCAGCAATACTGCCTCTCTTCCAACTGAACGGCGTTTCAGAATGACCCAAGTGGTGGAAGAATACGGTTTAGCAGGACACTTTCCTCTCACTGTTCATTGGTACTTACAGGTTAAAGGTCATAACATCCAAGACGGCTCAAGCCATAGCACTTGCCAGGCACTCACGCTCTCACAAATCCCACGCATCTCATCGCGTCTTCCTTGCATCAGATATGCTCTTGGACATTTAATGCATATTGATTACATCATCTTGTGGCAAAACTGAGGTTTGTGAAACAGTATGGAAAACAGAGGTGGGGCAATTAATCTCATGTGGGCAACTGTCTGCTTTTTGGAATAAAGCAACAATGGCCTTCGTAGCAAGTGAGACCATTGTTCCATCTTGTGTCCTGGGAGTATTTCCCAATAGGGACAGACAGAGGTCCTTCAGCTAGTTCTTTTTGTCTACAGAACCTTGTACAGTGGTACCTCAGGTTACAAACACCTCGGGTTACAAACACTTCGGGTTACAGACTCCGCTAACCCGGAAGTAGTACCTCGGGTTAAGAACTTTACCTCAGGATGAGAACAGAAATCGCGTGGCAGTGGCAGCAGGAGGCCCCATTAACTAAAGTGGTACCTCAGGTTAAGAACGGTTTTAGGTTAAGAACGGACCTCCGGAATGAATTAAGTTCGTAATCAGAGGTACCACTGTACATGGAAAGTAAGTTATCTACCACTGCCATGACCCTGTTTACTGCTGAGCTACATTTCACCATAACTACGGAGATATTTTTCCTCAGTAAGTGTACAGAGGAAACCCTCAAGTCTCTCCAACACGGGTGTCTTGCACCACAAACTGAGTCATATTATCTACAAGCCCATCTCAGCACAGTACTGGAGAGCATGTGATGATCGAGCCCAAGGGAAGCCAATGCAGCGCCCTGCCCAGCCATGCTGCCTGAGGGTGATGGGAATTGTAGTCCAAAACATCTGGCGAGCACTGGATTGGCTACCCCTGATCTGGCCAATCTTTATCCCACGTGGTAGCTTTGACTTTTCCTCTTTTTGACTTTCTGGAAAGCAGCGTTCAAACTACTGGCAATAACATTATTGGTCAGGCCATCATGCAGGAAAGAAGATTAGCTCAGTCAAATGTTCTTGAAGGGGACCTGAATGTCAGGAGTCACCAGGATCTGCAGAGAGCTGCCCTGTGTGATGACCCGCTGAACTGGACGTAGCAGATTTTCAATGAAGTGCCTTCAAAGCCTGGACTGACTCTATCCACCCAGGCTGGCCATTGGATGGTCTTGAGCAGGAAGGAGTATAAAAGGCTTCCTGTTCTATTGAAACCTTGCATGAGCAACATGGATTCCTGAGCTCTGCTGTGGCCCTTTATCCATTGATAGTTTCTGAATCCTAGCTTTTGATTTGCCCTTCAGTCTTGCTTCACTCCTTGGCCCTGACCTCTGGCTCAGCTCAGTTGGAAGCCAACAGCTCAGCACTGACACATCTTTCTCATGTTTTAAGGTTTTGGCCTTCTGAGTCCTGCTTGCTTGGAGCTTTCTAAATGTTGGAATTATTATTATTATTATTATTATTATTATTATTATTATTATCCTTTCACATGTCTCAAGGCAATTTGCTATCGTATAAGAAAAACAACTAGCAAACTATACCAATAAACACCTAAGTCAGGGACCATATACTGTATATGTGTGTGTGTGTGTGTGTGGATTCCCCCCCCCTCCCATTTGCCAAAGCAAAAAGTTCTCCACACAACATAGAATTGTAAGGGACCACATGGATCAGGGGCCAGCAAACTTTTTCAGCAGGGGGCCAGTCCACTGTCCCTCAGACCTTGTAGGGGGCCGGACTATATTTTTTGGGGGAGGGGGGAATGAATGAATTCCTATGCCCCACAAATAACCCAGAGATGCATTTTAAATAAAAGCACACATTCTACTCATGTAAAAACACGCTGATTCCCGGACCGTCCACTTGCCGGATTTAGAAGGCGATTGGGCTGGATCCGGCCCCCGGGCCTTAGTTTGCCTACCCATGACATAGATCATCTAGTCCAAGTCCCTGAAATGCAGGAATCTTTCACCCAGCACGGGGCTCAAACCCATGACCCTGAGATTAATATTCTCATGCTTTACCAACTGAGCTATCCCTCAATTGTTTCCAAAAGGTTCAAATACTGAGCACCTGCTACATCTCAACAGGGATGTTGGATGTTGTTCCACCAGGCTGGGGCAGCAAATATGCTTCTTTTAAGATCACATCCTGCTACCCTTAGGTGTGAAATGAAGTAAGGGGGGTGGGGACGTACCTTTCAAATCCGCCTCTGCCAAAGGTTGGTCAAACCGGAAGTGTTTAACACCTCATGGAATTTCCAAAAAATGACCCAACTCCCTGCATGGATGCCAGCTTAATAAAAGCTTTTCTTGGTTGACCTAAAATATCTCTGTGGTAAATTTTGTAGTGTCCTCCACCCAGAACCCTCTGTCTTTTAAATTAAAGTAAGGTGTGAATTGCTTGGGGCCTACTGATAAACATGTATTTATTTAACACATTAAAATCCTGCTTAGCTGGGATTCAAGGTGACCTTCCAACATTTAAAAACATCACGGTAAACCGCAAAGTGATAAAAACAAACTAATTAAAAACAATAGTGAAAATATATCAGAACACATTTCGAACCAGCAATTAAAGTACCATGTGGTCTGACAGCAGCTCAGTGATCAGCATATTGGCATCTTGAGCCTGGCACAATTGGTCCTTCAAGTCATCATTATTTGTGGCCTGTCAGGGATGGTGTGGGGGCTGATCTCATAAAGCCAGAGGAGGTAGTGAGGGCAGCTGCCAGTCCCTCTGGGCATGAAAATCACAGTTCCACATGGTACCCATGGAAGGATGACACCCAGATCTGGTCCAGCCCTTAAGGGGATCAAGGTGTTAGGAGGAATGGTAGATGCTGACTTCCAAAATGAAGTAGTGTCATGGGCTGGCTGGATGCAGAGGAGTGGTTTGAGACACCAGCTGGGGAACCCCCAGGAGAAGAAAGCTCAGAGCCAGGGGAATGGTGGTGGGATGTCAACGAGCGGTCAGAGGGAGAAGAGGGAGCTGAATGGGAGGAGGAGGTGTTGGAAGCTGAAGAGGTAATAAGGTTTAGTGAGCAGGAAGAGGCTCACTCCTTTCTTATGACTATCAGGTGTGAGCAATGGGGGTTCCAGAAATTGTTCTGTCCAATGCACATGGCTCCCTTTGATCCACTTGCTTATAACTGCAATAGCGCTACCTGCATATGGGTGCAACTAAGTAATGATGCCTAATATAATTGTAGACTAGGGTGGGTCTGCGTGGGGTCACTGGACCAGGTTTATGAGGAAGATGGGGCCACCAGTACGAGAATGTCAATCTAATGTCACCAACATTTGCACTCACACAGGATATTATATGGCAGTTGAATATGAAACTAAAACCTTAAGACGGGAAGCTAAAGACTGAAATTTTACCCTTCCTATGGGACTTGATATGTAGATGCTATGGGAAAGTGAAAGAGCGCAGGCACAGTTGCCTTATCCAAAAATGACAAAGGCACGATGTTAAAAATTTGACCCGGGTGAGCTGAATTAGTCAAGATCAGTCAATACATAGAAGATTTGACCACCCATCATTTGGTGGGACATGCTTTTCCCTAGGATGGAGCCCAACAATGACTAACGTTTTGAATTTCTCACAGTATCCAGTCGCTCTCTTTTTGAATCTTATTCTAATTTTGCTCATATTCGCGTGTCTCTTGTGTAGCAGAGTTAAGCAATTGTATTCAAGGCTGCAAGTCATCGCTGGGCGAGTGGAGAAGGGGAGGGATTAGCAAGATGTGAAGAAGAGATTGTGTAATGCCAAGGGGTGGAGTGTAGTAGAAACACTGAAAGACAGTATTGTTATCTCAAGGAAGTCCTGGTGACCTGGCACAACTGGCCCTTCATATCACCATCATAGGCAGCTTGGCAGGGCAGCAGAGCTTCGCCGCTCTCCCAAGCCAGACGTGGTTTAATGCTACATCATGCTGACTTTATTTGCCTTCGAGGCCAAATCTCCTAATTTATGGAAGTGTTCCCTGCTCAGAGATAACACAGCAGTAGTGCAGCGGGAGGATCCCAAGTTAATTACTTTGTTTACCTGCCGGCCCAGATCTTGCCTTGGGCCTCGGGGGCCTGCCAGATTTACGCTGTCATGCCCAGGACGCCCTGTGCCTTCCAGCCAACCTGGGACTGCTGCCCTGGGCATCAGACAGGCTCAGCCCCTGGGGTCAGGTGTAAGTAATTAAGCCACCACACCTAGCACTTGACCCAGAGGTTGAGCTTTGATGCAGACCTGAGGAAGCTGGCGGAGGTGTTGTGTGGCTCATTGGTCAGCTTGCGGGTCTCTCTCCCTCTCGCCTGCTTTATCTCTGGGACTCTCCTGCAGCTGCACGGAGGGGCGTGCTTGGTATGTTATCACTTCTTGTTGTTGTTGTTTAGTCGTTTAGTCATGTCCGACTTCGTGACCCCATGGACCAGAGCACGCCAGGCACTCCTGTCTTCCACTGCTTCCCGCAGTTTGGTCAAGACTCACGTTGGTAGCTTCGAGAACACTGTCCAACCATCTCGTCCTCTGTCGCCCCCTTCTCCTTGTGCCCTCCATCTTTCCCAACATCAGGGTCTTTCCCAGGGAGTCTTCTCTTCTCATGATGTGGCCAAAGTATTGGAGCCTCAGCTTCAGGATCTGTCCTTCCAGTGAGCACTCAGGGCTGATTTCATTCAGAATGGAGAGGTTTGATCTTCTTGCAGTCCATGGGACTCTCAAGAGTCTCCTCCAGCACCAGAATTCAAAAGCATCAATTCTTCGGCGATCAGCCTTCTTTATGGTCCAGCTCTCACTTCCATACATCACTACTGGGAAAACCATAGCTTTAACTATATGGACCTTTGTCTGCAAGGTGATGTCTCTGTTTTTTAAGATGCTGTCTAGGTTTGTCATTGTTTTTCTCCCAAGAAGCAGGCGTCTTTTAATTTCGTGACTGCTGTCACCATCTGCAGTGATCATGGAACCCAAGAAAGTAAAATCTCTCACTGTTATCACTACTCTTGGGAATTATTTGCCTGCTGTTTTAACAAATCGTAGACGTCTTCATCCCTTGTGTTTCGTGTTTGCTCATGAATCCCTGAAACCCCCCTTGACTTGTCAAGACACTAGTCCGCACCTTCGTTTTCAAAGGCCTGTGTGAACAGGAGCATTCAGAAGGACAACAAAGAAGGAGCCCATCCAGCCTCTTTTGGGGGGGGGGGGAATTCCACTACAAAGGAGCAGCCACAAAAAAGGCTCTCTCTCTTGCTACCACCAACTGTGCTTCTGATGTTGATCGACTGAGAGAAGGTGCTCACCTGAGCTGGAGATACAATCTTTCAGGTAGCCAGGGCCTAAGTCAAAATCTCAATCCTTGTACCTGGAAAAAAAAATCTGAAAAGAAAATTAACAAACTCCAGTTTCCAGGATTCTTTGGGGGAGCCATGAGTGTTGAAGTCTTACAAGAGTGCCTAAATTGTATGATGTTTTAGGCTTAACTGCCAGTCCAGAGTGGGCCTTACTTCCAAGTAAATATAGGATCGCACATTAATGGTATTTTCTCTCCAAATATGCATTTCAAAAAATGCATCTGGGTGCATTTTGAGCCAAGAATTGTACCAGAAGATTCAGGAATGGTGAATGTGCATGGACAACAATGCTCTGCTCCACACATTAGCCCAGGAAATGCCAGCCATATCCGTCCATGTTGCAATTCATAAAAATCAAATTTGACAGTAATTCTATGCACAGTCACCTGGGATATAAGCTCCTTTGAACTCAGTTGCTCTGTTCTTGCAACTCCTTCCTTGAACTCAGTTGCCCTGTTCCTTCCTGGCAGGAAGACAACAAGATGTACTGATATTGTTACAAAAGTTGGGTGCTACCTCCACTCTCTGCCAAGCCATAGCAAGATCCCTGGGGGGGGGGGGGTTCCAGGCACTCACCCCTTCAAATAACCTGGTCAGAAGAGGTTTAATGTGGAGAATTTGTGGTAATCAGTGGGGAGCGCATCCTTTGGGAGCAAAGCGAGATTTCTTATTCTGTACAAGAAAACTATGAGGTTATTAAATTCCATAAGTCACGCTTCCTTGAAATGCCAACCAGTCTGTGCATATTTTGAGGGTGTGCAGTTTTGGCTGTGCCTTGCTTCCCCCTGCTGGAAAGAATAAAAAGTTTCATACAGGAAATGCAGTGTTGTTATCGGAAGAAAAAGATGCAAACCCAGACCACAAATCGGAAGCCCCACAAAAAGTTGCAGGCATGTTGTTTTGCTTCAAGAAGAATTCTGGAGAACACAAACGTTTGCTCAGTTCTTTGTGACATGTTAGTTTCAAATAGAAGTATTATCCTGCTTAGGGATGTGTGAATCTATCTGCTTTGGTTTCTCTCTGTTTTGTTTTGTTTTGTTTTGTTTTGTTTTGTTGTCCTTTGTATAGAATTTTATTAGCGGTATTTAACATATTAAGCAATAAAATCCAATCTATTTTATAGAAAGATAATAAAATGCAGTATATCAAAAGAAAAGAATAATATAGGGGGGAAAGTATAAAGAAGAAGAAGAAGAAGAGTTTGGATTTGATATCCCGCTTTATCACTACCTGAAGGAGTCTCAAAGCGGCTAACATTCTCCTTTCCCTTCCTCCCCCACAACAAACACTCTGTGAGGTGAGTGGGGCTGAGAGACTTCAGAGAGAAGTGTGACTGGCCCAAGGTCACCCAGCAGCTGCATGTGGAGGAGCGGAGACGCGAACCCGGTTCCCCAGATTACGAGTCTACCACTCTTAACCACTACACCACACTGGCTCTCCTCTTCATGATCCTCATAAAACACAATTATATATAGCAATATCCTATTTTACCTGTGATCTCCCAAGAAAAGCTCAACAACTTTCATTCCCTAAAAAAACTCAACAACTTTGGCTGCGCCTTCGCAATGGATATAAAGGATGTGGGTTTCAAAAAGCAGTAGAAGCTACTGGTTGGAGAATCTACAGCACTTTTCACCCATGAATTTGGGGCTGTCTCCAATGACATCATAGTGGCTGCAGTGCAGCATCCAAACAGCAGGGGGTGCCAGAGTGGTGTGACATCTCCACCCACCTTAACTGTAACCCTGAGCAATTTAGGATGATCCCATTGAGATAACATTCCAAGAACTGAGAAAGGAACACATCATTTTCCTAGGCGAAACACCAGGTGACTCCATTCTCAATCCAAAAGACAAACTGGGCATAGGGTTAGGGTTAGGGTTAGGCCCCATGGTAAGTGCTGCCCCCACGGTGTGGCGCCCAGTGCCCCCCCATAGCTATGCCTCTGCATATCTGATGCTGCTCAGTCTACATACTAAAGCATGGGTAGGCAAAGTAAGGCCCGGGGGCCGGATCCAGCCCGCGGACGGTCCGGGAATCAGTGTGTTTTTACGTGAGTAGAATGTGTCCTTTTATTTAAAATGCATCTCTGGGTTACCGGTATTTGTGGGGCATAGGAATTTGTTCATTCCCCCCCCCCCCAAAAAAAAATATAGTCCGGCCCCCCACAAGGACTGAGGGACAGTGGACCAGCCCCCTGCTGAAAAAGTTTGCTGACCCCTGTACTAAAGGGTTTCAACAGTTAATTGACCTAGTTATCCCACTAACACTCCTGACTCTCACTGCAAACCCTGGAAAGACAAAGAGAACAGCAAAAGCACCATATTTATCCAAAGAACATTTCCCCCCCTCCCCAGATTAAGAACAAGCAGCTGCTAACTGCCCTGTAATTTATAGCCCATTATCATTCAATAATGTTTTTTATTAAGGTAGCAGAATTTCATCATTGTTCCCAGGATGCTAATTCACCCAGGCCTCAGGTTTATTTTATTTTATTTTACAGGTATTATTTTATTTTATTTTATTTATTACATTTTTATACCACCTTTCATCTGAAGATTGCTGGGCGGTTCACAACATAAAAAATACAAAAACAAGAGGACAAAATGCATAATAAAACAAAACAAACCATAACCCTGCTCCCACCAAACCTGTTTAAAAGGCCATAGCATGTCAATCAGCCAAGGCCTCGTTAGAGAGAAACATTTTTGCCTGACTGCTATGTAATGCAGGTGACAGGTGAGCCTCCCTGTGGTTTTTAACAGCACCAGACTGTTCAGCCCCGTTCTCCAATGCAAGGATGGGCGTGTGTGTTTGCACACACAGGAGCCTGTTAAGAATTCAACATATGTGTTATATCTTTGGAAATCTATTGGAAAAGCAGTTGGGAAATTCCCCTGAAGCCTAAGGCTAGGGTGGAATGTTGAGTCTATATGATAAAAGGCTTAAGGAATACTTGATTTGATTGTGAATGGATGAAAACTGTTTCATAGGTGTGTTCTCTACTCACAGGAGAGAGCAATCAGGCATTAGGGTGACCCAGGAGGAGGGAAGGGGTGTTTTGAGGTGAGAACTTCCCATAATTCCAGTATTTCTATTGTTATGTTGTTTCTTCCCACAGTTTCCTGCCTATTTCCCACTTTCTTTATTAAAAAGAAATTAATTAATTAATTAAAAGTTAAAAGAATATAATCTTAGCAAGCAATTACTAAACTGGTTATCCTTGTTTGCTTCCTAACTTAAAGTTATCTTACCATTTTGTTTGTGTAGCAGGAGGTGTTGACTAGATTTTACTGTTAACTAGATTGCATGTGCTGAACTCAGATAGCCTCTCCAGGAGGATATGGTGTTGATGTTACCGAAGGTCACTTAGAGCAGCGTTTCTCAACCGGTGTTCCGTGGCACAGTACTGTGCCGCGAGACGTCGGCTGGTGTGCCGCGGGAAAACCGTTAGGGACCCACGCCGCAAACGCGTAGCAGCGGCTCCAGTGGGGGAAAGGGAGCGCAGAAAGCCACCGCCGAGAAGAGGCACCGCGGAGAAGCTGCCGGGCTCTACCGTGCATGCGCAAGCTGGGAGCTCGCCGCCGAATCTGATTGGTTGCCAGGGACCAATAGGAAGTCAGAGGAAGGAGACGCGAGGGCTGCCGGTAGCCACCCGGTCAAAATGGCCGCCACCCTAAGGAGGAGCGCTCGCAGAGCCAGCCAGCCAGCTGAGAAGCCTCCCCGGCTCCACTCGCCGTCCTCACTCGCTGCCTGGGATCAGCTAAGTCTTTCCTTTCGGGTTTTCTTTCACAGTCCCAGGGGCGGGCTTTTCATACCAGTGGGGCTGCTTTGGGCGCATAACTCTGTGATTTCCGTTACCATAGCGACGTTGCCGCCGCCATTTTGTGGGTGGTGTGCCGCGAGATTTTTTTCATAAAACAAGTGTGTCGTTGCCCAGAAAAGGTTGAGAAACTGACTTAGAGCAATTGCAAAACCAAAAAGGAATCTTAGTACCTTCACGGCTGACGGATTTATTAGGGCACAAACACTTGAGATCTAGGGCCCACATCATCAGATGAATGAATTGTAATTTTAGTTGACATATTTGCAGAACGCACTGGTATTGAGGGACAAAATGTCAATAGTAGGCCCTCAAGGCTATGAAATGAAAGTGGTACAGTCAGTGCTATTTTAACATAAAACTCAAATACATACAAGATAAGTACAGGCGTCATTTACAAGAGATGTCGGTGGTGATGGTAATAATAATAATAATAATAATAATAATAATAATAATAATAATAATAATTTATTTGTACCCCACCCATCTGACTGGGGTGCCCCAACCCCTCTGGGCAGCTTCTAACATATATAGAAAAAACACAATAAAACATAATAAAACATCTGGCAACACAATTCCAGAGTGGGAGGGGAAACCTTGATATGGCTTGAATACTAACGGAGTTGAATCACACATAACTCAGACATTCTAACTAGTTCAGCAATTTCATTCTGGAATCTCTCTTTAAAGTTCTTGTATGGAAGAAAGGTGGCTTTCTGGTTAGTGGCAAAGTGTAGGGGAAAGTGGGGCACGTTGAGCCATGGGGCACATTGATCCTTTCCATTTTAAAACCGTACTTTAGCTTTTATACAAAGTTTGTGGCAACACAACAACAACAACAACAGTGATACTACATACTGTCATTGTGTTTGGGTTTGGGTTTTCAAAGAAGTTAAAAAAAAATCCAGATTTGTTAAATTAGGTAAGCTTTAGTAAAAAAATTTATATGTATTGTGAACCATGTAGCTCTAAAAGTTGTAAAGGTAGCTGAAATATCTTTTCATTTATGTGATCATAGTTAACATAGCTGCAGTATGTACTAAAATATTTGTCATGGCTGCCAGCCTGTTTTGCGTAAAATAAGATTTATGTCTGAAATGGTGATGTGGGGTACATTGATCCAATTGGGAATGGGGTACATTGAGCCACAATTTCCCATTATGTTGCTGAAGTTACCGGAACTGATGAATATGGGGACTTCATTGTAAAATTTCTAAAACGTGTTCTGTCCAAAGTGAATGACCAGCCCAAGTTCACTTCCTCTTCTGAACCAGAAGCTTTGATTCCTTTTGAGGATATTGTAAAATTGTTGCCTAAACCACTCTGCTTCGGAGGAACTGCTCGTGCTTCTAAGGTGGTAACATTTCCATGTTTACTTAATGAGTACAAGTTGAAGTGATGCTGACTCTTAAGAACTTTGAGATATTTTTGAAACTCTTTTGGAAGTTTATACTGTGTAGTAAAAATGCCTTCTTTGCTCTTAAATTGGAATGGCTCAATGTGCCCCAAATGAAGGATCAATGTGCCCCACTACTGGGGCACATTAATCCATTATTTTGAAAAACTTAAATGTGATTTTTTGTCATTTTATTCCATCAAATGTGAAACATTAACCATTTGATTTTGCTTGGATTAGTACCTAAGACATATTAAATGCAAAAGTTTTCTGTTATGTGCATTATTTTGGTGTGTGTAGAGCTTAAAGTAAAAAATGGCTCAACGTGCCCCACTTTCCCCTACCGGGGAGCTTAAACAACTGTTTGTTTGTTTGTTTGTTTGTTTTACTGCCCTTCATCCAACATTCACAGGGTGGTTTACAATATAAAAATACAAAAAATACGTAACACAATAACAAATGAAATAACACATGCTCCCCACTACACACACACAGTTTAAAAGGCCGTCAATTCTTTAACTGCCCAAAAGCCTGTGAGAAGAGAAATACTTTTTGTCTGGCACCTAAATAGACCACTGGTTTCTGAATATTGCAATTTTTTATATCAGATTTGTGTCCCATTTATCTTTTGCAAACAGACTGGCCTATGCAGAAGGCAGGAGAGCAATAACATTTATCATGTTGGAGAACAAGCAGGTGAATGTTTCGCGGACCCTGATCTTACTTGGTCCCATAAGAGTTAATTCTGAATGAAGCCTGAATATGAGCACACTGTTGGCATCTGAGGGGTGTGTGTGTGTGTTCAGGAATGGACAGTGCAGTCATGTTTGCATGGGTTCATGCCTAAGTCCACCCTGTCCTGTTCCCACTTTAATTTACGATTTTACAAAAGAATGAAATTCATTTACAGTAACATGAGGTGGTCTGAGAGCTGCCCTTTACAACTTCCCCATTTTTAATTTTAATTTTTATAATTAAAAGCCATTTGAAATGGTTCAAGAAGTCAGCTGCTGCCAACGCTAAGGGGCCTCAGATGCTCCCCTCAGACTGACCAGACATGACGGTGTCTTGTTCCTCACAGCGACACAATATTAGACAGCGAAAACAGATGGCTGCCATTGTGGTGGCAGCAGCCAGGCTTCCTAGTCAACTGAAGTGGCCTTTACCTGCAAGTAAAGTTTTTAAAAGACAGGCCTCAGACACCCTCATATAGGGAATGAAAAATCTGAGAGATAAAATCAGAGAGGAATTAATTTAGGCGCAGAATCAGGCCAGTTTGTTGTGCAATATGAACCGACTGAACTCCTCAGGCATTCCTGGTTGTGCTGAGCATCACTGCTGGATTTGTTTAAAGTTAGGGATATGTCTGCAAATGTAGGCAAGGCCTGGGAGTGAAAACAAGCATTGTCCAGAACGGGCTGCAGATCTTGGCATGGTTCTTCAGAACAGGCGGCTTACAGTGAGCCAGAACATTGGTCCATCTCACTCAGTATTGTCCACACTGACCGGCAGCCACTCTTCCCAGGGTTTCAGTCCTTCCTGGAGTTGCCAAGGGTTGCAATTTAGACACTCGGCATACCAAACAGATGCTCTGCCACTCAGCTATGGCTTTTCCCAAAGGCTGTAGGGCACTGCAGGAAGAGTCAACAAGTCGTAATCCTGTCGCTTCCTTTTCTGGACCTGTCCTGTAATAATAGGCTTTGGCAATCTGTTTATTAGGATGGGGTAGTGTTTTCCTGATGTAACTCCTTCAAGTGTGAATCCCTGTCTAAGGAACCCAAACAAATGAGGCTATTTCGTGGGGTTTGGCAGTAGATAATATAGATCAAGTGCATGCAGTAGCTGGACTTGCGAACGTATGCGAAGTGGGCAGCGAACTTGTGTATAAATAGATGTTGGTAAAACAAGCCTTCTCTGTAGTCCGATATTCTTGGTAAGGTATCCAGGTGAAAAAGAAAGCCGGGCATCAGACAGGCTCAGCCCCTGGGGTCAGGTGTAAGTAATTAAGCCACCACACCTAGCACTTGACCCAGAGGTTGAGCTTTGATGCAGACCTGAGGAAGCTGGCGGAGGTGTTGTGTGGCTCATTGGTCAGCTTGTGGGTCTCTCTCCCTCTCGCCTGCTTTATCTCTGGGACTCTCCTGCAGCTGCACGGAGGGGCGTGCTTGGTATGTTATCACTTCTTGTTGTTGTTGTTTAGTCGTTCAGTCGTGTCCGACTCTTCGTGACCCCATGGACCAGAGCACGCCAGGCACACCTATCCTTCACTGCCTCTCGCAGTTTGGCCAAACTCATGTTAGTAGCTTCGAGAACACTGTCCAACCATCTCATCCTCTGCCGTCCCCTTCTCCTTGTGCCCTCAACCTTTCCCAACATCAGGGTCTTTTCTAGGGAGTCTTCTCTTCTCATGAGGTGGCCAAAGTACTGGAGCCTTAACCTCAGGATCTGTCCTTCTAGTGAGCACTCAGGGCTGATTTCTTTAAGAATGGATAGGTTTGATCTTCTTGCACTGAAATGGCAATTTCTCCCTCTTTTTCACAATTGTCAAAGGCCTAGGCATTCTGTCCCATTTTCCTCCTGGCTCCGAGATGTTGACCATGCTTTTATTGGATGATTTTATTTTGTCCTTATTTTGTTTCTTTTTGTCTGTTTTTTTTAATAGATAGATAGATAGATAGATAGATAGATAGATAGATAGATAGATAGATAGATGATAGAAGTTATTATTGTAGCTTATGCCACTTCTCTCTCTCTCTCTCTCCTGGTAAGTCACTCTCATGCCATCCTGAGAAAAGTTGCATTTATTTGCCTATAAATAAATAAATAAATAAACATTCTAAGAAAATAACTTCTGGGCTCGTCTAGTGAGTTACCTGTTAGTGACTAAATAATTAGAGTTTTTTTAAAAAAGGTATAAGATTATTCTAATTCCAAGGGAGGGGGGTTTAGTTTTACCATTTTCAATCGTCCGATTGTCTAAAGTGTGTGGAGAAAATTCAGAGCACCCTAGACTTGGAGTGCGGGGCTTGCACCACATTTCCATGTGTCATTTTGATCTCGACTCATTTTGTCGCTATGCACACGGTAGCATTTGAAATACGCGATTCTTTAAAAAAAATAAAAATAAACCTTGGCGTGCTATCAAGACACAGTGCAGGCGAAATGGTGGCCCACGCCCTGCTGTGGCCTGGAGTGAAGCCCAAATAGCACCCCCCTCAACCACATGAGGGCCAACCACTTAAAATGCATTGCTGCCTCATTCTTGCCCTCCTCAGTTCCCCCTCTTGCGCCTTTATGATGCCCCTTGAGGCAGGCCACGTTTCCCCCGGCTGCTTGGCAAGGCCAGCCCTGTGGCAATCCTTTAAGGTAGCTCTCCACTTCCTCCCCATCACTCGCTCCCACCCTACACCCTCCTCTTGCCCCATGCCTCATACTTTGCCATATATTTTACCCCCTTCCCTCCTCCTGGGCTACATCGGGCCCTTTTGGGTCCAGGCCTCACTGGCTCTTTCATTTGCATCATCCCAACAGTCCAGTTCTTCTTTTCCGGCCCCAGTTCTATGTCTCCCCTTAGCAATTTCCCCTCCGAATCCTCCTTGGTGGGCATGGAGCTCCGGCTATGGCCTGCCTCACTGCCCTGGAAGTAGCAGGGGCAGTGCCTATTCTCCCGACAGCCGCAGGCCGCGTTTTTGCCGCTGCTGTTGCCTTGACGGCAGCAGCAGTTCGCTCCCTCTGTCTGGCACCTGCATCCCGCTGGTCCTGCCACACTGCCGTCACTGCGGTAGCCATATGCCCCTTCCCATCCCAGGCCATCGCCCTGGGCATTGTGACATCCTGCTCCATTACGGAGACTACCGCGTTCCCCGGCCTCTCCACCACAGTTGCCGCCGCGACCGGCCGCGGGCTTCCCTGTGCCACCACCGCCACAAAAACCACAGGCCTGCCCGCCGTGTGAGGCCAGATAGCCAATGCAGACGCAGACGTTGGCCGCCGCGCAAAAGGCCAGAACCCACAAAATGGCCCGCTTGTCGGCTCGTCCGTTGAGAGCGCACTGGGCCGTGTCGGGGCACACTGGGTTGTTCGGACGGCACGTGACGATTCCTCGGGTCATAATTGGTAACTGGAGGCCGATGAGGGTCCACATGAAGCTCAGCTCTATGGCCAAAATCAAGACTATGGTGAAGATGTAGATCCCATATCTCCAGCCGCCAAATTTAGGTTGGCCAACCGTTTCGCAGCACCCAGTTTCTCCAGGCTTTGGTTCTGCTTCCCCAGGCTTCCCTGATTTGTCCGTCGTCGTAACATACACAAACTTCATGAGCGCCACAGTGAATATGATGGCGATGAAGTGGAAAGTCCAGAGGGCCGAGATGGGGATGGGGAACAGCTGGTTATAGCAGAGGACCGAACAGAACGTCTTTGCATCGCCAGTATCTTTGGGCCACTGGCAAACCATATCGGCCTTGAGGGAGTCCCAGGGTCCAAAGGCAAAAAAGAGAGTAACCATGCGGAGGCCAATGAGGAAGTACCATGGATTGATACCCTGGCATAACTTCTCTGCAGACAGTACCCCAATCGTTGGCTGGAAGAGCCGGGAAATTCCCCCGATAACGGTCGCCATCTGCGAAGGCAGGAAGTACCAGTAAGTCAGGATAAAGAGGAAGTTATTTGAGCCTAAACAGGAGGCTGCAAGATTCCACTTCCCTTTCTCTCGTATTCTCTTATTCCTCCTTTCTCTTCCTTATTTTTAATTAATTTGTTTTTAAATTTTTATTAATGCTTTTCAAGTTCATACATTTCACTAATTTTACAATCATTTTAACATTTCAAAACTTGACTTCCTTCTTTCTGTGGTTCCTTAAATTTATTTTTAATATCTTCTGCATATCCAAATGAACTCAATTTGCTCGTTTATTCATCTATGTTAAATACCGGTATATACTCTTATAAAACTGCAGGTTATTACAATAATCCTGCCAATGTTCTTATCTGTTTACAATTTATCTGCAAATATTCAATAAACCATTTCCATTCTTTTGTAAAAAGTTTGGTAAGTTTTGCCATTTCTGCATATTCCATAAGTTTTTGTATCCATTCTTCCTTTGCTGGGACTTCTGCTTCTTAGCATTTTTGGGCGAGTAACATTCTTGCCGCTCTAGTAGCATACGTTAATAAGTTTCTATACAGTTTAGGTAGTTCTGTCCCTATAATTCCCAAAAGAAAAGCTTCTGGGTTTTTTTCACAAACGTTATTTTAAACATCCTTTTCAATTCATTATATATCATTTCCCAGTAAGCTCTAACCTTACTACAAGACCACCACAGATGATAAAAAGAACCTTCTTTCTCTTTACATTTCCAACACTTACTTGATTTAGATTCATACATTTTTGCCAATTTACTCGGTGTTAGATACTATCGATATATCATTTTCGTATAATTTTCTCTTAGACAATAACATGCTGTAAATTTTATATCCATATTCCACAATCGTTCCCATGCTTCCATGTCTATATTATGACCAATACCTATTGCCCAAAGTATCATTGAGGATTTTACTTGCTCATCCTTTGTCTCCCATTCCAATAATATTTTATACATTTTACACAGCACTTTTACATTACATTCCAACAGTTCTCTCTCCAAATATTTGTTCCCCAAACAAACTTATTTTGAACTTATTTTTAAATTCTAAACCTTTTGGATTCTTTCCTGGAATCCAGGATATCTCCCTCCCATTCCCACATTCTTTCTGCCTTACTTTGTTTCCCCTTACTCACATCCTCTTTCCCAACCTATTTTCCATAAATATATATATGTATATTGATAAGGTTTCTTACCCGTCCTTCACCATAAGGTCCCAGAGCCGGTTACACAATAATAAAATACAGAATTATAAAAACGAATAAAGCCATTACAATTAAGAAGTACGGTGGTGTGAGATTTAAAATTGACACAATAATAATAATAATAATAATAATAATAATAATAATAATAATAAGAAGAAGAAGAAGAAGAAGAAGAAGAAGAAGAAGAAGAAGAAGAAGAAGAAGTTACTTATACCCCGCCCATCTGGCCGGGCCTCCCTAGCCACTCTGGGCAGCTCCCAACAGAATATTAAAAACACAATAAAACACCAAACATTAAAAACTTCCCAAAACAGGCCTGCCTTCAGATGTCTTCTAAAAGTCAAGATAGTTGTTTATTTCCTTGACATCTGATGGGAGGGTGTTCCACAAGGCAGGGGCCACTACCAAGAAGGCCCTCTGCCTGGTTCCCTGTAACCTCACTTCTCACAGGCTGAATGATGGGGGTGGAGACGCTCCTTCAGGTATATAGTTAACAGGTATATAGTTAAACATCTAACACATGTTTAAACAAAACACATTCGCCTGCGTGTGTGCTTTGTTCCAAGGCCAAGTTGTGTGTTAGATGTATTAGATGTTGACACGGATAATACTTTACAAATCAGTTAAAATTTATACAGGCAGCTGCTGTACTGTAGTGGTTTGGCTGCATCCCTGCACTATACCTTCAAAGCACATTTGCAGCACATTTTACCTCTCAGAAAATTCTGGGTGCTGTAGTCTGATAAGGGTTTGTGGGAATTTTAACTCTGTGAGGGGTACACAATACCAGCTTGTGAAAGAAGCTTCAAGAAAATGGATGGGGTCTAGTAGAGAAAAATAAATTTGGCAGTTTTCTAAACCATGCCAAAGTTGAAGTTACTGTTAATTAACTTAAACAGGCATCTAATTACTAAATATATTAACACATGAGATACGTTATCTCTCTTCTAAAAGCATTAACGTGTGTCCAACTCCACCCTTATCTGACATCTCTTTCAGATGTTAAGCTTCTTGTGGGCAGACACCTATTTATTTTCATAAAACTCTGACAGATGTCCTACATTGACGGTATGGTGCAAGTAACAAGCCTAAAAATTATTAAATTCTCAGGGAAGGAACTGGGACAAACTTTAAAGGACACACATGGCAGCACATTTATGCTACGTAAATTGCACGTTGTGGTGGAAGAAATGTTGCATATAAAATGCAGGCAAGATCATATGCTCTCAATGCTAAAAACCTAAAAGAAGAGAATAAAGTTTACAAATACAGATATTTATTTTCATTTGTTTGGCGGGGGAGTATAAGTTTCTGTGACCAATGTAACATGCTAAACCTATTTAAGTTCCATTTTTCTAAGCTCATTTGCTTTTGTTCCTAACATTAAAAATTCTTGTCAGTTCACCATTGGTGCAATAAAGGGCCATTAACAATAGGTCTATTTTCTTGGAGAGGTCTTTAATGTTAGAGAAAGAAATAGAGAGATTCTGAGTCATCCTGCATGTCAAACTTCTGGTTGCTTTATTCACATGTAAAATGTCATTTTGGAAAAATAATGAATTTTTGGGAAATTATGTTTAAAACTAGTAAGTTAAGCCCGTTGAAAAACGGGCGCTGCGGCGAGCGCTAGCCGGGCAGCACACGCGTGTGCCTTGCGGGGCGGGGGGCACAGCCGCGGCTGCGCTCCTGCCGCGGCGGAGGAGGCTGAGCGCGGGGAAACCGGGGAGCCCCCCAATCCCGGACGCCCCCTCGGAGGTCGGCACCGTCGCGCGCGCCCAGCTCCCTTGGCGGCTCCGGCCGCGCAGGAGAAGAGCCGGGCAGGAGGGAGGGCGGGCGGGGGCGCTTCTGGGGCCGCGACGTCCCTCCCCGCCCGGGCTCTCCTCGCCGCCGCTGCCCCGCAACCTCCTCCGCCTTCTTTTTGCCAGGGAGGGAAGCAGCAGCAGCAGCGTCGGCGGGTGAGCGAGGGAGTGTAAGGCGGCAGCTGGAGGCTCCGCTGGAGGTGCGCGGGCGGCGTGGGCCTCGGAGAAGGGCGGTGGGAGGCAGAAGACCACCCTCCTCCCCCCCCGCGCTTTGGCTGGCGCTGCTGCTGCTGCCGAGGCGGGCGCCGCTAGCGGAGTTGTAGCGTCGGAGGCAGTGGGAACAGCAGTCAGTGTGCGCTCAAACTCCGCTGCAGGTGGGCGGCAGCAGGAGTCTCGGGCACAGGTCTGCGGGCGTCGGCGCTACGCGCCGCCACCGCCACCGCGCTTTGCTTCCCCGCGGATGTTATTCGGGAAGCAATTGTGCGCTCAAACTCCGCTGCAGGTGGGCGGCAGCAGGAGTGTGGGGCACAGGTCTGCGGGCGGCGGCGCTACGCGCCGCCACCGCCACCGCGGGGGTGGGGATCGCCTATTAGTCCGTACTATCCAATCCGTGTGTCACTGGAACGCACGCGCACTTCCGAATTCCTGTGACACACGGAAAGTTGTAGGTCCCGACACAGGCTCTTTATTATATAGGACTAGTGAATTAAGCCCGTTAATAACGGGCTCCAGATACCCACGCGAGGGCTGAGACGACACCCACTGCCCAAGGGCGCTGGGCCCCAGCCCTCAATAGCAAGCGGCACGCTCACCCTGTCAGTGGAGAGGAGCCGCGGCTGAAGCGCCCCGGGGAAACACTCCCGCCTCCTTCCGGAGGCCGGCGCTCTGCACATGTTCCCGGGCACGCACGCCCTGTGAAGCCACTGGCCGCTCTCTGCGTCCAGTCTCTCTCTCCTCCCTCCGCGGTGGTCCCCTCATACCCTTCCCCTCTCTCTCACACACACACACCTATCTTCCCCCTACTTCCCCTCTCCCCCCCTCGCGCCTCCTTCTCCTCCTCCCCCTCCCTCCTTCCCGCTCGGCACGTGTCCGCCCGGCAGAAGTGGAGGCTACGCGTCTGCAGCTGCCCGGCATCGCCGGGGGTGGCGGGGCGCCAGGTACCGGCAGCCCTCGAGGGGAGGCGCTCGCGGCGTCCGGGAACTCCGCCCGGCCCCCGACAGCCTGGCGCACGGTCTGGTAGGCATTGCTTGTAGCGCCAGCCGCCCGCCCTGCTGCTGGGAACGCCTCCGAGCCCCGGGAGGCTGCGCGCGGCGCGCTCCGGGATGCGGGAGCCGAGGGGGCGGCCGGGGGGGAGGGAAGGGGAACCCCCTCCTCTGCAGCGCAGGAGTGCTCTGTGCTGCAGCCGGCAACAGGAGTAGCGCACAGAGGGCTCCGCCCGGGCTCTCCTCGCCGCCGCTGCCGCTGCCCCCGTAACCTCCTCCGCGTTCTTCTTGCCAGGGAGGGAAGCAGCAGCAGCAGCGTCGGCGGGTGAGCGAGCGAGGGAGTGTAAGGCGGCAGCTGGAGGCTCCGCTGGAGGTGCGCGTAGCCGGCGCTCCTCCGCGGGCCTCCTCCGCTTCCAGCGCCGCCAAGCCCCGTCGTGGGGTCGCGGTTGCCCGGCCATCGTGGAACGGCGGCCAGCAGCCGCCTTCTCCCCGCCAGCGCGATAAGATGGCCGACAGGAGGAGGCTGCGGGCAGCGGCGCTTCGCGCCTCTGCCCCCGCTCCTATTGGTCTGCGTCCTCCAATCCCTTTGTCACTGGTACGCACGCGCAGTTGCGAATTCCTGTGACACACGGAAAGGTACGTCCCGACACAGGCTCTTTATTATATAGGATGACATAAAACATGTTAACTATGTGTGAAAATGAAAAATGGATCTGTCAGTTGACATTTTCATGGAATTACTCAACACTACTGCATTTCAGTTACTTTCAGGTGGACATGCGTAGGATCAGGCTGTGTATATCTAATCAGGACCAAAATATACCCTTTAAATGCACAGGCTTAATTGATCATCTCAGGTATAAAAACCTGTAATAAGGTAAAAAGTTGACAAACTTCACATGTTAAATATTTAAATGCGAAAGCTTACTACAGCGGTACCTCTGGTTAAGAACTTAATTCATTCTGGAGGTCCGTTCTTAACCTGAAACTGTTCTTAACCTGAGGTACCACTTTAGCTAATGGGGCCTCCCGCTGCCGCCGCGCCACCAGTGCACGATTTCTGTTCTCATCCTGAGGTAAAGTTCTTAACCCGAGATACCACTGTATTGCAATAAATTAATAGCTCCATAGATACAATTGGATGTCCATCTGGAAACTGATTTCCCCCCTCTGAATCTATAGTCACACGTTATTTCTCCCGTTGACAGTTTTCCAGCTGTCATTTCTGCCTTCAAAGCACTGGCTGTGTGCAGCAGGGAAGCTGCGATGAAGGCTGATGCAGTAGGGCAAAGGGGGGGGGGCATTGCCCCACCAACTTCAGTCTGCCCTCAGCCAGCCCCCAACCTGCCTGCCTTCTTAGGTAAAGGTAAAGGGACCCCTGACCAGTCGTGTCCGACTCTGGGGTTGCGGCGCTCATCTCGCTTTACTGGCCGAGGGAGCTGGTGTACAGCTTCCGGGTCATGTGGCCAGCATGACAAAGCCGCTTCTGGCGAACCAGAGCAGCGCACAGAAACGCCGTTTACCTTCCCGCCAGAGTGGTTCCTATTTATCTACTTGCACTTTGATGTGCTTTCGAACTGCTAGGTGGGCAGGAGCTGGGACTGAGCAATTGGAGCTCACCCCGTCACAGGGATTCGAACCACCGACCTTCTGATCAGCAAGCCCTAGGCTCTGTGGTTTAACCCACAGCGCCACCTGGGTCCCTGCCTGCCTTCTTACTTAACAACCAATCTGGGGCATAACTCTTGTCTGTCATCGGCTCTGGCTGTACCTACTGCTGGCAGCCTTCCACCCTTCCAGTCCCCAAATGTACCAGCCGCTAATGCAGCAAAAGAGTTATCTGTGGCCCTCCAGTCGTTGTTTGACTCCGGCAGCCATCTATCTTTCCCAGTATTGCCGACAGCCAAGGATCATGGGAGCTGGAGTCCAACTACACCTGGCGGGTACAGGTAGGATTGGAGCCACGTTAATGTAAGCTGGAGCACAAAGTTCTGTAAGGGGCGGGGGCACCCTCTAACTCTCCCTCTGCCCTATTTGTTTCGCCATACATATTTACTTATTGATTGATTGATTGATTTTCATTGTTACGTTTTTAACCCACCTTCCCCCCCCCCCAGGAGCTCAAGGTGGCAAACATGGTCCCCACCCCAACCTCCGTCCTCCATTTTGTCCTCACAGCATCCCTGCGAACTAGCTTAGGCTGGGTGACAGTGTCTTGCCCGAGGTTGCACAACTGAGCTTTGTGGCTGAACTCCCTGGACTCCTCTCAGCCCTATTCTACGCACCACACCGCAGCATGTGAATGGGCTGGAGGTTATTTATTAAAGTTCTTTCATAAAATGCATATACCGCCTGCCTAAGCAAAAAAAAAAATTATTAGCGGTGCCGAAAAAACTACATTGGCATCAATAGGCAGGGAGTTCCAAAGTGCAATGGGATATTTCCTCCTCCTTTCAGAAGAGTACTGAGTTATCCATAGCTTCAGAGCTTTTTCTGCATTGAGTTTGCCTGAAAATACTATGAACTGATACCATCATGAAAATCAGGGGGCACAGAAAGGCAGGTGAAATGTAAGAGCATTAGCCCTTGCTGAGGAGACCAAAAGGTCCATCTAGTCCGAACATCCCATTTCTCACAGATGCCTCTCAGAAGCCCACAAACAGACATGAAGACAATAGCCCACTCCCGGCAAACTTGTGGAATTTGAAGGAAGGCTGCCTGCTTCTGAACTTGGAAGTTTCAAGTCAGGGCTTCTCCACACCTGTTTCCCCTGGGGAAACCCGATCTTTAGCCCTGAATTGGAGCAATTGAATTTTCTGCAGATTGCTGTTTGTTCTGATTTAGCATTAAAGAGCAGGTTTTTCAGGGGAAAGTGGCAGGGAAAAGGCAAAACCGCTTGGAACCCTACCTAGAAAGCAGAGAGCCACTTGGACCCATGCTTTCTAGGAGAAGTGGAAGTGTCCTAGACGGGCCCAAAGTGTTGTGATTAATAACCACTGATAGCCCTGAATTAATCTAACCTGCATTTAAAACTGACTAAGCCGATCAGAAGGTCGGCGGTTCGAATCCCCGTGACGGGGTGAGCTCCCGTTGCTCGGTCCCTGCTCCTGCCAACCTAGCAGTTTGAAAGCACGTCAAAATGCAAGTAGATAAATAGGTACCGCTCCGGCGGCAAGGTCAACGGCGTTTCCGTGCGCTGCTCTGGTTCGCCAGAAGCGGCTTAGTCATGCTGGCCACATGACCCGGAAGCTGTATGCCGGCTTCCTTGGCCAGTAAAGTGAGATGAGCGCCGCAACCCGAGTCGTCTGCGACTGGTCCTAATGGTCAGGGGTCCCTTTACCTTTACCTTTAAGCCAGTGCAGCGATCATCATGGCCCCATCTCCCAGCAGAGAGTTCTGCAGATCAGATTTGAGTTTTGCGAAGAAAGAGGACTAACTCCCTGTTGCCCACCTGGATTTTATGCGGACCTCCAATGAAGCTGAATGTTGGGAGGTCCGGGACAGGAAAAAAAGAAAGGACTTCTTCAGAATTAATCTTTGGGATTTGCTCTCACAAGAGGTGGCAGTAGTCACCAACTTGGACGGCTTCAAAAGAGGACTAAGCAAAGCCTTAGAGGACAATGGCTACTAGGCTATGCTGTGCCTCCTCAGTTGGGGGCACTGTATGCTTTTGAATGCAAGTTGCTAGAAACATCAGGAGGGGAGAGTCGCCGTTGCACCCGGGTCTTTCTCGTGGGCTTCCCACGGGCATCTGACTGGCCCCCTGTGAGAGCAGGATGCTGGCTTAGTTGGGCCACTGGCCTGGTTTAGCAAGCTCTTCTTATGTTTTATATGAGAAGTAGAAAAGCCTCTTGCCATCTACTCTCTTCCTCCCCCATCCATAAAGTTATTAGCCTCTCTCCTGTCTCTCCCCTTAGTCATTCAGGTTCCTCAGCATGAGGCCTCCAGGACTTTTGGACTACAGCAAACACATCAGCATCAGCTGCCATGGCTGCTGGGGATCAGTCAGAGCCAAAGTATAAACAACCAGGTTGGCACCATGTTGGGGAAAGTTCTAAGATCAAAAAGGACATCTCCTCCCCCCTCACATTGCTCTGGATGCTCAGCGAGTTTCCTCCCTCCCAGGTAGAGGATTGCCTTGGTACCTTTTTCGCTCAAAGATCCTTCTCCTTCCCGACGGTTGCGCTCCTTTGCTCCTCTCCGCCCTCTGAACAACCTAATCTCCCTATGAAACATGGCTCCACCCTGTCACCCTTAACTCTGCCCAAGGAGGTAGCCAATCTAACTAAATTAAACTTTGAACTGGAAGAACCTGCTGCCAGGATAAGAACTCCCACACAGTCCCAGCCCAGATGATCACAGCGTTCATAGGTTCCCAGTGGGGGAACCCCTAAACTTGCTGTGCAGGCTTGTCCCTTGAAGAGGACCCAGGTGTCCTGGCTTGCAGCCCTCCCTCCTGGCAGAGTTCCTCTACCCTTAAAACAGCTGCATAGCAACTCTATTGCAGGTCCAGAGTCAGGATGCCAGTTAGCCTTAGGGAATTGCAAGAGTTCCAAATTACTAGGGTAACTAGGGCAATCCTAGTGGAGGCACCGGCTTCTTCCGTCGGAGCAGACCTGCGCATTCATGGGAGACACCAATGTATTACTTTATTTGCCGATGGCATTTTATGGGTGCTAGAATAGTCCCTTAACTGCTGTTCTTGCCCTTCGGACTAGAATTAATGACTTTGGGAGGGTAGCAGGTCTGGTAGTTAACAATGATAAATCATAGCTCTTTTGTCTTCATATGTTAGGTGGCCCAAAAGCAAATCCAACAGATGTCCACTGAAATTCAGCAGTTTAAAACATTTGGGGATCCATCCCACAAAGGAGATTAAACAACTTCGTAAGAGGGATTATATGGGTTTGTAAACTGAAGTGCAAAAGGACCTGTCCCAAAGGAAGAAACAAAAACCCTATTGGGTCGATAGGAATGCCATACTTAAAATGACACTGCTTCCCAAATTCTCGTTATTTAAAGGCTCCAGATAGAGATTCTATCTAGCCCATGAATTTCAAAGATGGGAGAAAATAGACTATTTTACTGGAGGAGAGTCAAATAGTTTGCATAAGTAAAGCTGCTCTATATAGAAGTAGCAGGAAATGTGGGTTTCTTGAGATTGCATGATAATGTCTTTCAGATCCAGCAATTGTTCAAAGTTATCAAAAATTGGCTGGAAATTCATTGGGTTAGTACAGAACGTAGCCCACATTATCCTACCATTAGGGCAATCCCTTTTTTTACCCTCAGTGAGAAAAGATCTCCAAAGGATTCAGAATCAGTACCTTCATTCATCCCTCAAAGTGTGGGGCACTTGGGCACACAGACTAGTCCCTGTATTATCTCCATGTTTATCCCATTTCTAGATCATCCACAATGTTGTGACCCCTGTCAATACAAGCAATATAAGGGGTGGGGAGAGAAATACTTAAATACAATACAGTGGTACCTCGGTTTACGAACAGCCCTGTTAACAAACTATTCGGTTTACGAACTCTGCAAAACCAAAAGTAGTGTTCCGGTTTGCGAACTTTACCTCGGTCTACGAACGGAAGCCGAACAGTGGAAGGGCACCGGCGGTGGGAGGCCTCATTAGGGAAAGCCCGCCTCGGTTTAAGAACGGATTTGGTTTAAGAACGGACTTCAGGAACGGAATAAGTTCGTAAACCGAGGTACTGGTACCACTGTACAAGGTTTGTTTCACAGAGGGAAGCATCTCTCAGCAGTTAGATATTTGCTGGAACCTTTGTGAGCCTCATAGTCTAGAAGATGCTGGCGTGTGCCAAGACCCCTCACTATTTTAGAAATTGTGTCAGGACCACCCGAGGCAGGTGAAGGGCGAGGTGACCACTGTTTGCCAAATCCTTCTTGATCAGTAGCAACCTGATTTGGAGAGGGAGGGGCATTGAGCAATTTGGGAGGCAGATATCGGGAGAGAAATTTCTGAGGGAGACTGGAAATTACTATGGCAGGTGTCATCCTTCAGATCGTTTTCAGCTCTCGTGAAGAAATAATCACTCAAGTTGATTCATGGGTGATACCTGACTCATTCCAGTGTGCTTGCACCATATCTACAGCTCAATGTCCATCCCCTGCACAGGTGGTTATAAATCCTGGATTGGCACTTCTTTAATTGTTTTGAGGAGTAAATTTTTGTCATCCATCTGTCTCGGGAGACGATGTGCCTTTGGGAGTAAAGATACATTATTTAAACTTTTTAAGCTACACATTTTGGTGGCTCCTTGGATGGAGATTGCATTTCTGTGGAAGAGCAGAATTGGTATGCAGTTTGCAGAATTGGTATGGCAGAGTGTGGACAAAGGACCTCGCGGACATGTTAACTCAACTCTGTAGAGTCATGAGGGCTGAAATTGACAGAGACAAATTCCATGGCGACTGGTTCCCTTTTATTTCTTTTATCAATTCTTACCCCAGATGCAGTGGAGGAGGAAGGGGGTGCAGGGGGTGTGGTTCGCCCTGGGTGTCATCACGGGGGGGGGGGGTGACAAAAGGAGTTTTGTTTTTGTTTCGTTTTTTTAAAAAATGGGCTCACGAAACTTTTTAGGAGTGACGTGGTGGCGTAGGTGCCTGCAGGTTCCACACTGCCTGAAACGGCAACGTGGGTCTTGCGTCTGCCTACTGCCTCTCCCTCAGCCGCCCTACAGCTGAGGGGGAGGCGGCGGAGAGGCTCCAAGCGTCAGAGAGGCTCGCCCCGCCCCCATGGGCGGATCATCCCGCCCCCAGCTGCAGGACACGCCCCCGCACCAGGCACCCCAGCGGCTAGCTACGCCGCTGCCCAGATGAACCCCAACCATCTAGTATTGTTTTTAATTTTTGGAGGGGCCTGGTGTTTTAAGTCTAGGCGTTCTCCCTCTAGAATACTTTGGTCAACATAATCACTTTTCAAATGTGGATTGTCTTTGTCTTAGTCCATAGCAGGGTATACACGTAAGTCCTGTTGCTTTGCCTGTTTCTTTACTAAGTGGGAACACATTCCTTGTTTCTTTGTTTTCATTTTTTTATGTCGTTGGTCTGATTTGTATCGTGTGTCATAATAATAATGTACCATTGTTGTTTGCTTTGATGGTGTTATAAAATTTAATTAGACAAAACTCAAAGCCACACCCATGGAAGAATGCGATCCTCCGGGAAGTCTGGATCAGAAGAGGAGGAGATGTGAGGCAGGAAATTGCATGACGAGATAAAAGGGAATCTGCTGATTCAATGACATGAAGTAATATTACAATCAAGATTCGGGCACAAATGACCAAAGAGTGTATGGAATCTTGGGAAACAGGTGATCTTTCAACAGTCGGAATATTACTAATCCTAAAAAAATAATTTAAAAATGACACTAATTGAACTATATAAAGTTTATTTTAACGGAGTAAGTATACCTGACATTAGAACACTTAATATTGAGACCCTGCCATGGGAGCGGAGGGTCTTTAACCCTGATCTGGAACCTTGCATTGTCAAAAAGGATCTATTTAAACCATCTGGATCACGATTCCAATGGGACAGAGAGGTTTTTTTTAAGTATTTTTATTTTATAAAAGCCATCTAATATATTGTTATGAGTGCCAGACTCCCCTAAATTCCTGGGTCCAGCAGGTGTTAGAAATTAATTAAGGCTTAGGGTGCTAAGCTGTGTGCTACACACTTCTAATCCCTGGAATTAGCAAGTATTCGAAATTAATTAAGGCTTGGGGTGCTAACCTGCGTCCCATTCAGCACCCAATGATATGCACCCCACACACCCATTTCCGGCCTATGGCAGGGGCGTGTGTGTATGTGCATGCACACACTCACTCACACGCAGTGATGACAAATAAGACTCCTTCTGGCATCTACACACCTCTGCTCTTCCAGCTGTTAAAGGCCATCTACCTCCTGCCCCATGTTGGGGTTCCAACCCAGTTTGGAGGGACCATCACTTACAATGTCTTGTCCCACCCCCCGTCCTGCCCCCCGCAGCCAGCATGGAATTTGAAGAGCAGTGAGAGGGACCAAGGTGGGAGATTCCCCAAAAAATCTATAATTCCCAACCCTACGCTTCCCATTATTCTTCGGGGAAATCCATGTGCTTTCAACATATTGCATGGAGTACGCAGCCTCCATCTCGTGGTTCCCAGTCTGGCCAGTATAATAACCAGTTACCAACCCATAACCCAGAGCAGGTACAGTCATACCTTGGGAGTCGAATGGGAGTCGACTTCCAAAATGTTCATAAACCAAAGCGTGGCTTCTGGTTGGCTGCAGGAAGCTCCTGCAGCCAATCGGAAGCCCCGCCGGACATTCGGCTGCCAAAAGAAAGTTTGAAAACTGAAACAGTCACTTCCAGGTTTGCGGCATCCGGGAGCCAAAACGTTTGAGAACTAAGCTGTTTGAAAACCAAGGTACGACTGTACTTGATGCATTGTGACTTGCAGTTATTTTTATTGCTCATAGTTTAAGTAATTATTTATTGTAAATGTTAAGAGTGAATTCCTGTTTAATTGTTATTTGCTGGTGTTCTGAGAGTTAATTTTATTGTGTGCTATTATATTTAATACTACCTTATTTGATATAAGTCGTTCCATTTTAAAGCTATGTTTTATTAGGACGTTTTGTATTGGATCAGATTGTTGCATGATGTGTGTTCTTTGTTGTATATTTTGTTGCTGTAAATCGCCTTGTGTATAGTAATATAGAAAGGCAGTATACAAATTTGAAGTGAAGTGAAGTGAAGTGAAGAAAGAAACCTGCTCCCACCCAGTTGCAAGATCAGCCCTGAGTTCAAAGCACACTCCTTGTACAGACCTTCCAAGTGTCCCGATTTTCCAGGGACAGTCCTGGAATTACAGAAATCTTACCAAAACAGATGCAATGTAGACGAAAATCAGTGCCAATGGTGGCACCACTTCTCTGCCGCTGGCAGAGGTGGTGGGGCAGGCGGGCCACTTGCAGGAGTGCTGCCTGGGGGTTTCTGCCACCTGAGGCAGTGGCCCCACTCTGCCTAAAGACTGGGCCGGCTCTGCTGTTTGGTCCACTTCAGTGGGAAACTGCGGGCTTTCCCTGGGGAAAGCAGCGGAGAAAGCAGAGGTGAGAATGAACCTCAGATAACAGGACTTCAGCTGGAAATGTTTTTGAGGGAAATAATTATGCCCGTGGACTCGTTGCATAATTATTGGCACAGAAATAAGATGCTGCACCTGATATCGCGGTAGTCATGTATGACTAACAGTACCCAGTTTGTCCTTCAGCTCAGTAATTGGCACAGGATGGATGCCAGATCAATAGGAATCTTTAAAAGAATGGCGTCCTTGTTCCTCTCAACCTTTAAACTGTTAGACGTCATTATTGTTATATTTTGACAAGGATGATTTTGGCATGAAGCATTTTGTCCGTGGTTTAGTTATCACCTTTCACAACAAGACTCGTGTTTTTCAGATGAACGACATAACAACAAAGCTTCAAATTAGGAAAACCCAACCCGCCCTCTCCATCATTTCTATATATAAGAGTCAATTTTGCAGTCATCTTCCTTTTTTAAGAAGGTATCTTGCCCAGCCAGGATAACTGCATCTTCCTTCAACTGGATTAAAAAAAATCTTATAAGGAATAAAGGATAAATAAATATAGAAAATAAGTGGAAGAATGGTTTAAGATTTAGTACTTCCACTTTATTTAAATTATTGGGTATTATCATACCCAGGTATTTCAAGAATTCCAAATAATTAGTTAATTAGTTTGTTAGTCCACCCTAAGCTCCCACAGAATCACCAAGTTGGAAGGGACCTTGAGGGTCATATAGTTCAATCTGTGGTCATTCTAGGAAGCTAAATGTTGGAAGGTTTCAGGAGAAATAAAGAACTTCTTCACACAGCACACAGTTAAGCTATGGAACTGACTCCCACAGGAGGCAAAGATGACCACCAGCTTAGATGGCTTAGATAGGATTAGACTAGATCGTAGAATCATAGAATCGTAGAGTTGGAAAGAATCTCAAGGGTCCTCTAGTTCTGCAATGCAGAAATCTCAACTCAAGCATCCATGACAGATGTCCATCCAACCTCTACTTCAAAACCTCCATTGAAGGAGCGTTCACAAACTTCAATCCCATGGTCAAAGAACTCCTCGAAAGATTCCATCGCCGGTGTCTCTGACAATTTTTACACATCACTTGGGAAGGCATGCGAACAAATGCCAGTGAACTGGAAGAAGCAAAGATAACCAATGATTCTTCAACATCAACTTCGTTGGACTGGTCATGTTGTTCGGATGCCTGATTATCGTCTTCCAAAGCAACTACTCTATTCCAAACTTAAAAATGGAAAGCGTAATGCTGGTGGCCAACAAAAGAAGTTTCAATACCGTACTCTCTCAAGGCAAATCTTTAAAAATGTAGTACAGTGGTACCCCGGGTTGCGCACTCAATTCGTTCCAGGGTGCCGTTCGCACCCCGAACAGTGCGCAAAGCGGGTGGCGCTTTTGCGCATGCGCGAGAGAGAGCGAGATCTCGCGAGAGAGCGTGCGAGATCACGCTTCTGCGCATCCACGGACCGCGTGGACATGTGCAGAAGCGTCCGCGCTCTGTGTTACCCTTCCAGGTTTTGCTTAGTGCGCAACCCGTACGTACGCAACACGGAGCGTACGCAACACGGGGTACGACTGTATAAACACTGACAAATGGGAAACAGTAGCCTGCGAGTGCTCCAGTGGCTGAACAGCCTTTACCAAAGGTATCATGGGCTTTGAAGATGCTCAAACTCAGGACGAAAGGGAGAAACGTGATAAGAGGAAGGCATGCTTGGCAAAACCCATCCGGAAACCTATGTCCCCACTGTGGAAGGACGTGTGGATCCAGAATTGGCCTCCTCAGTCACTTATGGACTTACTGTTAAAACCGTGTTCATGGAAGACAGTCTTACTCGGCTACGAATGGTCACCAAAGAAGAAGACTGTCAGAAAGTTCTTCCTGATGTTGAGTTGGAATCACCTTTCTTGTAACTTGAACTCATTGGGCGTTTACGCCCTGATTCCGTGTTGAAGAGCCAGTTTTCCTTGTGGGGGGAAATGGTGGGTCAAGTAGAAGTTTTGGGTGAACCCTTGGCTCTACTCATTGATTTCAATGGGTCTAACCTGCATACAGTAGCATTAGCATTCAATACAATCCTGGCTTTTAAACTTGGAGTCCCTTCCCAGTGGCCAACTTGGGGCTCTCCAGTTTCAGTGACGCTAAAATTTGGTGCTTCTCGCAGTCTGTTCTACAGCGTTATTTCTGCGTGATGCCCGGTTGCACCTCCCCACCCTCTTAAACCTCCTCTGCCCTTCTGGCACATACAGACAAAATATAAGCTGCTGTTTCTCGATCTGTTTATTGAGAGCAAGAGGAGTCTTCCGCCCCAGGAGTTTAGCAAAGCCCGCAAGGGGATCGCGCAGGAAAAGCGGCGGGTGGCATCATCTGATCTGCTGTCCCATTGGCTTTTGTTACCTACAAGATAATAAACAGTTGTGAAACAAGAGCATTACCGTAAGTTGGCCTAATGCAGTCTGCTGCAGCCTCTCTCTCCCTTTCCAGCACGACCACCTTTCGGATGAGCCACAAACACCCACTTTTGACTGCCAAACTGAGCAAACTTCCATTGGGTTTCGCCCAATGCATGTTTGCTCCAATTCAGCGGTCAATAGAGCATTTCCCCCAGGGAAAGCGGTGGGGCAAATGGAAAACTGCTTGGCTCCGTGCTTTATAGACATGGGATAAGCCACGTGTCAACAAGCCCTGAATACGAGACTTCCTTAGTGCTTGACTCCTAAGTCAGGGGCTGGAAATGTGCTGCCCTCTGGTTGTGGCTGGACTCCAGCTCCCACCAGCCCCTGCTAGCAGGAGGATGAGGGCAGCTGGAAAAAGAACATCTGGAGGGTGACAGATTCCACCTTCCGACACTTTTTAAAATATTTATAATTTTATTGAGATTGTTCTAGTAGATTAAAGCAAATAAAAAGGGGGGGAGGAAGAATAGAAAAAAAGAGGGGGGGAGAATATATTAGAAACCTTTTTAAAAGCAGGGGGAAACAGCAATGAGGGGGGAAGCATAAAATACAATTAAGGCCACAAAACTAGATAGTATATATGTAGATGGATAAACCTATTGTATATGTTAATCCATGTGTCACTGTGGTTTCGACAAATACATTCCAAATATCAATAAATTTGTCCATGCATCATCTTCATCCATAGGCTTGCAAGAGTCCATTGCTTGCAAGAGTTGTCATATCATCTGTCCATTTGTCGACGAGTTAATATTTTTGCCCTTAATGGAATCAATTACTTAAAGAAATCTCACCTACTGTATTGTCTTTATTCTCTACAGGCCACTGTGGAAACAAACCAACAAACAAGATTATTGCACCCGTCAAAAATTACTGGCGGTCCAAAGTGGGGGAATGCCCTTTGCTTATTGCTCCGGATATGTCTGGTGCCTTTGTAGCTTAGATATGTCCAGTGCCTTTGTAGCTTAGCTTGTGAGTGACTCGCCCAGCCCAGCCCCAACCCAATGGCCTCCATCTGGACTCCCATCATCCCTGAGAGTTGGCCAGGCTGACTCCAATGGCTGATGGAGGTAACACCTGGAGGACACCTGTCTGGGGAAGGCGGAAACAGGATGACATGACGGTGAATGAACTGGCGAGCTCATTGTGCAAGAAAAAGGGCAAAGAGATGCAGGAATTCTCCCCACGTACACAAAATCACATTTTTACACCAGTCTTCACTTCCACAGTTCTTGAATCTGATATCTCCCTTCCCCCAAACTGAGACTCCCCTGAAAGTTTTAAAATTTCTAAGCCCAGTGGAGTTATCTGTTCCTTAGTACCTGACAACCGGATGTTCTCCACCTCACTGGGACATACAAAAACAATTTCTCTTAGGTCTTACCTTGTGGGGGAAATTGTACCAAATACTTCTCTTCCAAGCCCATTTTTGCGAACTGGTTTGCAAAGATCTGCTTGGACTCATCCGTGGGAATTTTTTCAATACCTGGAAAAGAGACAGACCTGAACCCTACATGCGTTTCATACCTCCCATCGCTAGTAGGCAGCATTTTGTGCAGCTAAAAATGTATGAAAAATATTGGAAGGGGGATAGGAACAAGAGTGAATTTCTGGCCAAGTCTTCCAAATAAGGAATGTGAGATCATGTTCAGGGCACAATTCCATCCTCTCCAACATCTCTCCAATGAAAATAGGGACATTCTGTTCTACATCAGGAAGCTTCTGCCGCACAAATAGCTGTCACAGACACGTCAACATCGGTCACCTTGAGCCAATTGCAACCTTTCCACCTCACCTACATCACAGGAGTGTGGTAAAAAAAAATGTGTGAGGGAAGGGATCGTGTATAAGACTTTCCACACGTAATGGGAATGAAATAAAAATTTGCGGTAAGGATTTAAAGCAGATTGGTGACCTATTCCTTCAACATTTTTTAATATTATTAATAATTTATTAAACTTTACAAAGAAAAAAACAAAGAACAATACATAACACTATAAACACACTTACATACATATTTTCCACAATAAAAGCTAAAAATAAAAAGTAGAAGATAAAGACAAAAAAGATTTGTGCCTTATTAAATCCATCAATTTTGCTAACTCCAGGTACTCACATAGTTTACTTAACCATTCCCCCTTTGTTGGGATATAATTTCCTTTCCAGTGACTGGCTACCAACATTCCCGCTGCCGTTGTTGCATACAGAAAGATGTTAATTTTATCTTTGGGGATATCCTTATTCAAGATTCCTAGTAAATATGTTTCTGCCCTTTTGATATATGATACTTTTATCAATTTTTTAATCTCTTCATAAATCATATCCCATTTTTTTAAATCTCTGGACATGTCCACCACATATGGTATAGGGTGCCTATCATTCTATTACATCTCCAGCATTTATTACTATTTGATCTATTCATTTTTGCCAATCTGTCTGGTGCCAATCTTCAACATTATAGGAATAGCTTTGTATTCCAGCTTCACCATTTCTTTCATTTGGTGTGGGGAATTTATTTTCAGGATGAACAGGACTCTGTTTTTGCACCTATACACACCACTTTTAACTGTTCCCCAAGGCGAGGAGGAAAAAGGAAGAACGGGACATTCTGGGATCCAAACAGAAACCAGTACGGCTTCTGTAACTCTGGGGCTGTCCCTAGAAATTCGAGGTACTTGGAGGGTCTGGGAAAAGGACAAGCGGGACAGTCTGGGATCAAATCAGAAACTGGGGCAGCTTCTGTAATTCCGGGACTGTCCTTGGAAAATCGGGACACTTGGAAGTTATGCTATGCTAGCTAGGGCTGATGGGAGTTGTCATCTGAAGCTGCCATACACCATTATTTTGAATTGCAAATCCCCTTGATTATATGGGCGGAATGGTGATATGTATAAATGTAATGACTTAATAAATGTTCTCTCTCTTCTCTCTTCAAGGTGAGGGTGAGAGTCTCCTTGGGTACATACCATAAAGCGTCAAAAAAATGGACTTGACGCCATCCCGTGTGTGTGCAGCCGTGACAACACAGTAGGTCTCACAATCTGTCTTCCCATCTAGGACGATACCTTTACCCCATTCTGGAGAAAAAAGAGAGAGGAAGGCATGCGTAATGAATTGGGGGCTCTCCAATCCGTGCGAAATTTAGCACAGACGGGAATGTTTCCCTTAAAAATAAAGAAATAAACTTGACTGACTCGTCCGTCCTTCGTGGCTGTAAGCTGTTAAAAGCGCATTAAATCATCAAACCATTAAAAAGAAAACAAGAATGGATAATACTTGTTATATAAGTGCGTGTCTGTGTGATTGAATGGTTCATGTGACATCACACGCACAACATTGTGCGTGTGATGTCACATGCAACACGACGTTGTGCGTGTGATGTCACATGAACCATTGTTGTGCGTGTGACGTCACACCCATTACGTGCAGGCCTGTGCATGTGACATTGTATGTCTGCGTTGCAGCTGTGGGAGAGAGAGAAAGTTCAGCTCTGGTCTCCACCACCAGCAAGGCACCCTGTTCCATAGGGAGCAAAAGGGTGCCCCCCCCCAAGAAATGTTGATTGACTGTCTGCGGAGGGGAAAGCTGAACTGCTTCTCTCTCGTAAGCAGCACCGCAGAGGCCAGCCGGCTGCCTCTATTTGTTCATTGACTTTGTGGGTGCCCACCCCCCACAATTATGGAGTTGGCTCCTATGGGCTCTGGCTTGGGTGGCTCGGGGTCAGCAGTGGCAGAGGGGCGATTGGGCGATTGCCCTTAAAAAACTCAACAACTTTTTGTGACCAGTTTTTCACTTCTGGGAATATGGTAACCCTAGGGGAATAAGGCTCTCAGCGGCCACCGAACCATAAAGATGGCTGCCTGTCACCACTGCTTGTGGGGATCCATCTGTTTGGCTGCTGTAGAAACTGGGATGCTGTGCTCAATGGATGTTTGGTCTAACCCAGCAACGAAGCTCCTCCTTATGTTCCTAAGACTAAAAAGGATTTGGGGGCCTCTTTTGGTGCAGTCCTCTATTGGAGCCCCACGTTGCGCAAAGGATTTCTGCATTGCAGGGGGTTGGACCAGATGACCCTCCTTCCAACTCCTATGGTTCTGTGGTTCCAGGATTCTATGGAAGGTGTCCTCTGTTTGATGGGCCATCGAGTCCAAGTCTGGCTCAAAGATAACCCTAAAACAATTCCTCGGTTTGCATCTACACATTTTCCTTTGGCTGTTCCTATCAGTGTCCTCCTTTTTGGCGATGCCTAACTGGCGGGTGGCGCTGTGGGTTAAACCACAGAGCCTAGGGCTTGTCAATCAGAAGGTCGGCCGTTCAAATCCCCGTGACGGGGTGAGCGAGCGCCCGTTGCTCGGTCCCTGTTCCTGCCAACCTAGCAGTTTGAAAGCACATCAGAGTGCAAGTAGATAAATAGGTACCACTCCAGCAGGAAGGTAAACGGCGTTTCCGTGCGCTGCTCTGATTCGCCAGAAGCGGCTTAGTCATGCTGGCCACATGACCCGGAAGCTGTACACCGGCTTCCTCGGCCAATAAAGTGAGATGAGCGCCGCCACCCCAGAGTCGCCCGCGACTGGACCTAACGGTCAGGGGTCCCTTTACCTTTAACTGGTCCATCTGCCCTACAGGAGGGCATCTGATTTTCCTGCCACTGGAAACATCAAGCTGCTGCTGAAGACCACAACTACATTCAACTTGTAAACGTGCAAATTGACTTAAATTTTACAGAAACACCTTACGTTTCCCATCCTCTTCCCTTCCAAAGGGAGCCCAACTTGGGTATGCCCCCTGGGGCTTCTCACACTGCTTAGGGAAGCAGGCTGAATGGCTGTAACATGTTAAAACTGAGCGAGATTTCGCTCATACAGACCGTTATTGCAGGTGTACTTTCCATCTTTCCCTTTGTTAAAGGCCACATCCATGTTGAGACAGCCGTAGGGCCTGTGAAAGGAGACAAGGAGGAAAGGAGTCAGGTCACGAGGAGCAGTGGTGCAGTTGCGAAATCTGAGGCTTTGGACTTGGTAAGGACATCAGAAAAGTCTGGCTGAATCAGGCCAGCCTCAGACCCTCCAAACATCCCAATTTTCTAGAGGCACTCCTGGAATTACAGAAGTCGTCCAGGTTTCTGATTTGACCCCGGAATGACCCACTTTTCCTTTCAATACAATGTCCCTAGGTCATCAGAGAAATGTTGAAGGGGATGGAAGAGGACGTCCCTATTTCCCCAGGGAAAAATCTTGGAGGGATTGTAACAGAGGTTGCATCACCTTTGGCTCGGAAAGTGGCCACCCAACTCAAGGTTATCGCAAATCCAAATTTGCATTGCAGGGGGTTAGACTAGATGACCCTTGGTCCCCTTCCAATGCTACAATTCTATGATTCTAACATATAAGGATGTAAAAAGAGCCTTCTGGATCAGGTCAATGGCCCATCTAGTCCAGCGTCCTGTTCTCACAGTGGCTGACCCATGTGAAACCAGCGAGCAGGATTCAAGCCCGAGAGCAACTTTGCTCTCCTGTGATTTCCGGCAATTGGTATTTGATAGCATAGTTAGCAGCCATCAGTAGCCCTCTTCTCCATGGTCAGTAGATGCATAACCGTAGATTCAAATTAAAACTTGCTCAGTGGTTACATAGTGCTGCTCTAATTTCGTCTCATCTCTCAAAATCACAATGGGGAAATCTTCAAATCCACATGTTCAAATTCAGAATTTCTACCTGATGGTGAGCAAAAGAACTCACCAGAGCCACCACACCCCAGGGTTTTCTTCTGTCCGTAGGCGATGCTACAACAGCTCAGCAAACAACAGGCAAACTTACGTTGGCAAAGTGGAAGAGACATTGAAGCTTCCATTCTTCCTGATTGTTATGTTGGCAGCCACCATGCTCATTCCATCTAAATAGTCGGAAAGCATGGTGCTGTTAGTGGCAAAGATCTGTGTGTACCAGGTCTTTGGGAACTGCTGAAGACAAAAGACGGGTGGCCCTTTCAGAAGGTGCAGCAAAACACTGGGGCTCCAAGCAGAAATTCCTGACTGCCTACCTGGTATAATAATAATAATAATAATAATAATAATAATAATAATAATAATAATAATAATAATAATAATAATAATAATTTATTATTTTTACCCCGCCCATCTGGCTGAGTTTCCTCAGCCACTCTTGGCGGTTTCCAGTCAAATGTTAAAACAATACAGCATTAAATATTAAAAACTTCCCTAAACAGGGCTGCCTTCAGATGTCTTTTAAAAATAGGATAGCTGCTTATTTCCTTGACATCTGCTGGAAGGGCGTTCCACAGGGAGGGCGCCACTACCGAGAAGGCCCTCTGCCTGGTTCCCTGTAACCTCACTTCTCGCAATGAGGGAACCGCCAGAAGGCCCTCGGCACTGGATCTCAGTGTCCGGGCTGAACGATGGGGGTGGAGATGCTCCTTCAGGTATACAGGACCGAGCTCTCTTCCAATAAAGGGACTTATCTGAGGATCATGAGGAGTTCCTGTCCATGCAGATGGTAAGCAGAAATGGCCAAGTGCACACATCATGGTGCACACCCTCCAAAGACCCTAATGGACCTGGAACATTTTCTATTTGTACAGAAAGAAGTGTCCATTGAGGAATGGACCATCTGACATTGCAAAATTCTTCCCCAAATGGTGTCTCCCCTCCCTGGGGTTGTCCCGCCATGGTGCTAGGTTGGAGCTTGACAGAAGACCAGAGCTGGTGGTTACCTTATTTGGGTCACACTTTTCAAAGTCATAATGCGCAGCATGGGCAGCGTAGAGGATGGCAAGACCCAAACCAATCACCCAGAACTTCATCTTGTGTCTCTGCTTTCTCGCTTCTCGGTGAGAGAATATTCTGAGACAAGTTAGCTCAAGGTATGCGCACGCTTCCTGGCTTTTATAGAGCTTTACTCTCTCCCTGCCACACCCTCTGAAAAGCTTGCATCAAGTCCACCCGCCGCCCTTTCTTGCCCACCGGCCACGTTTGCAGCTGCAGATACAACAAGGTTGTTGTTGGCATGGGAACAGCTGCCCCAATGGAACACAAGGAGGTATTGCGGTTGTCCAAACAGAGGAGGCATTTGCCTTGGCCCACGATCCAACGGGCATTTGGACAACAACCACCCGGAAAGGTCACACTCCTCTTATCTAAAGCAGGGGGAGAAGAGCTTGGAGTGGGTGACCCAAGGTCAATATGTTTCTTGGAGTGCAATAAATGAAGGAATGATGTCAGCTGCTTTCCCAGTCACCCTTTTGGAAAGATGCAGGAGAGCAAGGAGCAAAGATGGAGTCATGAAACCAGGCTGCTGCTGCTGCTGCTTCCACGTCAGGAGGGATGATGGGGCCCTCATGGCATACCATCCAAGTGTCCCAATTTTCCAGGGACAGTCCCGGAAGCCATCCGAGTTTCGGATTTGATCCCTGAATGTCCCTCTCGTCCTTTTCCTTCTGCATCTCAGAGAGCAATTAAAAGTGGTGTGTGTAAGTACAAAAAAAAATGGAGTGTGGTTTACGCTGCAAATAAAATCCCTGCAACAAATGAAGGAAACGGTGAAGCTGGCATCCAAAGCCATTCCTGTAATGTTGAAGGGAAAAGTGACCAGTCCACTTTAAATCCTTTCATTGCAATGTTTCCGCAGCCAGCCATTTCTTAGGAAACACAGGGAGTGTTGATTCCTTTACAGTCAAACCTCGGTTCTCGAATGGCTCCGTTTTCAAACATTTTGGCTCCCGAACGCCAAAAAACCAAAAGTGAATGATCCGGTTTTCGAATGTTTTTCAGAACCAGAACATCTGACACGGCTTCTGCTTGAGTGAATGAAGCTCTTGCAGCCAATTGGAAGCTGCGCCTCGGCTGTCGAACGTTTCGGAAGTCGAACGGTTTTCCGGAACGGATTATGTTCAACAACCGAGGTTTGACTGTATTGTAAATGGAGCCTGACACTGTTTACTCCTTTATTCAATGGAGCTGACTCCCAGGGAACTGGGTCAAGACTGGGCAGCCTTACACTGCAATCTGAGGCATTTAGCAAGACCAGTGGTCAGGGATGATGGGAATTGTAGTCCCAAACATCTGGAGGGCCGGAGTTTGTCTATGCCTGGCCCATCAACTGGAGTGGTGGTGGTGGAAGCGACCTGGTCCCTGGGAGTTGGCGCCTAGGCCACAAGGTGCAAGCAGATCCAGTGACCTCCCAAGGGTGCTGGGCAAAAGAACTCCCTTGGCAGCTCTTACCGCAAGAAAGAGCAACAAACAAGTTTAGCTGCTCCCAGCCAGCCCTTCCCCTTCTTGATCTTGCCCATTTGAATGGGCAAGAATTTTTTAATGATTGATGTGCTCACATCAAGTACTCATGTAAGTCCTTCCTTGAATTCTCCCCGTCATGCTTCTCAATATGACCTTATCTTTCTCTTATTAATTACCCTGGCTATATTATGATTTTGCATTTATTACATCACACCTTTCCTCCCGAAGGAGCCCAGAGAGATGAACCACACGAGCAATAAAACATCTTAAAAATGATTCCGATGTGGATGCAAACTGGGAAAGAGCTCCACTTAATGGTTTTGTTGGAAGAGGGCCATCTTCAATAGGGTGTCCCTGTTTGAGGTCCTGGAGGTACCCAGTTCCGTGGGTAAGTAACACACGCTAGCCATTTGGGCAGGAATAACAACAGCAATGAAACCGGAAAACGAAGCTACCCCAGGCTTTGTCAGCTCACGCGCTGGGTTCAAAACCTGCCCTTTCAGCACACCCCAGGACACCTGCCCCAGCCCCAGAGCTGTGTTCAGAGGGAGCACCTGACAGGGTGCAAACAACATGGATGGAAGGTGAAGCCAGCTTTTAAAAACATTGTTTCCAGCGTACAGATACAAGGAACCCTCGGCCAGACTATAATTTTAAAAAGGAACAATCACCAAGGTCCTTTGGACTGTGAGAAGATCAACCAATGCTGACGGAAAGGACCTGTTGTTACTTAATGTTTTCTTTGCCGTCCAGTCATTAGGGATGCAATTTTAATTGTGTTCCCGGTAAGCAGTTTTCAGTGTTTCAGAATAACAAGCCGTCATAGCAGTTTTTGTTATTTTCAATTAGTCACCTAAGTGATAGAATCTGACTGACAGATTGACTTTGCAGGCTAATTAGAATCAGGCTGGTAATGTAAAAGTTTCGGAATTGTTTGTTTGTGTTCTTTTAAGACGAAAAATAAAAATAAATAAATGCAGAACATTAGAAAATGTCGGAAATTGGGTCTGTCAAGCTAGCTGCTGTTATTCCATCAGGTTGCAGAAAAGAAGAGAGAATTGTGGCGGCAGGACTCCCCTGCATCAGCTCAGCTGAGAAACCAGCTCATTCTCTCCCTCAACTGTTTCTGTTAACTCTGGCCACCATAAGAACTATGCAGCTTTTAAACATGTGAAGCCTGACTCCGCTCATTTTCCTCTTCCCTTCCCATCGCTTTTTCTTTTTGTGCCATGTCTTTTGGACTGCAGCTCTGTTTTTTGATCTGGGGTTGTTTAGACATCATAATTCATGGACAGAATAGCCACATGAGTGTTCATAATAGCCTAATGATTCAGTTCAATGATGCATAATAATTCAAGCATACAGGAGGATGCGAGGACTGTTAAAGGAAATAGGATTGTTAAAGCAGGGGGTGTGGAGGAAAGCATAGAAACGTCTCCCTGCCAGACACAACAACTTCCGGAAATTTGCATGTAATGAAAGCACTGAAGAAATATTTACTGGAAAGCCGTGTGCAGTACACCCTGTTGCATAAATGAGCGCCTTTAACAAGGTCTTATCTACAATGCCTAAAATGAGAATGTTGTTGCATTTTATTGCCATCACAGTTTATTGCAGGGATCAGGCAACAGGGATTCTGCAGCCAAATCTGGGGCCCTAGAGGAATAGCACCCATTCACTCCAAAGCAGGCATAGGCAAACTCTGGCCCTCCAGATGTTCGGGACTACAATTCCCATCATCCCTGACCACTGGTCCTGTTAGCTAGGGATGGTGGGAATTGTAATCCCGAACATCTGGAGGGCCGGAGTTTGCCTACCGGTATGCCTACTCCAAAGCACAAGAGAGATACATAGGAAACTGCCTTATACTTGGACCATTTAGTCATCTTGTTCAGTATTTAGCTGCACTGACTAACAGCAGGCTCTCCAGGAATTCTGGTTGTTGGCATTCATCTGACTTGTTCTGGGCTGAGTCAAGGGGCACACTTTAGCTCAAGCAACAGTGTGTGTGTGTGTGTGTGTGTGTGTGCGCGCGCGCCCTCACCCGTGCCCATGCCCATGCCTGCCTGCCCGCCCGCTGCTATCACCGGATGCCCCCGCACCAATGCAGGCTGCCTCATTAGGGCAGGTGGGGCTTTGCCCTACCAACTTCAGCCTCGCCTTGGCCAGTACCACCTGCCTGCCCTCTTAATTGCAACCAGCCCGGAGGGTAGGACCAGCTGCCGGCTTCCTCCCGCTCAGTCTCCGCACTGCCGCAACAGAACTCAGTTAGGGAGGAATAGGAAGGAGGCAACATGAGAATTAGTTGACCTCTGCCTGCACTTGACTTTAGCGCCACCTACTGTTGACCTCCCTGCCCTCTGCCCTGCCAATCCCAACGGGTACCTGGCACTGCTCCAAATAAAAGGCACACGAGAGACACTTTTTTGCATCTTAAGATGTCTGTGCATTTACGGCCGCGCCAAAAATCCAAGAAACAATAATCGCAGGTGGTAGGGAGGGTGCCTGGGAGTATTTGTCTTGGGGTTGAAATCTCTACCAGCTGCAGGCCATCACGCTTCAACCCAAGGCAAGAGCTGCCAGCAGCCAGGAGGACTTCTGCTCCTTTGCCATAGTGGCTTGGGGTTTGATGACACATGGCAAAGCAGTGGAATCTGGCACAAACTGGGAAATGCCCCACAAGCCTTTGTTGCCCCTCCCGGCCTGCTTTCTTGCTTACAGCCTGTCCAGGGGGTGGGGGTAGTGGCTGCCAGCTTCTTCCTCCTAAGTCTCAGTGTTGTAGAATTCATCCAGGGAGCGCATGGGGACAAAGCTGGAATAGGCCTGCGGCGCATCAACTTGGGCCCCACATTAGGGGGGCTGTCACGCATGTATGACATCACAATGCAACGCCCTGTCCCCCGGCGGGCCACACCTGCTGGGATGCTCTGGCGATTGCAGCAGGTGCCCCAGAGGGCGAGAAACGCCCCCCCCCCCAGCCTCCCGCCTGGCACACCGGCATTTGCCCCGGGGCGGCAGGGAATGGCAGCCCCTTCAATATTGGGGGTGCGAGCTGCGTCCCCTGCCTCTAAATAATGAGGGGGCCGAAGCCCCTTGTGCCCCATATACCTGGCATAGCTGCTCCAGTGACGCAATGGGTCAGTGTGTCTGGCTGTGAACCAGAAGGTTGGTGGTTCGAGTCCACTCAGGGGCGGCTATGGGCATTGCAGGGAGCTGAACTAGGGTCCCTTCCAACTCTACAATTCTTTGAGAAATCTACGAGGTTGGCCCTGACAGTCATAGGCTCGCCAGTCCCAAAGAGCATCCACCGCCAGCTTAGATCTCACCCCACAATGCCTCGGTCTCTGAGGAAGGCCACATACAACGTTGCTCCGAGAACGAGGCACTGTGAGGTGGCATCTGAGGCGGCCCCACCTGGGCATTACCACAGTAGGAAAAACCACCACCACCATCATGTTGCCGTAGCTGGAAAAACTGGTCTTTTAATGCTGTGTCTGCAGCAGGAATCAAAATAGAATGGGCTGGCCCTGGCTGGCAAAGACTGATGATGGTGATGGTGAAGGTGACAGCACCTTGAAAGGATTTTGCATTTATTGCCACTCTACGTGCCGCTTTCAGACTTCTTACCAAGCCTTGCAGGTGGAAAGGCTGCCCAGCCCAGTATCTATCTGATCATCTTATGAGATATAACCTGTTTTCAAAAGGAGGTGGTGGAGGAAAAAATCCTTGTATACATCAGGATGTGTTTCGGCAAGCTTTTGTTAGGTTTGATTGAGGATATAATATTCATGATATGAAGGAACTGTGACCACGGATAGCAAAAAAGAAAACAGAGAGGCAGCACTCCTGGGAGACTGCGTTGCTGTGCTGCTTTGATAGCTCTCTCCGTTCAGCCCTTAAGAAGAGGTGTAAGATGTCTAACTGTATGCACAGATTGAGGCCAGAGTTTTGCTTTTCCTAAGATTCCCTAAATGTTTCCTCTTTCCTGTGATGAAGGAGGAGGAAGCTGATAGGCATTACCTGCTGCAAATCTCAGGGGAGATACCCACACAGAGAAGAGTCGGGCTGGTGAAGAGTCATAAGGGTCTCCCTCTCCTGCTGCAGCAAGCTCCCCTCCCCTCTGGTCTCCTAGTACCAGGGAAGGCATGAAGTGGGAGGAGCAAAGGTAGACATGCAGGTACAGTCTCAGATTGCAGCAATACCAGCCGAATGGACTGCTTGTAAGTAAGAAGACAGGCAGGGGGAGGCTGGCTGGGGGACAGACTTTTAGATTGCTGGGGCAACACCCTATTCACCCTGAAAACCGAATTCAGTAAACCTGTTTCTCTGCCTATAGGAGGCTTACCGGGAAACCCATATAAGAATCTAAAAGGTTACCTATCAGTCAGAGGAAGGAAACTCTATCAACCAAGATCATGTCGGAGCAAAGTGGCTATTAAACCTGATCTTTATTACTGCTGTTGCAACAGGGCACTCACTCACCCCACGCAGGAGGGAGGAGGAACCCAGAACAATGGTGCGCAAGGCCTTATATAGACTTATATTGCCCACCCTGTAGCTCAAGACCACCCCCAAAAAATCATACATACGGTATGTCACAGAAGGAGGCGGGCTACAGCAGAAATACATCACAGGGGGCAGTCTACAACAGAAATCCTGTCTGCCAGGATACCTGACAATGGCCAGTGATTGCTTTACTTGGGCAGCCTGGCCATTCTTTTGTGATGGTAAATACTTTAATTCCTGGATCCAGGTCACAGGCTCACCCTGTTCATACCCAAAGATGCCCTTAAGACAGGCAAACAAAATACAATGGAGAGGCTTTCCCATTTCCTTCCTCCTTGCAGAGAAACATTTGAGGTCAATTTGGGAGAGTCAAAACGGTTTCAGGATTGCACTCCTATACAATTTCAGACATGTGGTTTATATACATATGTATGTGTTTTGCCTTGTAAATTTATGAACATTTAATTTATATTCAGGTAGGTAGCCGTGTTGGTCTGACGCAGTCGAAATAAATAAATAAAATGAACAAATTGTCCAGTAGCACCTTAGAGACCAACTAAGTTTGTTCTGGGTATAAGCTTTCGTGTGCATGCACACTTCTTCAACAGTCGTCAACAGGTTTACCATACCCATGGAGTCAATCACCCATCTCCTACTACCCTTCTGAGAAAAAGCCCACCCCACCCTCCCACTATATACAGTGGAACCCCGGGTTACGCACGCGATCCGTTCCAGGGTCGCGCTGCGTAACCCGGGCGTGCGTAACATGAACGCACCGGGGGGGGGGAAGGAAAAAACCGGAAGTTCGCTTTTTTGCGCTTCTGCGCATGCGTGAACTGCGCAGAAAGCTTCTGCACACCCGCGCACTCCGCGGAGGACTTCCAGGTCACCTTCGTTCTTATCCCAAACATACGCAACACGGAGCGTACACAACATGAGGTATGACTGTATAAGGGTCTGGTGACTTCTGTTTCAGTGTATCTGAAGAAGTGTGCATGCACACGAAAGCTTATACCCAGAACAAACTTAGTTGGTCTATAAGGTGCTACTGGACAATTTGTTAATTTTAATTTAGTTTATATATTTGAGACCTTAAATTCTTATAACAACCCCTTAACGCACCAGGCTCCGCTGTTCCTTCAGCAGCAGTTGTGTGCATAACCCCCCCTCACTTTATCTTTCCCCTGGATGCCTGCAGAGGCATCCAAGGTTCACAATTAATTAAGACTGAGTGGGGCATTGTAATTCCTCACTTTTAAAATATAAAAATAGCCCGTCTAGTCCAGCATCCTGTTCTCATAGCGGCCTACTGAATTATGCCATGTGCGCAGAGAGCACTGATTCTGTTCCCCAGACAAAAGCCAGTTTCCCAGGTCATGTCACATTCTGGCGTTACCAAGGAATGGAAAACAAGGCCATCAAACTAGCAGGAGTGATGCCATCAGGTCTGGAGCAGGTGAGATTCTTAAAAGCTTTCCTCTGAAGAAGAAAGCACTCAAGACAGCTCCAGACTGCTGGTGTTTGACAGGAAGGATTAAAGTGCTTTCTACGAAATGAATGGATTATGTCGGAGAAGGATGATTAAATCTGTCGATTAAAATTTAAGCCTCCTATCCCACGTGTGTGGGAGAAATACAAAAACTAAGCGGGCTGCGAAGCCTTTTTAGCAGGGTAAAATAAATGTTTTGCAGCTTACTAAATCTTAGGAATAAAGCAATGACACCTTTTTATCCCTTTTATATATGGTCGGCTGACCTCCCCCTCTTCATCCCCATTGCAGAGAACGAACCCCACGTTTTAGAAAGATAAACAAAAATGGTTTACTGACATGTCAATGCAAGCAGCAAATGTGATACAGCTAAGAAAAGTTTGAGGAATAATGTACCGGTACGGACAAGCAATTGGAAAACATATCAAGGAAATATTAGGCTTGGAGAATGTAATTATAAAGTTCTTATAAGTATGTTTGCGTGGTTATGTACATTCAACGTTAGATAAAGATGTATGGGTATTGGCAGGAAGTCAGATTGTTTGTTTATTATTATTATTATTATTATTATTATTCTCTCTTTTCTTCCTTCCTCTTTCTTTTCTTTATTTTTTTCACTTTTCTTTTAAGGTTTGGAATAACAACAACAACAATTATTATTGTAAATAACCTTTATTTATGTGAAATGCAGAGATATGTAATTAAAAAATCTCTAATAAAAATTTATCAAAAGAAAAAGAAAAAAAAGAAAAGTTATCAGGTACAAAATACAACAGTTGGCTTCAAAATGGGCCGCATGTGTCTGCGGGGGGGGCCCCAGACATACATCTGATCAGTTTGGAAGCATGACGACGGAGAGCCTCCTCGGAGGCAGAAGGGAATATAAAGGATTATCTCCTTTGTTACAGAATTCCCACCCAGAGGAGGCGGGGAAGAGGCCACACAGAGGGTCCTCTCTAGGAAATTTAAGAACTCTCTGTGTACTAGCCCTGTGCTTGTCTAGCAAAGCATGCATTTGTGATTTGGCTGCAAACCCCACAGATGAAAGGGTTTTGTTACCTCGATGTAACAAATCCACTTCAGAAAAGAAGCAAACTTATTGCAACTAGGAGGGTAACAAGGAGATAATAAAATAGGAAGAGCCCGCTGGCTCAGGCCAGTGACCCGTCGGCCGACTAGACATCTGTCAGAAGCCTGAAAGCAGGACCTGAGTGCAAGAGCAGGGGTAGGCAAACTAAGGCCCGGGGGCCGGATCCGGCCCAATCACCTTCTCAATCTGGCCCGCGGACGGTCCGGGAATCAACGTGTTTTTACATGAGTAGAATGTGTCCTTTTATTTAAAATGCATCTCTGGGTTATTTGTGGGGCATAGGAATTCGTTCATTTTTATTATTTTCAAAATATACAGTGGAACCCCGGGTTACGCACGTGATCCGTTCCAGGGTCGCGCTGCGTAACCCGGGCATGCATATCACAAACGCATGGGAAAAAAACCAGAAGAAGCGTGATTTGAGTGCTTCTGCGCATGCGCAAAGTGCGCAGAATGCTTCTGCGCAGCCACGTGCTCCGGGGAGGACTTCCGGGTCGCGGAGGCCCGTAACTCGGACGTACGCAACACGGAGCGTACACAACACGAGGTATGACTGTAGTCTGGCCCCCCACAAGGTCTGAGGGTCAGTGGACCTGCTGAAAAAGTTTGCTGACCCCTGTCTCTCCTCACTTGCGATTCGCAGCAACTGTCATTCAGAGGCATCCCTGCCACTGAGGCTGGAAGGAGAGCAGAGTTATTGTAGCTGTAAGATGCTGGTAGTTTTACCACCCCACCCCCCATGCATTTGTCTTAAGCCTCTCTTTAAAAGCTCTCCTGCTCGATGTCCACCACTAAGGATGGGGGGAAATTATATTCAGATTTAAAGGCAAGCCTATGAAATGCACGCTTTCCATAACAACATGAGATGTGAAAGACAGCCAACCTTTGAAATTAACACCGTCCATATTTTAGGATGTAGTAAACAAATGGTTACCAAAATGCATTACAAAAATGAGCATGTTAGTGAAAATGGCATACAAATATGCACGATGACCTTGCAAAAACGTGTGCGTAAGTCAAAACTGCATACAAATGTATGTTTACTGGTAGAAATTCAGACTAAAATGCTGATAAAAGTTCCCCGACGTGTTAATAATCCATGTGGATGGGCAGTTCCAGAATATGTCATTGGTCTCCTTCACAGTCCACTTTCTTGCATTCTCTTCTCCAGAGCCAGCTCAATAAATTTTGTCACCCAAGGCAAATCGCAAAATGGCGCTCCCATCCCCATCAGGGAAAAATGAGTGAAGATCTACCTCAGGAACATGGGGGGAATAAAGAACTGCATCGGGACCTGCTGCCCCTGTGGATCCTGCTGTCTGGGGCAGTCACCTCACCTTGCCTCATGGGTGGGCTGGCCCTGCTCTCTTCTTTTGCTCTGTTATTTTCCTCTGTGGCATCGGGAAGCCCTCCCTAGAGTGAGGAGAAGGTAGGCCAGGCAAGCCGCCATGTTGACAAAAGCTGTGAAAGCCAATGCCCACAATGCCATGTGCTTGTCGGCTTGGCCTGCCAGGGCACATTCGAGCGCCTCGGGGCAGGAGTGTGTTCCTGGAAGGCATAAGAAGGTTGTGTGAAGCACCGACGGGATCTGCAGAGCTATCACAACCCAGAAGAAGCCCAGCTCCATGGCCAGGAGGAGAAACACGCAGAAAACGAAGGCCGCCGAGGGCCAGGTGCAACGGGGGGACATCTTGGGTTCCGACGGAACCATGTTGGGCAAAGGAATCGTTCCAGGAGCCATGCTGGATCCGGCAGCCATGTCATGGCTCACACTAGTGATGTCAGTGAGCTCCTCGTCTCCTCCCTTTGCTGCCTTTCTCCGCTGCTTGGATCCAGTCCTTATGAGCCCCATTAGCCCCACTGGGAGCAGGGCAGCCAAAAAGGCAAAACCCCACGCAGAGGAGACGGGGGCAGGAAAGTGGCGGTTGAAGCAGAGCGCGCTGCAGAAAGGCCGACTGTCCGCCTCCACCGAGGTCCAGTTGCAGACCAGGTCGGGGTTGGGAGAGGACCAGGGCCCGTCAGCGATGAAAAGGGCCACCAGCCGTAGCCCCAAAAGGAGATACCAGGGGGCCAGGCCTCGGCAGCCTGGCTCACCTCCAGGGAACATCATGGCTGGCTGTAGGAGCCGAGCCAGGCCAGCGACCACAGCAGCCATCTGCTGAGAGAAGGGAAGAGATGAGAGACAGATGAGTTTCCTTTCTAAACTTTATTGTGCAAAAGTTGGTTGCTCTGTGGTCGTCAGAGGCCTGAGAGAGTTAAGAACAGCAAATAGGCTTTTTTTTGTTTTGAATGGAGGGAACTGCTTCTTTTTTTACCTTTTTTTACACGTACAGTGGACGCTCGGGTTACGGACATAATCCGTGACGGAGGCACACCCGCAACCCGCAGCGCTCATATCCTGCAGCGCCGCGTCTGCGCACGCGCGTGACGCAATTTGGCGCTTCTGCGCATGCGTGAAGCGTGATTTAGTGCCTCTGTGCATGCGCGAGCGCCGAAACCCGGAAGTAAACCATTCCGGTACTTCCGGGTCGGCGCGGAGCACAACCCGAAAAAATGTAACCCGCAGCGGCCATAACATGAGGTACGACTGTACATTTTTAAAAACTTGTTTTTAGGGTCTTTGTGCGTTTAACAAATACATAATACAGAGATTCATCAAATGACGTTTCCCCCATTATGGCATCTTAATGCTAGGAAAGGCCTAACCTGTTGGGTTTGCACCTGTAACACACCTATGGGGGGGAAAGGTAGCAGGTATTTTTCCAGGCACATTGGGGTGGTGGGTCTACAGAATTTGGTCCAGCTTCTTTCCAGGATCATCCACTCCCACCCTTTACTACTGAAATTTCTTGCCCTGGTCCTTTTAAGTACCTGTACTACCATTCTGTGACAGGTGTGTGGAGCCATTGGTCTGCCACATATTGGTGAAGTACAGCTCCCGCAACCTCAGGAAACATGGCCAATAGGAAGGGGTGATGGGAGTTGTAGTTCAGCAACAAATGGAAGGCCAAATGTTTCCCACACCTGCTCTATGGCTTTTAGATGATAAATTATTATCGAGGCATCACTTTAAAATGAAGGATTTCCAACCAGATTAACCCTGCATCTCACCTGTAGGTTGGGCTATTATTATTTTACTGTTATTAATCATAATCTACGTGTTAAATCTGTTTTAACTTCCTCTGGACTCTGCCCTGTTTCTCCTGCCTGTATCTACACCAGCCAAATATCCTCCAAATATTATTCAAAGCACTTCAAACTGTGAATAGGATCATGTGTCAATCTGAACTTATTCTGTGGTTTAGATCAGGCTTCCTCAACCTTGGCCCTCCAGATGTTTTTGGCCCACAACTCCCATGATCCCTAGCTAGCAGGAACAGTGGTCAGGGATGATGGGAATTGTAGTCTCAAAACATCTGGAGGGCCGAGGTTGAGGAAGCTTGGTTTAGATCATGGCACAGGCAAGAAAACTGACATAACTCAAATGACAGGAGACGCTCCATCATGAACTTTTGTGACCCTGGTACCAGCCTGGTCTCAAACCATGTCCTGAAGGCATTCAGGAAACATATTGTGTTCCTCACACCTTGCATAAAGGTGAACACGTGTAAATTTTAGTTGCCAGTGTAGTCTATTCACCACCTGAATGGGGCCATCAAGATAAAGGTGAGATGATTTGAAGGCGGCAAGCAAACAAAGGATGCCCGGTTTAGCCAACACCCACCAGGTGGTTTTCTTTAACACAATTAATTTGCAAGATGGGAGAGATGAAGCTGGGCAGGAACTGCAAGGAAAAGGCGATAGAATTGCTCATCTTAAGGGCCCCTTCCTTTCTCCATGAAGAAAAGGGTATAAAGGAACCCTAAGATTTGTAGTCAGTGGCATTTCTTAACTTTTATTAAGAAGTGTGAGTTCTGGGACAAATTTTTCATGCTGACTTCTGTAGGCTTTTGAGAATATGTAGGGATTCTCCCACTCTTTAGTTCAATGTTTGTGAGTGTGTGTGTGTGTGTTGTGGGATTTGCTGCCTGCTTAAATTGTAATTTTGCTGTTATTCTGTTGCTTTCATTTCATAGAATAAACCAAGCTTTCTTTATTCCTTTGTATAAGAACTTCTTGTGGGCGTACGGTTAAGGGTGACACACATATTCAAAAAACAGATGCACATTATAATTCCAACAAAATATCGCAAATCTCTTTCATAGTGTGATGTACACGCATGTGAGTTCAGACACATACTTCTAACAATTCTGTTATGTTATATAAGACACACAGGCCCTTATCTCGGAAGGGAATCCAGTAAACCTGGTTCCAAATATCTCTCTGGTTTTACCCTATAAAACAAGACCCAGAAAACTCCAGAGTCTTAAGCAAAATCATCATCTGCAACAAACACTCCACCTCTTCCCCTCTCATCCTAATGCAGGAGTCTAGCTGCAGTTATCGAGGGGGAGTAAAAAGCACTCAACACATGCTCAGAAACACACACACATTCATTTTGTTCCAGGACTTAAGCCCTGGCACTGAACACCGAGAGGTGGGGTGTGGGGGGGGGGGGAATAGGTTCTTCTGGGGCTGAGCCTAGGCTAAAATTAAGCCATGCCTGTGTCTTTTCAGAATTGGGTTCTGTCTTCGGATTCCTGAAGTCTGTATGAGGATGGAGTTAAGGCAGAAAGCCGGACTCCTGGGTTCTCTAGGAAGAAGGAAGAAGGGCTGCAAAGGGCTGAGGATTTGGCCGTGGAGCTGAGGGGTTGCAGGCAAGTTAGCAAGACTAGTCCTGCAAGAGCCTCCCTGACAGGGGCCATTTGGGAGGGCCACACTCACTTCCCTGTGCTGCCCTTTGAGGATGGTCCCTAACAGTCCCTGTTTAAACAAACAAACAAACAAAAAATTCCTTCCAGTAGCACCTTAGAGACCAACTAAGTTTGTTATTGGTATGAGCTTTCGTGTGCATGCACACTTCTTCAGATACACTGTTTAAGCAACCGCTCATCATTTTCAGCCCCCCCCCCCCCCGGTGTTCAACACAATGCCTTTGACAGCCTTTTTCATTTCCCTGCCTGCACTCACTTCCCCCGTGTGTGCAGAGAGGAAACATCCACTTTTGCGTCCAACGATAAAATTACCCCTTGAGAAGCATAAAACATAACTCTGTTGCTGTCTGTTTTAATTTTACCTTCTCCTCTAGAGTCGCCTCAACACTTCAGTTTTTCTGTTTGTCCACCGTCTTCTCCTTAGTCCTCTTGAATCTGTTCTGCCTCTTGTGTTCTGCTTTAGGGGGAAAAGGGGTTGTTTTTTGGTTCCACATTATCAGAAACTCCCCTGCACAGAACAGGCCGGCCGCAGACAAACAGAAAGCTGAAAGGAAACTCCCGAGAGAGACGGGAATAGCTGCCAGAGCTAACGCCTCCACGCAGCTGCATGGATGTGGGCCCTCAACATCCCCCTGATGGACCACCCTTCTCCCCACCCTCTGGCTTTTACTTTCTCTGCTTTCTCAGATTGGACTGCCATCTGCATCAGCCAACCTGGTGCCCTCCAGATGTTTTGGACTCCAGTTCCCATTAGCCCCTGGTGATGGGAGTCGTAGTCCTCCATGTGGAGGAGCCGAAGTCGACAAGTGCATGGAGCAGAGGTGGGAAACTTGGGGCAAAATGGCCAGGCCCTCCAGCCCTCTCTATGTGGCCCTCAGAACTCTCCCGGGCTACATCCTTATTGGCCCTGCCTAGCACCCTTCCTTGATCGTTGTTTTGCCCGGCTGGGAATGTGTCCTTGAACTCTCATAAGGCCTCTTGCTTGCCTGGATCAAGGATAGAGCAGGGGTGCAAGAGTGTAAAAGTTTGGTTACTGCCCAAAGGCAAAAAAAAGAAAAAAAAGAAGGTTCCCCCCCCCCAGAATTTCACACATACATTTCAATAAAAACTCTTCCCCCAACTTCCCATCCCCTTTTCCATGGTGTTTCTGTTCTCCTAAACCTTAACAAAACTGCTGAAATCTTAGATCCCTTCCGTTGCTCATAGTTCAAATCCTGCTCGCACATTCATCATATAATAATAATACTTCTTTAATAATCCGAAAAGGGTTTCCGTTCTTCCACAAAACCTTCGCCATTAGGCTCTCTTGTTTTAGCTGTTAGCTTTGCCAATTCTGCGTAATCCATCGCCTCGCTTATCCGTTTTTCTTGAGTGGGTATCTCTGCTCATTTCCATTTTTGTGCATAGAGAATCCTAGCTGCAGTTGTAACATACATAAACAACTTAATCATCTTAGGGGTGGGGGGGGCTTCTGTCCCTATGATCCCTAGAGACAAAATTTACATTTGCTGCTCCGTCTGGGTTTATCTCTGGCGTGTGGCCCTCAAAAGGCTTCCCAGAAGGAAACATGGCCCTCGGGCTGGAAAAACGGTTCCCCACCTCAACCTAGAAGCTGTGGCAGCAATTCTAAGCACACTTGCCTGCAAGGAAGTCCTACTGAACACAGTAGGACTTACCAGTGGCGAAGCTACCTGCTCCGGCACCAGGAGCGGCGTACATCCGGGGGCGTGGCGCGCCACCTGCGGGGGGCATGGTGCGCGTTGCGTGTTGGGTGTGTGTGCAGCAATCGTAACATCCCGGGGGTGCGCAGCGAACGTCAAGCGTCCCAGGGGCTGAGTGGCCACGATGGCACACCCCCATGGCACCCGGGGCAGACCGCCCCTTCGTCCGCCCCCCCCTTCGTCCACCAGTGGGACTTCTGAGGAAACAAGCGTGGAGTGTGTGTGTGTGTGTGAGAGAGAGAGAGAGAGAGAGAGAGAGAGAGAGAGAGAGAGACTTATTCAGGAAGGGACTTGGGCCTAGAGCAGTGGTTTTCAACCAGTGTGCCGTGGCACCCTGGGGTGCCTTGAGTGATGGTCAGGGGTGCTGCAGGCAACACTGGCCTCTGTCCCTCTTTCCTACCCTCCCTCCTCTGATGCCCTCTCAAGTCTCTGCCTCCCAAAGGCTTGCACAGCTGTTTATTGCAGCAGCAGCAGCTGCCCAGAGGACTCCCAAGGAGAGAAGAGAGAGGAGAGGAGGACCACAAGGGAGGGTGTTTGGAAAAGGGCGAGAGGCTGCCAGCTCTGCAGGCAAGGGGTGACACAACTGGGCTCCTGAGCCCCACAGAGAGAATGCAATTGGTCAAGGGAGCTGTGGACTCAAAAAAAGTTGAAAACCTCTGGCCTAGAGAATTAGGGTAGCAAGTTAATACAGACTTCTGGGCCTTTGGGGAAATGGTACATAGGAAGCTGCCTTAAACTCTGTCAGGCCACTGGTCCAGCTATACAATGATGGCTCTCCAGGGTTTCATGCAGGGGCATTTCCCAGCTTTAACTGGAGATTGAACCTGGGACGTTTTGCATATAAGTCAGATGCTCTTCTGATGGAGCTGCAGCTGTTCCCCAAAAGGGAAGTAAAAATGTGAGGCGAGATCCGCCCATCAGCTGCCACGTTTTTTTCACATGTAGGCTGCAAATGAGCAAAAGAAATCTGCCCAGAACAAAGGCTTTTGTGTTGTTCCAACAAAGGCGAGGATTCAAGAAACGAGGAATGTATGGTGCTGCCTTGCCCTGAGTCAGACCAAGATGGTCGACTCTGATGCGGTACCTCCAGGGCGGTAGCCAGTCTTTCCCATCACCAGGAACTTCCTGCATAAAAATGAGGTGCTCTGCTAAGCGGCGCTGTGATCCTTTCACAAACCCCACATATTAACTGCACTCATTTGATTGCATTGCCACGGCACACTGGGAGGTAGTGATGATTTGGGATGATATCTGTGGGTCCCATCGAAGCCTATGGCTTCGTATCTGTGGGGTGGGATTCTGTGGTGGAAGGAGCTGCTGACGACCCTGAGTTGTCTTTTGGGAGGGGTGGCTAATACCCCAGAGGACAGGATCACACTTCAAAATGACCTTAACAGATTAGAGAACTGGGCCAAGGCAAACAGGATGAATTTTAACAGGGAGAAATGTAAAGTACTACACTTGGGCAAAAAAAATGAAAGGCACAAATACAGGATGGGTGACACCTGGCTTGAGAGCAGTACATGTGAAAAGGATCTAGGAGTCTTGGTAGACCACAAACTTGACATGAGTCAACAGTGTGATGCAGCAGCTAAAAAAGCCAATGCAATTCTGGGCTGCATCAATAGGAGTATAGCATCTAGATCAAGGGAAGTAATAGTACCACTGTATTCCGCTCTGGTCAGACCTCACCTGGAATACTGTGTCCAGTTCTGGGCACCACAGTTCAAGAAGGATACTGACAAGCTGGAACGTGTCCAGAGGAGGGCAACCAAAATGGTCAAAGGCCTGGAAACGATGCCTTATGAGGAATGGCTTAGGGAGCTGGGTATGTTTAGCCTGGAGAAGAGAAGGTTAAGGGGTGATATGATAGCCATGTTCAAATATATAAAAGGATGTCATATAGAGGAGAGAGAAAGGTTGTTTTCTGCTGCTCCTGAGAAGAGGACACGGAGCAATGGATTCAAACTACAAGAAAGAAGATTCCACCTAAACATTAGGAAGCACTTCCTGACAGTAAGAGCTGTTCGACAGTGGAATTTGCTGCCAAGGAGTGTGGTGGAGTCTCCTTCTTTGGAGGTCTTTAAGCAGAGGCTTGACAGCCACCTGTCAGGAATGCTTTGATGGTGTTTCCTGCTTGGCAGGGGGTTGGACTGGATGGCCCTTGTGGTCTCTTCCAACTCTATGATTCTATGATTCTATGACCCTTTCAAATATTTGAAGGACGCTGCTGCACCTCCTCTTCATTTTGTCTTCACCTAGCTAAACTGCCCTGCTTTTTCAGCTGTTTCTCACGGGACACGGTTTCCAGGCTAATCGCAGCTAGACTTCAAGGACATGTTAAAACAATGCTAGTAGCCGAAGAGGGACAAGAGAAAATGTTAGGCAGAGAAGCCTTGCGTCTCTAACACGGGTGGGATTGGGATCCCAAGCTGTTCCAGTGGCATTTGCTCTAATGGTGAAATCGATTGCTTGAAGTGCTAAGTACCGATCAGCAGATTGGAAACCTTCAGGGCTCCAGTTTTGCTCCACGACATTGGATTACACATTAAGCTGGTTTTCTACCTGCTTAATCTGCTTATTCTGAGTCAGAACTCAGCCCTCTGTGCTATAGTATAGGGTTTCTGGAATTAGTGCCAACTTTCGCAACTCGGAAATTCTGAACGTAACAGAATTTCCTGCCGCAACTTAGAAGCAGCTACAACAGCAGTGTGGAATTCCAGGGGTGATCAAACACACAGGTTGCTTTGGCTGCAATGTGTTCAAATTTCCCTGTGAGCAGATACATATAAGTACCTCTATTACAGCCTTGGAATCACACCTGCTTTCTCGATCACGTCTACCCTTAACCTTCTCTTAGCAGCTCGGGTCCGTAGAGCATGAGACTGAAATCTAGTGGGTAAATCTCCCTCTGATGACAAACAGGGATTGCTTTAAAGGGGGACATACAGATCCACAGAGGGTAGGGCTGTTTTCAACTGATATTTATTTATTTTACTTATTGGATGCATTTATATACTGCTAAGCACACCCGGGACACGGGTGGCGCTGTGGGTTAAACCACAGAGCCTAGGGCTTGCCAATCAGAAGGTCGGCGGTTTGAATCCCTGCGATGGGGTGAGCTCCCGTTGCTTGGTCCCTGCTCCTGCCAACCTAGCAGTTCGAAAGCACGTCAAAGTGCAAGTAGATCAATAGGTACTGCTGCAGCAGGAAGGTAAACAGCATTTCCGTGCGCTGCTCTGGTTCGCCAGAAGCAGCTTAGTCATGCTGGCCACATGACCTGGAAGCTGTACGCCAGCTCCCTCGGCCATTAATGCGAGATGAGCGCCGCAACCCCAGAGTCGGTCACGACTGGACCTAATGGTCAGGGGTCCCTTTACCTTTACCTAAGCAATCCCAATCTCAAAGCAGGAAGAGATCACCAAGGTCTTGGTGCATAGCAGAATTTTGGTTTCCTTGGAATGAAGGTCATTGGAGGCTGATGGCATTTTCTGCTATAAAAGATTTATTTGCACATATATACAGGCTGAATGGAAGGTGGAAGGTTCACGCAGCATTAACACCCCAACAGATCCTTCTCCTCCATTAGCTTTCTAGGAAGGGACCCCCAAGCCATAGCTTTAGACTCTCACAGAGAGCAAGTCTGGTCTCCCTGTCTCTTTCTAGTCCAGTTCCAAGACTGACATGCTAACTGTTCACCTTCTGGTCCACCTGTGTGTTGAGCATTTGTTCTGATTTGGTTGTAGAGAGATTAGATAACAGTTGTCTTTTGAATAAGCATCCACCCTGAACTGCTTGTAGGGAGTTTAATTAGACAAAGTTGCATCGAGCAAGTGGCGCCCCACATTTTCCAATGAATCTCCATGTCACTTTTCTCGGTTCGGTTTTCGAGGAGCAAGTTTGTTTCACCAGAGCTCCAAATCAGCTCTCATTGCACACACACACCCCTTAATTTGCCAGTTAATTTCCAGCATGCCAGTTGAAAACAGTTTGGAAGCATCAAAGACACAGATACCTTGATGACATGACCTCCAACCAGAGGAAGGACACTTCCAGGCTGTCATTGCTTTGAGGCTGGCAAATTCAGGTTCCGCAATTAGAAGTTGATTGGCAGGCCTTGTGCAACGAAGCCGCTTCTCTGAAATGCTGCACCTTTTGCAATACGGAAGGTGACAGGGCAGTGAGGGATGACATTCGCAGTGAAGCAAGTGTAATCTAACTTCCCCACAAACAAATAAGAATAAGTGCTCATTAAACTGCCTTTAATGAACAGGATGAACGCTCAATAAAGAGACCGTCCAAACCCTGATTCCTAAATATCTTCTGCCAGAAGAGTCCTTCCATGGAGAGGCAGGGTGCATGACCTCTCTGACAGAGCCATCAAGATAGTCTCTGGAAATGGGGACAAAGGGGAGCCCTGTGGGACCTCACAATGCAATAGCCATGGGGCCAAGCGGCTCCCCCATTGCCACTCTCTGGAAATGGCCCTTCAGGAAGGAGCAGAGCTACCATTTCACCTCCCTACAACGCCCAGCCCACAGAGCTGGTATCATTGCATCAATTTCTGCTACCTTCATCCATTCCGCTAAGTTTAATCTCACTACATGGTACAGCTGGCCCTGCTCTGAAAGCCAGAGGTTTGGAGGGACACCATCAACACGGGTTGCCATTTTCAAGGCACAGATGTAACAATGTGATTTTATTAGCTATTGTGTACAACCCAATGTTTGTTTGTTTTTTTAATGTTGGTGAGTGCTGGTGAGAATCTTTTGCAAATTTGTTTTCTGACCCGCTGGACCATTTTCATTTGAACTGATTTTCACACGTTGATCATCACTAGCCCTCCCACACTTGCCTATTATTATTATTATTATTATTATTATTATTATTATTATTATTATTATTATTATTATTATTTTATTATTATTATTATTATTACGGTATTACCGGTATTATTATTACCTGCACATCTTGGGTTAACTCTCCACTGCAGACTCCGGTGTGGAAGCAACAAGGAGCAATTGATATATTAACCAGCAGGTGGCGCCAAAACACCTCTCACCGGCAGGGTGGGTAGGGGAAGCCTGTGAATGGGAATCGCAAGGAGAGGACTCGGAATTAAGGGTGAATGGCAGTGAAAGGAGCCAATAGGAAACGGTGCTGCCACTCTGAGTCCCTCCCACCATAACCTCCATTGCCCAGTTTGGTATGAATGGATTTGCGGGAGGCTGAGTTTGGGGAGCCGAGATCTCCAATAAAGGACAAGCCAGGAGCGCGCGACTTTCTCAATCCAATCCGGTTCAGTTCAAAGAGTACTAGGTAGGCCTGGCCACACATACTAAACCGGACAGGGGTATCCCCAAAATCTAGACTTTGCCAACCTGGTGCTCTCCGGATATTTTGGATGATGTGACGCTTTTTGCTTGTGATCCGGCTTGTGTGTGATGTGTCTCCCCACCCCCAACTGGTTGTGGGAGTCTTTAAGGTTAGGTGCTCCTGGCATGAGGCAATTAGGACACATTTGGGATTTTGCAGGTTTATCGCCCACCTTGCTGCCCAGCAGTCTCTCTCCCTGAGCTCAAAGTAGCTGTCTTATTGCAAAGGAATAAGATCTCAAAGTAGCTGTCTTATTGCAAAGGAATTTCAGAAATAGACTGGAAAGAGAAGTTGCTGAATTGCAACTCATTACCAACCATGGAGAGACCTGGTCTGAACAAAGACATTGGATTCTTATCTCATTATACATGACAAAGCTTTTTTAACCTTCTCACCCCTTGCTTTTTCCTGTAAGACTAATTGCAGTTGTTAACAGTTGTCAACAGGTTTACCACAGCTATAGCCTATCACCCATTCCCACCACCCCTCTGAGTAATACCCCTCCCCACCCTCTCACTATATACCAGTATAAGGGTCTGGTGACTTCTGTTTCAGTGTATCTGAAGAAGTGTGCATGCACACGAAAGCTCATACCAAGAACAAACTTAGTTGGTCTCTAAGGTGCTACTGGCAGGAATTTTTTTATTTTGTTTTGACTATGACAGACCAACACGGCTATCTACCTGTAACTCCCTGAGCTGACAGCGCTGGTCTCAAAGGTGGTGTTGAGGATTCCCAGACTGCCGGTTCTGGGAGGGACTTCAACATCCATGCTAAGGCAACTAGCTCTGGGGTGGCTGCCATGAGGACCATGGAGCTTTTCGGTGCTTTTTTTCTGGGGGGGGGACACATACCCCTAAACATTTTTTGAATCTAAGTTTGGCCTCATTGAGGGGCAGTATTTCAACATGAAAAGGAAAATGAGAGTACCCCTAAACATTTTTTTTAGAAAAAAAAGCACTAAGATTTTACAACATGTCACTGGCCCAACAACACATGTGGCAGGCCACACCCTGCACCTCGTTTTCTCAACTGGGCAGGAAGAGGGCGACTTGAAAGTGGGAGTTATTGACATCAGTCCATAGCTGTCAACTTTTGGATTTGAAAATAAGGCATGCCGCGAGGGCGGTGCAATGGCACCAAGTAGCCTCGCCACCCTGCGCTCCAGAGGCTGCGCGCGAACGGGTGATTGAAAGAGCGAGCGCATAGACGGCAGGCAGGCTGTCTGTCTGGTTGGGCGTGAGGGTCTGGCTGCACAAGGCATGCAAGCTCCGCCCCCAGTCGGTCTCAGACTCCTTATTGGCAGCCGAGCAACGCAGCTGAGGAGCCTCCCTGGCCGGCAGGGAGGGAGAGGAGCTGCTTCCTTTGAAATCCGGGAAATTTAAGGGATATCAACAATCCAGGATAGCAGCCGGAAACGGCATTGGAATAAGGGAGTTTCCCGCCAAAAAAGGGAGGGTTGACAGCTATGCATCAGTCCCTTGTCCTGGTCACAGGGGCATAGCAAGGGGGGGCGGGGGGCGGGCCGCCCCGGGTACCACCCAGCAGGGGGTGACAAAATCCGCAAAAATTAAAAAAAAAAATTAAAAAAAAAATTTTTTTAAGGCTATTTTCGGCACTGCCGGGGTGGTGCCGCAGGGGCGGCCAGCGAGGAGCGGTGTCACCCCCCTTCACTGGCCGCCCCTGCGGCTCTGCCCCGGCAGCGCAGCGCCGAAAATAGCCTCCTCCCCGTCGCTGGCTGGCTTGCGGCGCCGCGGCATGCAGGAGAGGGGCGGGCCAGCAGCCAGGGGGGTGTCACCCTCGTGGCTCTGGTCCGCCCCTCCCCTGCATGCCGGGGCTCCGAGCCTGCGCCCAGGGAGCCCAGCTAGCGGCGGAAAAAACCGCTGAAAGGGGGCGAAAAAGGAAAACAAAGCAGGCGCTTTCAAGCGCCTGCTTTGTCTTCCTTTCCCCCGTTCAGCGGCTTTTTCCGCCGCTGGCTGGGCTCCCTGGGCGGAGCCCCAGCATGCAGGAGAGGGGCGGACCAGAGCCACGAGGGGGTGACACCCCCCTGGCTGCTGGCCCGCCCCTCTCCTGCATGCCGCTGCCCACCCGGCACCCCCTTGGAGCAGCGGCGCTCGTGCCAGCGCTGCAAGGGGGTGCCGGCAGCGGCTTCAGGAGTCCCCAAGCCGCTGCCCGCCCGGCACCCCCTTGGAGCGGCGGCACGAGCAGCTGCCGCACCAACAGGTGCCGAGCAGCGGCTTCGGGAGAGTCCCAAAGCCGCCGCCCGGCATCCCGGGGGCGGGGCATCACGCTGTGCGCGTGCGTCATGACGCACGTACACGCCATGATGCCCCGCCCCCGGGGGGTGCCTCTTGGCTTCCCGCCCCGGGTAGCCAAGAGGCACGGAACGCCCCTGCCTGGTCAGATCACTTCCTGTTGAGATTTAGGCATTCAGCACCTTCTCCCCTCTGCAGAAGCAAGGGATCTATTAGGATGGCCTGCCCTCAGAGACTGATGGATCCAATGGGTTTCCAGATGGCTCTGGGTGATTTTCTGGCTGATACGACTGGCACTCGTTGCCCACAGCCTTGACTGATCTCTGGAACACCTGAATGGCTTGGGCCACTGACACAATTGCCCCTGGGTGCCCTCTCCCACTTCCTGGAGCCCATTTGATTCCCTGGTGCACTCCAGAGCTTAGGGCAAGGAAACAAGCTGGAAGATGGCTCGAACATAAGCAAAAGAAAGATCCAGTCAAATACAATCAAATACTGGTTTGCAGTATCTAGTTGCAGTGAAGACAGCAAAGAAGGCTTGTTTTGCTTCTTCATCTGCTACCATATATTTGGGTGGCAGTAGTGCTCCTGCTGAAGGGACCCAGGTGGCGCTGTGGTGTAAACCACAGAGCCTAGGGTTTGCTGATCAGAAGGTCGGCGGTTGAGCTCCCGTTGCTCGGTCCCAGCTCCTGCCAACCTAGCAGTTCGAAAGCACGTCAAGTGCAAGTAGATAAATAGGTACCACTCCGGCGGGAAGGTAAACAGCATTTCCGTGCGCTGCTCTGGTTCGCCAGAAGCAGCTTTGTCATGCTGGCCACATGACCCAGAAGCTCTACGCCAGCTCCCTTGGCTAGTAACGCGAGATGAGTGCTGCAACCCCAGAGTCGGACATGACTGGACCTATTGGTCAGGGGTCCATTTACATTTAGTGCTCCTGTTGCAGCCCACCTTGGGTCAGGCTGCAACTCATCAAGACCAGTGACCTAGGGTATAGCAGGATGTATCTTTTCAGCCCTGATGATTACTAATCGAGCGGCTACCAAGGGATCTACCATTAACTGTTCACATAAAAGATCCACATTACCTTGGTCAAAATTAGGAAAAAATACACAGTTTAGGGTCCAGGACCCCATAAGTGAACTGATTTCTGTAATCACTCGATCACAGAATTTCTGAACTTTGGCACGACTCCACCACATGTGCCCATAAGATCCCTGCCTCCCCACAGCCTGGGTAGCAGAAGGGAGATCCTGCCTTTGCAATGTGAGTGAAACATGTCAGGGTAAAATACCGCAGATGGCTATATGAAAATGATGTGCCGATGGTATTTGACTCCTGGTAAGTTAGCAAAAATGTGTAAGACAGGTACAAATATTTGCTGGAAATGTAAAGAGAAAGAAGGCACCTTTTATCACATGTGGTGGTCTTGTAAGGTAATAAAAGCATTCTGGGAAATGCTATATAATGAGCTGGGGGGAAACGTCCAAACTAACTTTTATTAAAACAAAACAAAACCAGAGGCTTTTCTATTAGGTGCTGATATTCCAAGGGAGCAGAAAATACTTTTTATGTACGCGACGACAGCCGCACGGATGCTCCTAGCCCAGAAATGGAAAAAAGATAAAGTTCCTTACCAGAGAAGAATGACAAATTAAACTGTTGGATTGTGCCAAAATGGCAAAACTGACCACAAAGCTCAGGAGCCAAGAACACCAAAACTTGAACAAAGAATGGGGGGGGGGGGATATAATTTATCTTGGAGACCACTGTAAGCAAATGAAAACTTTAGCAGGATTGCAATAACACTTGTAACGTAGCAAGTACTATGGAGACAATGGAGTTATATAAAATATGGACTGTTGAAAAATATGCAGTTGAAAAAATAGGACCCATGGAGGAGAAAGTGGGAAGTCCAGAGATTCAGAGGAATGTTTAAATGTGGATGTGTACAGTTGTATTGTTAAAATTTTATATTTGTAAAATCAAATATAATTTTTTAAAAAACAAATACCATTCATGGAAGAATTCACCCTTATGCTGGCGGAGACCAACCTAAAGGGTGGACAGACCACATCTGCACAGCCTGGCAGCAGCTCTCTCACCTGAAGATGCCAGAGACTAAACCTGGGACTTTCTGCATGCAAGGCATGGACTCTGCCACTGAGCTCTCGGCCTTCCCACCTTGGCTGCAGAGTCCCTGTCGGTCCGGGAAGAGTCCGGCCGCAGGGACCCTGTGGTCCTCGGGATGTTGCTGGCTTTCAACTCCAAGGATAGTGGGGGATGATAGGAGATAGAGTCCAGGCAGGGCTGGATTTAGGTTTGATGAGGCCCTAAGCTACTGAAGGTAATGGGGCCCTTTATATGTCCAGCTGTCCTTTGTCAACAGCAAATTGTTGCTGTTTTTTGTGTTGAATATATGCTATAAGGTAATTTATGGACCTAATAGGTATCTAACCAGTGATATTTTAGGGAGCAGGCTAGCAGGCGGGGCCCATTATTTACACCATAGGAGCCTACACAACACAAAACACTGTTGCTGTATGTAGGTTTTATTTTATTTGTTTTTTATCTTATATTTTGGAAATGTATATTCAGGTGGTTTTTTCCTTTAAATTTTTTTTCGGCCCCCAAGAAAGTAGGGCCCTAAGCTATAGCTATATAGGGGCCTGGGTGGTGCTGTGGTCTAAACCACAGAGCCTAGGGCTTGCCGAACAGAAGGTCGGCGGCTCGAATCCCCGCAACGGGGTGAGCTCCCATTGTTTGGTCCCTGCTCCTGCCAACCTAGCAGTTCAAAAGCACGTCAAAGTGCAAGTAGATTAATAGGTACCGCTCCGGCGGAAAGGTAAACGGCGTTTCCGTGCGCTGCTCTGGTTTTGCCAGAAGCGGCTTAGTCATGCTGGCCACATGACCCGGAAGCTGTACGCCGGTTCCCTCGGCCAACAAAGCGAGATGAGCGCTGCAACCCCAGAGTTGTCCGTGACTGGACCTAATGGTCAGGGGTCCCTTTACCTTTACCTTTAAGCTATAGCTTGTTTAGCTTATACATAAATCCGGCACTGAGTCCAGGAACACCTGGAAGGTAATTTCCCCCATCTTTGGGGTAGTCAGTACCGGTGCTGGTAAACATGGCCTCAGGCTAGCATCCTATGAAGGCATAACCTGGGGAGAGTTGTGGTTATTTAGCAGCAGCAGAGCAAAACATTTAACTCACATACCCCACCTCTACATTTTAAATGGCTCTTGGGCTTTCATCCAATTAAGCTCTGGCTGTTCATATGCACTAAGTGGAGTGTATACCAAGTACTGGGACGTTGCCTGCTGGTTGTAGTAGCTCTTTGGCAGGCAGGCAGGCACCCCCACCCCCACCTTGTCCTCTTTCACTGGGGAATTCCTGGATTGCACAACCGTCTCGCTAGAGAGTCTTGCCTATTGAAATCCCGGGCATTTCTGCACTGTGGAAGTGAGATGTTGTATGGCAACCTAAAATGTACACTTTTAGGACACATAAAGCATAGATGTGTCTTTCCTGGGGGGTGTTGGAGAAACTGTGCATGGGAAAGTCAGGATTTCAAACATGGGTTTGGTGGGGGCACCTTTGGCACTAGTAGAACAGCCAGGGAAACGGCTTCCACTTTATTAAAAGAAATTTGCTTAATGTAAAACACATGTGCCAGTTATTCTCTTTGGAATGCAGAGAGGCAAATATGCATTTCTGAACTCAGAAGGCAATGTGGGAGTTTCAAAGTTGCACACATACTCTCTCACTTTGGTATTTTTAATTTTGAAAAAGTGATGCAAATGTGTGATGAAGAAAGGAAATCTTTTTTGTGTTGAAAGCCAGGAAGTTCTAACCAAGTGGATTCTTTTTCCCAATTTCCAGATAATTTAGGAAGGCTACTTCGGGGAACCCCCACCCCCCACCCCTCACAATAACCTGCTCAGAGTTCCCAGAATCCAGCAGAGGAAAGTCTGAATGAATGAAGACGAGGGTGCCTCTAAGCATGTACAGAATGTCTTTTCATAGCCACCCAGTAACCACAAGGCTCCTCTAGGGTGGCTTCTCTACAATATCTCCTTCAATTTGTTTCCACTTGCTTTGGGGTAAAAAACAAGAAGCGGCAGTCGTGCTTCTAACGAGAGTGGCTCCATTCGTTTAGCGACTGACTAAACCTCTCAGACCAGACAGTCCCGGAGACGGAGTTTTCCAAAGAACTCAAAAGCCCCAGTTATTTCCTTTAACCCAATAATATCCCCTCCCAACCTCCTTCCCCCTGCCATTTCCTACAGGAGCTCTTTGTATTCATTCATTCTCTATGCACCGCTCCCCCCCCCTTTTTAAAGTAACCTTATTAAAACAAACACCCGCCTAGAGCAGCGGTCATTTCAGAGCAGCTTTCGGCTTCTGACATATCCCCTTTGATCTAACGTCTATTTATTAGAAATATTTTTATACCGCCCTTCGATCATATTCCCCGGGCGGTTTCCAAAAGGAATAAAGCAAAGTTTACCTATTGAAAGAAAACCCCTAAGCACAATAAACTTAAAAGCCACAAAATCAAGGAGCAGCATGAAACAGACTGTAGGGTTTGTTTTTGTTAAAGGAAAAACCCAAAACCTCAGCGGGACCCTCTTTCTGGGGAACCCAGGCGTCCTGGCACCCAGCTCTCCCGCCTCCCAGTCCCCGGTTAAATCCAGGAGACTCGTTGCCCTGCCCAGAAAATCCACAATTTCTCGCTCTGAGCTTTTCCTGCTTTAACTTGCTAGACACCCCACCCCCCGCCTCCCTCGCCCCCTTCCCAGATCAAAGGATGGAACCCAGGAGTCCTGGCTCCTTGCCCGCCAATCCTGGCCTTCCGGATCTGCGTGGGCGTCTCTATAGTGAGCCGAGGAAAGTCTTTGGAGCTGAGTCACAAACAGGCCAGCGGTTCAGTCGCTCCTTTTTCTCATCCTCGGAGGCAGGGAGAGCGGTCGAGAGATGCTGCCTTTGGGAGCCGTCCTGGTGGGGCTTTTCCCCTTCCTGTACAGGATAGCCTCGGGAGAGCCGGTTCCAGGTAAAGGGGTATCCGGAAGCGGTGGGGTGGGATGGTTTGAAGTGGTGTCGTGACTGTCGTCTCCTCCGCGGCAAAACCCAGCCGCCTTCACAGCTATAAAACCAAGGCAGGCAGGAGGCAAGGAGGTGAAACTTCTTCTCCCGGGCATGGAGATAGGGAGGCTGCACCGGTTGAACTTCCCCTGCCGGCTGCTAGTCCATCGAGCTTACTACTGTCTACACTGACAGTGTAGCGGCTCTCCGGCGTCCCAGCCCTACCTGAAAATACTGGATCTTTGACGACGGGGTGGGCTAGAGATGGGGGCTGTTGGGCTCTCCCTCCCAGAATGTGAAATGGCAAAGCAGCCCAGGTTAGCAGATACGAAGGGGGCCAAGCGAGTATGTCAGCTTTCGAAACACACAGAACTCCGTTCGATAGCCATGGCTAACCTTGACACTCCAGATGTTTTGGGACTACAACTCCCACCATCCCTGACCACTGATCCTGTTAGCTAGGGATGATGGGAGTTGTAGTTCCAAAACATCTGGGGTGTCAAGGTTAGCCATCACTGGCTCTAGACGTAGCGGCGCTTCCATCCATTAGAGAGGGACTCTGCGTGGGTGTAAAGCTGTCGCCCTCTCTTGTGCCTCTCTAACAGTTGCTCTCCAGGCAGAATTTCAACAGGTGCAACCTTTTAAACAATTCGCGTCTGAGAGAGGGCTCGACCTGTTGAATGTTTGCGTGTCGCGGAGCTTCTAACGACACATAACTGCGGGGACAGGGAAAGTGACGAGTCCAATGTTTGGAACGGATCCCCCCCAGCCCAGCTTAATCCACAGCAGAAGCGATGGGGAGAGGGGGCGGGGTTCTAGCCCGCCTTGGAAGGGAAGGCCGTCTGCCCATGCCCAGAGGCGCTTTCGACTCTCACCGGTTCCCGCGAGTTAAGGCGCGGAGCCCCGCCCCCCGCGAAAAGAAGATCAATGGCAGAAGCAACTCTGGTCCGCGTTGGAATTTCCATGAGTTCGGTGCCACGCCCCCTCAGCCAGCGCCGCCTCCCCATGGCTGCCTTGCGGGTGAAAGTTTCCTTTTCCCCGCAAGTCACAAGTGAGAAAACTGGGACTGGAGAGCAGGATCCCGGCAGCGGACAATTGGGGCCTGGGGGGTGGGGAGACAGAAATCTGACGTCCGCTGCATCAGGCGACCCACATGGTGACTCACCCACCGGCTCCGCCCCACCTTCTCTGTCGTTCCACTTCTGGGCCCAGCGCCATCTGTTTGCTCGCTTGCACGGGGCATATTTTATCAATGAAGTCACTTGAAAGGGGGGAGGGGGGTCCTTGTCCTCCCCCGCGCCACAACTTAGCCACATGGTGCTCTCAGTCTTGACCCCCCGATTCTCTCTGCTACTGCTGCTGCTGCTGCTCGGGCTGGTTCAGGTTTCGGGGCGAAACAACGACACCCCTTTCCCTACTGACGTTACCCCTCTGGAAATAGACCCTCATGTCATGGGGCGGAGGGAGGGAGGGACAGGAGAGCCTCGTGTATGGATCTTTTTCTTCTTTTTCATTCAGCTGTTAAGTGTCTTCATGTTCTGACTTGTCGCTTGATTGCTTTCATTCATTCAGCTTCTTCCTAATCGTCTTTCTCTCACTCCACCCCGGCTCGTTTTAACAGCGCGGTCCTCCTAAGCCGCGATTTGCTCTGGAGTCCAAAGGCTGCAATGAGCCCAGCGGGCCTGGCTTCCAAAGAAGCGTGCTTGCGAATCCCAGGCCCCCCAAACCCCTTCATTTCTTCCTGGATTATAGCCTTCCAACCTGGTTTTGGAGGGCAGCAGAGCCAGCCAACACGGATGTCATATCCACACAATCCATTTAAAGCACATTCATACCACTTTAACACTCATGTAGGTTAACATAGGAGCCAATTCCTAGGGACTGAGGTCCTTTCGCCCCCCCCCCAAAGTATTTGAGGGGGGCCATTCCCCCTCCAAGAAAGGTGATGGGCATTTCCATTCAAATGGGGGGGTGTCGCATCATGTGATCAATTATGTGGTGTGGGGCTTACTTGCCCCCCCCCCAAATATTTTATTCAAGTTGGCAACTTTGCCTGGGAACTGTAGTTGAGGGTGTTTTGGAATTGTAGCTCTCTGTATGTGGGTAAACTACAGTTCCCAGGATTCCTATGCTGGGGGGGTCATGACTCTTACAGTGGTATAAACCTGATGGATGTGACTTACCAAAACATCTGTAGCACACCAGATGTACTAGCAACATTCATGTTTTCATGTTTGATGTTTCATTATGTTTTTATATATGCTGTAAGCCCGCTCAGAGTGGCTGGGAAACCCAGGCATAATAAAATAACAACAACAACAACAACAACAACAACAACAATCTTTTCCAACAACAACAACAACCTTTTCTCCAAGGAGCTCAAGGTGGTATATGTAACTCTCCCCATTTTATCCTCACAACAACCCTGTGAGGAAGGTTTAGGCTGATATAGGTGTCAGTGCTTCCACAGCCAAGAGGCTCCTGTCTGAATCTTCCTTTTCTCTCCCCCCCCCCCCCCAGCTTCCGTGTGCCCAGGAGGCCAGTCTTGGAGCCCAGACTTGGAGAAATGCATGGACTGCTCTGTCTGCCAGCGTCAAAACAAGAATGACTTTTGCACCACATGTGAGTGGCTGACACCGACCCTTACCCATCATGCACTGGGGCGGGAACCTTGGGTTGCTCCAGCTGCATTGACTTCTTATATTGACAAGCCATTTGTGAGAGTAGAACTGGGATTTTTTTGGGGTGGGGTGGATTGAGGCCAGGAAACCAGGAATGGTAGCTTTCCACCTGCAAAGGTGATCTGCACCGAACCCCTCTCTATTTCATACCCCTCCTTCCATTGCCTTCACAACAGCCCTTTAAGCCAGGCTGTAAGATAGTGATGGGGGTGTCACCTCTCCATCTTGCAAGCTTTATGCTGAATGGAGATTTGAACCCGGGCCCTAATCTAACATTCTCTACACCAGGCATCCCCAAACTCCAGCCCTCCAGATGTTTTGGACTACAATTCCCATCATCCCTGACCACTGGTCCTGTTAGCTAGGGATCATGGGAGTTGTAGGCCAAAACATCTGGAGGGCCGCAGTTTGGGGATGCCTGCTCTATGCACTACACTGTACTGACACTGAAGGCTGCAGGACTATATGCATGTGTGTGCATGATGGGTACCTAAAAGCTGGCATGAATCCAGGGAGAGGAGGACCAAATATCAAATGTACATAGAAAGAGATTTTCATCACATTAAACAGAATTTGAAAAACATTTTTTTCATTTGGGGTTTTGTTTTGCTTCTGTTCTCCCTGCACCCACCGCTCCTCCCACTTGGCGTAAGCGTGTGCTGAAATCTGGTCCCCAAAAAGCCTGCGGCTTGAAAAGAAAAAGATCAGCGACATTCCCCAGCCTGAATTCGAAGCTGAGATTTGCAACTTTTTATTTTTGGCACCGTTTCGTTCCTCTTCCAGCTGCGGGTCAACCGACTGGCCTGGTGGGAAATGGTTTAGCAGGAAGGAAAAGGGGATGTTGTTGAAGACAAGTAGTCTGGTTCAAGTTGTTAAGAGACTCTCGTCTTAGGGCAGCCCCAGGAGGAAGTGCTGGGATCAGAAGGGGATCAGGCCTTTGGGAAGCTTGGCTGAGTTTTTAACCCTTCCCTCTCCCTTCTCTCTGGCAGGCGGAGACCCTCAGCTCCCAGATAATTTCAATATGTGGCTTCTGGTGGGAGCGTCCCTGGGCGCCTTAACCCTGGCGGTTTTGATAGGTGGCATCATAATCTACGCCCGCTGCCGACGGCGGGAGAAATTCACCAGTAAGTCGCTTCTTTCCATTATCTAACCCTAAACTGGAGTCTTTCCTGGGAGCGTCTCGACAGCAGAGCCCTCCCAACCCTCTCCCTCCCCACTTATTGCTAAACTCACAATTTACCTTCTCTATTTCAGCACCAATTGAAGAGACTGGAGGCCATTCAGCTCAGGAATCGCTGATACACTGAAGGTAAGAACGGATGCTTCCGATCTGTAACCACAGCTCCATCCTACCCCCACTCATGGCCTGACCCCGCTCACTTCTGCCAGTTGCATTAACTTAGCATCTTTCGCTTAAAAAGCAGAGCCAAGTTTATAGTCCTCAAGAGCTGTAGGGGGAAAGCTGGGTAATGCCTCCAGGCTTTTCCTCTTCCTCCATTCCCATAATCCACAAACTGGGTTTGAGAAAACTAGGACGTGTGTTTTGCAGGAGTATTTATTAAATTAGCAGGACTGATGGTTGCAGATAGGGTTTTCTTAACAAGGCATAGATTCAGTTGTGGGGATCACAGAATCGTAGAGTTGGGAGAGATTCTGACCGTCATCTAGTTCAACCCTCTGCCATGCAGGAATCTCAACTGACGCATCTATGACAGATGGCCACCCAACCTCTCAGTGTCCAGCTCTCTTGGCCAAGCTGGGTGGTTGTTTCTCAAATCTCATCCCTTGGGGCGTGTCTTTTTATTTGATAAGTGAATAAATCCTGCCCTTTCTCAGGGCAGCGTAAATGGAACTCTCTGCTCTCTAACCCTCACAACAGCTCTGGGAAACAGGATACCCTAAAAGATGGTGTCTGGCCCAAAATGACTCAGTATGCTTTGGACTGGGTCACTCTAAGCCAGTGATGGCTAACCTTGACACTCCAGATGTTTTGGGACTACAACTCCCATCATCCCTGACCACTGGTCCTGTTAGCTAGGATGATGGGAGTTTGTAGTTCCAAAACATCTGGAGTGTCAAGGTTAGCCATCACTGCTCTAAGCCCACCTTCCCCAACCTGGATATGATGGGAGTCTTATAGCCAGGATGGCTGAGTGGCCTAAGGCGCTAGGTTCAAGTTGCAGCCTCTCACCTGGAGCCACAAGTTTGAATCCCGGCTTCTAACAATACAGTGGTACCCCGGGTTACGTACCTGATCCGTTCCAGGGTGCCGTTTGCACCCCGAACAGTGCGCAACCCGGGTGTCCATTCTGCGCATGCGCGAAAGCGTGATATCGTGTTTCTGCGCATGCACGAACTGCGCAGTACGTTTCTGCGCACACGTGGACCGCGCGGACATGCACAGAAGCGTCCGCGCGGCAAAATGGACTTCTGGGTTTGCAGAGTATGCAACCCGAACGTACGCAACACGGAGCGTACGTACGACTGTACGTATTTTTACATGGAAGCAGTGCTCTGCCTCCTCGGTCTTGCTTGCTGGCTTCCCGCAAGCATCTGGGTGGCCACTTTAAGAACAGGATGCTGTACTGGATGAGACCCTGACTGATCCTGCAAGGGCTCGTCTTGCATTCTTAGTTGAATAACACCTGGGGGTCGACAAATTGAGGAAGGCTGCTCTCACCCACTACATCCCACTTTGTCAATCCATTTTTTACATTCGTTCTTTTCTTTCCCGCCCCACAGATCATCTTGGTCGACATTTCAAATGCAAGAGAAGAGATAAATCCAGCCTCTCATTACCTCTGGACTTTTCCTGAAGAATCCGGAAAGGACGTTTTCCTTCGGCCCTGCGGGGGCCTTACACTTTTGCACACATGCCAACTCACTCACTCACTCACACTTGGCGGGGGGCAACGTGGTGTGGGGGGAGGTCTTCCGCCTTCTTAACCTTCTGTACATTTCGGGAAAGGAAAAGGAAAGTATTTGTTTTTCCCTTCGGACGGCACATCCGTCTCCCTCTAAAATTTTCAGTGTTAGGGGAGGAGCAAAAGGGGGTGGGGAATGCCTCTCTTTTCCCCTCCGGTGCCCCACGATCTTAAATGCCCCATATTGGGGAGATGAAATTTCATGCTGGGGAATCAGCTGCAGAGAGAGCTTTTCAGCTGCTAAGTCTTCCCAGCTGGGTCACTTTTTGCTAGGAAGGTCACGGCATCCACTGTGCCGTTTCCCGCTGTGGAGCGTTTTAGGGCTAACAATGAATGTGATTCTTAGATTATCTGTATATAGAGAAGTCTTATTTGGGTGCTAAGGCTCTCCAGGAGAGCAGCAGGGGACTGTCTTTTCAACCGAGCCTCTTGCGTGGTGGCTGGGCCACGGCGCAAGGAGCCACAAGACCCCCCACTACCCTCAGTTCTTCCTGTTCCTCCTCTGCCCTTGGTGCTCGAGCAGAGAGAGACTGCTATTTATATCTCCAACGTTTAATTTTATGGGTGTGATTTTCAGGCACGGGGAGGGGGGTGGGGAAACAGCATGTCGTTTCATGAACCAGAGTTTGTGGATTAAATAAAAAATTGAATGAATTGTCGATGAAACAAGAGGTGAATTTATTTTGGTTACAAATCATGACAGCAGGACTGAAGACTTGACAGTGTTTTATGCGCACAACTCCCCATTTACATGTGGATCGCCCCGAACCCGGAAGTGGCACTTAAGGGGGCAAACAAAAACGGCACAGAAACGGTGTCTAGCAATCCATGAGCCATTGTAAGTGCAATCTCAAGAGCGCTGCTGGTTTCTTAAAGAGTTTCCAGAGGTTTAGAGGGGTGTTTGCAGGCTTTTCCAATGGTGTCCGCCATATGTAAAGGCACCATGGCTTAGATGGTCAAAGCGCCTGTCTAGTAAACAGGAGATCCTGGGTTCGAATCCCAGGGGTGCCGCTTTATTGAGCCAACGTGGTGTAGTGGTTAAGAGTGGTAGACTCGTAATCTGGTGAGCCGGGTTCGTGTCTCCGCTCCTCCACATGCAGCTGCTGGGTGACCTTGGGCTAGTCACACTTCTCTGAAGTCTCTCAGCCCCACTCACCTCACAGAGTGTTTGTTGTGGGGGAGGAAGGGAAAGGAGAATGTGAGCCACTTTGAGACTCCTTCGGGTAGTGATAAAGCGGGATATCAAATCCAAACTCTTTTCTTCTCTTCTCTTCTATACATGATTTCACTTAAACGTGTGATGCCTTGGAACCTAACCTAAATGGGAAGCTGCCTGAACTATTATTTTTTTGAGTGCTCAGAACATTTTGTATATAATGAATGAGAATCCTTACAGCATAAGTGGGCGCTCTATGGCCCTCCAACTCCCATCCGTCCCAGCCAGAGAGGCAATGGTTCGGGAATGATGAGAGATGTCATCTAGGGACACCTAGAGGGCCATTGGGTTCCTGTCCCTTGTCGTGTGACAACACTGCCAGGTGGAGGAGAATGAGGAGGACTTTGCAGGTAGGGGGGGCTGCAGGTCTGAAACTGTCCCCATTCACGGACTAGCAAGGGAACCAGAAGGCAGCACAGCTCACTGGCAAAGCCAGTTTTTGGGGTCCTGAAGCTTGAACTGCTATGGGGGCCCTTTCAGGGTAACCCCTGTTGGCTTCTTCAAGGGGGTTGTTCCATGACAGATCACCACTAAAAGGTAGAGGTAAAAGACCCCTGACCGTTAGGTCCAGTCGTGGACGACTCCGGGGTTGCGGTGCTCATCTCGCTTTACTGGCCGAGGGAGCCAGGATACAGCTTCCAGGTCATGTGGCCAGCATGACTAAGCCGCTTCTGGCAAACCAGAGCAGCGCACGGAAACGCCGTTTACCTTCCCGCCAGAGCGGTTCCTATTTATCTACTTGCACTTTGATGTGCTTTCGAACTGCTAGGTTGGCAGGAGCTGGGACCGAACAACGGGAGCTCACCCCATCGCAGGATTCGAACCACTGACCTTCCCGATCGGCAAGCCCTAGGCTCAGTGGTTTAGACCACAGCGCCACCCACATCCACTACTGACTCCCAAACTTTGGGGTTGTTGAAAGAGAGACAACAACAAAAAACAATCCGTCTGAGTCGTGCGACTCAAATTGGGTCTACTAGACCCATGATTTTATAAGTCGCTTTTGGGGTCCCTCTGGGATTAGGGGCCCTGAAGCTTTAGCTTCAAAGTAGACCCACCCCTGATCATGGACACGCCTGTAAAAAAAAGGAGAAATACTTGCCTATTCTCAAGAACTCCCTGCCATTCCCTGGCTGCCTCAAGCTGAGCTCTGGCCCTTTCCAAGCCTTGAGTGGTCCCAGATACGCAGTGCAGAATCAAATCACTTGAAATCATTGAAGCTTCCTCCCCTTTGGATGGGGAGGGGGGGCAAGGTTGGGAAGGCAGCTGTTTGGGTGGTTTCCTGTCTTCCTTTACATCCAGAGCGTTAGCCTGAAGGCACCTTGATGTAGCTCTCTCCTTAGGAAAGGAGCAGGCCTGAACTTGGCCGCTGCTCAGATGGGAGACGGCGTGAGCTGCTGTCGGCACTTTGAAAGGATGTTGTAATTGCTTTTAATTAGCTTCCAACGCAGACAAAGCACAACGTCTAATGGATGACTACCTGCACTCACGGAAATTTGTGTGCTTGCACTCCACTACCTTTCTGGGGCGTATCTCACCCAGCGGCTTCTTAGATGTGGCTGGGCCCCCCTCCCAGCTCCCCAGCTCTCATCATACGACCTCTTCCAGGTTTCCCATCCCCCCTTGTGTACCTGAAGGCTACAGTCTCCCAGGTGTACCTGCCTGTTCTTTCAAAGGTCCAACGGAGGCCCTGCTCTGGGTCGCTGCACCTTCAAATGTCAGGCAGGTAATGGCGGCCGGCGGGGCCTTAGTAGTGGTGGCACCTCATCTTTGGTGGCGCTTTCTCGCCCTGTAACATTGGCTCAGCGTTTCTACACCAGGCAACTTGTTCTGATTCCCCGAGCAGTGGCGTCTTTGCTACGGTTTCTTCTTATTACAGCTTCTCCAATTATTACTAAAAACAAAATAAAAAATTCCTTCCAGTAGCACCTTAGAGACCAACTAAGTTTGTTCTTGGTATGAGCTTCAGGTATCTGAAGAAGTGTGCATGCACACAAAAGCTCATACCAAGAACAAACTTAGTTGGTCTCTAAGGTGCTACTGGAAGGAAATTTTTTATTTTGTTTTGACTATGACAGACCAACACGGCTACCTACCTGTAACTCCAATTATTACTATTATTATTACGAGGGTCTGTACACACGCTGACTATCATACATACAAACCCCGCTTGCATATATAGGACCTGCAGCCTCCGTTTAATTTTCTCCTGATGCTCATCGCTCAGCTTGACTGGTTACAGCGTAGTGCTGACAACGCCAAGCCTGCAGGTTCGATCTCCGTATGGGGCAGCTACGTTGCAGGGGGTTGGACTAGATGACACTTGGGGTCCCTTCCAACCATACAATTCTATTATTCTTATTATTTCTTTTACCACGCTGTGTCTCTTGAAACACCCTGCTTTTACTTGTTCTTCCTTTATTCTGATGTTGGGATCACTTGGAAGACAGCCAAGTTGCGGCAGGGGGAGGTCCTGTAGGTAAGGAAATGCTTATTAACCAAGCCACATAACCATTAAATGCTTTTGCAATCTCCCATCTCTCTCCCCCCCCCCGCTCTTCTCTTCTTTAATTTTATTCTTCACTTCCCGATTTTCTGTCCTTTAAAAGCCTTTGGCTGGGTCCTCCCCTCCTCCCCCATAATTTCCTTTCTCCTCTCCCCCCCCCCCCGTGACTCACCCTCTCCCTCTCTCTTTTTCTTGCACTACTTGCCCTTACGGCCTCGCTGGCTGCACATTCCTGTCCCCTTAGTTCATACCAGCCTGTCCGCTGACACCACCCAGTGAGTCATCTGAAGGTGGTGGGGCAGCTTGAGCCAGAGAGAGGGAGGGAGGGAGGGAGAGCATGACTTGGGGGGGGGAGGCAGAGGAAGCTCTCAACACCTGAGCCTCTCTCCAGCTCCAGAGATCAGTCCAAAGGCTGCTACAAAAAACCCTTCAATCGGTCTGGTTCCCCCCCCAGAGATGTTGTCTGTGAAGGAGATCGAACCAACTCTATTTAAACGCCCAAGGTGTATGCGATTTAAAAAATATATATATGAGGTGATGTTGATCCACCGAGGGAACGTCTGTTCTGTATTGTAAGAGAGCTTAATATAGCTCAGGGATCGACAAGTGTAACTTCATAGCGGTGGAGCGCCGAACTTCAGCGGCAGAGAACTTGAAGAGGCAAGAACAATTTTAAAAAGCAAAATCTTAAAGAGTGTCTTAAAAAAGAAAACGAAGCTATGGTACAACTGGCCCTAACTCTGGAAATAAGAAGCGGCGGGGGGGGGGAGAGAATTGGTCACCGGTTACTTTAAAGCGCCAGGGGGTTCAAACGCCCAAAAGAGATGGAACTCTTTTTTTTGTGGACTTGATAAAAATACTGCTTAATTCTCGGTTCTTGGCTGCTTCCAGATGGCCTGTTTATTGAGCATACATGACCCTGAGTCGTTTACAGGTTGGTGAGGCGACATTGGATATTTTCATCCTGATTTGATTGTGGGGAGGTTAAATGTAATTGTCCCACATTTTCCAGTCTCTTTCCCTGTCACTTTCCTTCTTGCAAACTGTCCGGTCATTGCTGGGCAAAAATTCTCCATTGTAATGGTGCAACCTCAATTTGCCAGTATGTGGTTGAATCTCACCCCCAAAATAGCAGAAGTCTGAAAGTGCCCTTAGTAATGTGAGTAAAGGACCACTTTGATCGGATTGAATTGTGGGAGGGATCAAAGAAGATAAGACTGTGTAAAGAAGGAACAGAAACAACGTGGAAGAAACAGCCTCAAGCATCACTTTCACAAATGCTTCAGGTCGCACTGAAGGATAAAGGTAAAAGACCCCTGGATGGTTAAGTCCAGTCAAAGGCGACTATGGGGTTGCGGTGATCATCTTGCTTCAGGCCAAGGGAGCTGGCGTTTGTCCACAGACAGCTTTCTGGGTCATGTGGCCAGCATGACTAAACCGCTTCTAGCGCAACGGGACACCGTGACAGGAGCCAGAGCGCACAGAAACGCCATTTACCTTCCCGCCACAGTTGTACCTATTTATCTACTTACACTGGTATGCTTTCGAACTGCTAGGTTGGCAGGAGCTGGGACAGAGTGACGGGAGCTCACCTCGGCACAGGGATTCGAACTGCTGACCTTCCGATCGGCAAGCCCAAGAGGCTCAGTGATTTAGACCACAGCTCCACCCGCGTCCCCATTGAAGGATACAGAGTGGTTGAACAAGCACTCTGTCTTCGTAGGGAACTTTAGGAATTGTAGCTCTGTGAGGTGAATAGGTAAAGGTAAAGGGACCCCTGACCATTAGGTCCAGTCGTGTCCGACTCTGGGGTTGCGGCGCTCATCTCGCTCTATAGGCCGAGGGAGTCGGCGTACAGCTTCCAGGTCATGTGGCCAGCATGACTAAGCCACTTCTGGCAAACCAGAGCAGCGCACGGAAACGCCGTTTACCTTCCCGCCAGAGTGGTACCTATTTATCTACTTGCACTTTGACGTGCTTTCGAACTGCTAGGTTGGCAGGAGCTGGGACTGAGCAACGGGAGCTCACCCCGTCGCAGGGTTTCGAACCGCCGACCTTCAGCTCAGCAAGCCCTAGGCTCTGTGGTTTAACCCACAGCGCCACCTGGGTCCCTTGTGAGGGGAATACTGGTCTCCTAAAATCTCTCGGCACCCCTAACAAACTACAGTTGCCAGAATGGTTTCATGAGTGTTGAACATGGTATCTCAGTGTTTTAAATGTATGGTGTGAATGTGGCCTAAGAGAGATGATTCAGCATTCTCCAACATACATCCAACTCCCAAAATTTCTGGGTTGACACCACTTTGAAGTGTCAAGTGAGCTGGGTTCTGCTGCCATCTGCCTGGAAAGGAAACCCTTTTAATGCATTATTTTGGTCAAGGCAAAATGTGGGGGCCAATCACCCCACGGGTGACACCCCTATCCAAATAGGGACAGCTTGCTCCCAGTATTCAAGAAGATACTATCCAACATCTCTAACCCCGCTGTGTTTACAGATACGGGGATAATTCCCATGACTGGCTGATTACTAAGGGCGCTTCCAGACTGTCGCTATTTTTGGATGAGATTCAATCACATACCAAAAATTGAGGACAGGAGAGGGTTGTGAAATACCAAACACAAGTTTAACATGCAGCAACCATTGCAAGGAAGTATATACTATGCAAAAACATGGAAAGAGAGCACTACAACTGTTATAAGAATTTCGGCGGGAGGGGTTAATCAGGAAAACCAGGGAGCAATTGGAGATCATAAAATCAACCATTGCGATGCACCTCTATAAAATTATCCTATACTAGTAAATTAAGCCCGTAAAGATTACGGGCTCTAGAAGCAAGGCGGCAGCGGGAGGGCGGCGGCTCCGATCGCCTTTGGATCTGTTTCTCGCCCTCGCTCTCCGTTCCGGCGGCTTAGCTTCTTGTCCACGGTCGCGCCTGGCGCTGCGCTGCCCCGGCTGGCGGGATTTGCGCCGCTGCCCCCGCTCTTTGCTTTGTCCGCTGCAGATGGGCGGCAGTGCGGCAAGCAAAGAGGAAGCCGGAGCCAGCGGCGGAGGCAGCGGAAAGGTCCGCTGAAGATGGCCGACAGCAGGAGGCTGCGGGAAGCGGCGCTTTGCGCCGCTGCCCCCGCTCCTATTGGTCTGCGTCCTCCAATCCCTGTGTCACTGGAACACACGCGCACTTGCGATTTCCTCTGACACACGGAAAGTAGTACGTACGGACACAGGCTCTTTATTATATAGGATAATAAAGTGCCTGTGTCCGTCCGTACTTTCCGTGTGTCAGTGGAAATCGCAATGGGGCATGGGTCCCACTGACACAGGGATTGGTTCCCCCCCCAACAGGGACGCAGGCATTGGAGCGGCCGGAGAGGGGGGCGTGTCCGGGAGGCAGCGGCGGCGCACGCGCGTTGTCACTTGGGGCAGCGCCGCCGCCTTGCACGGAGCCTCCTCCTCCTCCCCCGGCCGCCACCGCCACGCTCCGGCGGCTGCTGCTCCAAGACGCTCCCTCCGCCCGGGACAGGGGCTGCGCCGCTGCCACTGCCCGCCCGCGATGCCGAAGCCGACGCAGCTGCAGCCGCCTCTCAGGCTGAGGCGGCAGCTGCTGCTGCGCGCAGACTGAGGCGACGCGCGGGAAGGGGCGGTTGGCCGGCGCGGCTGCTTCTGGCTGCTGCTTCCCCGCGCGTCTGGATGGGGCGGCCGCCGACTTGCGGGTGCGGCGGCAGTGGCGGCGGGCGGCGCTCTCGGGCGGAGGTGGGATGTGGGGGCCCCGCCCCCTGCCCGCCTCGCGCTGCCGCCCGGTCGCCGGGGATGGGTGGGAGGGGGAGGTGGGTCGGTGTGGGGGAGGGAGAGAGAGAGGCAAGCTATTTGTAGAGGTGTGGGAAGTGGGGGGGAGGGGTGTGGGGGGAGGGGTGTGTGTGTGTGAGAGGGAGAGAGAGAGAGAGGCGAGCTGTGTGTGGAGGTGGGGGGGAGGTGGGTGGGTGGGGTAATGGGTGGGGGGGAAGGGGGAGGGAGGGAGAGGCGAACTGTGTGTGGGAGGTGGGGGAGATGGGTGTGGGGGGGGATGGGGGGAGGGAGAGGGAGGGAGACATCTAGCTCCCGTTATTTAACGGGCTTAATATACTAGTCAGAGAAGAAATGTTGAAACAGGTGCCTGCAGTAAATTGCATTGAAAAATAACTGGGCATAATAGACACAGGGTTGAATCAAATGCTGTCATTAAGAGTTTTGAGTGTGGCAGTGCAAAGAAGTTGGGTTTTTTAAAGAAGTGGTTTATGCTTATTTATACAGTAATATGTACCTATGGTGGGGAAGTTTTGTATCTGTGTTTTGTCACATCGATAAAAGTTAAATAAATAAATAGAAAGCAAGTTGATTTGGAGGCCTTGCATAACAAACCTGCTTCCCTCCCCCCCTTCATATTTGACTTCTAGTGATAAAGAAATGGATGGGGAAATGGACTGGAAATTGGGGGTGGGGGGAATTTGCTCCCAGCTTCTCTCCCAATAAATCAGAAAGAATTCTCCAACAAACAGCCGGTGCTATCTAGTCTCTGTGCAAACAACTCAGGATAAACACTCAATAAACAGACTGTCTGGAACAGGTTGAATCATCATAGCTGTGAACTTACTCATCACCTTAAGCCAGCCGTCTTCCGCCTTTGCACCTCTTACCCCAACCTGCAAAATGGTACTCTACTTTTTTTTTAAAGTATTTATTTCCATTTTAACTGTATGCTTCTCTCCCATTCCTTTGATGATTTTTTTAATGTAAAAAAATCCTACAAAAAAAATCCTCTCTTCCCCCCAAAAGTGGTGCAGTTGGTGCAACCCATCACTTAGAGACCAATAAACCATCCTGTTATTCGTACCAGAGGATGAGTTTAAAGCATAAAGTTTGCAAACTCTTCCCAACCTTGTTTGCCTTGGAAGGGGACACCCCAGGGGTCATCTAGTCCAACCCCCTGCAATGCAGGAATCTCAACTCAAGCATCCGTGGCAGATGGCCAGCCAGCCTCTGCTTTCAAAACTTCCAAGGAAGGAGAAGATACACATGCATCAAATATGGGAAATCCTCTTCTTCTTTTTCTTTCTTTCTTTTTTTTAAAGGACCATAATTTTAAATTGCATTTAAAAATCGGGAGAGGCAACCACGAGAAGATTAAAGAGATGGAAATGCAGAAGGGGAGGAGAAAGCTCAGACGGGATAAACTCATGGGGAAGGAATGTGTGGGGCTGTGTGTGTATGCGCTGGGAGATCGGAGCTAGCCAGCCGGAACAACAGAATGAATCACAGATTGAAAGGAGGAGAGTCGGGAGGGAGTTGGAGAGAACAAATGACTCTCCCTCCTTCTCTCTCTCACACACACAGAGGGAACCCAGGAGATCGGGCTGGGAGTCCGTCTGTTCTGCTGTGAGCCCCTCCCTGCCTAGCCTATCGCCCCTTTTTGGGTAGGGGGGGCGGGGGGCTGGTCCACTTTCCCCTCCTCCCAGGCTGTCTCAGGAGTGCTGGCGGTCCCCTCTCACCCAAGCCGGTCCCCGCGGTGCCACTTGCTAGTCAAAATAATTAATTTCAGACATTCCAGAGGAACTCGAGCCAAAAAGAAAGAAAAGGGAGCGAGGCTCCTTTGAAGAGGCGGATGAGTCAGGCAGTCCAGTTCCGGAGCGGAAGCAGGGTGGGGAGGTGGGTTTTTAATCCTGCAATGCCCCTGTGGCCTTAACTGTTGCACTGCAGGCAGAAATTCAACAGGTGCTTCTCCCCTTACAGCTTCTCCCCTTACAGCTAGTGCTAAGCTTGGTTCGGCCATGCATTCGCCAACAAGCAAGCCTGTGTGTGTGTCTCAACTTCACTGTGCCCCTGCCAGTAAAGGTAAAGGGACCCCTGAGCATTAGGTCCAGTCGCGGACAACTCTGGGGTTGCGGCGCTCATCTCGCATTATTGGCCGAGGGAGCCGGCGTACAGCTTCCAGGTCATGTGGACAGCATGACTAAGCCACTTCTGGTGAACCAGAGCAGCGCATGGAAGCATCGTTTACCTTCCCACCGGAGTGGTACCTATTGATCTACTTGCACTTTGACATGCTTTCGAACTGCTAGGTTGGCAGGAGCAGGGACCGAGCAACGGGAGCTCACCCCATTGCGGGGATACGAACTGCCAACCTTCTCATCGACAAGCCCTAGGCTCTGATTCCCCTCTCCCTGTCCTCCAGCGACATCACAAAACATGCTTCTCCTTGTGGTTTAAAATAAGGAAATGGACATGAATAGTGTGCATGAGGTTGGCATTTTTTTTCTTACAGACAACAGCTACAGACCAAGTCACATATCCTTCTGGCAAGATGCCAGTATTGGTGCGTAAGAGGCAGAAATTGAACTGGTGAAATTATTCCCTCTACAACTTCTGGGAATAATTCTCCTGGGGCAAAGCAGCTTATGTTGACAACCCATGTGGTGCAGCACAGATTACACCACATGTTGGTAAAGGTAAAGGGACCCCTGACCATTAGGTCCAGTCGTGACCGACTCTGGGGTTGCAGAGCTCATCTCGCATTATTGGCCGAGGGAGCTGGCGTACAGCTTCCGGGTCATGTGGCCAGCATGACAAAGCCGCTTCTGGCGAACCAGAGCAGCACACGGAAACACCGTTTACCTTCCTGCCGAAGCGGTACCTATTTATCTACTTGCACTTCGTGCTTTCAAACTGCTAGGTTGGCAGGAGCAGGGACCAAGCAACGGGAGCTCACCCCGTCGCGGGGATTCGAACTGCCGACCTTCTGATCGGCAAGCCCTAGGCTCTGTGGTTTAACCCACAGCGCCAACACCACATGTTGGACCCAGGTCCAAATTCTTGTTCCCGGACCAGCTCTAGATTCGAAGAGTCCCTGGGCAAAGCATCCTCTGGTGGTCCACCTCCTCTGTCGGTGGGGCCTAGCGGACTCATACATTTAAAGCTAATTTGAGGCACATATCCTCCACCTGTTCCCAAAGAATTCTGGGAAATGTAGTTAGCAACAGTTCCCAGCACCCTTCGCAAACTACAGTTTCCAGGATTCTTTGTGCTTTAACTTTATGGTGTGTTTCCACAGCCTCAGGCTGCCCCACCTCGCAGGCTCCTTCTGAGGATAAAAGGGCCTTGGGTTTCTTAAAGGAATGACAGGATAAGAATATTGCCAAATATTACCTTGCTAACATTCCAGTCTGGAGGGAATTGTGATAATTTCCACAGCAGAAGATGGCTTATCTGTAAATCAACCCAGGTGATGTAAATCAGCTTGGGTGGAGGTGATGGTAAAGTCACCATAAGGTCGTTTCAAGTCCTTAAAAGGCTGCTATTCAGATATTATGTCTATGAAGTAGCTAATATAACTAATATAGACACAAGCTCTGCCACCCAGGTTATATGGAAGCTCTGCAGTGTCTGCTGCCACCTTGTGGCATTTCTGTGACTCTGCAGAAAAATGTCACTGAGATCTGTGTTGGGTTTAATGCTGTATATATATATACAGTATACTGTACTGTCTTCTAGAAAGGGATGGTTACTAGGCTGCAAATTCCACCTGCCTGAAGAGAAGCTAAGGTCCTGCTTCAGCTTCTCACACTGCAAACCTGGGTGTGGCTTGACCCATTCCTGAAAACTGCCATTCACATATTGTTCATTGATGTATCTAAGAAATGCTGTATGGTTTTCAAAAAACACATCCCCTTCCCCATTCCCCACCTTTATTCTCTCTCTCCCCCACTCTCTCTTTTAGGTTTTCTTTTCTTGTTGATACTTAAATAGCTATAGTACTATAATATCTCAATCAGAAATGTTTCTTCATTGTTTCTGTATTATCTAGATGAGAATGTGTAAGGACTCTGGGATGTCTCCTCGAGAGTAAACAGCCAGACCACGTTGTCTGCTAAACTAATTGTCTTTATTTACAAATGTACACATCAGAGCTCCTAAGATTCATGACCGCTTGAGATTCAGGGAGTGGCATTTCACGACTCCGCCCCCAGCATAGAAGTTTGGGGAACCCAAAGCGCCTCCTCTTCTCCTTCCGCTTGGTACCCCTGCACACCTGCGGTCTGGCACTGGGCTGATCCGGCAGGCTCTCAGCCCCTCCCCTCGGTGTTGCCAGGTCTCTGTTAGCATCTTCAACCTCCTGCACCGCAATGTCTGCCTGCAGTTCCCCTTCCCTGCCACTGCTGCTTTCCTGGCTCTCCTGGGAACTGCTCTCTGACATGACTTCTTTCTGTCTCCATCCTCCTCCCCCGGTCCGCTGAGCTCTGGGCGAGGGCAGGTCCCTGACAGAATGTATAAGTGTTATGCGTTGTTATATATTGTTAAAAACTGAATAAAAAATATTGTTTTAACAAAGGACCAAATATTGCCATATTTGCAGAGGAGTTGCTAAGTAGTGGAAAGGCTCTGGCTGTGAGTGTTGATGTAAATGTAAATGTACATGTGTCAGTTTATATGTAGAGATGCAAATTCAAGCCAACTCTCAGACAGGGACTCCAACTCTTGACACTGCTTGCTCAGAGCTATGGGGTGCCAACAGGAACATCTGGATCTCGTAAGCTGTGTGTGAATTGGGGGCGTTGCTCCACCCACAATCGATTGGCAAGAACAGCTGGTTGTATATATATTAAACCTCGAACAAACAAACACCTGGGCAGCCGAGTCTTGCCTCTGCTGTGCTTTGCAGTGGGCCAAACCTCCATGTAGGCAAGATGATTTAAGAAGAAGAAAAAGTTCGAAGGGTCTGGAGTCTCTGGCCCAAACACCCTGGAGTTTAGGGTGCTTGGTTCACCCCTTAACAATACACAGGCTGCTCTCAGCTGGTTGAGTTCTAGGACCTTTCCTGGGGTTTTCCTGGGTCAAGGATTGCCAAATTCCCTCCCCTTTTTATACCGACTTTGTTCAAAAATGAAGCAACAAACTCTGTAATCATGAACACTGAAGTGCAGCCCGCCAGGCTGCAGAATCAGGACCAGGAGCTAGGCCGGTCACCGATCAAAGGCTGCCTTATTTTCCTTCCTTTTTTAAAACTGATCCCGTTTCTATATTTTTAACAGCAACCAGACCCAGCGACATTTCACAGATGAAGACTATGCTTGTTTTGTCTTTATAGATTTGGAGGAGAGTGTTGGTGCCAGCTTTCAAATCCACCCCCTCTGGCTCTCTGGAAAAGGACCTGTTCAATAGTTAAGGGCTTAAGTGCATTTCTGCATGCCCTGAAAAACTTCCAGCGGCTGGTTTTGTGCTGCCCCAAACTGCTGTTAAAAGCACATGAACAGGACAGACCACTTTGTTTTTCTTGATAAATTGGTAACCTTAGATTCGGCAGATTTCGTTGCAAATCATTTCTTCTGTTTCCAAAGTTCAGAGGTGAGTGCCATTATTTATGTTGCCTTTATTGCTGTTTAAGTTGCATGCATGGAAATCTTAAGACTCGTACGGAGGGGCCGGGGAGGCACCTCCCCAGCTCCGTGCGAGGCGGCGGCGCTGCCCCAACTGACGATGCGCGTGCGCCGCCGCTGCCTCTCGGACACGCCCCCCTCTCCCGTCGTCCAATCCCTGCGTCCGTCTGAGACATGCGCAGTGGAAAATTTCCACTGACACACAGAACGTACGCACAGACACAGGGATATTATTATATAGGATTAGTATCCTATCCATTATGGAGCATATTGTGGTAAATAACGGTCCGTGTTTTTCGTCTCATCCCATTGTGTCCATGCATTGATAGCGGTTGCCAGTCATGTTCCTTATCAGCTACATACACAATAAAACATTGCCAGCTCTTACAGAATGTGTCCTTTGTTTTAACGGTTTTACTTAAAGTCTGAATTTGCTAGGATGGTTCGTATTTTGTATTACACTCATCCTGAAAGATCTATATCGGCTCCCGGTACGTTTCCGAGCACAAACTCAAGTGTTGCTGTTGACCTTTGAAGCCCTAAACAGCCTCGGCCCTGTATACCTGAAGGAGCATCTCCAAGCTCATTGTCTGGGGGGCGGGGGCGGGGAGGTAACTGAACATGATTGACAGGGACCACCAGAGCCCAGGTGGGATGAGGGCAAGGGGCAAAAAAAGTGTCTCACTTGCCAGGCAGCCACGGGTGGGTTTCTCCTCCCATTTTGTGAGGGGGTGCAGTGCTCCATGCCTGCAGCAGGAACACCTCCTGCCCCCCACTTCCAGATCTTTGACATCTGCTGGGAGGGTGTCCCACAGGGCAGGAGCAACTACCGAGAAGGCCCTCTGCCTGGTTCCCTGCAATTTCACATCTTGCCATGAGGGAACCACCAGAAGACCCTCAGTGGGCGATTGGGGGGGGGCAGAATGCTGATGGAGCTGTTGTGTGCCACACAACCTGCCCTCTGCCCCCTAAGCTGAGCCTGCCGCCCTCAGGCATGCTGTCCCATTGCCAGTCTGGAATGGGCCAGGGAGAGGGGAGAGGGAAAGAAACAACTAATCTGTCACCTCAGGCAGCAAAATGGGTAGGAACTCCACTGGCACGATGCCTGGTTCCTATGTTAGAGAATCGCTTCCAGGCAGGAAATTTTTGTGTGGCTTCTAACTCTTCCGGCTTGTCGTTTCCCCTCCCAGGAAGGAAAATGAGTGGGAGCGCCCAGCACAGTTTGTGGGGTTGGCTCGGCTAATAATATCTACCTAAAATGTTTATCCCAGTAGTAATGTACGGAAGTGAGAACTGGACCATAAAGAAGGCTGATCGCCGAAGAATTGATGCTTTTGAATTATGGTGCTGGAGGAGACTCTTGAGAGTCCCATGGACTGCAAGAAGATCAAACCTATCCATTATTAAAGAAATCAGCCCTGAGTGCTCATTAGAAGCACAGATCCTGAAGTTGAGGCTCCAGTACTTTGGCCACCTCATGAGAAGAGAAGACTCCCTAGAAAAGACCCTGATGTTGGGAAAGGGGTCGACAGAGGAAAAGGGGACGACACAGGACGAGATGGTTGGACAGTGTTCTCGAAGCTACTAACATGAGTCTGACCAAACTGTGGGAGGCAGTGGAAGACAGGAGTGCCTGGCGTGCTCTGGTCCATGGGGTCACGAAGAGTCGGACGCGACTAAACGACTGAACAACAAAAATGTTTATCAGGGGAAGAGGAGGAGGGGAGATCTCTGTTCGGAGAGTTTAACGCTTCACTTTCACTTTGCAGGAAAGTAAAAAGCTGGTTTATGCGCCCCACCCCTTCCCACCTCTGACACAGCCAGGAGCAAAAAAAGTCTGTGAATGAACAGACCTCGGCAGGAAGGGAAAGTGAAAGCTGAGAAGGGAGGGGCGCCAGGCGATACAACAGCAGCAGCAGGATATCAGAGGGATTCATGGCAATGAGCGGGGAGGGGGATCCTCCCGGCCAGCGGGAGGGGATCCTGCAGCAGTTCTACGCCGACAGGGTCTTTCTGTCCGGGGACAAAGCCTGGAGGGTCGGGAAGAATTTCTTCGTGGTAAAAAGCACGGTGGAGAAGATGGTAAAATGGGCCTTTGAATCCAGCAGCGGGCTCTACCCCAACGACCCCATCCCGGTAGGCAGCCACAGGGAAGGGCTGCACCTTCAAGTGGAGGGGAGTTCCAACGATTTCGACTTCCTCATCCCCGTGAGGTATAACCCCAAGCTGGCGCTCGCAAGTGGGGGCATCGCCAAGGAGCCTGGCAGCTACGAAAAGAAGCTGCCCACCTACATTTTCCGCGAGCAAGGGGTGCCCGTGTTCCGCTGGGGCAGCAAAGTCCTTGTGGACCTCGAGGCTTTCGGGGAGAGGTACGTGGAAGTCCACTGCCACCGGCAAGCGGAGCGCCTGGAGGATGAGGACGACGAGGAAGACCTGGATGTCTTAGATGAGTGCAAGGTAGATTTCGACACATCACCATTGTTATTTTGATGATGAAGAAGCAGCAGTTTATATACCACTTCATACTTCAAAAAAGTCTTTAAAGCAGTTTAAGACATTATAAAAGTATCACACATAAATACAAAAAAAAGAGAACTAAAAATAAGCATTTTGAAGTGGTACAATCCTTCCGAATATAAATAAACTAAATCTACCGTCATACAGGTATCATTAACTTGGTGGAACTTCTGATACCTGAATGTTCAGCACACATTTTAAGTCAGTTTTCTGATTTGATTGTTTAACTTGATTTATTTGTATTGTACCTTTTATACTGTGAAACCACCTAGAGACGGGCAGAACAATCCAAGCTATGGGGAGCTGGTAAAATTTCCACTGTCTTAAATTATGCCAGCTTAAATTAGGCTGGTGTACTCTGAGGTTGGGCCTTATGCTGGCGTGAGCACAGCCAGGGAGTGTGGGTTTTACACTGGTGTAGCCCCAGCTCAGCTAAAACCTGCTGAATCCACACCTCATCCTCCTGGTAGATCTGGGATTTCCTTTCTCCAACTCAAGGGGATGCAAAATCCAGTGACCTGCTTTGTTTTCTCTTTGTCTAGGAGAGCCTCAGCCACCACCACCTGGACCCTGTTCAAATCTTGGAGGACTTTCACCGACATATAGAAATCGCTTTGGACCCAGGTACAGCTATGTCAGCCCAGGTGGTGTGCTAACATTTCCTTTGGTCTGAGGGTTGCTTGAGAGAGGGGCAGATTGAACTCCCAAACTTGGAACTTGGAGTTAGTCATGCTATATAGCATGCTATTCTGTAAACCTCACAATCCGATTCCTCAGATACCTGGACTTACAGGTGCTTTTCCTCTAAGGAGACCTGGCAGCCATCCTAAAGAAATTCAGGCTGCCGCCTTTGTTCTGAACAGGTACCCTTTATTTATGCAACAGGAGGAAATTCAACAGGCTTAATATCATATCACCACGCTGAGAAAAGCTGCACCCGTTGAAATGAATTTCCACTTGTCATGTAATTAAAAGCAGAACAATCCTTTTAAGGAAACAATGGAGTAGGGGTTTGGGAGCCTGAATTTCAGGCCATTCACAATTCTCCATTAACTCATTTTCTCGAACTTTTCTTTCCCGCCTTCCCAGAGTACACCCATCCCCGGCAAAATGGTAAGTCCAAAAATAATGTAGAAATTATTTTCCCATTGGGAGAAGCCACTTGCGGGGTGCATGTGTGGATTTGGCCTTATTTCCAAATATATAATTGAACTTAGCAGCATTCCTTGAATTTTCCCCTTGACCATTAGATCCTGTTTTCCGGCAAAGACTCTTCCGCTCCCGCGTACCCAAGATAGACAACTGGATGAGACGTGAGTCTATTTTTTGAGACGTATGTTTATTGCCGCTTACCTCAAATGTAAAAACACCAGAGTGAGTACTGTCCTTGCCAACACCTTCCTTCAATAATTAACCGGTCAGATATGAATATATTTTAAAATTGCATTGGAAGAGCTCTGCGGACAGAATATGACCTCTTCTGGAGTGGAGGCAGGTAACCAGATTGCAGATCTGCCACCTATCCTTCTGTATAAGGGACAGACTTTATACTTAAATTATACTTAAATTAAAATATTTCTGATCACCTAGCCTTTTAGATTCTTGGGAGAGTAACAGGACTGCCTTGCTGCTATTATTTATGTTTGCCTGTGTTTCTATTACACTGTTGTAATGCCATGACTGTTTTACCGTTAAGATTTATAGGCTGCACACTGCTGTAGGTATTCCCACAACCCTCAAGAAAGGCATTGAAGAAATGAAAAATGTATTAAATAACCTTATTGTTCCTTCTTCTTAATTCCTGGGGGCAATCGTGCTTTGTCTGTGCCCTATGCAGAGAACATCACACTGGAGGCCCTGAATTTGGAGAGTCCTGCCATCCAGTTGGTTTTCCTTGAAGGGACGGAAACTGTCCCAGTGAAGCTGGTCCCTGCCATCCAGGGAGCCTTCAAGCTCTCCAACCAGTGGCTGAGAGAAGACCTCGCCCACCTTTCCGACTGGTGGGATGGAGACCTGGCCAACGAAAAGAAAAGCTTTCTCCGGAAAGCAGCCGTCGTTCAGGAAGTTGGACCAGAGCTGATAGCCAAGGGAGGATTTTGGAGGTAAAAAAAAAGTAAACAAACTTAGCAGCCGAGAAGGAGCAAAGGAATAGTTACCCTCTGGTGGAAAAGCAGTGCTTGCAAGGCATGCATTCAGAAACGGGCAACTATTTCAGTAGTCAAAAGTTGACCTTTTCGCTCAATTTTTATTTCTGAAGTTTAATAAAAGGGGTTCACCCCCACAAAAAATAGGCCCTTTATCTTAAGGCAAGATATGTTAAGCTTCCACTGAAATATCAAACCTTTCTTTTTAATACAAACCTTTCTTTTTAATACCATCTCATTTCTGCCTCCTGCAGTAACAATAGGAGCTAATGGTTATTAAGAAGAGTTCATCCAACTAAGAAACTGTTTGCTTTTCCATAAACACTGTGTTCTAATGGAGCCAATCTCGGCCTGGGCCCAGGCTCTCTTTCAGCCATGCCGAGACTGTGATTCTTGAGGATGTTGATGCTGATGGCGGGCAGAGGGCAGCAGCTTTGAGACTGCTTAAGTTTGTCAACGTGACAAAATGGACGCCAGAGTACGGCAAAATCTTGACTTCCTACCATCTCAAGGTGAACCTCCTAATTAAATGCTGCACCGACCGGTGAGGTAAAATACCCGAAATGCAAGCAGTGCTATCTATCGCCAGGCCAGTGTTTACCATCCCCCCAGGGGCCTCTATCACACACTTGGAACCTGATATCAAGGCCCTTATATTTGCTTCTACTCAAAATGGAGGGAAACTTAGCCCAGGAGTCAGCAATATGATGCCCTCCACATTCCTTTTTCCCAACCTCCTGTCATCTTAACATTGAAGCACACCAGAACTGCCCATGCTGTTGAACCTCTAAGAGCCACAAAGACCTAACATTTCCCTCCTCTCTTCCTCTTGCAGACCATTTTGCTGTGGTGCTGTGAAATCTACCCGCAGAAGGAACAGTGGGAGACTCTACTGTCCTCCCTGGAAGCCCTCCTGAGGCTCCTACGCCACACCCTCGCCAAGAGAAACCTCCCGCACTACTTCCTGCAGCCCGTCAACCTCTTCAGCAGGCGCTACAAATCCAGCAGCTCCACCTATGGCCCCTTGGCCTTGGAGGTCCTGTGCCGTGAGGTCGAAGTGATGCTGGCCGACCCCGTGGGATACCTTCTGCCGGATCACGAACGGCAGGACCACTGTGCCGGTGGAGAGTTTGAGGAGAAGATGGCGGCTCTCCGGGAGTTTAAAGAAAGTCACCAGGAAGATCTGAAGGAGCTGAAGAGGATGCAGGACGAGCACATGTATGAGGAGGTGGAAATATCCGAAGCGTAAAGGCCGAGTCCCGTGTGAAGGACTAGAAATCCAGAAAAGCGTTGTTCCACGCAGCATGGAACTGGCCATTCTGCCATAGCTTCCCCACAATTCCAGACCTCATGACCAAAGAGTTGAAAAACTGAATAGCACAGTCAGACGAAAGATCACAGAGGTGTGTCAAACAGGGAGGACATCTGAACTGCTCCTTGACATTCTGGCCCACCTGCTCCATATGAGTCACTGCGGTGTGATGGCTTGCCAGGATGAGGAACCTATAGCCCTCCATATACTGTGGGACTAAAACTTCCAGCACTCCAGGCCAGCACTGCCAATGGTCAGGGATGATGGGAGTTGTAGTCCACCTTACTAGACGGCCCTCGAGTCCCTGTCCCCCAGGCTTGAGTGCTGGACTGGAGAGACCCAAGTTCAAGTTCTGCTATAAAGCTGAATATTGTGTCAGCCATCGCCTCTTGGATTCACCTACCTTACACAAGATTTTTGAGAGAACAAGAAGGGAACTCCGTATGCTTCCTCAAAGGAAGGATAGGACAAAGACATAACAACAAACATTCCGAGGGCATCCATATTTCAGTCTCTAAAAAAAATTGTTTTAATGCACTTAACTCGAAATAGATTTAACAGCTTCTTGCCTGTGATGTAAGGTTTATCCTGACTGTGGAATCGGGGATTGCTAGTTACAATAAACACAGTTCCCAATTCCTTTCATTTTTTACCACAACTTAAATACCCATGAAGTTCATTCCCAAGCAGGTCCAGGGGTTTCTTTTTCCTTAGTGAAGAGCCTCCTTTTCCCAACCGACAGTCCAGCTAGCTGTGGCTCACTCATCCCTGAACGTAGCAGCTTGTCGAGTGGGGCTGCCTGTCCCGCCCAGGCACTCCTTGAACAGCACCAGTTTATGGAAACGGAATCATCCTTAAGAGAAGGTGAGGGAAAAGGCCCGGTAACCAAAGTTGGTGAAGACGTCAATGCGGTGGCTGCTTCCGGCAGCTGTCAGCACCTGATGGCGAAGAGGAAGGGAAGAGAGGTTTATCGGGTGTGGGGCAGCAGAAGGCCCACCCACTACCCCACCCGCTCTGCTTCTAACCTTGCCCACCCCTTCTCTCTTGCTTTGCTCTCTACCACCACCAGCCACGGAAACAAAACCATTGTTCTGCCCATCAGAAAACAGCAAGTACTCAAGCCCAGGGCTGGGGAACCTCAGGGCCAGGGACCACATCCAGTCCTCCAGGTCTCTGTTCCTTGGGATTCTCCCCAGGCAGCATTCCTTCTCCAGCCACACACCTTCTTCCCAGGCCCTCAGTGGTCCTGCTTTGCACCCTTCCTTGAGTGATTTATTTTATTTTATTGCCTGGCTGGGATGCGTCCTTGAACTCTGGCAATGCCTCGTTTGCCTGGAGGGGAGTGTGAGTGCATGTAGGAACTAGCCTAGGGTACTAAGGTAACATTTACATTCCTGGCCCCCCACCCCAACTTTTAGTCTCTAGTCCTGCCCCTGCATATGACCCTCCGAATGTTGCTTAGAAGGGACCCCTGGATTGCAAAAGGATCCCACCCCCCACCCCAGTCCTAGTAAAAGACCATCTTCTCCCACATGCCTCTGCCTACCCCCAGTCAGATCTGATGGGAGGCCGAGGAACGCAGAACTGGCGAGTATGCAGGGCAGGGCCTTCTTGGTTGTTGCACCCAGACTGGAGAACTCCCTCTCTTAAGGAGCACATATGGCTCCCTTTCTGTTGCTATTTCAACACCTCTGTTCAACCTCTTTGGTTCAATGGGCCTATGGCCCACCCCCTTATTATTGTCTGGTTCTCCAGTGTGGTTTTGGTTTCTGTGCCACGGATATCGTTTCAGGTTTGTTTGTTTTTTACATACTTTCCCCAAGAAAATTTGCCGTTTACTCATAGCTGTGTTTTAAATTTGGTTTGTCGGCTGCCTTGAGAGAGTTCCACTTTATAGGGCTAAAACAGGTAAGCAACCTAAGGCCCGTGGGCCGGATGTGGCCCAATCACCTTCTCAATCCGGCCCGTGGATGGTCTGGCAACCAGCGTGTTTTTACATGAGTAGAATGTGTCCTTTTATTTAAAATGCATCTTTGGGTTGTTTGTGGGGCCTGCCTGGTGTTTTTACATGAGTAGAATGTGTCCTTTTATTTAAAACTAGTAAATTAAGCCCGTTACAATAACGAGCGCTAGAAATTATATGGGGGGAGCGGCGGCCACCCTCCTTTTGCTTTTTAACCCCGCCGCCCTCCTTCCCCTCGAGCCCGCCGGCCGCCTCTCTCTCTCCCTCATCCCGTGTCGCAAGGAGGCGAAGGAGGCCATGGTAGCTTCCGCCGGGCGCACCCTCCGCGCCCCGCTCTCCGCCCCCGCCGCCCCCCCCCGCCCAGCAGAAACCTCAGGGCGGCCAGGCTGCGCTCCTCTTGGCCGCCCGGTTCAGGAGGCCCCGCGGCCCCGGCTTCGGGCGGGTAGGCCTCGGGTGAAGCCGGGGGCTCGCGTGATCGGCGCGGCCGGGGGAGAGAAGGAGCGTGGCGGCGGCGGCCGGAGGAGGTGGAGGAGGCTCCGTGCAAGGTGGCGGCGCTGCCCCAAGTGACACCGCGCGTGCGCCGCCGCTGCCTTCCGGACACGCCCCCCCTCTCCGGCCGCTCCAATGCCTGCGTCCTTGTTGGGGGGGGGGACAGTAGAGCTGTCCAATCCCTGCGTCCCTGTGTGACATGCGCAGTAGCGCACTTCCGTGACACACGGAAAGTTGGACGCAGGGACACAGCCACTTTATTATGTAGGATGCACCTTTGGGTTATTTGTGGGGCATAGGAATTCATTCATTCCCCCCCCCCCCAAAAAATATAGTCTGGCCCACCACATGGTCTGAGGGACGGTGGACCAGCCCATGGCTGAAAAAGGTTGCTGACCCCTGGGCTAAAAGATGGGATATAGTTGTTTTCATTTGCCGGGGGCGAGGGTCCCACAAACTCACCATCAGGCTGTCCAGACCTCTGGGTTTCTACAAACCGAAGCCCAAATCCACTACTTCTGCAAGTCCAACCCCAAGTGACAACCCGCCTCTCATTCACCAAGCCCCCCTTGCTCCTTGGAAGCTTGGCACATTCTTATTTCAGCCCCCTCCCCCACGTCCACAGTCCTACCTGCCAAAGCTAAGCCCTGCCCCTTCCAAGCAGAATTCCAGCCGCCTCACTTTGCAGGCCAGACACCCTCCTGCCTCCCAGGAGCTTACCTTGTGCTCTGGCGAGTGTTCATTGATGGAAAGAGAGTGGATGCAACGTGGGATGCAAGGGATTTGGGCCTTCACTTCCCCGCTGATCTGTAAATGGTTAATGGTGGGGCTGTGGCCAGCCGAGAGAATCTGCGGAAGACAGATAGAGGGTGTTGAGCGAAAGGGTGGGTGGCAATGAAACCAATTTGATAAAAAATAGAATAAAATCGAGCGCAAAAGGGAAGATCAAAGGAAGGGGAAAGAAGACTGGTTGGATGAAGGAGTAACAACAAAGGAGCAGAGGGAAGAAATGCAGGAATCAAGGGAATGAGGAAGCCAGCAAGATGGGAGACCATGTGTCCCCCAGCCCCCAGGGGGGATGACTCACCAAGTCCTGGTAGAACATGACTTGTTGCTGACACTGGGGCACAGGAAATATCGTGGTAGGTGTAACGGACCGCAGGTGCCACAGAGTGAGCGCTGGGCCTCCACCACACACCTGTGGAAGGAGAAACAGGAAAAGGGTTGGACACCTGAGGGGAGGGATCTTAAACCAGCAAGTCAGAGCCCTCCATACTAGGGCCAGGGCCTGGTCTAGGGTGAGTCACAACAGCAGGATGCAGCCACCATGCAAACCCAAGGGAAACATTAAGAAACGGGTCCCTCAAATTCATGTTAAAGGGGCGTCCCGGATCTGAAAAAGTGAAAGACTGCTGCCTTAGGGAACCCACAACCTGAGCCCTTTTGCCCACCCAATGCACCAAACACTTGTCCATTGCAAATGTCAGCAGCCCCCCCTTGCTTCCAACGCCAGTTTCAGAAAATATGGGCAGAACAGGGAGCTCCAAAGAAAGGGGAAGCCAACGTCTCTGGACATCCCATGCGACATCCGAGAACCGCAAGGCTCAGGGAACAACCTCCTCCCTCCCTCCTAGACTGCTGCACCCCAGCTCAATACATCTTGGGATATTTAAGCTGCTCTCTTTCTGCAGCCAAGAGTCAATGAACTCACCATCCAGTCGGACTCGGTTGCCAGGCAACGGATCCACTTCCCGTTCTGCGGCCTATTGCATTCCTATGGGAGTTGAGGGGAGCATTAGGGGAAGGTGGCTGAAGGAAGCAATGGTTAAGTGGTGAAGCTGGGCACACTGCTTATCGGAAATGAGTAAGGGCGCCATTTCCTCAAAGGTTTCTCTTCGCTAAACTATGAGATCGCAAGTGTGAGGTTGTCTACTGTTAATATAGGTTCCTAGTTTTTATTAGGGATTGCTGTTTTGAGGAGTTGCAAACACTCTGCTAATAACAGCAGCTTAGTTTGCATGTTTTCCTCTACTTCGTAAATTTTATAAATATGTTCTGGATAGATGGAGAATGGAAGAACGGGGAGGGAGAGGAAGGCACTGCGTTCCCTGGGGCAGAGGGAAATGGGATAAAACTGCAATACCTCATAAGGTTATCTAAAAGGGTTTAATCCTGGGTGGTGATTTGGAAATGGGCTATTAATCTTTCTCATTGCTGCCAAGATCAGTATAGTGGTCAATTAGACCACTATTTATCTGAGTGGTTTCATAAAACATGGAATATAATAGCTCCATTATCTAAACTGACATATTGCAGGAGAATGCATAAATAACAACAGTCAACCTAATCTATGGAACAACAGAGTTTATTTATGATGTTTTGGAATGACAAACCTCAGGAAAATATCCAGTCATATACTTAATTTTGCTTTAATATAACTGGCTAATTTTTTATTGTTTTGTTTTCCTTTATGATTATTGTTTGATGCCTTCTTATATTAAAAATAAAGGTGTTGATGATTATTATTACATCACCTCATATTTATGTACTTCAATTGATTGAACTTGACCTCCAGTACGTAAATCTGCAAAGAGAGAGAGAGAGAAAAGGGGTGGGTGGGGGATCCATGGTTTGTCTAGTCAACTGTAGCTCAGGGGCAGATCATCTGTTTGCATTCAAAAAGACCCAGGATCAATCCTCAGCATCTCCAGTAAGGGATGGGAGGGACCCCACCTGAAACCCCAGAAAGCAACTGCCATTAACTATAGACAACATGTAGCTACAGGCCTCAGTATAAGGCAGCTTCCTATGTTGCATATACACCATCCCAGTCCTAGAACACAAGCCAAAGGGTGTGTGTCAGCAACTGATCATCTAAAGAGATTGGAAGAAAATGGAGCAGTGGGATCCCTGTAGCATTGGCTCGCCCAAAACATTCTGAAGATACTCTCTGAATCAGCTTTAAATAAGTGACACCCACCCTGCTTTTCAAAAAACTTCTAAGAGCAAACAAACATGGAATCTAACATATAATCCAAGAAGAGTTAAAACAAACCTTACGACCATTAGCCATATAACAGAGAACAGAAGTTTAAAAGGCACAGATTGATGCCCAAAGATGGTTACATCCACAGCATACATTTAGAGCAGTATGATATCGCTTTTAACAGTCATGAGAGACAGTATGATGTAGTGGTTAGGAGTGATAGACTCGTAATCTGGTGAACCGGGTTTGCGTCTCCGCTCCTTGGGCTAGTCACACTAGTGATTACATAAGTAATTAAGTAGCCTGTTCCATGACTGCGGGGTCATCACCCTGACAAGGTTCAGATTTGGCTTCCTTTGGAGATGGGGCATGCAGCAGGATCTGCCCAACTGATTTTAAAGCATGGGGCGGGGATTATATGGGGAGACAATCTCTCAGAGAAACAAATGCAGGTATCTGGTGTCTGAGGGAGGTACAGAAGGAAGAGAAACAGCAGGCAGCAAAGGGGCTGCAGATCCTCACCCCAAAGGCGCACGGTGCCATCCTCACTCCCTGACAGGCACTCTCTGAGCTGGTCTCGAAGGGCCAGGCAGTGGATATAATCGGTGTGGCCTTGATATTCATGCTGTGACAGAGAGAGATGAAACAGAGTATGACTTGCAATGGATGGAGGTAGGACACTTTCTGGAGGTTGCAGAGATATGCTACAGAATAACTGAGAAATTGTATTATGATACTCTATTGCTGTGGCAGAACAACACAGAATCCTGAAAAGCTATTAAGTTTTCAGTAACCATAGGCAAGGGGAAAAGTCTTGGGAGTCTGGAAATTGACTGACAAAATTGAGAACTTAACAGATGATTTATTTCCAGTTTATAATAACAATTTGGGGATACTCTAATGAGAAGCCCCTGTAGGAGATGAGAAAGAGCTGCCTTTTAAAAAAAACCTCCTCTCTCCCCACATTTCATCAGCCCCATGATGCTAGAAGCAGGACTCACTGTAAAGGTGCCAGATTCCAGATCCATCATGTGAATCGAACAGTCTCCCCCAGCCATTAGAAGACTATTATCCTGAAGGAGGAAGGGGGAGAAACGGCAAGAATGAGGCCGAGGCAGATGAGTGAACCATGCCAAACCCTCCCCATATTGCGCTGCGCCTGTACCTTGAGGTTCAGCTGAAGGCTGTTGATTTCTGGCACCTCCAAGCTGCTCCTGAGCAGAAAAGCAAAGAGAGAATTTTTGCCCATCTGTACATGCGCAAAGAGGAAGAAAAGGTGGCAATAGTGAAAGGGGGAAATCAAAGTTATACCCATAAGGCGGCCTCCTGCTCCAGGCTTCTTTGCAACCCTGCGGCAGAAGGAAGAAGAAGGTTAAGAGGAACACAGTCAAAAGGAAGTCGGGAGAAACGTGGGAGGGGAACCGATGAGCCAACCACCCGTACCTTCTTCACAATCTCACTCCAGTTCCAGGCCTTGACTTCCCCATTGCCAGCACTGAGCAGCTGCCGGTCTGTGGAAACCAGGGCATAGACGGGACCTTCGTGAGCTGTGGGAAGAAGAAGCACCTGAAATGGATGGATTTGGGCATGGCAGTGGTGAAGTGCATTCTGGGGAACCCCGGGCTTGCCACCCTGAAGTTTCAGAGTTTAACTTTGCCAGGAAGACATTTTATTTCCATCTCATTTGCAGAGGACTTGCAAGCCCATGGCCAGATTCAAGGGGGCCTTAGGAAAAGGAAAGTCCTGGAAGAGCCCCCTCCCTTGGTTAGCTTACCAATCAGCAGGGGCAGGACTACGACAGGGAGAGGCCACGATGACCACTCGCCCCACTGCTCCACTCAGTGAAGGTGGAGGGTGGAGCCACCCAGCCCAGTGCTTCTAATCTCAGGGCGAGGTCTTTAATTTATTTATTAATTAAGTGATGCCAGCATTAGCCACAGCAGGCTCTCCTGGGGCCCAGCCAATGCTGCATGCTGACGCCGGGCCTGGGGATCTGCTTTATGGGAGCTCCTGGCATTGCCACAAATGGCCAACCATAATAAACAAGCAGGTTGGCATGGGAATGAACGCTCAATGCATCTCGGGAGTTCCTGGACTCCTTGCAGTTGTTGTTGTTTGTTTATATCCCGTTAGCTTTCCCGAAGGAGCCCAGGGCAGCAGCAACAGGCAATAAAACGATAAAAGCACCTCAAAAACAATTTCAGTAGAGGCTGTGTTTTTCACTTACCTACGAAGGACACCACCGGCTTCTTGCTCTCCTCCTTGGCCTCTGAACTCAGTGCTGCAGAAAGGCTGGAGAGGAAGAAACACGGAGTTGTGAGAAAATGCAGATACTTCCTCCCTTCCCCCAATAGAGCACAGTCTGTGTTAAGAGGTGCCCAATTACCTGAAGATGGCAATCTCTCCATAGTTGTTCCCGGCTGCCAAGTACTTGCCACATGGTGAGACGCTCTGGGAGTAGACAGTCATGTGCAAGAGTTCCAGAGATCGCTGAATATCCATCTGGCAAGAGGAACAAGCAGAAGTCAAGGCAGCAAGTGCTGCCAGGATGGATGCTGGTTTTTGCTTTCCTAAGAAATATTGCTTTATTTGCCCAGGCATGTCCCCACCCCAAGCCCTGATTGCACTACAGTATAAGCAGATTCCGTCCTAAGCAAAACAAAATCCCACCCATGTAGATGATTTACCTGCTGTGGAGCTTGACCAAGCTCAATTTTTTGTACAGCCCAATTCTGCTAATTCCTGCAATATACCAAAGTGTAGATCTAGGCAGCCTGGCCTTGGGTGTCAATAGGTAGGATGTGAGTAAGATCTCCCCAGTATGACACACTGGTCTCACCAGCATCCCAGTGCAGTGCATGGAACCACAGAACAGGCTGCCATGTTACATGCGCCCCATGTCCAATGAGCCTCACACAGGGGTGTGACAAATGTTCCCAAAGCATGTGGGGTTTCCAGCAAGGCAAAATAGGGTACATCAGGAGTAGGGAACCTGTGGCCCACCAGATGTTTGGGGGGGGAGGATTCCAGCTCCCATCAGCTCCAGTGAGTGTGGCCAATGATTGGGGTGATGGGAGTTGTAGTCCAGAAATATCAGCAGGGCCACCAGTTCCCTACCCCCACAATACACGCTGCAAATCATCTGGCTCCCTCAGCAAAAGGAGATGTAAACACTGCATCTAAAGTGAGTTTTTAAAATGCCCCATGGGTCAACATAACGCTTTTGTTTTGCTACTGCTTGTTTAATTTGGTCACGATTTACATTTTGATGGTAAGCTGCTTTGGTTTTGAGTTTTAATTTTGCTGTGATACTTATAATAAATAATAAAATAATAATAATAATAATAATTTATTATTTGTACCCCGCCCATCTGGCTGGGTCTCCCCAGCCACTCTGGGCAGCTTCCAGCAAACATTAAAATACATTAACACATCACAGATTAAAAACTTCCCTGAACAGGGCTGCCTTCAGGTGTTTTCTAAATGTCGTGCAGTTGTTAATCCTTTTAACCTCTGCTGGGAGGGCGTTCCACAGGGCGGGCGCCACTACCGAGAAGGCCCTCTGTCTGGTTCCCTGTAGCTTTATATGTTTTTTTCTATCAAGCTACCTTGAGTTTGATTTTATAAGAAGAGCAGCTTAACAGAAATGGAGAGTTCCCTTTAAAATAAAATAAAAAAACCACTTGATAATGCTGAGCGCTGAGAGCGGAGCAAAAAGAGGAGCCGCATTGCAGCGAACGTTAGTCCAGGCAAAGCGCACACTCTATGCACACTGTCCGGGGAGTAAGCCCATTGAACACGGTGGGACTTACTCCTGAGTAAGCACGCAAACGACCGCGATATTAAATTGCTCATCCAAACCAGGCCCGGTCAATGGGAGCCAGACGCGCCCGCGCTCCATTCATTCACCGGCGGTGCAGGGGCGACGCGCTTTCCTTTATCCTTCGCTTAACGCCGCCAATGCCAAAGTCGGACACTAGGGGGGGGGCGCACTAGCCCTTGAGACTTTGTCTCGTCTCTATGATTAAGAGCCGGAGCGACGAGAAAGCGCAAAGCACGACGGGATTCGAAGGCTCCGCGGTCAAAGCAACATGGACCGAGTGCAAAAAGGAACTACGTTTCCCGGCACACTTCGCGCTGGTATCGGAGGGTTCCCCCCTCCTCGCTCGTCACGTGAAAACGAAATTTGGTCGCTGGTTTACACCCTGCTGGTTCCCCAGGCTGCTGTAGAAGCGTCGCCGTTGTGAAGAGCAGCGTGAGGAACATACTTCCGAACGGTAAGAGGTATATATTTTAAAATCCCCTGCCGCTATATTGACGGCGCATGCGCAGACGCTATCTCCAGGCCCGCATTCTAACCCGCCTCCCGCCCCCCCCCTCGCGCGTGCCTGTCTGCACCGACCGTTATTGGCGTCACGTTCCTTCCACCGCACAGCGGCAGCCGCACGTGCCTCAGAGCATCAGGGGGCGCCCAGCCCCACCTTGAATATAACCACACCCTTTCCTGTGGAGTGGACACGCCCACCAGGTTGTGGCAAGGCTCCGCGAGCGCAAAGCATTTTGGGATTCCGTTATTTCGGTTAGCCCTGTAGCAAGGCATCATGGGAGCGCCTTTAAATGGCTGCCTGTGAGCGCAAAGGCTGCTGAGATTCCCAAACCTTGGCAGGGAGAGCCAAGCGCTAGTCGGGTCAAGGCAAACTTCCTTTATCCTGAAGTGACTTTAAGGATCACGGGAGAGCGACCTGCTGTCCTTTTTATATCATGAGCCTTTAGGACAAAAAGGGGCAGTTGCAGAGTTATCACTAACACATTAGCAACCTCAAAATCAAAAACACACGTAACACTTTTAAGGATGGTAGAGCTGAATCTTACACAACCATCAGGTTAAGGTTACCAGATTTTTTTCAATGAATCCGGGGACACTTTTCAACTTCCTACTAAATAGATTGAATTTGTCAGGGGACTAATGTGTAAATCCAGGGACTGTCCCCGGGAAACGGAGACATCTGGTAACCTTTCATCAGGTATTATTTTGAACAGACACACTGCGTTCTAGATTTATGCACCACTTCCAAGAGTTATCCAATATAAAGACCACCGTTAACTGATGGAAACGCTTTGCCTGATTAAGGTGTTGGAAACCTAAAGAGCGTCTGCAGAAAACCCTCTGATAAGGCCTTGGAGCTTTGTATGTGGGATTCAGCCTTACATCTCAAAATGAGCAGCTTGAAAAGCGCCTGAAGACAACAGATGCAACACCTAATGCAGTGGCTTTTCAAATGAATTTATTTATTTATTTATGCACCACCCCTTTTCCCTGGCGAAAACTCGAGGTGGCTTACAGATAAAATAGGAACAAATAGGATTTAACAGTACGCAAAGGGCCCACTTAATAAAAAGATCACGTGAGACCAGCTTCCTTGCTCGTATCAATTGCCCCCTAAAGTGCACAGCTTCAGAGGATCATTGGCTATGCTCAGTCATACACAGGGTAATGGGAAGGCTCTTCAGGCCTGGTCAGTGTTCTGCATGGACCAAGTATAAACCCTAGGATACTCTCTCAAATCCTTTCTAACACACAACGACCCTCTTCCATCAATATACGAGCTCCACTTTGCATCGGGCTGAAGGCTCCGGAACAATCTTTAAAATGGACAGCTTTTTCACAGGTTAGTGTGATTGAACAGCTCCCTTGCACTAACAAGTGTTTCAGAGCAGTATTAGCGCTACAGAGGAGAGCCTCAGTTTAACCCCTTTCATGTTTTACCTCACAGATGGATCAGACAACTGGCCAGCAATCGCCAACAATTCCATCCAGCCCACCCACATGCTGCTCCTTCTTGGCTGGGAGCAGGGGTTGGAGCCCCACCATGCCCTCCGGCAGGCAGCGGCACACAGCACGCAGAATGCCATGGATAAGGCAAAGCCAGGGCTTGGTGAACTTCAATAAAATACAGCAGCCCCGGTAAGCACGTGCACAATGAGGCTTTTTGCTTGGGTGAAGAGGAAAGGATACATTTTGAGGATGGGTTGAGGGAGATAAAAGTGGATTTTGATAGCGCCCACCTCTCTGGCATTTATTCACAGGCAAAAAGGTGACCGACCTGTTGGAAGCTTTCGAAAACATGCCAGGGAAGGAAAATGGAGGCCATTTTGTTGGGCTTTTTATTTTGAAGCTTAGTTCTGGAGGAAAGAGGCAAAAGGGCAGACAGTGGGCTACAGTAATAAACATGCAAGGAACTTACTTAATTGATTACAGGAATTTATATATTCTGAAGGCACTTACAATACAGTTCACAAACAATTTAGGTAAAATAACTAACAAGACAGTAAAACTCAGCAGTGTAAAGCATTTAAAATGTATTTACTTGCCATCAAAATAACAAAGTAGGCACTAGGCAAGCCTCTCTGGGGGTGGTATTTCACTCCCGCTGTTTCATACCTTGTCTCAGATGGCAGGTACACTTGTAGAAGATTCTTGGCTAAAGATCTTAAGGTATATATAGAAGTACGCAGTCCTTCAAGCATTCTGATTCTGTAAAGGGCTTTAAAGATCATGGGGTGGGTGCAGAGCCGTAGCTAGGTGATCTTGCGCCCCTGGCAGAACCGCGCCCCCTAGCCATGGACAAATTAGCTCTTCTTTCCACCTCTCCTCCAACCCCCCCATTCAATTCACACTTGTATTTAAAACCTTTTCTTATGAGGCAATAATCGATATTTTTATTTAGACATATTTATGTACATATTTTTTAGCCAATTTTGGGCCTCCTCCTTGCCTGCGCCCCTGGCGGAGCCCCACCTCACCACCCCCTAGCTTCGGCCCTGGGTGGGTGTGCGTGGGGAGAAGAGAAAAAACATAATTCAGTGCTGTGGGGAAGGAAGGAGGGGCCCTGCAAACCCATGGACTTTGGGGTCTGCGAAGAGGAAGAAGCACAGCTTTTATAATTATGGTAAAAGAGTAGGCCAGTGGGAGAAGAGCAACTAGCGTGGGGAGATCTTTGGGTCTCGAGTACAACTGTAGCTTTTTGTTTTAGGTGCCGGTCAACATCCTTCGCTTTCAAACGCCATCTGGAGCATAGAGATCAGTAAGTGTGACATAAGATGAGGAGCTATGGTGCATGAAGTGATTGGGGCTAGAAACTTCCATCTTCATATTCCACTTCTTCCATATACAGGTTGCAATTGCATGTTTTCTTAAGAGGTTTTTTTTTTTTTTTTTGCTGATTAAATATATTCCATTGTAGATTTCTGAGAACAATGAATAAACTATTGAACACGCAATTTTCATTTAAGTAAGTGTGTGGTTTTTGTATCTGACAGTAAAAATGTCAAATGAATTTTGAAAGCACTCCCATTTGCCTTAATGTGCTGCAGTGCATGATGGGCCATGCTGAAGGGCAGAGTGGGGAAAGCGAGCTTGGCATGACTTGGTACAGGACAGGATTGGTGTCACTGGACCCTGGACTCCTTGCCATTGCTCTCTGTGCCTCAACAGGGAACCCAGTTCCAAACACTTCCTCTCAGAGGACAAGATGGCTGCCCGCTTCAACTCTCTTAGCCTGGACAATGACCATGTCTACAGCTCCAACGGTTTCCCTCTCTACGATGAAGATCCCAAGTGGCAGGAGGCATATGCACGCCTGAAAGAACTGCAGCAGAGGTACTGGGGACCACTGCTTTGTCAGGGGGGCAGTCAGGGAAGCAGAATAACAAGGCATCATTGTGTGAGATTTTCTCTCTCTTAGGCTGTCCCAAGATGGAGCAAGCGAAGAAGTTAGTTCAGATGAGGATGAGCACAACAGTGTACTTGTGGATGGGGAATTCATTATGGCAGATTGCCCCATACTGGCACATCCTTCCTTCCTACAAGAGCCCGTTGGAGGAGTCAGCCTTGTGCCTGAAGAGGTATTTCTTTCTCTGTAAGTATAGCACAAGACTTGGGAAGAAAAGAGGAACACTGGAAAGCAAAATCATTTGCATCAGTAACTAGCATCCTCCCTCATTCTTACAGGAATCCTTGTACAGAAGTGGTCCTTTGGAGCCCTCCTGGTAACTCAGGCTTTCACAGTATCCGGACATTGATGGCTATCCCATCTTCCCTCAGCTCTCCTGCACAGCCTCAGCAAGAAGCAGGGGCAATACAAGAGGAAATGGAAATATGAGCTTTCACCCATCTTGGTCTAAAGCCAAAACTTTTTTTTTCCGGTTGGCCTGTCAGACTTTCAACAAATGACATCATTATCCAGCATCAACACATTTGATTGCAAATGTTTTTACAGCAACATAGGAACAGCCATCATTTTTCAACCGACTGCAATAATCTGATCCTCTCCCCTCTACTAGATGTGAAAACGTATGTGGTTGTTTCTGGTGTGTGTGCATATTGCTATTTTCTTTTCCATGTCTACAGCTCCAACTATTTCAATAGGAAAGATGCCAGTACTTAGGAAAAAGTGCAACTGGTGTCTCAAGGTGCTATGACTTAAAATGTTAATATTGCTTTTTAGAAGCAATTTCGTAATGGGCTTTCTGAAGTTCTCCTTTTTATCTTATCAGAGAGCTGATATTTTAACTTCCATCCCACCCTACCAAAAAAAAGTGTTTGTGTGAAGATCAACTAACATTTTCTCTTTACTTGCGGGAGCAGCGTCTTGACCTTTTACTTCCAGAGAGCTGAAAACAAGATGTTATTCCAGAGGGTATCAACAGATGGCAATATGACAAACAAACAAAAATCCCCCTTGGCACCAAAGGATGGGTAGCCATGTTTTGGAGAAATAAAATAATAAGAGGTGGTTTCATATCTAAATTTCTTTATTGAACAGTGGTGTCTCCTTAACAGGTTTAATGCCATTAGCAGTGGGTTAACACAAGATGTTTTAATTATGTACATAATTCATTTTTGTGTATATAAAATAATTCATGAAGCAGACGTATTGCACAGTCAGAAGGTCCCCATATTTAAAGACAGAGGTGGGAGGGCAGATACAATTTCAACCCTGTTGTACCCACCATTTTGGAGTTGCGGGGTGGAGACCCACCTCCCAGATCCAGACAGTGCTTCATATTCCAAGTTTGGCGTGTACACACCTTCTGATTAGTTCCTCAGTTTCAGGAGGGAGGCTGGGCTGACAGGATGGTACCCCAATTGCTAATACAAGGCAGGGAGGTTTCAAAGAGACCTTTCAAACCCCAACCTTGTTTTGAATATGAATATACATGACAATTTGCTCCGGGACTGGAGGGGGGTTATGAAGAAGAGATGAACTATTCCAGACCCAAGTGGGAGAGGTTTGCATCCTGGTTTTTAACCCAGACCTCAGGACATTATTCTGTCCACATTTCTTAGCAAACGCAAACCAAGAAGAAAATTGGGGCAATCCCCACTATTGCTAGGTGAAGTATTATGAATTGCAGAACTGGATTCCCCCAGTTTCATCCTACCCTTCATTAGTCACAGGTACAGCTCTGTTGTCCTCCCCCCCCCCTTAAAAAGAAATACACATCTTTCTCCCGCAAACGCACACACATATCACAGTGACCCAACAATGGATACTTGAGCTGCACTGTGCCATGGCAACACAGGGTGGGAATGGAGGGCAGAGGAAGACGAGAAGTAAAATACATGAGAAGAGAGTTTATAGGCAACACTGCAGAGGTTATTTTTGTTTTCTGGAAGGGGAGAATGCCCCTCATCCTCCTATTCATCACCTTGATGCAGTTTGTTTCAGCACGATTTGTTTTTAATGCTCTTCAATGTTCCCCGCGCCTCTATCCCCAACACAAGAAGGGATTTCAGTGCCAGTATATAGATTTTTCCATTCCAGCAACTCAACCTCTCCAAGGGCTGTGGGGAGGGGAGTGCCATTCCAGTGCTGTGGGCGTTCATTCACACAGACTCCCGTGCCCTCCCGCCAGGATTCCAGGCCCCCCCCTTCCCCCACCACACATAACGGCAGCTATTTTTACCCACCCACCCAGCCCTTCCACAGTCCAGTCAGTCATTCTCAGGATTTTGGGGCAGGGAGGAAAAGGAGAACACGGGGGCTGTCCCTTCAGCAGCATTTCTTGACGGAGGGTTTCTTTTTGGGCTTGTTGATTTTGACAACCTCATTCTGCTGTTGGAGCCGTGCCAGATTTTCCTGTTTAGTCCGGAGCACCATGGCTGTGATGGCATTGAACATCTGTAGCGGAGGAAAAATACAGAGTGATGAGCCTGCCTTTCCCTACCATCAACGTGCGCACCCCCACCCCAAATTAGGCACAGAGGCGTTTCTCTAATAGGGAGTGGGGGACATTCTTGGCTCCACAGACCAAATCCTTATCAAGATCTGCCTTGCAGGATAAAGTGGGTGGGTGGCTAAGAGAGCAGCTACCTGTCAATCACATTATTGTGTCTCGTGACTGACATGCAGCAGGGGCACGCACCAGTCAAAACCCCTTTTGCAAGCCTCTTCTCCCACACGCTTAAGATCGGAACAAGCTCTGGAGCTGAAAGGGGAGCAAAGAGTTTTGCAAACCTCCCTCTTCTCTTTCAAGTCCCCAAGATCAGGAACTTAAAAAGGAAGAGGCTTGCAAAAGCCTTCTCAAATCTCTGCCCACCCCCACTTCCCATTTAAGGTTCCGATATTTAATTCACTGATGACTGAAAATTAAATCCTGCCGACTAGGCTACGCAGTCCTGTTCACAACCAATGCAGGATTGAATCCTATCCTCTCACCCATCAGTTGACCTCACTGATGGGCAAGGGGGCGTGGTTTGGGGGGGCCAAATTGGTTGCCCATCCCTGCTCTATAGGTACTGTGTGTTTTCATTCTTCCTGTATTCACCCTCACACACACACACACACCCCAGTCCAATACCTCTTCCACATTGAGGTTTTCCTTGGCGCTGGTTTCAAAGAGGCGGACTCCCATTTGCTCACTGAACCGCCGGGCATCAGCTGTCTCCACTTGCTTCCGTGATGGGTCCTCACATTTGTTACCCACTGATGACAATTTGGGGGAGAGGGAGTAGGAGGAGGAATCAGAAGCGGAATCAAACGCAACAAAAAGGGATCCAACAGCCTTCATTATTACCGGAGGAAATACTGTAAGAGTACCAGCGGTATAGACAGAAAGAGTACGGCCAATTCCCAAACCAGAGTATTCAAAGGAAAGTTGCCGCATAAGCTACCAAGCCGAGGCAGTACAACCACTCAACAGAAACCAGATTGTCAGGTTAGATCAGGGAGCCATTTATTGCACCAATTTAAGTTGTTAGGAAAAACTTTCCCTAGAAGCATTAAAACCGCCTGTGACCTTAGCTCAGTTGTACAGCACATGCTTCCCACATGGAAAGTCCCGGGTCAAGCCCTGGTACCTTAAGGTGGTTTTTTTTTAAGGATCAAGAAGGAGGTGATGAGGGGGGGAGAATTCTCTGCCCAAGACCCTGCTACCCATTAAGTGAACCCCACTCCAAGCAACTGCACACAGGATGCAGTGCTTCCCCTCTACCTGCATGAAAGAACACAGTGCTCCACCAGCCAGGTGACTTAGGACTGCTTGAAGGCTATACCCCTGCTGCCTCCCAGAAATAACATCATGGCATGCTGGGGGACGGACGGACCATCCTTTGCTGCGCCAGCATTTGCTTTAATCTCCATTCCTTTCTCTTTTGTATCATGTCTATTTGCTGGTGAGCCTGCGGGCAGAGCATCTTGCCTCTTAATATATGTGCAGCGCTTAGAAAATGTTAGGCAATTTCTGGGGGTTAAATCATCACCTCCACAGCCTGTCCCATCCACAAATGAAGCCGCAGCAGTCCAGAATGAACTTCCACCAATGGCTCAGAAGTGCATATTTGCTCCTAGATTAACCAGAATGCACTATGAGATTCTGACTGTGTGATTCTAGCCTAAACCTCGGCATGTGAGGACACCTCCTTAGGTTTCCTGTTCCCCAAACCCACTGGTATATAATGCACATCCCAAAGTTAAAATACAAGCCATACTTATCGGGGCATTAATGCTTCCACCTGACCTGGCTCGAATAAGAGCATTGCATCTTGGGAAAATCTTTTGGCCTTCAGATTAGATAACTAGGTTTCAGTGTACTGTGAACACATGTCCATTAAACACTAGAAGACTGAATGTGGGAAGCTAGGATTTCAACTCTGATTCACTCACCCAATATCTTGCTGACGCTGTCACAGTTCTGCCCAATCTCATGCAGCCAACGCTTGACATTAACAAAGGACTCCGCGTTCGTCACATCATAGACGATGATGACACCATGCGTGTTACGGTAATACCTGTCACAGGAGAAAGAGAGACCATAAAATGGGTTCCCTATCCTAAATGGGTTCCCTATCCTAGAATAAACCTGCACCTCTCCCAGAAAACATGAAAAAAGGGTTATTTGCTCTGAAACCAGAAATCCTAAACCTTCCACATCTTTTCACTGTGGATTTATATCCCACCTGTTAACTAAGCTTCAAAGCGGCTTGCTCCCCACATATGTGCATCAGAGCCAATCCACATCACTCAAAAAGAGTGCAAAATAACCTCCACCCTCCATCCTGCCCCCAGAATACCCAGCCATACCCCACATCTGTGCCATGCTTACGTGGAAGTGATGGTTCGGAACCGTTCCTGTCCAGCAGTGTCCCAGATCTGCAGTTTCACTCGCTCTCCATTTATCACTAGCGTCCGAATCTTGAAATCTACCCCAATGGTTGTGATGTAGCTGCCTGGGAGAGACACGTGGAAGGGAAAAGTTAGAGCAGGAGGTCAGAGGACAGGAGGAGAAAAATACTGGCAGGGAGATTTAACAAAACTAGAAATTTTCCAGTGGGAAATCACCCCCCACCCCACCCCCCAATATGGAACTACGGATAACAGGAAAATAAAAATATGTAGAACACAGAGATAGAAACAGGTGACCATAAAACAGGCAACTCATAATTCTTGGAGTCAAAGGGCCCTTTGCTGTGGTGGCTGAAACACCAAAGGACATTGCAGTCATCACAGTGGATAAAACTGGGATGAGATACAGGTTGGATCTAGGGGGTAATCCCACCTTTAGCCACGGATTCACAGTGTGGCTTTGGGCAAGTGTTTCATCTGAATACCTACAGTGAGGACTCTGCTCTACCCAAGTAGACTCTCTGCATGGTTTAAGACTGCAAGAAGATCTGGGTTCTACATTACATGGGGAGCCTTTTCTAGTAGCGCCTTCTGCAGACATTCAATCCCCCAACACATGGAGAAGGGTAGCATGAATGGGAACGTGCAAGAGGCAGTGGGGACAATGGGCTTGTCCCTGCTCTCCCTTTCATAAGACCTGAGGCAGGGGTTGAAATAATGAGCAGTCTTGGCTCCTACCTGATCTCTGTGTTGAGAACGGCTCTTTATTTATCCCATTTTTTTTCAAAGCGCTCAAGGCGGCATATGTGGCTCCAGTGTTAGAAACTCGGATCTATAAGCTAGGTGCCAAATGGCTGCTTAAACCAGGGTTACAGTCGCAAAAATGGAGTGCCTAGTTGCCATTTTGGGGCCAGACAGTTCAAAAGTTATATTTTTCAATACGACGTTTTGGCTCCTGAAATTCATTCTGATGGTGCAGATAAAATAGAACAGATAGAATTCTACAGGACGTGTTGCTGGTGTGTGAAAACAGTCAATATCCAAGGATCCCTAGCCATGCACTTCACTTGGTCGCAAGTGGCCGATAGCCAGGTGCAAAATGCGCCTGGCAAATTTCAAACATTGTGTGGTTCTCTTCCTCCCCAAGAACCCTGCGAGGTAGGTTAGGCTGAGACTGTGACTGGCCTACGGTGACCCAGTGAGTTTCGTAGCTGAGCGGGGATTTGAACCCTGGTCGCTCTTGGGTCCGAGTCCCACACCGGCTAGCTAATGAGTGAGAACGGAGGGCAGCACTTACCAGAGAAGGTGTTGTCCGCAAAGCGAAGTAGAAGACTACTTTTCCCCACCCCTGGACAGGAAAAGAAAAAAAAGAAACAGGTTGCACAAACTTTATATACGATGGATCTTTAACATCCTCCCGGCTTTGTTTTCAACAGCCTCTGATGCAAACATAATCACCTCAGCAAAGGTTGCCAGCTCCCCACCCAAAGCAAACACACCTGACCGGCCTATTTGCTCAAGACGGCCACTCCCACCCAAAGCTATTGTATCCCATTCAAGGGCAGAGAGCAGCAAGGGATTATGGGGGGTGGGGAGGCATGAGGACTCTGGATTAGCTCACATGACTTCAGAGAACACAATCTGCATTGGGGGGGAGGTGGGGCAGAGAGAGAAAATGTGATATATATACAAGTGAATTTATTTGTGGGGAGTCACTGAGCACACTACACCATTCATAAGTGGGATATGGAGGGGGAGGGAGTGCTCCGAGGAGGAAATTGGATGACAGGGAGGAGTCTCTCAAGGCTGCAATTGTAGCCATGTCAATATTACCTCATGCGACATAACTGGGCAGGGTCACCTCCACAGGTGTCCATGTGACAAACCCAACCCTCCTAATGCATGATGTCACCTGTTGACGTGACCCCGAAAGAGTGTCTTGTCCGCTCAGCTTTGCAAGCCCACCCTTTCTCCTCCACTGCCGCCACCCTTTCTTCAGCGGAGTCACAGCAATACTTTAAAGCTCCTGATGCACGCCGGCCTCCCCGCAAAGCGGCTGCAAATTTGACAGGCCCCCTTCGTATACAGAGTGACGCCTTTGGGCCCTCGATGAGATACAGAGGCCTCCCTGCGCCACTCCTCCAAAATGGAAGGACGCCCTCGCGGTTGCCATTTTGCTACACGCAAAGACCGGATGGCGCCAACAGCAGGCAGTAAGAGAGGAAAGAATCCCAAGTGCCAGAAATTTATTCCAGGCCCAAAGCGTTTTGGGGGAGGAATCCTTCCTCAGGGCACTATAAATATACAAACAATACATATAAGAAATGGGATAGCAAGTCCAAAATATAATACGTAACACTTATGTGTGTTCAGGTGCCATTATCAGAGTTCTCGACCACACAGTTTTCCTCACGTTTGAGCAAATGCAAATCGAATCCCTATGCAGTGTTTCCCCATGAAACATTATTTTCAATTAAATTTACTTAACTTTTCCCCCCACAAAAGCAGCTCAAAGCGACTTACAAAGCAGAACACGGTGGCTGAGCAAGGGGAGAGCAAGCACAACCAAACTGGAGTCAGACCTGGCATGCATGCATGCGCACACACCCCCTACACAGTTTTGCATTCACATGTTCAGCTGAACGCCTGAAGAGACCTCCATTCACACAATCACATACTGAATATATGCCAGACAAAAGTTTTCAATCTAACTCTTGTAAAAATAAAAAGTTAGTGGAGGAATTGAAGGTGTGTAAAGAAAACGTATAACATAACCTTGTCGAAAGCAGATCACATAGAAATGAAACAACTCATTTGAGAAATACCAAAAATTCCCATTAGTGAGGCTCAAAAGTAACCAAAAAACCCAATATCAAACCATATATATCAGCTGGAACCCATTATTATACAGTATTTTGTACTCATTAGCCGATTTCCTGTGTTATGTTACTCGTATATTTACAGCGCTCCTGAGGAAGGTTTTTGGTTTGTTTTTTTACAAAATACATCAGACCTGGAGTAAATCTTATTTCTACCGGTAGCACCTGGTGTTCTGTCTTTTTTCTTTTCTTTTTTGGCCTGCCATTACTATATACAAGTAACTTTTAAACTATTTTGTGCCTGGTTACATGTTACACATTTTAATATAGAAAATATATATCCCTACCTTTGTTTCTCTCATACAAATACACACTGTGCCTTACAAAGTGCTTTCTTTTCTCTGTCCTGAATCTTCCAACATTAGCTTCACTGAATGTCCACAAGTTCTAGCGTGGAGAGACTGAGAAAAACCTTTGTCTATCCTTTTTCTTCATGCTATGCATAATTTTGTCAGCTTCTGTCAACTCTTAACGCACTGTTTCTCTAAACCAAAAAGTCCAAAATGCTGCAACCTTTGTTGGAGAGTTGTTCTATCCCCCCACCCCCCGATCATTTTGACTGAGCTTTTCTGAACCTTTCCAATCCAAATTAAAAGGGGGGAAATACGGACTGGCGTTTTGGTGTATGGATGCTGCAATGAGGAGCACCAATCCCACAAGGAACACCTGCCTAGAAACAGCCCAAGAACCTTAAACTCTGCACCAACCCTTAGGGAATGCCAAAAACCAAAAGGTTCCCAATTCTTTTACAAAAAGTTCTTCATGAGACGAAAATATCAGGTCACATCCACACCATTCATGTAAACTCTGACACCATAATAGAGACCTACAATTCAGAGCACCCTTAAACTACAGTTCCCATGATCCTCCATGGCTGTCAAAGTGGTGTAAGAGTGCTTTAAAAGTATTGTCCCGCCAACTGCAACTCTAAAGATGAAACAGGGAAGGTATGGAGATATCCCTATACTGTATTAACCCATAAACAGGCTTCTTTGGGAGGAGACGGCCCGGAGCCTTTTAAGGCTTCCATGGTGGGCTTGTTATACTGCCATCCCTGCACTTAGCTTTCTACAGAGAAACACAAAACAGGAAGTCTCTGCCCAGAGAAGATTAAAATTTGCAACTCGGCAAAGAAGTGGCCACAGAGAAAGGAGGAGGAGATGGAGGTGAGCAAGGGGAGAATGCGTAGTTAACCCAAGGTTAGTATCAAACCATATATACGGAGCAATGGATTCAAACTACAAGAAAGAAGATTCCACCTAAACATTAGGAAGAACTTCCTGACAGTAAGAGCTGTTCGACAGTGGGATTTGCTGCCAAGGAGTGTGGTGGAGTCTCCTTCTTTGGAGGTCTTTAAGCAGAGGCTTGACAGCCACCTGTCAGGAATGCTCTGATGGTGTTTCCTGCTTGGCAGGGGGTTGGACTGGATGGCACTTGTGGTCTCTTCCAACTCTATGATTCTATGATCAGTAGGTGATGGAGATCCCAGGGAAGCATCACTGAGTGGCAAACTTGGCTGGTGGGTGCTGACAGGGTTGTAGCCAAAACAAGGCCATTAAAAAAAATGATATATCAGCAGGTACAGGAGAATTCAGAAGTTTGCAGAAGTACCAAAATTAAAACACCAGCCATTTAGGGGGGAACACCTACAAAGGCAACCCAATAGGGACAGAGCATGCTCAGTGCTCACACTATGTGCAGAAGGGAATGGAAACTGGGGCAGGAGGAGGGGGAGAGAGAAGTAGCTACCAGTTGTGTGTCTCCAAAGGTTCCCCAGAGAAAGCTGGAGGGGATCAGAGCCGCTGCTCAGCATCTATGCGCTTGTATTCTCATCACCTTCAGAGGAGGATTTTCCTAGGGATTTGGAGCAGGAGAAGATGGGAAACAAAGAAGCTGTACTAGCCCCTCTCTCATCCTTCCCCGCATGTCTCCAAGCGATTCTCGAAGATGCTCAATGATCAAAGCCGGCTTATTTTTCATGCAATCCGTGTAATGAGAGTAGCCAGGCTCTTGCTAGAGGCAAAAAGTTGCATATTCCACCTGAACCCCTTGGTGGTTGTCCATCAATATTGACATCACCATGTGGGGCTATTAGGTATTTCCGTCCCCAGAAAAGTGCCGTTAATTAAAATCATTGTTTCATTGGAAAAGAAAAAAAGTAGGAGCCTAAGGAATGGGGTCGAACGCCAGTCCAAGGCAGCTTCCGTGTTGTGATTAGAACTCTGCAGGTGAGCCCCATGGCTTTTGTTTACTAAACCAGATTGCAATTTAGGACTTCCGGGAAAAATCCAGAACATTTTCCAGAGATTGGAATATTAGAGTTCTCTGGTTCCATCAGGATACCTCAGAAGCATGGGAACACTCGTGGCTGGTGAATCCCTTTCCCCCTTCCTGATCGAATCAGGCCTTCTGCCTGCCAGCCCTAGTCAGCTGGGAAAGGTTAGGGGGAGGGCTCTAGCTCCCTTCAGGTACTTCATTACATCAGCAGGTGCACACAAGAGACATAAAGGCCTCAGGAATGCTGGTGCCACACCAACCCCTTTTAACCCTATTTCTGAGCCCCAGAATTTCACCTGATCTCCAATTTGTTCCGTGGGGGGAAGCCACCCCCCCTCACATACCAAGCAACCAGACCTGCTAGTTGTACAGCCTGATGCTATGGTTAGTAAATTATGTCTGCCTTAACGAACCAGTAGACAGAGGTGCTGGTTTAATTCCAAGTCACTTCTACCGGTACCTCCTGCTTCATTGCCACATGCGACTGTAAGCAGCCTGGGGCAGGGAATCGTGCAATTCCTCCCCCCCCCCTCTGCACAGCAAACTGCTACAACAACAGGATTCCTTCCAGAGCCACCACCTCCTTGCTTCTCTCCTTCAACCGCTTTGGGCTTTTGATGCATTTTAAATCTCAGCACGCGCTCGGGATTCGGGAAGCGCCAGGCTCAACCCTGAACCACACAGGGCTGGGAAGGGCTACCGCCTGAAACCCCAAAGAGCCGCTGCCACCCGCTGCAGCCAATACTGACTGAGAGCCAGCACTGCTCAGAGGCAGGGAAAGGCAGCTTCCCAGGTGCGTATTATTCACACCCAGTCTGGAACCGCATGAAAAACGAAACAAAGATAAATATCCAACGAGACAAGGCCTCCCGGCAGGAAGCAATGCAGGACTTTAAATGCCAAGAAGCTGCACAGGAATGATTGGCGGAGCTCTTTGTGTGCAACCTGAAGGAGAGAAGGCTGGGGAGGCAAGATCAGGAGGGGGAGCCTGCTTTGCTACCAGCGAGAAGAGAATTGCTTCCACCCCTTTTGCAGGAAAACCACCACAGCAAGGAGACCGGCCTGGCTCCAGCCATCAGAGAACAGCTGCAAGGAGCTGGCTTCTCTCTCCCCCCCCCGACCCCCCTGGAAAGAGCTCTGTTTCAGCCATCAGGGGACCTGTGACTGCAGAGGCCAAGGGGGAAGCACCCTCTCCACCTCACCCCATTCAAGGAACAAGGACTGCCGGGTCAGTTGCACAACTCCTTTCCAAGCAAAGAATACCGTCATTGGGGGGGGGGGGGAATCAGCCAGGCCCCAGCCTGATCGTAAATCCTGATCCATTCATCTCTTCGCTCACTGTCAAAACAATCCCCTTCCTCTTCCACGTTTTTCTTTCACTTCCCTCGCTAAAGTCTTGTAACCCCGAGGACAGGGCTTGTCTCTCATTTTCATCTGTGTACAAAACACCCACAAGCAACCTCGCATGTTGAATTTGAGTGACAGCAAGCCACTTGATATATATATATATATATATATATAATTTGCTAGTAGCAGTTTCCAGTTCTATGGAAGAAGTCGGCATTCACAAAACCGCCTCAAAAAATGTGATATGAGGCATACAGGACTCGGTAGCAAAGTTTATGAGCTTTGGTTCCAATTATTATTATTATTTTTGGAACTGATGGCAGGAGATCAGGACTCAAAAACACTGCAGGGCAACTGGAGAGACGGGGCCCTACCTGCATAATGGGCTGAACAGAATGGTTTGCCACATTTTTGGGGGGGGTAATTTAAAAAGTAAGGTAACATTTCTCAGAAGTCAGTCCCATGAATCACGTTGGGCTTACTCCTAGATAAGTAGGTGTAGAACTGAAGTCTAAAGGGCATTTCTTAGCCATGTTGTGTATGCTCCCAGTGAATAGGTACTGCTTTAAAATCACGGCTAGCTAACCCAAGGCCCTTCATATGCTGCTAGACTACAACTCCCATCATTCCCAACCATTGGCCGTGAAAGCTCTGGCTTTTGGGAGATGGAGTCCAACCATATCTGGGGAGGACACAGGCTCCCCACCCCCATTTTAAACAATGGCTTAGCAACTAGGAGCCCTCCCTGCGCCAAGCTACTAACTAAGGGTTGTGTCCAGTCTTATACTAAGTGTATGGACTAACCTATTATGGAAATGACTAACTTAGGTCCATTCTTTCAATGGGGCTGTATTCCAACTTGGGCTGCAATAGCTCAGTTGGCAGAGCGTGAGACTCTTAATCTCGGGGTTGTGGGTTCAAGCCCCACATTGGGTGAAAGATTCCTGCATTGCAGGGGGTTGGACTAGATGACCTTTGTGGTCCCTTCCAATTCTATGATTCTATCATTTAAACAGCTGTGATATCGCTTTAAACAGCCATTGCTTCCCCCAGAGAATTCTGGGAGCTGTAGTTTAAGGCTGCTGAGAGTTGTTAGGAGACTTTTTATTCCTCTCCCCCAAATTAAAATTCCCAGAATTCCTTGGGAAGAGGCATTGCCTGTTAAACCACTCTGAGAATCGTACCCCCAAGGAATAGAGGGTCTCTGTTAAGCATGCCGAGAGTTGTTAGGAGGCCCCCTATTCCCCTCCCAGGGTTATAATTCTCAGGAGTGTTTTAATGCCTCTTCCCATGGAACTCTGGGACTTGTAACTCTCAGCATGCTTAACAAACTACCGCTCCCAGAATTCTCTGGGGGAAGCCATAACTGTTTAAAGTGGTATCACAGTGCTTTAAATGTATGAATGTGGCTGAAGTTTGAAACAGTCTTAAGAAAGATGCAAAGAGAACAAGTTGCTGACCAGGGCCTGAAGCACAGCAGGCTAGATTTGAATGAATGTGAAGAGCACTGGAAACATACCCAGGTATATAGAATGACTTAGTCAGGAGCATTCTGGGAAGCCATTTTGAGGAGCATCACTCTTGGTTAGCTTTAGTATAAGTACTATAATTTCCTCCTACCAAGTAGCAGTTCAGGCAAATTTATGCACCTTGTTCTCCCCCCCCCCAAAAAAAAAAGCTATGTGTGAATGTTTCTAGGTGGCAACCCTGACAGGTTGGCACAACTAGGCCCCAAAGGATGCTGGGAATCCTATAAATTAGCACAACGGAGACTCGTGGAAAAAACTGCTTCTGCAAGCTTGCCATGCAGCCAGAATAAGCTCTTGGTACATTGTGAGTAAGCTTCCCACAAGATAAGTCTCCACGGGATTATGGGATGCTAAAACAGTGAGAGAAGGCAATATAAAGCCAGATACTAATGGGGTAAAATTACAAGGCAGGAAAGCGCTATCAGTCCTATCACAGTTACTTCCAAATTCATTAAAAAGTAACCTTTTTATTACCTTGTGCAAATTTATTTTGCATGGAAATTTTTGCAGGTATGAAAGAGAAACAAGGAAAGAGCTGTGGGAATAACAACAAAAAACAAGAATACAAAGAGGAAGAATGACAAGAAATAGGTTTAAGTGGGGGGGGGAATGCTGAACCGATATCAGCCAATTGGAATATATGAAACAAGGCAGAAGACCAAAGGAGGGAAAAGATGCAAGAAACCAAGACTATTAAAAAAAACAGATAAGGAGAAACGTGTTAAGAGTGTGGAATGAAAACTGAAAAGAATGAGATCAGTTTAAAGAGAGGAGCACAGTTAAAGAGGAATGAAAAAGACAGCAGGACCGAACAGCTAAATATAAGAGGGAAAAGTGGGTTTGGGAGGAAAGAGAGAGAAAATGGAAGACTTGGGGAACAACGGGAAAAGAGCCAATGCTTACCAGAGTCCCCAATGATGAGTAGTTTGAACAAGTGGTCATAATCCTTGGCAGCCATTCATGTGCTGGGTCAGCTCCTCCTCCTGTGTCTTTCACGCTCCCTGCAGGGATTCTCCACTTACTCCCACACTTTCCAGTGGGAAATTTGTTCTGCCTCAATGCCCCATTGCAGTTAATCAGGACGCGGTGTTGAGCATGCCAGTCTCTTTCCCCCGCCTCCCGTGTCCAGAGAAGATCCTGAAAAACTTCCAAATGCAAGATCAGGTCGATTTGACAAAGCAGTTGTTTCCTCGGAAATGGGAAAGTTTAAGGCTGTCTTTCTGCCAAAATTCCCTCCAGGGTTTTTTTGGGGGAGCGCAGATGTTACAAACTTCTCTTTCCAGATCTTTGCTTCCTTAAAGTCAAATGACAAAAAGGAACCCGCTTGAGCCTGCCAAGAGTGTCTCTTCCTATGTCAACAATCTGTAGAATGCAGAGTCGAAAGCGCATCCGCCGTTTTTGGATTTTTAAAAGAGAGGGCAGCCCACAGATGTAGCACAGATCCACAGTTTATTAAGACGTCAGGCTTCCTCTGATGGGATGGGACAGAGCAAAAAGATTAGGAAGGTGAAAAAAGCATCAGGAAATGACAGAATATATATATATATTTTCCAAAGGAGCTGTTTTTTCCAACATTCAGAAGTGGGGTGCCAAAGGGTGTTGCAGTTTACAAAGAGCTTGACGTTGAAGTCTCCAGAGGAAGTAATACAGGACAGAAGATTTATTCCAAAAGGTGGCTTTTAAAATTAAAAAAAAAGGAAACCCAGAGGGGAAAACACAAATCCTTAGACCAAAATTTGTGGTTCTGCCAAAAAAAGGGGGGGAAAAAGAATGAACTGATTAAGGACCACAGAAATTATTTAAATATATATATATCCAGAAAAGAAGGGGAATTTAGGTCCTTCCAAAAGCCTTCCTGTATCCAAAAATAAATGGTAAAACAGAGGGGTGACAACCAGACATTGACAGATACTTTCAGTTGGGGTAAGGAAGAAGATAGAGAATATTAGTGAAATGAGAGGGGGGGGGAGAGAACGAGGGTCAAATAAAGCAGGGAGTTTCGCCCCCACCCAAGGGATCTAAGCCAATAGGAAGGACCTTAAAGTTTCTCTCCAAATGACCTGGCAGCCTTTTCTTTTCCTAACACTCGCTGGGGCGGGGTAGAGAGAGAGGAGGAGAGCCACGAAAACAGGCGAGAAAGGGAAGGAGGAAAGGAGGGAGAGAAGCACGAGGAAACCCCGGATCTCGGGAATCAATGAAGGATCGGGGGAAGGGGAGGCTCAGGCTGGGGAAGGGGCGCAGGGCGCATCTGCAAGGGGAGGGAGGCTCTCGCGGGGGGCCCCCCCAGGCCAGGCAGGTCTCGCGGCTGTGCGGCTGCCGCCCTCCGTTCCTCTCCCGGCCGGACGCTGGGCTGGGATCAGATGACCGCGGAGCTCGCAGGCGGCCGCTTCCTTCCTGCCTCTCCCCTCCTGCTGCTGCTGCCGCTTCCTCCGCCTCCTTCCCAGGAGCAGCAGCCGCCGCCTCTCGCGCCCGCTCGGGCCGATGGAACGCCAGGGCGCGATTGGAATCAGCCGGGAGGGGCGGGCCCGGGGGCGGGCCCCGCCTTATAATGGGCGGTGCCGGGCGGGGGGCGGGGCTTCCAAGTGGGGAGAGGCGGCAATAAAGAATGGGCGGGGCTTAAGGGCGACAGAGCGGGGTTGGGGATCTGAGCTCCATCGAAGCCAATTTAAGCAACCTTTATTATTATTATTAATTATTATCATTATTATATTAGAATTTAACTCAATCCTCGACATCTATGCTGATATGCAGCTAGACGTAAAGCAAAAATATAAATATACGTGGGTGGGTCAGTGCAGCAGCCCGAGAGCCTTCAGCAGGTTTACTCGGGAGTAAGCCGGGCATAGTTTAGTTAGGGCCCGTTTCTGCGGAGGCGAGTGCCCCAACAGGATTACAGCCTGAAAATAGGCTGCAGCCCGGTGCACTCGGGGAAGCAAATCCTACGGCACAGAATGCATATTTATTTCTAGCAATCGCCAATCGGGCATAGGATCGGCTTGCCAGGGAATGAGCACGTTCAACTCCCGCGAAATAAGGACCTAACGAAGCAGGAGGGCTAAATTCCGAGCAGAAAAGTGCCAAGAGCTGTGCTGCATTTAGCACTACGGATCAAAGGAGACGGGGGTAGGCGATTACTAAGTTAATGATAATTAACTCAATGATTTAAATTAATTTCAATTCAGGATTAAATTCATAATTACGACGACGACTTGGTAATATGCAGCTCGGAGACCTCCGTGTAACAAGCAAAGAACAAGTCCAATAAATTTGATGTTCACACCGGCAACACCCCTGTGCATATAAATAAAGCCAGTCCGATACAGATAATATATGGCTTATAATGCCAGCGCTGATGGGAAACAAAGCACAGTGAGGAGGATAGAGGGTGTGTGTGTGGAGGGTTTGAAGTCCAGTAGGAGGGACTTCAGGTAGGAATGGAAAAGTAGGATTGGAATTGGGGTGGTGCTTCTGTTTGCTTGTTGTGGTTTCTCTTTTTCTTACAAGGCCCCTATGTTTTAAAGCAGCTGCACAGCAGGCAGAAATTCAACAGGTGCAGCTTTTCATTGCATGGTGATGCAGCGATGTAACTCTCTCCACTTTCCTGGGAGAAGTGACTGGGAGATAGGTGCTCTGCTCTTTTGGAGTAATGGTCTTGGGAGGACTCTTAAGCTTCCAGCCACTTCTTCCTGTCCACTAGTTAACCACACCGCCTCTCAGAGGGCCCAGGACTCCATCGCAAACTGCTGTTCCACCACTGGGGGGGGGGGAGGCTGGAAGATTGGCAGCTGCGTTCTCTGTTTACTTTGTCCATCTGCCTCATCTGTCTGTTCTGCATTCCTCTCTGCAGGGTTGAGATGCCAACTGCAGCCACCCCCTCAGCGCTGCAAGAAATGTTCATATTGTTCTCTTGTTAGGCCCACTTGCGGGTAGAAAAATGCCACCCAGATGGGCACAGCTGGTGTGCAGTGGGGAGGGCATGAAAGGAAAAGCCAAGGGATCCTCTTTGCTAGAACAAGGGGCACCATCTCTCCCTGGCAGAATAATAATAATAAAAATAAAAACTTTGCTCATGTTAGTTTAAGTGAATGCAAATTAAAATAGTCCATGACCCAGGGTTGGAGTCCTATTAAAAGTGAAAGTATACTCTGATCAAAACAACCCCTCTGCAGTGCCACAAATCCAACTCAATGGTGTAATGTTGGAAAGTGTCAATGACTTATCTTACCTGTGCAGTTATTTTTTCACAAGGGCCGACACTGATGCTGAAATCCGGCATTGCCTGAGCTCTGCGATTGCAGCTTTATCCCGATTGAAGTGCAGAGTGTTTGAAGACCGGGACATTTGCAGGGAAACCAAAATGCTTGTTTACAAAGCTATTGTACTACCAACCTTACTGTATGCTTGTGGAACATGGACCACTTATAAACGCCATCTCCAACTCCTCGAAACATTCCACCAACGGTGTCTCCGAAAAATTTTAAACATCACCTGGAAAGATAGGCAAACTAATGCCAGTATACTGGAAGAAGCAAAGGCCACCATTTTCGAAGCAATAATTCTTTAACGTCAACTTTGTTGGACTGGTCATGTTGTTCGGATGCCTGATTATTCCAAAGCAACTACTCTATTCCAAACTTTAAAATGGAAAGCGTAATGCTGGTGGTCAACCAAAGAGGTTTAAAGACTGTCTCAAGGAAAATGTAGTATAAACATCGACAATTGGGAAATACTGGCCTGCGAGCGCTCCAATTGGAAAACAGTCTCTACCAAAGGTGTCGTGGACTTTGGTACTTTGGACACTCAAACTCAGGATGAAAGGGAGAAATGTGCTAAGAGGAAGGCATGCTTGGCAAACCCTCACCATGATCAACTCCCGTCTGGAAGCCTATGTCCCCACTGTGGAAGGACGTGTGTATCTACTTACGGACTCACTGATAAGACCGTGTTCATGGAAGACAATCTTTCTCAGCTTCAAGTGACCACCAAAGAATAATACTCTGATCAGATTGGTTTAAAATTCCATCTGATGGTAACAGGAAATATAGTTATTCCCCACCCCCACTGCTGAGGGGTGGTGGAAAAAGCAGTCTGCCTATTAAAACAGAAACAGTATTTTTGTTAATCTCACCAGTTTGGCTTTCAGAAGGTACAAGTGAGGGCCCCCCCATAACAAAATGTTGCAGCATGTCACCAGCTCACAACTTTGAGCATGTGCAGCTTCCAGGCAACATCCAAGGCTCTGATTACAAGTTGGCTGAGACAAAGTTTTGCAAACTTATGCACTGTTTCCTTAGAATTTCCTAGAATTATTGGTTCCCAACCTTCTCTAGGCTTCCCAGCATTCCCTGCTTTGTGTGAGTAGGCCGCAACCTCCTTCCCAAAGAACCTGCTTCCCAAGAGTAGACAGTGAGGGAGGCGTGAGGTTCAAGAACCATACTTCTTTATTTAATAAACAGAATAGTATTAAATCTGTATTAACAAAATATACAACCAAAAATATTCTATAACAATATACATCTTCTGCTTCGTAGATAAATATTTTCTCTGTCTTGGCTCTTCCCAGAGGCTTGGCTTTGCAAATTGTTGCCTGTCCTAAGCAGCTGAAAAGTGACACTGGCAAAATAGTATCGGTTTGGGGGTTCCCCCCCCCTTTTTTTTGCAACAGTAAGGGGAAAGGGCGGAAGGAGATGAAAGTACGGCAATACCCTCTGCTGGTGGTGGCCATGTGACAAAGTAATAATTGTTCATTTGCATAAATGTATGCACAAGTCACCCACTACCGAGCACAGATTATTCACCCACCCACCCCAAAAAATGAACAGCAAGGAAAATCTAGATAAAGCGAGGCCCCTAATGCTCCGTGGGTAGTAATACTGCCGCCTACTGAAGGGGGTCATTGTGCCCCTGCTGGTGTGCAGAGTTCGTAAGGGATATTTGCAAGGCTCCACCTTATGCCTCCTCCTCATAGCAACTGGCTCCACCACACATACAGAGGGTGCCCCACATTTAGGAAAGCCCAATCTCAGAGAAAGGCACGCCTTCAGAAGCTCTCATTTTCAGTCATGTTCAGAATATACATTTAAAGCACATGTAAATTCTAGAAACAAAGAACTGTAGAGTTAGAAGACACCCCCGAGGGTCATTTAGTCCAACCCTCTGCAATGCAGGAATCTTTTGCCTAATATGGGGCTCGAACCGACGACCCTGAGATTAGGAGTCTCATGCTCAACTGGCTGAGCTATCCCCCCAAAGAATTCTGGGAATTGTAGTTTGCCCACCCACAGGCAGAACTATACTTCCCAGGCCCTTTAACAAACTGAGGTCCCAGGATTCTTTGGGGGATGCCGTGTACTTTAAATGTATGGGGTTGGTGTGGTTTTCAGTGCACAAAAAAGCATGGGAAGCTGCACCAAAAACAGGAAACCAGGGTTTCGCAGGGAAGTAAAGTGCTAGTACAGTTAGAACGTTCAGAGGGGTCATTAAGTACCGCTAATCTCCCGTGGCTAACAGTTTGTCAGCCATTTCTCCCCAGACTTCTAAGAAGTCAGCATTAATTCTTCCCCACTCACTATGGAGGGAAAGATTATTATTCTAGCCAGCTTTTAGGTCTGAAAGGGAGTAAAAGACCAGTGAATTTTTTAATATTTTTTTTACAAAAGGGAAATTTGGACAATGTTGACATTGCAGGTTTTCATCTGCAAGATCCTCTAGAAAAATCCACTTAGCTGAATCATGGCTCTCGCTGGGCAAACTTGGAACATCTGCTGGAACACAGACAGGCCAGCTGGCATTGGAAGGTTAAAGGTGTTTTTTAAAAAAAGCAGAGATGTGCAAAATAAGCTGGTTTATTTATATGGCGAGCAATTCCACTGGCACTGGAAACTGCATCCAATCATGTGGTTGTTTTTAGTTGCCCCACTGTAGCTATTTGGCCGGCTGATGCCATCCAGTCGGTGGTGGTGGCCTGTGGCAACTCTTATCGTCAGCTGGATACAAGTGCCCCGATTTCAGATGAATCATTTTGTTAGGTACTTGGGGCCCTGACTGACGGGACCGGCTGATCTGAGGGCGTAACAACTTGGAACCCGCAGTTGTTCCAAGCAGACTATTAAAATGCAAGGAAATATCTTGTCACCGCATTAGTCACATTAGTGCTTGAATTGGTCTATCATTAGAACTCAGATGGACAGCTCAGCGTGTCAGTCTCGCTGACGGAGAAATGCCATGAAACCCCCCTCCATTGCTGGAGACAGGATGCCTCTGAATACCACATCCTCAAGTAGGGAGAGTACTTGCACGCTTCCACAGGCATCTGGCCGGCCACCGGGAAAACAGGGGCCTTTGGCCTGATCCAGCAGAGCTCTTCTGATGTTCTTAGGAACCCAACTCACGTGTTGCAATAGGAACGGAGTTGCACTGCTGGGCCAGCTCCCAGCATCATATCCTGCACCTCCTGCCTGCGCACTGAGCACAGAAGTCTGTAAAACGGGGGCAGCTGACCTTTTTCTGGCTGAGAGCCGCATTGCCCAAAGGCCAGCACTCCGGGGGCCACATGTCAAAGTGGGCATGCCCAAAGGGAAAAAGTGGGGTGTAGCAGAACCCCAAACTTCTTGCCTTTTATTCCTTTCCACCCCATCTTTCTTATCAACTTACTATTCTTTCTTACTCCCTTCCACTGCCAGCACCCCATATTCCTTATTAACTCCTCTCTTTCTCTCTCCTTCCTTCCTAATACATAGGGCTTTCTGCCCTGCTGCAATGGACATTCCCATCTCCCTGTCTGTTTCTCTCCCTTTCTCTCACCTGTAAAGCGGCATCTCCAGTACAAAGGGACCCCCTGACCCTACCCCTGACATCGTGGCCCCAGGCTAGCCATACGCATGTGATATCCACACGTTGAGTGCGGATGCCTGTAAACAAAACTCCTGGGCCCGCCCCTGACATCATGTTCCGGGCTAGCCCCGCCAACAAGATCCGTGTAAGGAGCATGGACCCCTGTGTGTCTTGGTTCCTTTACACTCACAGATCTCCGCACTCAACGCTGCGCTATTGGGACAGGCAGTGTGGCTCTGCTCCTATCACAACACGTATGAGTATCCTCTGTGTGTATAGAGTGTGAACAGGGGATCAAGTATGAACAACATAATGGAACCGGAGAACAAATTCCTTTGGCCTAGAGAGTTAGTTGACAAGCTGCTAAGAGGCCCAGAAGCCATTTCAGCCCCGGCCACCTCAAGCCTTGGTCTCATCGACAGCTGCCACTTCCGCCACCAATGAGTTCTGGCGTTTCTATTCCCTCCACCACCTGTCCAGCTCCTCAGCTTTTCCGGAAGAGTGAGAAGAAGCCAGTGCCGTTGGGGATGCTGGTGCCGCGGCGATAGAAAGGAGGGTTCTTGCCTTCCGCCGGGCTTCTAGGCGACGAAGTGATGGGGTGGGTCTCTTCCTGGTGCTTCTGCAGCAGTTGCTGGTGAATGATATACTGAATATCATCCTGTATGGCAGGAAAGAAAAGCGGATGTAACCAAAACAGCTCTCCTAAATTGTGAATTTTTCTATTCCTCTTTTAAAGCCATCCAAATTGGTGGCCTTCACAGTTTCGCTAGGTGCTGTGTGAAGAAATGCTTCCTTTTCCCCCTGCCCTGAATCTCCCACCGCGCATCCTCATCGGATGGCCTCAAGTTCTAACATTATGAGAGAGGAAGAAAAACACCACTCCATTCTTCTAAGCTTAAAGAGCCCCATACGTTTTAACTTTTTCTCATAGGTTGCCCTTTTCCGGCTCTACAATATCCTTTTTGAGGCGAGGTGATCAAGTTTGTGAGCCTGATGGCGGTAGAGGCTCTTCCCCTCTTTTAATTGATGTGAGCTGCTTTGGGAGACAATCGTCTGAAAAAATGGGACAAATACCCCATAAACAAACAAACAAATAAATACATTTTTGTGTTTGCTACCCTGTTCTTCTTATTTGTCCTCTCCCAGCTGCTGCTGCTGCTACTTCTCCTCTTCTTACCCTGTTATGGTCTCTTTCCCTTCCTTTTTTTTCGGGCCCTGTTCAGAACTGGAATGAATCCATAAAGCAAACTTGGAACAAATTGTGAATGCAGGGAGAGAATCAGAAATTCTCACGCTCATCCCATTTGTGTCACTGCGCAGATCTGGAATTTATTAAGCACGGCAGGAGCCAAAAAGCTGTTGTCTGACTTGCAGTTTGGGATTTAAAAAATGTTGCGTTTGCTACTATGAAGTTCCCTTTTGGGCCCTTTTGGCTGCTTCCTTCGGCTTCCAGCATATAAACTGGAAGGACAATTGGTGCAGTTTAAAATGTTCTGGGTTAAATTTCATATTCTGGTGTTTTTTCTTACTCACTTGCCAAGCTTCCAGCTCCTGGGAAAGGGCCATCTTCTGGCGAATGACACGCAATAGCTGCTGGCTCATGGAATCCCGTTCCAGGGAGACTTTTGCCAGTTCCAACTCCATCTCGCCTTTCCTGATAAGACAGTGGATAGAGGCACACACAAAAAGATAAATAAGGTTGCAAGCCTAACCACGTCTACTCCGTGAATTCACTGGGTGCTTTCAGATGGCCTGTTTATTGATAATTCATTCTGATTTGGTTTGGGGGAGGTTAGACAATGTTGCATCACAGCAAGTGTTAATCCACAATTTCCAGCTCATTTTCCCTTCTCTTACCCTATTGCAAAAGCCCAGACATTTTTGGGAAGTGAGTTTGTTATGCAAGCCCTTCCAATCACCTTGGAATTTCCCAGTAAGTGATTGAATCCCACCCCAAAATAGTGGCAGTCTGGAAATGCCCTTACTCCCAGGTAAGCGGGGTTAGGATCACAGCCTAGTATATTACAAGGGCCTCCAGGTTGTCACTGTTCTATGGGAGGGATTCAAGCACAGACCATACATTTAGGTCTGCCTAGCAGGGTTAAAGGACCTCACCACCCCCAGCACAAGCCATCCAGTCTAAAATAAGAATTAATCTTTTTGCTGTTTGGAAAGTGACAGAGAAATGCACTGAGAAGTGGGGGATGAACGAATAATCAACTAACAGGAAGACGTGTAAACACCCCGCAAGCAAATCAGAAAGCACGTTCATTGTCGAATAACCACCCCACAAACAAATTAGGATAAATGCTCAATAAGGACTGGATATACTATCTAACATCTGCGTAAGCTTTGTGCAAGCAAATCGGGATGAAGGCTCAGGAATTAAGGAACAGTTTTACATGCAGTAAAAAAGTTTTGGGACGCAGGTGGCGCTGTGGGTTAAACCACAGAGCTTAGGGCTTGCAGATCAGAAGGTCGGCGGTTCGAATCCCCGCGACGGGTTGAGCTCCCGTTGCTCGGTCTCTGCTCCTGCCAACCTAGCAGTTTGAAAGCACATCAAAGTGCAAGTAGATCAATAGGTACCACTGCAGCGGGAAGGTAAACAGCGTTTCCGTGCGCTGCTCTGGTTCGCCAGAAGCAGCTTAGTCATCCTGGTCACATGACCCGGAAGCTGTACGCCGGCTCCCTCGGCCAGTAACGCAAGATGAGCGCTGCAACCCCAGAGTCGGTCACGACTGGACCTAATGGTCAGGGGTCCCTTTACCTTTTTTTACATGCAGTTCCCAGTTCAGCCTGAAGGTGTCACACTATTATAGCCACCATTTAGGGCCACCCCTTAAACTGGACAGCTGTAAAGGAGTGTTCTTAGCGCTCCAAGGCAGATTCTCAAATTACGCGAGGAATGGAGGGACCCTGCATAAACAGAATGAGTGTTCTAGGAGGTTCTCAGAATCCTCTCTGGCTCACAGGAGTTACAATAGCAGACATACAGGGTTTTCCTCTGAAGAAAGGGTTTCCTGGCGCTAGAACATTTGCTTTAAAACAGTGCAGAAGAGAAATGCATACAGCTGTGAACTGATTAAGATCATTTGAGTTAATTCCCTGCCTTTAAGGTTACTCATTAACCTGCGGGAGTAAACATTGCAGCCTCTCAAACAACAGTAGGTATTTTGAGGGTATTTAATGTAGGCGGCAGGTTTACTCCGGGACTGAAGCTGGTGATTTTTGAGTGTTCGCTCTGATTTGTTTGCAAGGAGGTTATGTGATGTTGTGTTATTATCCTACACTTTCCAGTGCAATTTCCCATCTTCCTTTATCACAAAAAACCCCAAATTTATAAAGAAGCAGGTTTGCTGTGCAAGAGCACCAAATCAATAGCGCCAGTCCAGAAGCGCCCTGAATTACACTAACCAAAAATTAGGTGGCGGTGCTTGAAAAACAGAACATCTGCCTTGTGTGCAGAAGGCAATCTCCAACTCCTCTAGGTAGAGGGTTTCTGAAAGTCATAGTAGACCAAGGTTTCCCAAACTTGGGTCTCCATCTGTTTTTGGACTACAATTCCTATCATCCCTCGCCACTGGTCCTGCCAACTAGGGATTATGGGAGTTGTAGTCCAAAAACAGCTGGAGACCCTGAAGTAGATGATACTGAACTAGATGAACCTGTGGTTTGACTCAATAGAAAACAGCTTCCTATGCTCCTTTGAATTATAGGGTAACTTGTCCAGTTTTCTTATTTTTTGTGACCATCCCTTTAAATGTTTTTAGAAGAGAGCTGGGTGTTTGGGGAGAGACAATTTGACAGAAACTGGAGGGCATCAGGGATTGGTACTTTCTGCCTCCCCCTCACTTCACCACCCCAATAATTACTGATTAAGAAAGAAGCCATTATGAATAAGATGTTCTGTAGCTGGTACTGTGGTTCAAAAAAGCAGCAGAGATAATATATCTTACATATAATAAAAAAGTAAGGCTGTCATCACGTGGCAGTTCACGTGTCTGCCAACAGGTGGCACTGCAAACTACAGTGTGATGACAGATTTCTGAGAGCTACTGGGCCCATGATGGAGGGCGATGGAGGCAAGCAGGCATAAAGGGAGGGAGGTGGTTTTGGCAAGATTTAAGAGATGGGGGAGAATGGCAAGTGGGGCAGGATGAGGGGCAAAGTGAGCAGGGGCACAGCCCTTAGTATGTATGTATATGTGTGTGTGCATATATACATTTTTACACACAGAGAGAGAGAGAATAAATATGCAATCAACTCACTTTATTATAGCCTCATCTCGATCTACTATGGCTAATTTCAGGGCTTCGTCCCGGTTGCTCTCTTGATACAGGCGCCTCTGGCTCTCGATCTCAGTCTTTAAATTGCAGAGTTCTACATACTGGAGTGTGATCTGAAAATGGGGAAAGAAATTTTAAAAATGCTTTTTAGTAGGAAAATCCTGCCACTCCACTATATAGCATCATCCTCTGGTGGGGAAAGCACAGCACACACTACCTGATCCTGAAGTTTCATGATCTCCGCTTCTTTCTGCCTCAGCAGATCCTGCTCCTGGTGACTCAAGGCTGACACCCGTTTGGCATACTCAATTCCTTCCTCTTCCAGTCTCCTTGAGGGGTTCTTTGCCGCTGTGGGGGTAGGACAGGAGCTATTGCAGGTGCCATTGGCCATCAGCTAAAGCAGGCAAAGAGATCCAAACACATACCCATAAGCCAACGAGATCTCAACGACACTAAGACGCAGCTGACTCTAAGTTGAGCCACAGCAGTTGCTTATACAGGACAGTAACTCTTCAAATGCCCAGAACATATAGCACAAACCTCCCATCTGTGTGACTGGACGTGTGACTTAAGGTTGCAAACCTATGCAGGTTTCCCTGAGAGTAAGTCCCATTGTACGCATGCATGTAAACATTCACTGGATTGCAGTGTAACTGAGCTTAATTGCAGCACTGCAAAACAGAAGCCATGTACATATTTAGAATCGAGAAATGTTTTTGAAGTGCATTTCTATACACTTTCTATACATTTCTATACACGTCTATTCACTGAATTCAACAGGACTTACTCCCAGGTAAGTGTGCATAGGTTTGTACCCTTAAATCACTGGGTCCAAGGTCACACGGATGTAGGCAAAAGAGGGTAAGTGTATTGATAAGAATAAAAATAAAAAAATCCTTCCAGTAGCACCTTAGAGACCAACTGAGTTTGTTATTGGTATGAGCTTTCGTGTGAAGTGTGCATGCACACGAAAGCTCATACCAATAACAAACTCAGTTGGTCTCTAAGGTGCTGCTGGAAGGAATTTTTTATCTTTTATTTTGTTTCAACTACGGCAGACCAACACGGCTACCTACCTGTATTGATCAGATTTAAGGAACTTACATTTGGTGAACTGATTCATGAACACAATGCTTTTACACATTTGTGGTTTTTTAAAAAAAAATCCTTCTTTTTTAGGTTTTTTGAATTTTTCTAGCCACGAGATAAACTTTACATATTGGTTGTATTCTTGTGTCGTAGTGAGAATTGTCAGAGAATTCTGGCAGAAATGGGAGCAGAAATTGCCAGTGTTTGCTCATTCATCCCATGTCCGCAACAGAAATGATTTCAGTGAAGACCATTTGCTGTTGTTTTCAATCCACAAACTATATACAATTGAAAACACTTCCCCACCCCCACGTGCGCTGCATTTCCTTTGTCCTGAAAATAATAGTGTGGAATAATAGTGTGTAATCCATTATGTAAAATTCCGCCATAGCCAACAGCAAGATGAATAACCTGGGTTTTGTTGTTCGAACTGCAGTGAAAAAGAAGCAGTGCTTACATCCCTACTTGTGGTAAGACATAAAGGTGTACTACCGTGTTTCTCCTAAAATAAGACACCGTCTTATATTCTTTTTCCCTCCAAAAAACACGGTATGGCTTATTTTCGGGGGATGCCTTATTTTTATTAAGTATGGTACAGCAATATATCAAAAGCAGAGGATTTTCTACCATAAATGGTTCTGCCAACTCTCTCTACGGTACTCCCAGCGGCGCGCGCTGCGGCTGCTCCTGGGTCCCGCCGGCACAGGGCTCCAAGCGGCGCGCGTTGCGGCTGCTGGCTGAGTCCCGCCGGCTCGGGGCTTCACACAATGCGCGCTGCTGCTGCTACCGGTAGCTGAGTCCCGCTGGATCGGGGCTCCCAGCTGCGCGCGCTGCAGCTGCTCCTGGGTCCCGCCGGCACAGGGCTCCAAGCGGCGCGTGCTGTGGCTGCTGGCTGAGTCCTGCCGGCTCGGAGCTTCACACAATGCGCGCTGCTGCTGCTACCGGTAGCTGAGTCCCGCTGGATCGGGACTCCCAGCTGCGCGCGCTGCAGCTGCTCCTGGGTCCCGCCGGCACAGGGCTCCAAGCGGCGCGCGCTGCGGCTGCTGGCTGAGTCCCACGGGCTCGGGGCTTCACGCGGCGCGCGCTGCTGCTGCTCCTGGGTCTCGCCGGCACAGGGCTCCAAGCGGTGCGGAGAGCCTCCCCGCACAGGAGCCCGTCGTGCTCGCCGCCCATGCCCAGCCCGGGCTTTGTGGTGGCGGCGGTGGCTGAAGCGGCGGGGAGAGCCTTCCCTCTCCCCGCACAGGAGCCTGTCGCGCTCGCCGCCCATGCCCAGCCCGGGCTTTGTGGCAGCGGCGGCAGCTGAAGCAGCGGGGAGAGCCTTCCCTCTCCCCGCACAGGAGCCCGTTGCGTTCGCCGCCCATGCCCAGCCCGGGCTTTGTGGCGGCGGTGGCGGCGGTGGCGGCGGCGGCGGCAGCTGAAGCGGCGGGGAGAGCCTTCCCTCTCCCCGCACAGGAGCCCATTGCGTTCGCCGCCCATGCCCAGCCCGGGCTTTGTGGCGGCGGCGGTGGCGGCGGCAGCAGCTGAAGCGGCGGGGAGAGCCTTCCCTCTCCCCGCACAGGAGCCCGTCGCGCTCCATGGCGGCTGAGGCAGGAGTTCCATGGCGGCTGAGCAGGAGCCGCAGCGCGCGGCTCTTCAAAGCTCAGTCCGATCGGGGCTTTGCTTAAAGAGCCGTGCGCTGCGCTCTTCAAAGCAAGCCCCGCTCGGGCTGAGCAGGAGCTGCGCGCTCCGGAAATGCGCCCACCTTACCACGTCTTACTTTCGAGGTACGGCTTATATTTTCTAATCCCTAGAAAACCCTGCTATGTCTTATTTTCTAGGTATGTCTTATTTTTGGAGAAACACAGTATAAATGTACTCCTCTCCAGCAGTGAATGGGAGCAGAAAGCCATAATTATTGGCTTACCTCTATGTCCAAACCAGGGCAAGGGGGGGTCTTGGTTTGTTTTGCTTGAAACAAACCCCAGTCTGAAGCCAAAGTTTGTTCTTGGCTCAACAAACCACAACCCCTACAGGTTGGACATAAAGCTAAGCCAAGGACCACTGGCTAGAAGGGAGCAGTGAAGTGGGAGATTTATTAAGAACACAAGAACAGCTCCGCTAGATCAGGCCAAAGGCTCATTTAGTCCAAAATCCTGAGCTCACAGTAGCCATAAGCAGGACAAGCATTATCCCCCCCCCCAAAAAAAACTTAGTTTAAAAAAAAAAGATAGTATGCTTCAGTCTTTCCAAACAGGCAAGTTTTTGAATTTGCACTGTGTGGGAAAGACTGGTGGAGAATCAGGTATGCCCGGCAGTGTGCATTTCCCAAATTGCCCCCCCCCCCATTAAATCTTTATTATTTTTTAAAATATACATTTACCGGTATACAACATTTATACAACACACTCTGATTTTGTTTGTAACAAAAAAGAAAATGATGGCAACTGAAGCGAAGATACTTTGTATACCTCACAATACACATGACACTACAATTTATGAAAAAAAAGAAAAGAAAAAAAGAAGAAAAAATAAAGAAGAAAAAGTAGTTGAGGTTTTAAAAAAGACTTCCAAACATTCTCATTGTGCGTTATCTGTTAAATACACTTTTACCGCACAGTTACTTTCTTCTTCTATTTTTTATCGTATTTCTATGTAGATTGTCAATTACCTTTATATACCGTATTTTTCCGTCTATAAGACGACCCTAAGTATTTTTTCGTCTATAAGACTCCCCTATGTATAAGATGCCCCCTATTTTGGGGGACTGATATTTAAGAAAATGGGGGGAGATGGCCCCGTGTATAAGACGCCTCCTAATTTTTGACATTATATTTTAGGGAAAAAACCTATGGTAGTCTTATACACAGAAAAATATGGTACTACAAGGCTCAGTCTAGGTCTGCCAGGGGATTACCCTTTATACCATGGTTCTTCAAATATTCTTTAGATATTCTCCATTCCTTGTGGACTTTTTATTTTGTTTGGCCTCTAACTCTTCCCGTCACCTTTGCTACATTTCCCAAATTGGCACATGGACAGCAACCTTCCTTTGGCATTGGAAACTTTGCCCATGACACAAACAGGTGAACTTGGATGCCCCTCTACCCCCGCTTCCTTTCTCCCATACCTTAGGGGTCTTCCCGGGCGCTCCAGGAGCATCCTCCAAGCTACTTTCGATCTCGGACTGGATGGAGGTGACTGAAGTGTCTAAATCGTGCAGGCGGATCTCCTCCTTCATCTCCTTGACCTGGTGCTGGAGGCGGCGGTTGGAGGCCCGGAGCTCCTCAGCTTCCACTTCAACCTGCTGCATCTTGGGAGGAGAAACAGGAAGTGGGTATGGAGGAGCACAAAAACAACGTGCCTCTGTGAGGGGCGCCTACCAATGAGTCCTTCCCTTCCTCATTCTCTGCATTAACCACAAAAACGCCTTCCTCATTCTCTTACACACAAGCCACGTGTTCTCCCGTCTTTATTTTCAGTTGACTGTCCCCCGCATCAAGGATGAGGAAATTTCCCCAGCCAGAAAGCCGCACTTCCTTTTTAGGCAATCTCCCGAGGGCTACATGCCAGTGGAGGACGGGGGGCCTGGAGCAAAAGTTGGTGGGGCAATGAATGTCTACGTCAGGGGTAGGCAACCTAAGGCCCGGGGGCCAGATGCGGCCCAATCGCCTTCTAAATCCGGCCCGCTGACGGTCCGAGAATCAGTGTGTTTTTACACGAGTAGAATGTGTCCTTTTATTTAAAATGCATCTCTGGGTTTTTTGTGGGGCCTGCCTGGTGTTTTTACATGAGCAGAATGTGTGCTTTTACAGTGGTACCTCAGGTTAAGAACTTAATTCTTTTCTGGAGGTCCGTTCTTAACCTGAAACTGTTCTTAACCTGAGGTACCACTTTAGCTAATGGGGCCTCCCGCCGCTGCCGCGCGATTTCTGTTCTCATCCTGAAGCAAAGTTCTTAACCCGAGGTACTATTTCTGGGTTAGCGGAATCTGTGACCTGAAGCGTCTGTAACCCGAGGTACCACTCTATTTAAAATGCATCTCTGGGTTATTTGTGGGGCATAGGAATTCGTTCATTTCCCCCCAAAAAATATAGTCCGGCCCACCACATGGTCTGAGGGACGGTGGACCGGCCCACGGCTGAAAAAGGTTGCTGACCCCTGGTCTACATCAACCTTTGTGCACTAGGATTTTTTCCGGCTCACACTCACACGTCTCTCTCTAGCTTCCATCCAGACAAGCGAGAGGCATTTCCAGGGCAAGCATAGGGTGGAAACCATCAGGGTGTGGGTTTGAGGAGAGTTCCAGGGGCCACCCCTGCCCCACACCTCCCATTTTCACCCTTGAGCCTCAATGAACCCCTCTGCTTAGTAGTTACCCGCAGCTCCTTCTCTCGGCTCTCGTTACGGAGGAGGAGGAGGTTGTTGTGCAGTGTGTCTACCAGCGCCTGGATCGATTCGTTCTCCTCCCGCAGCTGATGGGTCTGCTTCTCCAGATCTCGCTTCCGCTCTTGTAACATAAGGTTCTAGGGGAAAGGACATGGAATGTGCATGAAAGCAAATAAGTGGTCGGAGCTAGGCCCCAGATCTTCATTCCCAGATCCACCAACTGGTTGTGGTTCAGAGCTGGCACCTCCCAGGGGGTTCCCGTGTCCTACTCTGTTGGGCCAGGTAAGCAGGGCATTTTCCTGCCAAAGAAGGGATATAAAGCTAAAAGATTTGTGGAGCTGGAAGGGACCACAAGGGTCATCTAGTCTAGCCCCCTGCAATGCAGGAATCTTTCACCCAACGTGGGGCTCGAACCCACAACTCTGGGATTAAGAGTTTCATGCTTTACTGACTGAGCTATCTATCCATCCCCCTCCCTATCCTTGGAAAAAACACACACATAATAATATCAGCAAATCCTATAAATGCCACCCTTTAATGGCATGAAAAAATGGCCCACATCTCAAGGCAGCCATTTTGCTAGCCTAATGGCAGGGTGAGGCTGGGGGGCAGCAAGTAACTCCACAGCAAGGGGTTGCCTCCAACATTAATGGTACGCTGAGCAGATCCATTGAAACAAATGAAGGCCCATTAGTTTCAATGGGTCAATTTAGTTGGATGCCACCCGCTTTCCGTGAGTGTATGCAGAAAATCTTTTTGCTCTGGTGACCCAAGTAGCCACCTGCACAACTGGGACTCAGGTGTGGGAAATCGAGGAGGGCTTCTGTGAACAACAAGGCCCAGCATCACTTCAAAAACTAAGGACTGGGATTTCAGCCACCATTGTCTTATTCCACAGTAAACCCGCTCGTCTCAGCTTCGGAGACAGCTTCTTGAAGAGGGCTAGAGGGGGAAACGTGGTATTTCCCTGTTCCCCAGGGCCTTCCTTGCCCCATTTGCCAGTTTGAAGATCTCCTGTCTTACCTCAGCATGCAGGCTTTGTGCCTGGGCCGCGTGTTCAGCGCTGCTAAGGGACAAGGTCCGATGCTCCCCGCGCAACAAGGCCAGTTCTTCCTGCAGCTGCTGCTCCAGGTGTGCGACCTTTGGAGTGGTTGACAGGTGTTAGGTTTTGGAAAAAAATTGACATTTCAACCTGTTTTTCGGCACTAGACCTCAGTCCTCGGCTGTGATGAAGTACAATCTGCATCTGAGCATATGTATGGCACACATTCACCTTCACCACCAAATATTCAGTCTGAGTGGTATGTAGACAGTGACATTAGAGAAGAAGATGCCACCAAACATATGCAGAGTGCCTTCCCTTCAGGCTAAGAGCTCTTTTTCCTCTGGTATGAAGTTTGCAGCAAAGCCCCACACCTCTGTGATCTGTGCACTATATTCCCCCCTGCCCAGGCTCCCCTAAGCGTGTTGGGGACGAGAGACTTGAAGTTTAAAGGGAAACACATCCTTGAAGTTGTAGAAACGTATTTTATTACAATGAAGTTTTCTGATATTTTGCAAGCTGCCTTAGATGCCAGCAATGGCAGAAAGCATACCCCACAAGTGTCCCGGAAAAAACTGGGACATCCCTCTTTTTTTATTGTGCAGTGCCTGAAAATGCACGTTTTTGGGAACTGTGCCCCAAAAAGCGCTTTTTTAAAGGGGAAACTGTGGCACAAAATCACGCGAGATCACAGCAACCAAAATGGCTGCTGTGCTCTCATGATAAAAAAATGGGAAGATGGTGTCCAGGAAGATGCCATCCTGGATTTTGGCTTCAAAGTGTTGGAGGGTATGAGAAACGTAGCATATATGTTTAAAAACAAACAAGAGCTACCAGATTTGGTGATGATGTTTCCTGGGAGCCAGTTTCCAGAACTATCCTAACCCTACACACCTGGGAATAAACCTCGGTTGCATTCAATTGGACTAACTTCTGATCAGACATAGTTAGTATCATGTTGTTAATTGTCTGTTTCACACAGCAGGAAATAGAACGCCAGAAGCTGCCTCACGCTGAGTCAGACCAATGGTCCATCCAATCTAGTCCTGCCTGCATCAGGCTGGTGTGAAAGAGTTCAGTTGGTCCCTGAGGTACCCTGGACCCAAGTTGTTCAGGAGCAACTGGGGGTTGGGGGGGGTGGTGCTTTGATGCCAATTAAGTCATGTGGACCATGGGGAAAAAATAGCCCTGCATACCTGACGAACAGACACCCCACCACAAACACCTGTCTGTAGGTGCCCTAACTGGTTCTACAAGTTCCAGGAATCATCAAAGTCAAGAGAGTAACCAATCCAGAGCCCATAAGTGCAGAAGGGAACATCCTTTTAGGGGACTGTCCCAGTGACTTTTAAAAAGTCTAATCGGGATTCATTATTATGCACATATCTGACTTTTGCAGCAAACAGAACACTTCGTAAGGTTTGTCTAATTTATTTGACCTCATTAGCAGCTCCTCCCCGCGGTTAGTTTCCTACATTCCTGGAAACCTGCCAGTCTGGGTGATGATGCTATGGCAGTGTGATCTCACCCCACATGGCTTGTTTGACTCAATGAATTCCTTGTTCTATCTTGGGAGTTCAAGCATGGCGTGCACCTCTGTCCCTCCTTCTGTGGCGCTGGTGAGCTAGTATTTGCATGGAAGCAGGAAGCTGCCTTATATTCTCACCCCCTCCAAAACAATAACAAAAATAACTCTGCGCATAGAACACCAGCAGGAAGCATACAATGCTAAGACAGACCACTTCTTCCTCACAGGCTAGCTCTCTGCAGGAAAGGAGTCATCGTTTTGCAGAAGTGTGCAATCTGCACCACACACACACACACACACACACACACACACCTGCCTGCATGCTGAGATTGTGCAGCTCCCAGTAAGACTGTGAAACATGCTTTTTTCTGAATGTACACAAGATGGCAATCCAGCCTCCCGTCTCCCCCAGCTTTTCACAGGACCACCACCCCACACACTCAAACATATTCCAGGCCCCCACAAATATTTGGCTTCCAAATATTTGGCTTATGCGACCCCCGAGCAAACAACCACATGACCTTTAGAAAACACCTGAAGGCAGCCCTGTTCAGGGAAGCTTTTAATCTGTGATATTTTAATGTTTTGTTTTTTAATATTTGCTGGAAGCCGCCCAGGGTGGCTGGGGAGACCCAGCCAGATGGGCGGGGTACAAATAATAAATTATTATTATTATTATTATTATTAGTAATTTGCATACAAGACCACGCTCACACAAACTGCAGCCATAAATCTGGACTAGTGACCTTGTTCCCAAGCTTTTATCAGTGGCATGTTGGGTGAAGTATTCAACGTAACTGCCAAATCAGTGCCTGCTAACCCGGTGCCCTGCAGGTGTCTTGAACAATGACTCCCATGGAAGTCCTGTTCCAAACATCCAGAAGGCACCAGGTTGGCTAAGGTATGCTGTGCGATGTCAGACCCTCCAGGTGCCCCTATTTTCCAGGGGCAGCCCCGGATTTACAGAAGCCACCCCAGTTTCTGATTTGATCCCAGAATGTCCTGCTTTTCCTTAAAGGTAACGGGACCCCTGACCGTTAGGTCCAGTTGAGGACGACTCTGGGGTTGCGGCACTCATCTCACTTTACTGGCAGAGGGAGCCGGTATACAGCTTCTGGGTCATGCGGCCAGCATGACTAAGCCGCTTCTGGCGAACCAGAGCAGTGCATGGAAACGCCGTTTACCTTCCCGCCGCAGCGGTACCTATTTATCTACTTGCACTTTGACATGCTTTCAAACTGCTATGTTGGCAGGAGCAGGGACCAAGCAACGGGACCTTACCCCGTCGCGGGGAGGACGTCCCTATTTCCTTTGGATTAATGTTGAAGGGTATAGAGTTATGTGACCCCCTAGGCCAAGGAGATAAGTAACTAGAAAACCTTTAGAAGACACCCGAAAGCAGCCCTGTATAAGGAAGTTTTCCCCCTGATGTTTAATTTTTTTATATATATGTTGGAAGCTGCCCAGAGTGACTGGGGCAACACAGAAGGAGTTGGAGGAGGAGGAGGAGGAGTTTGGATTTGATATCCCGCTTTATCGCTACCCTAAGGAGTCTCAAAGCGGCTAACAATCTCCTTTCCCTTCCTCCCTCACAACAAACACTCTGTGAGGTGAGTGGGGCTGAGAGACTTCAGAGAAGTGTGACTACCAGTGATGGCTAACCTTGACACTCCAGATGTTTTGGGACTACAACTCCCATCATCCCTGACCACTGATCCTGTTAGCTAGGGATGATGGGAGTTGTAGTTCCAAAACATCTGGAGTGTCAAGGTTAGCCATCACTGGACTAGCCCAAGGTCACCCAGCAGCTGCATGTGGAGGTCAGATGGGCGGGGTTTAAATAATAAAATTATTATTATTATTATTATGGAATAGGACATCCCTATTTTCATCGGAGAAATGTTGGAGGGTATGCTATGTGAATTCAACAGACACAGCACTTCCCAGCATAGGGAAGCAGTTGACAAGAGCTACACCTGTGGAATTCCTGCCCGTCACACAAATGTTAAAAGGCACAGTTTACTTAGGAAGTACCGACCAACTTCCCAGCCGATCCCTCTTGCCTCTCTTCCCCTCACAGATTGAGGAATCTCTGCGAGCTGCATCTCCTTTCCCCCTACCTGACTGAGCTGCTCCACCAGGCGCTGGTTCTGCTCCGAGAGGTCCAGGACGGCCTGTGAGCTCTCCCGGCTAGTGTCCTGCTGCTCCATGCGCTTCTGCCCCAGCTGGGCTCGGACTGTGGTCAGGTCAGTCTCCAGCTCCGCCACGCGAGTCTCAAATTCAGCCCTCCTGGATTCAAGGTGCAGGCGGAGTTCGTGCTTCTCTTGCTCTAGGCGCTGGGAGAGGCCAGAGAGGAGAGTTAGGGCCAAATATAACAGGGAGCTGTGCATTTATTACTGAGTGCAAACATTTCTAAAATGCCTTTCATGCAAGGGCCCCAGGGCAGCGTCCGAAAAGCAGGGATAAAATTATTCATATGCAATATAAACACAGCGGCCATAGCTGCAGTGTACATTTAAAGCAGTATCACACCACAGTCATGGCTTCCTCCAGAGGATCCTGGGAACTGTAGCTTGTTAAGGATGCTGAGAGTTTTTTTTTTGATGGGGGGACTCCTATTCTCCTCACAGAGCTACAATTCCCAGAGTGGTTTCGCCATCAATCCTTCTTCAGGTGGTCACATGTAAAATTTAGATGAATTTTCATTTGGATTTTTTTAAATTTTTTAATGTAGAGATGTGAAGAACTGAATTTAAGATTGTGGCAGGGATGGGAAATGGAAAGAGCTTGAAACGGACAGGTTCCTCCACCCTTCTTGGCTCGATCCCAACTGATGCTATCTTTGGTGAGAAAGCCAAGTTTTGCAAGATGCTAGAGAAGCCTCACTTCTGCTCTTGTGGTAACCATCAACTGAAAACCTTCCTTGCTCCTTGTAGTAGCACCTTAGAGACCAACTAAGTTTGTTATTGGTATGAGCTTTCGTGTGCATGCACACTTCTTCAGATACACAAAAGCTCATACCAATAACAAACTTAGTTGGTCTCTAAGGTGCTACTGGAAGAATTTTTTTATTTTTTATTATGTTTCGACTACGGCAGACCAACACGGCTGCCTACCTGTAACTTCCTTGCTCCACTGGTCATGGAATGAGAGTGGGGAATCTCTCCCAAGGAAACTGAAGAACTAAAAATACTGATTTACCTTTACAACATTTTTAATTGCTAGCAGTAACATTGAGGTACCGGTAACTCATAAAGTTGGGTTTATTTCACCTGGCTTTAGCAATATATTTAACAGAGGCTTTATTTGCTTGCCATCACATTATATAAGTGGTGATATAGAAATTTAGTGTGTTCTACTTTGAAGGGGGTGATTGGCCAATATAAAGCCAATACTTTGGAGTGTCACGAGGTTCTATCTTGTCCCGCATGCTTTTTTTGCATGAAAAGTCTAAGGAAAGTTACCCGGGACTTTGGCTGAAGTCACTATCCAGAGGACACTCAGCTTTACTTTACTTTTCCTTCTGCTAATCCCAGGAAAGCTCTTGAACTGGTGTCTGGAGGTGGTTTTGGGGTCCCACAGACACCTTCATTGCAGGCCTTTTTGGAAAGCTCTGAAGATCCATCTGTTTTCTTTGGCATTCTCACAGAGTGTACTTGTTGGATTAATAAAGGTAAAGGTAAAGGGACCCCTGACCATTAGGTCCTGTCATGATCGACTCTGGGGTTGCGGCGCTCATCTCACTTTATTGGCCGAGAGCCGGCGTACAGCTTCCAGGTCATGTGGCCAGCATGACAAAGCCGCTTCTGGCAAACCAGAGCAGCGCACGGAAACGCTGTTTACCTTCCTGCCGGAGCAGTACCTATTTATTTACTTTCATTTTGACGTGCTTTCGAACTGCTAGGTTGGCAGGAGCAGAGACCGAGCAACGGGAGCTCACCCCGTCGCGGGGATTCGAACCGCCGACCTTCTGATCGGCAAACCCTAGGCTCTGTGGTTTAACCCACAGCGCCACCTGGGTCCATGTTGGATTAATAGTCATATCTTGTTACTGTGTTTAACATTTTCAGGCTGATTGTTGCTTCATACTTTATCGCTGGTTTTATTTATAAAATATGTTGTGCTATACTTAAAGGTAGTCTAAAGATATCTATATGGGTTTGTGGGTGTTTAACAAGTGTTAAAAGCTGAACTGGGCTAGTTTCGCCATCAGGTAATCGCCTGGGAGAGGAGCCATTAAGAAAACAAATGAAAGGCGATGAGCAATTAAGAAAGCAAAGAAAGGGTGGGGCCCCTCCTTCAACTCTTAAGAAAGTTGGAAGGAAAAAAGCCAGAGTTTTTAGGGTTGGCTGTGATGTGACCTAGGGGGAAAACATTGTAGGCTGGAAAAAGCAGAGAGAGAACATGATGTTTGATTTCTGGTTGAATCCGAGGCCATGGCTATGGGAGTAACAAGACCCTTTTGGGGTGTTGATGCTGTGGGCCCCTCCATTGTAGGCTCAGGTTGTAGATACAGTGGACGCTCGGGTTGCGAACGCGTTCCATGCAGGAGGCGCATTTGCAACCCACAGAATTTGCAACCCGCGCCGCTGTGTCTGCGCACACGCGTGACGCAATTTAACGCTTCTGCACATGCGCAAAGCACGATTTAGCACTTCTGCACATGCGCCAAAACCTGGAAGTAACCTGTTCCATTACTTCCGGGTTCGGCGGAGTGTGCAACCCAAAATCGCATGACCTGAAGCAGCCGTAACCTGAGGTATGACTGTATGCAGAAATAAACCATATATCATAAAGACACAACAGTCTCTGCTGTGCCTCATTCCCAAATGAAACACGAACCCTGGATAAGTGCATGAAACCCCTGGAATGTCGCTCGGAGATTGGGGTGGCTTGCAACAATATTTGAAATTACATAACAGCAGCTATGTGCTGTATTGTAGCTAATGGCTAAAAGATAAATCTGGATTAGAAATTACAGTTTAATAATGATGGTGGTGGTGGTGGTGATAATAATAATATATTTGTGATGCATTGTATGCTGTGATGGCTGAATGAGAAAAATGAACTGGAAGTCCCCCTTCCATGCAAAACTGTCTCTCCACCACCAGCCAAGACGTGAGTCACAAATAGTGTCCCTTAGAAGGGACCAACAACTGGATGCAGCCTTCTGCTGGTAGACCGTCTAGCTCTGCATTTACCTAGGTGGATATTGAATGAGACAGCTTGCAGGCCCCTTCCAATGATTTCAAGTACCTTTTTGAAACCCCTGGTTCTGGTGGCAACTATTCTGCTCCAGCTTATTTGCTTCCACATGCAAATAAGATTGTATGCCACCACTCCCACCCCCGAGCATACCTATTATGAAGGAAAGTATAACTATTATTTCATCTCTTGCATATTGTTTACCTGACGATCCAAATCCTTAATTGCATTTCCCTCAGTATCCAAAGGCTATCCATATAAGACATATGGACGCCTACAGTCATATGCATGAACAGATGACACAGTAAAGTCTTTAAAAAAGAGTGCTGCCTAGGCTCACGGCTTCCTGGAATCCACACCCCTCTGACCTCAAACCTCAGACCCTAATCCCCGATGCAAAAGACTATTAGTCAAGGTAACTAAATGGAGCTTCTATGTTCAGGTGCAGTCTACCTCTGGGCACCAGGCACTAGGGGAAGGCACCTGCATATCTTGCTTGAGGGACCCCAGAGACCTCTTGCAGATTGACCCTGTAAACAGAAGTCTGGTCTGATCCAGAAAACCAAGGCAATTCACAGGTTCACAGTTCACAAGCCCTGCGTGTAGTAAACTCCCCTCCTGGAGCAAGCCAGTCCTGCTTGAGAAAGTTCCTAGAGAAAGTGCCTCCGGTGACAGCAAGGACAGATGCCTACACCCCCAAAAAGGGAAAGCTTCCCAAAGGATTCCTTTCCATTTGGACACACCTTGGATTCTGCTGCGGATTCGGACGGCAACTCTTATTAATGACAGGGTCGTGTTCACAAGCTTGGGATAATTTTTGGCTTCACTTTTTTGCCCAATTTCAACCCTGGGCCTCCACCCTTGAGGCAAAATAAATAAATGCAAGCGGCTGGCATCCTCCCACCCAGTTTCTGTAAGCGACACAGAAATATATGGGCCTCGGGAGGGTACAGCTGGTGGGTGAGGTTCTTTGTGGGTGATTCATGCTGGGCGCTTTCTATTCCTCCTCCTCCTCCTCAATTCCATTTGGTCACTCTCTGTTCTTCCTTCCCTCTAGCTGGCTAATTATACCCACCCTGTCACCACAAGCTCCACCTCGCCTCCTCAGTGCCCTCCTGCTCTGTGCCAGACTGGTTCAACCAGCTGCCACAAGTATCATGCCCAGAGGTTGCCTGTGCCAACTTCACCCTGGGCCAGGACCTTGGGGATTACTTGAGAGGGGAAACGGGTTTAGAGCGAGGTGGATGAAACTTAACTCTGGATTTTCTCAGCAATCCAGAGAACAGAAGGATCTCTGGAAGAGAAGGTCTCAGGCTCAGTCCCTGGCAGGCAGGAATGGGAAGGCCCCGTGCCTGAAACTTTGGAGAGCTGCTGCCAGTCAGTGTGTGCAATGCTGAGCTACATGGTCCCATGGCCCAGCCTGGTACAAGTCCGCTTCCTGTGTCCCTAGGGTTCACATGTTACGAAAGAGCTTCTATGTAATAAACAGCATGCCGTCGTGGGTTCACACAACAGCAGTCCCCACGTACATGTAGGATTGTACCCAAGCTCTAGAGGAGATATGTGAGATTTCCTACATGGGCCAGCAGTGTGTGATGTGTAAAGCAAAGGAGTCAAGAAACCCCGAGTTTGGGTTTCGAGGGATGTTATAACAGCAGCAGTGTTGCTTTGGAAAGAGGACAGGACACCCACAGAAAAAAATTAAAGCCAGAACTTCTTTGGGCAGAGAGCTGCTGGAGTTCAACAGCTGCCAGGTGTCACCACCTCAGGCGCCGCTATTACCCCACCTTCCTTCTAGAGAACTCACAGCGACATAAACGGCAACAATCCCATTTTATCCTTACAACAACCCTGCAAGGTAGGCTAAGCCGAGTGAAAGAGAGGGGCCCAAGGCCATGTAGGAAGGTTTCTGACCGAGAAGGGAATCCCTGGCCCATGCCTGACATTCTCCCCACCCAAATCACACCCTCCGCTGTGCCCCCTTACCTCTTTGCTCTCCGTGTGCTCCTTGGTTAGTTCCTCAAAGCGCCTTTCCAGCTCCTCATTGCGTTCCAGGAGCATCTTCCCCAGCTCAGCTGCCAGCAGTAGGTCCTGCTCCTTCCTCTGCAGCAGCACCCCCAAGTCTGCCTCTTCAGGGTCCCCATCCCCAGCAGCCACATCACCCCCAAACGTCTGCTGCCGCTCGCCCCCAAAGGGATAGAACTCGTCCCCCAGGGCAGGTGGGGTCAGGGGGAAAGGGGTCCGGAGTGCAGCCTCCTCCTCGGGGTACATGGAGGAAGCTGTGGTGGTTGTCATGGAGTGGGGCCGGGGAGAAACAGGAGGGAAAGGGGGGGGGATCCAGCCGGTTAGAGTGGGGAGAAGTTGGAAGCCAGGATGCCAACCTTCGCTGGCAGGGCTGGGGCTTCGAGGAGGTTAAAAGGAAGGGGAGAAAGAAGGCAGTCGATAACCAGGGCACCAGGGCCCAGTTTCTCCCATGAAAGAAGATGCCTTCTGGGGGAGGGGGAGAAGCAGGTAAGTCGTTTCCTCCAGGTATCCAGGTATGAAGAGGGAAAGCTCTGGAGGGAAGAAGCAACAAGCTTGCCCTGGGTTGTTCTCCGCTTCTTCTTCTTCTTTGACTCCCGGTTGGGTTTCGCTGTTTATTTCCCGATTCCTGCCTCCACCCTCCCAGAGGTTGTGACAGGTGAGGTTTTCCACTCCGCTGGCTCCTCCTCCTCTCATTCACGCCCTCACCTGTAGTTCCTGTTCCCTCCTCCTCCTCTGCTCTGGGAAATTTCCAACTACCCAGTTCTGCCTTGTGCTACAGGGCCAGCAGAGACCAGGTCCAGGAATCCTCCTGCCTCCCTTCCCAGTCAGATACAAATAAGAGAAAGCCTCAGCGTCTTTATATAGCCTGTTTCCTAAGTGATCACCCACCATCACAAATGAACGTACGAAGTTAGCTTGCTCTGAATCAGATTATTGGATTGTCTCACTATTCTGCTCTGTGACTAGCGGTAGCTGTCGGAGCACCTGCTTGGCATGCAGAAGGTTCCCGGTTCAATCCTTGGCATCTCCAGGTGGGGCTGGGAGAAAACTCTCTCTGAAATCCCGGGGAACTGTGATCTTTACAGCAGCCCTGCAAGGGAGAGCAGTATTACTAGTTTCATGCTCCAGGTTGGAGGCTGACGATGAGAGAATTTAAGCGAATGCTTCAGGGCACATTTACAGCATAACTAGGATTTGAACTCTGAGGCTAAAGGGCTTCTGAGGTTGACTGCTTTGGCTCTCAAAACAAGCCAGCTTTATTGTCTTCTGTATAAACCCAGCAATCCCAGCTTCAAATTTTCCCTTTCCCCCAAAAACCCTTCCCTATTTAATATAGACTAATAATAATAAAGCAGGTTGAAAAAAATAATAGAATAGTGTCTTTTCCTGAGTGAAAAAAGAAAGTGGGCAAAATCACACACACACACACACACACACACACACACACACACACACACACGGGTGTTCAGCCAGGCTGAAGGGGAGGAGTTCCATTGTTCATAACTAAATATTTTAAAAGAAGAAGAGGGAAATAAAAGACACCTGTGACACTTTCTCCTCACTCCAGCAATCTCAAGGAATATTTTATCTTGTGAACTGCTGTGAGGTCTTTTGATGAAGGGTGGTGGTATACAAATATAACGAATTTGAATTTATTTATTACGGTTGGAGACCAGCTTGTGAAACACAAATGGAACTACGATCCCAAAAGCAAAACAAACATTTAAAACAATATACAGCAATGGATTTTAAAGATAAAAATGCGGTAGGCATAAAAACACATAAAAACGTTAAGATAGACTGCCATAGGGAAATGACCCAGAGTCGCCCGTGGATCCGAGTTTGGGAATTTTCTTAACAAACTAGTTTGAGTCGGGGGATGATCTGCGCCTACAGATCTGTGCGCAGAATCTGGCGACCGTCCGGGTCGTCTTGTGATCTTTGCCTAACAGAAGAAGATCGATATAAATATAATAAATAAATAAAAATATCCTGGCTGGGAAAATATGGTTGCATTTTCCCAGGTACAAAAACATGGTTGCTTGAATGCTGGGACAATGTGATGCCACTAGAACAGAAGCTCAGCCATCAGAGACAAGGAACAGACCTTGAGCAGCAAACAGCAGACAAACGCCATATATTTAATTCAGCCAAGAACTGCACAGAAGTCTCCGCAGAACCCCGGAGCCTAGGAGCATCTCCCTCAGGTTTCAGACCGCATGCCATTCTTCCTCCGGAGCAGGTGTGGGGAACCTATGGCCCTCCAGATTGTGACTGAACCCACAATTCCCATCAACCCCAGCAAGCGTGGCCAATAGCCATGAAGCATGGGAGTTGTAGTCACTGATGTGGTCCTGATGTGGAAAGCAGAGCAATACGTTTGGCTGCAGGAGTTGCCAGGAGGCATATAAGGCGCCATCCAACCATCTTAGGGACTCTAATCTGGATTTGTATAGTAGAGCTTATTCCAAAGCCCTTTCTTCTCCCCAAGGCAGCAGAGGTGTAGGGTCAGACTTTTCCTTCTCCTAGATGGGCTACTTTCCCATGTTGATGAGCTCGATATGCCCCTTATCTCCCTCTACAGCACATGCAGAAACCGCCTTCTTGACTGTTAGACCCACTATCGGTCTTGGTCTTTGAGTGCAGGGGAAGTCCCTAACTCAAGACCCATCGGCTGCCCTCACCTGGTTTAGCCGGCCAGTCGAAACTGTTTCCAGGGTGTGGCCACTGTCGCATGCCGACAGCTTAGAGGTGAGAGAGCTGAGTGCAGGGTGGGGACCAAAGGTGGACAAACCACCCCAGAAGGAGCACGATGTGTCCCCCACCAGAGATACTACCCCTCCCCTAACACCCCATGCACCCTGCAGCTTAAATACCACCAACGAAGGACAGCCCACCAGCTCCCTAGCCAATCTGTTCCACTGCCCAACAGTGCTTAACTGCTAAGGAAGTTTCTCCTGGTGTTAAGCAAAGACCTGCTTCCCTGCCATTTCCACCAAAATTGGTTCTGCCTTCTGCAGCAGCAGAGCACCAGCCTGCCTGCTTCTTCTGCACGACAGCCCTTCAGGTATTTCAGTAGGGCTATAAACATACCCAGCTCCTTGAAGCCATTCCTCATAGGAGCTGGCTTCCAGATCTGTCACCATCCAAGTCGCTCTCCTCTCTCAGTATCAATGTGATATGGAAACCAGAAGTGGACAACCACAGAACAGAGCGGAGCTATTACTTCTCGGTAAGGCTCAAATCCTTTGGATTAAAAAACAATATATGTGTGTGTGTGCATGTGTGAAGGGTTGACCTGTGTTGAACACACCACTAGAGCAATTATGAGCTATTCAAAGTCAGCCACAGCAAATCCTTTTTAAGAGGCTATCTAATCTTGACCACATCCAACGGCAAACCTTGCTGATTCCCACCCTCTGCCAGTGGTCAGGAAATGGCTCTGAGCTTTTCACCTATTTATTTCTACACTGAAGATCACAGGGCAGTTCACAACATTGAAATTCATAATACGTAAGAACACAAAATGAAAAATGAAAACAAACCAATAATATCCCGCCCCCCTGCTCCCACAAACACATCGAAAAGGCCATGGCATGTTTTTGTTCAGACTGTGAATTAATGAGTGAATAAAATAAATGCATAGCTCACTAGTTCTCACTTCCTTCTCAGAGAACCCAGCAATCACTGTTCTTTCCCTAACCCAAGAACAGTGCAATCCTGTGCATGTTTACTTTAGAGCAAGCCCTACTGTGTTAAATTCCTAGGAAGTGTGCATCGGGTTGCAGCCTAAGGCGACAGACAAAAGCACATTTCCTAGGAAGTGCAAACAGGCTTAGCCTTGCACCGGCAATCACACCCTTGTTCTCCCTAAGACAGGAGGTCTGGCTTTTAGTACATATGGAATAGAAGCACCTGCTCCAGCCCCCCTGACACAGCGCCCCCTAGAGGCAAAATGCACATTTCCTTCAGGCCTTCCATTTTGCTCAAGGCACCAGAGCTTTAACAAGATGTAAGATGTATTTTTTAAAAAAACCCTCAGTAAAAGCCCACACTAGATAGATCGATAGTCATGGCTCCAGGCTTTCCACTTCACCTCCTCCAGGGAGAAGATGGGAATGAGAGAAGTAATTTCCGTGAATGCATTGCCAAGATAGTTACGTGCCACAGTGTGAGATGTTTACAAGCCCTTCCAATTTTTTATTCAGATCAATTTGACAGCAAGCAGGGATTTTAGTGGGATCTGTCCTTTGCTCTCTTCTAGGGCAACAAATGCTGGTAAACTTGCTTCCCCCTGTGGGTTTTCCAACCGGCTGGGGGGGGGGAAGGGGGCCCCTCTTCTGCAAGTGAGTCTTTTTTATGGCATGGAGATAAGCATTATCACCTGATATATCCTAAGCCTAAAAGTCTCTATCAAGCACTGACTCACTAAATTGCCAAATCCACAAGTTGTCCCTTGTGCTTCTGCTTTATTAGGGTTGCCAACATATGAGAACTATGTTTAAATAATACAGGATACATTTTAATCATGACATTAACACCTGCTAATGTCTGTAGATCAAGCTGTTATTAAAGGCACAGGAGCAGGGGCTGGTAAAAAAAAAGTTGGCAACCCTATTTTCTACTTTGGGTTGAAGTGTTGTTCTTACGTGTGGCATTTTTGAGGAAGGGGCAGCACTCTCCTTCAATGTTTGAAAAAACATATTCTTGTGATTTCATATTCCTTAATATAGGAATACCTTAGAGTTGCCAACTTTTTGACCAGGGACTGCAGCTGTGGCAGAGGACAACATTCAAAGCCAACCAATATATGTAAATAAGTTAAGTATGTACATAAATAAAATGCTGATAATCACCACACTGCCTGATTTCTGCACGTCCAACTACCAAAAAAAGACATATTCCAGACCCTCCAAGTGTCCCTATTTTCCAGGGACGTCCCTGATTTAGAGAAGCCATTGTCTTTTTATTTGATCCCGGAATGTCCCATTTTTTCCTTAGGTCCTAAGGCTTAGGAAGTCCCAATTTTCATTGGAAAAATGTTGGAGGGTATGGAGTTATCCAACCCCCAAGCCGTCTGAAGGCAATACTGTAGAGGGAAGTTTAAAAAAAAAAGTTTAATGTATTATTATGTTTTTATATATGTTGGAAGCTGCCCAGAATGCTGGGGCAACCCAATAAGATGTGTGGGGTATAAATAGTAAAATTATCATTATGGAATGGGACATCTATATTTTCATCGGAGAAATGTTGGAGGGTATGCATATTCTTTTCTGATCAACTGGCAATCCTAGAACACGCACTCAGTGAAACACCAACACTTTCCCCCCTCAAATCTGGGGATGGGCGTGTTTTCCTGCATACCAAATTGTTATAAATATTTTTTTCCCAAAACAAACAAAATATTGCCCCAGATTCATACCGGTATTATCCCATACTGGAAGTCTATGACAAAGCTATTTTTAACCTTCTCACCCCTTGCTTTTTCCTGTAAGACTAATTGCAGTCGTTAACAGTTGTCAACAGGTTTACCACAGCTATCAGCCTATCACCCATTCCCACCACCCTGAGTAATACCCCTCCCACCCTCTCACTATATATAAGGGTCTAGTGACTTCTGTTTCAGTGTATCTGAAGAAGTGTGCATGCACACGAAAGCTCATACCAAACTTAGTTGGTCTCTAAGGTGCTACTGGAAGGAATTTTTAAATTTTTTATTTTGTTTTGACTATGACAGACCAACACGGCTACCTACCTGTAACTGGAAGTCTTTGAGAAGAGGCCTGGAGAACCGCCTGTTTGCTTATTATTTATTAATAAAAATATTCATAAACTTCCCACTCATATGAAATATCAAGGCGGTGTACAACAACACAATAAACATAAGAGGCCATAAAATGATGCAGTATATTCCCCCCCCCTTTTTTTTAATGATCTGAAGAAAAATGTAAGCAGCTGAATAAGTCTGTAGGGGGAGCTCTAGCTCCAGAATCTGCTGCATTGACTGACCAGACAAGGCCCGATTCAACAATTAGGTTTTTGCAATGCAGGAAGGAAGAGGGCTGGTTCCCACCACTCACCTTGCCTATTGGAAGGTCTCTGGCACAGACATATTTCAAAATGTGTGAGGTACGAACGAAGACCATCTTATTCATTTGCTGCAATACAGACAAGAGCACAACATACTTTACAGATGTTTAAACCAGGGCCCCTCGACATGGTGCCCTCCAGTTTTCAATGGTCCATCCCTACTCTTGTGTACTTCATTGGTCACCACCCTCTTCTGGGGATTGCAATTTGTTTTAAACTCTTTTTTAATGCTGCATTTTAAATTGTTGTGACCTGCTCTGGGACCCGGGGCCTTAGGGTGAAAGACAAGCAAGCAAATGCCAGAGAGCACCATCTTAGTCTGAGGAGGGTCTGGCCGCAGTCTATGTGCACTTGCCATAAACAACTTCCCACAGTGCCTCCCTGCTTTCCTTTGCAATGAAAGGCAGCGGGGTGCAGTGGTCAGAGCGTTAAGACTAGCACCTAGGAGCACAAGCACTCAAGTCGCCCCTCAGCCATGAAGCTGACTGGGTGATCTTGGCTCAGCCAGTCATCTCTCAGTCCAGCAATTGTACAGGGAAGAGAACCTCACACGCCACCTTGAGTTCTTTTGGGAAAAGGTGGGCTATCACGGAAACTAACAGAAAATAATTCTATATGCTTTTCAGATCTGTAAAAGAACTGGAGACATATGGTCTCTCTATTGGCAGAAATGGGGAAGACTGTTGTTTTTAATAGTTTTTGGTCGCCCCCCCAAAAAAGGGTGGTATTTAAATAAGTTTTACTCAGAGTAGCTCCACTGAAATTAATGAACACGACCGAGGCTGCATACACATCCTTTCCCTCAAAGAATTCTGGGCATTGTAGTCTCTCACAAAACTGCAGGTCCCAGCAACCCTTAACAGGCTACAGAGCCCAGAATTATTTGAGGCAGAGAAATATACTTTAAAGGCATAGTGTGTATGCAACCAAAGTTAGGGCCTTTAATTTCAGTAGGTCGATCCTAAGAAAAACTTGGTTGCATACAACCCCTCCACACCCAAAAAAGTTTTACCGTCTGAACAGCTATATACAGAAGCAAGCAAAAATAATAGTACATTTATGAACTGCTGCCCTAGATGTTGTTGGACTACAGCTCTCATCTGCCCCAGCCAGCATGGCCAATGGTAAGGGATGATGTGAGTTGTAGTCCGACAACATCTGAAGTATGCCTCATTGGCCAATATGGCGAGGTCTCCTGCAGCTTACCAGTTATATAGAAGAGGGAGCTGGACCTTCCATGACAAACTGAAATTCCCTCTTCTACAACTAGTAAAGCTGTGAGAGCCTTGCCCTCTCTTTCACATCAGCAACCGAACATGCGGTGCGTGGTTACAAAAACTGGGTGTTGTTGTTTTTCTCTCCCTTGTAGGCCACAAAACAGGTGCATGCGGGTAAGTCAGGTAGTCAATATTTTTGTGGGTTAATATGCATATTTAGGTATTCTCTATAAGCTCCTTCCTGTTCCTGCTTCTCTATATACAACAAGAAGATATTTACTTTATGTGTAAGTATCTGAGCTTCTCTATTTTACAGTGCAACAAATATGCAGTTGTTTGTACAGCAATAGTTAGAATCTGCAACTACAAGGAAGAAGTCAAAAGCATCACCATTGCTGGCTGCACCACTTGTTGCCTTTTGGATTTTATACTGTGCCTGCTATAGCTCAATGGTACTTCACCTGCCTTGCACACAGAAGGCCCCAGGTTCAGTCTTCAGCATTTCCAAGTAGGGGTGGGAGTGTCCCTTCTCTGAAACCCTGGAGATTTGCTGCGATTCAGTGTAAATATTGAGCTAGATGGACTCAGCATTGGGCAGCTTGCGGGGGGGGGGTAGGATTCAAAGCCTGCATCAGTTTTGAACAGTGCACTATGGCAAAGTGGACAATGGCATTATCACTATGAATTTGATTTGTTTTGCAATCGCATCCACTTCCACAGAACGCTGCAGCAACATCTACCACGATAGCTTTTCAGGTGATGGGGAAAGCAGGCGCTGTTTTCCTGCCCCACATCCGGTTTCAGAACTGTATGCTTTAACTGGAAGGAAATTATGCAAAATACCTCAGAACTAGTTCTAACCCAGAAGCAAAGCACAGTTGTTTCTAAATTAGGTGGCAGCAGGGCATCTGGGTTGGCAGCAGGCAAAGTGAGATCAGTGGTGGATGTTGGGCTCTCAAATTCCAGCGGTGACCCGTGCAACGCAAAAATCTGGCGCGCGCCCCCTCTTGCGCTCCGTTCTACTGCCTTTTTGTGGCTCCCCCTACAGCACAGCAGAATCGGTTACACTCTTCTAAAACTGCCTCTGGCGAGATGGACTGTAAGGAAAGGCTCCTGCGTTACGATGACCTTTTCTGTTCTGTCAAAACTCCTTCTGCCTTTTGCAGGTTCGTGAGGCAAAAGCTCAACAAGTGAAACTTTCTCTTTCTAGAAGAAGCAACATCCGTGGAGTTTGTCCTGCAGGGACTCAGCCGTTAAGCTCAGCTGACCACTGGCGCTTACAGCGGTGGCAGAGCCTGGGAGCTGCCACGTTGACTTCCCACAATGCCCCTGACATAATGTTGCTCCAGGGCATTGTGGGGAATTTCCCCAGCTGCCCTTGTGCCAATTAGAGAGTAGAGAGGCCAGTCATTGGCTCATCTTTGCCATGAGTCCCTTTGTTGTAAGCCAAAAATAGCTGGGCCACCACCACACCTTCAAACCTTGGAAAGAGTTTGAACAGGGCGGTACATGCTGACCCAGAAGACATCTCTATAGGAGAATCCCAAACAGGGGAAAGACCAGCATATTAGAGAATAATGCCTGAATAGAGCTAAGGACCCTAAACAACAAATAACCAAGGCCATCCGCTGAATGCAAGTCCCTCTGTCTTCTGGAAAACACAATAGGCTCATCAGAGCAAGAGGAAGCAGTTAGCTTACTCACTTGCCTTGCTTTGTCAAGATTAGATTTTTTTTTTTAAATGCCATTGTTAATGTTTGACTAAGATGCCATTGCTTGGCTCCTCTTTACTTCGTAACCAGAGCAACATAAGCTTACTCCTCCTTGCACCTGACCTGTCAGGCTGCGGCCTATCCAAAGTCAAAACAAAGCAGCTAGAGTTGGAGCTTTCTTGACAGCCCTGCCCCATAATTCCACGCAGGGGTGCCCTAAATGCATTTTGCACATGCTTCTCATCATCTCTTTCCCAGCTTCTAAAGCTAAGCCCCAATATTTGAAACTGGGGGGGGGGGTAAGTCCTATAAGGACAGAACAGACAACGTATGCAGTCCTTCAGGAGGCGAGAGCGTTTCAGGAAAAGGTTGCCTTACCAGGACCCACTAAAGGGAAAGTGGCCACGTGCATACGTTCAATTACACGAGGGAGGCAACGTGAAATGTAGAGAAGAGCCAAAGGAGGTGACAGACTGGGCATTTCTATCACTTCCAAGACCGCAGTACTTCTCACTGCGGGCCGTTCATGCGTTTTCGGCCTCCGAGATAAAACGATTTGCATGCACGTGTGAATCCGCGGGGCGTCTGTTTATACGGAGCCCTCTCCCCAAATAGTGCAACGCGGCTGTTTCTGTGGTGAAATCAGTTCTTCTAAATGTTCCTCCTGCAACCTTCCACGTGAGTATTTTGTAAAGATCTTTTTGCTTTGTGCTAAAATATATTTGTCACTGGAGGGCAGTTGCTGATGCTGGATCAAACTCCTGCAACTTTTGCAGTGTGTGTAATGACTCACCTGCCTTTCAAATCCGGTGTTTGTACTCGGACCCATTCACGCCTGCAGCTTCCATTCTTGCAGACCCGGCCTTCCTCCCCCACCTCTAAGCTTATCTCCATTAGGATGTCCTAGAGTCCCATCAGGAGGTAGCCAGGTGTGAAGCAGGAAATTAAACAGCGAGTTTAGGAAGAAAGTGAGCAAAGGGAGGTGAGAGTGTGCTGTGTTAGTTTCCTCTGCAAAACGAAGCAAAGCGAAACCGGAGGGGGGGCCGTGATAACGAGGGGGGGGGAAGCGATCAGGGATTTGTGAATTGGTTATCTGACTCAGTTGGTGAAAGGCAGTGACCTAGTCTAGACGGTTTCCTCCCCTCCTCTACAACGCAGAAAGAACCCAGGTGTCCTGTTTAACCAAACCAGCATTTAGTTTAAGTCCCCTCCAGACTTATTATTATTATTCTGCATTTATGATTATTTGCGCTCAGGTCAGCTGTATGCTTTTAAATGTTTTGTCCTGTCTGTTTTCCTTCAGGAGGAAGGGCTTGGGTATAAATGTAGTAAATCATGCCCCTGCTTTCAATATTGTTTTGCACCAGCAAAAGTTTCAAACCAGAGGTGCAGCTTCATTTTCAAAACTGGGGCATGCCCCATAGCTTTGTGATGAAATCCTGTAACCTTCATACCACAGGTGTGCGTATGAGTGTTTTGCATGTTTTGTGCTAAAGCACAAGAGTGCCCCTCTGGACAGCAATACAGTAATGCTGTATCTTTTGGGAAGCATCAAAAGTCCTAGATCATAGAATCATAGAGTTGGAAGGGACCCTGAGGGTCATCTAGTCCAACCCCCTGCAATGAGGGCATATGCAGCTGTCAGAACAAGTAATAATGCAGAACGATGTGTAGACAGTCCAGTATAAACCCAGCACTAATGCACTGTTACCGTGTCAATGACATGTTGCAGAACCCTCTCTGTAAACAACAACAACAACCCCCCAAAACCAGTCTGGAAAAGCCTTAAGTCTCATGTTGACTGAGAAGGAAGACACGCAGAAGACAATGAACCTTATGCCTTAGCACCAGACATTGCAATAGTAACCATGCCTAAAAAGGTAAAGGGACCCCTGACCATTAGGTCCAGTCGTGACCGACTCTGGGGTTGCAGAGCTCATCTCGCATTATTGGCCGAGGGAGCCAGCGTACAGCTTCCAGGTCATGTGGCCAGCATGACAAAGCCGCTTCTGGCGAACCAGAGCAGCGCACGGAAACGCTGTTTACCTTCCCCGCTGCAGCGGTACCTATTTATCTACTTGCACTTTGACGTGCTTTTGAACTGCTAGGTGGGCAGGAGCTGGGACCAAGCAATGGGAGCTCACCCCATCGCAGGGATTCGAACCGCCGACCTTCTGATCAGCTTCTACCAGTCACAGGGAAAGGCAAAAGACTCTCTGGCTTCTTAGATGTCACCACACACGCCATCCAGTGCCATGATCCCCCACTCCAGCATACGGATGAGCTCACCCCGTCGCAGGGATTCGAACCGCCGACCTTCTGATCGGCAAGCCCTAGGCTCTGTGGTTTAACCCACAGCGCCACCATGCCTACTCCTATTGAATTCAGTGGGGCTTGTTCCCAGGTAAGTGGGGTGACAACTATACCCTTGACCCAGAGTATTTAGAACTGCAGAGTTGCTTAACTCCAACCCTGTGCTGCTGCTTACACTCACCTTGCAAGAACCACAGAGCCCCACTTCCCATCCTGCTCCCCCTTCTAGGAAACCCAGGAGTTCCTGTCCCCCCTCCCTCCATATCTCCCTCCCCACAATATCCCCCTCTGAATCTGCATCCCCTGAGGGGAAACTGGGATGCTCTGTGACTGGGATGGATTTTCTCAGCAGGAGTGGAGAAAGAGAACCGAGAGAGGAAGGGGGCGGGGGAACTAGGAGCTGCTGTATAGGGCCAGGGCTGCAGCTGGAGGCATCAGTGCCTCAACAGGAAAGCAAAGATGCTGCTGCTCTTGGCATCTCTCTGCCTCTGGAGTTTCCCCCAGACCAGGGCAGCACCGTCTAGCACCCAGGAGATGACCAGAGGCTTGGTGAGTCCAAGATGCCTGGGTTCTCAGGAAAGAGCGGGGTCTGGGGGTTTAGGGTAAGGGTGCTAGGAGTCAGGACTCCTGATTTTTTTGGGGGGGGGGGAAATCTATGTTTATGGGGAGAGAGGAGCTGGGACAGCAGATTCTCCAAGAGATCATTAGGGTTCAGGGGTTAAAGCTGGGGAGGAGTTATGCTGGACCCCCTTGGGAAGAAGCTGGTGCCTGGAATTAGAGGGGGCTGTGGAAGGACTTGTGGATGCTTGTGAAAAAATAAATATGCCCAGGGGTTTGCAATAAGTGGGAGCTGAACTCTGTCCCGAAGTCTCTGGGAGTGGGGTGAAGGGGGAGCTCTTCATCTCTTGCCCCTGAAAGAGGGATAAAATCGATCCATTTCCTTGAGGTTTCGTGTTACAAACTGCCTGCAGTTGGGAAATAATCAATCCCTTTAGTTAGTCCCTGTTTTCTCCCTCCTGTCCCCCTGCCTCAGTTATCTAGGGATAATTTTTCGCCTCTTGGTAATGTGCAATCTGACCTCTGCATCCTGTCCCCCCACCCCTTATCTATAGCCATGGAATATTCTGTCCTCTGTCTTGCTATCTGTTGGAGAAAAAATGAGAGATTTGCCACCATCTGTCTGTCCTTTCTCATTTGATGCCTTTAATTGTCCTTTTTGAGTGGTCCCCACCCCCCAATACCATCCTTTGCCTTGGGGGGGGGACAGGACAAACCCCTGGAATCTGCTTATTTTTGAATCATTTTCTGACTATGCAAGGCAAGCTCAAAGAGCAGCTATGCTCTGTAGCTTTGAGCCTGTACACTTGCTGAGCTCAGACTGTGTCTCAATAAGTCTGTGCATTGGGATCCTGCAGATTTTTCTAACTTTGCATCCCACAGATTCACCCCAAGTCCCTGTGACTTGATCAGCTCACTTAACAAAGTCAAGGAGTCCTGGTGGCTGAACTTGCTGCCCACCACCTTTCATTGTTGCTGCTGGTGTTGCAGGATAGGATATCGCCACCCACCCTCCACCCTCCTAAATCCTTGGGGGTGGGGGGTGCAAAATTGATAATATAATCAGATAGAGGAACTGCTAGAGACACATGCACGCTTCTATGCTAACACATCGGAAGAGGCTTCTGCTCAAGGGTGCTTTCAGATGGGTGGTAATTATGGGATGGATGCTTCTCCATGCACAACCGTCATTGGCATCAAAATGCCAACCTCTCTTCCTGCCCAGCCTCATTTAATCTGGATTGACCCTTTCCAAGAAAACGCTGGCAAGCTTTTATTTTTAAAGCCAGCTCTTTTGCAAATGACATGTTTTCAATATTACAATGACCTGTTTACAGTAATAAGCCCACACCTGGAAGAAACCTGACTAAAAATGCTAGCATCCTCTTAGATCAGGGGTCAGCAACCTTTTTCAGCCGTGGGCCGGTCCACCAACCCTCAGACCTTGTGGGTGGCCGGACTATTTTTTTTTGGGGGGGGGGAATTGAACGAATTCCTATGCCCCACAAATAACCCAGAGATGCATTTTAAATAAAAGGACACATTCTACTCATGTAAAAACACTCTGATTCTCGGACCATCCGCGGGCCAGATTTAGAAGGCTATTGGGCCGCATCCGGCCCACGGGCCTTAGGTTGCCTACCCCTGGTCTTAGATAAACTATGGTCTTCTCCCAGGATAGAAGGCTTTGCTTAGAGTGAATCGGTATACCGTTGCGGCCCAGTGCTGCAGTTCGGCAATGCACTTATTCTTTGGGGCGGGGGGGGGGTCTCCCTTTAGCTGGTAATGTGCCTTAGGGTGTTGCTTCCAGACGACATAGGACTCCTAGTGCTGCCATATAATTGTTCTTCTGCTATTAAGGCACGAGTGGGATTGCCATTCACTCTCCGAACTTCAAGGACATATCCTTTTTTGAGTGTCACTTGGGAATACAGGAAGATGCCTTATCCTGAGTCATCTCATTGGTCTATCTAGCTCCGTACTGTCTACTCTGACTGGCAGAAGCTCTCCAGGGTTTCAGACAGCTCTACCTGCAGATGCAAGCAGAAGTTCAATCCCCAGCGAGGCAGATGCTCTGCCAGTAAGCTATGGCTCTTTCCCAGTAGCTACTCCAAAATACAAGCCAGATTTGCAATTGGGGAGGTGTCTTCCTGCTCATTGCCTCTGTGCCCTACCCTGAACGCACCACTATGTGCACCTGTCCTTCCTGGAATGGAAAACCAGGGCCCAGTTTTTCCCAATGTTGCCAGCGTTTTGCTCTCTAGTGCATATGGGGGCATTGGAAATGTTTGCTTGCTTCTGCAGCTCCCCCTTGAGCACAGAGCTGCCACCAAAATTTGGGGGGCAGGACTCCTGCATTTTGAATAGATCGGTGCCAGGCAGAACCCTTCAACGGAGGAAACTGTTAAAGATACAAGGTCCTTGCCAGGAAAAGTGGGACATAAACTTGAAAGTCTCTTTGGCTTTTAACGAAGTGGAAACATCTCAGCCTTGGCTCTAGCTGCCAGGTTCAGTTCAGATGTCCAGTGCCGTCTTAATATCTTTCTCCTGCGTCAGCCTCTTTTCCAAGAGTACTGCCAGTGGGAGCCAAGTGCACAGACAAGCTTGTATCTATAGGATTGTGAACCATTAAGATGCTAGTGGCATCTTTTTTTTTCAGGGGAGGGGTGTTATTGGGTTGTTGTTTTTATTTTGATTATATATATATTGTGGTTTTAATGTTGGATTTTTTCTGTGAACCTCCCTGAGACCTCCGGGATATAGGGCGGTTTATAAATTCAATAAATAATAAAATAATAGTGGCAGGCATGGGGCTGTGTGCATCATATCCATTCATTTCCTTTTGGCATACTTGGGGCGTTTTTCTCTAGACGCCCCCAAACAACAACATTTAGGTTTCCTGCATCTATGAATCAGATGAACAAACCACATTACCATAAACAGATTGTGGAGGAGTGCTTTTCTCAGGTTACTTTTTATCACATTCAAGGAGCACACGAGTCGATCAAAACTGAAACTAAAATTGAGGCCCGCATAAAAATGCAACCGTTGGATGTTCATGCCTCTCATGTTCTGAGCGTGATTGCCATAACTGACCATTGAAATAGAATTCCCCTCCCCCACCTTCCCCAAATCAAACTTGCTAGAGACTCTGGGTTTCTTGTTTTCTTTTCTTTTTTTACTGCTAATACCTGCAGCATGCAGCTTGGCTCACTTTCTTGAGTAACCTCCTGCTATCCTTTCTGCAGACAACTACATTTTGCAGTGTGCCTAATCCCTCTTAGCAAAGCCACTTAAATAATGCAAACAGAGTCCAGAGAGAAAATTTCTGATAACAGTTTGCTGAGCAGAATAAAGAGAAATAGTGCATAATAAAAAGAACAGAGAGATTTTGCCTTTCTTGGTTCAGATCTTGTAAAATACATACAGAACTACACAGCCTATCGGAGCACAGGGAGGATCATGCCACTTTGCATAGTTGCTAAGCAACACCATACCACCCCTCTCTTGGCTAGTTGACTTTAACATTAACAGGATTAACACTTAAGTCACAAATGGAATGATCTCTGCTGTTTGCACTTCCAACAATCTCTGGTTGTGTGGGATCATATTCTAGACTAGTTGAATTCAGCCCATTAATAATGGGCGCTAGCGGCGGCGACGGGGACCCGAGGCGCAATATGCAGTTGTCCCCCTCCCTTCCTTCTCCCCGCCTCAGCCGGCCAAGCCACCACCATGGCGGAGCCGCCTGTTGCCGCTGCCCCGCCGGCAGCCCCGGCGACGGCCGCCCTCCCCGCCGCCGCCACGGGCGGCTGAGGCGGGGAGAAAGAAGGGAGGGGGAGAAGCAGCAGCGCGCAGGGAGCGCCCGCCATTGCGGCTTCTGGCCCCGGAGCAGGAGGAGGCGGCGGTAGGAGCGGTGGCGGCGGCGATTGAAGCGGAGAGGTTCTGAGGCTCACGAAGCGCAAGCGCTTCGCTCGCGCTGCGCTCCAACCAATCAGGCTCCTCCTCCTCTCTGCGCTCCAATCTGTGTGTCAGTGGAGCGCATGCGCAGTTGGCCAATTCCACTGACACACGGACGGTGGACGCAGGGACACAGGGAGATTATTATATAGGATTAGCGGTGGAGCTTTACACACCAAACCAGACTAGGTGGGCTCTGCTCTCTTCCTCCTCCACGATTCTTTTGCTTCTTTACACAACGCATAATTGGCATGTGGAATTAACTGCTGCAAAATGGGATGATAGTTGCTGGTTTAGATTACTTCAAAAGGGGAGCAGAAAAATTCACAAAGGGCAGGTCTAACAGCTGTGACTCAATGGAGCATCCATGTTCAGAGGCAGTGTACCACTGAACAGTACCAGTTGCTGGGGAACAATTTCCTCCTTTCCCTGCTTGTGGGCTCCATTAGTGACGATGAACGCAATTAATATTGCAGAGTGTTCGGCACATTTTCAAAAGTGCTTTTATTATAAATGATTCATAATACACTTTCAGGCAGGTTTTGCGGTGTTGTGGGATGCGGCAATAAGACCCTCCCTCCTCTTTGCACCATTTTTTTTTTAAAAAAATGCTCACCCCACTTCTTTAGAGGGGGGGGATCCCTTCCAACTAGTAGATCTTGGGATCTAGCCGCTCTCTGTTTGGACTCCTTCCACCGGTTCCCATGGCTACCTATTTTGTGCTTCCTCTGGGAAGATGATTTCCGCCAGCCGCTTGACCTTTCTAAGAGAAAATGGCAACTCACCCATATCCCACCAGCTGGAAACAGCAGGGTGTGTGTTCGCGCCTCTGTGTAGATAGAGAGATACGCAGAAGGAGAAAGGTCCATCCTGGAAACTGGTGCAAAAGGGCTGGTTGTGGGGAGGTCATGGGGGTCCAGAGAAACTAGGGGGCGGCTCTTGGATTCCACAGCAGCCTTCAGGGAACGAAACAAAGGGGCCTTTGAGCAGGGCAGGGGGCTGTGGTGAATCGGGAATCTGTGAAGCTCACTCAGCCCAGAGGATGTTGCTGGGAGCTCCCCCATTAGATCAGCGCTCAGTCTTTGCAGCATCCCCTTCTGGGACTACATAGGAAACAGCCTTACACCAAGCCAGGCAGGCTGTCCATCCATTTAGCTTTGTGCTGTCAAGCTCAGACCACAGCAAAGTGTTGAGCAGAGAAGGCTTTCCCATCACTCTTCCTCCAAGCTCAGTGACAGAGCATCCGCCTTGCAAAATATCAAAGGTTCAACCCCTGATATCTCCAGGAGAGACCCATGTCTGATACCCTAGAGCATGGGTAGGCAAACTAAGGCCCGGGGGCCGGATCCGGACCAATCGCCTTCTAAATCTGGCCCGCAGATGGTCCAGGAATCAGTGTGTTTTTATATGAGTAGAATTTGTCCTTTTATTTAAAATGCATCTCTGGGTTATTTGTGGGGCATAGGAATTCGTTCTCCCCCCCAAAAATATAGTCCGGCCCCCCACAAGGTCTGAGGGACACTGGACCGGCCCCCTACTGAAAAAGTTTGCTGACCCCTGCCCTAGAGAGCCGCTGCCAGTCATTGCATACCCCTCAACTGCCCTGATAAAATTGGGACATCCCGTTTTGGGGCCGCAATCTTGCGCAGGTCACGTGACTCGCACAAGGAGCACATCCCGGGAGACATGCGTCCCGGTTTTCCACGGTGACATGTTGGCAGGCATGTCATTGTGGACAGGACACAGTTTGCTTGCTTGTGATTTGTTTATGCATATCGATATTTCTAGATTACCTTTCCATGGGTGAGTCGGCTAATATTGAAAGGCAGCAAAAGCTTGTATAAACCTTGCATGCACAATACAGTAAAAACAACAACCCAATCTTTCAAACTGAAAACAAAAGAAAGCTTCATTCTGTTGTGTGTATCCACAAATCCTCTCCCCGTCCCACAGCAGGCTGGAGTGGTGTGTAATTCAGAGCAGTTACCACATCACTTGCTGCTTGGGTGAACAAGGGGCACGGGTTCAGCAAGCCACCACTGTTAATTTAGGCTTTCTGTGCAGACTTGCCCCAGAAAACCTGCGTCAGGTATTGAATTTATGTTGTTGTTGTTTAGTTGTTTAGTCGTGTCCGACTCTTCGTGACCCCATGGACCAGAGCACGCCAGGCACTCCTGTCTTCCACTGCCTCCCACAGTTTGGTCAGACTCATGTTGGTGGCTTCGAGAACACTGTCCAACCATCTCGTCCTCTGTCGTCCCCTTCTCCTTGTGCCCTCCATCTTTCCCAACATCAGGGTCTTTTCCAGGGAGTCTTCTCTTCTCATGAGGTGGCCAAAGTATTGGAGTCTCAGCTTCAGGATCTGTCCTTCCAGTGAGCACTCAGGGCTGATTTCCTTAAGAATTGATAGGTTTGATTGAATTTATACCAAGGGCTTATCCACACCCGTTTGCCATGCTGCTTTCTCCCTGGGAAACCTGCGGTTTAGCGCTGAATGGAAACAAATCGGGTTACCCATGGATTGCTGTTTGTTCCAGTTTGTTCCGATTTAGTGCTAAAGAGCAGGTTTTCTGGGAGAAACTGCTCAGAACCATGGCTGGAAAGAGCAAGACAATGGAGTGTTAATATTGCTGGCCTCAAGCCTTTTTAAAGGATGAGCAGAGCCACTTTCAGAGAGGTTTTCTGAAGCACCTCCCTCCTGGTAGCAGCATTTAACAGAGAAGGGGACACACTCGACAGAGAGGTTTGGCAAAGTGCTCTGCAAAGTGCCTCTCCCCTCCATTAAACAGCTTGCCTGGACCATCTGCCACCCATGCTGTTCGCTCGCTCACATGCCTGCCGTTCTCCCATCGTGATGGAGTTTGGCAACCACACAAACTACAGTGTGGCTCCAGCCTTCCCTTGTTATATATACTGTATCTAGCTGTGTGTGTGTGTGTGTGTGTGCATGGTAAACAAGCTTGACAGATCATGAAGCCCATTGTAGGAAAACTTCGTCAAAAGCCAGTTTGGATACAAAGCATTAGAGTCCTTATAAACATGCAAAACGTAATAGAAACTCCCAACACCTTCAGGTGAATCCATTCTCAGAGGCCCACGAGACAAATTATGCGATTGAAAGTTTGTTTTGAACTCTTGAGAGCTGCAGTGGAAAGCTTCCTCAAGGGACACCCTTGGCAAATTCACTAAGTTTATAGACATGCATTCATATAGAGGCTTGAGAGCCCCTTGAGTCCTCTGTTTCCTCAGGGAAACGTCCAGAACAAAGGCTATATACACAAGTGTATGCCTTTAAGGCACAGTCTTTCCCTCAAAGCATTCTGGGCACTGTAGTTTGTTGAGGGTTTCTGGGAACTGCAAGGCTGCGAGGGGTTAACCACAGGTGCCCAGAATTCTTTGAGGACAAAGAACTACCTCAAATGTACTTTAAAGGTACAGTGTGTACACCAGGCGTCGGCAGGGTTTTCCAGCCACGGTCTCCGTGGGCCAGATCCGGCCCATGCTGACCCCTGGTGTACACAGCCTAGGAAGCTGCATGGGACGCGGGTGGCGCTGTGGTCTAAACCACTGAGCCTCTTGAGCTTGCCAATCAGAAGGTCAGCAGTTCAAGTGAGCTCCTGTTGCTCCATCCCAGCTCCTGCCAACCTAGCAGTTCGAAAGCACGCCAGCGCAAGTAGATTAATAGGTACTGCTGCAGCAGGAAGGTAAAGGGTGTTTGCCTGCACTCTGGTTTCCATCACGGTGTTCTGTTGTGCCAGAAGTGGTTTAGTCACACTGGCCACATGACCCAGAAAGCTATCTGTGGACAAACACCAGCCCCTCTCGGCCTGAAAGCGAGATGATCGCCACAACTGGACTTGACTGGACTTAACCGTCCAGGGGTCCTTTACCTTTAGGAAGATGCAAGAGTTTGGAAGCAGGTCAAGTGTCCTACTCCCTGTCTCACGCCTGCCATTTTCACAATTTTCTTTGAGAATTGAAAACAACCTTGCTGGAGCAGACTGTGGGTTATACCCAGTGTTATAGTTCTTCTCAGAGAAGGGCCATTTAAATCAAAGGGCACGACCATCCTCAGTCCATTGAGTTCGGTGTGTCTGCTCTGAGGAGGTGCAACAAGGGGGCAAAGCATCTAGCCCAGCATCCTGTATCCCCACAAGCAAGACAGCAGACGTCTAGCCCTATTGTTGTTGTTGTTCAGTCGTTCAGTCGTGTCCGACTCTTTGTGACCCCATGGACCAGAGCACGTCAGGCACTCCTGTCTTCCACTGCCTCCCGCAGTTTGGCCAAACTCATGTTAGTAGCTTCGAGAACACTGTCCAACCATCTCATCCTCTGCCGTCCCCTTCTCCTTGTGCCCTCAATCTTTCCCAACATCAGGGTCTTTTCTAGGGAGTCTTCTCTTCTCATGAGGTGGCCAAAGTACTGGAGCCTCAACTTCAGGATCTGTCCTTCTAGTGAGCACTCAGGGCTGATTTCTTTAAGCCCTATTAAGCCCCAGCAATTCATACTCACACTATCTCTGAGCCTCGTGTGTGCCTCTGGGCACCAGGCTGGCCCCATGTAGTTAACCATCATGACTAGTAGCCATTTATAAACCTATCTTCTGTGAGTTTGTTTAGTCCTCTTTGAAAGGGGTCATCACCCCGATCTTGTGACAGCAAGTTCCAAAAATAGTAAATATAATAATGTCCTGGGGAAAGAAGAACCGTCCTTTTGTCTGTTTGGGATCTCCTGGCAGTTGGTTTCGTTGGATAGCTCCTTTCTTCCACTCTTTCTCCTGCTCTTGTGTTCATCCCTTTCTTTCTTTCTTTCTTTCTTTCTTTCTTTCTTTCTTTCTTTCTTTCTTTCTTTCTTTCTTCTCTCTCTCTCTCTCTCTCTCTCTCTCTCTCTCTCTTTCTTTCTCTCTTTCTTCACCCTTCACCGACTGCCTGTAAAAAGAAAGGGCATTTTGGAGTGCCTACCTGGCTGGCTGATTTAAGGTGCATGCCGGCGTTTGCCTTCTTCCAGGGATCTGTAGTTCTGCATTTCTACAGAACTACCAGTAGTTCTGTAGTTCTTGCTGCCATTTCCAAGATACTTTGTGCAAAGCCCCGGCCGTGAAACGGGTCCCAGACAAATACATATCTTTGTAGTTCAGATATGCCCAGAGAGAAAGGAAAGCATGGTGCCTTTATTCAGAATAGGTGAAGGGATCGGGTGCAGTGAGAGGAGCTGCAGGGCTGTGCTTTAGCCCTACCCCACTGTTGCCACAGAATCATAGAATCGTAGATTCGGAAGGGACCCCAAGGGTCATCTAGTCCAACCCCCTGCAATGCAGAAGTTGTGGGGACAACCAAGAAGGCTGCCCCACACACACACACACGTGATTTAGAACCCTGGGCAAATTGTGGTTTTAAAGCGTGCAGAAGGTGTGTTCCAATTTGGTGATGGTTGGAGGAATCAGATGGCTTGGGGGGTTAGGGGGCTATATATCTGACTCCCCCAATATCTTTCACCATGCAGTAGTCTCACGGGCTACTACCGGTATCTGCATGCTAATTTCCTGAGGTGGTTTTATCTTTTAAAAAAGGAAAAGCCATTTCCTCTTTATTTAGTTAAGAAAGATACAGGGTTGTTGTGGGGTGTTTGTGTGTGTGCTTGTTTGTTTCCCTTCAGAGAATCCAAGCCTCTGCAGGCATAAAGAGGTCTTTTTCCTTGTTCTCAATTCCCCTCAAGTAACAAGAAAGGCGCCACTCACTTCAGGGAAAAGGAAGGGGAAGTTGGGAATCCCCTCAAGAATATCTATCCTCCTCAGTCACAAAAAATAATTAGAAGACCAAACATGGACTGAAATAATTTGGGGGGTGGGGAGACCTCCTCATCCATGCTTTCCACGTTCTTTAAATCAGAATAGAATGTGATGGGTTTTTTTTAGCTCTGATCCTGCATTCACTTGAATACAGACGGCTGAAAATCACAGATGGGGTCAGGGATACACATTCAAGTCGCATCCCCCAGTAGTCACAGGTGTGCAGGCTCCTCTTTAGATCTTGGTCACACTGAGCACCAAGGTCTGCAAAGGATTTCTAAGAGAGTTCAGTCTTCTGGGGCACAGGGAGGTTTCTAACCATGCTGAGCAGAAGGCACTTAGGAACCTTCTGCAGATCTTTGAACAACAGTCTAAAGAGCAGGCTGCTTGCCCAGGTCTCAGGTGTGCACTTGTGTTTTTTTAGGCAAAGCCCTGAGCAGGGTCATGCAAGACTTCAGGCTTGTTTGATCAACTTTTTTCACTCAAACCCCCAAATCTACCAACCAGCTGCAAAAAAGGAAGCAAGAGTTTTTAAAGATGGAGTGTTCCGAGTATTGCCCCATCTGCACTATACATCAAAACAGGTATCATAGCACTTTTGTACAGTCATGGTTTCCCCCAAAGGATCATGGGAAGTGCAGTTTGTCAAGGATGTTGAGAGTTCTTCAATTCCTCTCATAGAGGCACAGTTCCAAGTCCACCTACTGACTAACAAACCCACACTAATTATATCCTCGCAGGAGTGGTTAACCCGCTACGGCTACCTCCCTCAACCAGACCCAAGGGCAGCTCGTCTTCAAAGTCCAGATGAACTGAAAAGCGCCATCAGAACAATGCAAAGATTTGCAGGGCTGCCTGTGACCGGGACGATGGGTATGTACTGGATGAACTTGAATCTGGTTACACCTTCTCCCCACCCCCAGTGTTGGCTGGGATGTGTTGCCATCTCTGTTTCTGGCAGGTCTCTTAGGTGTCAGATCTCAGCCTTTCACACCAGGGAAAGTGTAAGTAAAAACATCTCTAAGCGTGTGTAGATTGGTGTTGCCTCCGCAATGAGGGCCTGTCTCATGCGACACGTAGCCAGTTCGCAGCTGTCTGTCAGCTAAAAAAGCCAATGCAATTCTGGGCTGCATCAATAGGAGTATAGCATCTAGATCAAGGGAAGTAATAGTACCACTGTATTCCGCTCTGATCAGACCTCACCTGGAATACTGTGTCCAATTCTGGGCACCACAGTTCAAGAAGGATACTGACAAGCTGGAACGGGTCCAGAGGAGGGCAACCAAAATGGTCAAAGGCCTGGAAACGATGCCTTATGAGGAACGGCTTAGGGAGCTGGGTATGTTTAGCCTGGAGAAGAGAAGGTTAAGGGGTGATATGATAGCCATGTTCAAATATATAAAAGGATGTCATATAGAGGAGGGAGAAAGGTTGTTTTCTGCTGCTCCAGAGAAGAGGACACGGAGCAATGGATTCAAACTACAAGAAAGAAGATTCCACCTAAACATTAGAAAGAACTTCCTGACAGTAAGAGCTGTTCGACAGTGGGATTTGCTGCCAAGGAGTATGGTGGAGTCTCCTTCTTTGGAGGTCTTTAAGCAGAGGCTTGACAGCCACCTGTCAGGAATGCTTTGATGGTGTTTCCTGCTTGGCAGGGGGTTGGACTGGATGGCCCTTGTGGTCTCTTTCCAACTCTTCTATGATTCTATGTTTTCCATTATGATCCATGTGGTCGGAGCCCATATGCACCTCTTAAAGTTTGACAGGAGCATGTGTCTAAAGATCAGGCCTGTCAGGCTGAAAAGGTTCCTCACCCCTGATCTATGGGATGTTGGGCCCAGAGCAGTGTAGTCAATGTAGTCACCAGCAGAAAATATGTATTTGGGACCTTGGCAGGGCTCCTAAGGAGAACGCCTGGTGCTCCGACAAGAATTGGAGTTGGATTCTGCAGCACAGCTGGTCTCCGCTGGAGGACAGGGTTCTAGCTTCAGTGGGGGCATGTGCTAGGCCCAGAATCCATGGACAACAGGCCACTAGTTGCAGATCCAGGAAGCAAAGTCATGCCAGTTTCTGGAAAGCAAGGCATGGTCCTGATACGCAACGTCAGGCAAAGCAGGGATCAAAACCCCCAAAGCAATCAAGAGAGATGGGCAGCACCCTGGAGAGCTCCAAGTGGTTGGACAAGAACGGTTTGGGGAAAATGGATCCAACAACCATAAATTTTTAGCTGAGTCTTAGGGCTCGTCCACACTTCTGCTTGTTGTGTGCTAAGAAAGAGCAGGTCCAAGACGTTTTCTGCTTGTCCCGTGCTTGCTTTAAGAGCATGGTGTGGATGTGGCCTACGTTCCTCTCCTTTGCAGACCAGAAGACCTTGGACATGATGACCCACCCTCGCTGCTCCCTTCCTGACATTATTGGCACCTCGGAGTTGATGCGTCGCCGGCGCAGGAGGAGACGCTATGCTCTCAGCGACAGTGTCTGGACAAAGACCGGCTTGACATGGCAGTAAGCAGAGGGTGGGGTTCGGTGGGTAAAACCACATCTCCCTTCCTGTTACTCTTTTCTTCCTGTGGTTTTGCACTAAACTATTTTAATGGTGTTGGTTTGCGTCACTATACATGATTTGTTTCCATTTTCCACTATTTTTAATTTATTCTAGACATCCTGTCGTTTTCCTATCTTTTGGGGGCAGGTGTCAGGAATCTTTGGCCCGCTAGAAGGTGCCGAACTACAATTCCCATCCTCTTTACCCCTTGGCCATGCTTGCTAGGGCTGATGGGAGTTGTAGTTCAGCAACAGCTGGAATGCCAAATATTCTTCACCCTCACTTTATGGGTTGCATCCAACTAAGAGTAGGCCCTCTGAAATTAATGAGCCTATGTTAGTCATATCTATCATTTCCAATGGATCTCCTCTGAGTAGGTCCAACATTGGGTTCCATCTTTTTGCTCACAACCCTGTCAATCTGTTGCCTTCCTCTCCCTTATTCCCTCGTTTTTAATTTTCCCACGGCAGCATCCGTTCCTTCCCCCGCGCCTCCCAGTTGTCCCCCTATAAAGTCCGGGAGCTCATTTCCCTCGCCTTCCGGGCCTGGAGCCGTTCCTCAGCTTTGACCTTCCGAGAGGAGACTTCTGGGCAAGCTGACATCGTGGTGGACTTCAGCCGCTCCTATCACGAAGACAGCTACCCTTTCGATGGGCCTGGAGGCACCCTGGCCCACGCCTTTTTCCCCGGGGAGCACCCCATTTCTGGCGACACTCATTTCGATGATGAAGAGACATGGATACATGACCCGGACAACAAGTCTCCAGGTACCTTCAGAATCAGGGTCCCTCCAAACATCCTTTTAATTGTGTGTTTTCATGATGGTTTGCGCTCATGTTGCGATCTAGGAGGTCAGACGCGACCCCGGCTTTCGATACCATTTGCACCCGCAAAAGTTCTGGGACTGTTGCACCCGCTTCCTTTCATTCCAGTAACTTCCTGCTGAAATCCCGTAACTTTTCACACCGCAAATGCTTTGATGTATTTTTTTTGCCCCCGCTTTTGTTGCGCTGTAGCTCCTCTGGATAGCAAGAATGGGGGAAGCATTGGGGACACATTGCAGCACAAACAAAAGCAGAACAAACCCTTTGCTGATGTGCTGTTGTTGTGTCGAGAACATGCTGAGGAATACACCACAATGAAACACCTGATTGGAGAGGCTGACAGGGAGAAGAAGCCAAGCCCATGGGTAACTTTCCCCTTTTCTCCTGATTATCAGGTCGAGGCACAGATCTCTTTGCCGTAGCAGTTCACGAATTTGGCCATGCCTTGGGGCTGTCTCATTCTTCCATCAAGGAATCTATCATGATGCCATATTACCAGGGGCCTGTTGGGTCGCCTGAGCTCTACCAGCTGCCACAGGATGATGCCATGGGGATTGAACAAATCTATGGTGAGAGACTTGCCAATCTCCTCCTGCTTTCATCTGCTGTCTTCCCATCTCGATGGCCAGCGTTTCTTCTCCTTCCTCCAATCATATCTTCTTCCTTCCTTCCTTCCTTCCTTCCTTCCTTCCTTCCTTCCTTCCTTCCTTCCTTTGTATCCTTTCATAACACCCCCAACACACACAGACACACAGTTGGCAATTAGGGTGCAGTAAAATACACCCTCCTGTCCACCTAACAGTTCGAAAGCACGTCGATAAATAGGTACCACTCCGGCGGGAAGGTAAACTGCTTTTCTGTGCGCTGCTCTGGTTCGCCAGAAGTGTCTTTGTCATGCTGGCCACATGACCTGGAAGCTGTACGCCTGCTCCCTCGGCCAATAATGCGAGATGAGCGCCGCAACCCCAGAGTCGGACACGACTGGACCTAATGGTCAGGGGTCCCTTTAGTTATCAGCTTGATTTGCTGACACCCTGCCCCAAATAACCTACTAAGAGAGCAGGAGCTGTAAATTCCACACTGGCTGGTTAAAGGCCTAGATCAGCCTTGTAAGTGAGCGAACATAGCAGAGGAGGGAAGGAGCACTTCGCCCCTCCTCTGTCAAGCCAGCTCACTCGCCTGCATAGAATTCCTAGCTGCCTATACTGACCAGGCAACTGCTGAAATACAAGGCTTCCCTAGCAAACTTCTCCAGCCGCCACAAGCATCTGGGCACCTTCCAAAGCTGAGGCGGAGAGGCCTACATCATCCACAAAGGTGACCTCAGATAGCACAGCAGGTGTGTCTTGGGCATAGATTTCTCCGCATCTGCACACGCCACCCCTTTTGGGTCGCCCTCTTTCTTCCGTCTCAGTTTCTGCTTTTTCTTTCATCATGTCACTGCTTGCTTCATTTTCTTGTAAGCGTCTATTTTTGACATCCTGTCATAGAGTTGCATAAGGTGAGGCAAGGCCATCTATACTTTGCATCTAGAAAGAGAGAGTATCTCAATTTCTCTATTCCATCATCCTTCTGAATACATACGTATTCTCTCTTCCGTTTTCTCCCATGTCAGAGAACACCTTGTGCTTGGATCCATGTTTCATGTTTTTTTCTGACTCGTTCCCCCCCCCCCCGTTGTTGTTTTAATTGCCTGCAGGTAAGCGTCCGTCAGGTTCATACCCAGATTCAGATATGCCAAAATTTCCAGTCCCCACAGACCTCCCAATCCCTGACCTGCCACCCGGCAGACCCACACAAGGGTGAGTATCTTTCCTTATCATATGGAAACCCCACAAGAAGTAGGTGCTTCCAGATGTCGCTGACCTATAGCCCACAGCATCCTGGACCTCATGGGCTATGAAGAGTGGGGTTGATGGGAGTCATAGTCCAAAACATCTGGAAGGTGCCACCTAGGCTACCCCTGCTGTAGGCATTGAAGCTAAATTAACTGTGAGGGAATACGGACTAGGTATGGCACAGGAACCCAGAAAAGCCAAAAAACCCAGTAAATAGCAAAGTTTTCTTTGAGTTGTCTTAGCATACTGGCTGGTAGCTTTGGATACGCCAGGGCAAACCGACAGGAGATGAACAGCACCGGCCGGTCGGGTCAGAGAGTGAAGATGGGATCTGATGACTGAAAGCAGGAGATGGGGCAAACTTTGCTGGATTCTTTCAGGCCCCCAGAGCCCAATATCCTATCAGTACTTCCTGATGAGAGCCAACATAGGCCAACAGCTACACTGGTGCACCTTAATCTGGGTCTCTCCTAGGTTTAAAATCCACCTCAGTAATAAGCACACTTGCCTTGAGGAAGCTGTTTTGTTTTTCTCTTGCTTTCAGTTCCCTTTTTGTGTATTTGGGAGCATATGAACGACCTAGCTGAACTAGGTTCTTAAGAGGAAAAGGGAACCTAAACACTGCTTATTGGTGACCCTCTATAGTCATTGGCTGAACTTCTGTGATGTCACAACAGGTCCGCTTGAAATTCCAGAGTAGTCATGTTAGTTCCTGGGGTGAGGGCGAAACAAAGCATCTATTAGTACCTTCAAGGTCAGCTAGCCTATTTGTACAGTCCACTTTTGCTAAAGTGGTAAGTGGGCATCATGCATGGAGGGGGTTCAGGGGATATAACAGTAAACTGGGAAGGTGGGAGAGCTGAAAGAAACTGAAATGGCAAGAGCACATCCTGATAGCTGAGTTGTGAAACACGAAGGTCTGTTGCAGGCAGGTGTTTCACACACTGTGATCTGCTAAACTGGGGTCAATCTCCTCAATGGGGGAAACCTCAAACTGGTCCCAGGAGCAAGAGGAGGAGCTGCATGAAGCAGGGAGCCAGACTTGGGACTCAGACTTGAGCAGACACATGGGGAACAGGAAGAGTTGTCTGTACAGTGAACTGTTTTGGGTGTGGTATGCAGAGTTAAGTAACCAGTTGGGTAAAGTTGCTTTGAGACTCTTTGTTCAAAAGTGATGAATGCGCAGAATAATATAGGGTAAGAACCAGCCAGATCTTGATCTCACAAATCCCCAGTTAGCAGCAATCCTGAGCCTCCCCCCTCCCTTTCAGGCCACGTCCACCATCACCTGATCGCTGTGAGGCCCAGTTTGATGCTATCGCCAACATCCGTGGGGAAGTTTTCTTCTTCAAGAGTAAGTAAAGCAACACCCCCCCCACACACACACCAGATTAGCTGGCTTGGGAGCGGGCAGGGGGCACCCGAAATTTTTGTTGGGAGAACAAATCTTTGATTTCCAGAATCATACGTAATTTGGCCCACTGGACCTGCAGGGCAACATATCCTTCTCTTATCCAGAGGACTCCATGTGCATAAGAATTGCGGTGCAACCATTTCCTTCTAGCTTGATGGGAGTGGGGGTCCTTTTCCAGCAGCCACCAATAATAATGACTTTTTAAATGCAGCGAATGGTTGCACAGGTTACTTGGAGAAGAGCCGTATCTCTATGATCTGATTGGCAAGTGGTCCCTGGTTCAGTCTCCAGGTAGAGAAACCCACCAGAAATTCCGGAGAGCTGCTGCCGGCCAGTGTAGACAGCTAGATGGACCCCCTGGTCTGACTCAGCCGCACAAGGGAGCTTCTGATGCTCCAGTGTTCATATAATTGTGCTCTTTGCACACACTTTCCCCATGTGCCACCTCCTTGCAAAAGAACAATGCTCCGATTGGCATTTGTAAAGTTTTCTGTGGCATGTTGTTTGCCTTCTGGAGTTTTCAAATGGTGGGTTTAGGAGAGGCGGCTGTTATTTGGTTTCTGAGCTGGCTAATAGCACCCTATATAACCCCTTTCGCAGGAAAACATTTCTGGAGGCTGCAACCAAGCCAGCACCTGGTTTCCCTAGAGCCAGCACAGACGCTGCGGTTTTGGAACGGACTTCCCCAGGATTTCAAGGCCATTGATGCTGTCTATGAACGGGCCAATGACAGCCAAATTGTGTTCTTCATTGGTGAGTGTGATGCATGACACTGGGAGACGGGGCTTGTGGTCTCTTTGAAAGTAGAAGTGCAGTCGAATATTTAAAGAGTGAGGACTGGGAGAATAAACTTCCCATCAGGATTCTTCTCTGGGATCCTGGAAATTGGGAGGCTTCCCGGATCCAGCTGCAGGAATCCCAAGAACTGTGAAATCTTAAGTATTCACTTACAGCAGCAAGGAGGTTGAGCTTGGAATTCTGAGTAGTGGCATACTAATACAACTGCTCTAGGGTGCAAATGTTCACCATCCTGGGAGACGAAATCTTGTGAAGAAGCTTTCCTTTTCAAACCATTTCTAATTTCATTTGAACATTGTGTACGTATTAAAATGTGTGCTGGGCCGTAATGTTCAACATACTTACACTGTTAGTGTTCCTTGCTTTTACACTGTTGAAAACTATAAATCAAAAACGACTGTGTGTTTTACACACACCCAACCTCAGATGCTTCCGAGTAAAATTGAATTTGTAAATAATATGAATGTCTATTTAGCCTTGACTATTAGATCCTGGTTCTACAAAGGGGTTGAGTTGAGGGGGTTATATACTGCTTCTTAGCCGGGCTCTTAATTCAGGCCTGCAGCAGGACTTCTCCTCAGTCAAAAGGCAAGGGAGTGGGACTACTGAGTGATAGGGGGATAGAGCCCAATTAATTCACTGTGTCTGACTGCGACATAAGCAAAACTTTGGGGAGTCTGGACTAGAGAGGACGGTGGGAGTGTAGGATACAAATAGTCTGTGCTCTGTGGAAATCCTTCACATAAGGCTGCAAGAATCTCTTCTGGTAATGGATCCTGTTTCTTCCTCATTCATTCCTCCTTCTCTGCAGGGTCCCGCTTCTGGGTTTTCACTAATACTCAGGTGAACCCAGGCTACCCCCGTCCTGTGTCCGATCTCGGCCTCCCTCCCCACACTGTCGTGGGTGCCGTTTTTGTGTGGCCTCACAATGGCAAGACGTACCTCTTCGAAAAGGGCCAGTACTGGCGCTATGATGATCGGATGGGCCAGGTGGAACAGGGATACCCCAAGCCTGTCAGCCTTTGGAAAGGAGTACCTAATGACCTGGATGATATCACAAGCTGGAACGAGGGTATGTTTCCGTTGAAACCGACTCCCTTTCGGAAAGTATCAAATGTGTCTGTTCCTGGCTGTGGTTTCCCTGACAATAATTGCAAGGGTGGGGAAAGAAATATACTTTTTTTGTTGGACAGCTTTGCAAATAAAAATTCACAGAAGAAAATTAGACCGCAGTTTCTTAACTGCCCTGACTGTCGCTAACAGAAGGAAATGGTTGTGGTAATGGGAAACGCTTAACTTTCCAGGGTATTTAAGGAAAGCCTACCATTCTAATGGGACGTGGGTGGCGCTGTGGGTTAAACCACAGAGCCTAGGGCCTGCCGATCAGAAGGTCGGCGGTTCGAATCCCCGCGACAGGGTGAGCTCCCATTGCTCGGTCCCTGCTCCTGCCCACCTAGCAGTTCGAAAGCACGTCAAAGTGCAAGTAGATAAATAGGTACCACTTCGGCGGGAAGGTAAACAGCTGCTCTGGTTTCGCCAGAAGCGGCTTAGTCATGCTGGCCACATGACCCGGAAGCTGTACGCCGGCTCCTTCAGCCAGTAAAGCGAGATGAGCGCCGCAACCCCGGAGTCGTCCGTGACTGGACCTAATGGTCAGGGGTCCCTTTACCTTTTTACTATTCTAATGTAACCAGTTCTAAAAGAGGCTGTTGTGTGACCCATGTGTCCAATAGGCCTGTAGCCAGAAATGTTATGGAAATGGGGGTCTTGGGAGTATATTGCTTTGTATGTGCAGAGAGGAAACGCAAGAACCAGAGCAGCCAGCAGCTACATATGGGAAGTCTGATATGTTTAAAGTTGTTTGATTAAATTTTATATTAAAAAAAACACACATTAGGAGACCCCTATTGAACACAGAGCTGTATTTCCCTGGGAAGAGGGACTGGTTGCTAAACCACTTTGGGAACTGTACTCTATGAGGTGAATAAGGGTCTCCTAACAACTTTCAGCACCCTTTACAAACTACAGTTCCCAGAATTCTTTGGGGGGGAATGCTTGCATGTATGTAAGTGCAGATGGAGTCTCTCTGGCTCCCCCAGCTGGCCATAGGCATAACTCACTGCTTGCGTCTCAACCTGTTCCCTCCATTCTCAGCTTTGCCTTTGCCTCTCTCTTCACCCGCAGGCGACACTTACTTCTTCAAGGACACCCAGTTCTGGAAGTTCAGTGGCGGCAGCGTGGAGTCCGACGCCGGCTACCCGCGTTTCATTTCCCATCACTGGCTGCACTGCGAGGGCCCTGCCACGTCCCCCCCTCCCTCCCCAAGGCAGGGGCCCGAGAAGGGGATGTGCATCTGCGGGGCAGCTGCCCCAAAGGCAGCCCCCGTCTTGGCCTTTGGGATCCTGGCCTTCCTTTGGGCTGTGGGCTGCTGACCTACCATGGGCAGCTATCAAAGTATTAAAAGACTAATGCACTTTATAATACCTGCTGGGAAGGGAATGTGGTGCCCCTCCCCAGGAACAGTCTCAGAGCCAAAGCTTTCCCTTCCTTTCCCACCCACCCGCCATCGATGGTGCTCTCACTCCTTCCAACCTGCTTGGCTCCTCTCTACTCCTCCCCACATCCCTCAATTCCGTGCTTAGTTGTTGGTTTTTTTATATTAAAAAATAGGTGCTAAGACTGCTTGCAGGCCACACCCACTGACCTGAAAACTCTTCCCCCTCATCCCAGGTGTGTGGCGACAGGTCTAATTTCTCAGGGGTGAAGTAAATGCATTCTGTACCTGTTCAGATGCACTCTCTTTATTATTATTACTTCACACAGCGCAAGCCTGGTTTGGGGCTCAAGCCCTGCCCAGTTTGAATCCTCCATCTAGCCTCAGTTATCCCCATCGATCTGGCGATGCTCCTTCTGTGCCTTTCTCCCAGTGGGAGACATATGGAGGGATTAATCATCATCTTAAATCAGGGCTTAAGTGCAGACTTGGCACTTAAGGTGTTTTCATGCGCATGGAGATAGGTGAGTGGGATTAGTGAGAAGATGCCTCTTGGGGGGATTGGGGTACAGGCTATCAGAGCTTTATTAGAAGGGGGGGAGGAACAGAGATGTGGGTTTTTTCCTGCAAATACATCACCAGAGAAGGCCTTCTTTCTGGGTGGCGCTTGCCCACGCCGTGACGATAGCCACGTGCAAACTTGTGGAGCAAAACACAAATCAGAGCAGCAGAGTACGCATTTGAAAAACCTCCCTCTCCCTTCTCAGAGCAGATGCCAAGAAAATATAACAAGGGTGATTAAGTTATTGGGTGATTTAAAATTTGGAATTGGCAGCAGGGGGCATGTAAACAGGGTGTGCCTTGGCCTCCATTTTTATAATAAAATCTAAAAAACAAAACCTGACTCTCTTATTTTTATACAGCTTCATTGGCCTGGGATTGAAAGAAGAGAACTGAGGGGTTCTGGTCAACAACATCTGGAGGGCACTCCTGATCTAAATCGGGGGGGTTTGCAGGGAGCCAAGTTAACTTCCAGAACAACTCCCAAGCATTATAGGAGAGAAACCTTCTGGTTTCCTTTCCTTTATTCCCCCTGGGAAGGAGCAGGGAACAGCTACCACCTAACAATACATTAATTTTCAAAATTATTTTTACCCTGTCCAAGGAAGTTGCATACATGGCCTGCCTACCCTTTATCCTCACAACAACCCTGCAAAGTTGGCTATCTAGAAGCAGAGTAAGGTTTGTGGCCAAACAGAAGCCGAGTCTCCTTGGTCTTAAGGGAAAGATAAAGGGACCCCTGACCGTTAGGTCCAGTCGCGGACGACTCTGGGTTTGTGCGCACATCTCGCTTTACTGGCCGAGGGAGCCGGCGTTTGTCCGCAGACAGCTTCCGGGTCATGTGGCCAGTGACTAAGCCGCTTCTGGTGAATCTTCCCACCGGAGCGGTACCTATTTATCTACTTGCACTTTGACGTGCTTTCGAACTGCTAGGTTGGCAGGAGCAGGGACCGAACAATGGGAGCTCACCCCGTTGTGGGGATTCGAACTGCCGACCTTCTGATCGGCAAGCCCCCTAGGCTCTGTGGTTTAGACCACAGCGCCACCCGCGTTCTGCTCCTTGGTCTTAGTCCAACACTTAAGCCACTGCATCCACGCTGGCTCTCTTAAGCTCAGGAGTCCTTAGAAAATTATATATTAATTAAACTATTTAGAAATTTGGTAGGCAGGAAGGAAAAGCAGGTTCCTCTGAAATTCTATGAAAACTGCAGCTGTTTGGTGCACAGAGTGAAAATTACAGGAAGATGTCAACACAAGACTGAATCATATTTCTTTTAATTTATGGGGACATTCTGCTGAGCTCATTGTGCCTCAACTTCCTCTGTTTCAAAACGGCAGAAGCAACATGTCTTGGTACAGAGAGAACAAAATATTTCCAGACACTTGCACCTAACCCATTCGGTCTAACCCATTCCACTGGGTATCTGCATATTGTAATAAGAGTTCTGCCAAAGCCGCCTCCATCTCTCTCCCCCCCCCCCTAATTTAAGTACTGCTTAAATTAACAAGTGGTCTAGCACTATGCTGATATCCCTCCCCCCAAAAAAACCCCTAAACTTTCCACTCGTTTTAGCAGCATTGTTTTCTCTTATCAAATGCTTCTGATCCAACACAAACATTAAACACATTCAACTAAGGTTTACACAGAGTAAACCCGCTGAGATCAATGGACCCAAGTTAGTCATATTAATTAACTTCAACGGGTCTACTCCAAAGCATGGCTAATGAGGGACACAACCTTTTAATTTCTGACAATTCATGTGAGTAGCAACGAGCAATCACGCCTATAAACAAATTAAAATTTAGTGCTGTATAAATAAATAAGTCATTTTTATTTGTGTTGTTTTTAAGGAACACTCAGAATTTTTGTTTTTAAATGGCAACTCAGGCGACTTGGACTTGAAATTAACATAGACATCAGTTTGCAACTCCTGTTGTAGATCACAGCAGATCAGCAATGATTTATTAGTGCTAGGAGCCATCTGTCCGGAAGCAGCCAACATTGCTAGGGTGTACCCAGGCAGACTTTTTGCTTTTCCTTCAAAACATACATTTTCTTAAGTTTAGCATTCTACCTGGATCCCAGACTCCTCTCAAATCCCATCCCTCTCCCCAGGGAATCTTTAGGTCCTGCTTCCCAGATCCGCATGATTCCTCCTTCCCTTGTGAGCTAGTTGGTTGCTTGAAGATTTTGCTCACTAGGCCCAGCTGGTCCTGATGCAATTTCATCTGCTAGGGACACTCGATTGCGTTTGAAGAATCCAAACTGGAAAGGAGGAAGGAAGAGAGAGAGAGAGAGACTGGTTTAAGTCTTGTCAGGACATCCCATATCTCTTCTAAGGTCTGTCTGATGGCAAAAGTGAGAGATGCCTACCTTAAACAGGACTGCCACGATGATGGCTAAGAGCAGGATTCCTCCAATGGTGCTGCCAACGATGATGGGGATAGGATTGAATGGTGAAATCAGCTCAACTTCAGTGCTAATCTGCAAAGGAGAGGAAAGGCCCATAACGATAAGCAATGCCCCTCAAATCCTCTGGGCCAGACTTAACCTCCCCCCTCCAAAAGAAACTTGCTAATATGTTCAGGTGTTTAAATGTCACCAAAGCATATCAGAGAAAGTGATACCTTATTGTGTGACATTCCAGATTTGGGAAGGCTGATTGTGTCGAGTAAGAACTCTGCACGTCCTCAGAGGCACCCCTAATGTTACTTCATACATTCCAGGGCACTGAAAACAGGTTTTTGAGGCCCACAAGGCATTGGAAGGTGGTGCGTTATTCTTCATTAGAGCTTTTTAAACAAAAGTTGGATGGCCATCTGTTGGGGATTATTTGGCTCCGATTCCTGCATTGCAAGGGATTGGACTAGATATGACCCTGGAGATCCCTTCAAACACTACAATTCTTTTGAGTCTACATTTCTATGATTCAATGCAACTGAATTCAGGGCTCAGTAACCAGCTCCACGATTTGCACGGTGAGGCACACACAGCGCGTCCAGCGTCCATGACATAACCATGCCCTGCAAGTTTACCTGACTGAACTGAAATTCTTCTGGCTGGAAAAACCTGGTCTCATCAACCACCGCAGAGGCTTCGCTCCGAAGATGGAGTTTCTGGGCCGTCAGCTGTAGGATCGATAGGCAAATTTAACAGATCAATAACATTTGGTACTCAACGTCTCTCCTCTCCCTGGCACAACTCTGTAGGGCAGGATTGAGGACTCTTCAGCCCTCCAGATGTTGCTGAACTACAGCTCCCATCAGCCTTAGCAAACCTGGCCAAGAGTTCAGCAACATCTGGAGGGCCAAAGCTGCTCTGTACCTGCTACAGGGAGACACCCAAAGCCAGCTAAATACAAATGAGGGCTCTTTCATTATTTTCCACCCCACCAGAATGTTTGTGCATTTTTTAAGATGCCGAAAACTTAGCACTTTACACAGGCTGCTAATTTTGGTCTGTGCATTGTCCATTATTGTGATCACTGTATTATTAGGACTTTAATATTATGATGGATTGTATATTATTGTTTTGCTTTATTTCTAAAAATGTACACACTGCTTACTCAAAGAACTCTCTAAGCAGGGTACATATAAAACAATGCATAGAAACACAGCTACCGGTATAACCCATAAAGCAATATTTTTTTTAAAAAAACCACCTAATATACCTACAATAATTAGCATTAAAACACAAAACCAATTAAACTTTTCAAACCGATATAGGCAACTGAATTATATGTCGGGGTAAATCAATGAAAAGAACAGCAAGAAAAGGAGGACATTTGCCAAATGTCAACAGCAGGGAGGTTCCAAAAGCGAGGTGCTGCTTCAGAGTGTCCAATTTAATTTATTGTTTTACTATTTTCTGCAGCGCTTTCAATCTCTCCAATATACAACAGTATATAAATGTTTTAAAAGAAATACAAATGATAAATAAATGGTCAGGTGTGGAGGTTGATCTAGGAAAAGGAATCCTTTAAAAAAAAGGCCTATTTTTCCCAGCTTCCAATGGAAACTTCCCCACCAACCATATATTCCTTACCATTTGAAGGGGGCACCACTCACCTTGCTAGCGATGTCGTCTATGCTAAAATTCCATGAAAATTTGAACTTGACCCACTCTCCCCGAGAGAGATTGGCGATCAGGCACTGAATCTTGGAGCAGACAGTGGCCCCCAAGCACCCTCTCTGTCAAAACATGAAAAACAGAGAACCTCAGGGTTACTAAATGTCCTTTCCACTCCAGAGGCAGCTGTGTGTCTGTCCTGAGCAAGAGAGACACCCTTCTATGAACCACCACCAGCAGCCAACCCTGCATTTTCCACCAGGTTCTTACTGTGATGGGTCCTTTGAGGTCTTCAGTCTTGTGTCTTGTTCTGAGCGAGGGCATTACCAGACACGAGGACTGGTTTATCTGGAAGAAAACAGGCAATACTCTGTAGGGGTAAAGGTTGCACTCCTGTATTCCAGCCAGCCAGCCAGCCAGCCATGCCCTCTCCCAGGATATTCTGCCCCCCAACCCTCACTCAATGGTAGGTCAGCATTTCACATCCGCTGAGCTGGTCCAGTTCTCCCTGGGCTGCCTCTGGGGGTTTCCGGTCCCCCTTAATGTTTTGTTGCTGCCATTGTTTGCAGAAGTGCTTGCAGGTCACCCCAGCTGCTGATACCACTTGGATGCGGACTGTAGCATTTTGTCTGAGTTCACCGTTGGTTTTTATTTGATTACTGTAACTTGCTTTCTGTGGGGCTGCCCTTGTATCTGGTCCAGAAGCTGTGCAGAACACAGAGGCCAAATACCTCACAGGGGCAATTACTGACAACATGCTATTCCACTGCTGAGGTTTGCGCTTGTTGCTGATTTGCTCCTGTACCAGCTGCACGTTTCTTGTGTCAATTCACAAAGCCCTGATTTAACTTGGGCCCAAAGTACTTTAAGAACTGCCTGATCCCTCGTACTCCACCTTGATCACGGAGACCACCTGAGGGGGCACTTCATTCTCTGGTGGTTCCTCAACCCCCTGAGGTCCAGACAGCCTTTCTTCGGAGCTAAGCCCTTAGTGTGGTAGGCCCTGCCCTGTGGAACTCCCCACCACTTCCTCAGGAACTGTCGCTGCCCTCTTTTAGACGTCTTCCGAAAACTGTACTATTTGGACAGGCCTTCATAAAGTGGGCTTCTCTTTTTAACCAGCCAGTATTACTGATGTTAATTAGGTTTTACGGATATATATGGACTGACTTTTCTTCTATTTTATATGCTGAAGGCCATTCTCATATAGCTTATGTAAGTGCAGATTATAAACATTAAATAATAATAGTAATCCTCTATAATAAAGTGCCTGTGTTCGTGCGTACTTTCCGTGAGTCAGTGGAATTCGCAACTGCGCATGCGCTCCACTGACACACGGATTGGAGCGCAGAGAGGAGGAGGAGCCTGATTGCTTGGAGCGCAGTGCGCCGCCGCCACCGCTCCTACCGCCGCCTCCTCCTGCTCCGGGGCCAGAAGCCGCAATGGCGGCCGCTCCCCGCGCGCTGCTGCTTCTCCCCCTCCCTTCTTTCTCCCCGCCTCAGCCGCCCATGACGGCGGCGGGGAGGGCGGCCGTCACCGGGGCTGCCGGCGGGGTAGCGGCAACAGGCGGCTCCGCCATGGTGGTGGCTTGGCCGCCTGAGGCGGGGAGAAGTAAGCGCCTCGGGTCCCCGCCGCCGCCGCTAGCGCCCATTATTAATGGGCTGAATTCAACTAGTAATAATAATAATTATATATGGAGATGTATCTCCAAAGCACCCTCCCCTCCAAATCTATTCAACTCTCATTCCATTATACCACCCCACCCCCCCAATTGTTCAGAAACCCCACCTCACACAACTTCTAATTTATAAGGCACCCCCTCTGGAGAGCCCCCTTCCTCAAATCTTTTACTCACCACATCCCTGTGGGATGGGGTTACATTCCAGGAGAATCCGACTTCAGTGTTGAAGGGGAGTTCAAAGGCCACGTTGACTGGAGTTGCAGTCGAATCCAAATTTCTAACCTGCCAGAACAGAAGAGGAAATGGGGGGGGGGGGCATTGGAAGATCAGCGGAAAGATGATAGAAGTTAAACTGTTGTAAAACAAAAAACAAAAAACATTTCTGGGGCAAGGAAGGGTACCTGCCTTGTCAGGTCACAAATGGAAGGAACTGAAATTGAGGCCTCTCCCTCAGATCTTAGAGGGCCAGGTGGCTGGGAGATGAGCCTCAAAGAGATTTGTTCCTGCAAAGCAGGACTGGGGAACCAGTGGTCCTCCAGCTAGAGTTGGACACCAGTTCCCATCAGTCCTAGTCAGAATGACCATCTGCCATGGAAGGTGGGAAGTGTAATCTACCAATATCTCAAGGCCACAGGTTGCCCATTCTTGCTCTAAAGTATACGGACACAGGGAGAAACGACAGGAGGCTGGACTGGTGTTTGGACTGTGTGGTTGTCTACCGAAGGGAGAAGAAGACACATTACCTCAAAGGCATGCGTGAGCGTCTTCTTCTCTGGCATCTTGGTGGAGAAATTGAGGTACGCCGTGGACGCCAGCCTGGGGGAGGACAAATGTTTATGTAGGTCACCGAGATCACGTCCAGTATTAAATGGAACCTTTTGCCAAACTTAACAGGGAGATGCCAGGGATAGAGCAAAGGCACTCTGGGTTTGCTAAAAATCACGACCAATCGTGGGACTTTTCAGGCTGTGTGAAACTCTGAATTTTTCACTCTCTCTGCGGCTCCAAGGGGTGAGTATTTCCCACCCCCCCACCCCACCCCCACTAGAACACATGATCAATTTTGTTGCTCTCAAGAGGAATCAAGAGGTTTTGTGACGCATAATAATAATTTATTATTTGTACCCTGCCCATCTGGCTGGGTCTCCCCAGCCACTCTGGGCGGCTTCCAGCAAACATTAAAATACATTAACACATCACAGATTAAAAACTTCCCTGAACAGGGCTGCCTTCAGGTGTTTTCTAAATGTCGTGTAGTTGTTAATCCTTTTAACCTCTGCTGGGAGGGCGTTCCACAGGGCGGGCGCCACTACCGAGAAGGCCCTCTGTCTGGTTTCCTGTAGCTTTGCTTCTCGCAGTGAGGGAACCGCCAGAAGGCCCTCGGCACTGGATCTCAGTGTGTATGTGTATGGCACCCCTTTAACTCAGGGGTGGGGGGTTTATTCATCCTGGGGGCCACATTCCCTTCTGAGGAACCTCCCAAAGGCCCCATGTCAATAGTGGGAGGGGCCTTAGACAAAAGTAGGCAGGGCAACAGGGGTAAATCTATAGTATATTGGCTAGTTTCTACGGACACTCACACCCTCATCTCTATTCCTTTGCCCAGACAAACAAGAGGCATTATCAGGGTTCAAGATTTCAGCCATGCAAAACCACACAGGGTGCAAAGGAGGACAGTGTGCCTCCAAGGGCCAGACAGAAAAGCATTTGGCCCCCGGGCCTAAAGTTCCCCACTGCTGTTCAACTGGAGATGCTAGAGACTGAACTCGAGTCCTTTGGAGTGCAAAACACACACATTTCCGTTGCGCTATGGTTCCTTCCTGATATGCGAGGCCGTTTGTTGTGTAAGGTCCAAAATGTACAGCCTTTTGACCCTCCCTCATGGCTCTCCGTGGGGGACAAGGGTGTGTGTGTGTGCTCAATTACCCCTTCACGATGACGTTGACTCGGTGCAGCACAGGTAGCCGGCCTGTGGCCTCGTTGTCACTCAGTGTGTCGTTCTCATTGTCACTGGAAGGCCAGAAGCGAAAGGAGAGTTAGGGATGGGGAAGGAGAAGTCGCAGAGGCGGACAGAGACACGCTGTGCCTTCCCCTACCTGTGTGCTCGGATGTCGAAGTAAGCAAAAGTGTCATTCCAGGAGTCGCCTTTTGAGGACTGGAGGGAAATCTGGAGTACGGCCTTGAGAGAACGAAAGGCGGAAATGGTTGAGCCTGTAGACACACAGTTTTCCATTCTGTCACCCACCCGCATCATTCTTTCTTAAACTTTTAAATAAAAGCAAGACCGAATGCCCATTTTCAATATAGGTGGCACAGCTGATAGATCACACAGGTCCAGAAGGTTAGAAGATGCCGGACCTCTAGATATATTTATTCTCATCTTAAAACTGATAATTTCTTGATTGGCGGACATTCTCAGTAGAATAGAACCAGTGTTGGATCATTTAAGTCTTGAGAGTTGGCTAGAATGAGGGGGAGACAGTTCAAAATCCCAACGAAGCCATTGGTCCAGAGTCAAAAGCATCTGATATCCACAGGAAAGTGTGCTCTCTGTGTCCCTCCCAGCACCCCCAAATTAAACATTGTGTTAAGCCAGTTAACCAGCTCCACGATTTCCATGCCTCCCTTTAACTTGGAAGACGCGTGGTGTGCAAATATTCTCTCAATGCTGCTCCTGAACTTCTTGAATTCCCTGTGCAAAGTGAAGAGAATGGAGGGGGTGTTGGGGAGCTGAGCCCTCTGCTGGTCTCGGAGTGCCAGCAAACATCTGACCTCACCACCCTACTGAGTTGGCCCTGGCGGAAACTCAAAATCCGCAGCCTGTATGAATTGCACAGACGCAGAAGATCTGCTCCCTTTGGCTTATTTTACATAACTGATTTGGCTTCTACCAGTCACAGGGAAAGGCAAAAGACTCTCTGGCTTCTTAGATGTCACCACACACGCCATCCAGTGTCATGATCCCCCACTCCAGCATATGGACGAGAAATGGGAGGGGGTGGTTTTAAGAACCAAAATAGAAAGAGCAATGCTGAATTCTGTGTTTCTGGGAAACAGCAGCAGCTCTGCCTATAACTGCATCACATACAACAATCAAACACTCTGTTCTCTTTCTTGTACCTTTTTCACGTTCTTAAACTTTCTTTTTCTTTCTTTCTTTCTTTCTTTCTTTCTTTCTTTCTTTCTCTCTCTCTCTCTCTCTCTCTCTCTCTCTCTCTCTCACACACACACACACACACACACACACACTTTCAATGTCTCACTCATAGCCCAATTATTCCATTTCACTCGCACATTGATTTTCTCAGGCTTCCACTTCCACTCATTACCTGGGTGCCTCCCTTGAGGACTGGTGGGTTGAAGCAGCAGGAGCTGTGACGAACTGACGTGTTTCCTTGGGGTCCATGCATTTGGCAGGCCGGGGAGAGGCGCCAATTGGACTTGAATGAGGGATGGAGGGGGTGCATGAATCATCATAAGTAAAATCACAAGCGGATTACAAAGGAGGAATAGAGACTTCTGTTGTTTACCACAAAGTAGCAGAAAACAGAATTAACAGGCAAGAAGGCTTAAGACAGGTGAGGCTCCCCACCACCTCCACCTTGGGCAAAGCTGCATGGGGTCACATGCACATTTTTTCAAGGGGTGTTGGTTGTTTAAACGAACAGCAGCCAAGGGAGGCTGCAGTCTTGAACCAGGGACCAAGGGAATTGCTTAGCCTCCCCTCCCACCCTTCAGAATTGCCCCTCACAGGCCTCACAAGCTCCTTTCCCCTCCCTTGGAAAAGATACAAGTCTCTGTAACTTTCATAGAATTGTAGAGTTGGATGAGACCGCAAAGGTTATCTCATCCCACCCCCTGCAATGCAGGAATTTCAACTAGATCATACATGACAGATGGCCATCAAACCTCTGCTTTATCTCCAGATAATATGCTCAGGGCTTAAGTCTCCAGAAACTATTTTTGGTTTCACAAATATATATAATTGGAGGAGGGATTTATAAACAACAAATTGGTAGCTGGGCCTATATCTTATTATTATTATTATTATTATTATTATTATTATTATTATTATTATTATCAGACACTCATCCCCTTGCCCACAAGTCTTCAGTTGCCTTCCAGAATCCCTGCCATCCTCTGCCTCCAACCTTTCCCAAACTTCTACTCTCCCCCACCCCCTAATTATTCATCCAACTCACCTGAAGAACGGAATGCCCTCGGAAGGACAAAACAGAAGAGTAGTAAAATGAAAGGTGTGGGTTGTACGCTGCCTCTCCCACGTTTTCTAGTTTCAGTGTTAAGTTCAGTACGAAATTTGGACTCAGTTTAAGACCTTTTGACCTGAAATTTATTGAGAGAAACGTTTGCTCAGTCTGCAGGAACTCACTAGTTAGATGCTGGGCAAGCTGGAAGTTCCCTTTGGGCAACATGGCTCAGTGGTTAAAGCATCTGCCTTGCATGCAGAAGGTCCCAAGTTCAATCCCCAGGTAGGGCTGAGACAAAACCCCGTCCAAAACACTGCCTGTCAGTGGAGACAATTCTTAGGTGGGTGGACCAATGGCCTGACTCAATATAAGGCAGCTTCCTATGTTCCTAAGTCTCTCTGTCTCTTCACCTCTGTTTCTCACTCTGTAAAATGGGCACAGTCACACCACTAGCGTCGTAAGAAAACGATGGTAAAGAATTTGACCTAATGATCAATGTCACTCTGTTCTAGCTGGTGAAGCAGATTACCTGACTCCCACTCCTCAGCTCAAGGTGCCTGAAGAAAGCCAATAATCTGTGTGAGCCAAGAGGGGTTCCTGGTGTATGAGGAATTCTGGGAGAAACACTCAGGTTGCACATTAAATTAACTAGCAAGCACATGATTAAAGAGACATGTTCTTGTGTACTTCTTGGCTCGTACACTGCTTCATACTTGCTGAGAGTCACAACCCAACATCCCATGCGACATCCGAGAGAATGGCAGGGTTGCACCTCTTGGCTCCTGTTTCAGAGTAAGAGCATAGGAAGGATCCTGTTGGATCAGGCCAGTGACCCTCCACATCCAGCATCCTGTTCTCACAGTGGCCAACCAGATGCCTGGGAGAAGCCCACAAGCAGGGCCTGAGCACAACAGCACTACTCTCCCCTCCTGCGATGTTCAGAAGCATTGCTGCCTCGGTGAAGCTCAGTGGCAGGGCACCACTGGGATCATAGCATTTGCAGAGTTGGCCCTGCAATGCAGGAAGATGCAGCTGCCCCATACGGGGATTGAACCTGCAACCTCGGCGCTATCGGCACCGCGCTCCAACCAACCGGGAACGGGTCCGGAGGCACAGCATCTAAAAAATATTGGGATGGCCCTCGTAGGCACAAAATAGGCTACTCACCCTGAAAAGTTAAAGGAGATTCGAAGATCAGATACACAAATTTTATCGAGGCCGCAGTCTTGCTTGAAGGGAACCTGGCAATATAAAAGAAAATGAGCATCCGAGGGTGTTCCAAGGTCTGGTCTGGTTTCCCACCGGGAGGCTACTTGGAGCTATCCATGGTGCTACCTGCTTGGATTGCTGGGACCTCTCTTCTCTAGCTTGTACTGTACTGAATTTGCTTATCTGGATCTACCCTCTTGCTTTGCTTGGCTAACCTCATTAATAAATAATAATAATAATAATAATAATAATAATAATAATAATAATAATATTTCTACCCCGCCTTTCCCGATCAAAACCAGGCTCAGGGTGGCTAACAACATAAAAACATTGATTAAAAATGATTTTAAAACAGCATAAATACAACATAAATGTGATATCACCAGTGCTAACTGGCCAGATTAGTCCTGCTAGGGCCAGCAAGGAGACCAGGGAAGAAAATTAATGTGGGGTCTCAGTAAGGGTTTCTTCATAGAAAAAGGGGAAGGGAAAAGGAAAGAAGGGTCAGGCTAAGTTGAAGGCCAGGCGGAATAGCTCTGTCTTACAGGCCCTGCAGAAGGATATCAAGTCCTGCAGGGCCCTAGTCTCATGGGACAGAGCATTCCACCAGGTCGGAGCCATCACTGAAAAAGCCCTGGCCCTGGTGGAGGATAATCTGGCTCCTTTAAGGCCCGGGACCCTTAAGCTATTCTTATTTGTGGACCTTAGGGTGCTCTGCGGGACGTACCAGGAGAGGCGGTCCCGTAAGTACGAGAGTCCTAGGCCCCATTGCAACCATAGCTCTGCTTGGCCTGCCCCTGCCCCCTGGACTCTAAGCTCTGGTTGTTTGGCTTTGCCCCTGCTGGAATGTGGCCTCTCCTTGGCCTGACTTTCCTGACTAATTATTGAAATGGGATTACCAGTACGTGACCCTGGGATCCCAGGCCTCTGTGGCCAACAGACGCCACCTGACCTTGGGCAAGAACCCCATCTCCTGGCTGGGGTCACTTCTTGGGCCAGACCAGGGTCATGTTTTGCTTTTATTGCATTTGGGGTTTTTGTGCTGAGATATATTTGAATGAAGCGTGGTTGAGACGTTTTAATTAATAAATAAATGTTTCGGTAAAGTCTACAGAAGCATACAAGTTCTCTGTGAGAATGTTTTCCCCCTTATCCTTTCATCTACAGTGGTACCTTGGGTTCTCAAACTTAATCCGTTCCGAAAGTCCGTTCCAAAACCAAAGCGCTCCAAAACCAAGGCGCGCTTTCCCATAGAAAGTAATGCAAAATGGATTAATCCATTAATCTAGACTTTAAAAAACAACCCCTAAAACAGCAATTTAACAAGAATTTTACTATCTAACGAGACCACTGATCCATAAAATGAAAGCAGTAAACAATGTACTGCAGTCACACAATCAATCAATCAATCAGTAGCTGAACTGGGTTCCACACAGTCATAAAAACAAAAAAAAAGAGCCACAAAAACACAAAATAAATAGCAAAAACAGACAGAACTCAGTGTAACACTCAAAACGGAAGTGTGGCACTCAAAACGGAGCAAGTTCGGCTCCCGAAAAAAGTTCACAAACCGGAACACTTACTTCCGGGTTTGCAGTGTTTGGGTTCCAAGTTGTTTGAGTACCAAGGCGTTTGAGAACCAAGGTACCACTGTATTTCTTTTGGTCATCATTGTTAAACAAACTAAGGCAACAAAGTTGCTGATTTCTATTTCCACTGTGCATTCAGTATTTATTATCACATTTATAATACTTTCCCTGTGGCATGTACAAGGTTCCACCACCCAGGCATTGACCAGGCCTAGATCTGCTTAGATTAAGCAAGGTTCGTTTATTTAGAACATTTGAGGGCTGCCCAGTCAACAAAGCTCTCTGTACTAAGTACTCTGAGCTGAGCCGTTCTTTTGATGGAGGAGGCTTTGTCCTAGGTCAGTGATGGCTAACCTTGACACTCCAGATGTTTTGGAACTACAACTCCCATCATCCCTAGCTAACAGGACCAGTGGTCAGGGATGATGGGAGTTGTTGTTCCAAAACATCTGGAGTGTCAAGGTTAGCCATCACTGTCCTAGGTCCTAGGACAGGAGTAGGCAACCTTCAGCTCCCAGATGTTTTGGGACTACAACTCCCATCATCCCTGACCACTGGTCCTGTTAGCTAGGGATCATGGGAGTTGTAGTCCCAAAACATCTGGGAGCCGAAGGTTGCCTACCCCTGTCCTAGGAGATGGGCTTGAAGGGAAATGGCCAGGAAATAAGACCTTGATCTCAGTGGACAAATTAGTTCCAGGTTCCAGGACAGGGCGTAGGTTCCTTGCAGAGGCATCTGGTTCCCCCTCGGCCGTTACATCCGCCCGCAGCACAAGTGGAGAGAAGGAATCATCCAGGCAGAGCTGGAAGACAGTTAAATAAAATAAAATAAAAAAGGAATCACAAGTTTCTACCCAGCCAATACATTTCTCCCTGCAAATGCTGTGATCATTTCCGCAGCAATGTTTCTAAATACTGCGAGCTTCCAAAAATCATGTTTCTCCAACAGGTGTGTCATTTACTGTATCACTTTTAGACCATTGTAGCTGTCATGGCTTCTACCCGTGTTTCTCCTAAAATAAGACACTGTCTTATATTTTCCCCCCCTCAAAAAACACAGTATGGCTTATTTTCGGGGGATGTCTTATTTTAACCGCTCCGCATCGGTATGCTGCATAGCCACGCCTATCCAGGCCGTCTTAAGGGAGAGGCGCCGCGTCACTATGTCTTATTTTCGGGGTATGGCTTATATTTCACAAATGCGTAGAAATACTGCTATGGCTTATTTTATGGCTACGTCTTATTTTAGAAGAAACAGGGTACCAAAGGATTCTGGGAGCTGAAGTCTGGTGAGGTGCTGAGATTAGAATATTCTGCATTAGATATTCCTAGCACTGACACACACACACACACACACACACACACACCTACAATTACCCAGGGTGCCATATTTCAACCTACCGGAGCATAGAGAATCTTTTCGACGCAGATTGGCTTAGTTCCAACCAAGATGGTGTCTGAGAAAGTGGAAGCCTCATTCTCTAGCGTCAGGCGTGATGGAGACTGCTTAGCATCAGACCGGAGAGTAAATGAGATCGCAGCTTGCAGGGCACCTATTTTCTTTCCAAAACATACAAACAAATTGGATTAAAGGAGCAGAACGAACTAAACATTTTGGCTGTCCAGGTTCAGCAACATCTGGAGGGCCAGGGGATCCCCGTTCCTGCACTAAACGAGTCTCAGGAGTCACTATGAATTTAATGAGAGAATCACTGAGAAAATGAAAGACAGAAAGAATTGTTGATCTTAAACGTAATTTTTAATGCAAGAGGGAATGGATAAGAAAAATAAGTGAGAAAATAAGCAACAAGAGTCGGGCTGGGAGAATGGGATCTAAAGAAAAATGGTAAGATAATGAGCAGCTGCAGAGAGAATAAGTGAGGGGAAAGGGACAAACAAGTCCACGAAAAATAAATAACACTGAGAGGATTCATAAAAGAATGAGGAAAATAACTAAGCAAAAGGAGAACTGAGATGGCGCCTTTACCGTGGGTCCATTTTGTGCTGACGAGTTTTAGGGTGAAGCAAAGACTGGTTTTCCCACGGGGGGCAATTCCTGAAACCTTCCCGCTTCCACACTTAGGGTCATCCAAGGGGATCCAGCGATGCGAGAAAGTCAGCGAAGAGTTGATTGTGAAAACAGGCCGAGATCTGGGAGGTAGGGGATAAAAGAGGAGGCCTTTTCAAACCAGCAGCTGTCCAAATTGCCAGCAGTCCTGGATCAGGCCCAGTCTGGAACCCAGTCCCACATTAACTTCCTGGAGCAGGAAATGCCCCATGCAGACTCCACATAGCTCTCTGTGCTTCATATTCAGCACGCTTGGTCTTTCAACATCTATAGACTCCAGCTAACGTATCCACACTCCCAGCAGCCTGATATATTAAGAGCCTTCTTCTTCCCCAATGGGGGCAGCATCACAGCTGGATCGAAAGTGTAGCAATTGTCACAGCAGGCCTAGCCATGCTCAGAAAAACGCAGGCAATTAGGGTGCACCAAACTGACGGCTAGTTGGCCAGAGTACACGCAACAGCTTTGTGCAGGTTTTTAAAATCTAGTTCAGGATGCAGAATTTGGAGGCAGTTGGGGAACACACATTGCAATTGTGTCCCGCCCTTTGTGGCCTACCCACAATCCACACCCATTACCGCCCTCGCCCATTCTTACCGGAGCAGCACTGCGCTTCCTAGCGCCCCAACAGCCAGGTCAGTCAGTCCATCCTCGCTCAGATCCATTCTTCCTTGGATGGACTGTCCGAAATAACGGAGCACCAGAGAGAGAGACTTGGCAGCAATACGCTAAATATTTTGAGGGGGAGAGAAAACAAGGAAGGTTAGGGATCCTCAGCAGATGAGGTAGACACACCCTCAGTTCAGCTATTCCGCCTGCCCATTTCTCCAGTTAAGAAAATATTAGCCAATTAATCAATTCCGTTTTAAGTCCTTTAAACGATTCATTAATTAAATCTGCATAGGACAAACTATAATAGTTTTGAAAGAAGAAGCACACTTTCTTTGTGTGTGTGTGTGTGTGTGTGTGTGTGTGTGTGCCACAACAGCCAGAATTTATAAAATGTGCTGTTTAGTTACTGGATGCAAGTTGTCACATTTATTATTATTATTGTTTTTTATTATAGAAGTACAGATTCTGCATTAATCTCTGCAAAGATGATCTGGGCCCAATATTGCGGGGGCGGGGATCACAACTGTCATCCAAAAAGAAAGCGGTTATTGAGATTATGTATTGAACTGGGTTTCTATCCAGACCTGGCTGCAATTGCTTCCCAACAACTCTGTTGCTTTACTGTTCCCATTTTACCAATGATCAGTGGAGACTGATTCAGGAATCAGCTCATAAGAATCCAATGGAGAGATGTGGAGGGGCTGAATCTGCATTGCCTGCATCAGAGAGCCAGTGTGGTGTAGTGGTTAAGAGTGATAGACTCGTAATCTGGTGAACTGGGTTCGATTCCCTGCTCCTCCACATGCAGCTGCTGGGTGACCTTGGGCTAGTCACACTTCTCTGAAGTCTCTCAGCCCCACTCACCTCACAGAGTGTTTGTTGTGGGGGAGGAAGGGAAAGGAGAATGTTAGCCGCTTTGAGACTCCTTTGGGTAGTGATAAAGCAGGATATCAAATCCAAACTCTTCTTCTTCTTCAGGAATAGGAAACCTGTGCTCCCCCCCCCCAGCCAGCATGGCCATTGCCAGCATCAGGAGGGTCACACATTCCCTACCCTTGGCCTAGCTCTTTAACCATTGGACCACCTTGCCACACACAAGTTAAGCAGACAATATATGCACACTTGCTGTTCCAATATATGCACGTTTGACCCTCAGGCTCACCTGGCTGTGGTGCTTTTTCAGCTTGCCTGCTTCTCCTAGGAAGATGTAAATGGCCCCACGATCTTCATCCTCCATGGGGGCTCCTATCGCCACATCTGCAAAGCCATCCCCGCTTATGTCCCCTAAAGCGCAGAGTGCTGCCCCAAAACGGCCAAAGCTGCTGCCAGGCTCCCCACGAAGCGTTTGGAGGAAAACAAGGTGACCCTGCCAGGAGGCATGTGACTTATTAACATAGTTATACCCTCTCCAACTTCCCATAACCAAATTCCAAGGCGGCAAATATATTTGGCATTAAAACGACTCCAACTTTAACAATCAATAACTGGAATAAGGAACAGCATTTAAAGCAGCATTAGTATGACATTATATATATGTAAATAGACACAGTGGGAAGATGAGCTAAGACCATTCTCTAAAAGCAATGAGGCAATACAACCAAAACACATAACCTGGATTAAACGGACCTCAATCAACCTCCTGGGGCCTGACAATGATGTTTACTGTCCTAGTGAATTTGAGCCCCCCAGTTAAATCTTATTTCATCTATGAGCTCAAGACGGCAGTCTCTGCCTTGGTGTTACAATTCAAGGTCCGGTTTTGTACCATGATTGACTTGTAAGAAAACAATTAAAATTCGGAGGGGGCGGGCGGAGGTTGGATGGAGCAGAAGTTGGATGGAGCAGAAGTTCAGTTTTTCCAGATGTGAACAAGTCTGGTCCGTCCTCCTCCTTGCCCCTTCTTCCCACCCACCCACCCACCCTCCCTTCCCAACCCTACCCACTGGTGCTTTTCCTCACCTGGTCATTCATAGAGCGGACATCAACAAGCCCACCTTGGTTCTTACTGTAATAATGGGGAGCCCCGATCAGAACCAGGTCAGTATTGTTGTCTTCATCTAGGTCAACGGAGCAGACTTCAGCCCCATAGTAAGAACCCACCTGGAAAGAAATAGAAATTCAATATGGAGGTGACTGGCAGAAGTGAAGATGACCAATTGGACTAGTGGGCTTAATCTTTGCCAAAACAGACTCATGGGCCAAATTAAGAGGCATGGGTATAGCTAAGGGGGGACAGGGTGGGGCAGCTGCCCCCCAATAAAAAAATACATAGCTAACTGAGGTTATGCCTTCCCTAGCAAAAGTCCCTCCCCAACAAATAAAACCTGGCTACGCCCATGTCAAAAGGTCTAGCAGGTTTAATGAGGTCCATGGATCACAGCTTTCCCACCAATTATTTAGATTTTAAGAACAGGGCAGGCTAATGGCACTCATATATTTAGTTTCATGTCTAGTTTGGCAGAGAGAGAGAGGGAGGGAGAGAAGATGTAGGCCCCAAACCCAATATTGGTGTGAAGCAGTTTGAGACTGACAGAAGTATCCCACAGCAGAATTAATCAGTTAGTCAACTGGAATCTGTGATCAAATAAAGGTCAGTCAGAGAAGGGGCACAAGAAAAAGGAGAAACACAGGAATAGAGCCTTTTCAGATTTTAATAGTCGCAGGATTTACTCCTAGTCACTATCAATATGTCTGCTTATTGTTTAGCAGCTGCTCAGTGATTTTTGACAAGTTGTTCGATTATCAACTCCCTCTGTCTCTTCCATGTGTTTGAAGTAAACTTTCTAAGAGAATAAGGGGAAAGGCTGTAGGACACCTGCTTGGCATGCAGAAGGTCCCAGGTTTCCATCCTCAGCATCTCTAGGCAGGGATGGGAATATCCGCTGCCTGAAACTGACTGCTGCCAAGTCAGTGTAGACATTAGCAAACTACATGGGCCAACAGACTGACTCCTGCGCTCCTATCTCTCTGGGCAGCCTGCCTTGCTTTAAAACTAAACTTCCAGGGCAGCTTACAACTTTCACACCCAACATGAAGTGAATGGGAGACTGATCTGCACCCCCGTTTCTGCCTCTTACCTGATCCCCTTCAGGGAATGCCACCAAACGCTTACTCTGGCTTTCAAAGACTGCCACAGCTCCAACATGCTGGTATCGCGGAGCCCCAGCTATGTAGAACTGCTTCTGCCCACGCTGAGCTGCAGCCACCGAATAGCCTGTCAGAGACAAAGAAAGAGGAGGTTGTGGACGCCGGGTTGGAAGAGTTAGCTCCTGGCAGGCCATTAGATATGGAAGGAGCAAAGGAGAAGCTGCCTCACTTACCCAGATAGGAGACATCGAAGGAAATGTTCAGGAATTTGATTTGGGGAGGGTCTCCCAAAGACTGTTCCTCCAGGCCCCCAGACCAAGTGTGAGCACCGACAGCTCCAGTCACCACATGTCCCTGGAAGAGGATGGAGGAAAAAGGAAAGGCGGCGTGAAGAAAGATAGGGGGGTGAGGGGAGTACAGACTGCAGTCCCAGGTGTGGTAGTGGTTTCTTGGTGTTGAAGGACTGCCTCTCCCCATAGGAACTGACTTGGCCTCTGCACTTGTCATCCGAGGCCGTTTTCTATGTCCTCACTCCCCGAGAGGTTCGGAGGGTGGAAACACAAGAACGGGCCTTTTCTGTGGTGGCTCCCCGACTGTGGAATACTCTCCCCGGAGAAGCTCACCTGGCACCATCATTACATGTCTTTAGGCACCAGGCAAAACCATACCTCTTTACCCAGGCCTTTGGTCATGAAATAATCTATGGCTTGTTAAAGCTGTGGGATTATATTATTATTATGCTGTCTATTATTATGTTTTTTATTGTGTGTGTTTTTGTAGTGCTCCGTAAAATGTGTTCTTAATGTTGTGCACCGCCCTGGGACCTTTTGGTAAAGGGTGATATAACAATTGAATTAACAACAACAACAACAACAACAACAACAACAACAACAACAACAACAACAACTGAGCTCTACTCCCCAGCCCACTCTGTTTTAGACATGAGTAGTCAAATTGCGTGGGACGCGGGTGGCACTGTGGGTTAGAATCATAGAATCATAGAGTTGGAAGAGACCACAAGGGCCATCCAGTCCAACCCCCTGCCAAGCAGGAAACGACAGGGTTAAACCACAGAGCCTAGGGCTTGCCGATCAGAAGGTCTATGGGGGGAGCTCCCATTGCGAGATGGGCGCCGCAACCCCAGAGTCGTCCGTGACTGGACCTAATGGTCAGGGGTCCCTTTATCTTTACCTTTTTAAAACAAAGTTATTGTTCCCTTTTAATTTACACACACACACAAACACACACACACAATTATTGTTCGAATGGTCTTTTGTAAACAGCTCTTTGAGGTCTGCCTGAAAAGCGGGATATAAATAACTTAAACAAAGCATATGTTCTTATGACAGGAGTTTCTACTCACTGGGGTGAGGAGGGCACTGAATCCGCCCTGAGAAAGTTCTTTTTGAAATGAATTGCCAGCAGAGATTCCAGAGGTTCCTTTTTGGGAAACAAAAGATAATTAAGACAGGCAAGAGATAAAGAATGGAAGGGGGGGCAAGGAGAGGAGGAAGGTTGGCCTCAAAATCTGCCCTTTCCAAATGGTCATGTTAGAGCAGAACAAATGCAGTTTTCCAAGGTTGGGAGAAGAGTAATCTTTCGTACAAGAAGTTCTTTTGTTGTGGGGCTTCAGCACGGATGACACCCCCACATTTGCACTTCCTTTGTAAACGGCTGGGCAGAGTCAGGTTGCACAGTGTCAGGCGAATCTGTTGGACGCCTCAGCATTAGCAATAATGACTGACACAACGACTCACCCTGTTCCACAGTGCCCATGTCGTTTTGTGAATTCTGAAACTTAAATTATATTCCCTTGTTAGGTTCTTTGGTTCTTTACAGCCTGGGCCCTCCCTTTACTGTACCACGCCTATGGCTCTTGGACAAAACTGAGCATCAGTAAAGATGCTGCATCACCTCGCGATACTGACCTTCAATGGCAAAGATCTTGTCCTTCAGCTGCTTCTGAATGCTACTGAGCGCATCAAAGCTCCCGACTCTGAAAACATTATTAGGTGACGAAGCAATTGTGTTCAGCTCATCTTCTCTCGTACCGCTGCCAACCTGGAACAAGCAACAGGGAATTTCTGAAAAGACATCTTGTCCTCCCGTTACTACTGAGTCCCTGCCACATATAACCTCAGCACTTGGTTCCCCAAGGTACCGATCCTGCACTTGTCTGCTTGCATGGTGCAGCCACAGAATCCACACATTGCAACCTCAATGGTGGTTTTGAACTCCATACCCCAATGGCATAACGGATGATGCCTTTCTTATCTGCAGCCGGTATAGCGACTTCAAATGTGGTTTTCTTGTCATTGGATACGCCATCGGTCAAGACAATGAGGAGTTTCTTGCTGTGAGGTCGCATGCCAAGCTTGGGTAAGAAGATGCTATCCCTGCAAAGAAGGCAGCAATTGGTTTGGATCTGAAGGGGCAAAAGGCACCTGTCTCTTCCTCCAACCCAAACACTTATTTCCCCGGTACTCACACCACATAGCGGATAGCAGTCGGGGTGTGAGTATTTCCTTTGGAGTGTTGAATGCTGTCGACTATTTTCTTCACCTCGCTTTTAGATCCATTGTAGAATTTAAAATCAAAAACCAGGTTGACTTCAGTGGAAAACTGGACCATAGCAAACTGGAAGACAGGACAGCTGAAAGTTGCACTGCACCTCTTCCCCCCATGCAGTGGGGAGTTCAGATGCACAAGTGAAGAATCAATATCATTTGGAGAATGGCTTATGTCATCAATGAAAATACCGTGAGCACACCCCACCCTTTGGTACCGTTAGTCAACATTCAGGACTTTGAAGCCCAGGAGCAAATGACACCAGATGGTGAGTGGCAATTGTTAGAGCGGTGGGAAACCGTGGCGTGTGCTGCATACCACCACATCTGCCAGCCTTGAGCTGCCTGCCATGTGCTGCCCAGAAGCATTATGGGTAAATAAGTCTAGCTGACACAGTGGTCCGCTTCGCAGCACCTGCTGCCCAACCATTCAATATATTTTTCTAAAGCAAGCAGTAGTAACAAGAGGGCAGGAGAAGGGCAACCCAGCCCAAAAGGTCAGCAATGGCAGTGAAGGGGAAGGAGTACAGAATTAAGGGCAGCAGATGAAGAATGACACCGGTGCCACATGGGGGTTCCTGTTGTGTATTGATTCAAAGGTTATCATATCTGTATTACTGTTGTCTGTAAAGTAACTGCATTCCTGTTCCAGAAGGAACAGCTACTATTGGTTCATTCAAGCTGCTGCATTTGGATCTTCAGTCTTATTGGTTCCCACCAAAAAGCAGCAGTGTGATTGCTTGAGATTGTTCCCTCCAAAATGTATCATTGTATAGCTGCAGCAAGTCCTCTGTCCCTATAAATGTAGCTTCCCTACCCTCAGTTCCCTCAGTCTTGTTTGCCTGAATAAAGAGTTGTTACATGAAGACGCTGTCTCCTGCCTGCTATGTCAGAGAGCTGAAATCACTTGCTGAAATCATTAACCCCACGCTACAACAGTTCCTTTCAAACTTGGCAGGGCTTGTGACCAGGTGAAACTCAAAGCTGTAGCTCGGTGGTAGAGCATCTGCTTTGCATGCAAAAAGTCCAGGTTTAATCTTCAGCATCTCCAGGTGGGGCTGGGAGAGAACCCTCTCTGAAACCTTACAAAGGGGAATTATAGGTCTCCTAAGAACTCTCACCACCCTTAACAAGCTGGTGTTCTTTGGGGGAAGCCATGACTATTAAAAATGCTATAAGAGTGCTTTGAAACTATGGAGGGGGTGTGACCTAAGAAGCAAAGCCCAACGACACCCAGTCACTTCCCACATGCAGCCCCAACAAGCTCCTTATTGCTCTCACCTGCACATCTGCCTCCGAAACAGAATCCATTAGCTCAAGGATGAAGTTCTTCATTGTACGGAAGGAATCATCAGAAATGCTCCCAGAGTCGTCAAATAAGATCACAGCATCCACGCCAACAGTGCACTCTGAGTGGACAAGAGGCATGATGGGTGTGCAAAATGGGTTGCATTCCCACGACATCTCAAAACAAAGACAAATGAATAGCCTCAACTGGGAACAGAAGCCAATATGCCCCGGCATCCTGAAATAAACTTTGCAGGTCTCCATAATGTGGGGATTGTCCCATTCGAGAGCCACAACATTTCTCTTCCCTTTGCACAACAGTCTTTAACACATGATAATCTCAGGTAACAACTGCAAATCAGGAATTGTGTCTGAACGTCCCAAATTAAACTTTGGGCTGCCACAAATCACAGAGCCACACCTCCAAGGGAACATGAGATGTTCCAGAAATTATGTCCAACCCAGTATTTGGTTTTGGTACATGACATTGCCAGGTGTACAAGCCCACATCAATAATAGTCAAAAACAAACAAAATGAATAAGGAACCGAGGACATGTACCCCAAACTAAGCTGTGAGTCACCCCAAATCAAACATCCACACCTTCAGGAGAGTGACCTCTGAGAGACACGATGCAGGTAGAAGACACCATTCTGGAGGTGTGCAAGTATAATTTGCAGTGGTCCAAATTCCTTATTTGTAATTGACACATTGGGTCACTGTGTACTACAGAGCAATGTACACAAAAAAATGGTTTGACTGGAGAAAATTGCCATGGAACTCAAAGGGGATAGCCTGATAAATACAATATGGGATCGGCCAAAGCTTATCTTGGGGCGCTAGAACTGCAGAATAACTTTCTCCTGGCATCCAGATGCAGCAATGGTGAAAAGCTGCACATATTGAATTTCTAACTGTGCTGCAGCACAGGTGGAGTCTCCTTCTTTGGAGGTCTTTAAGCAGAGGCTTGACAGCCACCTGTCAGGAATGCTTTGATGGTGTTTCCTGCTTGGCAGGGGGTTGGACTGGATGGCCCTTGTGGTCTCTTCCAACTCTATGATTCTATGAATATGTGTGGCAACCTTGGTCCAACTTCATGTGCAAGACTGTCTCCTCTTCCCCTTGACCAAACCGATGCTCCCCAACCTAGCTTATTAATGCAATATGCTAAGAGGCATGTGAAGCTAATTTTCTCCAAATCTTACCTTGGAAAGCTGGATGGATCTCTTTGACAGGCTGGTTAAAATTGCTCATGATATAGCAGACACCATTCAGATAATCAAAGTCCCCACATCCACGCTCCCATGTTGGGCCACAGGCCTGTGTGGACAGGAAGAATGAAAACAGCCATGGGATCCCTGTCTCTTAAGCTGATTCACCTAGGTCATATCCACACCATAGACTTATTTATTGAAATGTTTAAAGCACTCTTATACCATGGCTCCCCCCCCCCAAAGGATCCTGGGAACTGTAGTTTGGTAAAGGTGCTGAGAGTTGTTAGGAGACTCCCCCACAGAGCTACAATTCCAAGCATCCTTAAACTACATTTCCCATGATTCTTTCAGGGGAGCAAAGGCTGTTAAAGTGACATAACTGTGCTTTAAATGTATGATATGGATGTGGCTCTAGATTGTCTCAGCCAAATTGAGAGAAATTCCTCCTCAAGGCCAGGTCAGGGCATTTTCTGCTTGAGCTCATTATTTTCTCTCCAAAGCCAAAGTCAAGTTGCAAGGCACCCACAGCTGGTCAAGTTATTCTGTCACCTGAAGCAGAAAACCCCACAAGCCCCTCTCCCCATCCCTGACAGTAAAAATACAATATTAAAAATTTTTTAAAAGATTTTTTTTCTCCTTTAACTACGCCCTGAATCAGCTGCCTGAGGTGACTGCCTCATTCTCACTAATGACAGGGCTGGATCTGTTTCACCTCCTTTCTGCGTGACAGACACTGCAAACCCAGGCACACCCATGGATTTGGACTATTTTGCTATTTGAGTCCAGTCTGGTTTTACTTACTATTATTTTGGAGTCTGATTTACCAGCAGCCAGCGAAAGTCCCAGAGATATTCCAGAGGTATCTTTGTTTCCGACAAGAAGAGATGGCATGTGAAAAAAGAGACAGACATATAAGCGAGACTTATAATATATAAAGAGACTTTGTCCTCATGTCTCATGGATATTAATACACACACAGAGTTCCTAGCTATTCTGCATACCCTCCAAAATTTAACTGATGAAAATAGGGACTTGTAACATCTGTATCAGTCTGTAGTGCAGATATGCCCTCAAGAGTTCCCTCTCTCTTCTCATGAGATAAAATTATCAGATGCGACACTCTCACCTTCAGAAGAATGGAGGCACACAAATTTTTAGCTTACTGTTGTGGTGGAGAACCACTGTCTGGCACTTCTCTGTATCATATGAGCAGCGGAAAAGCGATCCCGTCCGGTTGCCTGACACGGGGGCACTCACTACCAACCTGCAAGAGGGAAGCGAGTATTAGAAAACAACTGTTTACGGGCATGTGGCTGCTCTGACCGAAATTAACTGGCAACGGTTTGGTTCTCACCAGGACCTGCCATCATCCGCTCTCGTCTGGACGACACGGTAGCCAAACTGAGAGGCCTTGTCACCTCGGAAAAACACCGGAGTCTCCGTATCAGTGATGTTGAAATCTGAAGAGACTGCAGAACCTAGAGTGGAAAATGGTAGCAGAATGCATCAACGCTGCTAAGAATCTGCCAGGGGCTCTTCCAGATGAGGAAGATGTCCAAGTTGAGCTTAAAACAATTTTTGTTAAAAGCCCCACCTGAAAGCAACCTGGGGGGGGGGGTTAGAGAGCAGTTGGAGAGGCTTCCAATTGAATAAACAGGCCCAAGTGTCCAGGTATTTTTTTCACATTTTGCCACCGTGAATATTGTATATTATGCCTATGCTCCAGCTGTTCCTATTGACTCACCCCAGTCCCTGGCAAATTATTGTTCCTTTGGGGAAAGGGGAGAAACCTTGTTTACATCTTGTTGCTGTAGGTTGCTAGAGTTATATGCTGGACAGTTATACAGACTGGGCCCAAAGGCAAGTGAATGGGCAGGGAGGAGGCCTGTTCAGGATATTTTGCCTGTACCCCCCAAAACAACAACAACAACAACAACAACAACAACAACAACAACAACAACAACCACCACCACCACCACCTGGAGCCAGCACAGGGCTCTGTTTTCTTCCCAGGGGTCTCTGGCAGTTAAATCTTTGGTTGGGGATGGACACCTCTTGTCTCTAGGAAATGTGGACAAGTGGCCACAGGTAGAAGCAACAGGTGGCTAGAAAAAGGAGGCAAGAGGCCTGAGAAGCTTGCAAGTGGATGGAAGGGGCTGATAGTAAGGGAAGGTTCAAGGAAGGAGGGGGAAATGCCAAAGAAGAGAAACACAAACAGCCAGCAGCTGTAGAGATGAGGAAGCTGAAATTCACATGCTGCTCTTTGGAAACAAGGCAACCTCTGCTTGGATGAAGCCTGTGCTTTCCAAATGGGTGGAAAGTCTGTGGTTGGCACTTTCCAAGAGAGCTACATGGAGCTGGCGTAACCTAATGGCTGAACTATGGATCAGGAAGATTTTTTTTCTGACAGTAAGCGCTGTTCCACAGTGAAACAGACCCCCCTCAGGAATTTAGACTCTCCTTCCTTGGAGGTTTTTAAGCAGAGGTTGGATGGCCGTCTGTTACGGACGCTTTAGTTGAGATTCCTGCGTTGCAGGGGGGTTGGACTAGATGACTCTCAGGGTCTCTTCCAACTCTACAAATTATTTGATTCTATAAGTTGTTCAAATCCTGCACGTGCAGGAAGTTCCCTCAGACAATCCATTCTCTCCCAGCAGCAACCCCTGCTCTGCAATGAGGATGGGGGCAGAAAGAACAGTGCTGCTGACCTACTTTCCAATCTCTCTGCATACGTTTTACAACAAAACAGCATATGTAAATGGGCTCTGAGTGCTCAAAAATGCAACAAAAATGCCCAGTATTCCTAGGGATAGCCTGGCTGCAGCAAGCCCACCCCCGTTGCAGGGGCCGCTGCTTTTAGTGTATGAGTTTTAATATTTTATTTCCTCATGCATACATTTGGCTCTTGACCCACATGTCTGGGCGGGAGGAAGTTGGCCACATTTGGACATCCCCCAACAAGCGGCTTACAAAGAGATGGCTCAATGAGTCATTTGACCCGTCTTCTCCTTCCCATTCTTATGGCCTCTTCCCCACCTTCGCAATGCCCTGAATCCCCGTGAGTTTTCTTAGTGTGCCAGTGGGTGCATGCTATTTCTTCACAGAATGCGTCAGAATGCACACAGTGGAAAAAGAAAGGGGAGGGTTTGTGGCGGCGAGGCGGCCTTTTTGCTCCCTGAAGGAACTCTAGCCGCCAGAGGCCAGGAAGCCGCATCAGCTCCCTTGAGCAAGATGCCCTCAGTGACCCCACTCGGGCAGCGGCAGGCAACCCAGATGCCCTTAAACATTGGCTTGATGCCCATGCCAAGGCGGAGGTGGTCCTACCATTTGGTAGGCTGAGGAAACAGCTTCAGACATAAGATGCTTGGTGTGTGTGTGTGTGTGTGTGTGTGTGTGTGTGTGTGTGTGTGTACCAAGCAGCTACAGGATGGTGGGAAGCAGAGGTGTGTGTACCATGTAATCCGCTGCCCCGCAGCTCCAATCTAGTCTGCTGCCCTCAGGTGGGGCAAAGGAAACTCTTCCGCCATCAGTGTTGGACTAGAATGAAAGCTGCCCGTCTAGTAGAGCTTTGGGGGACCATGGTCCCAGCTCTTTCTCTCTCCCTTAGCCCCCCATTCCACCAGCCGCCTTCGACAAGGGGGATGACCTGCCTACCTGTCAAAGGTGGGCAGGGGCAGAGGAGTTCAGTCCCACTTTCTGCAGGGTTCAGGTGCATGATGTACCCTCATGTGCAAGGAGCCTTCTCAGGGACTTCCACCAAGCAGGATTGAGTTTTCCACCCTTCAGCCAATGCACAGAGAGTTCAGTCCTGTTTGCTGCAGGGATAGGATGTGCCATGTGCCTTCCTGCCCCACACCCAGGACCGGTGCTAGGGGTTTTGGCGCCCTAGGCGAGGGGGCGGGCCATGTGACGTCATTGCACATGATGTACGGTGCCCCGCCCCCTGCCACCGGCCGCCCCGCACCGCCGCGATTTTCGCTGGTGGTTGGGGCGGCACCGGGTGGCGGCGGGGGGCAGGCTGGCCAGCGCCCCCTCCATTTTGGCGCTCTAGGCAACTGCCTAGTTCGCCTAAATGGACGCGCCGGCCCTGCCCACACCTGGTGTTACATATGCCATCTGGTGTGATTTAGGGAAAATTTGACCTGGCGTCCAAGGGCTGAGGTTTCCCACCCTTGCATTAGGGAGAAAGAGCCGAAACTCATGCTTTTCCCTGCAGTTCTAGTTTTGTGTGTGTCCAGATGGAGGGCTGCTTTTTAAAATAAAAATACAGCATTATACTTGCGGTCTCAAGTGGTACAGTCCGCTCAACCACCTCAGGAATCTACCATCTCATTTGTTTATGTAAGCATTTCTACCCCACTTTCAAATTCTGAAGAAATGTCAAAGGTGGCTTACAATCAAATCTCAATTAATAAGGGGTGAGGAACAGGTTACAAAAAAGGTATACAGTAAAAGCAGCCAGATAAAGCAGCAATAAAAAAGAAGACACAAATTTAAAAACAATAGGTATCACTAAAGACTCAACATTTCTGTTTACTAAAAGCCTGGGTGAATAAAATAAGCTTGACAATTGCCTAAAACTTAGGAGATGGCCCTGGATGGATGTTGCAGGGGGTGGATTAGATTAGATACACCTGGGAAGGCTGTTTCAAGGCTGTGGCTACAGAACAGAAAAGTGCCTGAATTTGGCACTGTCAATTTCTGAGGCTTGAAGGCACCTGAGTCAGGATACATTTGCCTTCGCTTAGAGAACAGACAGGGTCATGTGAAAACAGGCATCCTTATTCCACGCTCCGATTTGTATAGGACTGCTTAGGTTAAGCCCAACGATTTCAGCAGAATTTGGAAAGCCAGTGAACACCATTGAAGAGCGGCGACACGTTTTGCGAGACCACGCAGCTCTCGTTCTCAAACCCACCGGCCTGTTTTGGAACAAACTGAAGATAGCCTTCAAGGGTAGCCCCACATGTTACACACTGCAGTAGTCTATAAAGTGGCTGTCTGCTGAACATCTTGAGTCAGCCTCTGTAATCCTGGTAACAGCCATGCACAGTGTGGCAGTATTAACTAGCCTCATATTGGTTGTGAGAGGTAGGAAGGTCTCAGATTTTGTTAGCCCCAAACTCTCAAGGTAGCTTTCTACAACTCGATGCACCGCCCTGAACAATATGGAGAGATGAATATTAACCTACCTTACAGGGCCGTTGTAACAACTACAATGGATTAGTGCGGCAGGCTTTAAACACAGGCAAAATAAATGCAAAGTGGGGTTATTAAGTGGCACTTAATACCACTAGGCCTGTAGAAACATTTTTTGTTTTTTTAAAAATCCTCATTTCAGTGCTTGACTGAGCAAGCCTTCCCACGCACCGTAAGATTTTGTTCCTTTTTTAAAAGTCGGTGTCTAAAACACTGCAGCCCCCTCCCTACCCCCCTTGCTAGCCCCAATTCAGTTTACCTGCAACCCAACCAGCTTCCCCATTCCTGATTGCTCCAACTTTTAACCAAAAACAACCCCAATCCCTGCTCCTGTGCTTTTTAAAACAGCTGTAAGCAGGTGGCACTGCTTCTCTCCAAGCTGAGAACAGCTTCACCTGCTGATTGCTGCAGATCAACTTGCTGTTAAAGACACAGGAACAAGCCAAAGCCAGTTCCTTTGGGGTCAGTTGGCAACCCTACACCTGCCCCACAAGCCAAAGTCGAGCTGCAGTACGTACACCAGCCAATGCAGAGAAAGAAAGCAGCTTTGAGGATCCACTTCGTTTCGACGGCAGGCTCCATGCTGTTGCTTCATTGAGCCCTCTGCAGCCGACTTGCATGGGGACTGCGCTGCTGCAAAGTCTGGCATCTCATTTCCTATTATTGCCACACCAGTATCCGCTCCCCCCTGAGTTTCAGCATGAATCTGATTTGCGCCACCTACAAACCACACCCAACATGGAATGCTAGACAATGTTAAATTAACAAAGTAGGGCTGCCTCTTTCCCCAGAGGCTTTCTTCCATTCCACAGTTGCATGGGACAGACAAAACCCAACAGGCAAAGTTTTTCTCGCCACTGAATGTCCAATGTTCAGCGAAAGTAAAGGTAAAGGGTAAATGGACCCCTGTCCATTAGGTCCAGTTGCGGACGACTCTGCGGTTGCTCACCCTGTCACGGGGATTCGAACCGCCGGCCTTCTGATCGGCAAGCCCTAGGCTCTGTGGTTTAACCCACAGTGCCACCCGCGTCCCAGCGAAAGTATATCCCTGCATATCAGGTGCTGGGGGCAAACACAGGGTGGTCATCACTTTCGGGATGTGCTTCCTAGAGGGCGACCCATCAATAGACACAGAAAACTGTGCTAGGGATATTTTCCAGTGTGTTCCAGTAAGACATCTTAAAGGAAGGGGGGCTAACCTGTGGTGCTGGACTCCCAAATCCCATCAGCCCCAGCCAGCGTGACAATCACCAGGAATGATGCGGCAGTCCAATATCCAGAGCGCTATATTCCCCATATCTGGCCTCATGCCTGCTGTCTTCAGGAAATGTGGACTTCAGACTACCAAACCTCTATTTTGGTCTGTACATTAGTGGCTTGTTTCTCACCATCAGAACATTAACCCGTTATCCATACGCCTGAGCCTGCTAGTGGGATGTTTTCATCTTTTAAAGAACCCACAATAAATATATTGTGGGAATTCTAGCTTCCGGGGAAGTAATACGACTGTTTACTTGAGTGTGGGACAATTGTGCTGGATGGCCGACTTACAAGATCTTAAATGAGCTCTGATCTACTGGATAACCGACTGGACCAGCATCACAGAAACTAAAGGCACCTCCTTTCCTAACATCCTCTTTGAAAATGAGGTTTCTTCCTTATGAACAGAAACAGCCCAAAGCATTTTGTCGCCTCAGGCGGAGCAGAAATCTCTCCACCCCACCCTCAAGTCAAGTTGCATAGTATCCAAAGCTGGTCAAATTATTTTCTGCGCTTGTGGCAGGAAATCTCGTGATCACCTCTCCCCGACAATAAAAAATTAAGTAATAATTAATTAACTTGCTGCCCTTTCAGAACACCAAAATATCTGTATGTGGCCAACATCTAGAAGTTGTTTTTATTTTGCTGTTGGCTTTAATTTCTGCAATTGTCCATTTAAAAAAAATCTGTGCATGTACCAAAAATACCTGTCTTGTTTTAAGGGCTCTGGGCTAGTGTGCATTACAAAGGGAAGCAACCATCTGATTTGCCTAAACGCTCTACCCTGTAAGACCTAAGAGGAATGGGTGTAGATGAAAGGGGGAGGGGCACACTTAAAAGCACGGCCTTCTCATGAGGTTCGTAACAAGGAGTGGGGTAGTATAAAGGAGCTGAAGAGCAATGAATAAAACTTGAGTCATGAGTAAGTTTGGGTAAAAAAAGGGCCCCTTTTTGCCGACCCCTACAGACGAAAATAGTAATAGACACAAAGTAAACCACAATTTCTCCACCAAATATTGTGCAAGATGGTAGAACAGTGAACTATGTCACTGAATGGCAACTAGTTTTGCCCTCTCTACCTCCCCACAAATCTTCTATTTGCTTGTGTATGACATCCTCTCCTCCCCATCACTTAAGATGCTACTGGAAGCATTGAGGGCTTAGGGAGCTGGGTATGTTTAGCCTGGAGAAGAGAAGGTTAAGGGCTGATATGATAGCCATGTTCAAATATATAAAAGGATGTCATATAGAGGAGGGAGAAAGGTTGTTTTCTGCTGCTACAGAGAAGCAGACAAGGAGCAATGGATTCAAACTACAAGAAGATTCCACCTAAACATTAGGAAGAACTTCCTGACAGTAAGAGCTGTTCGACAGTGGAATTTGCTGCCAGGGAGTGTGGTGGAGTCTCCTTCTTTGGAGGTCTTTAAGCAGAGGCTTGACAGCCACCTGTCAAGAATGCTTTGATGGTGTTCCTGCTTGGCAGGGGGTTGGACTGGATGGCCCTTGTGGTCTCTTCCAACTCTATGATTCTATGATTCTATGAAAAGAACTGGCAGCTAGAAGGCTGAATGCCAATCCCTATCCTATGCCCAACTCACAGGAATCGTCAGCCGGGAAACAGTAGCCAACCCAGCCAATTTAAGGTTGATTCTTTTTATTTCTCACAAAATGCGAAGCAACCTCAGAATGAGATGGCAAATCAAACCTCTCCCTCTTTCCCTCTGCAAACACACGCACACAAACACACACACGCCTCTCCTCCCCTGGCCCCCACCCCCTAAAGTCCGGCAAGTTCTTTCAGTCCGCCGCTGTGTTGAGTTGCATCTCTTGTGCTCTGTGGGGCAGGAGGCGGGTTCCGATCACGTGTAGAGGTCAAAATCAATGCGCTTGGAATTGTAGAACTGGCCCTCGGAATTCTCCACCTTCCGGCAGTAAACCCCATCGGGGAAATAGCCTTGGGATACCCAGTCCTGGAGGGATACAGAAGAGGAAAGTGTTGAAGGAGAAAGGGAACTGCTGAGAGAAGGAAGAGATGGAGCTGGCAAACTGGTTGGGGGCAGGGGGTGAAGTGAACAAACAAGCACTGGGGGGAAATTATCAGCATAACCAGCCAATGTGGTATTCAAACATGACTGACATTAGCATTATCAAGGGGACCAACAAAATCAGTACACGTGGAGAGCCAAAAAAAAAGCTGGTGCACCTAATGGACATGGGGGTCCTACAAACTAAAATGCGTTAGGTGGTTTTCACCCAAAACCAGGCATAGAAATGAAGGTTGTGAAAGGCTAGAAACTTGGTTTTAAAGACGAAACCGGAGATTCTGTGGAACCCGAATTCTGCACCCAATGCCCAGTTTTGTAACCGAGATTGCACAATACACATTGCTGGCAATATTTTCAGAGAAAACGAATGGTGGTGTGCAAGAATATTCCAGATTATGCACTTCTAGGCTGCCTTCTCAAAGGTATTATCTTAAACAATTGCAAACACAGTAAATAAGCAGTTCACTCATAATATATCAGTGGTCCAACGCTCATTTCTTCTCTTTCCAAAATAGATTTTATCTTGAACAATTGCAGACGCGCAGTAATAAAGAGTCCACTTGTGATATACCAGTGGTTCAGTGCTCAGACGTCATTCCGGTAATCAGACGCGTTGTCGCTAAAGAGCTTAGTCATTGAGCTTTGTTGTAAATAATATACAAGAGAAGACAGTAGGTGAACGACTTAAAGCAGGGGTATATCTGTCCCCATCTGCATATTTCCATCAGGAGGAGCATAGAAAGAGATTTAACAAACTGAAGGACATCGTCCTTCAGAACAGAGAATTGCAGTAGTAAATGTAACCAAAATTATCTCTGTGGCAACTGATTACATTAGTGTTAAAAAATCCTTGATGCAGCTTGACAGCTGTCACTACAAATCAAAACAACTTAGGTAGCAACATGATTTCCTTGCTTAAGTAGAGTTCAAAATCCTAGTGTATATATGTACAGTAATTATTCTTCACTGTCTTTGCATATATTTTCATTAAATGTTTGCATTATTTTTACATATGGAACTGCTTTTAATTGTTTTTATACTTTTCTTAAAGGGACCCAGGTGGCACTGTGGGTTAAGCCACAGAGCTTAGGGCTTGCTGATCAGAAGGTCGGCGGTTCGAATCCCTGCAACAGGGTGAGCTCCCGTTGCTCGGTCCCTGCTCCTGCCAACCTAGCAGTTTGAAAGCACCTCAAAGTGCAAGTAGATAAATAGGGACCGCTCCGGCGGGAAGGTAAACGGTGTTTCCGTGCGCTGCTCTGGTTCGCCAGAAGCGGCTTTGTCATGCTGGCCACATGACCTGGAAGCTGTACGCTGGCTCTCGGCCAATAAAGCGAGATGAGCGCCGCAACCCCAGAGTCGGACACGACTGGACCTAGTGGTCAGGGGTCCCTTTACCTTTACCTTTATACTTTTCTTGTTTTACAGTTACCAACATTTTATTTGTTTTTATTATTTATATTTTATTGCTGCAACACACTTGGGACCATATGGTAGAGAGCAGGTAAGAAATAGAACACATTGCTTCTCCAATATGCTCACAACCTTAGCAGGCAAGCCACAGCGATGTGCACTTGCAACCAGGGACAAGACTAAAACACCCAGGAACAATAAATGGACAGAGGTGGACATGAAGATCAAAGAATTAGGGGAAGAAATGAAGAAAAGAAAAGAGGGAGGAAAAAAACGAAGGCTACTGAAAGGGCGGGGGGGGGGGGATCAACAAAAGGCCACTGGTATAGATGGAAAGAATGAAGACTGAATGATGGAGAACTGCATACCTAAGACAAGAGAGAGACATGAAAAAATATCTGAAAGAGAAATAACAGCGGTTTGACTGCCGCACTTTGTCTCTTACCTGCATCTGGGAGCTGCTAAAGGGGCCATAGAGTTCGGACGTGTTTGTGTTCTCCCATTTGTATTCCCACATGACCTCGGAGAGAGCGTCGTCATCGGCCTGCTTTTGCTCCTCACTTCCCACTGCCGGAAGAATGTTAGAATTTGTGTCAGGTTGCCAGCTCAAACAATAACCCAACAGTCATGTGGTACAGCTGTACTACTTCAAACGTCACGATTCTGGGGGACGGGTGGGTGATCCCACATTTGAATGCTTCCCCACAGAAACACCCTGCATGTAGAAAGCTCAAGTATCGGAGAGAATCTTAAGAGCAGAAACCTTTTCCCAAGAGGGAGTGCTTTTCTCTGCAGGCAGAAAATGAGCACAACACACCTTCCCCCACCTGCAGCGGTAAATCTCAGCAAGCAGCTGTGCTGGGGGATATTTTTTGCAAATCATGCGTTTTTGGTCTTCCCAAAACAGCAACGCAGTTCCCAACAAAAGGACTCACCCGCTGGTGTCTTCTCCCCCAGTTTCGCTTCATCAATATCCTCAGCAAACATGTCGAGTTCCGGTTCGGCCGCGGATGATGCTGCGGGAGGTTGCTCCAGCGCCCGGAGCCTCAGTGCCAGCTTCTCCCGAGTCTCCTGGTAGATCTCATACACGCCTCGCGCCACCATTTGGTCAGCCAGCCCCGAGAGGCGCTCCAGCTGCTCTTTCCGTTCTGGCGACCTGGGCTTCGGGGGCTCTCCTTCCTCGGCTGGCTCTGCCTCCTCTGCCTTGAGGCGGCTCCAAGGCCTCCGCTGACGCCCGCTGTTCTTGGGCCCGCCCTTGTCTCCGAGCCTCTGGATGGCCCTGGCCACCGTCTCGCCAGGTAGCACCAAGGCCACCATCCCTTCCAGCAGCGCCTTCTTGTCCAAAGGTGCCCGCCCGACGTCAAGATCCTCTTCCTCGTCTTCATCGGCAGAATCTAGCGGCGGCTTCTTCTGACCAGGACGCTGCTCCTTTATCCTGACCTGGTTGGGAAGCGAAAGGGACAGGAAAGCCGTAAGAGGCAAGTGGTAGACCAGTACAAAATGTGGATGAGCTCAGCTTGTTAGAGCATGGTGCTGATAATGCCAAGGCTGCAGGTTCGGTCCCCGTAATGGGGCTGCTGCAAATTCCTGGATGGCAGGCGGTTGGACTAGATGGTCCTCAGGGTCCCTTCCAACTCTACGATTCTAATGTATGGGGGCTTCAGATCCAGTCAAAGAACTGGAAGCCAGAAATAATATCCTTTCTGTTATTTGCACTCCCTGTTCCTATTAGATATTGCCAAGAATCCCATCAGCCTTGTTTGATGCAACATTAATTCACTGGTTGCCCAATTATTGTGGTAGTAAAAAGTCATGGAGGTAAAAGAGCAACATTATTCCCGCTTACTTAGTTTTAAAATACTACACCTGACTATGTTTTCACCAACTACAGCCATCTTTCGAAAGATAATAAAATTCTGAAGTTTAACCTGTGCTGTAAGCATACGGGGGGAGGGGGCTTGTATGGGAGTACACAGCATCAAATCCCTGCTCAGCTATGAAACTCACTGGGGTTTGGGAGAGCTGCTGTCTCCAAGGCTATCTTGTCTCAGAATTACTCCAAGAGCCGTAAGTCCTGAGGACCATGCAGGAAAGCAGCTTACAGTTATGACAATCAACCTGATTTATTTCTGACTACTTAGGGTACCCAATGGGACGTGGGTGGCGCTGTGGGTTAAACCACAGAGCCTAGGGCTTGCCGATCAGGTTGGTGGTTCGAATCCCCACGACGGGGTGAGCTCCCGTTGTTCGGTCCCTGGTCCTGCCAACCTAGCAGTTCGAAAGCACATCAGAGTGCAAGTAGATAAATAGGTACCACTCCGGTGGGAAGGTAAATGGCGTTTCCGTGCACTGCTCTGGTTCGCCGAAAGCGGCTTAGTCATGCTGGCCACATGACCCGGAAGCTGTACGCTGGCTCCCTCGGCCAGTAAAGCGAGATGAGCACTGCAACCCCAGTCGTCCACGACTGGACCTAATGGTCAGGGGTCCCTTTACCTTTACTTAGGGTACCCAGATTTGAGTCAGGAACCCAGTTCACTCCTGTCCTAGCTGCAGAACTATAGCCCATTCCCTCCCCTGCTGCTCCCTCTTGCAGACATTTCAGAATTTCTTCCCAGAATCTCTGTATTTATAACTGAACAATGCAAGCACAAAAACGGATGGTTTGCTTCCTGCTACAGTGCAACTGGGAAATCAATCAAACTTCTCTCTCTACACACACTGTAGGAGCAGCCAAGATTATCAGCTCCCTGTTTGCATGGGCTGTCTTCTGCTCAGCCCAGACAAGCAACCTTACCCAGTCTATATTGTCCAACCAGTTATCCCGAATCATTGCCTCTTTCTTCAAGAAGTAGTTGCCTTCTGAATCAAAATGGCCTTCTTCCATCTCCTCCTGCAAATTGAATGGAGTGATCCGGACACCATCTTCATAGTCAATAGTTGCAGATTCCTGCCCTACGAGGGTAAATAAGGTGTGAGGGGGTCAAATTATGATGGAACAGCCTCTCATAATACTAGAATAAAATGACTGTTAACTTTAATAAATCACTGAAGCAGGGCTGATACGAAACCGTAAGAACATCCTATACCCTTTTAAAATGTGACTCTTTTCGGGGGGGGGGGGTTACTGGGTTGCTGTTTTTATTCTGATTATGTATGTTGTGATCATTTCTGTGAACGGCCCAGAGACCTCTGGGTATAGGGTGGTATATAAACTCAATTAACACCAACACTGAAGAAGTGTGCATGCACACGAAAGCTTATACCAAGAACAAACTTAGTTGGTCTCTAAGGTGCTACTGGACAATTTTTTTATTTTTTATATATATTTCAACACCAACACCAACAACTTGAGAAGAGCCTGCTGGATCAGGCCAGTGGCCCATTTAGTCCAGCATTCTCACAGTGGCCAATCAGTTGCCTGTAGAAAACCAGCTAGATTTGAGCACTAGAGCCCTTTCCCCTCCTGTGGTTTCCAGCAACTGGTATTCTGAACCATTGCTGCCTCCAACTGTGGAAGCAGAGCACAGCAATCATGGCCCATGGGCATTGATATCCCCTATGAATCCTTCTGCTCTGCAATCATAATTCTGCTAGCCCTACGGTAGTACATCCAATAGTGTTTATACACGTACTGCAATTAATCCAGAATGCGGCAGCTAGACTAGTGACTGGGAGTGGCCGCCGGGACCCCATAACACCGGTCCTGAGAGAACTACATTGGCTCCCAGTATGTTTCCGAGCACAATTCAAAGTGTTGGTGCTGACCTTTAAAGCCCTAAACGGCCTCGGTCCTGTATACCTGAAGGAGCGTCTCCACCCCCACCGTTCAGCCCGGACACTGAGAACTAGTGCCGAGGGCCTTCTGGTGGTTCCCTCACTGCGAGAAGCAAAGCTACAGGGAACCAGGCAGAGGGCCTTCTCGGTAGTGGCACCCGCCCTGTGGAACGCCCTCCCATCAGAGGTCAAAGAGATAAACTACATGAGATTTAGAAAATTAGGGAAGTTTTTAATCTGTGACATTTTGATGTATTTTAATGTTTGTTGGAAGCCGCCCAGAGTGGCTGGGGGGACCCGGCCAGATGGGCGGGGTACAAATTATTAATTATTATTATTATTATTATTATAGTACACATATAGAGGCAGGAGTCCCCATTTTAGCTCAGCACTCTGACATGGCTTCAGGGGGCTCAGAGGTGTGAGGCTGAAGCATTATGAGTGTCTCCATCACCCATCGCTAAAAGAAGCCCCAGTTTTTACCTTGGGCTCTGGAAGGGAAGGCTGGGGGTGAGCAGTGGTGAATGGCCAAGGTACTCCAGCCACTCCAATGGCCAGCCCCCCAATGAGCCCCTATTCCCCTATACAAGCTCCAAACATACAGGTATGGAGCTGAATTGGGTCCCTTTACCTTTACCTTTAAACACAACCTACCTTAAAAGGATGCTGTAAGGCTTAATGTATACAACGGGCTTTGAACACATACAGCCCAATCCCACGCATATCTACTCAGAATTAAATCCTATTAAGTTCAGTGGGATTTACTCATAGGTGTCCCTGGATTGCAGCCTTAGTTTTAATGCAGATTTCCCCCCTTAAGTACTGAAATAGATATTCAATGGCTCCATTTCCTTTAGGTCTGCCACATCGATACCACTGCAATTCCAAGCAAAAGTAGCCTCTCCTATCTTTATAAGGACTAGTGGCTGGCTTGCTGTTTTTTGGGGTTTTTTGGGGTTTCAGAAAGTAGAAAGATCACAGAATACAAAATCTCATTATCCAACTATGTACACGTACCATGGTTCCAGTTCCATACTTACCTTCTACATCATCTGATGCAAGGATGTCATATTTGCTGCCTCGCCCTTCCTCCTCGTCATCCTCCTCATCACTGTCCAATGAGTGCTTGCCCTTAAAGCGGCTGCCTGGTCCTCCAACTGCAGGTTCCACCAGCTGTTAAGAGGGGGTGGTGGTGGTAAAGAATGTAGAAATTATCCATTCAGAAACTGAAGAATCTGCCTGTATTCCCCAGCATCACTAATTTAGAGGGTGTTTTTTCTCTCTTTCAAATCAGCAGCTTATCCCTCTTTTAAGCTACCCTAAATCTTCAGGATAAGCCATTGTGCATTCTCAAGTCAAGCTCCCAGATTTTGTATGTTTTAAATGCACAGTTCCTTGTTCACTTTATCCCCTGAATATGAAGATATTGGAGAATAGCCCCTTTCGCTCACCTTCTTTTTTGGCAAGTTCATTTCCTCCTCATCCTCATCGCCTTGGTCCTCAAAGGTCACCTTGCGTTTTGACATTATGGCTCTACGAAAAGCAAACCAGATTCGATGAGCAGAGGGGATGCAAGACACCCAAGAGAGCTATCTGCCTGGCAAAACAGGAGAGGGGCTTGGCTGTTCTGATGGGTTTGGTGAACCAGCATTTGCATAATGCTAGTTCCACTGCTGATAAGGCCCTTATCTCTACCATGCAGGTCTCAGGGGAAAGGGCCTTATCTCCACCATGCAGGTCTCTGGGGAGGGTTTGTAAACAAAGTGACTGCTGACTCCATCTTTGCTGCATATACTGGTAGAGAGATGTGTTTTATACGCATCGTTTTACCCTCTGCAAAAGCGAATCCTATCACAATACATCTCAGCCTGTTACGTAAACTCAAATGAACAAAAGCTTCGATTTAGAAATAGCTTCACTAAGAAACCCCAAATTTCTTGGTAAGAATGGCACGTTTAAGTTTTGAATACATAATTTACTCGGTTTCCAAGAGGAAATTTTTCACATAGCTCAGGTTTGCTTGGGAGACACAAAAAAGTGTGTGTGCAGGCTAATAAGCCTCTAAAAAGCAAGGAGTGCAACAACCGAGCTCTGACCACTAAAGTTAACAGCAGCCTTGGGGGAAAGGTAAAATGCTCCAATTAATTGGCAGAGCATGAGACTTAATCCCAGGGCCGTGGGTTCGAGCCCCACGTTGGGTGAAAGATTTCTGTACTGCAAGGGGTCGGACGAGATGACCCTCGTGGTCCCTTTCCAACTCTTCTACAATTCCTCCTCTTCCTCCTCTGTACTTTGCCTGCTGAAAATAATCTAAACGTAGTCAAGCTTCCCTGCTCTTCATCATCTCCAGGGGGACTAAAACGCAAATGAACTCCAGGCAAAATGTGGGTGGTTTTTTTATATTATTATTATTATTATTATTATTATTATTATTATTATTATTATTATTATTATTATTATTTAAAAAAGAAACCCCGACACCAATTACGTTCCTAAATTAGCCACGCTAACTAATTGCGGGAGAGGCCTCCCAAACTCCAAAGAAGCCTGTCGCACGGCTCGTAGGCCGCCCCGCGCTTTGCAGGTGTGAGCAAGGGCGGGGGTCATTGACCTGGGAGCGCACCTGGGCAGGTATGCCGCCCCCCCCCTCCCAGCCAGACGTCCAGGAGGGGCGGGAGCCATTAGAATGTGCGCATTACGTCATTCGCGTTCCCCGCTCCTCCCCTCCCCCCCCCGCGCGACGGGACGCGGCTCCCACCTGAGTCCTCACGCAGCCGCCGCCGCCCCAACTCTCAAACCAACGCGGCGAGGCAATCAACATCCGGGTCCCGCCGCGCCATTCGACGAGGACGTGACGCGAAGCAGGCGCCGGCGCACGCGCTCCGGAAGTGACCGCAAAGTATTGGCAAAGCGTCGGCTTCGTTCGCGCCGACTGGTACGGAGAGTGTGGGCAAAGCCTGCGGGTGCAGGCGGCGCTGGGGAGTATTTCATAATTTTTGACCTCCTCCCAGGGCGGAAGTTCTATCATTCCAAGCCTGTGCAGCCCACAGGAATTGTGCAGTTTATTCCTCAGCTCTAGTGTATCTTGGGTTGCCTGGGTGTAAAGCCACGCACACTGGACTTCCTCCTGTATAGGATTTAGGAATGAGTAGTTCTTTAAAGTGGTGTGGTTTTAATGGCGCAAATACTGCAGGTAGAATTAAAAGGGAACCAAACACATTCCTGAAACAGGTCAAGCAACAACCCTCAGCCATAATGGTTAAACTGAACCTCCATGGTTCAAGGCACTGTAACCCTGAATAACAGCTGCAGGAGATAACAAGCATCTCCTTGGCCCTTTCAAGAAAAAATAAAATGAAATCATAGGGCGGATGAACCTTTTGTTTAAGCCTGTATAAAACCATGAAATATATCATCAAAATAAAAACAACAACCCAATAACCCCCCCAAAAAAACAACCTCACATATTATTATTATTTATTGGCTTTATGTTCCACCAGACACAGCATGCAGAGGCTCCCATGTTTAGTTAAGGCAGAGGCTGCTGTTGCCTGCAAGGATCTGTGGATTAGGGTACTAATCCAGCCTTTAAGATGTCTTTAGCCCTACCGGTATTAGTTTGTTGCAGTGAGAGAGTCTTGCAGCACCAACAAATTTACCATGCCACAAGCAGTAGCTTGTTTCATCATCCTGTAGACAAAGTGGGCTTATGCCACAATACAATTGTTGGGTTGGGCTACAATTTACTGTATTTCTAGGCCAACTTTCATTCAAACTGATGACAGGGTTGTGTGCAATAAACATAAAAAATATTTATTCCAAATAACAACAGCCACAACTTCATACAAACAATAAACTGAGGGGAAGAAGAACTATAAAATGATAAGGGAGACTGAGGCAACAAACTATTTAAAACACCTGGGCAAAGAAAAATGCCTTGGCCTGGCACTGATAATTATATTTTCTGCAATGAAAAGTCAGGGTACCATGACAGTAAAAAATATTCTCTATTCGATAAATAATGTACTTCCATTAGAAAAGGCACTTGAAAAAGGACCTCACTCAAAGATCTTAGGGCATGCACAGGCCAGGGTGGTATACAGATTTACTCCCAGCTATTCCAAGCTGCTGGGATAGCTCAGTTGAGTAAACAAACAAACAAACAAACCCCTGTGTTGTAAAATATGACTCAGCAAAATCGAAAGCAACACAATGGCCAGAAACAATTACAGCAGGCATGTCCAACAGGTAGATCATGATCTACTGGTAGATCACTGGACATCTGTGGTAGATCACCGGTAGATCACTGGCACCCCACAAAGAAGCTCTGCAACTTTGGCTCCCCTAAAAAAAGCTCTACATCTTTGCCCTGAAGCCCCCAAAACATGAATGGCTTTCCTTCCTAAAAAAAGCTCAACAATTGCTCATCAAAAGCCTAATGAAGAAAAAAAAATCTTTGTAACACATCTAAAGACTGCAAAAGATGAAAATTGCTGGTTTCCCCCAGCAGTGCCAATACTGACAATACCCGATCCCTAGAAACCACCATATTTTCTTAACTAATGATGGATCAGTAAGTACTATGATACACCAGGGTGGGTGCATGGGGGTGGGGTGGGACAGGCAAGCTCAGAAAAGGGGGCACTTTATGGGGAACTGTAGCAACTAGAACTTAGATCCCAACGATTGAGATCCGATCCCTGCATTGCAGAGGGTTGGACTAGATGACCCTCCGGCCCCTTTCCAACAGTTCTGTTATTCTACCCTCCATTCCTCACAGCTATTTGTTCCTGAAACGAATCCATTCTAAGACAACTCTCTTTAGGACCAGAGAGAACTTTCCTTCGAGGTTAAGTTTCAGTACTTGGTTGTGGGTTCCTTACTTCCTCTTTCTAGTTGCTTGTTCTTTTTTTATCTTGGGAGAGAAACTGTGAGTGGGGAAAGCAAGGTACCACCACGATCAAAGGAGAGGCAAGCTTCTCCCATAGCTACCTTCTCTTCCTGGATCAAGTGACTTGTGAATCGCCAGGTGAGCTCTAGTCCCGCCCCTTCACCTGGGAAATGTTTCCTCTTGAAGAGTGGAAGAAGGAGAAACTGCCATGAAAGAAAACCAAAAGGGGGAACTCAGACGCATCTGACACCAAAGGTAAGGGCATTCAGGGGAGTTTGTTTCCCTTTTTTTACAATATCCTCATGTTTGCTTGGGACACTTGTTATAGTTATTTATTTCAAGACAAACTAGGGAAGTTCTTGCTCCTTCCCTCTCACTCCAGTTCTCCTCCAGCTTTCCCCCTTTCCCAGTATTTTCTTTAATTAATCTCCTTTTTTCTTCTGGCGTCCTTCATCCTATCGTTTCATTACTTTTCTTCCTTCACCACCTTTTGTCCTCACTCCTTCTAAAACCATTATTTCAATTTGTTTATGTTCTCCTGTCCTGTTATGCTTATATAGCACAATTGGTTTGCTCATTCATTATTTCCACTTTTGTTGCAACATCCTACTCTAGATCCTGTTCAATTTTCTTAAAAGTAAAATAAAAAATCCATCCCAAATTAGAATCTCTCCCAGCTGGATAAACACCACACATTTAAAGCAACCCAATAATCCTGGCAACTGTAGTTTACCCGCAGGGAGCTATACTTCCCAGCACCTTTAACAAACTACATTTCCTAGGATTCGTTTTTTTTTTAGGGGGGGGGCGTGCTTTAAATGTAAGATGTGTGTACACAGTCAGAGAGCTTTCATCTCCCCTTCAAAAGCGTGATTATTGTATTTTAATATTTTGTTGGAAGCCGTCCAGAGTGGCTGGGGAAGCCCAGCCAGATGGGTGGGGTACAAATAATAATAAATTTATTATTTATTATTATTATTATTATTTTATTACAGGTGCTTTGCTTCATTTTTTCTTATTCCCTTTCACCCCTATCCCTAAGTTATTCCACACTCTCCCTCATTTCTCTCTCTTTTTTCACACACATTCCCCCCACCCCCGGTTCTATATCTGCAATTCCTTTTCTGGGCCCATTATCACCTGTACTTTCCTGACATGCCCACCTGTTTCATTCACTGCCACCAGTCGTCCACCATAATTTCACCCCTCATTTTTCAGCGTTCTGTCCGCCATGAAACTCCACCTCTCCAGTGCTCTTGCATCTTCACACTTTAGGCATCTCCCAGACCGGCAGGGATTGCTGTACAAGAAGAGCATCCGCACAGCCTCCTACCGGCCATGCTGGTGCGAGCTTTGGGGCAATATCCTCTTCTGCCGGGACCAATCGGGAGATCGGGGTCATCTCCGGCTCATCATCCTGGAAGGTTGCACTGTGGAGCTGCAGGAGTCTGCATCTGAACCGCACACCTTTGAGATTTCCTACCCCAATGGTGTACCTGGCGCCCGATCCTACAAAATGGCGGCCGAGAGCCAAGAAACCATGGAGGGCTGGGTGCGAGCTCTCAGTACGGCAGGCTTCTGTTACCTCCGAGCTTTGGTGACGGAGCTGGAGGGACAGTTTCAGAAGTTGAAGCACCAGCAGCTTCCCAAATGTGAAGGACAACCGAGACACTTGGCAAGAGACTTTAAACACCCCACTACAAATCCGGCGGTGGAAGCTGGTGCCTTCAACATGGGTTTTGCCCAGCTCCATCAGCAATTTGGAGAAGATATTGTGAGGCTGAGGCTGAAGTGGCAGGAGAAGCAAGGCAAGCAGCAGCCAGAGAATGAGTCCTTGATTGATTTTGAGTAGGGCAATTCAGGCCATACCAAACATTTGGACTAGTGAGCTTCGGGAAGTCTAGAATCTATGAAGTTTAAGGCAATAAAGTCACGCAGAGTCAGTATCTGATTAATGCCTTTGAAACATATGTCAACACATTGACATTGATTTTTACATGCTACAAGAGATTTTAATAAATGTTTATTTTTAAACAAAGAAACTTACCAGCCTTGAGAATTGTTTTATTCACCATAGTAGCAGCTGCCATACCTGATATAGTGAGAAAGGAGGTTGATCTCAGTAATGGTATATTTTGGCGAGCGCTTATTGTGGGTGGAGTCTTCAGCTGTGCCAACCTCCTCAGTGTGGAATCAAAACCATTCCCCCAAAGTGAAAGCTTGGCTTCTTTGCCCATGCATTCAGTGGTGTGATGAAAACAGCATTGGCCTACTCTCTGGTCTTTGACTGGTGGGTCAGGACCCTTGCCTTAGCCTTAAGGATGCATTGCAACAACAGCACTATCGCAATATGGTAAAGTAACAATAAAAATGAAGCAGCAGGTACCCACCATGTCTGGCCTAAACGTTGGCTGCTATCAAAGCCAGGATTGCCTGGAGAGTGGTGGCTCAGCAGAGGCCGCAAGCAGAAGTTTCCCTCAGATTAACTGTAAAGAGATCCTGTTAACTGGAAGAGACGGGCCCTTCCAAACACAAAGTGTGCCTCTACCTCTAAACTATGGTCTTTCCAATGGCTTCATCTTCCCCAACCCACCATCACACCCACCCACCATCTTTTTATCAATGATTTCCAGGTAGTTGTCTATGAGACTCATCATAAAATCATTCCTCCAGCACGACTTTAAAACCTAAAAGGATCTTTGTTCCCAACAAGTTTGAAGCGGTAGTCTGTATTCCAATTTTCCAGTTCTGCTCTCGCACCCTTAAGAGTATCCATGTGTAATTTTACTTTATGTTCACTTGCTCCCTGGCTCAACATCATTTGTGGCTACCCAACATGGCACTGGCCCACCTCTGGCTACACAAGCCCACTGATTTTCCCACACACAGATCAACAACGGAGATTCAAGAGAGCCAGGGCAGTGGCTGGTTGGATGGGGGACGGTATTCAAATCTCCATTCCACCATGAAGTCTGCTGTAACCATTGTCCAAGCTGTCTCAGCCCCACCTATTATGCAGGACTGCCACAAGTATGTCATCCGTAAGTTTCTTGGAGAAAGGTTGCAATATGTGGCAAACATATTGATTTTAAAACTACCAACAGCCTTCCCCAAGGGCTTTCCCAATCATGGCAGAGTTGAGAGGGACGTCAAAAGTCTCAGAGTTTTGGGACAGAGAATATTTGACCCGGCAGCTGATGCTGGAATACATCTTCCCATCATCCCTTACTGTGGACCATGCAAAGTGGAGCTGATAGAGAGCTGGAATCCAACAACATCTGGAGATTCCTCTTCCCTGATCAAGGTCCCCCTACAGAATTCATGTTGGCAAGCTAGTAAAATGTGGGCTAGATGGAGCTACCATGACATAAGAGTTGTAGGCAGTGAGGGATTTCATCCAAGGAGTGCTCATCAGTGGCTCCTGGTCAACCTGAAGAGAAAATGTCCTATCTGCACTATATCTTTTAAGTACTATGGCGATATCATTTCAAAGAGTCTTCTCTTCTCCCCAAAGGATCCTGTAGTTTGTTCAGTGTATTGAGAGTTGTTAGAAGACCCCTATTCCCCTCACAGAGCTACAATTCCCAGAGTCCCCTGGGAAAAGGGGTTGGTCATTAAACCACTCTGGGAATTGTAGCTCTGTGAGGGGAATAGGGACCTCTTAAAAATTCTCAGCATCCAGACTACAAGTTCCAGAATTCTTTGTGAAGAAGACATTACTTTTTAAAGCTGTTATGACACTGCTTTAAACGTATAGTTCAGATGGAGCAAAAATGACAAGCTGGGTGCTATACAGTTCTATCTTGGGCCCAGTGTTGTTCAACAATAAATGATTTGATGAAGGTTGGGAGGGTACACATTAAATCTGCAGATGACACCAAACTGCGAGAGATAACCAATGCCTTAGAAGACAGAGATTATCTTGACAGGAAGGAGACTTGGGCCAAAACTCACAGAATGAAATTTCCACAGAGATAAATGTGAAGTTCTGTGTTTAGGCAGGAAATAAATCAGATTCACAAATATAGGATGGGTGGCACCTGGGCCTACTAAGATAGCACCCGCACACTGCGTGTACCCTTCAGCAAAGAAAACTTTCCCCTTCTCCAAAGATGCAGATACTCTGATCCCAGCGAAGACAGCCCAAACCATCAAAAATCAATGAAGACACTTGACAAACTGGACTGTCATTTGTTTTGTTAACATTTTTAAACAAAGCAATGGGGGGGAAATCCAGTAAGAACGAGGCACGAACAAAAAGAAAGACATTATTAACAAGGAGGACAGTAAAGAGATGTCAGCTGTAAACTTCCAATTTTCTTCTCTTCCTGATTAGCGGTGGTGGTAAAAAAAAAAAACTAATAAAAAATTAAAAGGCAAGGGGAGAAAATGAATTCCTAATTTTTCCAGTGTCTGTCCCATTAAATAAGAGCACAAGGTCAAAAAAATAATAACCTCAAGGTTCTGTATACATAATTACAATACTGAAACATATATATAATATATGTGTTATAGAGAAAAGTTATATACAGAAATGAGGATGGACTAATGGAGCTTTTTCGCTGGCTCGTAGATGGGATCGTGGAGTCTAGAAGCTGCCATTTAGGGCAGGCGTGTTCTGGGAAGCGAGATTCTGAAACAGGTTCATGATTTTCAAGCTATTCACAACTGCAGAAAAACGTGACCTAAGGAGGAGAGCAATGCTGCGGAAGGTGAAAGCAGAAGGGGCAACAGGGAGTGTTATGAAGATGCACAAGTCCAAAGTTGCCCAAATCCATCCAGTCCACTTCCAGCCCAGCCTGACCTCCAAAGGCAGCAAGAGTTCTGTCTCCCTGTTGCAGAGACCCTTCTTCCCACATTTCTAAAATTCTGGCTCTGCTAAGCTACTGTGGATATCAGCATCCCAGGTCTCGCTAAGCTGCATGGAATAAAAGCCAAGGATCTGACCGGCTGCATTCTGCACTGGAAGGCCTAGCTAGCTAATGCCAGTGTGTAGGGACGTTAAAAGGGTTTGTGGTTGCATAACGGAAACACATAGAGAAAAATCATTTGAGTTACAGTATTTTAAAGGAACCCATTTGCTTTCTGCTGAGGGACAGAGGAATAAAACATGCAACTTGGGGGCATGTACTATATTAACAAACTAAAAGCATTTTAAAACCTGTTTTAAACCGCCGTGCCTCGAATTTTATGAAGGGACTGTGGGGCTCCAAAATATGAAAGCATTCTCAGCCTGTTCCCCAAACCACAATTCCTTAACCTGACCCTAGGCCAGCCTTCCTCCTCCTCCTCCTGCTCTCTCCAGAAATGTTAGGGTACTGCACCGCCTCTGACTGCCATGCTGGGCTGGGGATCATGGGAGTTTTCATACCAAACACCTGGGAACTTGGGAAAGGGCTCTTCAAGAGAACCCAGAGTCAAAACTAATGGTCCACTGGCTTAAATGTGTTGTGGAGACGCGTCCTTTGTATCCAGCAAATGGCTGGTGCTGGGTGTATGCTAATAAAACAAGGGCAAAGATTTCCAAATACGTTGTTAAAGGACAGATATGGGTACCGGTGCTTGGAGGGGAACAGTGTACAACACAGTCCCCCCCCCCCTTGTTGGCAGAAGCTCCCTAAAAACCTGGCTGCCTCCCTCACTGTCTGGAGGCAGCAAATGGGAATGTTTGTGCCAGAAGGTAAATACTCAAGGACAAGAAATTGCTGAAGAGCACAAACCTTTCTCAAGTGCATATCACCAAAGGGGGAAGGGGGAATCTCAACATACGGCCCCCTCTCTGCTCCAATCTCTTTTCTCCTTTCTGCTCAAGAAATGTCAACAGACATATATAGGCACCAACTTCCCCCCCACCCCCGACCACTGCTAAGAAATCTTTGCATAGGAGCAGCCAAATGGCTGAGTTTCTGGGTAGCAGGGTAGCCAGCTCCCCACCCCCAATACACATACACGTACACACACTCAGACTCGCATTCACAGAAAGGCTTCCTGTCTCAATTCACTGTATGTGAGGGAGCAATCCAACAGGTTCAGCTTTCCTCTTTGCTGCAGGTCCATGTTGGCTAAAGCCACCTTGATTAAATTTCAGCCTGCCATGCGGCTTTCAAAGAACAGAGATACTGCCAGCAAATAAGGCAACTATCGTAGCCTGTGGGTAACCATGCAAGGGGGCCAGGTAGCCAAAGGAAGGAGGGATTTCTTATATGGGAGACAGTCAAGTCTGGGGTGGAGCCGAGGGAAATATATATAGCAATGTTATGAGGGCCAACCCACAATGGAAGAAACATTTGTTAATATATTGGCGGGAAGACAATACCTTGTTCTCGAAACCAGCCTCTCTGGAGGAGGTGTTTGTAAGCCTGGAATGGTTAAATAGCTTTAAGGAGAGAGGATTCTATATACAGTACTTGAAATTGGGATGTCAGGAGTTATTATTAATAATATGGTTACCTCCCCGGTTAAGATTCCCAACCTTTCGGTAGGGGAGCGAGTGATGCAGCTGCTCCTGTCGGTTGCGACAAAATCAGCAGTGGGCGGCCATTTTCCGTAGCCACGCAGAGCACAGCCACCATCTTGTTTTGGCCCTAGTCATTAAGGAGAGGGGAAGGGAAGGGGGAAAGGAGCCACATCCACCTCAGGCACGCAAAGGGAGGTAAAAACATGGACCTCCGTTAAATATCCCACTACCCAACCGCGGCCCTAAGTTGTGTGGTTCAGTGCATGGCAGCTATCCCTCGCCTTGGCACAGCTCCTCCTGCCCTCTGGGTCCCCCTACCACAACAAGTCTCTGGGTGGCAGCCACCACCTTGGTCCTTGGCTGACGGGAGGGAGTCGTCGGGGCCCGTGTGGCCCCCCAGCCCTACTCAAAAGTGTGTGCTTTGTACCACGGACGCCCCTGAGGTTCCCCCCTCCTTCCCCTCCTCAGCGGGCGGCGGAGGGGCTGACTTGGGTTCCTTTTTCCTCAGCGACAACTTCCTCTCCTTCTTTAGCTTGGCCTCCTCTTTGGCTCGCTCCCTTTGCTGCTTCTTCTCCCGCTCCTTCTCCTGCTTCTCGCGCTCCTTCTGCAGCTTCCGCTCGCGCTCCTTCTCCTGCTTCTGCCTTTCCTTCTCCAGCTTCTCCTGCCTCTCGCGCTCCTTCTCTTTCCGCCTCTCCTCCTTGCTGCTGCCCCCCGGTTTCCTGGGGGGCCCCCCGAGCGGCATGTTGTTCCCGGTCGGGGACGGCAAGGCTGGGTGGAGGCCTTCGGACACCACCACCTGGCTCTGGGCGGCGGGAGGAGCTGCGGTGGGGACAGCCGACACGGCCAAGGAGCCCACCGAGTGCGCCGGGGAGAAGGAGGGGCCTCCGGTACTGCCAATGGCAACCCTCTGCCTCAGGGTGGTGAGGCTCAAAAGGCTGGCGCTGGCGCTCAAGGGCGGGTTCATGCGGTAGCTTTCCTCGTGGATGGCCCGCGAGCCATGCAACCGGCGGGAGGGCTTGTACTGCAGCTCTCCCCGCGTCTCCCGCCATTTCTTCAGCTGCGTGGAGTTCTCCCGCTCCACAAGGGCTTCCGTCACCGGGAGGTTAATCACCTGGGCAAGGTGGGGGGGGGACGACAAAAGCAAGCGCAAGAGGAATAGCCACGTGGCATCTTTCACTGATGTCCGCCACACTTCCACCCCTGTCTCAGCAGCCCCCTCGTATGTGTAACATCTCCCGGCCCACACAAAACAAAGGCAGTGCCTGGGCAAGGCTACGTCGCAGCTGCAATGGAAACCACATGCCACGTGGAGTTCCTGGTTTCTTCCCTCTGTGGTTTCTCTCTCACACACTTTCAAATCAGCCTGGGCAAGCAGAGGAAGGCTGCTTAACCTTTTCCGCTGTGGTCCACTTTACGGTACACAATCAACTTCCACCATGCCACCTTATAATCTGCACTTGGGGGAATGCCAGGATCCGGGACTTCAACCACGTGCAGGCGAAAAAGGGCCTGGTGGAGGGCGATTAGGTACTGACAAACATGAAGGGGAAGGGTTAGGCAGAACCTTCCCGTTTGCCCTTCCTCCACTCCCAACTCACAGCCTGCCCAGGCAGATTTTGGTTGTATGCAAAAAATAAAATAAAAATAAAAAACCCACCACCCTGCAATTGGTAGTTATAAATCCTTGCCTATGGAATGGATCGTCCCTTCTTTAAATCTGATATCCCTTCGATAATTTGCATTCTCTACACCAGAGGAGGGCAGATTTGCAGATCATCTAGAAATCACACACTTGACCCCAATCTGCCTTCTGCCTTCCCTGTGCATCTTGACTACTTTCCCAACTGGCTTTCTGCTTGACAGATATAATGCAGTAACTCATCCTTGGTGCAGAATCCAAGGCTCCTTGTTCTCCGCTTAGAACTCTGCTCTTACAACCTGTTTCTCACCTCCTGGACAAGGAAGTTCTCTTGCATGGTATCAACAGGCAGGTTCCTTAGTTTCTCCATCGTCTCGTACATGCCTTGGCAGGAGCGCAGCTTGTCCACTGAGCCCAGCGTGTTCCGGAGCAGCACTAAGCCCACACGAAAGATTATCTTCACCCCTGCAAGTGGGAGAGAAGGATCACTCAGGGGTTGGGGTGTGGGAGGAGGAAGGAGCTTGACACATTGTATGACAGGCACCCCCAAACTCGGCCCTCCAGATGTTTTGGGGCTACAATTCCCATCATCCCTAACCACTGGTCCTGTTAGCTAGGGATGATGGGAGTTGTAGTCCCAAGATATCTGGAGGGCCGAGTTTGGGGGTGCCTGTCGTATGAGGTCAGGAATCCCATCATCCTCTGCGAGATGGTGATAAGCGTTTTAAAAAAGGAGACTACACAAGTGGAGTTTGTAACAACCAAGTAAGCAAGGGCTCAGGAGTCACCCTTCTGATTTAGTGATGGAAAGGCAGTTCAAAAGAAAAGCCAAAGGAGAGGATCCAATTTATAGCAGAAAGTGCGATTGTTCTTGTATCTTTCCCTCCTGACTGGGTCTGCGTAAGGGGGGGGGGGGTGCAGACACTATGTAATCAAGACACTCAAGGCCAGGCAGAGAGAAAGCGAATGGGGACCAAGGAATAAGCCTCACCTTCACAGAAGAACATGTCCCAGACGCGCAGTACAGAGCACCAGGGCAAGGTCCGGGAGAAGATGCACATGAACCACTCCGTCATGTACAAGATGGGGTCGACCTTGTACCTTTTCAGGTGGCGGTAGGCAATGGGAGACGCTCGCCGCAGCAGGGCAAAGAAGATCTCCCCGTCCAGCTGAATCGCCTCCTGCGCAGGAAGCACAAGAAACCTCTGGGATGAGAGGAGCACTGGGAGGAAGGGGAATCACCAACCCTATATTTCCCCTCCCCACTACTTTCACCTTTCTCCTTTTCATTGCATCCTGCGGTACCAGCCCAAAGGAGGGCTTGTGGGAGTGGTTGGGTGCAGGAATACCAAGGTGGATAAAAATCATTGAAAATCATGGGGTTTTTTTATTTAAATTGGATTTTTAAAATAAAATGCTTTTGGAGGAAAAATCTTTCTAAAGATAGTTTTCTATTTAAGTTACATTATACTCCAAAGGCTATTCATCAGGAGATAAGGATTTCTTTCAAGTTTTTCATGTGTGCTAAAACTCAGTCTAATTTTTTTTAAGCATGTTTAACCACATCAGTTAACAAACATGGATACTTATGCTATAGTGTTATTGTTTTAGTTTAAAAAATTGTTTAAATTGTTATTAAGGAAATGATTGCAGCTGAATAAAAATTTTAAAAAATAGTTCCGAAGGGGAAAGGGTATCTTTCCTTTGTTTCGAGAGGATGCACACACATCACGACAGGCAAGATCACAGAAGACGTATTTCCACCACTGAAGGGAACGCCTCTTCTAAAACGGCACTCACTGCCCAGTTATAATTATAATTCAGCCCATTAATGGGCTGGGAAAACAAGAAGTCGGCAACTTGAGCCCAAGGCGAGCTCACTCTTCAGGCCAGTCATCCGTGGTGGCAGGGGGTGGGAGGGCAAGTTCCAGGTTTGACTGGAAGGAGGATGAAGGGAGAAGTGAAACAGGTTGGAAAACAAACCCTTAAAACAAGTCCAATAAACTGGCCCTAACAGAGAAATGAAAGTGAGGAAAGAGCAGGCAGGTGTATAATTATGTGTGTTCCTGCTGCTGCTGCATGTTACCAGACTACAAGCCTCCCGTCCTTTCCCAGAAGGCCTCCATCCTCCAGCAAGTCTCATTCCTCTCCAGAAAGGTAGAGCACAGGAATAGATACTGGGCAGTTCTTGCAGGACACTGCTAAGCATAGATATTCCAGTGAAGTAGCAGTGGGGGGAAACGTCTACTCATTAGAGTGTTTTTTTTGAAGAGTGCAGAAGACATTTCCTCATGTGGACATGTGGAAATGCCCGGGGCCTACTGCCCTTCCTCACAGGACCACAGCCGTACTCACCAGTCCAGCGCTGTAATAGCCAGGGAGGTATTTCTCACAGATTTGCACCAGGCACCAGAAAGCTTGCTGAAGAGACAGAGAAACAGAAACTCTCAACACTGATAATCTGGGCAGTCATACCCTCCTGGCTAAGGCAGTCCTTCCACTAGTTCACTGCCCAATTGCATGCAATAAACCCCTACTAGTGCATTCAGGAAGGACAGCCCAGAGAGTTATCTCCTCTGTTCTGGCTGCCATATTTCCTTTGCAGTACTGTGCAGGTGGCACACTAGCAACCAACGGCCAAAAAGGAGAACAAAGGAAGCTGCATTATATTGGGTCAGACCATTGGTCTATCTAGCATAGCATTATCTACGCTGACCGGCAGTGGCTCTTCATGGCTGCAGGAAGGGAATATTTCCTACCTTGAGGTGTCAAGGATTGAACCTGGGACCTTATGCATGCAAAGCAGATGCTCTGCTGCTGAGCTACAGCCCTTGACTTCCACTGGAGATGAATAAACACGGCACTACCAATGGATTGCTGTGAGCCTTATAAATTCTGCTGAAATACCATGGCTATATTTCTGCGTTGGGCAATGTTTGTGGGTAAGGGTGTTGAAAACTGGCTTGAGACGAAGTAACAGGGCAGAAAAGTGTCAGGTTGCCAGAGGGGGTGGGGTTGAGGAGAGAGTGCCCAACAGACTCTTATCTCCTGGTAGACATGCCTTGAGGGCCCGTGCGCAGTCATAAAGATTGCTGCAAGACTAGCGTTTGAGTTAGGAGGCTCTGAGACATTCGTTTGGTTTGGTGGTTAGAGTGCTAGGCAAGGACCTGGGAGACCAGGGTTCAAATCCCCACTCAGCCGGGTGACCTCAGCCTGGCAGTCATCAGCATTCAGCCTAGCCTACTTGTTGTGAAGATAAAATGAGGAGTGGGGGGGGAGCCTGCCCATCAGCTTGAGCTCGTTGGAGAAAAGAAGGGGTATGAATGTAATAATCAATTTAAAAAACAAACCCACTGCACATGAGCCCGGACAGCTCCGTGGTTTTCTCCGGAGCTGAGGGTGATGAAACAGTCGCTGAGACGGCTAGAGCGCCGGTGGCGGAAAACTCATTCTGAATCAGACCGGACACGGGCTAGAGCTCAACTTCGAGCCTACCAAGTGGCAATGGCAACGGCAAAGAGAACTTTCTTTGCCGTTTCTATTGCATCTGCAGAAAACAGCAGCAGGAGACTCTTCCAGGTGGTTCGCAATCTAGCAGAACCACCTCCGTCATCGGGGTCTGGTAGGGACCCCAAGATCTCCTGCAATGCTTTTGCAAAGTTTTTTGCAGATAAAGTCGCTCAGATTCGGAAGGAGGTAGACTCCACCGTGGGAGCAGAGCCGGGGCGGGAGAGTGCTAGAGCTCTGTCTAGTCATGTTTTATGGGATCAATTCCAATCTGTTACCTCCGAGGATGTGGACAGGCTGCTTGGACGAGTGAAACCGACCACCTGTCTTCTTGATCCTTGCCCATCCTGGCTAATAAAAGCTAGCCGGGAAGGGCTGGGCGATGGGCTCCGCGGGGTGGTGAATGCCTCTCTCTGCGAGGGAGCCTTCCCAGACCCGCTAAAAGAGGCGGTTATTAAACCGCTTCTTAAAAAACCATCTTTGGATGCGGCCAATATGGCCAACTATCGCCCAGTCTCAAATCTTCCATTCTTGGGCAAGGTGATTGAGCGTGTGGTTGCTGAGCAACTCCAGGCACGCCTGGAAGAAGCGGACCATTTGGATCCCTTCCAGTCGGGATTCAGACCTCATCATGGGACTGAATCTGCCTTGGTCGCACTGGTCGATGATCTCCGGCGGGCTAGGGACAAAGGTGAGAGCTGTTTCCTAGTTCTGCTGGATCTCTCAGCGGCTTTTGACACCATCGACCATAACATCCTTCTGGACCGCCTAGAGGGGTTGGGAGCTGGGGGCACTGTTATACAGTGGTTCCGCTCCTTCCTCCTGGGCCGTGTTCAGAAAGTGGTGGTGGGGGATGAGTGTTCAGACCCCTGGGCTCTCACTTGTGGGGTACCTCAGGGCTCTGTCCTCTCCCCCATGCTTTTTAACATCTATATGCAGCCGCTGGGAGAGATCATCAGGGGGTTTGGGCTGGGTGTTCATCAGTATGCTGATGATACCCAGCTCTACCTCTCTTTCAAATCAGAACCAGTGAAGGCGGTGAAGGTCCTGTGTGAGTGTCTGGGGCGGTTGGAGGATGGATGGCGGCTAACAGATTGAGGTTGAATCCTGACAAGACAGAAGTACTGTTTTTGGGGGACAGGAGGCGGGCAGGTGTGGAGGACTCCCTGGTCCTGAATGGGGTAACTGTGCCCCTGAAGGACCAGGTGCGCAGCCTGGGAGTCATTCTGGACTCACAGCTGTCCATGGAGGCACAGGTTAATTCTGTATCCAGGGCAGCAGTCTACCAGCTCCATCTGGTACGCAGGCTGAGACCCTACCTGCCCGCGGACTGTCTCGCTAGAGTGGTGCATGCTCTAGTTATCTCTCGCTTGGATTACTGCAATGCGCTCTACGTGGGGCTACCTTTGAAGGTGACCCGGAAACTACAACTAATCCAGAATGCGGCAGCTAGACTGGTGACTGGGAGCGGCCGCCGAGACCACATAACACCGGTCTTGAAAGACCTACATTGGCTCCCAGTACGTTTCCGAGCACAATTCAAAGTGTTGGTGCTGACCTTTAAAGCCCTAAATGGCTTTGGTCCAGTATACCTGAAGGAGCGTCTCAACCCCCATCGTTCAGCCCGGACACTGAGGTCCAGCACCGAGGGCCTTCTGGCGGTTCCCTCGCTGCGAGAAGCCAAGTTACAGGGAACCAGGCAGAGGGCCTTCTCGGTAGTGGCGCCCGCCCTGTGGAACGCCCTCCCTTCAGATGTCAAAGAGAACAACAACTATCAGACCTTTAGAAGACATCTGAAGGCAGCCCTCTTTAGGGAAGTTTTTAATCTGTGACATTTTGATGTATTTTAATGTTCTTTTGGAAGCCGCCCAGAGTGGCTGGGGAGACCCAGCCAGATGGGCGGGGTATAAATAATAAATTATTATTATTATTATTACATGCTCAGTGTCATTTAGAAAAAAATGCTACAGCTGAAAACAGCATGCTGGGCTAGACAAGCCTCTGGTCTGACCCAACAGGTGTCTCTTAGGTGTCTCTGAGAGCATGGAGCAAGGGGCCGGCTCCCTGTGCCCACTGCCTCAGCAGCACAAAGAACAGTTTCTAGCAGAGAAGGAACCACTGGGTAGGCCTGGTGTAAAAGACCCTCTCTTTACCAACACCAAGACCTCAAGAGTTTTGGAGTCAGGATGCTCTCCACCCTCCCACTTTTCCTGCTGAAGATTCTTCCCAGCATATACAAACTCTGGCTCCTCCCAAACCTCATCCACCACATCCCATCCTTTTCTTTTTCAGAGAACCCACATTCTCAAGGTGTCCGCTGTCCCTCCCTCTGCCACACAATGTCATGAAGAAGCTCCTCACCTCTGCAGGCATATGCATCAGCAAAACCGCGGCCACGGGTGCCTGTGCCTGGCAGTACCCTTCTTCTGGCCGGTAGATAGTGTAGGCCTTCAGAATGCGGTAGAGGTCTTGCTGCCTGCGACGGAAGAGAAGGGTGAGGACCAGGGATCCAGAACCTCTCTCCTAGCCTTGAAGGGGCATCAGATTCAAAACGGGACCCAGCAGGCCCAGGGAAGGGTTGGAAGGTGTGACGTAGGTCTTTGGGCCTCTAGGCAGTGCCATTTCTAACCCAAGGTAAAGGTAAAGGGACCCCTGACCATTAGGTCCAGTCGTGACCGACTCTGGGGTTGCGCGCTCATCTCGCATTATTGGCCGAGGGAGCTGCCGTACAGCTTCTGGGTCATGTGGCCAGCATGACTAAGCCGCTTCTGGCAAACCAGAGCAGCGCACGGAAACGCCGTTTACCTTCCCGCCAGAGCGGTACCTATTTATCTACTTGCACTTTGACGTGCTTTCAAACTGCTAGGTTGGCAGGAGCAGGGACCAAGCAATGGGAGCTCACCCCGTTGCGGGGATTCGAACCGCCGACCTTCTGATCAGCAAGCCCTAGGCTCTGTGGTTTAACCCACAGCACCACCCGCGTCCCTTCTAACCCAAGACTAGTCCGCAAATAAGGGCTGGGCCTCCAATGGAGGCTCAAGGTTTCCAAAGCACAGGCTGTAATGCTCCTGGACAGGCAAAAGAGAGGTGGGAGTCATGAGCGTCTGACTACCAATAGGCTGTACTACTTCAGGCGGGAGATGGAAGGGATGCAGGAGAAGGAAGAATGCTGGAACATGAGTGAGTGCCGACAGTCTTTCCCAACCTGGTGGGCTACAACTCCCATCATCCGCACCCAGCACAGGGAGCTGGAGAGGAAGGGATGAAGCAATACCTCTAAGGCTCCTTAGAGGGCGAATTGTTCAAGTACACAGGGAGGAAGCGCAATTGTAAGAGTCGGAGGCGCATAAGAGAAGCATGGAGACCTCCCAACCCTAGATGGCGCACCTTTTGGCCACTGTAACAAAACCATTCCCCGCCACCCGTCTTCTGTTCTCTCACCCGTGGCCTCCCCGAGCTGCAAACATCTCGTGGAAAGGGAATTGCCTGTGTAGGTCTTTTTCAATCACATCTAGCCATTTGGGATCTCCAGACTGGCGTTCCAATTCCTAAGAAAAAAGCAAGCAAGAAACAAAACAAAACAAAAAGAAGAGGGGGAAAGGCTGAAAACTTGTTCTCTCTTCTTTTCCCAACAGAGAGCCTGATGTCCCCCTCCCATCAGCATAGCAGCCAAGACAAGGTACTTGGAAATACCTCAAATTTCCCTGGATTTTGATCCAGAAGCTCCTTGCTGTTTGAGAGAAGTTGCCATGCTTTGGCACGGAGAGAAGAGGGGATCCCCTTCCGGCAGCGCAATTTCACCTGCAAATGAGATGGAGGAGTTAATAAACTCATTAAGAAAGGAAAGCTCAGATCCCAGTTGGAGTCTTTCCCTCTACACTGTCGGGAAGGTGGTACTCAGAAGCTTACCTTTTGGAATCTGCGTGACAGCCATTTGTCCCAGTGGGAAAACATGTCCAGCCATTTGAGTTCCCTCTGCCTGGCCACGTCCACAGGGATGGCGCTTTCACTGCAGGGAAGGAAGAAGAGGAAGAAAGGATAAGGAAGCAGATACTGAGCTAAGGAGAAAAAGGTTATCAGTTCTACTCAGTGCCAAGTGAGTTTCATACATGCTTATTATGCTCATTTTGCAAGAAGTACACAACATTCATGGAAAGAGCTAAAGGCCTATGCAATATACTGGTGCCCTCAGCCTCTTGGTCAGCTTCTGAGCTTTCAAAAGGACACAACTACAAATTCCTTTTTTGAAAAATGCAGATTATACAGCTGCACTGGGGAGGTGGGACCACCGGGACGGCACCAAACTCCCCCAGCCCAGTGTCCTTCTCTTGCTCCCCAGCTTCATGGTCCCTGCGAGTCCCCCTCTTCCAGACCCTTCTAGGGAAAGGGATTGGCAGGACAAGCCCTCCAGGCAGGTAACAAACATGTTCTGAGCCAGCCACCCGCTACTCTGAACATACCATCTTTGTAATTTCTACTCAACACATGGGAAAATCCTAGACTGAGCTTTCCTTCTGTCAAACTCATTACTCTTGGTTTGTGGCCACCAAGGGGATTGTGGGAGGGCATTGAGAAACGGAGCAGTTTCTTCCTGCGTAACCTGAGAAAATGTTACAGGGTAAGGTTCCAGTCAGAATGTCTGTGGTTTCCCACTACCCATTCCTGCCTCCAGGCTCACCAACTGTGTACTACATGACTACAAGCACATGCAAGCTTCACAATGTACTCCACTTTCCCCGCTCCTCCCCCACAAAAGAAAACTTCAAAGAGTATCCGGGGATAACTCCGATAAGCATGAATGAAAGTTAGAAGCCCTTCAGCTAGTCGTGATGTGATTCACGATTAGCTGGGCCGTGGGGCAACAGGCAATTCAAGCTTGTCCTATATATATATACAGTATATATATTTTCAAAATACAAACACAAAAAAGAAAGAAAGAAAAAAGGCAACTCAAGCTTGTCCTTGTATTGGGGAAGGGGGGGGGAGAATAGTGAGGTGCCTAATTTCACTTGCTTCCACCCCTTACCCCGCATCAGTTTCAGTCAAGAGGTCTTAGGCAAGGCGAACATACAGAAGGATCTGGGCAGGGCTCCCTTTAGAACCCAGCAAGAAACAGGAAGTGTGGTTTGCCAAACAGGAAGTGGTGGGGCTGCTTAATTGAAAAAAGCCATGGAAGGAGTTTGGTGGGGAAGGAACAGAGTATTCTCCCACGGCCACACCCATCGGAGGAAACCAGTGGCTGGTGCTTATGTGGGGCTCCACTTCTCTGCAAGGCAACCTACAAGCCTCCAACACTATAAGGCTTTAGCCCACTCATAGAGACACCAAGAACCTCCACTTACTTCCTACAGCGCATTGGGGTGGGTGCAGCCCTGGGCTTAGCCAACATCCCTATGCCCTATTTCTATCCTGATCTTCCTTCCAAGGAACTTAGAGCAGCACATGTGGGGTTTATTTCATCTTCACATCAATTTTGTGAGTGACTTGTCCAACGTGACCCAGGGGAGCGTTGTGGCTGAGCAGCAATTTGAACCAGAGCTGCCTACACACCCAGTACTCAAGCCGTGAGTCAAAAGCTCTACTTCGCCCCAGAATTCGCTAGAGGAACCTGCATTTCATAGCCTAAGACAAATCAAAAGAGATATATTTTAACCAATGTGGAAAAGGCAGGGAAGAAAACCAAACACAAAACAACAAATCCTGAATACTGGCTTGGCTTGGCTCCCAATACTGTATCTCAGGTTCTATTTTTTTCTGCTCTAACCCTGTTGGCTGCCGATACCCATAGTTCTGTTTCTATTGACTACTGTTTACTTTGTCAATCGTTCTTCCTCAATAACTGGCTTTCCTTACAGGTTCCAGCATCAGCCAAAAGATGACAGAAGGTGGTACAGATGGCCGAGCATGAACATCAGCTTATCCGCATCCAATAAGAGAAACTTCAGGCAATTGGTCCCACGTGGACCCGCCAAGCAAAGAAAGCAACCCCCAGGCTGCTGCCACCTACATGCATTCGCCAGCTGAAACAAAACAACACCCCACTAATCCTTAACACAGACATGCCTCGTTACTAACTCTTATTCTGCAGATGAACAAGCTGACTGTCAGCAGACTGCAAAACCACTAGGAATTTGCACTTGTCGGAACTATCAACTAAAAAGGACATTCCACAACTGAAATCAATGCTGCAAATTAGGACTGCCAGCATAAACTAGTTTTCATATTTAATTTGCATCTAACTTTTCTTGTGGGCAAAACTGGGAACTGTTTCTTCCAGCCGCATCCTTGCATCTTGTAAGAGGGCTTTAAAAATGGATCCAACACATTGCTGGAAATTCCAGCGATTAGACAGCTTACAACAGAACCTCCCCAAGCCCCGCCCCCTTCTTCAGAAAGTGAATACCGGTACTTCCAATTGCTAGAGACAAACAATAGGGAGAAAGCTGTCAGCACCACCTTGCCCTCTGGGGGTATTTGACCAGCCAGCTATTGGAAACAAAGGATCTTAGGTGCTATGTAAAAAAAGGATCTGGCCTAAGGCTCTTCTAGTTCAGCGTCCTATTCTCATAGTGGCCAAACAGATGCTTGTGGGAAGTCTAATATTATGTTGAAAACTAGTGGGGGAGAAGAGGGCTGGCATCCAATGAGGTTTTCTTCATCAAACATGAGCTCAGCAGACTTCCTTTCTCTTTAAAAGAAAACTAAAATTCTTAGGATTCAGAGATGGCTGCCAAATCCTGTGTTAGTGGCTGTAACTACAGGTACGTCACTTTCTAAATACACACATACACAATGTTCCACATGCCATACACACTATTCCACACTCCCATGTGAAACCAGGACAACCGGGGAGAGGCGATGCTCCCTCCTCCACACCCTTTAGTGGCACCTGATTGGGGGCCTAGGTAAGTCTTTGAGCTAAAAGACCTCCCTAGACATCCATCAGTCAGTGGCACTTGGCATTACTACGCTCAGGAATCCAGGGAAGTGAGACAAACTGCACCACTGGGCTTAACTGCATGACTGAAGGTCACAGACGACTGCCACTGCACAGTTACAGGTCCTGAAAGGTCAGCTTTTGAACCCACCCAGAATCTCCTGGATTTTCAGGGCTAGAATTGGCAGCAAGTCTGGGTAGAGTGATACAATGGCATGGAGAGGAAGAGGGGAAACACCTTCCAATAGATAATCGCTCAAAAGCTCTTCAAAAGCAACAGCATAACGGTCAGTCCACGCTGCACAAATCACCTGAGCACTAATTCACTCTCTCTCTTTCCTCGTCCCATGTAGATGACAAACTGCTTTTAGAAGAAGCTGCTTGTAACTGAGGACTGGGGGAATGGTACTCTTCAAAATAAGGAAACAAAAGCCAAGCACACTTCCCAGAATATCTCTTCGACAGCCACAGCTGTATACACTTTATTGAGAGCCTGAAGACAATTAAGAGCACACAGGGCAAGTTGAATGTGGTCCATCCATCCCTGTATCTCATCTCCAGGAGGAGCAAGGAAGCGGTGTTAGAAACTCAGATATATAAGCTAATCGCCAAATGGCATCTTAAACCTGGGTTGCAGTTGCCACAATGGTATGTCTAGGCACCATTCCCACCCCACCCCAAAGAAGTTTATTATTATTATTAATTTCATTTCTATACCACTTTATATTTTAAAGAGAAAATCTCAAAGTGGTTTACAGCACATTAAAACATCAAATAAAACAATACAGAATAAAATAAATTCAAGCTTCAGGGAAAATATTTCATATCCTTCTCTAAGTGACATTTTGCTTTCCCCATATTTAATTACCTATTTAATTTATATAGCTGCCCAACAGCAGAAGTACTCTAGGAAGCCAGTGCAGTGCAGTGGTTAAGAGTGTTGGGCTAGGACCTGGAAGATCAGGGTTCAAAACCCCACTCAGTCATGAAGCTTACTAGGTGATCTAGGGCCAGTCACAGCCTCTTAACCTACCTCACAGGGTTGTTATAGGCCAGGGATTGACTGAGGAGGTGTGTGAACCATGTACTCCTTGGAGATGTCAGTCACCAACCTGGCATCCAGAGATCTCCATGTGGTCACAACTGGGCCCATGCCAGTCGCAAAACATGGCATGTATGGCAAATTTCTAACACTGCCAGAAAGCAACAGGGCAGTAATCAGTCAATTCATCATCTCATTCCCTCCTAGCTGTTAGAAGACTGACAAGTGAGCAGGTGATTGTTTCCTTTGGCTAAAGTTAGCAACTACAGATGTAGAGATCCTATATGAAAATGTCTAACCTTTGACCTGCTCACATCCTGAGACAGTGAATTCCCTTAGCAACTTTGTCTCCCACCACACCACAAATACATGGAATGGCCACTTAGAGGAGATGGCAACTGGAGTAAGAGGCAAACCAAGGATTTGGGGGATACAGAGTAATACACAACTGAAATATAATAGACGTGATAGTCTGAATTCACACTACTGAGACTAATGTTACAACACTACTTCCCGTGTTTGGGACAAAGACTGACTGGCATGCACGAAAGAAAGATGGTCAGTCACAATACAAAAGAGCATGTAGCATACTTCCTGTGAAACCACACATCCAGAGAGATGGTCTGAGGGCAGCATCCAAGCTGAAGAGAAAAAACAGTTATGGGGGAAAGGGCAGAGATTAAATCCCAGTCATATTTGGATGGAGAAATGAGTCACTTGGTCTAATTGATGGATTGTGCTGAAGAGATAGCTCTAGGGTTTAGGAAGACAATTAAGGCAGTTCCAAAAAAGTCATGATCAGCAGTCCCCCCACCCCAATTCATACAACAGTTTTACAAAGCATCAGAAAGCCTCTGAACTCCACACTGTCTTAATGCCAAGAGGAGAATCAATGTATTTCACCTCTTTGGAAAAACTCAAGTGCTATTCGTTCCAAGCACAGGATAATGAAGTACCGGTAGATTTAGAGGAGAAAAATAAGGATTTTTCTTAAAGAGGAATGACTGCACAATCTGTTCCTAATGTCAACCAATAAAACCAAAATCTATTTCATATTCCCCAAAAGTCAAAGATTTGAGCCAGCAGTCCCCAAACTAGTGAGATACCATTCACAAAGTCTGAGGGACAAGCATCTGTGGGCGATGCCTAGGTTATACCTATGCTGTCAGGGTACCAATCTGGGCAAGGATCCCTCTCATCCCTAGGATTCTCCCCACAATCCAACTTTTCCAAGATGACAGCTTTCGCCCCCTAGGGGAAGAACATCATATATTCTTTTCCCAGCACCCTAGCCAGAGTTGGAATTGTGGTCATCACTGGATATCTTGCTGAACTTGTTTGTCCTGTATAAAAGACTAACATCTTCCCTCCCTCCCTTCCCCGCAGCATGGGAAACTCATCATCTTGGTGCCAATACTTACATTGAACCAACATATTGGCTGCCCCCTAGGAAGCCATATTTGTCGGTCCTCCGGTATGCCAATCCATTGATCTCAGAATCTGAACCCATGGAGCTAGCATCATCAAGGAATCCAGAGCCGGGCAGTGACTCCATGGTGCCTGACATGAGGCTGACAGAGTCCAAGTAGCTCAATGTGTCAGGAGCTGGAGGAGCCCTGGGTGCCGGGGTTCCGAGACTGGACTGGGAACCCATGTCCTGGGGCGGTTGTGTAGTGGAGAGATCGTGAGGCACCAAGCCCTCTGGAGTGGTTGGTGAAGTCTTCTCGGGAGGCGTCACAGGGCTAGGCGCTACCACTACCACTGTGGGCGATTCTGGTGGAACCGGGAGAGATTTTACCACGGTCTCTTTAGGCAAAGCCACAGCTGGCGACATCATCCCAACATCATAGGACGACGTCACCGACATTCCATTTACTGCTGCCACGGCTGGCACAAGATCCGCCGAATTGGTCACAGGTACCGTCTCTGCAGAAGGTTTGTCGCCCATCGGAATTACGCCCATAGCTACGGCATCCGGTGCCGCCTGTGCAGGAAAGGCCATGCTCCCGTTATCGTTGGCCACAGCCATGAGAGACATCTCTACGGTGATCTTGGTTAAAGTTGCTTCTGTAGGAATGCAAGGTGCTGCTGTTGTAGAGCTGGTTGGCAGGTCTGCTTCCACGGCTTCCATTGTTACTGCATTGGCTGTTGCCAGGGGCGAAGCTGTCATGTTGTCTGCAGGCACTCCTACAGCCCCAGGAGCTGGGCTCACCTTCTTGAGGGCATGGAGCATTGAGTGAGGAGCATTATACCTTGGTGGGGGCGGTGGGGGGTCCCCAGAACCGGTCTCCATAACAACAATGGCCCCCTCCCCCCCAACAGGGGGGGGAATGCGGCCTAGTCACCAAGCCAAAGCCTGAGCTGTGGTAAGGGGAGGGTGGGGAAGGAGAAGGAGGAAGCTCAGAGCCTCGCGCTCCCCCCTGCCCTGGTAGTAGCAGCAGCAGTAGGAGAGGCAACCACCCCAGACTGCGCGCGCATCTCCAGACAGCCTAGGCCGGAGTTCAGCCAATGAGAGTCAGGGAGGAAAATGACTTTAGCCAATCACTGAAATGGAACACAACTGGAACACCTTTGGGTGGGGAGGGCCTGTAGGGGAGGGCGGGGCTCCTCGAAGGGCAAACCAATCGAATAGAGCGGGCTATTGTGCGCAGCCAATCCTTAAAGGGAAGTAGGAGATGTCGATCAAAATGAGGAAGGGCGGGGGAGTACTTGCCAATCAGAGACACAGACCCAAAACCAGAAATCCGTTTTCTTAGCCGGGAGGCCGGCGAAGCCAAACCAATCGGGGCAGAGCTGGCTAAGGTATTTGTAGGAAAGGGCGGGGGAGAGGCGTGCTTAAAGAGTCCACCAGCCAACAGGAAGAAGAACCGGCAAGGATTGTCCAATCACCAGCGAGAGCGGAAATTAACCCTGCAAAGACGAACGCACGTGATGTTTATAGGCTGCTAACGGGGAAGTAAAAGCGGCGGCTCTCGTCAAATCAAGCGGCAGCCGAAGGTGTCAGCTTTTTTGAGTAGCGTGATCCTGAACCAATGGAACTCCAGGATGTGAAAATGTGGGCGCGAACATTTCTGACGTTCCCCAGTTCAGCGAAAGGCAAGAGACCTTTCTTGTCGGCTTGTGAGGTGTTGCCAGAGTAGCCAATAAGAATGGGGTTTCGATTTTTAATTGACATTTTCTTGGCCAGTCAGATTTAAAAATTGAGTTGGACAGGCGAGAGTCAGAGCCAACGACCAAGAACGAAATGAACTGTGGGGGCGGGGAAGAGAGTGATTGATCGGGCTACGAGGGTTATGATTGGAGCCCAGATTGTCAAATGAAAGGCAAGGAGGGGGCCCTAACGGGAATAGAATTCCAGGAGATGCTGCCTCGACCGGTCTTTTCAAGAACTTGACCAAAGTCCCAGCATCCTTTGCACCCACGTGATAGTTGTGCACACTGTGCCGGCTTGAAACGCAGTGAGGCCATTCATTATTCTTAATTCGGATTGAAGCTGGTTTTGCGGGGAAGTGCATCGAAATACCTCACTGCATAAGAAATGACAGGATAGGTATGGATTTGCTTCCCAAGCCAGTGCTGGGAGAGCGTTGGCTGCAGTAGAGCGAGTGGCAACGTTGGACTGCAGTGGCTCACCTAAGGCAACCATGAAGTCTCTCGACGCACCCCCCAAAAGAATTGCTGCCCCCCCAAAAAAAGAATTGCTGCCCCTGTGGTGAGCCTGCATTCCTTTGAAAAGCAAATTTGGGCTGAAGGAGGCAGCTGGAAGTGACAGACACCCTTTCCCACTTTCTCTTTCAGCCTTTATACTGGATCTGACTTTTACCCAAATCCAAAGTGAGTGATCTGAGGAAGTGATCAAACGTCCAAATGTGCCCTGGGGTCTGAAAATGTTGAAAATGTACTAGAGGATGCAGGTGGCGCTGTAGTCTAAACCACTGAGGCTCTTGGGCTTGCCCAAGGTTGGTGGTTCGAATCCTCACGGCAGGGTGCTTTGTCCCAGCTTCTGCCAACCCAGCAGTTCAAAAGCACGCCAGTGCAAGTAGATAAATAGGTACCGCTGTGGTGGGAAGGTAAACAGCATTTCCATGTGCTCTGGCTTCCATCACGGTGTTCCGTTGTGCCAGAAGTGGTTTAGTCATGCTGGCCACATGACCTGGAAAGCTGTCTGTGGACAAACGCCAGCCCCCTCGGCCGGAAAGCAAGATGAGTGCCGCAACCCCATAGTCGCCTTTGACTGGACTTAACTGTCCAGGGGTCCTTTACCTTTTAATAGAGGCAAGGATCCCCAGGTCTTATCTATACTGGGAGCCTTTTAAAGGTGAATATAAAGTAGCCACCTACAAATTATTTTAAAAAGAAGAAATGCATCACGAAAAGAAGGCAAAGATTTACATTAAAATCTGCATATACTACTTTATAGAGAGAGATATGCAAATTCAGGAAGTTTTATAATTTAAATACTGTACATGTCTGGTGCATCTCACCATAGTGGGGAAGACTGACCAGGTGACCTGTGCTTTGTTCTTCAGGTGCTAACTGTTCATGAGCAACTTCAAGAGCCCTCCTCTCCCTTCTTAGGCTTCTTTTATCTTTAAACTGGATTTTGAGCAGGCAGCCCTACTATAACTACAGGACTATCCTCTGCAAAGAAAGACACTTGGCCACCTTATCTGACGAACAAGATAATTTAAAAAAAAAAAAACAAATTAGTTCAGTGTTAGTCTCCTCCCCACCATTTTTAATATAATCAGACTGATTTTAGATATGTACAGATTTACATTAACCCAGTTATAAAGTTTATCCTTTTTCCCTGGCAAGTTTCATTACCTTTCAACAGCTGTATGCTAGGAAAGAATTCCACAGGCCATGGTATCACTTTCCGCATTGTTAGGAAAAGCTGCACCAATTGCAGGCAGGCCTTGCCGGTGTAAATTACAGGAGTCTTCAGGTGGCATGTGTGCTCAAGGGAAGGGCCGTAGCTCAGTGGTACAGCATGTGCTTTGCATTCAGAAGGTCCCAGGTTCAATCCCCAGCATCTCTTGAGTCAGTCTGAGAAAAGACTTCCTGCCTCAAACCCTGGAGAGCTGCTGCCAATTAGTGTGGACGACCCTGAGCTAGATGGACCAAATAGTCTGGCTTGGAATAATACAGCTTCTTACATCCCAGGGTGCCAGGACCCTTGGGCTTTATTTCCAGGCTGGAAGTACAGAAGATATGACTCCAAGCTAACAGAATATCACCTTCCATTTTGGGTATGTGTCCAGGAGGAGGATGTGTCAGCTCAGCACAGATAGCTGCAAAAGGCTTTAGTAGGTCAGGTTACCCTGAGCTGAGCTGATGGGCTCTTCCCTTCTTGCGCTTTTCTACACCTTAGCAAAAATGTCAATTCTCACCCTCCACCCACTTGACCCATTGGTACGTCTCACTCAAATTTTCCCGCTGCCACCTCCTTTTCTTTCTTATATCTTTGTTCCTTCTCTCTGTGTTTTCCTGCGTTTTTATGTCACCCCCATTTACCACTCTCTCTTTCAGGACCCTTCCAGATTGTTTGTTGCATTCTGAAACATGTCATTGATGCAATAATAGTGTGTTAGCGATGAGTTTACATGACATGTTTCGGAATGCGAAAAACAAACCACCAGTCTGGAAAGGTCCCAAAAGAGTGGCAAATTCATACCCCAATCTGCTAGGCAGTCTGCACACTATTCCACTGTATTAGTTTTGCAATGCTTCCTGAAAGATACCTCATTATTGCCATCTGGGAGGGCTTTCTTGTGCTGTAGTACAAAAAAGTGGGGCAAGCAGCCTTCCATCCACCCTGGAATAGTTGTGGTATGAAAAGTTACCCTTTTCGGCAGGAGTCTACGGGACACTCACTGATTGGAAAGAAAGCAGCATGTCCGCCCCAAAACTTTTGCAGGCATAAATAGTATTGAAAGTGGGATCATGCAGAACCTCCCCGCTACCATTGTGAGCTCAAATAATGATGAATTTACAACTTTTAGGAGGCCCTCTGTCTTTCTCATCCACGCACACCTTTCTCAGGAACTGGGAAGATACTAGTGCTCTATCACTGTATTCACAGAATCACAGAATCACAGAATCATAGAGTTGGAAGAGACCACAAGGGCCATCCAGTCCACCCCCCTGCCAAGCAGGAAACACCATCAAAGCATTCCTGACAGGTGGCTGTCAAGCCTCTGCTTAAAGACCTCCAAAGAAGGAGACTCCACCACACTCCTTGGCAGCAAATTCCATTGTCGAACAGCTCTTACTGTCAAGAAATTCTTCCTAATGTTTAGGTGGAATCTTCTTTCTTGTAGTTTGAATCCATTGCTCCGTGTCCGCTTCTCTGGAGCAGCAGAAAACAACCTTTCTCCCTCCTCTATATGGCATCCTTTTATATATTTGAACATGGCTATCATATCACCCCTTAACCGTCTCTTCTCCAGGCTAAACATACCCAGCTCCCTAAGCCGTTCCTCATAAGGCATCGTTTCCAGGCCTTTGACCATTTTGGTTGCCCTCCTCTGGACACGTTCCAGCTTGTCAATATCCTTCTTGAACTGTGGTGCCCAGAACTGGACACAGTATTCCAGGTGGGGTCTGACCAGAGCGGAATACAGTGGTACTATTACTTCCCTTGATCTAGATGCTATACTCCTATTGATGCAGCCCAGAATTGCATTGGCTTTTTTAGCTGCTGCATCACACTGTTGACTCATGTCAAGTTTGTGGTCTACCAAGACTCCTAGATCCTTTTCACTTGTACTGCTCTCAAGCCAGGTATCACCCATCCTGTATTTGTGCCTTTCATTTTTTTTGCCCAAGTGTAGTACTTTACATTTCTTTACATTTACATACTCACTTTGCTGCTGAGTTGTTCCTTTTCCTTTCTTCATGCTGTGTTCTGCAAGTTTGCAGTGAGAGGTGGGAAGGTAACATTACATGGGCCTATGTCCCTACTGATGTTGGAAATCTGATCAATTATTCTGTCCACTTTTAAATCAGCCGGTCTCCATGGTCACCAATTAGTTGACAGGAGGGCTGCTAAGGAAGGGATCCCCCACCCTGTATCCAAGTTGTTTCTGTGGCTACAGCACCCTCTTCACACACCCCTTGCCTTGTGGGTACCCTTGGGATCTCTAGTTCCCAGTCCCTGTTATAGCAATCATACTGATCTTTGAAGGGATGCAGGTGCTCACGGCTTTCACCCTTCTGTTTTCCTTCTCTCACATTCTCCCTCTCTCTGCCCTTACAGCACATGGTGAGTCTATAACTGGGGCTCTTTTGAGGGGAAATAACTAGGAATAAGTGGGTGAAGTAGGGGGATGAATGGACAGGGCCTCCCGTAGCTTTGTCTGCAGTGGAGTGGGGAGGAAGCTCAAGATTGCTATCTTTAGGAGCCTCTACTCCAGCTGGGTGTCTTGCAAGCGACAGCTGGGCCCCACAATCCCAAAAAGGAAATTTTCTCAGGGACATTGGATACCCTTGGCTGGGAGGAAGGGTAGGGAGAGGGCCGAAGGGAAGAAGGCGGATATTGAGGACCTCTGAGGCAAGGAAATGGGAGTGAGGAGTTGAAATTTTCTCAGCCCACGATGGAGGCCAGGCAGCAGAGGTCCCACAGAGAACCTCCAGGGATAGGGAGTGGGGCTGAGCTCTTAAGAGTAGCTGCCAAGCTCAAGGTCCCTGGGATAGTGCAAATCTTACTGTGGGTGCCTTCCAGTGTGGTGCCTTCCATATGTTTTAACTACAATTTCCAGGGATTATGGGAGTTGAAGTCCAACAATATCTAGAGGGTACCGCATTGGCTATCCTTGTGTATCAAGTCTGACAAAATAGTTAGTCCCTGATCCCTGAATTTCATACAAGGAATTAAAAACAACAACACATTTCCTGCAAAGGCTTTGGCATGCATAACTTCACCTTAACTATACCGACGTACCGTGTTCAGGTGAAATAAATGCACGTTCTCTTCTTTGTCTTCCCCCACAACCCCCTTCCCTCCATTTCCTCGGTTGTCTCCCCCGAGTCACACTTTAGATTGTAAACTCCTCGTGGCGGCGACCTGCCCTCTCATACTTTATAATGCAAATTGATGATGCAAGTCACAGATAACCCCAGTTGAAGCTTTTGAGTCCTGGCAAAAGATCAGTGGAGCCCTAAGCCAGAGCCAGAGGTTCACCCTGACACCAAACTGGGTAGACGTCGGACCTACTCTGGGAGAAGGTGGGGTACTACCACGAACGCCCCGTGACAGCAAGATTTCTGGGGCAGGAACTGTCAAAAACCCAGCATGCCTTTTCCCTTCTCCAAGAAAGGAGTTGGCCCGTTTGCGTTCCTCTGGAGTCTATTTCTGGACTTTGGTTACCCCCCACCCCCAGCCCTGGAGCCAAACTTGAAGATGTGGCTATAGTTAGCTGCCCCGCCTCCCGCCAGGGGAGTCTATATAACCCCAGGGGAATTCGCAGCCTGTGTCTAGGCTGCTCATCCTTCTGGCCCTTGGGACATCCCCACCGCACCCACAGCTGCTGTTTGCCCACCTGCCTGTCCGCTGAGAAACCAACATGGTAAGTGGGGGTGAAGGTGCCCTGGTTCAAACTAGTGGAAATGTACAAAGTGGAAAGAAAATGGAACGTTGGTTGATCAATCTGCAGCTCTTTTCTTTCAAATAGGAGGGGAAGACTACTAGACCATTCAGATTGTGTAGGTGAAATACATAATTCAACACCCAAGAGGTTGGGTGTTGGAGAGTGGGGGACAGAGGAATCCCCTTACCAATTTTCTAAAATTTTATTTCATGGCCAAAACAGTGCTGTACAGCTTTCTCTTACCTATTCTTCCTTTCATCAGTTTCTCCACTACTCTTTCTCTGTCTCATCTCTCCGTTTCAGTTTCTTTCCATTTAAACATTTTGTTGTCTGTGCAGAAGAAATGTATGTGTTCAGGGAATACCTTGGAGCAATTGAGGAGAGATTGGGGGTAGTTGAATGAGGGGGGATGCCGGATAGCAGCTGGGAAGAACAGCTTTTGACGAGGGGAAGGGAAAGATGAAGCCTAAACCGCATGTAGAATGTCATGTTAAATAGGATTATTTCACATCCTTGCTTTCTAGCTAGCCTTCCTTAAGATCCTATTTCCTTTGCCGAGCTATGCACCTTAAAATTCACCAGGGAATCCTTTCAGGCCCTGAATGGCCATATCATGCTCTTTTTTATTGAATAATGCAGTAGAACAGTTTACTCAGCTGGGAATTAGTTGGACCCCGTATTGTATTGAATTGAGAGAGAGAGAGAGAGAGAGAGCAGCTGAGCAGTTGCTGAGCAGACAAAAGCTGCAGGAGTCATATTCCTGGCGGCGCCACAAAATCCAAAGCAAAGGAGCTGGAATCAAGGGATACCGTGGAACAATTTTGGTTTTGGAACAAAGAAGCACAAGGAGTATGCTTTTTCTTCTTTTTGCCTTCGGAGTCTCTTGTGTGGTTTGTCACTTCACACACACACACACACACACACACACCCCTCATATTTTGAGATCCAGCTCACAGGCTACCACAAGATAGCCAGTGTACTGCAAAACCTGCTTAGGAAGCAATCACTCCAGATTGCTCACGCAAGTGAGCCAAGCAACCTCTCGCACACATTGCAGGCAAAAATAACCCATTGCCGCCCTTGGCTGTTCAATCCATCAATGGCCCATCTATTGGTACTCGCTGGGAAATCCTATGTATGACTGCTCAGAAGTGATTTCAGTGGGGCTTACTCCCAACTGTATATACCGTGTTTCCCCAAAAATAAGACATACCTATAAAATAAGCCTTAGCAGGATTTCTATGCATTTGCGCAATATAAGCCATACCCCGAAAATAAGCCATAGTGACGCAGCGTCTCCCTTAAGATGGCCTGGATAGGCGTGGCTATGCAGTGTACTGACGCGGAGTGGTTAAAATAAGACATCCCCCGAAAATAAGCCATAGTGTGTTTTCTTGAGGAAAAAAAATATAAGACGGTGTCTTATTTTCGGGGAAACATGGTAGGGTGGCAGTCGAAGAGATAAAACTTATTTGTCTTTGTGTGTGTGTGTGTATATAAGCTCCATCTCAAACTCCTTTGCTCCCTTCTATCTCTTATGAGGCCAAAGTGCACCCTGTTCATATCCAATCAACCAGGCCAGTATATTGCAGGAGGGTTCGGAAGGAATTGTGTTTCCCTCGCCATCACTCCTTAGAGCGCCGTTTAACCTCATGCTCCAAGCCAACCTCCAAAGTGGAGGCCTAGTTGGTGAACTTTGATCCATTCCAATAACTGGAACCCTCATTCCTTGGGGCCTTTGCAGTTTCTCCCGCATCTGCGGAAACTTCCAGAACTTCATTCGCATTCATTTATTTAGTCGCCAAAGCCTATAAAAAGCATTTTTGGAAGCTAGAATATGTAGGCAATTTCTGCAGGACGCACAAGGCTAGTTTACATTTGCTGAACACATCTGTCTCTCTGTCACTCACTCTCACAAACGCATCTCAGACTAACACGTTGAAGATTTTGAGGAAATACCTTGAATATGATATATTACAGCTCCTCGACCCGAAGCAGCATTTGTTGTTCCTGCCATTTCTCAACACTAACTAAAGTTCTGAGTTTGTTCGTCAAAGGATCTTTTCCTCCCAGTTTTTAAAACCTTTGCTACCATAACCAAGCGTTTTGGAATCTCCCAAACATTCATCCTGCTCCCCGTTTCTATGGAAAGTTTGGTAACATCCTGTTTTGAAACTGAAAAATAACCCCCAACCCCCGTAATAAAAATTTTATTTAAAAATGAGCAGAAGCTGCTTCCAGACATTTCCCTCCTACCTGGGACAGAAATGTATAAAATTATTTCATTTTCCTCCCCTCCCCCTTAACTATGTTCAGCAACCTCACAACATTTCACACTCTAGAAACCTGCAGAAAGTTGCAGGCCCGTCCCCCATCCTTAATAAGCATTTCAGGTGATAATGTACATAGTGGTCTGATTTCCCATTTTAACCCATTACAGGCACCCAAGAAGGCAAAGAGAAGGGCAGCAGCCGAAGGAGGAAGCTCCAATGTATTCTCCATGTTTGACCAAACACAAATCCAGGAGTTCAAAGAGGTAAGAAACTAAGAAGAGATGGAAGAGGAGAAAATGGGGAATGTGCAGCTTGCTGGGAAATGTAATGTATGGTGCTCTTAAAGCTTACCTGGAACTATTCATTGAAGATGTTTGAGAAAGTCATTGATAGAAAAGATGTTTTTTTCCAAGGTACTAGAAATGAAGGTGACTACAGTTTCCAGGATTCATTGGGTGGGGCATGCTTTAAATGTATGGTGTGTATGCAGCTATGGTGTAATCCTATAAATATCTACTCAGAAGTAAGTCCTATAGAGTTTAATGGGACTGAACTCCAAGGTAAAGCGGGATTATAGACTCGGTGCTTGGAGAGAAGCTGCTTTATTGTGGGCATGTAAGTCTCATCCAGAAATCAGAAGGATACAGAAGTTATTAATAATCCTCATAATAACAGACTCAAATCTATAGATCACCTCCTTGGAACAAGATAGAAATTTAATTTTGAGGACCACCAGATTGGGGAAAGAGCCTAAGTAAGCTATGCGGAAGGATGTTCTGACCGTAAGATATCTACAGAGTCTGGAATGTTCATCTGTGGGTTATTTAAAAGTAACACATCTGTGGCAGATTTACTGGATAGAATTAAACCTTTTAAAATGGAGCAGCTTCTGTCCACCCAATTTCACACATGGAGGCCCATACCTCACTATATTTCCCTCCTCAAGCTTCACTTTAGCCCTTTCACTGTTCAGGATTCATCAGATGTCGAGAACGGTGGACATCTACAAGTTCTAAAGGGTTTCCTAAAGGAGAGAGAACGGGAGAAGGAATCCATGGGTGCTATAATTTGGCCAAGTTATCCTAAGCAAGTTCCTTTGTGTCTGTAGGATACAGAACCTCAGAGGAGCTGGAACTATCAAACACCAGCTAGTTAGTTGTACAGTACAACCCTAGGCATGTTTATTCAGAAGGAAGCCCCACTTTGCACAGTGAGCAAGTAGGCATGCGCAGGGTTGCAGCCTTGGAAGGTGTTCAACACCTGCCTTTTTGAGGTGGATCCATCCCCCTTCCTCTGCCTCTACACACCATTTAAGTAGCCCTCTGTCTCCTAGTAGCCAGCCCAGTTCATTCCACTTGGGAAGCTGGTGTGGTGGTGGCGGCGAGAGCTTTCCATGTGAAGCTCGCCCTCCCCCATGCATGAGATTCTTCCCCTCCATTTTGAAGAGGATCTCCCTTGCCCTTTTGCAGCCGTCGCTGCTGCCCCTCGAGGCCCCACCCCCACCCCAAGAATGGCGGTGTTTCCTTTCTGAGACCCTTGAGACGCAGCAGTGTCTATTTTGGGTGAGGGAGGACCAAGAAGGTAGGTGACATCTGCGATTGGACAGAGAAGCAGGCGGCAGCTCCTTACAAGGAAATCTTTGGAGATGGATTCTGGGTGACTAGCCTGAAAGAGGAGCTGTGGGGCTCCAGACTCAACGAAAGCAAAAATTGGGCCGGTGTTGCAAAGGCTGAAACCCCTTCATCTAGATCTCACATTTGGAGAAAAGAAACCAAAAGAACAACAGGAAAATAATTATCATTCCAGCTGTCTGGGGAGTTCCATCAGTCTTGTTCCTTTCTCTTTCCTCCATCCTGGTCAACGAGCATTTTCAACTTTTTTGATGACCCACTTTCAATCAATACATTTGGTGAAAAGAACAGATCCTTGGCTGCTGGGCAATTTATTGTTGATGACCTTTCTAGGCCACCTTCCTCTAAGCAGCTTGAGGGTAGCGATAATGGCTGTTCCCCAACCCGTCTCCATCTCCCAGTTTATCCTCAAAACAACCTTGTGACTGTGATGGGAGACTGGACTGGAAAGTATGAGGTGATACTTGCTTCGGCTCTAACTTCCCCGGAAACAAATCAGAACGAATGCTTCTTAAATAGCCGGCTTTGTCCAATCTCCCTGTAAACAAATCAGGGATGAATGCTCAATAAACAGGTTGTCTGGAAATGCCTGCAGTTGGAACAGCAACTCCTGTGGCTCAATGGCCTGACTTGCTATAAGGAAAAATTATATATCCAGCCTTATGCTATGGTGTATTTTTGGGGTTCCATTGTCCCTTGGCAGTGGCAGCTACGTTGTCTCTCTCCACACCCGCCCAAGTAGCTAAGGGTTTTCCTCCTCAGTGAGTACCATTTTGGAGGACTGCATGTTGAGCTTTTATACGAAAAGATTGTTCGCCCCCAGCACTCAAGTGACAAAGCTGAGATGCTGAGGTGATGCAATTACTACCACCACACAATTGTAATTATTGCCTTTAAAATGAAGAGAGTGTTGGGAGCTCCTCTGCCTCTCCATTCTGCATTCACTGTAGCTCGGGTGGGGTGGGGGTTGTTCCAGGTTTTTTTTTACGGGAAAGAGACACGCCACACAGCCCCAAAGGATAATAGTGGCTGAGCCAAGGAAGGAGTGAGCTCCCCTCCCCTCCCCGCTATCCTCCGGAGATCTCATCAACAGCTCCTCTGGAATGTTCCATCTGTCCCCTTAGGGAGGGGCCCTGGGTTTAATATGAGACAGAAGAAGATTGTTCCCATTCCTGGTAGAGACTCAGAGGGGTATCAAGTGACAGGTGTCTCTAGGGCACAGCTGCAGAGAAGTGAGGAGGGGGAGGAGAGGCCCAACAGGAATCGTGCTGTGCTGGAAGCTGGTCTTTCTCTGATCCCACAATGCATTGCTAGATATAAGCATCAATAGAAGAAGACTGGATCTTGGGTCCAACCTGGGTCATGTTTTCTGGAACTCCTTTAACTTTAACCGTCCTGTCAGCTCATTAAAATTCCAGAGATAAGACGTCTGGCAACCTCCTTGAGTAAATTATATAGTGGGCTGCTATAACTACTGTTTTTTGTCCAATGCTTGATGACCCCAGGTTAATGTTTCATTCTTCTTTGAACAATGCTGGCCATTGATTGTAACAATAAAGACTGGATTTGATTCTCCCTTGCGTTGCAGCGGCTTTTTCGATAGTTAGAAGCCGCAAATATTCCATTCTCTTGGCCTTATGCCCTCCATAGGCTATGGTGTACAACTCCCATCAGCCACAGACAACGTTTTGTTAAGACGCCACCCCAATCTCCGAGCGGTACGAGATTCCAGGGGTTCCAGGCAGCTCACCCAGGGTTCAGGGTTCAGTGGAGACGGTGGTGTCTTTAGGATTTATGGTTTATTTACACATATATACAACCTGAGCCTATGATGGAGAGGTTCGCAGCATTGACACTCCAAGAGGGTCTTGTTTATCCCATAGCCACAACTTTGGATTCAAGCAGAAATCATAAGTCAGAACACTCCTTTTAATATTCTTTCCAGAAGTCAAAATTAACCTTCAAAGGAAGTTCATTCAAGGCTGGTGTATGTTTACCTTGCCATGGACATTTACATGATGAAACCAAGGTCTTGAAATGTGTATTGTCAACACAGGCACGAGTGTGTGTGATTTCCAGTTTGCTAATGGATAGGTATCATGTGGCAACAAAGCAATCTGTGGTTCTAGTAAAAAACTACTGCACTCACATCCAGTGATGAATTTATAATCCAATCACACAAATGAGTGTTATGAATAGACTCCATGAAAAGTTTTGTGTTTCAGGTTCTGAGGTGGATGACATTTTCTTCTCTGGTGGTTGAACTGTAGTGGTTTATTCAGAACTGCAGGACTGTCAGTTGAGGTAGCAGGAATCGGGCGCTGAGCATGCATGTGCAAACGGGTCTTTAGAGAACCAGCAAAATCTCACCATTTAAATTAAAGCTGAGTTACATGCAGGTATTATATATAGCTTCGGAACTGGAAATTTTGGTGCAGATCTGTGTGTTCGTGCATTCTAGAAATCCTTTTGACAGATTTGAGATCCAACAGTTGTTACACAGGAGAGTTGCCCTACAAATCCTACATTCATTTTTGTCGGGAGGTCGGGCGGAATGCTGGAGGTGAATTGCCTGCAATGTTTGCTTCTCTCCCACTTTCTAGGCCTTCACTGTCATTGACCAGAACAGAGATGGCATCATTGACAAGGAAGACCTGAGAGATACATTTGCTGCTATGGGTAAGAAAAAAGGGAGTCTTGAAAGAGCATGGCAGGGTGGGCAGGAGGGAAAGCAAAGCTTGGCTGTTGATGGAACTCTCAAGAGTCATCCCCAGCTGATAACCCTGCCCTTCCCATCTCTGCAGGGCGCCTGAACGTGAAGAATGAGGAGCTGGATGCCATGATCAAGGAGGCCAGCGGCCCCATCAACTTCACTGTCTTCCTCACCATGTTTGGTGAGAAGCTGAAGGGTAAGTTATTTCGCTGTTCTCTCTCTCCTTCTTCTCTACTTGATGTCAAGATCTCACTGTCGCTCCTCTTCTCCCACCAGGTGCTGATCCCGAGGACGTAATCATTGGCGCCTTCAAAATCCTGGACCCTGAGGGCAAGGGCAGTGTCAAGAAGCAATTGTGAGTATCTGCCCTGCAAATCACTTTCATTAGATGTGCTGTACTGGTTAACATGCGACACCAAACCATTGCTTGGCTGTCATTGGGTTCATGTCATTGGGTTCAACACACTCCCATTTCCTTTCCGACTCACCTGATCAAACAAACTGCAGTTTGCTTAAGATTTGTGTTTGCCCTCCAAACGAATTAGAAACCACATTCTGAAGTAGATTTCCAATTGTGGTTTAGAAGGCAAATGCAAACCATAGTTTGTTCACAGTTGTGGTTGGAGAGCAAGAAGCATGCACTCTTGGGACTTGGACCTGACAGCTGAATCATGTATAGGCTAAAGGTAGATAGCCGTGTTGGTCTGTCATAGTCAAAACAAAATAAAATAAAAAAAATTCCTTCCAGTAGCACCTTAGAGACCAACTAAGTTTGTTCTTGGTATGAGCTTTCGTGTGCATGCACACTTCTTCAGATACATGTATAGACTGTTATGTCTGAACCATCCTGCTGCATCTCAGATGATGATGATGATACGTTGGCTCTATCTATCCTACAAACTTATACAATTCATTTTACACTAGTTTAATTGTCATGACTTCCTTTCAGACACCATTCTGGCAGCTGTAAGGGCTGTGAGGATTCAGAACCCTCACCAAACTACCGTTGCTGATGACTTTTGAGATTTTTCTTAGTGCTCCATGGGCTTTTTCATAAAATGACAGTGCCCTGGGAAGAGTTATAGCAGTTTTAAATGCTAGATATGGATGCTGTTGTAGGGTTAAAGTTCTTCTGAAGCTGGAATTCAAAGGTAGGGTTCTGCTGCCTATGAAACAGTTGCCTTTTGCCTATGTGTGTGTAGAACAAAGCATTCTTCCAAGCAAAAATATTTCCACCAGGGAGGGCTTTTCAGCTTATGTGAAACTGGGAGGGGTCTGGGGAGCAGATGTTCTCCATAATAAGAGGCTGGAGCGCTTGAAGACCATCTAAAAAAGGACTCACACTTACCTGGGGATCCCTCTCAAACATCTTACTCTCTTTGCTTCACTGCAGCTTGGAAGAACTCCTGACCACTCAGTGCGACCGGTTCACCCCAGAAGAGGTAAGAGAACTTCCCTGCATCATGCAGAACATCCAGTCCTTTCTTTTCTCACCTTTATGCTCCCCCCTTGTCCTCTTCATACCCATTTTTCTTCACCTGTGAGCTACTCTTTCCCCCAAAACACGAAAGGGTACACTTCTGCACACTCCACTCATCTGCCCAGCTAATGCTTAATACATCAAGGCATCATAGAAGGCTTCTGAGAATTTGCAGTGAGTTTTCCTGTCACTGCGAAATAATCTCACAGCTCACATCCACACACCGTCTAGCCAGAAAGTGCAGCTTCTGCAGAAAACTATGTAAAATCACGAATCTGTTATTGACATCAAGCAGCTTCTCTGCTTCTGAATGCACACCCTCCCCCTCCAACTTTTTAGACATCCATATTAAAAATAACACCAATGCATTTACTGACTTGGGAGTATACCTTTTTTTAGCTTCCTGGGAAGGGAAACCGAATCAGGAATCGGGCAACTTCTCATTTTGGCCTCTCTGCCTCTTTCAGATCAAGAACATGTGGCACGCCTTCCCTCCAGATGTAGGTGGCAACGTTGACTACAAGAACATTTGCTACGTCATCACACACGGAGAGGACAAGGAAGGGGAATAATACCTGGTTCTCCCACCCTTGCTTTGTGGGGGGGATCCACCCAAACACCCCCAGGCCGGGGAGTTTACCTTACACTGGTCCCAGATGATCCACACACTTTTGTAACCCAGCAATACACACGTCAAACCTGTTATTTATTAGTATTATTATCTGGGGAGGAAAACTATACCCCCCAAAGCCAAAGCCGTGCCCACTTCAACTTGTCTTAACCTAACCGGGACCTTCCTCCGTAAAATGTCTTAATAAAGATGAGGACACCTCTGTTTCTAACGCCCCTGTTGTTACAGTCTCTTTGACTTCTCTCAGTTTGAAATTCAAATACTCCTGGAATGGATTCATGCATCCAATTTATATTTCTGCTCATGTTAGGGATGCTGGGTTTAGTCAGTCCATTAGATTAACACACTAAAAAAAGTAAATTATTAAGTATGTGTTCCATATTTATTGCATTTAACCATAGGCCATCACAATATAAAAACAGGAGTGGTGGACGTTATAGTTTGATGAAAAATAACAGATTAGGCCCAAATCAATAAAAACCACTTAATTAATTGAGCAGCAGATATAAATATAATGGGTGGTATTCAATGACATTTTACTCATAGCAGATCCACTGGATTTAATGAACATAGCGAACAGTGCAATCCTAACACGGTTTACTCAGAAGTAAGTCCTATTGAATTTAGTGGGGCCAATTCCTGGGTAAATGTGATGAAGGTTGCTGCCTCTGGTTTGTAAATTTCAGAGGGTGTCTATTGTGAGAAACAGCTGAATACCGCCCAATATTTTTTAATACTTTCTAGAATGTGTGGTGTGTGTGTGTGTGTGTGTGTGAGGGAGTTACCATTATTAGGTCAAGCAACATGCCACAAAGCAAAGAGGAAGCTTTGGAGTTTCTTAGAACTCTTTGGGGCTATGGAGTAAGCTAAGCAAGGGAGGCTGGGTGCAGCCATACTGCCTGCCTCTGGAAAGAATCTTAAAAGATGGAATGTGGGAAGAGGCAGCAGCTATTCAAAGGAGGCTTTTTGGTTGGGGAGGGGCTGTGCAGGTGTCGAGTTGAATCAAAGCCTTGTGGGAAGAGAAGGCATACAACAGATACAACAACTGCCATTTCCTCATCTCTTAATATATAAAAACTGCAGGTGGCATTGCCTTAAAATTGAGCATTCCTCCCTAGCTAAGAGGGTGGGGGAAGGAGAAGTCCACCCGTAGCTACACTACACGAATCCACACACACGATTTTAAGCCAATAAAGGTCTGCTTATTGCTTCAGGGCATTTGCTTTCACCCATAGACAAATTTAAATCCATTGATTAAATCAACTAAAAGTCATTCAGATACGTTTACTTCGACTCAAGAGGCAGGGAGTTTGGAGCGGGGAATGGTCTCTTGCAATAGATGTGGTGCTGCTTGAGGAGCGGGAGACATTCAAGGAACAGAAATATTGAAGGTACCTGTGGCCCTGCAGCTGTCCTTGGACTCCAGCTCCCATCACCCCCAGCCAATATGGCAAATGATCAGGGGTGATGGGAGTTGGAGTCCTAACGTCACCCGGAAGGCCTCAGGCTTCCACACCCTGGCTTTAAAAAAAGATGAGGTTTTACTTGGCTAGCTTACCAAAACGGCCTGCAGCAGGAGCTGAGCAAACACAACAGGAAAAATCCCACACATTTATTTTTTTAGGGAGTGTCACAGCAGAACCCCTAGAATCACCTCCTGGGATCCTTCTGCAAGAGCCACTGTGCTTGACACACTGGAACAAAGCACCCTGTGCCTGTAAGTCTGGACCTTCCCAAAGTGCAGACATGGCACAGGTTGGTGCCTGGCAAACCTTGTACACAATTGGTGCTACCCACCCCCTTCCACAACCCCACCACCCACCACCAAACCTCTCGCCACCTGGCGGTGCCGCTTGTCTGGGTCTCCTGTCCTAAGGACTCAGAAGACAAAATTCCGCAGTGGCGGCTTGGAGGCCGGATCCCGGCAGATCTTGAGAGAGAAATCCACAGCTCTCGCTGACTGGGTGAGGCAACCGAGGGAGACCACGTCAATGTTGGGCCCCACAAACTGGGCCACGTTATCCTCAGTGATCCCCCCGCTGGCTTCCACTGTCGCACGAGGGAAAGAGGCCTTCACCGTACTGGCTGTGGGGTGCAGGTCCTGTGTAGGAGGAGAATTGGGGAGTGGTGGTTAACAGGAACAGAGGCAGAGTCCACTGGAAAATCTCAGGGCTTGTTCACACTTACGTTTGTTGCCTCGCTCTTTGCAGGTCCGTGTTCAAAGCTCCATGTCCGAGCATGGTGGGCTTTTGGGGTTTTTTGCCCCTGAGCTTTCCCTACAGAAACCTGCTCTTTGGCACTCAATTGGAGCAAACATCAATTTGGGTTTTCTGCAGATTGACATTTGCTCCGATTCAGCTTTAAAGAGTGGGTTTTCGTGGGGAATGCTCCAGAGCTAAAAGAAAGGGCGCTTGGAGGCTTAAAGCATGTACCATGCCTGGAAAGAGCGGAGGAAAGGTACGTGTGGGCAAGCCCTCAGTGTCACAACTGAGGCCTAATTCTCAGATTGCCTTTGAGGGATAGTTGCTGTTGAAACTGGTGCATAGTTCTCACCCAGAGGGCCACATTGCCTTCTTAGGCAACTTTCAAGGGCCACAAGCTGGTGGGTGGAGCCAGAGGGAAAAGTCAGCAGGGCAACTAATGTCAATTTTACTTTTGTACTGTAGGCTAGCTACACAGTACAAAAAGGACACAGTGCTTGGGATGGTAGAGTTTTGTTTTGTTTTATCAAACACCAAAGCCTGCCCAAGGCTGAGTGAGTTGGAGGCACAAATCCATGCTGGAGTCAGATGAGGATTGGGGGACCACAGCAGGAAAAAATCAAAACGGATCCATTCTTGAAGGGATGAATATGTTGGGCCTGATGTCATTAACACAACACTGCTTGACAGCACCTTTAAAGATTGTGGTGCTTTCACTTCATAGTTTCAAAAATTCAAAAGTCAAGCCATTTTTTTTACAAAGCAATAAAAAGACACAGACAGCATTTTCAGCTTCAGCACCTGTCCCCATCTTGGCCCAGCCAAGTATACCTGTGGAGCAAAGTTATCCAACATGATAATATCTGCACCACATTCTCCTGCCTCGAGAGCCTCTTCCAATGAACGGCACTCAACCTCCACCTTCAGGGCGAAGCCTCCGACACGCCGGGCACTCCGGATAGCCTGTGGGATGGTAACATTTAAAAAACAGGTATGAAGGAAGCTAATGCACAGTGCAGAAAAGGCAAGGTTTAGGGGTTATTGTTTTGTTCCTGGTTATTGTAAAAAATGTAATAAAAACAATTTGAAGAATCCCACTTATTCACCTCTAATGTAACAGCGAGACTTTAGCCTCTTCTGTACTGTATATTTAAAGCAGCATTTGTCACTTTAAGCACCCTAGGAAGAATTGTAAGAAGACCTCTACTGCCCTCGCACGACTACAATTCCCAGAGTTCCCCAGGAAGAGGGATTGGTCGTTAAACCACTCTGGGAATTGTTTCCCTGTGAGGGGTAGAGCTTGGCGATATAGTGTCCCAAACCGGTTCGAAGTCCATTATCGTGATATCGGTTTCATAATTTTTGACCTGGCAATAAATAGATTGCGAATTAAGATGTGTGTGTGCTATGGATAAATCACAATGTGGAAAAAACCCGCGAAGCCAGCCTGCAGTCCCTGTTAACTCTGCCAGCTCAGCTCTCCCTTGCCTCCTGCAGGGGACAGCAAATAACAAGAGCAGGCACTGGCAAAAATCACGATGTAGGGGAAACCGTGAAGCCAGCCAGTGCCTCTACATAACTGCATCCTTATTTCCAGTGCCTTTTTTTTCTAGAAAAAGGGTGCAGGAACTCCGATTTTTTTGAGACGGACAAGTGGTTGAGCTTTTTTTTAGGGAGCACCAAAATTGTGCAGCTTTTTTTAGGGAGCGCCAAAGCCACAACTGCTTATGGCACCATCAAAGCCACAGCCCTGCCCAGATCACCTGCTGCCTCCAAAGAGGCGCCAGAACTCACCACAAGAGGGGCTGGAACTGCTTACTTCAGACATCATGATATATTGGTATATTTCGTGATGTTTAGCTGGTGATCTATCGCTATCTTGAAAACCAGATATCGCCCAGTCCTAGTGAGGGGAATCGTTTGCTAATAACTCTTGGCGCCTTTAGCAAACCACAGTTCCCATGAGTCTTTGGGGCAATCCGTGTTTCTTATGATGTGGCCTTGTTCTACCACCATACGTGATGGAGGGAAGGTGAGAGACTGGCAAAGCAACACCCACCTGTGTGATGCCGCCTGATGCCCACACATGGTTGTCTTTCAACATGATGAGGCTCCCCAGGTCGTAGCGGTGGCAAGAAGCCCCTCCCACCAGGAGAGCATGCTTCTCAGGCAGGCGGAAGCCTGGCGTGGTCTTCCTCGTCCCAGCCACCTCTCCATGCCAGCCAGATTCCCGCGCTGCCTGGCACGCCTTTGCTGCTGACGTAGCTATACCACTGCATCGTCCGATACAGTTCAGAGCCACCCGCTCGCCCAGCAAGATATCTTTGGCTGGCCCACGCACTTCCGCCACCCGGCTGATTGGTTCTGCCCATGCTCCCTCCGACTGGAGCCACTCTACAGAGCAGCCAACTTCAGCAAAGATGGCCTCAAAGAAAGGGAAGCCGGCTAAGACTCCTGAGGACTTGCAGAGGAGCACAGCACATTCCTGATGGTCACCAACAGCATAGCCACCGTAGTCGAAGGCAGGAGCATCTTCCCGCAGCCAGTCACAGGCCAGTTGACGCAAACGGGCAGCGGGCAGAAGGTGTGAAAGATTTGGATGGGAGGCCATGAAGACTAAGAAGAAGAAGAAACCATAGAGATATTGGCAAAGGCATACCAGACAAAGCCCAATAAACTAATGGTGTCACCTAGGGGTAGGAATGAGAGGTGGGAATTGCTACCCTTTGCCTGATGGCAGTTCTTCCTAGTGGGAGGAGAAGGGTGGAAATTAGGTTATCTTCCTACGACCACCCAAAAACCCAGAAAATGGGGAATGTGATAATGTTTGGGTCCCCGTGTGGTTGGCGACTACAAATGACAATTTCTCTACTTGGACAAAGGGGCCACAGTCTGATAGCTGACCATTTTATATATATATAGTGCTGACTATATATAGTGGGACTCACCTATAAGCTAGCTCTAGCTTTTGCGCCCCAATTTCTCCCCTCTACACCAGAAGAGACAACAATATCACATCAGTAAACTGGACAAGGTTTATCCCACCCCCTTTTCATTTTTTTATGTTAGTATAGTAATATAATGGGTTGAATTAAAAAACACTGGGGGGGGGGAGGAAATGCTAATGGGACCTTCAGGATACGCCAGTCCATTCTCTGTGCTGCCCCCCCACATCAGCATTCTGTCCCAGCCCCGCAAAAGTTTCCCAACATTCTGAGGCTGCCAAACATATTCAGTTCTCATTGAACTGTTTTTTGGGATTGTTATACTCACCCCCTTGTTTTTTTACTCATGGTATGCTGTTAGTAAAAGGAAAGGAAGCGAGGCTCACCCTGGTTCATAGCAGTCAACTCCTAGGGGCCCTCCAATAAAATATTTGAGGGGGCCAGCTGCCCAAAAGTTAATGGGAATTGCCATTCAAATTATGTGTGTATGCTGCTTCTTGTGATTGATTATGTGGGTCAGGGCTTACCTGCTCCCCACAATATTTTATTCAAGTTGGCACCCCTGCCCTGTTTTTTTAGGGGGAGTGGGACATTGCCAGCCCCCACCTGCCTGCCTTCTTTCTTACCTACAACCAGTCCAGCTCTCCTGCTGATCTGTACACAAAGTTTACACAGTGGTTAAACTATGGCCAATCTTTGTGAGCGTCTGTTCTGATTTGTTTACTATGCGGACGTTCTCTGACAAGGACCATTCATCCTACATTCACCCCAAAGTTATTTGCAGGGTATTTCCATTTCTTTCTGGTAATCATTCATTCATCCCACGTTTTGCAACACATTTCCCCATTACTTTCCAAACCTCAAGCAGCCCAGGTTTTTCTTTATTACTATTAAAGTCGATTTGTTGTGTGAATCCTTCCTGCAAAATACTGACGACAGCCTTAAGGCACTTAAAGTGGTTGCATCACTTTGCCCAAAGTCCCAGGTGAGGTTACCTCAAAAAAGTACCATGTACTAGGGAAGGGGTGTGTGGGTATGTGGGTGTGGGAGAGAGATGGGTGTGGGGAGAAAGAAAACTGGACTGCCTAAGCAAAGAGCCCTGCAGAACAGAGGTCAAAATCCAACTTTTCCTCATTAGGGTCACTTTGCCACCTAAATTCTATGGAATGAAGTACGGTAGGTACTTATTTTTTAATAGAAGGATGTGGTCAGTGCTTTTTTTCTGGGGGGATGCAGGGGTACGTATACCCCTAAACATTTTGTGAATCTAAATTTGGCCTCATTGAGGGGCAGTATTTCAATATGAGTAGGAAAATGAGAGTACCCCTAAACATTTTTTTAAGAAAAAAAGCACTGGATGTGGTTATTTATTCTAACTTTTACCTGCTGCTAGTACTAGAGGTGAGAGAGAGAGAGAGAGAGAGAGAGAGAGAAGGGGAGGGTGAGAGTCCAGCATTTAAAGCCAAGAGCATAAACTTCTGTAAATCAAGAAATCTTTAATAAAAATACATTTTAAAAGGGAGCTTTTTTAAAAAAGCAACATATTAAAGCAATACATTTCTCCCCAAACCCAACAAAATGTGAACAAATAAAGAAAAAATAAACTGTTAAGCCACAGTAACTAGATCAGACAATGCTTCCAATGTTTTTTTCTAGGATCCCCCCTTCCACCCCTAAAGTTCTGTAGGTATCCCAGATGTAGCTAGATTAAAAGAGGCAATGCTGGTTGCTTACCTGACTAGCCAGGCTCCAAAATGTCTCTGCAACTTTTTCTCTTGTCTAACTGGTTGCACAAGATAAATTTCCTGAATTCCTGAGGGGTGGGAGGCTGTACAATGAGGGGTGGGATTAGGACCATGATGATTGCTTTTGGCACTTTGGACCCTTGTTTTTCCCTTGTATAAATAACGTCTCCTGCACAGCTGTATCGTATCAGGGCCAAAGTAGGCAAAGCTCCATCCAAAGGATCAGCAATCGCATGAGCAGCATTTTAGAAGTATTGGAAAATAACGCAATGGAACATCTGCACCACTGGCAACATGTTGACGGCCTTTTCACTTGAATACTATTTCCAGCATTTGTTAAAAAGAAAACAGAATAGGGAGGCCGTAGTTATGGGAGCCGTACAGGATGATAGGTGCATCATCATCATCCGTGCCGGATTTACATATAAACTAAACAAGCTATAGCTTAGGGCCCCACTCTATTGGGGGCCCCAAAAAAATTGAAAGGAAAAAAACCTGGATGTACATTTCCAAAATATAAGATTAAAAAAACAAATAAAATAAAATCTACATATAGCAACAGTGTTTTGCGTTGTGTAGGCTCCTATGATGTACCGGTAATGGGCCCTGCCTGTTCGCCTGCTCCCTAAAGTATCACTAGTTTGCTCATTTCTCTCTCTTTCTTCTTAATTGTATTTCAGTTCAACAATTACTATTATAAAATACATATTTTGTTATGTGCAAATGGCTTTAGATACCTATTAGGTCCATAAATTTCCATATACCGGTAGCATATATTCAACACAAAAAACAGCGACAATTTGTTGTTGACAACAACAGCTGGACATATAAAGGTCCCCATTACCTTCAGTAGCTTAGGGCCTCATCAAACCTAAATCCGGCCCTGGTCATCATCCGTGCTCCCTGTAAAAATCCAGACAGCTCACATGAACTGTGCAGAAAAAAACCTCTCAACTGGAAGCACCCTAAATTGCTGGAACTTCTATTTTTCTAAGGATAAGGCCAGCGCAACAACCCTTAAAACGAAAACGCAGATTTGAGAGGAGAATGCGCAAGAAAGGACCAGCTGCAAGTTTTATGGATTCTTGCATCTTCCCTGTCTGGGGAATCCCTGTGAGAAGAAACCGCGCCTTTCACGCAGTTTCCTCCCATATATATGCCTGTACTGTATTTGTGTACAATATGGAACCTATTATATTTCTTATATTTTTATTATTTTTATTTGCTTATTTAGTATTAGTTTATGATATGTTATGATATTGTTGTGGTCGATATATAGCAGATATATATAAAGCTAATCCGGATTTTTATTTTCCTGTAACTCCTTGAGCCGGCCGCTTCTTTGCATATTTATGACTCTTTATCCCGGCGCCTCTTCCTTCTATACTCGCGACAGTATTTGTTGCCTCTCCTCCGATTGGGCGCGACCCTCTGCTCTTTTTGATTGGTTGCAGTGTTCCGCTCGCCTTCCACCAGCCACCTTTGATTGGGCCGCAGGTGCGTTCGTCATACCCTTTGTACCCTACCAGAGCCCAGCTCAGTGGCGATGGTGGGCTGGCTTCCCTGCGCTGAACCCGGGAAAACGCGCGTGGCTTGTTAGAAGGGGACGGATCCTGCCTGCTCTGTTCTTTGGAGCCCAGGTAGGCTGTGTACGGTATGTTGCTTTGCTTTCGTTGAGAGCCAGGCATGAGAGTTGCAGAGAATACACAGAGGTGTGTGTGTGTGTGTGTGTGTGTGTGAGAGAGAGAGAGAGAGTACCGGGGGGTTTCCTGTGGTTTCTTAAGGGTTAGGGAAAGAGCCTTCTGCACATGCTCAAGTGATGTGCGCTCACTTCTATTTTTTCAGGGCGTGAGCCGTGGTACTGAGAGCAGACTTTATGCAGCTCAGCACTGGAGAGTATTGGCTTAGAAAAAAATCTAATTCTGGGTGGGGGACACACATTGATGTGATGCATCTACAACCCCCATGTGCCTGCAGCAGAGAAGCCACAGAGTCTTGTGTAGGCGGCGTATGTTTTAAGCACGTGACTTCTCCCAAATCATCCTGGGAAGTGTAGTTTGTTAAGGGTGCATGGAATTGTTGCTCAGCGAGGATTAAGCTACAAGTTCCCAGGAAGTGTTTTACATGTATGGTGCATAATGCAGCCAGAGATTTAGCCAACATCAGTCATATTCTGTGAAGACCCATTGAAATGAATAGACATAACTGCCTTAGGTCCATTAAGTTCATTGGGTCTACTCTGAGTATAACTTGGTTGGATACAACCTGCAAACAGTGTTCATATGTTGGAAAAGGCACAGGAGTTGCCATTCTCAGAGTTCCCTGTGAAGAGGGATTGGTCTTTAAACTACCCTGAAAATTGTAACACTTGGAGGGGAATAGGGGTCTCCTAACAACTCTCAGCACCCTTAACAAACTACCGGTACACAGCTCCCAGAATTCTTTGGGGGAAGCCATGACTGCTTAAAGTGGTATCACAAGACTTTAAATTTAAATGAGGCTTCAGCTAAATTCTTTATCCTTTGCTGCTAACAACCACTTTGTTCAGCGAGCTTCTCTCCCTGCATCTCTTTCAGGCCTTGTCAATCATGGCATCATCGAAGAGGGCTGCCTTTAAGGGAAAGTATTGCAGAGACTGGGAGGAAGAGGAGGATTTGAAGGTCTGGCTTTGCCCTGTGGCAGGAGACAATGGCAAAGCAGCCTGCAGGTTCTGCAAGGGTACGATGCCTGCTGCCTACTTTGACCTTCAGCTGCACATGGCCACGGCTGAGCATCAAAAGCATTTGCCTCCAGGCTGTTCTGTGCCTTTGGCTGATGATGGGCTTGGTGACCTGAAGCATTCTGGTACTGGAACCACCATGCCCAGGAGGACAGAGGTAAGAAACGGGAGATGTCCTATGAGTGGGTTGTGTCTCTGTGTGAGCAGAAAGGTGTTATGTGAGTTGTAATTCTAGGGTTTCTGGAAGCATATCCAGAATATCTTACCAGTATGGTGTGTATATGTACCTCCAGAATATCCTGTGGATAGAAATATCCTATGGGTATGCATAGAAGTATATAAGTACAGTATAGCATATTCTATCTATCTTTATTTATTTATTTATTTATTTATTTTATTCTATTCTTTTTTGGGACAAGCGGGGCTTTTAGCCAGCAGGCAATAAATTAGTGCTTGACCTAAAATAGCTGCCCGGTTTAGCTCGCAACACCCAATTTCAACAATTTTAAACTGCCAATAGCAAACTGATGGAAAAAATCCTTACTAGTTGATTGGAATGAAGGTACACAGTTACTGTGACTTCCTTTGCCAGGCATTGTTCCCATCGGCCAGTTCACCAAAGGCAAAAGAGGAAGAAATGGATGAGGTGTTGGTGAGGAACAGGAACGGAAATTCAGCAGAGGCGTTTCAGTTCAGCGCTGAGCCTACCTTGGAAGACATGTGAGACACCCTCCTTTCTCTCTTCCCACCTCACAGGCCCCACATTTATGGTTGATTATAACTTCACCATCTCCTCCTTCCCACCCCCAAATCTGGACCAATGTACAGGGGTCATTGGTGCCGTTTGGGACTGGTAGGGCAGAAGGCGGGGAGACTAACAGTAGGTGGCGCCAGAGCCATTGATAGGCGGAGCCATCCCCTGATTGGTTGTAAGTAAAGAGGCAGGCAAGTGGAGACTAGCCAAGAGCAAGTCTGAAGCTGCTGTGGCAGTGCCCCCTTCGTGCTAATGGAGTAGCCTCTGCTGAACACGGCATCAACCTCTTTTCACCTCTCTGTCTCTCCCACAGCCGAAGACTCCAGTCTGGTTTCACAGCCGAGCGCGGCTGGGGGAAGTACCACCAGCCTCGGAATCTGCTGCTTGCCCTCGTCGGGGAGGTTGGGGAGCTGGCGGAGCTCTTGTGAGTACGGGTGATGGGATTGCAGACTGGGCCCCCACGGGCAGTATTTTGGGGAGGGGAGGGAAGGATGTAGGCCTAAAGGTGCTTTCATAGAATCAGAAGGGTACTTGGCGATCATCTGGTCCAGCCTTTGCCAACCTGGTGCCCTCCAGAGATTGTTGGAACTACAACTCCCATCAGATGGCACCACCTCCCGAGGGAGTCTGTTCCACAGTCAAACAGCTCTTACTGTCAGAAAGTTCTTCCTGATGTTTAGTTGGAATATTTCTTGTAACTTGAATCTGTTGGTTCGAGGCCTATATCCTCCAGAGCAGGAGAGAACAAATTTGCTCCGTCTTCCATGGGACAGCCCTTGAGATATTTGAAGATGGCTATCCTATCTCCTCTCAGTCTCAGTGGAACAGTTTCCATCTGGAGGTTGTGGATTCTCTTTCCTTGGAGGTTTTAAAGCAGAGGTTGGGTGACCCTCTGTCATGGATGCTTTAACTGAGATTCCTGCATTGAAGGGGGTTCCCGGAGACAAAAGTGGGCAGAGCAATCAGTCTAAATTTTATCTTCATAAGGTAGGTTAATGTCTACACGCATCTCTCTCTGTCCTTCAAGAGGCATGATTGGTGTTCAAGGACACATTTGAGCAAGGCAAAACCTCTCAAGGAGGCTGGGGAGAGAGGGTGAGGCTTAAGCAGAGTTCCAAGAGCGAGGCAGAGAGGCCTAGTGGGCACAGTCAGCTCTCAGGTGCCTCCCTCCTGCTTTAAGGTGTCCCAAGAGCCTTTGCTGGCTTCACTGCAACGAACAATCATAGCTTCCCTTTAGAAGCTTTGAATCCCTTCTTAGCTCCTTCTCCTCCTCACGCCATCGTTTCTCCCCTGTTGCCCTTTAGTCAGTGGCGGGAAGAAGCCCCCGAAGGCCTCCCAGGCTGGACGGCACCCGAGCGCGAAGCCCTCTCCGACGAGCTCAGCAATGTCCTCATCTACCTGGTGGCTCTGGCGGACAAGTGCCGCGTGGACCTTCCCTCGGCCGCCCTCCGCAAGATAGGGAAGAACCGCCTCAAATACCCGGCTGAGCGAGTTTACGGGTCGTCCAAGAAATACACCGAATACGAGAAGCAACAGGACGGTGCTGCTGCTTCTTCCAGAGCAGCGAGGGGAGAAAACGTTTGTGCGGCTTTGGGAAGCTCCCATCCTCTGGACACAAGCTGCGAGGGCTCAAATGGCACTGGGGCTTCAGGGCTCAGGCAGGGCAGCGCCTCGAAACAGGCCTCTACTTCGCCGTAGTCTTTTGTGAGAGGAGTCTAGAAAGCGCTAATGCAAAGGGAGCCATGTGGGGAGGGAAGGGTGCTGCCATTATTTCCTCCCTCTCCTTTTATGTTTTTGAAGGATTAGATGGTGCTCACTCCAGTGAGGAAGGGAAGCCCTGTCTGGCAGGGGAATTGAAAGTGACTAGTCTGTGGGGGAAGGCCCTTCACTCTACGCAGGCATTATGACTTTACCTCAGGTGTGAAACTGACAAGGGCCTTCTACACACTTGGCCTTCTAACTAGGGCCCAGTTAGATTCCTCCATCTTAGTTTTTGTTTTTTAAGAAAATAAGCCGTGGGAAGCTGCCTGTTTGAGCTGACTAATGGGAGGTTAGGGCTGCTTTGCATCTGAATGTTTCCGATCCAAAGCCATCCTCAAGCTCCCCCCCCCCTCCCGCCAATCCATTGGTGTGTGTGGAAGAGATGAATTTCCCCCCATGGGTGTAAGAGCAGCTTGAGAAGCACTTTTAAGCAGGGAAATGGTTGGAGCAGGGAGGGTTAAGTAGTCCCTCATGAGGGTCCTTCCTCTGCCCAAAACTGGCAGTCTCCTGTGGCTGCTTTCATTTTAATATGCACACGGTCTTCAGCTCCTGAGAGACTATATCTTTTTCAGGCTGCGTTGTTGTAAGTCCAATCAACAACCAATTTGGCTTTCTTGATTACAGCATTACATTGAGAGCTTAAGAGTTACAATTTTTCTATTCTGAAAAAATGACTCGTTTTAGTATTGTCTCCTTGAGGCCTCATCCGCTGCCCAGTTTTTCAACTATGCACGTCACCTCATGACCCATGTTTCAAATAATAGTGCAGCACTTTTGTTGCCGAGTACTTTTGGCCGTCACAGTTAAATTTGTCTGGAGAAATAATCCTGAATAAATAGATCAAGTGGAAGTGAAATTAGGAATCCATAGAGGAACATCTTTTGATGATAGGCTTCTTTGGAGATAAATATTTTGTTCTTGATAGTTTGTGGGAAAGTAGATGCATACAAATGATTTGGAGATCTGTTAAGAAGCCAGTCTTCAGCCTTGTAAAATACATTTTATTTCCATTGAGCAGTCAGTCATTGTGTCTTATTGAAAGATACGAAAACAGTCAGTGGACAATGGTGGGGCGAGGGGGGCGGTTGGAGAAAGGGGGAAACACACACACACACAAAATAGACAGGTTATCCAGTGTGATAATTTCTTAAGCCAGGGATGGGGGACCTGTGGCCCTCTGCATATTGTGGGCACTCCAACTCCCATCAGCCTCAACTAGCATGGGCAAAGATCAGGGATGTTGGGATTTGTAGTCCAGTGTGGCTCCTGCTTTGGCTATATAGAAGCAGAATTAAGTCTCTTTCCATCGGGATTCTCATAGCACTTTGGGAAAGGAGCTCTGCTGCCTTTCAGAGGCTGTCACACTGCTCCCCTTTGCTCTGCAGCATCTGTGCTTGCATCTTCTGCAGCATTTCCTGCATCCGACGGAGCTGGACAAAGAGAGACGAGAGAGAGATGCTGAGGCTGCACTTGCCTTCGGGGTGGACCCACCTTTTTTGTATTGCTTGCCTTGCCGAGTGCTAAGATGCAGCTGCTGAAGGACTCGGATCTAACATCGGACAGGGTCAGCAACTGCTAGCTCCAAGGGAAAACACAAACACAAAGCCTTAAAACATGCAAAGACTCACCTCCTCGTCTTTCTCGCGAATTAATTTCTCCGTCTCGGCCAGAGGCAGGAGTGGCAGCTCAGTGGCACTTTGACGTGACAGTTTCCTAGGGAGGCGAAAGAGATAGAACATGGGAAGATCCTGGCTCCTGCTTGTACATTAGCTCTGGAGAAAGGCTGTAGCCCAGGGGTAGAGCACACCTGCCTTGCATGCGGAAGGTCCCGGGTTCAATCCCCAGAATCTCCAGGTAGAGCTGGTGGAGAACCCTTCCTGAAACTCTGGAAAGCTGCTCCCAGGCAGTGTAGACCAGCGTTCTTCAACCTTGGGTGCCCAGTCATAGCTGGACAACAATTCCCATCAGCCCTGACCATTGGCTAAGCTGACTGGGGGTGATGGGAGTTGCAGTCCAACAATATCTGGGGACCCAAGGCTGAAGAACAATGGGTGCAGGGCATTGCTGAGCTAGATGGACAAAGGCAGCTTGCTATGTTCACTGGATCATACCAATAAAGCAGTGCAGCATAGCGGCAAAGTGAGTGTAACATGGCAGCAAGATAATGGGTGTAAGGCAAGATTCCCGGTTAACTATGAACAAACAGTATACTAGTGCATGCAGCACATTCCGCCCTGCCTGCAAGCAGGGAGTGGGCTACATACGTACCCCTACCTGAAGCATAACGTCTCCTTGCAGCTCTTTCCCCCAGTACTTAAGCCAGGATGTGGGGAACCTTTGACCCTAAAGATAGGACCTGGGATGATGGGAGCTGTAGTTCAGCAACATCTGGATGGGCAAAGGTTCCCCACATCTGCCTTAAAAGCACTTTGTTAAATTGCCAGTAGGGAGTTAAGCGAAGGAACTGGGAACTGCCAACTTACTCCTCGGTATTTTCTGGATAGAACTTGTCTTTTTTAAGGATATATCAGTGTGGAGTGTGCGCAGTTCCGTTTTATGATCATTTTCTTGTCTTAAATTAACCAGACTCCCTCCAGCCTCTTTGTTCATCTCATAACTGAGTCTTCTGCCCTGGCCTGTCCAAATCCTCTTCCCTTACAGAAAACAGAATCTGCTTACGCGCGGCTGCTTCGGTCTCGTGCCCCAGGTCTGGTCAGACTCTGAATGCATTGCGCGCGGTAGTTTTCGTAATGGACTTCGTGGGTCACATCCTTTAAGTCCTGCATATGGGTTTGAATCAGCATGTTCCGAAGTTTGAGGAAGTCGCAGTGAGCAGCGTTTTCCACTAGGGGGTGGGGTGGGGGAAACAGGAAGTCGAGATCAGTAACTTCCTTTGACACAGCGCCCTCTACTGAGTGCCCTCTCCTCTTAATGCAACTTACCTTCCACTGTCCCCCAAGGATATTCCCGTCCCCGGAACACTTTTTCCTTCGACTCTTTGACCACCTGACTGGATCCAATTACAGCAAAGGGGATGCTTTGCTGCAGGAAGAACGCCAATGAGGCCCGTTATTGCTCCACCTTTTCTACCCCACCTGACACTTCCCCCCCCCCGAGGGAAGACCAGACCAGAGCCCCTCACCTTCATCTCCGCATCCTGAGCTTTGAACTCTTCGTCTTCATCCGAGTCGCAGTCAGGAAACTCGTAGATACTGATCCCGTTTTCCTCTAACTCCTGCCGGATCTGTATGTCCAAAATAATCAAAATGAGGCACTAAAAGACCCATGAAATGTAGCTGTGCAGAGGACAGGACTAGCCGTGGGGTATGTGAAGAAATTGGCCCCAGAGGTGCAGGTATTGCAGGGAGATTTTCTGTAGAGAGTGCTGGAGGCTCCATATCACCCCTTTCAGAAGCCTCCCACAGGAACATAGGGGGCTGCCCCACATGGTGTCAGGCCATTGGTCCGTCTAGCTCAGTATCGTCTACATTGATTGATAGAGGCTCTCCAGGGTTTCAGGTAGGGAATCTAACTGGAGATGCCGAGGATTGAACCTGGGACCTTCTGCATGCAAAGTAGATGCTCTTCCAGCTGAGCTACAGTGGCCCTTCCCCTTTCTCACCTTCTCTTTCTTGTGTTTCACCTCTGCTGGAGTCAAGCTGTCCGCCTTTCCAATCACCGGCACAATATTGACTTTGTCGTGGATGGCTCGGAGGAATACAATGTCCAGGGGGCGGAGCCTGTGGCAGAGGGGCGGGATCAAAATCCTTGACCCCTCTTTTCAGAGCCCCTAGCAGTTCTGCTTCCTACCCCCACTAACCCCGGGAGTCTCGAAGCTGGGCTTGTTTGCACAATTTGTGTGTTGAATTGTGATTGCCCCCTCTCGCCATTCATTTCATTTTTTTAATATATTTTTTTTTTAATCAGGATTCCAGCCCACTTAAGATCTGGCTGCCAGGTTTGTACTGATAAGGTCAGCACTAAAGGAAGTTGGCACATGCTCAGTGGCACTTTATTATGCTGCCACTCCTCACAGCAATGAACTAGGTGCTGGAAATAAAAACCATGGAAGCTTCCCTTCATTTGGAGAGCTGCTGTCCTTTCAAGCGCCGAAAGACATGATCCTGACTCCCTATGGCCGCACCCTAAAGCTCCACACATCTTACCCGTGTCCAAAGGGTGACAGGACATAGAGACAGCAGTGGACACGCCCATCCTGAATGTTCTTGCGGTCCAAGCCGCTCTCATCTCGAAAGTACTGCTCAAACTGGGAATCAATGTAGTGGGCAATTGGCTTCCAGCTGCAGTAAAAACCAGGTAGGAGAATAAAGGGGGATGAGGTGGTGAGAAAGCCCCGTTGCTAGTCAGAATCGTACCCCCCCCCCGAATCCTGGTTTCCTTCGCTACATTTACGTAATGAGGGGGACTAGAGCCTGGATTGATCTTTAAAGGAAGATCAGCTACTTCCACATAGACACATATCTGTTGTCTGAGGGCATCAAAGTTCTACCTGAGACATAACATCAAACCATGGTTTCCTGTGGCATGTGAGCTATAGTTTGTCCACAAAACCAGGATCTTAAGCCCAGTTTGGTTGGCATCACGTCTGAATCAGTAAGCTATGGTTTGGCCCACTGCTTCGCTCTCAAAGGTCACTGCTTGCAACAGAATCTGGGGGTTCTCAAGATAAGGAGGGGAAGAAAGTAGGGGCGCACACTGTTATTTGCTTGTAACATCTGAAACAGTTAACATAAGCCATGGTTTGAGGTCTCAATGCAAACCAACCATCTGGTGCTTGCTCTATAGTGAAAACCATTGGAATAGGGTGGGCAATCCTTTTTTCGGTCAAGGGCCACATGTCCTCCAGGATAATCTCGCCAAGGATTATATACAAGAAGTGGGTGGGACCTGTCTTTTCTCTTCCTCTCTGCCCTCCTCTTACTTCTCTTTCATATACTGCTTTCCCCCCTCCTGCCACCTGCCCACTTCTGCATTAGATGTTATAATTGGGTGCTGAACATGCATGTATGAACTATTTCCTCATCCTCCATCCTTTGGGCTTTCAAAAGTAGACAAGATATGCTTTCTTCTCTGTCAAAGAACCAATAAATATTGGCTTTCAGCACCCCTAAATTTGGACCCACTTCCCACCCATGAATCCTTGATCCCCCAGATCTTGTTCCCAGATCCCACCTTCCCTGCTATAGCACCTTATTCATCACTATGCTTCATCAGAACTGGGGCACAGGAATACATACAGCTGGACTCTTACCACTCCGTGTTGTCTACTGCATCTCCAAATCCTGGGGTATCGATCACCGTCAATTTCACTTTCACTCCCCTTTCTTCAATGTCTACCGCATGCTTGACAATTTCCAAAGTCTGGGGGATCCTGCCTGCGAAGTGGGGGAGGCAGGGCAGTAATAGCACTGGGGTCACTTTCTCAGATCTCCCCACCCCATCAAAAAACATTGCAGACTGGGGCTGCCATCAGTCCTTACCTTGCGCATCCGGAAGTATCCGGTCCTTGTATAGATCTGTCAAGAAGAGGCTATTGACCAGAGTGGATTTTCCCAGCCCAGATTCTCCTATTGGATGAATGAACGTGAAGGTATCAGCTGATGATCCTTGAACTTGGCGGAACTTGATTAAGACAGGTATAAGCCTGAGAGACTAGTTTTCTGGTTTTCAGGTCTGGAGATGCTTGAAGAATTTTATTTCTATGAATTCCGATGCAAACCTGACCTCAACGGATGCCTCCTGTACTGATCATCTTTCAGTTATGTCTCCAAATCTTGCAATACATTCCTTGGCTCAAAAAATGCACCAACATTAAAATGCATATTTATTTTTTTAAAATAAGACAGTTTAGAAATGCTTACAGTGAGATAAAGTACAAATTATCATTTAAACAAAATATCATACGGTTGTTTTTTTAAAAAATTTGTAGTGGTACAAAAATGAATTTATGAATAAACAGTAACAGTAAATTAACACGGTCTGGAAACAGACTGGTCTGTCCAGCCCTAGTCAGGATTTTGATTTCTGTCCCTACCTCTGGAAACAGAATATATCCTAGTGCAGGCTTCCTCAGCCTCGGCCCTCCAGATGTTTTGAGACTACAATTCCCAGCATCCTTGACCACTGGTCCTGCTAGCTGAGGATCATGGGAGTTGTAGGCCAAAAGCATCTGGAGGGCCGAGGTTGAGGAAGCCTGTCCTAGTGGGTTCGAGGAGCAGGCCTGAGAGACTCGCCTCTTCTATGACACCTAAGAAGTGGATGTGTCTCAGGTTACACTCTAGTGTGGCTTGGCACAAAAGGCAGCCAAATTGCCCACTGATCAATCGCCACCAATGCTTTGACCAGGGCTTTTTTTCAGGGCAATCCCTTCTGGTCACGCTTTGAGGGTCCACCAGCCAATGGTGGGCAGGCCAGAGACAAAAGTGGGCCGAGCCATTCATGTGAATGTTACCACTGTATAGTAGATTAGTTTCTACACAAGCACACTCACCCACTCTTCTCTACCCAGACAGCCAAAAGGCTCTATCACAGGTCAAAGCAGTGGCAGACCTTGGGCTTTAAAATTTCAGCAAACAGCATACAGTATCACCAGCTGTGCCTGTGATATTCGCATGTTCTGTTGACCAGAATGTAATACCTAGAACTGATGAAGCCTCAGAGCGAAACCTGAGCTATATCCAGAGGACAGGTTTTCTTTTTCCCATGTGCCACTCAGATTGAGTTTGTATGGATGGTGACACTACTAGACTCATACAATATTTTTCTTCTATCGTTGTGTTCAGGACATTGTTTTATTCATCTGCCGAAGTACTCCGTGGCACATTCACCATCGACCTAACATGAACGTTTGTTGGCACTGGGATTTCGTTGTTACACCTATCCATTGCTGAATGGTTCTAGTATATAAACTGTATACATTCTGTTATACATATGATATATACATGGCTTCATTTATCAGTTGGCTTTATTGACAGATTATTAGTTCCTCATATGAGTTTTTGATGTAACTTTCATTCTATCTTCAGCCATTGTGTGGTGGCTTTTTTAAAATTTCAGCACCTTGTGAGATGCTGAATTTCATCGCCTCCCCCCCCCCAACTCACCTTCCGTTGTTTGTCATTGTTGCAGAGCGCCCTGCGGCACCCTCTCAGCTCGGCACCCAGTGGGGGGGAACCAGTCGTGCTCCCCGAAATCCACCTTTGGTCAAATACACATCGGACATAAAAAGAATGTGTGGTGTTCAAAGCCCAGTCGGGGACGGGGAGGGGAGGGTTGTGCCCTACAGAGTGCCCTGAGGAGCAGGCAGAGAGGCCTGAATGGCTGCCCTTGGTGCGCATGTCAGAGTCTCTTCCACAACCTGGTTTGAACCATGCAAAAACCAACACTTAAGGGCTCCTCTTCATTTTGCACGGCAAAACAGCAGGTCTGCAATAGCATGGAAAGGAAAGAGAGCTGCAGGGAGTGTGTCTGGGTGCATTCAGAGGTGTTGGAGCTGGTAAGGATGGAGAAAGTGGGTCTTTTCAACACGTTACCTGCAACCATCAGAGTGAAGTCGAACCCCTTCTTCACAGACTTTCTGTGGACTTGGGTGGGCAGAGTTGCAAATCCAACGTAATCTTTGTCCTGAGGCAGACAAGAAAGATAGCGTCAGGAGGAGGCGTCCCAATGTCTGGTCCTTCCAAGGTGTTCAGAGAGAGACTCAAAAGAAAATAACTCAAAGGAAGAAAGGCAAAAGAGAATATTTCTTACGGGTTTCTTACCATAATTGGTCTCTAGTTGTACGGAGGAGACGCTGCAGGGATGTTGGTGTGCACCTTGTTGGCTCAAACACCAACTTCCTGTGGTGGTGAAACAGGAAGCCAGCTTTGCACCCATATCAGAGCATCGTCATCTCCCATTGGCTGGCCTATTTTCGTTTCCCTCCTTTCCTTCCACCTGTGGGTAGCACACATTTCAAGTTAAAATATCACAGCTTGGAAGGTTGTGTGGGAGCCGACTGACGCACTGCCTTTCCCTCAGCTCTTATGCTCATGGGACAAGCTTATAAATTGTGACTGAGTTCACTTCTCGCCCCCTTGTTGCGACCCATTTTCTCACAAACAAAAACAGTGCTCGAGGGGGCTTATGAAACAAGAACACACAGAAGAGAGGCTTTGGGTACATTCACATTGCCACTTACTCTGCATTCAGTGCGCTCCCTGTGCTGGTTTTTGAAGCCGCATTCACATGATGTTTAGCCACAAGCCGTATCAGACCTGTAGTTTCTTGGCAAATACTGCTGTTTGGTGTCCAACTAGAAAACCTAAGCCACATTCACTTTGTACTTAAAAATGGTGTGGGCATTTGAGACAGGCATCACGCATGCACAGACGAGCATGCATGTACAGGTGACAACTTCACGAAGAAGAAATAAAATCATTATTAAAATCATAATCAAATCAAGATCAGACAAGAGAACAATTTTTGTGTGTGGATGAGGAGTTTGTCTCAAATTAGACCTGATATAAAGGAGATTACCTGGCGAAAGCAAGCTCACACCTCGCACTGAGGTACTTACTTAAGGTGCATATGTAAGAGGCTCGTTTATAATTATCTTTTGGGAATGATTCATGTTCTTATGCGTTGTTTTATACTTTCTGGGTGTCCCGTGATCATATTATAAAGTAGCTGTGTTCTGTGCTATAAATCAAGCACTGCTAGGAGGTGATTCTTTTTGTTTTCCAATATATTTATTATCAATTAAAAAACACCTGTGTTGTGAGCAAATTTTGATTCTGAAAGTGTGGGCCGGGGGGGGGGGAAGCCTGTGATCCTCTGCATTGGCTCTCTCGCAGCTTCCTTCTGTATTGTGTCTGTTCCCCACCCAGCCTCTAGGGGGCTCCTGCTCTCCCTGTACTAATGCAGAACACAGGAAATAGGTAGGCAAGCCATATATCTGCTCAGTTGCTTCCGTGCTGTGTCTGTGTGTGATTGGTGGAATCCACAGGTTTTGCTCCAGCTGAATTTCTGCTGCTTCCCCCCCCCCACTTTTTTTTTTTTTAAGGCAGACGCAGCACGCAGAGTTCTGGATGCAACTAAAGCACGTGTAAATGGGGCCTTCCAGACTGTTGCAATTTCTAGGCAGGACTCAAGTTAGGTGCCAGTAAGTTCAGGTTTTGCCATTATAGTTTGCCAGGAGAGTTTTGCACAGCAAATCCAGGCAAAAGACCAGATTTTCTGCGATAAGGAAAGTGATGGGAAAGTCCACTGGGAAGTGTGAGATTTCATTTACTGTATTTATTTTCTTCCATCTCTGTTGTCCTTTCTTCTGTCATGAAACTTAGGACAATGTATTCACCAGATCTTTAATACCACGTGCCTTCATCCTTGGGCCATTATTGGTAACGGGTGCTAATTTCACTAATTTAACATTGTCTTCTCATTCTAAAGTTTAAACTTGGGGAGGGGCGGGAAGCAGGAGAGCCTCAGAGCCAAAACTGTCTTAGGTCCAATTATTGCAAACCGTTCCGAAAACTATTTTGGCTAAAGGGACAGGGCATACGTACTATACACAAACCACTCTCATCAGCCTATGCATGGACACGTAGCCAGGAATTTTGTTGGGGGGGGGGCAAAAGTTGTTGAGCTTTTAGGAAATCATCCCATGAAGACGACATTACGGGGGGCAGGCTTTGGCTGGGGGGGTTAGAACCTCAGATAATTGAGTAATTTCAATGCTTTTCAATAATATTATTGCCCCCCCCGCCAGTTACACCCATAAGCCCCTGCCAGGGATGTAAACTTACCAGTGGCTTTGGCAGGTGAGTGGGGCTGCCTTGACATGAGGCAAAGGAGCTAGTGAGTTGGTGGAGTTTTCTTGAGGGGAGGGGCACCAGTCCGCTATCCTCCATGCCTATTGCTTGAGACTATTGCAAGCCTGTTTCCTTGTTTTGAAATAGGTATTGATTTTCGCAGGAGAATAGTGAATAGAAACAAAACTAAACTTGGAGTACAGTTCATCAAACACAGATAGCATCATAAAAGTACACACACACACAAAAACAGCTCATTCACAAAGTTGATCTCTCCATAGCGAAACGTGACTGCGATAAAGATACTGATTTTGATATATAAGGTAAAGGGTAAAGGGACCCCTGACCATTAGGTCCAGTCGTGTCCGACTGGGGTTGTGGCGCTCATCTCGCTTTATTGGCCGAGAGCCGGCGTACAGCTTCCAGGTCATGTGGCCAGCATGACAAAGCCGCTTCTGGCGAACCAGAGCAGCACACGGAAACGCCGTTTTACCTTCCCGCTGGAGCGGTACCTATTTATCTACTTGCACTTTGACGTGCTGTCGAACTGCTAGGTGGGCAGGAGCAGGGACCGAGCAACGGAAGCTCACTCCGTCGCAGGGATTCGAACCGCCGACCTTCTGATCAGCAAGCTCTAGGCTCTGTGGTTTAACCCACAGCGCCACCTGGGTCCTTCTTTTTATATACTCAAGAATCAAAGAAAATATTCGCAGAAATTTGTATTTCTTACTTTGCCCTTGTAGCACTCTGCTGTGCTGAGTCAAATGTTCAGATAACATTATTTCCTTTACTCGAGTGAACGATGACTGCAAAGACCCTCACCCGTTTGCCACCTGATTGCTATTCCCATAAGTTCTTGTTCTCCCCTCTCTCTCTCTTTTTAAACACATTACAGCCACAGAGGCTGCACTCAACCTCAGAAGACTTTTATATGAGGAGGAACTTTCAACCCTGTCCTCCTCTGGCAGCTTTTCTGCTGAAAAGTCTTCTACCCACAACCACATTGCATTTTTCTCCACTCACTCTTACATGTTTTTTTGAAACAAATTGCCAACTTCCGTTTCCCCCATGCGCTCTCTCTCTCTCTCTCTCTTACACACACACACACACACACACACTGAGCAGTGTATAGCACTGCTGTAAGACTTGTCTCTGTGGATGATTTGTCATTCAGGAAGCATCCATAGCCTTGAAATGAACATTAAATGTTTGGGAGTTCTTTGCTCAAATCCATGATGCCTATCTGGCCAGTCTTACAGGTCCATTCACAGTATGATCAGATGCCAAAGTCACAGCCGTGTGTGTGTGTGTGTGTGTGTGTGTGTGTCTGCATTGGTGTAGCTCCTTCCCTCATTGCGCAGGTGCCACCCCTTGCGCATTATGCATATTCAGAGTCTTTCATCATCCACCTCGGGTGCAGAATGCGTTTCCTCTCCTGCCCACATCATACCCTTTCCTTTTTGTACCACGTGGGGGAGCGAAAGTAGCAGTACGGTTTTGAGATTTGGACGCTTAGAGTCTCACCTCTTCCCCACTCTCCTCCATCTTCTGTCATAGCCGCTTGCTTCTCTTGAATCTGTCTCTTGGCTTGATCAAATTATTCATCTGGCGCCTTCCTGCCAGTCATGCCCTCCAGAAAATAAGCTCTTGAACCGTTTATGCCACCACTGCTGCTGCTGCCGCCACCACCCAGCATGCCTGGCCTACAACTTCCAGTCTACTTTCGGGCACTGCTGATCAGCTTGGTTCTTCAAGGTAGGTCATAATTGGTTCAAACAGAATTCTCTGTCTTGACAGATTTGAGAGAAGGTCTGCTGGCACAGATACCATGTTTAGGTAGGATGGACAGATTGGACCTTTGCAGGTTTGGGAATTGCTGGGGTGAATTGTTTGCTGCATGGTGTGTGTGTGTGTGTGTGTGTGTGTGAGAGAGAGAGAGAGAGAGAGAGAGAGAGAGAATTTTCTCGGAGAGTTCCAGGGAATAGTGTGTAGTTATATGAGGCTACTAATTTGGTAAAGCTAAGCAGGTTTAGCTCTGGTCAGTGCCTGGATGGGAGACCACTTAGGAACCACATGGGCAATGCTCTGGGTTCCTTGACAGAAGAAAGACAGGATGTGAATGTAAGGGAAGAAATAAAAAGGAGGCAGAAAGGTTTTTAAGGATACAGGTGATCTAGTGCTTCGTCAGGCTTGCTCAGGGGCAGAGCTCATACCGTATATTCCGGCGTATAAGACGACTGGGTGTATAAGACGACCTCCAACTTTTCCAGTTAAAATATAGAGTTTGGGATATACTCGCAGTATAAGAAATACGACCCGGCATATAAGACGACCCCCGACTTTTGAGAAGATTTTCCTGGGTTAAAAAGTAGTCTTATACGCAGGAATATACAGTACTTTGCTTCCAGATCCAATCTCTGGCATCTTTGGGAAGGACTTGGGGAAATACCTGTCTGAAATTCTGGAGCTCTGCTGCTAATCCATGTTAAGCTACAGGCAGTTAATTTTTTGTAGCCCTGCAAGGACTGCAGTGCCCCTTGGCCCAGGCGTCATGATCAATAATGAGGGTGGGTGATGGAAATTTAGACCAAGGGCCTCAGGAGAGCTACAGGCTCCCTGCCCCTGAGGTACAGACAATACTAAGCTAAATGGCCTAATAGTCTTGATTTCCTAGTTCCTCCTTCTGCTAACCTTCTGTTATGTTATTCTGTTGGTCTGTTGGTGGACTGTTTAAAATGAGGTGACATTTAAAATTGGAATTTTACATTGTATCTTAATCTGTATTTTTAATTGATTGTTTGTGGTTTGTTGTGGTTTTTATGATTGTTAGCCGCCCTGAGCCCGGTTCCTGACTGGGAAGGGCGGGGTATAAATAAAAGTTTATTATTATTATTATAACCGAATTAGCAGCCAACTTTAATAATTGTGCACGTTACAGATTTGTCAGAATGGGTTATACCAACTGTCCATTGAGACTTCCTGCTTTCAGTGGTAGCTATTTCTTGACGGTATGCATTTGGAGGTTTGCTTCCACTTTTCTTCAGAGGTGTGGAGAACCCCCAGATGGGGTTACCTCTTGTTCCCATCCTACTCTGATCTGTAGCAGAGCTGTCAATTTCTGGCAAGGGCCGGGGGGACAGCTGGGAATTGTATCTCAGTGAAGGGTCTCTTTAACAACTTTGAGCACTCTTAACAAACAGTTCCCAGGATTCTTTGGGGGAAGCCAGTGCTATAAGCAGGCTTTAAATGTATGGAGTGAATATCAGAAGGATACTCTGTGTCCATTATTCAGTGGTCTGAATACCTTTACTGTCCTTTCTACATTCGAACATATACAGAATTTTGTTATCATTGGTCTTATTTGGATTTTTTTTTGGACAAATGGATGGCTTATATTAATATGTATGCTTAAATTAGATTTGATGGATTACAGTGGTACCTCAGGTTACATACACTTCAGGTTACATATGCTTCAGGTTAAGAACTCCGCTAACCCAGAAATAATGCTTCAGGTTAAGAACAGAAATTGTGCTCTGGCAGCGCAGCCGGAGGCCCCATTAGCTAAAGTGGTGCTTCAGGTTAAGAACAGTTTCTGGTTAAGAACGGACCTCCGGAATGAATTAAGTACTTAACCAGAGGTACCACTGTATTCTTATTATTGTGAGCCAACGTTCTTACTTTTTTCTTTATGTTACATTTGCAATTTTTTGTTTCACTTTAAAAAAGATCTACACAATGCCAAAATGCACGTTTAACATCACATGCAGTTTGGCCTGAAGAATGTTTCAGCGAGAAATGCAAGTTCAGATCCCAGCTGTGCAACCAGGCTCCGGCCAATTCACTCACCCCGCCATGTACCGGTAGATGCTCTCATCTCATGGATGTTGAAAAAATTGTGTGCTGCTTTTCTTTTTAAACTCTGGGCGCTTAAGGAGAAAAGTTAAAAGATAGAATTTAAAGCATAGCATCATCTTACAAAACCACAAAATGAGAGAATGATACATGTCCAAAATGCAAAACAACAACAGCAACAGTGAGAAAGCAATTGAATGATAACCAGGAAAACAGCCAAAGCAACCCTGTATAAATAGGGTTAATGTTTTGGTAAAACCAAGGTTTTGCCTTGCGACTAAGAACATCTTCATTTACATCGGCCCACAACAACACACCAACGCACACAATGCCCTACACTATCCCCTAGCTGTCTTCATCGCCATCATCACATCATCTTTCATAGAAATACAGTGGTACCTTGGTTCTCAAACTTAATCCGTTCTGGAAGTCCGTTCCAAAACCAAAGCGTTCCAAAACCAAGGCGCGCTTTCCCATTGAAAGTAATGCAAAATGGATTAATCTATTCCAGACTTTTAAAAACAACCCCTAAAACAGCAATTTAAATGAATTTTACTAACGAGACCATTGAAAATGAAAGCAATAAACAATGTACTGCAGTCACACAATCAATCAATCAATCAATCAATCAGCTGAACTGGGTTCCACACAGTCACAAAAACAAAAAGAGCCAAAAAACAGAAACACAAAATAAATAGCAAAAGCAGACAGACCTCAGCGTAACACTCAAAATGGAATTGTGGCACTCAAATTGGAAGTGTAACACTCAAAACGGAGCACATTCAGCTTCCGAAAAATGTTTGCAAACCGGAACACTTACTTCCAGGTTTGCAGTGTTTGGGTTCCAAGTTGTTTGAGTACCAAGGCATTTGAGAACCAAAGTATCACTGTATAGAAAACTCTCCAGGCTTCCAGGCAGAGGCTTCTCCCAGCCCTACCGGGAGATGCCAGGGTTCGAACCTGGTGACATCTGCATGCCAAGCAGTTGCCCTGCCACTGACCTACAGTCATTTTTTCTACTCCGCCTCTGTATCAGCAAGAGTGTGAGAACCACTCTCACAGTAGTGTTGGTTGCGGCGGTAACAAGGCCGCAGCCTACTTTCAGGCAAACCCCACTTCTCACCAGTGTGGGTCTTAAAAGCCTGGGCTGCTGCCACAGGGAGGAAGTCGGCTGAACGCACATCAAGTCATTCTGTCGGTATCTTGGTGTGATCTGCCACTGTCAGCAACTTAAGAGCTGTCAGATACTTTACAGGTGCTGCTGTTGTGTTAGCAGCAGCCTAGAGCACAGGGATGTTGCCTGCAAAACTTGTCATCAGTGTTTTGGAGAGGCAGAGAGAGAGAGAGAGAGAGAGAGAGAGAGAGAGAGAGAGAGAGAGAGAGATTAATTTGCTCCTGCCTTCTTATGTTTTTCTATTATTTTTTATTAAGTTCCAACATTTTTAACATGTACAACCAAAACACAATTCTGTCTCTTCTCTTATTTTTGAACCCCATTTTCCATGTTGTTTCTCCCCTTCTGCTGTACCCTGTCTTCTATTAAATCATAACTATATTATAATCTAATTACTTCTGTTGCTCAGAGCTCAAATCCTGTTTGCGAGTTCATCATTCTATAAATTTAAACTGACTAGTCGCTGCTTCACCATCTCCCAGCAAGGGATGGAGAAATTCGATTCTGTTCACATTTAAAACTGAACCTATCAGATTCTCACGTTCCAGAACAGTAGGAGAACTGAAATGCATCTGTCCTTCACATTGCACACTTCTCTGGATGTTGCGACGCGCTTCTCCAAGCAAACATTTACAAAACTGCATATATTAGGAGAAAGCATGCGTACAAATTAAGACATTTGTGAAAATAACATGCAAAAATGCATTATATTGTGAGGAATTGCATCCATAAATGAGTGCATTAGTCAAAACTGCAAAAAACAAAAACAAAACAAAACACTGATTCTGAGAAGAAAGCCGTATTAAAATGCAGGTGAATTTTCATAGGAATTTTTAAAAAAGTAGATTGCTGCAAAATGTGGAGAACTGAATTTCTGACTAGAAAAATGAGAAACTTCAGAGGAACAAAACTGAAAGATCCTTCCATTCCAACCTCTCACCCAAAATCTCCTCCCTGGTTAAGAAGAAGAAAAATGGCTTCCAGCTGACTCAAGTCACACACACACACACACACACACACACACAGCTCCTGTGCTTTTAACAGCTTATTGTGCAAAAGAGCCGCAAGCAGAGTGCTTGCTTACCACACAGAAGGTCCCACCAGCATTAATATATGGAGGAACTGGCAGTCAAAGTTTGCATTATGGAGATAAAACATTTTCAGTTAGTGCAGTGGTTCTCAAAAAAGTTTCTCTGGGCCACACTTTCAGAATAAAAATTTGCTCATGCCGCACCAGATTTTTCATTGATAAGAAATACATTGGAAAACAACTTCCGACAGTGCTTGATTTATAACGCATGACACAACTACTTTATAATATGATCACAGTACATCCATAAAGTATAAAACAAGGCAGCTACGTAAGAACTTGAATCTTCCCCCAAATTTAATTTTACAGAAGCCTTATGTACCTTAAGCATGTATACAAACTGAATGAGAGGTGTGAGTTTGCCTTTGCCGGGAAATTTCATTTATATTCGGTCTAAATTGAAGCAAGCAAACTTTCATCTCATCAACTCAAAGAAGCTTCACTTTTCTGACCTTTTATATTGGTCAGAGTTGAAAAACCCTGTTCACAACAATATGTTGTGGAGAAGTTTAGAAGAATAGCCAATGCTCTTGAAGGGAGGCATGGATGCTGCTGCTGCTGCTGCTGCTGCTGCTGCTGCTGCTGCTGCTGTTGTTGTTGTTGTTGTTGTTGTTGTTGTTGTTGTTGTGTGTATACACACAAACCCAAATGCAGCAACTTGAATGCACCAATAGTAACTGTTCCTTCTGGGACAGGAAGGCAGTTACTTTACCCTAATATGATTACAGACAATAGTAATACAGATATGATAACACTCTGAATCAATACACAACAGTGTGTGTGTGTAGATTTCTCTCCGAGGCTGCATAAACACCATACATTTAAAGCACATTACTCTCCCCACCCCCAATAATAATCCTGGGGACCATCATTTGCCTCTTGCAGACCTACACTTCCCAGGACCCTTAACAAACTGCAGTTTCCAGGATTCTCTAGTGGCAGCAGTAGGGAGGTTTAAAAATGCACGGTGTGTATGCAGCCTGATAGGTGAGTGACACCTGTTGCCAAGGGCAGGAAGGCTGCTGGCTCTCTTCCTGGGTGGCAGTGGCATCATCAAGGCAGGACTTTGGGGCAGATGTCCAGGGGGCTTCCACTCAGCTGAATCCACAGGGCACCTCCTGACATTTGCTGGCTTACCACGTTTCTGTGGAAGTGAAAAAAATGCAACTTTACCATCTGAAGAGGGGCTCCTCCATCCTCTAGTCTATAATAATCTCCCTGTGTCCCTGCGTCCGCTGTCCGTGTGTCAGTGGAAATCACAACTGCGCATGCGCTCCACTGACACACGGATTGGAGCACAGAGAGGAGGAGGAGCATGAGGTTGGAGCGCAGCGCGAGCGAAGCGCTTGCGCTTCACGAGCCTCCGAACCTCTCCGCTTCAGCCGCAATGGCGGCTGCTCCCCGCGCGCTGCTGCTTCTCCCCCTCCCTTCTTTCTCCCCGCCTCAGCCGCCCGTGGCGGCGGCGGGGAGGGCGGCCGTCGCCGGGGCTGCCGGCGGGGCAGCGGCAACAGGCGGCTCCGCCATGGTGGTGGCTTGGCCGGCTGAGGCGGGGAGAAGGAAGCGCCTTGGGTCCCCGTCGCCGCCGCTAGCGCCCATTATTAATGGGCTGAATTCAACTAGTAAGACCATAAAGTCCAAGGTCTAAAATAACCTGAAACGGCAAGATGTTTTGCAGCACCCCACAGGACCTCTGCTGGGAGGGGGGGCACTCCTGCGTTTGTGAGCGCGCCTTGCCAGGCAGAGTACAGTCATTTTTCTTGGAATGGAAATTACATGTTTTCTTGGAATGGAAATGACATCTAGCAAGACTCCTGTTAGAAAGAAGACACTGTGATGTTAGATAAGTAAAAGATCATTAGGGTGGTTAAAAAGTTGCTTGTTTTGTATTTGTTTTCCTGGCCCGAAAGAATGATCTGCAGAGATTAGCAGACAAGTACGTTTCTTTCCATGCTGTGAAAAGTGTCACTTGTTGCTGTTGATTTTTGTGGTCTGCAGATCGAGCGACCATTAAAAGCATAGCAGCTGCCTAGTCCATACTGTTTTCTGGGCACTCGAATCTTAGTATTAAGTGATCTCAGGATTTGCATTACAACGAATGGCAGCCCTTAGCTGGGGTTTCCTGGAAGGGAAGTTTCTGTTTTGAAATAAGATGTGCACTCAGGCACCGATTGCCATGGAAGCCAGCTTGGCAGCGCCCACACATAAGAAGGAGCGATCGGCAGACTGGCGGAAACTCCCAAGGTTTGCAGAAGTGCTACAGCACAAGACTTGCACACCTGCAGCTGGGGCAGAATCAACGCAGCAGGCCAGATTGCAGAGTGGAGCATACAGTATCATACCTGTGCTGGAGAAACTGCACTGGCTGCTGATCAGCCCTGGACAACTCTGGAGGAGGTGACCTGAAAGAGTACTGTAAGGTCACTTAGATCAGTGATGGCCAAACTTGGCCCTCCAGCTGTTTTGGGACTACAATTCCCATCATCCCTGACCACTGGTCCTGTTAGCTAGGGATGATGGGAGTTGTAGTCCCAAAACAGCTGGAGGGCCAAGTTTGGCCATCACTAACTTAGATCGTCTGGGCAAATTCTACCCGTGGCACCGCACCCTGAAGAACATGATCCCTGAGTAGTGACCTGAAAATGGGCATTTTCTGTTGTTTACCCTGTTTTGTGCAATGCCCTTCCCTCTGCCATACCTGAAGCAGCAACCGTCCATTGCATCAGTTCTCTTGTGATAAGGTTGATCTTTTCGCCCAGGCTTTCTCTAGCCCATAATATTGAACTTTGTTTTATGTTTGAATCCCCTGGATTTTTTTTTCTTTGTTCACTTTCATTGGCTTTTGTGTGATTTTACATTGCTGTTTTACTGGAATGCTTCCTGACAATGATGGTGGGACATAAAATAGGGTGGCAGGGGGAAATGGAGCAGCTGGAATCCTGACCAGGAGCACTCCGAGCAGCTATATTTGGGAAAAGGTCAGAGCTAAGTGGCAAAGCATCTGTGCAGGTTCAGTTCCCGGCATCTCTAGGGATTGTCCCCAGACTGAAATCCTGGAGAGTTGTTGCTATTCTGTGCAGATAATACTAAGCTAGATGGACTAAGGCTCTGTTTCACATTCCTGTTTTCTGTGTTCAAGGTTTGCAAAACAACAACTCACAAATAAAACAATATAGCAAAAATAATGTGGAAAGGGGAAATATTGAAATCTGATCCATCCTGATGCAAATTTAAAGCCCTCATTCCTGGCAGACTGCAGCCTTTGCACTTTTGTTTATCTGCAAATATTTCAACACAGAAGGCAATCCTTCCTCTTTCATTATATATCTCCTGATTCCAGTCAGCTGGTAAACAAAGAAAGCAGCAGGTTTTTTTTGTTAGCATGCGAAAAACCACCCCCAAATTTGGACTGTTGCGTGATTAGAAGAGTTCTGAGGCTGTAATACTCCACACAATTTCTTTGGGATGAAGGGAAATGTATTCATAAGTAAACAGAAAAAGAGAGGCCTACCTGAGAGGGGTTTCAAAAAAATAACAATCCCCCTACACAGGGTAAGGATATTTGAGTGTGAAACCTTTGCAGGACCCACATGATGCTGCTCGCTTATAATTAGAAAGAGTGTGAAATAGCTATGTCTTTTTAAAGAAGTGTGAGTTCCTATTAATTTCCGTGTGAAAGATGGAGAGATAAGATCAGAGAGCACTTCTTCCTGCACACCGCCTCTTAAGACCTTCAAACAGAGGACTTGGAAGCTATAGAGCGGGGCTTCTTTGCAGTGAGACCAAGGCTTTGGACTGAGCTCTTAAAAGAAGTGTGGTGACTTAGGGATATAGGAAGCTGACCTGTTGATCCATCTAGCCCAGTACAAGCAGCTCCCCATTGCTTCGGCCAGAGGTCTTTCCTAGTTCTGCTACCCAAGATCCTTTTAGTTGGAGAAGATAGAGTCTGGACCTTGAATTCTCTGTATGCAAAACAGAGGCGTCAGCTTCTCAGCATGATTAAGGGGGACCGACACGGATGTCCTGGCGTTGCGTGACCGATGTCGGGAGGAGCCAGGGAGCAGAGCTGAACGTCCTCAGAACATTGAGTGGGCCCAGCCTCCTCAAGAAAGAACCATCCCCATCCACCAAAAGTTCTTTGGCCTCTAGGATCCAGTGCCTTTGATGGAAAACATGTGCTGGGCTGTTCACCCAGGGGAAACCATGTGCACACAGATGCACATCTAAAAGGGTCCTCTCATCTGCGCGATTCATTTACTCCGCGGAAGCCTATCCTCCACAATGATGTTTCCCCTGCCCACTTCTCTGTTGGATTATACAGTACTGGAAAGACATTGTTGCCAAACAGCATTTTTTTTTCTTTTTAAAGGAGCCCCAGTGCTCCAAGTGGGGAGAATTCCCAAGGGTGCAGTCTGGTTCCCTTGCTGGAAGAAGGTCACAGGCGGAAGTGGCAATTGTGTCTTCTCCTGGTCTCTCATTTAAGTTCACTTCTCTACATTTCCACATTAGTTTGCATCTAGTTATGTTCAAGGATCAGCTGCTGTTTCAAAGCCCAGATAATATATTTTTTTCCTTGTTAAGGCTGGTCCAAGACATTTTGCTGCCTGAGGCAGAGGACAAGATGGTGCGTTCCACCTGCACGTTCTCCATCCCCAATCCATGTACAGAAACCCACTGGACTGAGAGTTTAATCTTGCTTCAACACTGGTGACTAGTTAGCTTCCTCCACCGCACCTAAGGGCAGAAGCCTAGTGTAGGGGGCACACACAGCTCTGTCCTCCAGTGGAAGGGGTCAGCTAGGGTCCTCAGGGCAAACGGCTGGAGGGCTGCTGCTCCCACTGCCGCTGCACAGCATCTGCTGCCTGAGGCAGTTGCCTTACTGTGTCTCATGGTAAGGCCGGCTCAAGTTCCTTTGTCGCATGCAGCCAACCTCTGCGTGATCTCCAGTATGTACTACAATTTGCTGATGCCTGCACTGTAACATTTTGGCATATTTGAATTGAACCAGCCCCCACAAAAGGGCAAGCACCAATCTCTAGTTTCAATTCGTATTGTGGTTTTATGATGCACCCAAAGTTGTGGTTGGGAATCTTGGTTTCTTCACAAGAGCGTAAATGCGGTATGTTCTCATTCTGTTGCTGGGGCTATCCCCTCCTTCAGATTCGCAAGGTGACTTAGCCAGTATGTAGGGAAAATTTCCACCTGAGAGCGCTTCACATTTGCGGGGAAGGCCCAGCAACAAAGATTATTTCTGTGCCCTGTGACTTCGGCCATTTCCATGCAAACGGTGCGACATTTTGGGTAGTCTACAACTACTTCAAGGCACCAGACATCACATGCCAGCTTCCAGGTGGATTAGAAAGAGCCCTTGCCACAAAGGCAGTTTTAAAACACCCCCCCCCCTTCTCATTGCTTTCAGTGAGAGGGCAGCTCTTCTCCTGCTTGTAACTTCCATGTTTTCCACCCAAATAGTGTGACGTTTTCACACATTCTGTTCCTTTTCCAAAAGGTTCGGTTTTGCCTAACTTTCGACAGAAAAGATAAAGGCTAACCAGACATATTTGCATATACCAACTCCAACACCCGTAACAGGGATCTCCTCAGCGCCCTTAACACATCACAGTTCCCAGGGTTCTTTGGGGGTAGCCCTAACTCTTTAAAGTGGTACGATACTGCTTTAAATGTATAGTGCAGAAGGGGCCTAGCTTTTTCTTGCAGTGTATTCAGCTGCTGTCTGATGGACTCAGTCAGGTTGTCAAGCTTAGAATTGACTCCATCTTCCAGATAACCCGTTTGTTTGTTTTTAAGCATTTGTCTTGATTTGTTTGCACAAAATTTGCATGGAGAATTGCTGTTTATTGAGCATTCATTCTGATTTGTTTCCACAGGTTGCATGACATCACTGTCATTCCACACTTCCCAGTGCACTTTATTGTTGTTTGCCTTACCTCAAAAATAATAATAAACGGGTTTATTGCACAAGAGCACCAAACCTACTTCAGTTGTGCAACCTCTTCTTCCCACAGACCTGTGGAGGAAATTGAACTGTGGTTTAGGGTTGCCAGTTGACCAACTCTGCTCTGCTCTTGTGCGTTCAACAGGAGCATGACCTGCTGATATTACTAGGTAGCAATGTTTATCTCCATGCCATGAAATCCTTTGCCTTCTGATTTATTCAAATCAGTTTATCTATGGCACAGTCTATCTATGGCACAGGAACAATCTAGGCCTCTTTCCCCCTGGCTAGCTGGCAAACTTAGGTGCAGTAGGAAATGACAAGAAGATGACTTCTGGTCTGCTTCTTCTTACTCCATCCACTCTGAATAAATATGGCACCTCCTCTTTACACAGGTCCATTGCCATCGCTGGGAGACAATATTGACACCTCTCCAGTAGCCCTGTTCTCCTCCAATGTCAGCAAGCAGTTTGGATATCAGGTCCTGCAGTTTGGAGAAGGCCCTGACGCTAGGTAATCCCCCAGTCCACATGCCAGGGGATGTGTGTGAAGGATTTTTGTATTGGGTTTCTCCTAACTGTGGGAAATGAGTGGTTACAGTTGGTGTCGTTGTTCCTCCGTCCCCCCGTATAGGTTTTTTTTTAATACTTTAAACACCTGCCAGACAAAAATCCCAATAGCAGGAAGCTTCATCTGCTCAATGTCCAAATATCAAGCTGTTGTGAAAGGCAAAAGAGAAGTTGGTACTGTGGATGCCTTACAGAAGCATTATTCAACCCTGGGTCCCCCATATGTTGTTGGACTACAACTCCCATCATCCCTGACCATTGACTAAGCTGGCTGGGGATTATGGGAGTTGTAGTCGTAACAAACATCGGGGACCTAAAGTTGTAGAACACTTGCTTAAAGGGAGGAATCAGTCAGGAAGCCGAACAAAAACTTGATTGTCTATCTGCGATAAGTACAAAACAGTAGCAAGAAACTCCTTGTACCACCCAGATACAACTAAATCTGGTGTCCCCTAGTAACTAAATGGCAGCATATCACATAAAGGTATTTTACTGATGCATTTGCTCTGTTTCTTCCACGGAGACAGTAGGTGGGACCCCGGCTATAGCGATAGTTTGCTTTTGGCTAGGAATTTAAAAGAGCGGATTGGCTGATTTGAGAATATTGATGGGAAAAAGCTGGAGAGCGAAGCCTCCACTCTCTGCAACTGAACATGGAAGCATTGTGGAGGACCGAGGGGGCACAGGGTTCTTCTAGGGTGGTGCCCCAGTTGCCCAAAGTGAGAAACCCCCACTGACAGCACGGCACAAAGCACACTACAACATTTTTGCCTGGGAAAAGAGGAATCCCATACATGTGACTGCGACTTTCACTATTCTGGATTTATGGTCTGTGACTGAGTGGAAAGTTCACATCCTGTTTGGTTTCGTTGGGGTTTTTGTTGAGGGGGGCACTCCCAACCTGTTCCCCTTTTTATCTTTTACACAGTGTTTTTCAAGAAGTGAGAATGAAAAGTTGTAGGAGGGGGTGAGTGGGAAGGGAAGGGCTGGCCCCTTTTTTAATGGATAGGAGCCTCCCTAAGAGCTGTGCAGCAGGCAGAAATTCAGATGGTGCAGCTTCCCTGCATTGTTTCACTGCCACTCCAGGGGGGAATAAACAGTTTGTCTGCCTGATTTCTGCCTGTCATTATGCCGTTAAAGGCATACTTTGGGAATTGCGGCTTAAAGGTTAAATCTTTACATAACACCTGCTATTACTTCTTGTCAGGATCATTGTGGGAGCCCCCGGTGAGCAGAACTCCACAGGCAAAGTATACCAGTGTAACATGCAGAGCGACACATGTGACAATGTCCCGCTTGACGGTGAGTTGTGGACACTAGGATGCAGGCCCATTTAGGCAACTTTCCAGAGTGATTAATGTGTGTTTTACCTTCCCTCTCTATCCACCATGCAGGCAAGCATGAGGCCAGGTCAGAGTTGAAGGGCATATTCCAGCCAGGCAAAAAAGCTCAAGTTGGATGTGGAGTAGGGCCAGCAGGAGGTGTGGCTGAGGAGTGGTTGTGGCCTGAGGAGAGTCCTCCTGAGGGTCAGAAAGAGTAGCTTGGGCGGCTACATTTGGCACCCAACCATGAGGTTCCCCACCCCTGTTGCAGACCCTGAATAGAAAGTCCTCAGTGAGCTTCCACAATTTGACAAGAATTATGCCACAAGAATTGAGGAAATGCTCCAGAATCTTCATGTCAGAGGTGGTTCTAGGGAGATTCAATAACTGTCCCTGGTGGCCTGTTCAAACAGCGGCCATTTTGCCTTGCTGTGTGTGGGGGGGGGGGCTGACTGGGTTTTAGGTCTGTGCAGCTATCTAGGGGGCAGGGGGAATGGCTGCAGATCTGCAGGGTCTCCATTGAGTGTGTCTCATTTGGCACGGATCCATCTGACCTCTTTGTCTCTTTGCAGGGGGCTCCGGGGTGTCCCACCTTGGCATGACCCTGGCAAGCGACGTGCAAGGGTCGAAGATGATTGTGAGTTTGGGCTGGAATTGCTTGGAGGGGGGTGAATTTGAGCAGCATAAACTGGGCACAGAACCCCTCTGGGTTGTATTCAACTCACTTTTATTCAGAGTCGGCCCGTTAAAATTAATGGCAATTCATTTAAGTGAGGGAAAATGTTAGTTGAGTACAGCCCTATGTTTCCAAGATTCATTTGACTCTTATGATGAGAGTCTCAAGAATCCTTATTGTTTATTAAATTTGCATCCCTCCCAAAGGAGATCAGGGTTACCCCAGAGACATTTTGGTTCCTTAGGCGCAAACCTCAAATTGCAGACCTCAGTGCACAATCCACTGGGAAGTGCTTTTATGCAACTCCTGTTTGTGTCACTTAAGGCCTGCGTAGGAGAATTTCTCTGGGAGTGAAACCCCTTCACCTTTCCTCTTGGTGGCGCTATCTATCTTTGGTGGCCACAGAGTTCTGCTCTATTCGGTTACTTCCGGAGAGTTCCAGAATCCTCCCTTCTCCATTCATCCGACCGTGGACTTCCCTTGTTCCAGAACTTTCCTTGTCCCTATGTAATGCCATCTAATCGCTTACCCTTTTTAATATATATTTTTCACCTGTTACTTGAAACTTTCTCCCCTGTAGGCATGTGGGCCAGGACTCGCAGAGCATTGTGACAAAAATCTTTACCTGAGCGGGATCTGCTATCTGTTTGATGCCAAACTGAGCAACCCAGAGAGCATAAAGACCGGATACCAAAGTAAGGAGGAAATCTCTCATCACCCTGGGCAGATCTCACAGTGGGGGAGGGTGCAGCCTATGAAACCTTCACCCAGAAAATTCTCAGGTTAAGCAAAGGTTGGAAACTCAGAAGAAGCTTCTATTATTTTGTTTTTAAATAAAATGGTTCCATCTTGATTTCTTTAGTCATTAGTTCCGTCTTTAGAGAACAACTTCTAAAATGTCAGCACTGTTTCTTAGGAATGCAACTTGCAAAGTTCCTTCCAGAGAAGAGGTAGGTTAAAAGGTGAAACAATACCTCAACCTCTTACCTTTCCTCGATGGACTGTTAAGAAACAGTTTCTTGTTTCTTAATATTCCTGTTTGAACACAGGAAATCTCCTCACCCAGTTGCCAGCTTTCTTGCCAGGCAAACCAGAGTCCCAACACTTATTTGCAACTTCCCTCTTGTTTATTTGCTTGGTTGTTTGTTTGTATATAGGTATGTATATGCCAGTACATTGAAAATGCAAGTATTGAAATGGAAACAAGCAAACAAAGAATTACACTCTCTACAAATACCATGAGGTTATGAGTAAATTTTAAATACTACTCTAATTCCAGAGTATCAATGCATAAACAATAAAGAGAGAGAGAAAGGAAAAAGGAAAACCAACTTACTTCATGTATTTAATTTAGTTAATAGGGAGAAGGTATTAAGCGGGCCATTTTATTTATATATTTATCATATTCCGTTTATGAAGAATCATATTCATATATTACAAAATTGCAACAAGATATAACCAACTTTGAAACAGTAGTTCTTTAAACATTGCCCATTCTTGCTTGAAATCAATTTATTTTCTTTTTCCCTGGTTGAACCCAAAGCATCCAGGTAATTTTACTCAAAGTTACCGGTTCCCATAGTTTAATAAACCACTCCTTCCCTGCTCATATTTCCATTAGACTATAACCAATCTCCCCATTCATCCCACAGAGTGCTTGAAAGGGAATGTGGATCTGGTGTTTCTCTTCGACGGGTCAGAAAGCATGAAAAATAAGGATTTCAGCAACATTACGGAATTTATGATTGGTGTGATGGATGGACTACGCAACAGCACCGTACATGTAAGATATACTTGTCAGACATCAGAGGGTCACAGCCCAGGGCTTTGAGCAGCTGGAAAAACAAAGCAAACTTTGGAGAAGTGAGCCATAGTTTTGTTTGATCAACTGTGGGACAACTCGCAGTTAACTCGTGGTTTGTTAATGTGATGACCTGGGATTCGGACTCAGATGCTGAACCTGAGGGTTCCCAGCCTGCACAGGATTCCCCGCCTCCAGAACCAGCAGAGCTGGGGCTAGGGCCTGAGTCTGAAGGGTCCTCACCTGTGCTGGATCCTCAGGTGCAGGCATCTGATGAGTCTGCTCTGGCTCCTGATGGGGTGGAGGACTCATTGCCTGCAGGTGCTCCACTCCTAGCCCTGTCAGGGGAAGCTGAGGTTGCCTCTGGGTCCGGTAACCCTCCAGCCTCTCCTGAGCTGCAGAGGCTCAGGGCAGAGAGGCGAAGGGAGCTAAGTTCCTGCAGGAGGAGTGCTCGCCTCCAGGCCAGGAGAGGCGAGTCACCAGAGGATCGGGGCCGCCCTATGCCTCGGGGCAGATAAAAGCCGACCGGCCCCAGCACCAAGTTGCGGGAGCAACATTGTTGGTTGCGAGATCCTCTAGTGTTCCTGCCTTCGACCTGCCTTGCTTCCCTGCCTGCGTTCCTGCCCTGCCCTGATTTCCTGCCTGCGTTCCTGACCTCACCTGATGCCCTGCCCTGCTTCCAGCTTTGGATACTTTGGACTGTCTCTACCCTGAGCCTATGAACCACGGACCGGACTAGGACTTCATCTCTTGGGTAACCCTTGGGACCAGCACAGTTAAACAAGCAATGTCTTAAGTGAACCATGGTTTAGTGTTACGTGTGAACCAGGCTGATGTATGTGGTCCTTAGTAGTACACCTTCATCCTTCAGCCTGGGCAAAAAGGGTTAGCTTGTTTTGCGTTACTGTTTTGCCATAATGATGCACACTTTCTGCTCTCCCGTTCCAGTTTGCTGCTGTGCAGTTTTCGAGCTCACCCAAAATTGAGTTTGATTTCAATAATTATACAAGAAACCCCAACCCTCGAGCACTCTTGAAAGGAGTGGCACATATGAAAGGCATTACGAACACCTTCAAGGCCATCAGATGTGTGGTGTGAGTAGCGTTGCTTTCAGTGGGTGGCAAAGTCGGGAATGGGGCCCTTTGGGAAGGAGGGAGTGGGCTCTAACAGATCATGGGATTGCATGTCCTTTGACAAGAGATACATAAACTAAGAACCTGCCTTGGAGCATAGCCCCCCAGCTCTATCACGGCAGTGAGCAGAGACCATTGGTTGTAGAGTACAGTACCATCATAAGAGATAGCAGTAGCAGAGAAGTGCCGCCACTAACTATAGGCTGTTTCAGGTTCAGATTTTGTTCTTTGTAGCCATAAACATAAAATGCATGCAGGAATCAACCTTATTCCTGCTGCAGGGCATGCTTTTACCCAGCTTAGATTTCAGACTATGCCTATTAACTGGTAGACTTTATAGTAGGCAAGTAAAGGAACATTTTTGCGAATGCAGAACAGGCCAAACAGAAGATGCCGTGCACTATATTTTATACTGTCCTTTATATAATTCACCAAGGATTAAGTGTATTCTTCCCCTTCAGGCCTCCTTACAAGGACAGCCAGAGGATTATAAGACAAGATGGCTGCTGGCTGCTGTAGACAAGTCCTTCAGCTCAAGGGTAGCTTTATTTGCGCTAGCGGCAAAACAAAACAAAACAAAACAAAACTCAAGAAAGGCCTGACTTATATTAGTGCTAATCATTAAGGGAAATTTTAAACTAAACGAATATTTTAAATTCTGTCTATTGGGCTTATCCCTGTTTTATGTTCTTGGTGTTTGCAGTGTGTTCTCAGAACACTGTCTTGGGTTTTGGAGGGGGGGAGACTGCTTTTGACTTTTATAAAAAGAGGCCTGGGTGTAAGTCCCCCAATATGCCCACCTTCTGCATTCTGATTCCATAAGATTCAAATCCTAGTACAATACAGTGCAGCGTGAGAAATAAAAGAAGCTTTATAAGACAGTCAAATGAATATTATGATGACTGGCACCCACAAGCAAGCAGGTGGCAAAATTTGAGAAATTAATCTTCTGTTCTGGAGGAAGTTGGAGGGAAGCAGGGGAAACTCTGTGTTTTGCTTATACCTTGTTGAAAATCAGTAAAAAAAAATTCCTTATAAGATAAATAAAAGCAGCAGCAATGGCACAGTTAAAAATCAATATGAATACTTAATGTGGACATGCCATGGACTACCTGGGTGAACCTTACAGACCACAGTTTGGGAATCCATGTTTTCAAAGGATTTGCCTTGGTCCAGAAAGTAACTATTCCCTTGCTTACTGATGGCAGGGATCAAGTTTTCATTCCCGAGCGCGGCATGCGGAAAGGATCAAACAAAGTGATCATCATCATCACCGATGGAGTTGCCACAGATAATGACAATGGGGTCATAGCCTCTGCCAAGAAAAAGGGCATCTTACGCCTTGCCATTGGGGTAAAGTACCTAGGAGTTGTGTTCAGCCTTGCAGGATAGTGCTTAAGTTCTCCAAGGCCCAAACAGAAAACAGCCGGCAGGAGGCTGGAGGAGGTGCAGGAAAGCGGCTGTGGCGGCTGCGCTACCCCACGCATCAGCTGTTAGGCGAGGAGGCTGAGCAGCGCAAACAGAGTCTCACTCTGCCTCCAGTCTATTTGGGGCTTCCTCCACCCTCACTGACGTCCTGTTTGGGCTCCGGGGAGGGTCTCCTCACCACTCCCAAGGACTCTCCATCACATTCCCACATTTGAATTGAATTATTTAATTCCCAGGGCTGCATGGATATGCGGTCGCGCGCGAGTCGATCACGCATAAGTGGGGGGCGGGGCGGACACCTGTATAGACACCCCACTGCCAAGTCCTACCTTGGCCTGCCTCATCTGGTCCTTCCTTCTCTCTCCAGATTGGGCATTATTTTAACACTGAAGAAGCTCAGGATAAGCTCCGGAAAATTGCCTCGGAACCCACAGACCAGTTTGTGAAGGTGCTGGCCACTTTTGAGGAGCTCAGAGGCAGTTTCAACGACCTCCAGTCTAAGATCTATGCGATTGAAGGTGTTTATTTGGGTTCATGGATTATTCACTTGTTGGGTTGGGTTGGGTTGGATGGGATGGAGAAGAGGGAATGGTAGGGAACCCTGTCATTCGAAATGATATCTTAACAAGCACCCAAAGCTCATCAGCAAAGTGCTGGTCAATCTGGAACTTCTGTGGGCAAGGCCAGATTAAGACACGCTGCGGCCCTGTATCAGATCTAAAAGGCTCTATAGCATTACCAAAAAGAAATGTGTTTTATTCTTTTATTTTTAACCAATTATGTACAACTTGAAATTCAGATTTTTTTGTTTTTTGTTTTGGTGTTAGAGGCCACATATCCGAGGCCCTGAACTGTAATTTACTTTGCTTGTGTGTAAACCCGGCACTGTCTCTTGGGGCCACCCCCTGTGGTACAGCTGTCCAGCACATACCCTAAGGGATTGGTTCAGGTGTTCCCATGAACCACATGGGCATATCTGCTAAAGTCTTTGGAAAAGATCCTGTGGGCATCACCTGGTGGCAGAGATTAATTTTGGGAAGTGAGGTTGCAGGCCACCAACCTGTCCAAAAGACAGATGGACCCTCTGAACTAGAAGCCACCCTGTTCACTCATTTTGCTTGCTCACTTGCTGGGGTAACCTGGCAGTGAGGTGAGTGCACTCTGACCATGCTCAGAGGGCCACACTCACCATCTGCATGCAGCAATGGTGAAGTTCAGTCATTATCTACTAAATTCGGTCACCTGTTCACAACTCCACCACTCAGTTTCCTGTACCCCATAGTTGTACTTTCTCAGAGCTCATCCACACTTCCGTTTGCCCTGCCACTTTCCCCCAGGAAAACCCAGTGTTTAGTGCTGAATTGGAACAAGTGGCCATTGGTGTGTGTTTTTTTGCGGATTGCTGTTTGTACTGATTTAGCACTAAAGAGTGGGTTTTATGAGGAGAAGCAGGGAGGGAAGGGAAAACCTGTTCTTAGGAAGAATGGGACAAGCAGAATTGTGGACAGGTCCTCAGTTGAAGCAGCTGAATCTCAGCCCCTTCGGTGGGAGGTTTATACAAAGACATCTCTCTCTCCCCCACCTACCCCACCCAATCTGTGTACATTACAGGTACCAGTGATACTGGCTCATTCCACCTGGAGTTGTCATCGAGTGGACTCAGTGCGGACATATCCCAGGTGAGCCAGAATTGTGGAACGCAGTGCCACTTGGTGCAATCTGCTTTGAAAAGCGGAGCATAAACTTCTGGAATAAATAAATTGAAAGAAATCTTTTTGTATGTACCTGCTCAGCAGTAGGTCCTACTGAGCTCATTGGGAGATCACTCCCTGGCAAATGCATGTAGGGATTGCAGCCTGCAGGGTGAAGTCCAGTTCCATTTCCATTTCTGAATGGCTTCCTGCAAAGCATCTCAAAGCCGTTTTGCAATATGATAAAAAGCTTAAAATAAAACAGTTGCTTATATATTAACAATTAAAAACAGTGGCATATGCTAAATCCAGTACAGGTGATGAATGGGATAAAAAAAAATCTCTGCTTAGAAGCCTTGCTGAAAACGTGCCTCCTAAGCATTAGTTTTGGAATTGTTCCTTTCTTCCTTTTTCTCTCCCCCTATGGCAGGGCCGGGTGATCTTGGGTGCTGTGGGTGCTGACAACTGGGCAGGGGGGCTTTTAGAACAGCAGAAGGGTTTGGCCAGCGAAAGGTTCATCACAACCCCCTCAGTCAGGAAGGAGATGGAAGGAGCCTACTTGGGTGAGTAGAGAAGGCCTTCCTTCCTCTGGGCCTCTGCACCATCTCCCCCATTAACTGGGCCTTTATTTTCCAGCTCTGTGTACTGAGCACATGTGTGTTGTGTGGGTTTTTTTGTTTGTTTATCTGAACAGGGCTGTATATAGCTATCTTTTCTATGGACAGTTATTTTTCCTACATAGAGTTGGCAGCCAACCTGACCTTCCTCCAAGGTAGTCCAGCAGTGGCAGGAAGAGAAGGCCGCCATCCTTCCAGCTGTGCCTTCTAAGTGTGTTTCTTATTGAAACACACATGAAGGTGAAGGCGTGGCCTTCACTTTCAGCCTCCCGGCTGATGTCACATGATGGGGCAGGGCAGGAGAGCGGGGTTTGGGGGGGAACTGCCGCATGGGCTAAATTAGGGCTACTGCCAGGCCTAATTAAGTCTGTGGGGGCCAGAGTTTTCCCCTCCCCGTTGTAGACAATTGTGGGTTTTGGTACAGTGGTCCCTCGACTTACGAGTGCCCTGACTTCCGTATTTTTCGAGTTACGAGGGATCAAAGGGACCGCACAGCTACGAATTTTTTTGACTTCCGAAAGGAAGTCGCGGCCGTTTTAGATAGGGTTTCCTCGGCTTACGAAGTTTAGATGCGGTTTTTTTCGCCGTACGAAATTTTTTCTCCCAATGCATTCCTATGGGGACTCGACTTACGATTTTTTCGACGTACGACGGTCCCTTCGGAACGCATTAACTTCGTAAGTCGAGGGACCACTGTATTTGTAAAATTATCAATTAGGACCAGAAATGCGAAATGCAGTTATAACGGTGACAGCGTAACTAGCACGCCAGTGCAGTGTTACGCACCACCCCGATCGCCAAGGAGTGAGAGACTCCAGAGGTTCCCAGCATTTACCCAGGGTTTGGTCTCCTTGGAATGAAGGTCAGTGGAGACTGTGGTGTCTTTCAGATATATGACTTTATTTACATGTATATACAACTTGAGGGAAGGGTGGAGGGGCTCACAGCAGTAATTCTTCCATTGAACTTGCCGCAGACTGACCCCACCCCACCTCAACTCATAATAGTAAGATGCCTCGGGTTTTTACTGATACCTAAGGGTTAATCTCAAATTAACAAAAAGCCAAGAGGATCTTGGGCAAATGGAGGAGGAAGGGACAAAGGAACACGTAATTGTTTTGTTGTGAGGAAGTGGGGTGGGTGGGGCAGACTTTTGGCCTCAACTGGGGGGGAAATGGCTTTTGACAAGAGGTTCCTTTTCCTCTGAGGCTCTTGGCCCCCTTTCTGATCACAGGGGGCCTAAAGAAGCTCGCTTTCCCCCATCTTCCACAAGATTCATGGATCTGATAGGGGAGAAAGCTTCGTTGCTTTTTTGCACGTTGAAAGCAAGACTTGACCATCCAGAGCTGGGGTGGTTAGAAATGCTGGGCTTGCTCTGAACTTAAGTTTCTGAGAGCTCTTAGCAAGTTTCTAGATCTCTGTGTTGCAAAACACAGGGCAAAGTGTGTGTGTTGTGTAGAAATGCCCCTAGTCTACACCTTCTTTTCCTTTGGTATCTCCACCTGATTGTTCTTTTCTTTTCTTTTCAGGGTATGCACTGAAATTTCTACAGCATCAACAGAGAGAGCTCTATGCTGCTGGTGCCCCTCGATATCAACATGTGGGAAGAGTCCTCATATTTGAGGTCAACCCCAGCACAACCAATTGGACATTAAAGCAGGACATTCCAGGGCAGCAGGTGAAAAAAAGCAGGGCTCCTAGAGCTGGGAGGGTCTGGACATTCTGGTCATCTTTGATGCCTGGAATGAGGCAAAAGGATGATTATAGCCCCCCAGAAGGATCAAAAGAGTCCCTTCATTTTGCAGAGCTGATGAGGCTGTGTATACACACCCTGCGCCCCTTGTGCTTCTACCGCTGGTGTACATGCATTAGCCACAATCTGTATCTATCCTGTTGTTTCTTATGAAAGAATACATTTCGATGCATAATTCCCAAAGCAACCTCAGCCTGAATTGAGAAAAAGAACAATTGGGTTATGTTTTAAGCCAGTAATGTGTTCACAGCCCCAGTGGCAGCGAGAGCCAAAGGGTAGCAGCTGCCACACTAAAGGCTGGATGGTATTTGCAGGATACCCCCTCCTGCAATATACAATGATTGGAAATTGTGTGTGTGTGAGAGAGAGAGGGGTGGGGGTGGAGGGTGGAAGAGAGAGAATATTTTAGTTCCAATAATATTTTAGTTCCAAGCTGCATAGGGCTTTATACACCAAATACTGTAGCAGCACCTTGAACCTTGTATGTCAGCTAAGTGGCAGCAAGTGCATTTCTGTTGTTGTTGTTGTTGTTATAAAAATTATACTGCCCTTCCTCCAAAGATCTTAGGGCAGTTCACAGGATAAAAATATAGGATAAAAGCACAAAATAAATAGTTTAAAGAAAACAAAATAATAACCCCTCCCCCTCCCACAAACACATTTAAAAGCTTGTAGAATATTAATCAGCCAATAGCCTGGTTGAAGAGGAACATCTTCACCTGGTGCCTAAAGGTGTATAATGAAAGTGCCAGACGAACCTCCATGGGGAGAGCATTCTACAAATAGGGAGCCACTGCAGAAAAGGCCCGTTCTTGTGTTGCAACCCTCCGGACCTCTCATGGAGGACACACACACAGAAGGGCCTCAGGTGATGATCACATGGTCTGGGTTGGGTCATATGGGGAGAGCCACCTAGGTCATTAGTTGGCCTTAGGCAAGCAGCGCTCAGGCTCTGAGGCCCCGATCTGCAATATGTGTGTATGTTTGACAATGATAATACTGAGTTCCCTTACAGGGTTGTTGAAAGGATTGCAGCTAGATAATGCAAGTAAAGTGCTTTGAACAGGCTGTATAAATCTTAAAGCACATCTTGAGGCAACTTTTGTGCAAGGGCCACCCCTTTCACCCTGGATGTTTAAATATTTCTTTTGTAGATCGGATCATATTTTGGGGCAGCGCTCTGCTCTGTGGATGTAGACGGCGATAAGGAAACAGACCTCCTCCTTGTTGGAGCCCCTCAGTATTTCACAGAGTTGAGAGGGGGGCGGGTTTACGTGTACACCTGGAAGCAGGTGAGCAGAGCTGTGTGTGTCCTGTACAGGAATCCTGCGTTGTGTCACATAATCGGTGGTTTCGAAAGACAGCAGCCTTTCAAAGGCACCTCTCCTTCCAGGGTACTCTTGTTCGCCAGGGGGAGCTGACTGGGGATCCAGGATACCCCTTGGGCAGGTTTGGAGCAGCCATCACAGACCTGTCAGATATCAGTGGGGATGGACTGATGGATGTGGCTGTCGGAGCCCCCTCGGAAGACAACGAGAGAGGAGCTGTCTACATCTACAACGGACATGAGAAGACCCTGCAGATGCAGTACAGCCAGGTAACAAAATAGCAAAAAAGAAGATAAATAACTCCGTGAAAGATCCCTGAAACGAGATGAACATGTATTCAAAAAATGTGTTGAGTTACTCTCAAAAAATACTTAGGGTTGTTCTTAAGCAGAATTGCTCAGACACATTGTAAACTAACTCAAAAGATTATAAATAATGAAAAGAACCCTGCAAATAAACTCCAGATAATGAAAAATACTACAATACAACCTACCGGTAAGTTGCTTTCAAAAAACACTTGGAGTTGCTCTAGAACAGAATTACTCAGACACGTTGTAAACTGCCTAAAGGATATAAATACTGCCTAAAGGATATAAATACTGGCAAGAACCCTCCAACTAAACTTCAATTGATGTAAAATACTGCAAAACAACCTTACCAAACTTCAATTAATGAAATTCTTAAAGGTTCACATTCTAAAAATAAACTTTGGGGCGAGGGTGTGTGTGCGTGCGTGCGCGCACACACACACACACACAACAGCAATGTGTGCCCTTGGTTTTAATTGGGAGGGGAAAGAGTGCGGAATCTTGGGAGCCTTAAGAGTTGGGGTGGGGAATCCTGCGGCACTCAAGATCAGGGTTGGGGAGCCTCTTTGAATTTGCCCACCTGTCGATCACAGTATGTCATTTGGCATATTGCAATGCCAGGTTATTGAACTGTCAAACTTCAGCTGTGCAGGGTGGGGGAGATCCAAGTTCTCCCAGCCCTGCTTTAGCTGATGCCAAAAACTCATACATATTAGCACCAGTCATTAAGTTGTAGGAAGAAGCGCAATTTCTTTTAGCTTGTGTTTGATCTGTTTGTCCTCCTGAATGGTCACGTTGCTTCTCTGCATCCTTCTAAGCCAGTAGCATTTCTCTCCCACAGAGAATTTCAGGAGCCAGCATTTCTCCTGGCTTGGTCTTCTTTGGACAGTCTATCCATGGAAAGAGAGACCTCAACGGAGATGGCCTCACCGACATTGCAGTGGGAGCTCTGGGGAAGGTTGTGGTGCTTCGGTGAGTGGCTCTGCGAGGACCAAGACTCTTGTGCTCTCCCAGAGGGCAGCTGGGGAGTCTAATGAGGTTGTGGCTAGGGCATTCAATCAGTAATCTGTTAAGCTTTTTCATTTTCTGTTGCCTTCAACCTAACACCATGTCAGAGCCAGAGAATCCTGGGAAATGTACCGGTAGTTTGTTAAGGGTGCTGTGATTTGTTAGGCAATTCCTATTCCCCTCACAAAGCTACAATTATCTTTGAGTTCCCTAGGAAGAGGAATTGATTGTTAAAACCACTCTGGGAATTGTTGCTCTATGAGGAAAATAGGACTCGGTCCCCACTGAATTCATTTGCAGTTTATTTACCCCCATCCAGGTACCAGTTTAGGACATGCACCATCTACCCTGAGTCAGATGTTGCAGGGAAATAGAGCTGGCGGGGGTTCATCATCAGCATGCTGGTGACCCCTTGCTCCAAATCTAATGACTGTCCTCACCTTGGGGGTCCCAAAGCCCAGGACATAAACATTTCTTTTAAATAAAACAACCACCCAAGTTGCCGTCTCTGGTTCCTGCAGCTCCAGACCCATCATTACCGTGGTGACAAAGGTGCACTCCTCGCCCAAGGAAATCCCACGGGAAGATGTGGAGTGTCTGGGTGATGCCAGCACCTGGAAGAATCTGGTGGTCGACCTCAGCATCTGCTTCAGCACTAGCTTGGCCACCAAGCACTACCAAGGTGAGGGTTGCTAGGGAATCGTGGACCTTGCCTTGAGCCTAATCCTGCTGTCCAGGGGAGTATTCATCACCTACATCTGCAGTGTAGAGGACTGACCTGGGGGCAGGGCTTAGGCATAACTTGTTCCCACAGTAGCTCCCTTTCCCCAAAAAGTAGCCCACATATTCCACACTAGCTGCTCTGTCTTAAATTGGTACCTTTTGTTCACCTCGCTCACCTTTTATACAGAATTCAGACAACGGCCTCACCAAGCCATTGCATCCCAGCGTTTTCTGTGTTGTCCTCTCATTTTCCCCAGACCTAATGGGTAGTGATTATTGTTCCATTTAAAATTTGCAACTGCAGTACCAGTTTACTTCCCAGCGAATGGAGAGGATGAGACTAACAGTGGGTCCTGTTGTCAGGAAGGCTGTTTCTGCATGTGCTGTGGGGGGAAGTGAGGGGCAGATGGGACTCATCAACCTGGGAAGACAGCCCATTTAGGAGAAGGAAAACTCTGATCCTAAACCTCCACTGCCTTGCGGGATATAGCTTTAGGAGAAGAAAAGTCTAAGGAGTAAACCCTACACAAATCCAGAGTGGTGTCCCTAAAACAGTTAGACGGCACCTTGTATACCTCCTTTCGGCAACTCCTGCTGCCAAGCTGGTGCCAAACATCTTGCTGTGCTTTCCTTTGGACCACATCAGCGAGGCCAAGAGAGGGTCTTGTTGTCTGGGCAGCCCAGGACCTCCATACATACTGCCCAGACTTATGCTCCGGGGAGGTCACTTGGATGCTGCTAATGCAGTGGTTTGACTTCATCCCCGGAGGCCCACTCCATTGTCTCTTGAGACAGAAGGTCCCAACAAAAAAAAAAGACCAGTTTGCTCTGCTGTTTGGCTGGCAAAGCACTGCAAGGCCTTTAAGAACTGCTGTGCCTTGACTTCAAGCATCCTCTTCGCAGCTTGTGCTCTTTTCATTGCTTTCTGTTTAGTGCAACAGGAGCATTCTTGATGAATAGCCCCATAATTGGCATAGCTGTCAACCCTCCCTTTTTTGGCGGGAAACTCCCTAATTCCAATGCCGTTTCCGGCTGCTATCCCGGATTGTTGATCTCCCTTAAATTTCCCGGATTTCAAAGGAAGCAGCTCCTCTCCCTCCCTGCCGGCCAGGGAGGCTCCTCAGCTGCGTTGCTCGGCTGCCAATAAGGAGTCTGAGACCGACTGGGGGCGGAGCTTGCATGCCTTGTGCATCTAGACCCTCACGCCCAACCAGACAAACAGTCTGCCTGCTGTCTATGCGCTCGCTCTTTCGCTCTCCCGTTCACGTGCAGCCTCTGGAGCGCAGCGTGGCGAGGCTACTTGGTGCCATTGCACCGCCCTCGCGGCATCCCTTATTTTCAAATCCGAAAGTTTGAAAAAATCCCTTATTTTCAAATCCAAAAGTTGACAGCTATGATAATTGGACGTGCAGTTCCTTTCAGCAGGGGTCTTTGATTACTGGTACACTGGTTGTTTTTATTTTTGAAATAGCACTATTTCCCTCTGAAAGAAAACAATAATAAGAAAAATATGAAGGGAAACGGGGCACACACACACACTTGAATCAGGAACTGAATTATTACAGAACAATCAAGAGGTCAGTTAATAAGCAATGATGCTACTGTACCAAACAAGAAACAGAAAGAGGCAGCAGCTGTAAGGAGGCAGCTAATAATTAACATTGTGGTGGGCTCTTGCGGGACAGGAATTACTTCTGACAAAACAAGGATCTTGGCATAAAATAGCACCCTACCCCATCTCCCCCAATATTTCCTCCAGGTGGTCTTCATCCTGCCACCCTTCCACTCAAGAGTGTTGGCTGTCTTCTGTCATCAGTGCATCATCCCTTTATATGCACAATCTCTCTCCCGCTTTCCCTCCAGGTCCCCTCTCTCCCAAGCTCTCCTTCCGACTCGAGATCGACCGGAACAGGATGAGGCACCGAGGAGTGTTTAACAATGACATAAAAGTCACAGATGGGGTGAAGGAACTCTCTCTGGGAGAGGTGTGCATACAGGAGAGCATTCTCTTCAAGGTAAATGGAGGGTTGCCCTCATTTCCATGAAGCTTCACCTGGGGTGAGATATGGCAGCTGTCTACACACACATCTATTGTGTGTTGCTGAAGATGCGGCTGCTTCTGGGGTGGGTGCCCAAGAACCCCTCTTACGAGAGTTCTGGCTTCGATATCTGCAAGGGTGGTGTGTGAAGTTATCTGCCAGCTGCCTCCATTCCCTTTCAGAGCTGCATTGAGGATTACATCTCGCCTATCAAGCTCTTTATGAACTTCTCTCTCGGGCGTGACAACAGCTCTAACAATGGACACCCCAGACCTGTTCTGAGCCCCCTAAGTAACGCAGCGATGGTGGAGGTGAGAGGTCTCCTGATACCTTGAAAGTAGGATTAAAGGGGTCATCCAGGTGGCCTTTTTACTCTGCATTCACGATGATTTGTGGTCATGGTCATAATGGGGTGGCTAGACACCATCCTGGTTTGCACCTACAAAAAAAATTTGGGGTCGGTTTTTCATTTCCAGTCAGTGCATGTCCTGTGAATTCCAGCTGAAATCCTGTAACTTTTTATGCCAGAAATGTTTGCAGGGTGTTGTTGTTGTTGTTGTTGTTGTTGTTGTTGTTGTTGTCGTCGTCCTGCTTCTGTTACACTTTAGTGCAAGAGTGCCCCTCCAGATGGCAATAATGCAATTCCATTTGGGAAGCAATTGCAGAAAACTTAATAAAGTGGAATGGTGTGTAAGAGCTGTTTGACAGTGGGACGGACTCCCTCGGGAGGTTTTGTGGCCATCCATCATGGATACTTTAGTTGAGATTCCTGAGTTGCAGGGGGTTAGACTAAATGGCCCATGGGGTCCCTTCCAACTCTGTGATTCTATTATTCTAACATTAGCCACAACCCATATCTATTCTGTGTCTTCCCTCTTCTTATGAAACAGTCTGGTTTGATGTAACCCCCCCCAAAAGAAACCCTAGCTTAGATACAAATGGAGAAAAAGAACAACTTAGGCTGTGTACACATTAGCTGCTTGAAACATGGTGGAGCCATTTCCCCCCGCCCAGAGTGCTTCAAGTCCCTATTTTTATGCTGCTGTGTACAGCAAGCAGGGGGAAGTGATGTCTTTACCTGATGCACATTAGCTGATGGCTTTCGCTGTGCCTGCAGCCTCCCGGCTCCAATCCAATGAAGCTGCCATCTGTGCATGTGTTGTCATCTGCACATGTGCAACGGCTGTCTGAAATGCTGATGCCCCAACCTAACCACCGCTTACAGTTTTCAAGTTGGATGGGAGCTGGCTTGAGGGGAACATGCACCAAACAGCAGTGTTTCCCAAGAAGCTACAGGATACAGAGGGATTGTGGCTAATGTCATGGGCACTCCTCAGCTTCAGACATCTGTAGTGAGAGTGCACTGGAGCCGAAGCCAATGGTGGTGTGTGTACGCTGTAGCTTCATTTTAAGCTGGCTGTACACAACCAATGACATGTTGCAGAATACATTGGCGACGAAACGAAACAAAAAACCAGTGTGAAAGGACCATAGACCAGGGGGTGGGGTGGGCAAGTCTTGTCTTGACCCCAGATTCTCAGAGAAGGAAATGGGATTTAATGGGTTTGGGCAAAGGAACTGGGCACACAAAGCAAAATTTGAGACTGATACCTGCAGCATGCAGTGGAGGCTGTCCTTTGGGATGTGCAGAACGAAGTACAAACTCTTCTGCATAAGAACGTGCATGAAAACAGCCTTATCTGTTCCCAGTAGCTAGAGCTAAAGGGGGAGGGGAATGTATGGGATCCCATGGTTTGGAGCGAGCAGGCAGGAGATCTGGGAACAGGGCAGAGCCTAGCTGTTTTCAGCAGGAAGAGGTAGCTTGTTCAGAAGATGTTGCATATTAACTGTTCTAATATTCTTGGTTCACATGTTAGATTCCTTTTGACAAGCACTGCGGGGAAGATCAGGTGTGTCATGCTGACCTGAAACTCTCCTTTCACAATTCAGGGTATGTTGAACATCCTTGATGCTAACGGTTACTGATGCTTGTAGTGTAGGAAAACAAATTAAAAGTGGTAGAGGGAGGACAGGTCTGAATTTTTGCAATAATAAGTCTTAGCATATATGCCAGCATATTTTAAGTGCCAAGAGTTTTAAATTTGTATACTTTATAACAGCAATCCTTCCAATAGTGGTCTCCTGTCAACATTGAGCATAGGCTGTCCTATCCTAGCTGGGGACTGATGGGAACAGGAGTCCAACAACACTTGGAGGGCAACAGATCTGTCACTTCTGCTCTAAAGGATTGTAGATAGGGGCTGAGGCTGATAGCGTACTGTGCTTGGTATAGCTAAACTACAAAATTGTAATGTCTCTAGGAACCAAAGTGTTCCCTGACTGTGTTGCAGGGAGGGAAGCCATTCTGGAGAACACCATTTAAATCTAGGGCTGTGGCCATTTTGAGTTAAGCTGTAGCAAGACTTGCACGGTGTTCTGTGAACTTTGTCCCCTGCTTTAGTTTCCAACAATATTATTTTACAAAGCTTACAGCAGTAAATTTAAAACTTACCTTGGTTTTATGCTACATTAACACTGTGGCTTCTGCCAAAGAATGCTGGGACTTAATTTGGCGAGGCTGCTAATAATGGTCTTTTGGAGATCTTTAGTCTTTTTCCCATCATAGTATTACACCTCCCAAGATTCCCTGTTTTGAGTCAGCTATATGTAGCTATGCCCTATGGCAGCCTTCACCAACCCAGCGCCTTCTCAATGCTTTGGACTGTAATTGTTTAGTGGGCAGCTGGATGGTGAAGGCGGCCTTGCGACTCCGTTGTGAGTTTTGGGTGGAACTGAGACTCAAAGGCTACACCAGTTTCCTAGCACATTCAACAGTCCCACCTCCCAGACTCAGGAACTAATCAGCTAATCAGCTTGTCTACCCAACATCCTCTTGACCAGGTCTCAGGAGCTGGTTGTGTTTCCTGGAAGAGACTTGGACATGAGCTTGGAGCTGGAGAACCGCAAAGAGGATGCCTACTTCGTGACCCTCCACGTGCCTCACATACCAGGCCTCTCCTTTCGCAAAGCTTGGGTGGTAGGTATTCCCTCCGCAAAAGGGGCACTGGAACTGGATTGAGGCTGGCTTCAGATTTGAAGGCTTCCTAGAGCCTGGTCTGATCTCACACACACACCCAAACCCTTTCCCCCGCATTTTTGGCAGCAGTAACGAAAAGAATGAAACAAGATGTAGTGCTATGGTGGGCACAGATGCTTAAATGATTCTCTTCCCAGCCCAGGACCTTAATGGAAATGCACTTAGCTCCCTCCCAAGGGGAGTCCTCAACTTTTCACACCAAGCGAGCTGCAAGAGAACTTCAAAATGGAACCCATAGGCCACACGCTGCCTTGTTGCGCATGCAGGGAGAAGAGCGAAGCCAAAAGTTGATTCCCCCCCCCCCCCGCCTTTGCGCTGCCTTCCCAAAGCCACCTAAGCAAGGCACCAGGCTTTGGGAAGGAGGTGTGAGGCTCTGGCAGGCTCTTAGAGCCCTCCCAACTCCTTCCAAAGCTGACAAAGCACTAACTAAGCTTTGGGAAGAAGGCTGGACCCATACCCTCGCTTACCTGCTTTGGGAATGCAGTGCAAGGGCTTGGGGGTTTCAAATGTTGCAGAGAGCCACCCAAAAAGGCCTTGCGGGTCAGAGACTAAAAGAGCTTAGCCTGCCCCACTGGAGGCAAAGAGTCCTCTGGTGTCCCCCCGCTTGGACTTAACAGGCAGCAGTACTTTTAGCTCTGCTACAAGCAGCACCTGGTGGCTAAGGCTAGCTTTGACTTATCACAAGTCCCTGGAATGACGCCATGTTAAGAAATTAATATGACAGCTGGGCTCAGCATGCGGGGCCATTTTTTCAACAACAACAACAAAAGGGGTGCCGACTAGGGCAGGTGACATCAACCCTGAACTTGCTCCACCCTTTCTCTTCTCGCAGTCCAACGCTCTGCTCATCATGGGCTGTGATGGGCTACTGGATAGCCAGCACCTCAAGGGTCTCTCTTGCAACATCAGCCATCCTGTCTTCAAGAGCAATACTAAGGTGAGCATGCGGTGACACTGGCAGCTGGTACTCCTTCCCTGCTCAGCCATGAAACTCCCTGGGCGACCTTGGGCCAGTCAGTCTCTCAGCCTAGCCGACCTCAAAGGGTAATGGAAAGAGGGTTAATGTATGCTCTCTGGATAGCTTTTTCAGTATTATGGTAAAGATTGCCATTTTAGGAAAAATGAATTGGCTTAACAAATAATTAAGCAATAACTAGAGAAATTATGAGTGAATCAGATGCAGAAGTTTTTTGCTTGCTTAATAAAAACCGAGAAAAGAAGATATTGTTGGTAGTTTATTGTCAGTTTTAAGAAGTTAATTAGTTTTCTGTTGTGCCTTGATGGGTATACAGGTATATGTGAATTTTTAGAAACTTGAATCTTTTTGGCATGTGTGGGGATGGGGGTTGAGCTTTGAGTGCAGGGGGAGCCCGCCAGGACAGCAGGAGGAAAGGGGGAGACTTTGAGAGTGGGAGATGCTGGCTGTAGCAGATGCCCGTCTGTGAGCGCTTCAGGGAGATCATTTGCAACAAACCATAGGGGAGAGGAAAGCTGAGAAGGCACAGCACAGGCAGTGGCTTCCGATCAGAAAGGAACCACATTTTTTATCTTCCTTCACAATTTTGCAGTGTTCCCTTTCTTGAAAACGGCTGCATTTTGTCAGCAAACTGCCTCTTAAAGACATCCACCAGCATAGAATTGAAAAGAAAAGAAAAAGCTGTTGTTTCTTACTAGAGTTTACATTTCAAGATGCAATGAGGATCCTTTGTTCTGCAAGAGGGGGACGAAAGGGGATGGGGTCAGCACTCTAGAGTGAGGGAGGGAGGGAGAGAGGGAGCCAGGCAGCAAGTGCCATGAATTGTCTCACTTTTGATCACCTCCCTCCTCCATTGCAGGCTTTAATTCAGCTCAGGTTTAGCATCCTCAGCAACAGCTCCTGGGGAGATTACTTGGAGATGAAGGCAAATGTCACAAGGTAGGTGTATCCTCCCTCTCACCTTTTAATAGGTGTGTAGAAGAAGGGATTTCAGCAGGTGGAGCATGTCATGCAAAACACCTCTGCTGCTTTCCCCTCTGCTACCTGGCTGTTAAAGGCGTAGGTGCCCTGTCCACTCACTTTTTTCTCAGAGTAGACCCACTGAAATTAATGGACCTACGTTAGTCATACTTGAACACAACCCATAGGAGTCTAGAAGAATAGTTATTTGCAAGTTTTTGTTACAGAATTTCCTGCCTGGGTATGGGTGCAGAAGTCAGGGCCATTTCTGGGGTGGCAGGTGAAGGGATATTTTGCATTTTCTTGACATCTGTCTCTGTCTTGTAGCGACAACAACGTGAATGAGACTCTTGACACTGGAGCCAGTCACACCATCCCTGTCCGGTACCCCATCAACATCATTGTCAAGGAGTAAGAGACAAGCTGTTGTTTTCCCTTCTCATCTGACCGCTCAGGCTGAGAGTAGAGATTGAGAATTGTAACCAGGGCTGGGGGTATGCTGTGATTCCATGTCAGTGATGTGCATGGCTAGAATTTGCTACTGGGTGCAGAATCCAGCATCCTGAACATTCCAGCTGTGTGTGTGTGTGTGTGTGTGTGTGTGTGTGTGTGTGTGTGTGGTGAGTGTGTGTCTATATGGGAGGGAGGAAATACCTCCACATAGAAAACTGTGCTTTGTAGAAGGTTTGGCCGGATCCTTCCTCCCTGACATCATAAATTTTTTTATGTGGGGGGATTTGGTGGTGCTGGTGGTGGCCCAGACACTTAAGTATTACATCCTTTGCTGCCTCCCTGAATGCAAGGTCTAAGAGGTAAAGTATGCAATACACAAGCAATCTATGAATAGAACTGGCAATTTTAAATGAAGCCACAGGAGACTCCCAAGATTTTTCAGATGAGTGTACATGTGTTTAGAGGGAAAAGTAATTTTAGCTCTTTTCTCCCACACCATCTTCCCCATCAAAATAATTTCATCTGCTCCATCAGTTTATTTCTCCATATTTAAGTTCCCCCCACCCCTTCCAGGGCTGCTCACACAGCTGTGATTTACGTCACAAAAATATGCACATTAAACTGCATTCGCACCGTGTCTGGCCACTACGACAGCTGAAGATAAAACATCTCTTCTTGGTAACAAGAAGATCAGGCTCCTTTCCTGCCCCCTAGCAAGTAGTGTAGGTGGACTGAGACTTTTCTGGGGGCAGCAATGTGGGCACAGAGGGGTTGTGGTAACAATGAGAAACACCCGGTGGCGCCTTGCTGACTTCGCTGCCACCATTGTAGGGTCACAGGCTGCAGCAATTGTGCTCCTTGGGGTTGGGCTCCCTGCCTCTGTTCTTCACCTCCCTCATCTCTGCTTTTTCTCCCATGCAGGTCAGAAACATCCAGCCACTATGTGAACTTCACTTCCCAACGTCAAGAAAACAAGACCGTGACACACTCGTATGAAGTGAGTGAGTGGGTACACACAATACACTTAAAGCATGCGGCTTCCCCCAAAGAATCCTGGGAACTGTGGTTTACCCCTCACTGAGCTACAGTTCTCAGCACTCTTAACAAACTGCAGTTCACGGGATTCTTTGCACGGAAGCCATGTGCTTCAAATGTACAATGTACAGACAGATGTCGTTTTTGCTGCAAGAGACTAACATGGCCTTCTGGCCCTCACCTGGGCAGCCCTGCTGATACCTAGAGGGTCTCTGGAACATAGGAGCATGAGATTCTGCCTTTTACTGAATCAGACCACTGCGCCGTCTTACTTGATACTGTCTGCACTGACTGGCAGCAGCTCTCCAGGGTTTCAGGCAGCGTTCAGTCTCAGCGCTACACAGAGATGCTGGCGATTAGACCAGCCTGCAAGGAAGATGCTCTACCACTGAGCTACGTATGACGCTTCCCTAAACTGAATCTGCTAATTGAAGTAGACAGTGCTGATCTAGAGGGTCCCTTAGTCTGACTTGGATAGAATGAGCTGCTTATACTGTATTTACCACTGCTCCCTTCTGTATCCGTATTGCCAGTATCACCACCCCAGCTCACTGAGCCTGGATAGCTCAATTGGTCAGAACAGGTGCTGATAATGCCAAGGTTGCAGGTTTGATCCCAGTATGAGACAGCTGCATATTCCTAAATTGCAGGGGTTTGGACTAGAACAGTAGCTTCCAATTAGCTAAGTACTGTGGAACCCCCTACTTTTGAAAATTTTGATATCTCTATTGTGGTTTTTGTTAATGTGAATGGTGCCAGGGATCCTACCCACTGGGAACCACTGGGCTAGAGGATCCTCAGGGTCCCTTCCAACTCTGCAATGCAATGATTCCCTGAAGTTTAATTCATTGAGTCTCCTTGCCTTAGTCACTCTCTCCTTTTTCCCTCTCCCCTTCCTGCAGCTAACAAACCGGCCCTTGGGTGCTTTCGCACCTCCTGCACTGTCGGTGATCGTGAAGGTGCCGACCACCTTACCTGCCGGGCTGATCTGGGAGGTGGATAACATCCGAACAGTAAGTACGATATAAAACAACAGGGCAAGGGCAGCTAGCGGGTGTAAAAAGTGGAAGCTCAGCACTGACAAGCTGGAACGTGTCCAGAGGAGGGCAACCAAAATGGTCAAAGGCCTGGAAACGATGCCTTATGAGGAACGGCTTAGGGAGCTGGGTATGTTTAGGCTGGAGAAGAGAAGGTTAAGGGGTGATATGATAGCCATGTTCAAATATATAAAAGGATGTCATATAGAGGAGAGAGAAAGGTTGTTTTCTGTTGCTCCTGAGAAGAGGACACGGAGCAATGGATTCAAACTACAAGAAAGAAGATTCCACCTAAACATTAGAAAGAACTTCCTGACAGTAAGAGCTGTTCGACAGTGGAATTTGCTGCCAAGGAGTGTGGTGGAGTCTCCTTCTTTGGAGGTCTTTAAGCAGAGGCTTGACAGCCACCTCTCAGGAATGCTTTGATGGTGTTTCCTGCTTGGCAGGGGGTTGGACTGGATGGCCCTTGTGGTCTCTTCCAACTCTATGATTCTATGATTCTACCCCCTAGTGCTACCTTTTGGCTGGCTAAGCAATGGGTGGGGGTCGCCCATATAATTCACCATTGGGGAAATGAAGGATTATCAAGCAACTCATTGAAAAGACGGGTCCAGTAATTTTAAACTTCCATATTTTTTTCGATGGCAACAAACACAGATTTTTCTCCAATTCCTAGGTACCCCCTGCAGTGTGCCAACCCATGGAAACAGAGAATAGCACAAAGGTCCAAGTCAAGTTGTCTGAGGTAGATTGTCTCTGCACAAGAGCACTTATTAAGGATTATGTCTCAAAGCCTGCTGCAAGTGTGGGGGGGGGATTCAGTTCAGTTCACATTTAAAGGAAAACTTGCCTAATTTGCACTTCTGAAACAATAAGCAAACTGAAACACAGCCATTTGCACTTCTCCGAATTTTGCCGTGCAGTTTTCTGACCCAGTGATGTATACAAAAATGCACACACTGGGGTAAAGTGTGTATAGGGATGCAAATATTTTAGTGATGACTTATAAAAATGCTTTATATTAGGAATAATTGTTTTGCAAGAAATTCTGCATGGAATTGCACATTAGGAGAATAATGTGGTACTGTTCAGTTCTAGAGTTGTAGCTACTCCTGAAAACTAAGGTTTCTTAAGTGTGGAGGGGCGCTTTTTAAAACTCCTCTGCTTTCTTCCTAGCAATGTGCGGCCGGCACTTACCTCACCTACAAGTGTGATCTTGGACAGATCAATTCCTCCGTAATCCATATCACTGGGTTGATGCATACCCAAAGCAAAATTGAGGTAAAGGCTTGGAATGGTCCATAAAGGGTTACTTGCAGCAAATGTCAACTCCTGTCCACATTGGGACCTGGGGCATGGGTTTTAAGAGGTGGAAAGTAAGAGAATGGGATTCTTTCCCTGTCTAGTGAGTCCCTCATTCCAGTTTATTCAAAGTACTAATATTGATGCTGGGGTGGGGGCAATACATTCAACACAGCGATGATAAAGGAAAGACATAATGAGCCCATTATGAGAATAATTATTATTTGCACTGCTGCAGGGTGCTTTTGAATTTTAAGAATTCTCAAGTTTTTCAAGCTCTTGAAGGTGTGCTTCTTCTCTGAAATTTATTGAGCTACAGTAAGTTTTGCACCAGTGAGCACTGGAGCTGGTTCTCCTTTTTGTCTTCTGCAGTGGGTACCAGCGACTCGGCAATTAAAGGTGTAGGAGCTCTGTCCTCTTTTTACATCTAGCCACTCTAACCTCGGTATTGGCTTCAGTGATTAGCAGCCACCCTCCAGGGTTTTGGATAGAGGTATTTTCTCAGCCCTGTCTAGAGATGAAGGGTCTTGAACATGGGACTGCCTGCATGCAGACTATGTGCTCAGTCACTGAGCTCCACCAGCCCCTCTGTACTTCTGTTTTCAATTAAATTTAACATAAATAATGCAAACGGCATGACATCCATTCCTTCCGGACAGACATGTTGCATTCCTGCTGTGATGTTCTTATTATAGATTTATTATTTCCATGGCACATGTGGAAATCTTTTGAGTGGCCTCCTTATACCTCCTAAGTCACTCACCAAGATAATATGACTTCAGTTTAGTAGGTGCAGCAATAAGTGCTTGAAAATATCATTCTTTCTTTAAAGGTGGGGTTTTCTGCATGTGAATGATCCTGCCCAGTATGGTCTAAAACGAATTGTCCATTTCTCTTACCTTGCAGAAGACATCTCAGTTCAAGTTTTGCACAGCCTTGTGGTTTACGTTTGATACTACAAGATACACAAATTTCTACCCAACTGAATTTGCCCAATTTCAGGTAGTGCACGCTGCAGGAATTGCTTCTTTTCCTCCCTTTCTGCAGATTTACCTGTATTGCTTGCAGGATTTCATAGCATTACTTCTACCATAATCTTCTCCGTCCAAGTGATTTCCTTACAGAACTGTTTACAAGATTGCTCCCTTTGCCCTATATTATTTCATAATTAAAGGCCTTTTTGTCTTCTGGAAGTACATTATAGGCCCTTTCAGACAGGCTGCTTATTCACAAAAATTTGATCATTAACCCACACTTTCTAGTCTTGTCTAATCTTGACACTTTTCTAAATTGCACTGGAAAGTGTGAGCTACCAACCCAATGCTGGCTATGCTGTATCACCTCTCTGCAAGCATACCAGGAGGAATGTCATGAAGCTCCCAAAATATACCGTATAAAAGGTAGATTTTTCTTATTGCATATGTTTCTGAGAACAATATTTAACCCACTTTTAATTTTTTTAATTAATCAAACTGGAGAGAATCCCCATAAATTAGAACAGTCAAATTTGTTCAGTCACCTTAAGTGTATATTCTATCCTTTTTCTTTTAACCAATCCTTAAGTCAATCCAATTTTGAGAACAAAATGCTTTCTAGAGTGTTGAAGCAGCTGTGCATCTTGAGCTGCATAGCTTCCTTTCTGTTAGATTCATTGTGTTTTTTAAAGCTACCTCTTTCGCTGCCTAAATCTGCTTTAGCTACTGTGTATGATACCCTTTCGAAAAGATTGCAGGTGTGCAATGATCACTAGCTAGCTTCACAGATACAGCTTCATTTCGCCTTTGCTGTACAGGGCATCGTGCTTTAGTTGCCTTTGTTCTTAAACTTGACTATGCTGGACTTCTATTTTAGAAGCAGCAAACCTTATCTGGTATATTCTGGGCAAGAGAGAGGCCTTTGCTGGAAAAAAGACAGGACTGGCCTGGCATGCCAGTCTTGAGTGAAGACCTTTCCCCTGACTTGGCTCCTTCAGAACTAGGCTGTTTGTCTCAGACCCACTGCGACCAGTCATGATCTGTGTGCTTTCTCTCTCTCTCTCTCTCTTTTCCCCTGCTCCCTAGGTTGCTGAGGTGGAGATGATTCATGTGATGAACTATCTCCCTGTTATAATAGGCAGTGCTGTCGGAGGCTTGTTCTTGCTAATTTTCATCATTGTATTACTTTACAAGGTAAGACTCGATGCACATCGGAAATCCTGGGTTAGTAAGAGTAGCTGAGAGCTCAGCTCATTTTTAAGGCAATTTAGCAGCAACAGTTTTATCAGTAGTTTAAATCTGCTTCTGTTGAGATCCACATGTTCATCTTGAAGTCACAGCAAAGCTGTGTGCCGGTTAGAGATGTTTTAAATATTTAATAATAATAATAATAATAATAATAATAATAATAATATCTTTAACTGGGTTAGGGCCTGGACTAAACTGAATCACATCAATGGCAAACCCCCCCCCCCAATTTTTTTAATTGTTTGTTCATTCAAGATACCTGATGAGAAGAAACTGGGAAAAATAGAGGGATAAAGGTTGATATTTAGAAAGGTGGTAGATTTTACCACCTCCCCCCCCAAAAAAGTTGAATACCACTGGAATGGCCATCACAAAACCTTCACATTGGGTTTTGAAGTTAGGTCTCCCATATCCAGATCAAGCATCTTACTCAAGCTACTGCTAACAGTTTTCCCCTCCCTTTTGTTTATAGTGTGGATTCTTCAAACGTAATTATAAAGAGATGATGGACCTTCAAGAAAATAATAACGCAGTAGATTTAGAAGACAATCCGGGGGGTGATGCAGAGAAAGAAGTCAAATCAGACAGCAATGAAGGGAGCGACAGTGAAAAAGAAGCCAAAGAAAAAACAGACCTATTGAATGGAGAAGCTGATACCAAATGAATAGATCAGTCTCCTCCCCACAGACTGCAGTCAAGATAACTGGTGTAAATATGCAGGGAAGGAAAGAGTGACTTTTCTGTTGACAACAAGGCTTATACTCACCTTCTTATAAATTGCATACGTGTTTTTTTTGTGTGTGTTGGCATCCATCTGTCTCAAGAGACAATGGAGTTCACCTCTGGGACTGAAGTCAAACTGTTTGCAAAGGTCCTGTTTTGGGAAATAGAGCTGTGATGCATTTGTTTCTACTGTTTCCACTCGTCTCCTTGGAATGATACTCGTCATCATCTGTATGCATTGGGGCTGCTGATCACAGGTGTATATGATGAAGTGGACAGAGAAAAGGAGTTGAAAGCAGGAATTGCATTATTGTACTTCCCTAATGCCCCTTAATGAAAAGGGACAGACACTGGCCTTTCCCAGACTTTTAACAGAGACTCTATGAAGTGGCAACTGTGCAAATCAACTTAATTTTTCCTCCGTTTTTAGAAATAATGTATACCTATGCCTCTTTACTCAGAAGTAAATCCCACTGTGTTTCGTGGCTCTTATTCCCAAGTAAGTATACACAGGATTGCAGCCAAAGATTTTAAGAAGTCCAGTAAGTCAGAATTCAGTTTACAAGAAACAATGGATTGTTGATGTGGCACCTAATTCCTTCAACCTCTGTGATACTCTAGGTTTGTCAACAGGTTACTTTTGTACTCACATTAACCAATTTTGACTAATTGTGTTTAAATTAAAACTATGAGTCATTTATCTTCCTCCCTTTTCCTCCTTAAGTTATTCACCACATCTTCCTATATTGCAAGATACAACCCAAAGGGCCTTTTAAAAAACCTTAACTTTTAACAATGTAATCATGTCTGCCACAGTGTAACTGTTTTTAGAAGATCTATACAGCAAAAGCCAGTGTGGGAAGATGAAATTCAACTACCGGTAAGTTAGTTAGGCAGCTTTAAAGTAAATGGGACAGAATACAAAGCTGTCAGAGATCTTATTTTAAAAGAATATTTTTTATTAAATATTTTCTTGGTTTACAAAAGCATGTCTTGTCTCTTTTTTCAGGTTGTACAGTCTTTCTTACAAATCAGTTACATTTGTTGTGAGACATTAGTGTTGAGTACAGTATAAGGTTGGGGAAGAAGAGGGGGGAGAGGAGGGGTGGGGTGGTGAGACTTACATTCTTTTGTATAGTGTACATGTGGGGTTTTGTGTCAGCGTCAACTAGGTAGGTTCTCTTTCTATTTGTTTAGTACATTTCCTTGGTAGTGAGAGGTGTTGGGGGGCAGGGTGTGGTTGGTTGTCTGTGGTTGGCTGCAGTGGGGTTTGTTTGCATTTGTGAGGGAATGAGGGCTTGTTGGGTCAGGTAAGCCAGATTGATTCATATGCTGTCGGTGGATTCTTGTTGTTGAAAAAGGGGAGCCATACCGGGGTGAAGGCGTCCTCTTCTATTTGTCCTCGTGTCAGTTTCAGTTTATTGGTTAGCTTTTATATTAAGGCCGTTTCCCATACAATTTGATACCGTTGGTCCATGTTTACTCCTGACAGGTCTCTCCAGTGTCTGGCTATGAGGCTTCTGGTTGCTGAGAGTAGGTGGGTTATAAGCTCTGTATAATGTGAGTGGTCATTATGATCTAGGAAGATGTTCAGTAGGGCCAGTTCTGTGGTGGGTTCTTATACCTGTTTAGTGTTTTTGCATATCTCTTGTAGGACTGTTGTCCAGAAGGGTTGGATTTTAGGGCATTCCCACCACATGTGGGAGGTATGTGCCTGTGGAGATGTAGCCTCTCCAACGTCTTAGTGAGGTTCCTCAGCACCAGTTTCCGTGGTATTAAGTACCACCTGTAGGTGAGTTTCAGTGTCAAGGGGGTTTGTGAGATTCTGGAGCAGTATTTTGTATACTGTGGATACCATCCATTTGCTGTGTCCCTCTGCTGTCAGGAGGTGGTTTTTGAAGGTAGTCAAGGGCCTAGCAGCTGCTGATTTTACTGCTGGATTGTGTGGTATTTATGTGTTCCCTAGTTTGTCTTGTATTTCTATGGGTTTCTTGTTTTTGAATAAGTCTTTTAGACAGTGTAAGTCTTTGGCTTGCCAGGTTTTTATCTGGAGGTTTTGTGCTGCATGTTGGAATAGTGGGCAATAGGCCTGGGGGGTTAGTGGGGCTGGGGCTAGTATGCCTACTTTTCCCTTCCATGCCTTAAGCATGGATTGTGTGAACCTGTTCAGTGTTGTGGGGATTTTCTATAGTTTGTTTTGGAGAAATGGGTATGCTGTTGTGGGGATGTTTTCGATGGTGTCTCTCTCCAAGTGGACCCATTGTTTCGTCTTGTCTTCTAGAATATATGTGGATTATGTGGCGTACTTGGTTGGTGATGTAATACGATTCTATGTTGGGGATTCCCCATCCTCCTTCTGAGGCGGGGAGGTGCAGGTATTTGGGGCTTATTCTTGACTTTTTGTGTGAGAAAATAAATGAGTGTAGTTTTTTCTGCCACTTCGGCAGTCCCAGGGAGCAGCCTTCAATGGTTCATGCCTCCTGCATGGATGCCATTACAGTTATTAAAAGATAATAATATTAATAAAAATAATAAAAATAAATACTATAAAAAAGTAACAAACAACAACTTTCCAGAAGGGGATGTCCTGTGCTGCGTTTGTTTTCCCCCAGGGTGGTCTCCGGCACATAGTCCCCCCCCCCCCCGGGTCCCAACCTGCTCTTTTCACACTAGCTGCCGGGGAGGTAGGATCAGGGTTAGACCTAGGCTAGGCCGCATGATCCCTCATGGTCTCCCTGGCCCTCCCGGTACCCTCCTATCTCTCTCCCTTGGTGGCGGTGCCTGTGGCTGTGGCAGCGGCAGTGGTAAGCTGGTGCTTGGCTGGGTGGGGGTCCTTTTTGCTTTCTGTTCGGCTCCGGAGACCTCCAGGCCTAGGAGCTCCACTGGGCTGTCAATGGAGTGCTCCTGGTCCCACCGTGGTCGAGGCCGATGGGGGCTCCGTGCGACCTTTCTGGTTGTCACATTGGGTACCCCAGTTCCTGCCTCTGATCACGACGGTGGTGGCGGTGTGGGGACCAGTCAGGCAGCGCAGTTGGTGCTGGTGGTTCTCAGGAGCACCGTGCGGCCGTGGCTCTTGCCATCTTGTCTCGCCGGAAGTGAGAGATCATTTTAATGACAGGAAAAGGGAATTAATTCTTGGAGTACCCCCTGTGTACATTTTCTCTTTGAAGGGCTAAGCCCCATACCATATCCCAAACTGCTAATAAAACTCCCATCAGCTTCAAATGCAGTTTGCTATGTGGCCGTTTGAGAAACACAAATCCAAACCACCTTTAGGTATGCAGAATAACTCATGCTGTTCTCTGGATCAAGGCCATCAAGTTTTGATCAGCTCAGCTGTGTAGATTTAGTTGGCAATTGTAAGTGTAAATGCATTCTGCTTCCAAAGAATAGACACAGATCACAGTATCCAAAATGCATAGGTTATGTAAAATCGTCTTGAAACTGATTTGAAAAAATGTTTAGCCTGATTATTAGCCCTGGTGTCAAAGTTAAAAGAATTCAGGGCACTTGAGTGGGAATTAAAAAGAGCATTTATTAGTTCATAAGGGGGAGACATGGATAATAGCAGAAATCAAAACGTTACAAAAATAACTTCAGTTAGGAAGGGTAAAGGGTCTGGAGCATGCAATAAGAGTTTAAAAAGCTGTTCTAGTTAAATACTGGAGTCTTACATATGTTCCCAGATTTGCCTGGGCTCCTAAATAATACCAGTGAAAATAAAACAACAAAGTTAATGGGCTTTTTTGTTGCTCACGCAGTACCTTTTTAAGCCAATGATTTCAAAGCTTCCAGACTGAGGTGAGGTGTCCTTCCTACCAAACTGATCCAAGGAGTGTAGCAAGAATTGGTTACAACAGTAAGGAAAGGCACAGTCACCCACCTCTTTATGAAAAGGCACCTGCCTCAGGTAGCTTAATGGGTTTTTAACATTACATAGTTCAGTTTGAGAAGTGTGGCACACCATGTACAGATGTAGGGTAAGATTTAAAAGCTGATTGAATAAAATCACCCAATTTGGAATTAATTTGATCAGCAAATGGCACAAGACTTGGGACAACACAGGGAGCTGGATCATCATACAGCTTGACCATGAGGCAGCCACGTGGAGATATCTAGTACAGGCATGCAGTTACTGGGGGTGAGGAACATTTTTCAAGTGGAGAGCAGCCCAAGCAGAATCTCCCACACAACACAAACACAGCCATATTTGCTGCAGGTGAACAAGACCACTTTGCACCAATGGATAGTCCTGCCATTTCTGTCCACTACATATTGATGGCTTGCTGGTTGGGCTGTAGAATGAGTTCCCCAAGCATCCCACTCCCATTCTTTTGTCCGCTGCATCCCATCCAATCACTTTAATACCACAATCTCCTCATTTTCATCCTGGCAACTCTGTCTTCCAATCTCCCCACCTTCCCCCTCCAAGCTATCCTCCCCTTCTCCTAGCCAGCTTTGCCTCTCGCTACCGTCTTCACTGCCTTGCCACTCCTGTCCCTCGCTGGTGTGCTTCTGCCTGAAGTTCTCACCTATGGCATTCTCCCACTCCTCCCTTAGGCTCTCCTCTCTGTCATCCTGCCAGTCTGGCTCTACAATCTCATCCAGACACTTCCCCCTCAGGCTTTGATCCTCATGGTCTTGGAAATCCTCCTCACTGTCATCATCCTGACATTCCAGCCTCATGCTCTCGTCCCCATCATCCTGCAAGCCCACCTCCACCCTCTCGTCGGCCTCGTCGTCGGGGTCGTCCTGGCATTCTAGCCTCATGCTTTCGGTGCAGTCGTCCTGCGAACCCGGCTCCACACACTCGTCCTCGTCATCCTGCCACTCTGTCCTCTCTGTTTCGTCATCTACACCATCCTTCCACTCCTGCCTCATGCTCTCTCTGCCGTCTTCCTGCAACCGCTGCACCACGCTCTCGTCTGTGTCGTCCTGCCACTCCACCCGCATCGTCTCATCCCCGTCGTCCTCCCATTCCCGCCTCATGCTCTCGTCCCCTTCGCTCTGCCACTCCTGCTCCATAATCCCTATCCCGTTGCCTTGCCACAGGCTGTCCACTCCTCCTTCCACCCCCTGGTCCCCAACACCTTCCATCCCAGCAGCGTCCCAGCCCTCCACCAAAGCCAACGTCTCTCCTCTCCTCACGTGGGCTCGCCGGTGCTGGGAGAGTGCCGACTTCTGTCCGAAGCCTCTCCCGCAGTATGGGCAGCGGAAGGGCTTTTCGCCAGTGTGGGTGGCTTGGTGCTGAAGGAGAGCGGAGCTGCGCACAAAGCCCTTCCCGCAGTCTGCGCACGAGTAGGGCTTTTGACCAGCATGGATACGCTGGTGTATGTGATAGGTGGAGCTGACACTGAAGCTCTTCCCACACTGGCTGCAGCAGTAGGGCCGTTCGCCTGTGTGCGTGCGCTGGTGCTGCAGGAGTGCCGAGCTTACGCCGAAACCTTTCCCACACTCATCACATTTGAAGGGTTTCTGGCCTCGGTGCACCCGCTGGTGCTGCTGCAGGTTGGAGCTCTGGTTGAATCCTTTCCCACAGTCTGGGCAGCGAAAGGGCCGTTCGCTCATGTGGATCCTTTGGTGTCGGATAAGGTGGGAGCTCTCGGCAAAGTGCTTCCCGCATTCTGGGCACCCAAAGGGCCGCTCACCGGTGTGGGCGCGGAGGTGGCGGACCAGGTCGGCACGGAGACGAAACGTCTTGGTGCATTCCCCGCAGGAAAATGGCCGTTCCCCAGAATGGAAGCGCTTGTGCTGGGTGACCTTGGAGCTCTGTGAGAAGCACTTCCCGCAGATGGAGCAGACATAGGGTTTCTCGCCCGTGTGGATCCGCTTATGCTGGATGAGATCGGAGCTGTGGCTGAAGCTCCGCCCACACTCGGGACAGGTGAAGGGCCGCTCACCCGTGTGAGTCCGCTGGTGGATGATAAGGTTGGAGCTCTGGGAGAAGCCCTTGCCACAGTGAGTACAGCGGTATGGCTTCTCCCCTGTGTGAGAGCGCATGTGCTGGACCAGGTGGGAGTCTTGGCGGTAGCTCTTGTCACAGTGGGGGCATTTGTAGGGTTTCTCTCCTGTATGTACACGACGATGCCGGACTAGGTGGGAGCTGTTACTGAAGCTCTTCCCGCAGTCAGGGCAGATGGTGGCTTTGGGCACCTTGTCATTGTCAGAAAAAATGTCTGTAGATTCTTGTTCCACAGAAATGACAGATTCACCATTACTGGTCACATGCTGGGTAGTTTCCATTAGATGGCCTTGTGCTGCGATTCCTCTTTCTCGGAAGATTTCTTGCTGCCTCTTTGCCTTGTCATGAATCCCCTTGTCTTCTTTCTGTATGCTCTGTTGTTCTGCTACTTCTTCCTTATTTTCATTTATTATCTCAATGTCTTCTGTCGGAATAATCATACCAAAGATTTTTACCTCACTGTTGGCAGCTGAACCCATAACTTCGTTTTGTACACTGCTTTGAACCTTGGAAAAGCACACTATACATTTTAAAATAAATAACAATTACATACAAAACTGCCACCGCTCCTGAGTCCCCCTGCTAGCAGCATCCACTGAAAGGAGTCAAGAGTTCCTTCCTCCAGCGGGCAGTGCTAGCAGAGGGACTCAGGAGTGGTGGCGGTTTCACCAACAATATATTGCTGAGTGAAACCGCCATCCACTCTGCCCTCATATGACGCAGAGGGAGAAACAAGCTGTATCGGCTCCTCCCTCTACATCTTTAAACTGCTTGACTAGGGAATGTGCAGCTGCTCTTGCCTCAGTCGAGCAGTTAAAGGAGCTCCCAGCCCCAGTGCTGGCTCCTGCAAGCTGTGGTGAGGTGGGGGCTCTGTGAAACTGCTGAGGGGAGCATGGTTGCTGCTCCCCACAGCAAGCAGTTAAAGGAGCCCTGATGCTCTGCCTGCTTGTGTGCGAGAGCACAGGGGCTGAGCTGGGGCAGTTTCACCCAGGGTATCATGGGCAGAGGCCAATGCATCTTGTTTTTTCAACATTGCGGTATGTCACCAAACCACGATGTTTGGCTGCTGATAACACTGCAGTGTTGAAAAGTTGATATCGCCCAGCCCTAATAACACAAAGGAAATTGATACAAATCCCCTCCTGCTTTTAAACTGCCACAAAGCTTGCAAAATGAAGTCAATCATGGAGGCTATTTTGGAAATCAAAGAAACTTATTTACCCACAATTCTCTCATCACAAGGAAATGACAGAATTGTGGGTAAAATTCATTGAAAGAGAATGTAATAGAATTTCTTATTATAAAGAAAGATGATTAATGGTTAAAACCTTGATGCTTTTCTGTAGTATGTGGGATGAATTAGCATCAGGCATCCCCAAACTCGGCCCTCCAGATGTTTTGGGACTACAACTCCCATGATCCCTAGCTAACAGAACCAGTGGTCAGGGATGGTGGGAACTGTAGTCCCAAAACATCTGGAGGGCCGAGTTTGGAGATGCCTGAATTAGCTCAACTTTCAAGGGTGATCACATAAAAGCTATGGGGAGTTTGCCGCATAGGGTCTTACTTTCTGCAGCTATTCAACACTTTTCAAAGCTAATCACAGTTTACCATGTCTTGACTGAACACCTGCCTCCTGTTAGTCTTGTGCTCCATCAGCACCAGTCCCACACTTGTGGGTGGTAGACTAAAGCAGATTGCAAAACTAATTTCATTGCCTGCATAGTTTAACAAAAATGTTAAAATAGATCTATATAACTGACATGTAGCAACTGAAAACTCTCCCACAAATTGAAAGAGAAGGTTGATAACATATCTTTGAAACCTCAGCAAAATGATAAGGGATGAAAATGACTCTTGCGTAATTTTGGTAGTGGATCAAGAAAACAGGAACAGGAAAGCAGGGTTCTAAATAAGGAGGTAAGACATCTCATTACAATAATCCAAATCAAGTTTAATTTCAAGGTTCCTTCTGGTAAACCTGGAAATCTGTATTTTTTTCTTTCCCGTTTATATGTTTAAAGAAAGCTGTTAAGAGGTGATGGCTTGTCTGAAAATATCCCTATAACTTTGTGGAAGTGGGGGGGGGGAGATTTCCTGATTCATTAAGTCATTATACTGCGGAGCTTCCATTCATCCCTCACCTCTTAGTGTCTCTTCTTCACTGGAAGCCTGGAGATCCAGGATACATGTTTCTTTTTCACGTTCCATAAGGGAAGTCACAGCGGCGTTAGTACTGGGGAATTCTGATTGCGGGGAAAGAAACAGATTTGTATAGGGTGAGAGCATGCAAAGATGTCTACACTATTAAGACATGCAATGCTCACATGTGTAACCATGCCCCAGTACCCTACTGAGGCTCATAAAAGAGAAACCCCTGTACACATATTTTAATCATCCTATAACACAAATTCCCTAGCATCTTACAGAACAGACATTCCCCACAAATCCACATCAGTAGAGACATATACTGTATACCCTTCTTTCTAAGGAGGTTCTCCATATGACAGTTATTTTAAAAGAAAAAAGAAGAAACCAAACCCACCCAACACCTCTCACATCAGAAATATTCCTCTAAAATTTAAGGATATTTTGCACAATAAAAGGAAAGCTGCCAAAGCTGAGCTTGGAAGGGGGGATCGTTTCTCCTTAACTTTCCCCACCCCAGTTCTTGCATTCCTGTCACCATGACAGTTTCCTGACTCCATTGCTGTTTTCACTCCCACCCCTTCCCCTTCCCCAGCCCCTTTCCCTTCATCCTCTGCCCGTCTGATCCAGCGAGATGCTGCAACTGCAGCCACATCGAACCTTGTTCTTTGGCGTTGTCTCCCTTATGGGTCCCCTGCAAGCTTTGTTTTCATTAGTGGGCATGGGGATGCTGCTAGGCGTCTAGCTATGGAGATCCGCTTGCAACAGGAAGGTCCCTTCATGATTAAGCCCCCTCAAGAACGGTACTTCCTTCTGAGTCCTTTCTAGGCGTGGGAGACAGTAGAAGCTCTACGGTTTTAACTCAGTCACTTCCCGAAGTTAGAGCTGTCATACGACCCTCGTTTAAGGAAACGGCTAGAGTACATCGCAGCCCAATCGGATTATAATACATGACCTTTATACGAGACCAAAGTTTAGGAACTGATTTCTGCTTTTGAGATTTTATTCCGGTAAATCCGTTGCTTCCCACATAGTCTAAGCAACTGCTTGCTTTTGCATGGTCAACCCAGATTCCCCTTCTGAACTCCACTTTCCTGGCATGACAAGCTGCAACGTGTGCAGAGGAGGACAAGCAAGAGGATCAAGGGTCTGGAAACTAAGCCTTATGAGAAGCGCTTGAAAGAGATGGGAATGTTTAGCCTGGAAAAGAAGCGACTGAGAAGAGACATGATAGTCATCTTCAGGTATCTTAAGAGCTGTCAAATGGAGGAGGGAGCATGCTTGTTTCCTCCTGCTCTGGAGAGTAGGACTCGAACCAATGGCTTCAAGTTGCAAGAAAGGAGATTCCGACTAAACATTCGGAAAAACTTTCTGACAGTAAGAGCTGTTCAGCAGTGGAACAGTCTCCCTCGAGAAGTGGTGGACTCTCCTTCCTTGGAGGTTTTTAAGCAGAGGTTGGATGGCCATCTGTCACGGATGCTTTAGCTGAGAAAATCCTGCATTGCAGGGGGTTGGACTAGATGGCCCTCGGGGTCCCTTCCAACTCTAAAATTCCATGATTTTATGATTCTGTGACGATTCGTGTAAAAAGTGTTAAAACTATAAGAAGGGAAACTGACCAGAACACTTAGGGTAGAAGATGAGAGCGCATGCCAATCCCTATACTTACGTTCCCTAGTCCCGCTACTATTGTTATACATCACTACAAATCCAACAAATGTCAACTCTCTGTCCATCTATTCTCCCCCAAATCAGGTACAATATCTCATTTACAGAAGCTAAGGTTTAAAAAGCTGCCGATAGCAATGCAATTCCAAATGCAAAAATAATGGGGAGGAGTGGTGTTTTGGGACCAACAAAAGGTTTATGACAATCCTTGCACTGTGTTCAGTGAGATATGACAAGTGCCCTAAACTGCTCCTGTAAAATCTGCTCTGCATATCCTAGCATATGCCACATCCAGTTCTAAGTCAGTCTGGAATTTGTTCTACATGCTGAACGCGCCGTGTCCTCTATCAATGTCATGTGTCCCATGAAAACTGTTTCTGCACCCCACGGGAAACTGAGCCATATTCTTCCTTGCATAATGAAGCTAACCTGTTACGAGCGTTGAGATGTACAATGTACATAGGAAGTTGCCTTCCACCCTTGCTTCATCTAGCTCAGTATCGTCAACACTGGCTGGCAGCATCTCTCCAGGTTTTCAGACATCTCTCCCAATTCTAGCTGGAGGTGCCAAGGAGGACTGAACGTGTGACTTGACTAACAACAATAATAAAATTATTGTCGCCACCACTAAAGGCGACTGAAAGTTCCCTTCCATTTCCAGGAATGTTTTTACTTTACAGGCCATTGAACTAATTTTTTTTCCTCCTCCCTCCAAAAACTCATTTCCTTTGGTGTCGTGTCTTTTGAGACCGTCAACTGAGGGCCAGGGACTGTTGAGAGAGACCCCAGCACGGCTCTGCAAAAATCATAACTGGTATTTGGAACCTTTCCACCTCGCTCACTTTAATGTTTGAGAAGAAAAAGTGGGGCGGGAAAGAAAGAGAAATCGGGGGGGGGGGAGCAGCATCTCGCCTCACACCCGCGCAGCCCCCCCGCCCCACACCTGCGCGCGACCGACCCGTCAGCCTCTCAACGGCTGCAGCGCGCGCTCCGCCCGCCCGGATTAACTCCGCCCCCTATTCAGGCTGCTTGGTTGATTTTCCCGCTTTAAAACAAACTGTCGGCGCGGGTGTCGCGCGCTGCCTGCTGGAGGCGGTTGGCCGAACTGTTTTAAACGACCAGTTATTATTACCTCATTCTTAACGGAGGAACGGAGGGTAGTTTCTCTCGCTTCTTGTGAGCTTCTCGCTCCGCGACACTTGATCTAGGATGACGGTTGAACGTACATGTTCCACGTTTAACGGGCTCACGCGCCCCCACTTGTACTCCGAAGTAGCTAATCCGGAGCAACTGCCACCCTCCCGCCTCCCGTGCTTCATTTTTAAACACAGAAATGGCTCAGAAATCCCAGTTCTGCGTGAATAGGTTGTTCTGGTGAATCATCGTCATCATCCATGGAAAAAAAGTCACAGCAATAAACCTGTCAAGTCTTAAGGTGGCCACAAAACTCGTATTTGCTGGAACATAGATATATTCCTCTGGAATGTGGAAGAAATGCGCTGGGCTCAGATTCACTCTTGTTAAAGGTACTGTATGTTTCACAGCTGCCTGAGCCCTTCTCAAAATAGATTTTGGGGTTCAACCCCTGCTCAAATAAAGTCCTGTCTAGTTCAGTGCAAAAAAAAAAAAGGGTGATAGTGGAAATCCACTCACTGTGTAACACCCTGAATGTAAGTAATAGCTAAATCTTAACCTCTAGTTGGAAGTGAATCCCACTTTTTACAATTATGTGGCTTATTCCATGTAGCCTACACATCTTAAAAGGATTTTGTGGGTGCAGCCTGCATACCATCTCCCAAAGTATCTTAGGATGTGCGACCAAGATCTGATGCGCTTTGCATGTTTCACCATCTCCTTTATTAAGATTCAATACTGAAGATGAGCACACGCTGGCAGCACTCTTCATACCAAAATTCCCACAATGGAGTAGAAATAATTTAATTTGCTACTTATCAATGTATACCATGCAAGCCATACCAATAACAAGTCAATGATTCAAAAACCCAACCAGATCCCCCCCAAGGAAGATCATCTTCACCATCTTCCACACCATCTGAACCAAATGAGGCCGTGCAAGTGCTAGACCAATGTCTGGAGACAGTAATGGGCTGGTAGATAAGGGCCAATCAACTGAAGCTGAATCCTGATGAGGCGGACAGAGGTGTTGGTGAGTGGTTCTCATGTTCGGGTATTGGGGAGACTATGTTCTAGATGGTGTTGCACTTCAGTCTCCAGCTGAAGGAGCAGATCCATAGCTTGTTTGGGAGTCCTCCTGAATCCAATAGTGTCACTGGAGGCCTAAGTGACTTCAGTGGTCAGTAAGGCCTGTTTCCAGCTACTGTACTGTGATAGCCTTGCTGCAGCGCTCCAAATTCTAGTACACTTGCAAACAGATTACTGTAATCCACATGAGACTGTGCTTTGAGTCAGTTTAGAAGTTGCAACTGGTGCAGAACACAGCCAACAGATTTGTGATCAGTGTATCCAGCTGGAATCATATAACACTGATTTTACACGAATGCACTACCAACATGCTTACTAGGTCAGATTCAAGGTTTGAATGTAAACATATAAAGCCCTGAGTGACTTAGGTCCCAAATACTTGTAAGAACACCTCTTCCTATATCCACTGGTCTGGGCTTTGAGATCTGCTGGGGAGGTGCTGCTTGCGGTCTCATTGACAGGTAAGCCAACCATCTGGTGATGGGGCCTTCCCAGTGGTGGCACCCTGCCTGCGAAATGCCCTCCCTGAGGGTAGGGACAATGAGCTCGTGGCCCTCCAGATGTCAATAGACTACCATCAGCCCCAGCTAGCATGGTAGATAGTTGGGGATGGCATGAAGTGGAGTCCAGCAACATCTGGAGAGTCACAGATTCATCATCCCTGCCTTAGAGGTTGTGTTGTCACCTTCATTCCTAAGTTTCCAATGCCATCTTGAGACACATAGATCTGTCTTCACTCAGGCCTTTGGGAAAGAATGGTGGGTTTTAGGTCAGAGGCAGGGATGCTGCTTTCTGTTATAGTGGTGTGATGGTTTGAATATTATTTTAAAGTAGGAATTACTGTTTAAAAATAGTTTTTATTGAATGTAGTTTGGGAATTGCTGATATCGTAACTGATGAAGGATAATTTACAAATTGGTCAAATAAACAATTAAAACACTGCATTGCCCAGAGAAGAGGCCCTTCCTGATTATAGCGCAGGGTTGTAGAAGGTAAGCAGGTATTAGCCTTCCAGCAGCCAGATGATAGAGATGAGAGCAGTTGGTGCTCCCTTGTCATATCCAGCAATGGACAGCACCAGTTTCTTGTTTTCTGCTAGACTCTAACTTGGTGAAATATCTCTTCTTCCTCTGTATCATTAGAATACTGATTTTGATAGTATACTTTATGAGGGTTCAAAAATTGGGTTTAATTAAAAGTGTATACAAAGACAAAACTAGACCACCAAATAAATTATTCAGCTCACTGGTAGCTAGGCAACAATATTTGTTCCTGAGCAAACTTGCATCACCTAATCACTCAGTTGGGACAGTTTTGTCCATGTGCAAATATAGCTTGTCAGCAAGGAAAACTATGTAGTTGCTAAGTTCTAGATGTGTGACAGGGGGCCTCCCAAAGATTTTGAGGTGAGATATGACATCTTCCTTGACACTGCCCAGATTGAAATAGCTCACAAGGCAGAATTAACCAAGCCACTCTATCACTGTTGGTGGGCAGGATGTCCTGTTTTGACTGATGGTGTTGATGCTAATGATCACTGATTTATTTATTTATTGTCTTTGGAGTCTCTTGTTCAAGTATTTTGAAACAAGTCAGAAGTCTTATGTGGCACTGTGTTTCCATCTTTCTTCTGCTAGTATAACTGCTTATCTATGGTTTGTCAAGTGCAGATGCCACCTTTTAATTTCATCCAGCCCCTAGGCTTTACCAGTAGGCTCTTTACTGCTACCACCACCATCTCCCCGATGGGTCAGCAAGGAAAGTAGCCAGTTGGGCACTGTTACCAGCCGGTGCTCCAAGCATCATCTAACAGTAGTGCACAACACCCTCTGTCCTTTACAAAGAGAAAGGTGGCATGAAGAACGGCTAGTTATGCTGCTAGTATCTTGCAGAGGTAGCTTAAAAGCCTTGTCCACCTACCTTTCTTGTTCCACTGGAAGAATCCCTGCAAGAAGAAAGCAGTTATAGCATTATTCCTGTTAGTAAGTACCGGTAGATCTCAACCCACGTAGCCAGGAGCTTCAGGAGATGGCAACACCCGAACACTAACTTTTTGAGCGTTTCAATATACTTACTCATTTATTGTATTCATTGCACAATTAATGATTGTGTATGGCCCCTGGATTTTTTCCCCTGTGGGTCATTCGCCCTGGATAGAAAAAAGATTTCCCACCCCTGGCTTATTAAATGCTAGAACCTGTATTTGAGACAACATGGAACATTCTTTCAGGTTTGTTGATTATTATCTGGGAAGCTTATATAGATAAACATTTAAGAATATAATAAGAAACAATGGTAACAAGTATGGGTCTCACAGCTTCCTTAAAATCACAACCATGCCCTCAACAGCCCTGTCCCTCAATCCAAGATGCATTAGCAAGTCAAGAAAAGACACTCTACAATTTTTCAAAAGACCCTCTACTATTGCCCTGTATGGATGAGACACAAATTCTATAAAACACATTTTGTCGAAATTCAGGTCCAACAACTTGAGCTTTTTGAAACAAGTTTTTGAAACCCAACATCAGTGAAGTCAGCTTGAACGACACATGAACATAATTTCCTGTTTTTTAGCTGCAAAAAAGCTGTGCACCCACTAGTAGCTGGCCCACACATAGTTCAGTCTGTTTTTCCATTGTGTGGGTCATCATTCCTCAGGGAATGATGAATCAGGGTTGCAGGTCCCATTAACTACCTTAGGCTGAAAAGAAAGCAGCACTAGGAGAGGAGGTGTTAGGGTCTTATATGGGCTTGAATCAGCACAGGTGGGTGTTGGAATCTTGGTGGGTGAGGAAAGAGGGGCTCAATGGTTGTTTAAAGAAGGGCCCCTAATGAGGTTTCTAGAGTTTGATCTAGTAACATTATCTAGGGACAATATTTTATAAAGTTTGAGAAACACTGCCATACTTCATTTATTATAGTGCAAGAACACATCCACATAGTTTTCCCCTTTTGAGTATGAATCACAGTAGATCAGGTATCAGCCCCTGCTTCATGCCCCAGCAGTGAACAAGTTAATTAGTTTTTTTGAAAGAGGCACTACTTGCAAAGTGCCTCAAAGATTTCCAGAGTCCTCTTAATTTCCCGAATTTGTTTAGCGAGGGTATGGACAGGTTGCATGGAGCGGTCCAACTCCTCGCACCTTGCCATCAGAGTGTACATCCCTTTGATGCTCATGTCCACAGATTCACCCAAGCTGTCCACAGCATCCCGGTAAGTCTGGATGTACCCCACACTTAGGGCTGTCATGTTCTGGATAGCGCTGTTCAAGGCTCTTAGCATCTGGTCCACCTTCTGTGCCACATCCCTAGTGAGCCTTTCCAGATCCCTAATCACCTGTGGGTCAATGGGAGGTATATCTGCAGTTTTGCCCCTAACGGACAACTGTGACGACACTGATGAGGAGGAGGTGGGTTCTGTGTCATCCAGACTGCCCCGGGAGCTCATTTTGATCTTCATCTGCAGGTTGTTGGCCACAAAGTGTGTCAGGTCCCCGTCATGGCTCACTGTCCCTTCTAGCTCCAAAGCGCTGGATATGGTAGCCCTCCTACCTTCCTGAGCCTTGGATGCTCCATACACTTGGCTTATCCCATCCAGGCTATGACTGTCCAACAAACGGCCTCCAGCCATCCTTTCGCGCGCTGCCACCCGCAGCCTCCTGGATTCTTCCCCAACCACAGACGACGACGAGGAGGAGGAGGACGTTGGGGTCTGTATATGCACCTGAGCCATTATATGCTGTCCCTCCATTACGTAATAAAGCAAGAAGATCTAGGATGCGAGAAGTAAAGATCAAGATGCAGACGCTGAAGGAGGAGCTTCGGAGGAGACAAAAAAAGACATCAGAGACAACGCGCAAGAGGGATTCAAGTTGCCCATTTCCTGCATCTGAGCACCAGGTGACCGGTCGGCGCATCTAATGGGCGGAGAATCCTCAAGGAAGAGGCGGAAGATAAGAGTAGGTTCGCTAGGGAGAACAAATGGGAAATTCTCATTGGTGCGCCTCACGTTCTTTAAACAGGAAGAGCCAGTCAACAGGAAGCAAGAGGCGTATATCGGGCGCTCTGCTCGGTCAAGCTCTTCTGCCGGAAGAAATCTGACGCAAGATAGCGTTCTCAATTTCCAGGGGAAAGGAAGGTTGGTATCAAGATTCACCAGTCAAAAAATTGAGAAGTGTTAAAGGCTCCCGCAGGGCGGTAAATGCCATCCTACTCTATCGTAGAGGCTTGTCAGACCGAAATGCCAGTATTTTCAAAACTGAAGCTTAGAGATAACAAACAAAACCTGCATTTCCAAAAGCAATATGTATTTTTTACTGACGTAGGCTGCAATCCTAATCTCAGTTAGATGGGAGTAAACCCCATTGAATTCAATACAATTTACTTCAGAGTTGACGTGACGTGGTTAGGCTTGTGTTCTTACTCCTGGCGGGAATTTTATGGGTTGTTTTTTTAAAAACAAAATTGGTTTCCACCGACAAAGTCTGAAGTGTCTGTACATCAGTTCTTTGTGTTGAAGGACAGAAGGTATGAAAACACAAACTTCCCCTGAACTATATGTGGAGCTGTCATTTTCAGGACGAATAAATGCTCTAAAACAGTAACTTGGAACCTCAGGACCATTATCCAAATAAGTACACCACCTCTTTTCTGATCTTCTGCAAATTGTCCCCATATTTGTCCCATTGTGTTCTTAATGGGACCAAAGGAACAAGAGCCATCCACTCCTATTCCAGTTAGAACAGCAGAGAAGACCAGCCTGACCTAAACTTGACAAAAGGACTTGCTTTTAGCTCACCACTTTGTTTTGTCTTTGAAAAACTGCTCTCCCTCCTTTACCTCCTGCTCCCATCTTTGTGTGTCCTTTGTCTTTTTAGATTGCAAGCCTGATGGCAGGACACCTCACTTACTGATGCAAGTCACTATGTGAGACAATGGGTTTTATCCAACTAAGTTCTATTCAGAGTAGACCCATCGAAATGAATGAACCTAAACTAATCATCATGTCCCTTAGTCCAATGGGTCTATTAACGGACTAGCTTTGACTACAACTCATTAATTATCTGAAAAATTGGATAGAAACACTACATACATAATCGGTCAGATGTAAGTAGGCAGGGGAATGCCTTTTCATGAGATTTCCCCCAAGGAAGGTGAAAGCAACTTGGGAAACTGGAAGACAGGACCATTTAATAGCATATTGTATAGCTACATTTCCCAGGCAGGTGCTGATGAGGACTGTAGATAAGGAGGTGTGTGTGTAAGAAGACAATGCTTAAAGAATACTTCCTGGCCTTGAGAATGGAATCTGTTAATCCTGATTCATTCACAGATCCTTTCCCCCCATCCACTTTCCTTTGCAGTGTATCTACTAGATACTTTTGAAAGCTGTTCATTTGTTGTTAAAGTGACGTAACTGCTTATGTAAACATCACTCAATTGTGGTCTTGAGCTATTGCACTGTTATGCAAATACAGTTCTAGCTTTCAAATGTTAAAAAAAAAGGAAAAGTAACTCGCTGTTCATAATTTTCTTTGCAAATGTTAGTGTTGTCCTCACAACAACCCTGTAGGGTAGGCAGTCAGTGATTCTATCTTGCAGACTGAGGAACTGAAATGGAAAGATTGTCAAAACTGTGCCTCTGGTGAGTCTACAACTGAGTGAAGAGTTGAACCAAGGTTAGCTAGGTTCATTGTTCGTTGTTCCTATTTCCCCCCAATGAAATTGGCTCTTGCTATTGGAAACACTCTTCCATAAATGAATTTTTAAAAGGACTAAGTTAAGTTCTCTTGAGTTTTTGATTTGGTTTTTAAATATTAATTCAAGCATAAGTGATACCTTTCTGTCAGAGAAGTCAATGAAGTTGTAAATGAAATCATGGCCTGAGGATGGTTTTAATAAAATAATGCTACATATATTTTCTTTTAAAGAGCTGCCTCCTGTATGACAAGGACAGACCAGTTCAGCAGAAGATAATATATGTTGCTTAAATTCAGAGCCACAACTCCTTCTAACCTCCAGAAAACTCTGTTTTCTGTTTTCAGCAACTTTCTGCTGTGGGACTACAACTGATAGCATAGGTCAGGCACGTCCAAGTCCCAAGAGACTGCGATCTACTCCCAGTATAAAAAAACTGGCAGTGATCTACCCATTGCCATTGGAGGGAGGAGGAGTGTGTGTGGGGTGGGTGGATTGCCGAGAGTTGTTGAGCTTTTTCTGCGGAGGATTGCCCAGAGTTCTTCAGCTTTTATTTGTTAACTTTCGGTAAACTTTATTTAATCCCACGACCAACTCTCATCAGCCCCAGGCAGCACAGCCAATGATCTGGGAGAGTAGTCCAACAACATTTGAGGCACCACAGGTTCCTAATCCCTGCCCTAGGGCAAAAATTGAGGCATAGTGTATTAACATTGCTACTGGAAAATATTGACTGCAGCACCACTGTTGTCATCATGCCTTTAATACATTGTGGATGCAGAGAGAGATTTTAGCACAATCACCTCCTGGGAATAATAATTCCCCTCCATGCCATCTACCACTCATATTAATTGGTTACATGGCCACTACAAGTGCTGCCTGAAATTCCAGTTTTATACCTTCCAAATTGCATGTGCAACTTTGGAGCACTAGAACACTTTTTTTTTTCTTTTTAAAGTGGGTTTTCAAGACCACAAAACTCCCAAAGCTGACCCACAGAATATGATCAGCCAATAATTTCTTTGAGTTAAGGCTCTGCTCTGGAACCTCATCACTGAGTATTCATAACCAAGCTATACAATTCTGGGATTAGTCTGCAGGATTTGAGGGTTGGTAAACATGGTTGAAGGCAGGTTTCAGTTCCAATAGTGCTCTTTTCAGAGGTCTATCATTACAGTGTTCCAAGTTTAGACTTATCTTTCTCCCTCCAAGACAGAACCCCTTGTCACATGTGGGAGTTTCTGGGACAGCCCTGGCATATTTGTTTGAAAAAATCACAAAGCCTGACATCGTGCCCACAATTCTTTCAGTCATCTGGTTCCTCTTTGATGTGCAGAGAAACTGTTGACAGTTCTCTCCTTTCTACCTGGGCCTCACCTGACTCCTCTTCCTTTTTCACCCATGAGAGCGACCCCGTTTCTGCAAATGGTATGTCATTCTCCCACTGAAGCTCTGACTCTTCTTTTACCTCAGCATCCCACGTCCCTGGAGGGAGCACCACTACCTCATCGGCTTCTTCCTCCATGTCATTCTCTGTATTGTCCTCCTCTTCTTGGGGTTGGACAAAAGGCTCTTTGTAAACCCTGATGTCTGCTGGCTCACTACATGTGCCAGAAAGCAAGGCTCCCTTGGTGTGAGTCCTCAGGTGCTTGGCAAGAGCAGCCCGTTGGCTGTAGTTTTTGTTGCACTGGAGACAGGCATAAGGTTTCTCGTGAGTGTGAATCCTCTGGTGCTGGACCAGCGTGGAGCTCTGCTTGAACCCTTTGCCACATTCATCACAGCGAAAGGGGCGTTCCCCTGTATGGGTGAGGTGGTGTCGCTTGAGAGCTGACATACCACTAAAGCTTTTCCCACACTCTCGGCAGCTGTACGGGGACTCACCAGTGTGAGTCCGGAGATGCTGAGTCAGCGCTGAACTCTGACTAAAGCCTTTCCCACACTCCTGGCATTTGTATGGCCTCTCGCCTGTGTGAAGTCTCCGATGAGTTGTGAGCACCGATTTCTGGCTAAAACTGCGCCCACAATCTGGACATGGGTAGGGTGTTTCTCCAGTGTGTATCCGCCGGTGCTGTGTCAAGGCAGAGCTGGCAATGAAGCTTTTTGGACAATCGGGGCACTGGTAGGGCTTTTCTCCTGTGTGTGACCTCTGATGCTGGAGAAGAGAATAGCGCTTGGTGAAAGATTTACCACAGGCTACACACAGGTTGGGTGGGCCCTCTTCAGAGTGAGTGCGGACATGTTCGTTGTAGAGAGCTCGTCGCATGAACCGCTCACCACACTCCCCACAGGCAAAAGGACGCTCACCAGTGTGAATGCGACGGTGTTCGGCTAACGTGGTGCTTCGGCAAAAGTTCTTGCCGCAATCGTCACAGTGGTGAAGGTTCCCACTACCTAAACGTTCTGCAGAGGCAGTTCCATTTTTTCCACCACTAGCATCACCCTGGTGTGAAAGAAGATGCTCTACCAGAAAGGAGATCTCTCCAAAACGTTTCCAGCACTCAGTACATTTGTATGGCTTCTCACCTGTATGGGTGTTCAGGTGCCAGACCAGGTGAGCTTTGGTGCTGTAGGTGGTCCCGCAGTATTCACATCGGAATGGTCTTATGCCATCATGAACTCGTTGATGGCGGGTCAAGTTGCTTTTCAGCCGAAAGTTCTTGCCACACTCCTGACATTTGTAAGGCTTCTCTCCTGTGTGGATACTCTGGTGACTGGCCAATGCGGACTGGACAGAGAAGCAACGGCCACAATCTGAGCACTCGTATGGCTTCTCCCCTGTGTGGGTCCGCTGGTGGGCAAACAGTTCACAAGTCTTGACAAAGCTCTTTCCACAAACACCACAGATTACCCGGCCTACTCGCCGATGCTTTGCTACTGGGGTTGCTAAACTTCTCTGAGATTTTATTCCTGATACTACATCTTCTCCCCTTTCGCTTGCAGGTTTTTCAGCTGTATCCATATTTCTGTTTCCTAGTAGAAAGAAGAAATTCACATTGATTCATCTACCATCAATCCCCAACTACCATCAATCCTCACATTCTTCCTCCGCAAGTCTTCTTTTAACCACCATCGCTCCATCTATGCTGCATCATTTGCTACCAGTTAGTCTTTAGATATATTTTTTACCAAGTCCTCATATTCTTCCTTCCTCTCTGTTCTTTTTGCATTGGCCTTGGGTCCTGAATGTGAGCACTACTGCAGCTTAGGCCAGTGCATATGTGAAGAGCCTTTCTCAACCACAGTGAATTAATTTTCCCACCTCATTGTGGTATTCAACCCAGAAAGTGTATGATGAGCTAGATGAGCCTCTCCATGACAGCTATTATGAAAGTTGCTGCAGGCCAGTAAGACAAGACTCCTGAACTGCCCACTTCTGAATAAATATGGCCCTTCCACAGGGTCTCATTCTTAGCACAATATGCTTGAGTTGTATTTATGGACTAACTCAGGCATAGGCAAACTCTGGCCCTCCAGATGTTTGGGACTACAATTCCCATCATCCCTAGCTAACAGGACCAGTGGTCAGGGATGATGGGAATTGTAGTCCCAAACATCTGGAGGGCCAGAGTTTGCCTACGCCTGGACTAACTCATCATCCCCACGTCTTTTTATCCTGCTACCACCTCCTGCCCAGATTATTCCATCTTCCTAGCCACTCCGGGAAGGGATCACAACCCTTAAGCAATCCTTGATACTCCTTCACTGCTAGCAGCTGTGCTTAGGATGTGGTTTGGGAGGTAAAAGTACAGAAGACCCTCCGCTTGAGCCTTTCTGTTGCTGGAAGCAGCACAGGTTTCTAGTTCCCTGACTCAAGTGTTAAAACTAGCATCTTGAACTTGAGGGTGCTCCTTTTAATAATAGTTACTGTGCAGTGTCTTAACTGTTGAGATGATGATTATAAATAATAATTAATACAATAATTCTCTAACTTCTTTCCTCAGGGCCACACTTTTAAAATAAAAATTTGCTCATGCCAATTTTTTTTTATTGCTTAGAAATACATTGGAAAACAAAAAGAAACAACTCCTATCAGTGCTTGATTTATAGCATAGAACACGACAACTTTATAATATGGTCATGGGACGTCCAAAACGTTTTTTAAAATGCAGCTACATAAGAATCATTCTCAAAATATAATTATAAATGAGCCTCTTACATATGTACCTTAAATATGTATACAAACTCAGTGAGAAGTGTGAGCTCACTTTTGCTGGGTAATTTCATTTCTCTTAGGTCTAGTTTGAGATAAATGAACTCTCATCTCATCAACACAAAGAAGCCTTCCCCTTTTCTGATCTTTCATATTTGCCAGATTTAAAAATCCCTGTTCACAACAGTATGCCATGGAGAAGTTCAGAAGAATAGCCAATGTTCTTGAAGAGAGGCATGGTTGTATATCCCCCCCAAAATATTTTGATACTATACTATACAATACTAAACTGAAATGTTTAAATATTTCTTTGATTGTCCTTGAATCTTCCTGCCACACTTGCCACCCTCTCCTACCACACCAGTGTGGAGTGCCACATCCTCTGAGAACCAACAAATTAATAATATATTTTTTAAAGAGAGGCAGTCAAGACCTGAGCCTACTGTATTGACAGTGATCTTACCATATCAGTTACCTCACTTTCTCTAATTTACCAAATGGTCTTGGAGCTGTTCTCTAGTTCCTTGGAGCTAGAAGGCTATTCCTAGCCTCAGAGCCTGTTTTGTTATGCTCCTTCCCTCAATCCATCTCAGGAGTTACAAGAGGTTTGCGGATAGAAATGCCCTGTTCAAAGGAGAGAAAAAGTAAGAGTAAGAGTTTATTGGGATTCAATATGACTTATTCTTAACAACTATTACCTCATGGATAAACTAAAAGCAGTTCTCAGGGTATTTTTAGGTTCCATGTCATTAGCTCATAATTACTATAACATTTTCAAGCTTGCTTCCAGAATTGTGAAAGCTAGAAATTACTTTATCCTCCCTCCTTCGCAAAAAAAGAAATAAATGAAGACTAGCTGAAAACATCATTTCCCCAACAAAACCCTGCAAAAGCGTTATGTTGGCTACTATTCCCCCCCTCAATTACTATAGGCCATGTCGCCCAATCAGAAGGCAGTCCTGCTCAGGCTAAAGAACACAGGCATCAGATACCTGAAGGATGTACTTAACAGAAGAAAAGAACCCTTACCTGGAGAAAAGGAGTCTATTAATTCTCTTCTCAGTCTCTCTGTAGCTACATTCCTAAACTGTAACGTGGTGTGCTTTTCCTTGGCTGAAAGGGACAGGTCCTAGCAGACACTAAAACAACAAATAAATACCTTGTGGCTGGGAGACATGTCTAACATGAAAGATTCTCATGACCCTCCCTGGTCTTCTCCCACAACACCAGAAAACAAATCTACTACTAGTCCAGTATTTCCCATTTAGCTCATACTACTAGCCTACAGCCTCAGAAAGGGCTTTCATCCTTTTTTATATCCTACACTTCCAGCGACTAAGATGCACAGCTTACCTGGTTCAGGCTAGGGCAAATGCAAGTTATACCAGCAGCCTTCTTTCACTACATACAGCAAAGCAATATCCCTTTGCGAAGTGACATTTCTCCCAGGAGCAGCGGCAATCACCATCATCATCTAGGAAACCACCCAACCTGCAGCTATTCCAGGTTGCAGACTGCTAATGTTTTATTTCTAGCAGACAAAATTTCATATCCAATAACCCCAACCTCCCAATATCCCAGCTTTGCTGATGCCCCAAAACTCACAGACTTGAAAAGTAAAAATGTTACAAATAATAAAAAAGAATAACCCCAGCTCTGGACTTCCCATCACTCACCAGGCTGTGCATGTTGACAGCTCTTGCACTTTGTGATCCCATAGCTAAGCTTTGTTGTCCGCTTGGGGCAAACAGGGAGGGGGGATGCTGCACAGGAAGGTACACTTAGCACCACCTTCCCCCTTACTGCTACTTCCATGTCTCGTCTAGCATATAAAAATCTCACTGGTATTAACCCCTAAGATTGCCCAAATTTCTTTCTTTACAATGTATGTACAATACATTGATCAGCTAATAAAATATATTACACTAAATACATTATATATTTTGTTTTTGTATGAGAATTCAGTGATTTTTCTTTCATATTTTTTATTTAAGCAATGAAAAACCTAATCCTGATTCTGTTAAATTTGCTTCTAAATTTTCTGGATCTCACTCTCCAGTCCAAGCGTAGGAAAATATACCAAAATGGGGAAAGTTTCTTCTGGCATTTCTCTCTTTTTCAGGCTCCTTCTAAGGTGGTGGAAAAAATGTTGACTTCTTAAATTTGGTCCATCAGGCTGTTATTGAAGCCAAAGGATGAAGGGTCAGTTTTTAAACGTTAGTATCCTTAACATACAGTTTATAACCCTGCAATAATTATCAGTGCAATCCAATATTTGTTGACACAGAAGTAAGCCTCTGATAATTGAATATGGGATTTTAGCCCCAAGCCTTTACATTTTAATTGTTTTATTTAGATTTTTATCCTTTCCTTCCTCCAAGCAGCTCTTTCCCTCCATTTAACATCACAAAAACCTTGTGAGGTAGGTTAGGCCATGAGACAGTGACACACCAAAAATCACCCAGTGACCTTTTATGATCAACAAGGATTTGAACTTGGTAGAGGTTGGACCCTGAACATAGATTCTGGGATGCTTTTGTGTTTTTGTCCAAACTAAACTGCAAAGTTTTGTGGTGGTGTTTTTAATTCATTGAACTGCACACAATGTTTCCCAGCAGCCACCAAAAGCAGAAAGGCCTCCTCCCAAGAATTGTCTATTTTTTCCATTCTAAAGGGTTAAATTCACAGAAATAGCCTGGGCACCTTTGTTGGCATCCTATATAATAAAGTCCTATGTCCCTGCGTGCGTCCGTGTGTCAGTGGTTTTTTGGCACTGCGCATGTCCCCCACACGGACGCAGGGATTGGACGCAGAGAGGAGGAGGCTGATTGGTTGGAGCGCAGAGACATTAGCCGCACCTCTATTCAACAGCAGCGCGAGCGAAGCGCTTGCGCTTCGCGAGCCTCAGCTCTCCGCTACTTTATGAGGTGAATGAAGCGGAGAGCTTTGGAGGCTCGCGCTGAGCGCAGAGACGTTAGCCGCACCTCTATTCAACAGCAGCGCGAGCGAAGCGCTTGCGCTGCTTCTCCCCCTCCCTTCTTTCTCCCCGCCTCAGCCGCCCGTGGCGGCGGCGGGGAGGGCGGCCGTCGCCGGGGCTGCCGGCGGGGCAGCCGCAACAGGCGGCTCCGCTCCCGCCGCCGCCTCTACTCAGGCCCCGGCCCCTCCGCCGCCCGCGAAGAGATCAGGTAGCCCCTGGGACTCCCGGCCCCGGCGAAATGGAGCAGGGCTTGCCGACGCAGCAGCAGCAGCAGCAGCCGGCTCCGCAGAAGCGTCGTCGTGAGGAGGGTTGCCCGCCTCCCCGTGTCAGCGCCACGCACGGACCGCGGCTCCTTAAAAGGCAACACTTTTCCTCCTCCGAGGAAGGTTTCGTGCCTTCCATTTGCTGCCTTTCCTTCCAAAGTCCGCCTCCCCCCCCCCTCGCCGGTCCTTCTTTCTTGCTCCTTTCCCTTCCTCGCGCGTTTGTCCTCAGAGCAACCCTGTGAGGTAGGTTAGGGTGAGCAAGAGAGGGACTTAGGGGCGGCGTCGGGGCCGGAGAGCTTTCTAGCGCCCGTTTTTTGTAACGGGCTTAATTTACTAGTTGTCATAATAAAGCTAGAAGCAAGGAAAGGCTTCTTTGTACGTGGCATTGCAGTTGAAGAGTTGGAAAAGGCCGCTTAAAACACAGTTGCCAGGGTACCCCTTGTGTTGCAGGGTTTATATTTCATTTGTGTTGAAAAAAAATATCACTGATTCATTGTCTGTTTCTGAGTCCAGGCAAAAGCATTGGTGTGACGATCCAGGTAGGGGAAGCTAGAAATAGAAGTGCTGGTGATGAAACAGTTAAATGGAATGCCCAATCCAAACCCAGAGGGAGGGGGAAGGTGGAGTCCGGGGGACTATAAAAGCCCACTCTGGGAAGGTTGTGTCGGTTAGAGTTGGAGTGGGAGGTGGGAGTTGTTGGGTGGTCGAGGTTGGTTATTGGGAGGAGGTTTGAAGTTGGCAGTTGGGGGAAAGTGAGTCAGTTGGACAGCTTAGAAAGAGGATTGAGTCAGTTAGGTCAGTTAGGTGAGGAACAAATACAACAACTAAGCATTCTTGTACACATTAATTAAACCTCACGTGTTTTATTTCTGTACTAAATAAACAATTCTTTGATGTTACATTTTAAGCCTGACTGGACTCAATAAATTTACCAGGGAGGCCCTGGTTGGTGGCAGCGTAAGAAGGGAGTGTGGTGGCACAGGGGTCAATCGACCGTGAAACGTCCGGGGACCCTGTGCGATCGCCACAATTGGTACTTACCTTTAAAGCCCTACATGGCTCAGTGGCCAGATACCTGTTAGACTATCTTCACCTGGATCAGTCTACAAATAGACTGAGGCTGTCATTTGAGCTTCTCTACTGGGTCCAACATAAAATATGTCATGACCAGGGAGAGTGCCTGTTTGGTGGTGGCACACTGTCATTGGAACCCCTTCCTCTGGAAAGCTCACCTAGCACCTATGTTGTGTATCAGTTCAGCACCAGGCAAATAAATACCTTTTTATTGTCCCAGGTTTATTTTTTAAAAAAAAACAAAAAACATACAAACAACAGCTGAAATATTTTCCCCCCAAGCCATTCCAAGAACATTAGAATAGAATATATTTTGTTGTCATTGTCCCCTTCGGGACAATTACTGTATTTACTGAAGACTGCAGGTTAGAAATGTAACCAAAACCCCTCCACAACAAATAAATAAGTTGTGTTCCTAATTCACTCCATCACAATGCCTTTGTCTGCCATGTGTGTCAGCAATAATCTTAGGGGGGAAATAAAAGTATGTTATTCCACTCTTCATATTACAGAACTGAAAGACTCTTAGGGTGCAGACATTTCCTTTAAAGCATGAAGACCAATCGGTTTCTAGCCCTCATGGCAGCAAAGAGAAATTTGGAAGACATGGGATCAGTGCCTGGTGGGATCAGGAACTAGATTTGGGCTTGATCAGAACTTTCACTGGTCATAGGCTAGGACTTCAGTACTAATGTATGCTTACATGTAGCTTGTGGGTTTGGGGGAAGCAGAATAAATAATTTTACACAGCTCTATGTGATTTGGAAAAGGGCCATAGTTCAGTGGTAGAACACATGCTTGGCATGCAGAAGATCCCAGATTCAATCCAACATCTTCAGGTAGGGCTGGCAGACATCAATCTGAAACTATGGAAAACGGCTACCAATATCATCAGTACTGAGCAAGCTATGAGAAAATTTCCTACGTTGCTTAGGCTCTAGCTAGCCCTACACTCACTTGGGAGAAAACACCATTGAACTGAACGGGGCTTGCTTCTAAGATAGATGAAAGATTACACTTTCATTTGACATGATTTATTTTTGGTTACTTTAGTGTGTGTTTTTTTGGGGAAAAGTTTTTACTTTTAGCACAGAACATATACAGCCCAAACCCAAAGTCCCTAGACCATGGAAGATGGTAAAATGATATTTCTCACTGTTAAGAGATTAAGGTAGTGGTGTGTGTGTTTTCCTGGGATACTGCCTTCTCCTACAAAGCTGAATATTAGCCTGAATATTGTCTATACACTATTAATGGCCAAGCAGAAATTGTAGAAACCTGTTTCAACCTGTCTCAGAAACAGAAACCTGTTTCAAGAGACAGGTGTGGAAAAAGTGTCCTCCTAACCTTTCCTAGTAATCAGGAGTGACCAGGTCTATTTATGGACCAAATTTTGGTTTAGATGTTCTACAAATACTAGTAAGAGTCTATGAAGTCCAAGGATCTTAAATATATGTATGACATATACATTTTTCCACACCCATCTGCCTTAGGAAAACAAAAAACAGAAGACCATCTTCATCTATGCATCCATTCCCACAATGGATACATCCTCATTCCTTCCAATGTCTCTTTTCCTGCCAGAAGGGGGAGTTAGTGACACAAATCCAAAGCTTTTGTGTCTATTGCTACTTGCACCCGTGTTAATGATGTCCTTGCTTCAATCAGATCCTTGACTACTGACCTGATATTATTTTCCTTAACTTTATTACACTAGGATGAGAAAATCTATTCAAACTCTTGGTGCATCTTGGACTTGATTCTTTTGAATAGTAGCATTTTAAAAGGGAAGACAACAAGTGATTTTCTATTTTCTTTTTTGCAAGGCAGAGGCGAGGAGAGAACAAAAGTATTGGGTGAGAAAAATAGAGAGAATGCAGAATATGGAGGGTAAGTAGTTCTAATGAGCTCACATCCTGCTTGTGGGCTTCCCATAGGCAAGTGCAAACAGGATGCTGGACTTGATAAGTCACAGGCCTGTTCCAGCAAGCCTTGTATGTTCTTAGTATCTTCCTAATGCCATCCTGTGGCACTATAGCAGGAATGGGTAACTTTTGACCCTCCAGTTGTTAAGACTCCAGTTCCCACCAGCTCCAATCAACACAGCCGGTAGTCAGGGATGATGGAAGCTGTTGTCCAATGACATTTGGAGGGCAAAGGTTACCCATCCCTGCACTAGAAACCCATTCTGTCCTAGAAATCAAGATTGCCACCACAAACAAACACGCGTGCACATGCACATACTCTGCAATATGATTTACTCCTTTCCTTCACAGCAAAAGCAGGAACAGGTCTTTGGAGGTGAACACAGTATTCTATGGAAGCAGATCCAATCTTAGTTCAATACAAGCATTTCCCCAAACCCATTAAAAAAATGGAGATCAGAATACACCTCTCCATCCTGGTCCATTATTGATTTAGTCACAGATAAATCTCTCTCCTGTGCTTGGGCTTTGCTTTCTGATCCAGTCAGAGATCCTGGAGGGCTACGGAAGATTTGCTGTTCAGCTACACCACTGTCCGGCTACGTCCAACAGCTGGTGCCACACTCAGTACAAGTATAGGGTCCCTCGCCCAGCACGGAGTCTTCTTGAAGGCCAGACTCCAGGCGGAAACCTTTACCACACTGGCTGCAGATGAGAAGCCGGCTGCCCTCTTCCCCATCAGTATCATTGTTGCCATTGGAGATGCTGCTATTGGCACACAGGGTATTGTGACCAGACCCGTGAGGGCTGCCACCGTCAGTGCTGCTGGCGTTTTCATAGAGGAGGCTGACGTGATGGGCACTAATGTTGGCGTCACTGCTAGCTGTATCGACGCTGCCAAGGATGTCATATGCCAAGCTAGCACCGCGGGCATTGGCATGAGTGCGGCGGTGGCGAATGATGTGGGAGCTGAGCCGAAAGCTCTTCCCGCATTCGGTGCAAACATATGGTTTCTCTCCTGTGTGCACCCGCCAGTGGTCCACTAGGTTAGAGTGGTGGGTGAACCTCTTGCCACACTCAGCACAGCCGTAAGGCTTCTCACCTGTGTGGGTGCGCCGGTGGTTGGCCAGAGTGGAGCTCCCAGAAAAGCGTTTGCCACATTCCTGGCACTGGTATGGCTTCTCCCCTGTGTGGGTCCTCTGGTGGCGAGTAAGGCAGGAACTCCCGGTAAAGCGTTTGCCACACACATTGCACTGATAAGGCGTGACTCCTGTGTGGCTGCGGCGGTGCAGGTTGTAGTTGGAGCTCTGGGAGAAGGCCTTGCCACACAGCTCACACCGATAGGGCCGCTCTCCTGTGTGAAAACGGCGGTGCTGGAGGAGGTTTGAGCTGGCCGTAAAGGCCTTGCCACAGTCTCCGCAGACGTAGGGGCGCTCCCCAGTGTGTGTCCGCTGGTGCTTGGTGAGGGCTGAGCTCTGGTTGAAGCTGCGGCCACAGTCATTGCAGCGGTAAGGCTTCTCACCCGTGTGGATGATCTGGTGCTTGGCCAAGTTTGAGCGGCGGCTAAAACTCTTGCCACAAACACCACAGGTATTGGGGTGTGAGGAGGAAGATGGCACCTACAGGAATGGAGGAAATGATAAGGACATCTTAGCCTGCTGTAAAAAAGACACTCTGGGAACGAATATTAGGGGTGCTAGCCTGGAAGCTGCCACATAAACAAGTCATTTTTTAAAGAAGAAGTCCATCTTTGTACTGTATCATAGTTTTAGAAATCGTCTTTTGATAAGAGCAGGAACTAAAGTGTATTAAGAGTTGGTCAAAACCAGAGGTCAAAGTTGATATATGCTTGGCAAGCCTCTCTTTTGGCTTAACAGGCTGCCGATGATATAACCTGACCTACTTGTAAAGGGAGTGTATATTGTGTGCAAGTGAACTGGGGATGGACAGAAGATTAGACAAGGCTAAAGAGGGTCCCTACTAATGGTGGTCCCAATGCTTCAGCAGTGTGATAAGAAAAGAGGCATGTGGCCAGATTGTCCCTTGATGGTTCTCTGGCCATATTGTTAAGGCTACATCTTGATGCCAAGCCTTTTTGTGAATCTTGGATTCAGCATATAGACATTTTTTCCTTTACTTTTCCTTCATTGCACTCTTGGGTTTCAGTGGCTTATAAGGTCCTAACATTAGTAAGATGTTGTCCTGTACAATGCCAGAAGAATTGCCAAATACCACTTCTTTCATCATCGTCCCCCCTGCCATACAGCTGCCAAGACTCACCAAAAAAAGGCTAACATCAGGATGCAACCTTGGCAGTCTGGCCCCATCAGCGCCATACATTTAAAGCAGTATCGTACCACTTTAAACAGTCATGGCTTCTGCCAAAGAATCCTGAAAAGTGTTAAGGGTGTCCAGAGTTGTTAGGAGACCCATATTCCCATCATACAGCTAAAATTCCTATATTTCCTTAGGAAGAGGGAATGGCTATTAAATCACTCTGAGATTTACAGCTTTGTGAGGGAACAGGGGACTCCTAGGAACTCTCAGCACACATAGCCAACTCCAGTTCCCAGTATTCTTTGGGGGAAACCATGACTGTTTAAAGTGGTACAATACTGCTTTAAATGTATAGTGCAGATCAGGCCTCTGACAGGAGAAACCCAACATTCCCAAAGATCATGGAAACAGTACAATAGAACCACCTCACCACCCACCTCCATCTACCACAAGTCTCTCCTCCAAGCTCTCCTGAAATTCCCTCGGCCATGCTACCCCCAGTACTCACCAAAATCCCATCTATCGGGATGGTGACTTTTTGCATCTCGAATTCTTGAGCCTTCTGCTCCTCCACCTCAACCTTCATCTCTTCCTCAGGTGGCAAGTCCTGCAAGGCAGTAGAACCAAGCTGGAGCAAATTTGACCAAGACAATGATTTCACTAGCCGTTGCAAACCTGGTGCCCCCCCCCCCATGTTTTTGACTACAATTCCAAACGAGCTGTGCTGGCTAGGACTGATGGGAGTTGTAGTCTAAAACATTTGAGGGGCCAGTTTTTCAAAGGCTGAGTTAAGTAATCCTTTATTTTCCTAAAAGCTGGTCCTTCTTTCCCCTCATCCAAATAAAACATCTCACCTTCCCATCTTCATCTCCACTCACTGGTTTCCTACCTGCGGAAACCCTCCTCACCTCCACTTCAAATTCCAGATTCTCTTCCTCATCTTTTTCCTTCTTCACTCTTCTTCTAATTATCAGTTCTTTCTCACTGCCATCCTCCATTATTAACCTATTCTGGGAGAATGAAGACTCTGGCTAGAAAAGGCAAAAACAGCAAGAAGTGAGCATTTTTACACATATCTTATCCCTCTAGAGTCGAATAGTTCTCAAATGCTGAGACAGGTCTAGATGGCCTTAAGCCCACCTGAACCAGAGGTTACCAGCCTTTTGGAGCCAGTGAGCACATTTGGAATCCTGCGGATGTACCACTGGTGCCCGTCACAAAATGGCTGTTATGGGGTTGTGCAGAAGAGGATGAACAAATCAAAGAGGTATTGAGCAGGAAGATCAAACAGTCTCATACACTGTGGATTTTGAGGGGATATTTACTGAGACCTTTTGTGGGCACCATAGGAGGTACTGTGGGTACACTGGCAACTGCTTGCACTGATGACCCCTGCACTAAATCAAGTACTGCACTAAATCTCATCAACCATATAGTGCGACCTATATGATCCTGGACAGCCCTACCATGTTTTACTGTCCCAGGCGGTCACCAAGGGTCATCACAGATGGCTAACAAGTCAAATGTTGTGCTAAGGCTAAGGAGGTAAGAAATGGTTGCCAGGGGAGACACCAATTTCTCCTCACAAGACAGGATGTGTTCTCTGCAGCCAACTCAAACAGCCATTTTTAAAGTATCAAAATCACCACCGGTGCTGACTTTTGCCAAAGGAAAGCAACTTATAAAAGAATACTGAAAATTATAACCATATATGTAGCACTCAGCATGCAGAACGTGTGGGGTTTTTTGCTTATAGGTAGGCCACTGAGCTTCCTGAGTGGCAGTTTTTTCACACTATCTACTGGCAAAAAGCAACAATGTGAGTAGGTAGCCCATTCCATAGTGTGCCACAACTGCTCCTCTTTGTTCCTTTCCAGCTCTCCAATTCTTAGTTTCTTAATAAGAGGGAAGAGCAAAATAATTCAGATTTTGCCTTTAAAAGTTGAAGAACAATACTCTTGCAGGCAAGATTTTGTTTTTATCTCTAATAAAGAATATGGTTGCCAACTAACCAGCAAATGGATTCTCTTATACATTTAGCAGTGGCTCATTCTTCAGAAATTAGCAGATAACACTTTCCATGGGGTAGAGATAAAAATCACTGTGATGAAATGTTGGAGCAAAGAGTGCTTGTATCTGGCAAAACTGTTTAGCATCCATTTCTGTCATGTTCCAAGTCTCGGATACCCAAATGGTTTCCACCTACCAGGAGTAGAGATGACTCACATTCACGCCTCTAAAATTCCCCTTTCCAGGTTGTGGACAAAATATAACCAGGCCAATCACTTCAGTGTACATGCTGGTGTGTCATGTTCCTGAGTGCATAAGAAAATATTATCCAGCGTGCTATGGCAACTCCTGATTGATGGATTCTCTTCTCTCTGCCCAACCCCATTATCTTGTGTAGTAGCAAAGATGGCGCTGAATTGAAATTTGTCACCTATCCGTCATTATTATCCTCCTTGGGACAACTATGTGGTTTGTAAGTAAGTTATGCAACCTCCTTTTAAGACTGTTTTCTGTAAGTTATTTATGCCACATTCACACCATACATTTAAAGCGGTACCATGCCACTTTAAATAGTCATGGCTTCCCCCAAAGAATCCTGGGAGGTGTAGTTTGTTAATGGTGCTGACAGTTGTTAGAAAAACACTATTCCCTACAGAGCTACAATGCCTGGAGTGCTCTATCAATCTGTATTCAGTTCTAATATCAACTGAAGGACGGTGGCAGCAGCAATCTTTAAGTACGGAGACGAATGACATATTTTCTCCATAAACATCCAAATCAAGCTGCTTTTTAAAAAGGCTGGTTGGAAGGCTGGCAATGCTAATGAAGAATATTATATGTTAGAAAGGGGTGCAGATGTAAACAGGAGCACTTTATACAGTGTACCCTTTTCTGCTATACAGTGGTACCTTGGGTTTCAAACACCTCGAGTTACAAACACTTCGGGTTACAGACTCCGCTAACCTGGAAGTAGTACCTCGGGTTAAGAACTTTACCTCAGGATGAGAACAGAAATCATGTGCGGGCGACACACCGGCAGCAGGAGGCCCCATTAGCTAAAGTGGTACCTCAGGTTAAGAACAGTTTCAGGTTAAGAACAGACCTCCGGAACGAAGTAAGTTCATAACCAGAAGTACCACTGTATAGATGTAGCCCTGAGATCAAGTCATCGGTTTGCTTTCATTACTAACCATGTTGTCACCCACTGGGATCTCAAGCATCTTCACCACAATTGGAGGCTCTTCCTCCTTCTCTGTTGCCACCTTTTCTGTTTTGCATGAAGTGGCAAGCCGTGTCCATTTCCTTGGAGAAGGTGGCAGAGGCTGAAAGAACAGGTAAAGTAGCTGGGAGCGGACTTTACGTTATTTTTATTCATTAGATTTCTATTTCATATTTTTTCCAAGGAACTCAAGGCAGCATATGCTGTTCTAGCTCTCACCCACTTTATCCTCACAACTACCCTGTGAGACAGGCTAGCTTGAGAGAGAATGTGTGTGAGAGAATGAAATATGACTGGTCCAAGGTCATGGATCAGCATCTAGCTTGAAGAACTGATCCTGCTCTCCCCACCCCTTAATCCAACACTATAACCCTACACCAGTGTTTCCCAACCTTGGGTCTCCAGCTGTTTTCTGACTACAATTCCCACAATCCCTGACCACTGGTCTGGCTAGCTAGGGATGGTGGGAGTTGTAGTCCAAAAACAGCTAAAGACCCAAGGTTGGGAAACACTGCCCTACACTATATGAAGTCAGGCACAATAATACACCAACCAACCCTGTGTAATCTGGACAGGGCAGAACACAAGGAGCCAGCACAGCATAGTGGTCAGAATGCTACACTAGGATCAGGGAAGCCTGGGCTCCAAATTCTCAAATGGCCATGAAACTTGCTGGGTGCTCTTAGGCTGTCACTACCCCTTGGCCTAACAGACCTTACAGGGTTGTTGTGAGGATAAAATGGGGAGGGGGCAAAGGGAACATGTTCATCACCCTGAGCTCCTTGAAGAAGGATGGGATAGAAAGACAATCAATAAACACTCCCTGCAAACCAAGAAGTCCTGCTCCATTCCTATTGGATCTCGGAATCCTCGTTTTTCCAACCTATTGCCTCAAATCTCAGTCTTTTATGGGCCTTTTCTGTCCCAGAATTATTTAGTAGGAAGCAAATTACACCCAGGACAGACACACAAACCTCTAGTCCTGATTTTTCCTTCCTTCCACCTCACCACCCTCCTTCCAAACAAAAAAACCTGTCCCTGGAGATCTTGCATAGCCACACCTTGCTCTCCTGTGCTTTTTCCCTTTCCTTCTTTACTCTAGTCAGCAGCCCTTTCCGCCGTATCTTTGAGGATCCCCGAGATGTTCCCTCATTCTTCATCAATGGCCTGTCTGCATCCAGTTTCTGAAGGTACAGAATGGGAAAACAAATACATACACAAACAAACAAATCCATTAGGTGACCAAATTAGGTCCTTAAATATTTTAGACACCAGATATTCCCATGGTGCTGTTCACCCAGCATGAGATTGCTTTAATCATATCAGTCCGAGCAGAAACAGACATGATGGTTTGGTCTGTTTTCCACAAAGGAGTCTTTCTTTTAAACCCAGAGGCATCTAGGGAAACATTCAGTGTCAAAGCGCCTCTGTTACTTACCACACCCCCATCTTTGACCTCGGTTGGTGTGCCAGATATAGGGATCCCCTCTGACTTCTCTTCTTTCATGCCTTCCTTGTCCTCATCCATCATTAAGGGCGGAAGTGAGTGGCTTTTGAGGGAGAAACAAAGGTAAGCATAGTTATTAGAAAATTAAGTCCTCTTTAAACAACCCCCTACAAGTCAGTACAGCTTTTTTGTCTCACAACCACCCTGTGAGGCCAGCCACCTAGCTTAGATTCAGGAGATATTTAGATCTGTTTTCCTATTGCCCCCAATGAACAGGGATGAGTCCACTTGGTTTGAATATAGTATGGAAAGATGGATGAGGCCATGGTATGAGTCTGCCTGGAAATTCTGTCACTAATCCCTGATACAAAGTGCTGTCTTCATAGAGAACGACTGGCTTATTTATGCACCCTTCACATGCTCAGAAGCACACAGCACTAATTTGTAGGTATCACAACTGCACATGGATCCCTGGGCAGGCCATGGCCCCAAATAAGCCCCACCCTTCCCCGCAAGAGTCTCGAGCTCTTAAAACTTACCTCTTTTGTCTCTCAGTCTTGGCGTGTGTCTGCTCGCTAATAACACTAGCTCCGTAAGTTTAGCCTAATTACGTCTTAGAAATCCAAGGCGGGGGGGGGAGGGCTGTGTTGTGATGCACACCTCTCTCTATTCCAAGCAACAGCTGCTTCTGGCAACCCACGTGGTAGACACCCTCTTTCTCCGCCACGTCCCTATGGAGAGTTAGTGTAGCTGGCAGCAGGATAAGGGGCTGGGTAAGGAAGGGGAGACGGATTCCCCACCCGGGGCCAGTACCAAGTCCGGGAAGGAAGTTGAGCCAAGGAGTGACTGCTTCCTGCGACCCAGGCTGGCTCCCCTCCCCACTCACCCGGGCCTCTCTGGAACAGGGAGCAGGGGAGGAGTTGTGGGGCTGCCGAGGGTGATGATGAAGATGATGGTGCGGAGGAGGGCGCAGTGGTAGCTAGCAGAGCCGCTCAGCGGGATCCGGAGGCTCCTCGCCCTTTGGCAAGCGCCTCGAGGCGGGCGGCGGAATCGGCTCCGGCTGCGCTTTTGCGCCTCTTCCCTCCCCGAAAAGAGACCCTGCTGAGAGTGGGGAGGGGGAGCTCCGAGGGGGGGGGGAGAATGTTAGACGTCGAGAGGAGGGTGGCAGAGGGGCGGTGCGCCGCGCAGATTCGCCAACGTTGCCTTTCCTCGTTCTCTCTCATTGGTGGAGAGGTCTGCAAGACAGGGAGAGTGGCAACTGCAGCAGCGGCGCCTGTTCCTGCCAGACCCGAGCAGGGGGTGGACCCAGGAGTCCTCTTCCCTCCCACCCACCCTTCTCCAGCCCCGCAAGCGACGAGTATTCGGGTTTTGAAATAGGGGCGGGGGCGAAGAGGAAGAGAGAGAAGCTCGGAGCCTCTGAACCGGAGCTTCTGCTAGAGGCCACCCCGGAGGGACGTGTTTCTTCATGGCAAGCGAGCTCTTGCAGAAACCGCGCCGTGGAATAGGGACGGGGGGAGGCGGGGAGACAAGAATGATTCCGAGAACGTGCAGAGTAACGATCGCCTCTCGTCCGTTCGAATCCGGAAGGCGCACCGTTAACACGGGACTAGTGCATGCATAGGAACATGCCTGGGAGCAAAGGCCGGCCCAAGACATTTCGCTGCCTGAGGGCAAGGACACTCCACTGCCCGGAGGGAGATAAGCAGGGTACTTACAAAGGTGGGGGGCAAAGTGCATGGCACACAGCCCTCTTCAACAACAGAAATTGTGTGTATTCCCCTACATAATAATAATAATAATAATAATAATAATAATAATAATAATAGGCTGAAGTAAGAGGTGAAATAGCACCTGCTGGATTTCTTCCTGTTGTGCTGCTGTTAAAATGGCACAAAAGCCTTTGACAGAAAAGGGGCTGGAAGTCTTAGCAAGAGAGGATGCAGGAATGGCTGGACCCATAGAAGATTCTCTCCATCCCCCTGCCCATTTTATCCTTCACCAGCCCTATGAGCTGTTGGAATAGGCTGAGTGACTGACCCAGTCAGCTTCATATGCGGGTGGGGATCTGAACCTATCCAGCTGTAGTCAGACACACTAGACCAGGGTGGGGAACTTCCATGAGCCTGAGGACTGATGGCATTACTTCATGGGCAACCTTGTAGGGGTGACATATCAATGATGGGCAGGGCCAGAGGCAAAAAGTAGGCAAGGCAAGGCCAGAGGTAAAAGTGGGGAGAGCAACAGATGTGACTCATATTTGTAGTGTTAGGAGTTTGGTAGGAGAGGGGATGGTCTGAATGCTTGGACCCCCTTCTAATGCCTGGACCCAGCATGGAATAGCCAGGCCAGCCTGGTGATGGCCCACTAAAGATTGTGGGCCTCCCTCCCTCAACTGTCTGTTCCTTAGAAATACAAAAGGCCAGAGTTGAGAGTTGAGCGATATGAGCTAGAAGCTGTAGGCAAAAACTACAGGCTGCAAAGGCAGAGAGAGCGAGAGCCAGGCCTGATTGATGCTGGAATCCAAGGCTGTGGGCTGTGGGAGAAGCAGGACCTTCTTGGGTCTTTAATGCTGTGCACCCCTCCATTGTAGGGTCAGGTCGTATATATGAGTAAATAAACCATACGGTATGTCATAAAGACACCACGGTCTCCGCTGTGCCTCATTCCCAAAGGAAACATTCCCAAAGGAAATGCCTGAAACCCCTGGAATTTCACACCGCCCAGAGATTGGGGTGGCATGCACATCCTCAAAGGCACTTTTATTTTCAGGAAAATGGAATAAGCATATCTAGCTTTCGTTAAAATAAATTAGGGGGGGGGGAATTAGCAAGACATATATAGTGAAAGAGGGTACAAACATAACAGAACAAATTCACTGATGGGAAAAGAAAAGAAAATGCTGCAGTGATTGTGTGTCTGGCCAGGAAATGGTATAATGCAAGACAAGTTTTGTCCAAACTAATCAAGCAAATATTTCTACTACTCTAATCTAAAAACAACAACCATTAAGTGATGAAACCCAAGCTACTTTCTTGCGGTTTTCTGTAGATTGTATATGATCAGGCTGTACACTCTCAGTATCTTTTAGAATATAGTTAAGTACCAGCACAGTCATTAGTAATGATCACTACTGTATATGGGAAAGAAAAAGATCACCTGCTGGTACTATTTCCTTTTCCTTTATTCTTTCATTCTTTTATTTAAATTATAATGGTTTTCTAACAAGCAGCTCTCCTGTGCCCACTTACCTGGTGGAACTTACTTCTGAATGGAAGAAGTAAGTTCCACCAAGGTGGATTTTGGTAATCTTTGTAATAGGGCCACCTGTGTGAGGCCAAAATTTGGTACCCCCCAAATGATTCTTCTCAATTATGGATATTCTCAATTTTTCTCCCCCTTGGCTTGGCACCCTGTGTGGGAACCGCCTGCACCACCCTAAATCTGGCACTCATTCCACTGAACATAGTGGATTTTACATTTGGGATGCACAGAACAATTAACAAGAATATTATAATTTGTAACAAATAAAATTTATTTCCTCTCAGTGTCAATAATAAGGTTTTTCATAGATACATGTGTTTTCCTCATGATTTCTGCAGCAAGAACCTTTTATTGTCAAATCACCTCATATAAAAATAAGCCCCTATACCACTTGAGTGCTGCAATCATACCCATGTCTACTCAGAAGTAAGTCCCATTTAATTCAGTGGGGCTTACCCCCAGGTAAGTGCGCATAAACTTGCAGCCTTGGATTTTCCCTCTCCATTAACACACAGTAGTTTCAAATTTGCCTTGTGACATCTGCACCCCCTTGGAGTCACGCTTCAGGCCTTCTCCCCAAGTGGATTCTTGATGGTCTAGTGAGTCCCACACCCAGGTACCAAGTTCCACTGCCACTCAGGAAGTGTCAGGAGATTTCTTAGCCTGGTGGATTGTCTCGTGTTGGTTACGGTTGGAGTTCTGACTGAAGCCCTTTCCGCACAGCCGACACTTGTAGGGCCTCTCTCCCGTGTGGATACGCTGGTGCTCAATGAGGACCGAGCTGCGCGTAAAACTCTTGCCACATTTCACACACGTGTAGGGCTTTTCTCCTGTGTGGGTAATGTGGTGCCGGATGAAATCCGTGCTGCGTGCAAAGCATTTCCCACACTCGGGGCACCTGTAGGGCTTCTCCATCCTATGGCTTTTCTGATACTTCATCACCATCTTTGAGCTCCATGAGGAACTTCCCCCTGGAGACTGAGATCCTCCTCCGAGCTCAGCTCTTGCACCTTCATCAATTATTTTCAGGCTTTTAGGCCCATGCCTCTGAACCTCTGTCCTTTGCCAAGTTGATCCCCAGTGTATTGGGTCGTTCGTTTTCTCCTTCCCATGAGTCCTCTCATGCTGCTTACAATTGGAGCTCTGGCTAAATCCTTGCCCACAGTGGCTGCATTTGTATGGCTTCTCACCTGTATGGATTCTCTGGTGCTCCAGGAGGATTGAACTCCGACTGAAGCTCTTCCCACAGTCCAGGCATAGATAAGGCCTTTCTCCCGTGTGGGTCCTCTGGTGCCTCAAGAGGTCTGTGCTCCTGCGGTAATTTTTTCCGCAGTCGGGGCATTTGTAGGATGTTGTTTTGCCACACAAGGCCCGCGTAGGGTTCTTCAAGTCCCCTTTACAAAAAGTCGGCTGGTCTTTCGCAGAGCCTCCTTTCTGTAGCACCTTATTTCCACTCCCGCTGGAGCTACTTGAGGAAATGGGACATGGCTGTGCACCATCTTCATGTGAGTTTTCCACTTTGTTCTTGCTCTCTGCAGGGAGAGACAGAATCCAGGCAGAATTTGCTCCATCTGCTGCAGACAGAAAAGAGGCTTGGTCACCAAATTAAGCACTTGGCTTTGAAACAGAACCTAATCCACACACATTCAGTGGCTGAATGGGGGGGGGGCAGGTGTCAACCCGGGCACAATTTTGCACCCACCATGGTTCTGCTTGTGCACAGACACTTCTCTGACTCCCAGGTAGTGTGAGAGGCAGAATAAGGCAGGAATGGAGAAACTTTTGGCCCGCCAGATGCTACTAGACCACAACATCCATCATCCCTGACCACTGGCCATGTTGGCTGGACTGATTGGAGTCCAATAACATCTAGTGGGCCACAGGTTTCCCCATCTCCGGGTTAAGCGCTGCAAGATGAGGAATCCCTCTGAAAAACATCTTGGGAAGAAGAAATGCCCAGGAAGACGGTGTGATATCTACCACAAGAACCAAGAAGCCCCTGGGTTAAGAAATACGTAGGCTGCATCCATATGAAGAGAGAAACAGTGTTAAGGGTTTTCGTGGGGTTTGCAGTAGTAACCATGCCTACCCAGAATTAAGGCCTATGGAATTCATTAGTGCTTAAAAAGGTAAAGGTAAAGGGACCCCTGACTATTAGGTCCAGTCGTGACCGACTCTGGGGTTGCGGCGCTCATCTTGCATTATTGGTTGAGGGAGCCAACGAACAGCTTCCATGTCACGTGGCCAGCATGACAAAGCCGCTTCTGGCGAACCAGAGCAGCGCATGGAAACGCCGTTTACCTTCCAGCTGCAGCGGTACCTATTGATCTACTTGCACTTTGACATGCTTTCAAACTGCTAGGTTGGCAGGAGCAGGGACTGAGCAACAGGAGCTCACCCCGTCGCAGGGATTCGAACCGCCAACCTTATGATCGGCAAGCCCTAGGCTCTGTGGTTTAACCCACAGCGCCACCCGGGTCCCATCAAAGTAATGGGTAGTGCTTACTTTCGGGTAAATGGGGTTAGGTTTGCAGTGTTACTCAGGAAACCTACTGCTGCAGTTTCATCTATCCCTTTCACGCACTCACACATACAAACACGAGTCCATCTCCCACTTTCTAACACGTAGGTAGACATTTTAAGACCCAGACTTTAGACCTGGCTAAAAATACTATTCTAGGGCAGATCCCTGGGTCAGGTTTAGCCCCGGTTTCCGAGCAAACCCTCCGTCCATACCCCCCACATGCTCACCTGGTGTTAGCACCAGGGCACTTCCAGCAGGGACGGGCAGGAGGAGGTACACGGAGCCGTCAGCAGGATCTCCGAGCCACCGAGGGGGGCTGCGAGCAGGAGCAGCCGAGGGAGCCCCTGCCGCCATAGCAGGGGCAGCAAGCGGGCGAGGGCGGCGCAAGGCGCGCGAGGGACAGCCTGGACGAGCGCCGCGCTTGCCGCGAACTTCCCCACTCAGCCGACGCAGCGCAAGGCGCGGTGAGGAAGAGGGCTGGCTCTGCGCGGCATCCTGGGAGGCGTAGTTTCCCCAAGCGGGTGACATTTAAAAGAAAAGGTCTGGGTGGAAATAAAACTCATTGATCCTGAGGGCAGAGGACGGGCGAATCCTAGAGATGAAGGAGGGCGGAGGCAGCCGGTAAAGCGGTGTAGCCAACGCGGTACGCGCCAGGGGCTGATAGACTCCAACTCCCATCAGCTTCAGCCAGCATAGCCAATGGCAAGGGATGATGGGAATTGCAGTCCAACAACGTCTGGGGATGGGTCAGATGGGGGAAATGAATGGTACCTTCATTCGGGCAAGGCTTCGTCCAAGAAAAGGGCAAGTGTAGGGCAGAGATTTGCTAAGGGATATCATTATTCTTATTTAGTTATGAAATTTGTATACCGCCCTTCATCCTTTGATCTCAGGGTGGTTCAAAACATAAAAATGCAAGATGAAGCACAAAATAATGTTACAAAAAGCACAACAAGACCACAAACTAACAACTCCCCTTCCCTCCACCCCACAAACACATTTAAAAGGGTATAGGATGTTAATCAGCCCAAGGCCTGGTTGCCTTCACCTGGCACCTAAAGGTGTATATAATGAAGGGGCCATTCGAAACTCCTTGGGGAGAGCACTCCACAAACACAGAGCCACTGTAGAAAGGGCCCATTCTCATACAGTATTGCCACCTTCTTCTGGAGGAGGCACACGCAGAAGGGGCCTCAGAGGATGATTGCAGGGTGCTGCTGGGTGGTTCATATGGGGAGAGCCAGTCCTTGAGGTATTGTGGTCAGGAGCCATTTAAGGCTTTAATAGGTCAAAACCAGCACTTTGAATGGGGCCTGGAAACTGCTTCTTTGCCAAAACCTGGCTGAATTTCCTCCCCCTGAGTTTTCTAGCCCAAGCTAAGCTGGCAATCCCTACCATGTCTACTTAGAAATAGGTCTAGGCGAATTCCATGAGGTTAGTGGGGGTAAGGAGTGCACCTTTACTCATCATGACTACTTTCAGAGAGAGAGGAGGGGGAATATGCACAGATCCTGGTCGATCTGATTCATTGGCAAAGATCATTCTGTCTTAGTGGCCTCCTTTGACACAGAAGTGCCTGCTTCTGAGCGGACATGCCTAGGAGTGTGGAGGGAATGAGCTGGCAAGATGGTGAGCACTTCATATCTCAACATTTTTTTTTAAATGAACACAAATGTTTTCCCTCCAGGCAGATATTCCTCTTCTCCTAGGCCTTTGGCTAATTAAACAATATATGGCCCTTTAAACAGTGTGTGTGTTGGAGGCAGTATTGTTTGTTACTATGTTATGTATTTTTGTATTTTTATGTTGTAAATCACCATGTGAGCCTCAGATGAAGGGTGGTATAGAAATTTAATAAATAATAATAGCATATTAAACTAGGCTATATGTATGTGTGTGTGGTGTTTTGCACTGCCTTACAATGAACTTATTCTTGCATTGCAGGGGGTTGGACTGGATGACCCTTGGGGGTCCCTTCCAATTCTATAATTCTAATACAGATTAATCTCCCTCAAAAACCGCGTGTATGACAAAACGACCTCCCTAAAGGAAGGAACCAAGGAAACTACTATTCTTTATTTCATCGCATCCAACTGGAAAATGGAAACACGGCTCCTTTAAAGCCTGAATTTCTGGTCTTCCCCTCAAATGGCGGCGTCTTAACGGCGCCAACCAGACTCTGCCCTCACCCAAAATGGCTACCGCCCTGTACGTTTTCCTTCCTATTTTCTTCTCCTTCCCTGCCCTTTCTTGAGATGGCGGGCCTGCTAACTTCAACGGCGCTGACGCCTTTTAGCGAAGAAGGCGGTCGCACCGCTTCCTTTCGCAACACAAACTTAAAAAGTATACAACCAACTTTTTGTTGTTGTTGCCCTGAACAGCGATGGCGGCGCTGTAGCTAGCAGACGCCGGTAAAGAAACCGCGCGCCTATTGGTTGGGACCATTAACAAGACGCATGGCCATTGGGTAGGCTGTATGTGGAGAGGGCTCGGGCACTGTCCAGCGGCTGCTTGGAGAAGGGCGAGGGGAGGAGGAAGAGGGAGAGCTGGTGAGTTGGAGGGAGAAGGCGGCAAAGGCGGGGTCGAGCGTGCGGAGTAGTTTTATTTTATTTTTTCATATTGAAATGCGGGTGCTTATCAGTTTGTTTGCCTGAGGCAGGCGAGAAGCCCGAGGAAGGGAGGGAGGCGGCGGAGGTGAGACCTGGATGGGGCGGGCGAGGGGGGCGCCGCTCCCGGGTGGGGGGGCCGGCCGGTGCCGAGTCGGGCGCACCTGGCGGGTTGCGGGGCTTGGGCGAAGGAGGAGACGGGGGGGCGGGGAAGGGGCAACTTGTGGGGATGAACGAGCGGGGGGTGGAAGGAGCAAAAGGCCACCATGTGGGGGGCAGATATTTGGGGCGGAGGGAACCCCCATGAAATTGGAAGTTTTTTTGTGGGGTGGGGAGAAGGGCGGAAGGATCCGGAGGAGGCGCCTGAGGGGTCAGAGGTGGGCACCGTCCAGCCCCACACCTCACGCGGCGGTTAGGGGTGCGCGGAGGAACTGTCCACCCGGCTTGAGTTTTATCACCCGGCATTACTCGGCATTGCCTACCCTTCCTCCCACAGTCTTGCCGGACCTCTTCTTTCCAGGGGTAACTTTTGACAATAATCCCTAATGAGATGTCAAATGTGAGGAAGGTAACAGGCAAGGCGAATGTCTGAGCAAGGCTTCTGTGATGTGCGGAAACGCAAATCCACTAAAACGTTGGTCTGCCTTTAGTGTGTATCTGTGTTGCAGAGCTGGGCAAGGCATGTCCCTTAACATGATGTTGGACTCCCAACTGCCATTAGCTCTTGCCAGCAAGGCCAGTTGGTAGAGTAGGAGACTCTTAATCTCAGGGTTGTGGGTTTGAGCCCCATGTTGGGCAAAAAGATTCCTCCATCGCAGGGGGTTAGACTAGATGACGCCTGTGGTCCTCTTCCAATTACAATTCTATGTACTAGTTACAGGTAGGTAGCCGTGTTGGTTTGCCATAGTCAAAACAAAATAAAAAATAAAAAAATTCCTTCCAGTAGCACCTTAGAGACCAACTAAGTTTGTTCTAGGTATGAACTTTTGTGTGCATGCACACTTCTTCAGATACGCTTCAGATATCTGAAGAAGTGTGCATGCACATGAAAGGTCATACCAAGAACAAACTTAGTTGGTCTCTAAGGTGCTACTGGAAGGATTTTTTTAAATTCTATGTACTGTAGACCAACACCAGTGCAGGGCAACAGGTTCCCTCTTCCTGTTCTGTTGATCCCTTTTAAAAGCCGTGGAGTGTGTTTTCCAGCTTGGATTTCCTTCTGTCTTGCTCGCTGTAGTACATACCTTTGTGGTGCTTCTGTTTTTAGCCCCCACCTTTAATTTGCTGTCTCCCATTTGGCAAGTGCCTGCTTGGTTTTGCCCATCTCACTGGGTGGAGGGATCTGCAGAAGCAACACATTGTCTCCCACTGAGAAGTTTTCCCTTCCTACCTGAGCTTCTAGTCTTGTAGCCCTAGAGAGTCTCTGTGAAGGAAGGGCGTTTTTTTGGTTGTTGCTAAGGTGCTATTTGCATGGCTCCTAATGATTTATAATTACCTTCTCTGAGGGGGAACCTAATAAGCTCCTATGCTGGCCTCTGTGTCTTGTTCAGTGCCATTGGAGGGATGCATGTTTGAACTAGCTGGTCCTTCAGAAAGGAGGGGGTGGCATTGCTAGGGGTTTTTAGTCAGGCTGTGTACGTGTACCCCCCTGACCCATGTGGGGTTCAATGCTTACACAGGCTTAGCTGTGTTACACATTCCAGGTTAATCCAGATTAAAGTAGCATTTGGCTTTAAAAGGCAGAACTATATCTGGGGACCGTAGGAATGCAGTTGTTTTAATTCTGGTTTTTTTTCTTTTCTGAAGCAGAGAAGTGAGGAATGAAGACCCTGTGGGCTGTTCTGGGGCGGCCACCTTCCTGATGCCAGGAAGGGGTGGGGTGTCTGCCTTCTGAGACAGGCCATGGAGTGGCCCCTCCTTGAACGAACATCTGAGGGGAACCCTCAGCCAATGTCACACTTGGAGAGGCAGATCAGACGGCGAAAAATCCTCATCTACAGGTGAGAGAAGAGTGGCTCTCCTCCCTGTCAAACTCCTTAGTGGGAGAGGTGAGACAGAAATTGTGTCACCGCTGTGACGTTCTCTCTGTGTCCTTCTATGTTTCCAGGCCTTCCTCTGAGGAGCAGGAATCCCCAGCCCTGCTCCAGAAGCCCCTCGAGACAGGGGGGGCATGCTCCTTTCCATGTGGCGATGCCGAGCTGTCACCCAGCAAGAGGCAGCGGCTTCAGCAGCGGTTGCCCCGAATGGCGGAACAGAACGGGGAAGTTTGCGGCGTGGCGAGAGAGACTTTGTGGCAGGTGGCCTCTCCCATGGAGAAGCAGCAGCGGAAGATGCTGGCTGTCAACCTGGAAGACTTTTCAACAGACCAAATGCTTGTGAGGATGCCACAGTGCGGGGACTGGGTTGCGGGGGGTATGAGAGGATTGCTAATGGGCTGTATGAAATCTAGTTCTGAGGTGGGAGAACCCATTGAACAGGTCTCAAGGCCCCAGTTCCATAGTTTTCCCCAGTGCTTTTCTCTCTCTAGAGAAATAGGTGCCAGTACTCACCATGAAGTTGTTACAGTAAGTGCCACACTTTTTAACAGCAACAAAAAAGAGTTTCTGCGTACCATTGAGAACCTCCTAAAGAAAAGCACTGGTTTTCTACTGTGCACTGCAGCTCCCAGGGTGCTTTGCACTACTAGGCCAGGAGAATTGTGACCTATAGTGTACCTCTTGCATTGTGATGGAGGAGTCAAGCCACCTGGATTAAGGACCCTGAAGGATGCCTTCTCCCCATGAGTCGATTCCTGAGTAAACATACACATGGAAGGTGGGGAAAAAGGGGAAAGGAGGCCCCTGACCCTCATTATCCTTAAGCTCTTTGAAACTTGGTGTGCGCCTCTCTTTGCCCAGAATGATCCACAGGGGGGCTCTCCTCCCCAAAGACCTGCCACATCTCCATGCGCAAATCCCCCCCAGTCAGCAGCTGTGAATGAAGACAGAGTTTCCTGGTCAACAAAGACACAAACTAGTCCAGTGTGCAGGTGAGGAGAGGCCCCAGGGAGGCGGAAGGAATGGAACAGCTTTGGGATCGAGCACCTGATTTAAAATGTTCTACCTTTCTTTTTACCCTTCCTACCCTCAGATTGTCTCCCCATAAGGGCTACCCTCCATCCCATCAAGAGCCTCAAAAGAAGTTGGACCACGCCCGCCGGCAACTGTGGGACAAGAGGGTGTCGCCCCCACGGTGTCGTGCTTCAGAGCGCCTGCATGCCAAGAGACAGCGCCTTCAGAAGGGGGTTTCCCTTGCAAAGGGGAGCGAGGGGACAAAGACCTTCCTGCTGGAGGCGGCGCATCAGCAAATCCTCGCCACCAGTTTGGAGGCTGGTTCCTTGAGCCAAGCTCTGGTTAGTTAAGTTTGGGAAGCAGCCTCACCAAATAATGCTGGGAGGGACAGGGAGAATCCTGTTGAGGGAGTCGGAGGGTGGTGGCTCGGTCCACATTTTGATTCAGCTGTCTTTTCTTGCTGGCAGGTTGCCGCCGTTGGCAGGGAACAGCCGGAGACCTCCTCAGCCCCCTGTGGGTGAGTGCCCCCCCAAACAAAAGCAATGAAGGCACAGAACTGCTTGTGCCTCCCCCATCCCTTAAAGACAGTGCCAGTCACCCAGCAAGAGAACTGATCCACTTCAAGATTTATAGTTGGTGCCTATTGTGCCATCCCAAACTCCCTTGGAGGGTAAAGTGATTGTCTCTTTCCTTTCGGGAGAAATGCTAACTTTGACCCCCTGGGTGTGTCTCAAAGCATGGGGAGGAGAGGGGCTAAGGAGACTGCTTTATCACTGCCCCACTGTGTTTCTGTGGTTAATCAGGAGTGATCAGCTCATGCTGCCTCGCCGATCATCTCCAAATGGGGACACCCAAACCCCTCGAGACCCACAAGACCAGTGTCATCAAACAGGTAGGGAAAACTCATGATTCAGGTGTTGTGTGCTGTTAAGTCTGTCCTTCAGTGCAAAGTGGCATGTCAGGGGTGTGCAAGTATGTTGTGTGTGTGTGTAACTTCACTGGAACATCCCTGGTCCCTTGGAGCCTGAAAACCCCTTTGGTAATGCAGGAAAAATTCCCATGTCGGACTGAATCCAGGCCGGATGAGCAGTCATCTCCCACCCATGGCAAGGTGTTTGTGGGGCTAGATGAAGGGGGCACAGACTCAGGCATCCAGATGGGAGTGCCAGGAGTCAAGCTGGGCTGAATATCAGCCAGCCAGATTACTCTCCAGAAATCTTGAGACCAGTTAATAATCTAAGAAAGGCAACAGCTAAGCTGCTGGAGGAAGATTCCCAGGTAAACACAGAAGAGGAAGATGTCTGTATCCTTCACAAAGTGTGTGTGTGCCGGTGTGTTGGGGGATGACAACTCTTGACTCTAGGTCAGAGATTGGAAACCTTTGGCCCTTCAGATGTTGCTGAACGACATCTCCCACCAGCCCCAGCAAGCGTGGCCAATGGGCAAGGATGATGGGAATTGTAGTCCCATAGGCCTGGATGACCCCAGTTTGGGGAAGGCTGCCTTTGACCCTCTTGTGACAATGTTGTTCCTTTCCCTTCCTGCCAGATGTGTCCACTGAAGCTCCGTCCTGGCTGCCTTCAGCCTCTGCTCTCTTGCGTCCATCAGCTGCCTCCCGTTTCCGGCACTGGGGTCTGGTCCCCGTCTTCCAGAGCGTCCGCTCCAAGCTGGAGGCCTTTGCCGACATCTTCCTGACCCCGTCCAAGCCAGCCGTGCTGTCCACCGAGGGACCCCCGTCCCTGCCCCCCTGCCCCCCAGGGAATGAGGAACAGGAGGCAGCCCAGCCGAGAACACCCCGCCAAAGAGTCAACATTGAAGTGAAAATTGCCATTTCGGAACCACGCCCCCGGAAGAGGAGCTGCCACCACGAGGAGGAGGAAGAAGAGGAAGAGGAGATGGGTGATGCGGTGGTGAGCGGGCGGCCCCCTATCCGCCAGTGGCGCCTGAATGAAGGGGACCCAGCCCCTCAGCCCCGCCTCGGACGCAGCTACTCCTGCCCTGACTTCCCTGGTGCCCGCTCGTGGCAAGCCTCCCCTGTGGCCCTTTCGCTCTCTGCGCAGCTGCGGCGGCGTCGCCACACCGTCTGCAGCCTGGAAGTGTCCCGGGAGCTGGGCCGCCCCACCCCACCCTGCCTGCGCAAGGAGGTGTATCCTTTCAGCACGCCCCCCGCACACTTCTTGCTGGGTCCCTCCGTGCACGTTCCCCACTGCGATGGCTCCCCCTACGCCTCCCATGTGCCTTCCTGCCACCGTGAACCAGACACTATCCATTCCAGGTAAAAATATTCTCCCTCCAAGCTGTTTGTTATCCCTCAAGAGTCTAACAGAGCTGTTCCCTTTGAACACCAATGAAAGGGCACAAATGCCAGGATAGGTAAGTGTGTGCTCCTTTCCCATTCAAAACCAAGAGGGAGAAAGAAGCAAGCACTGTGGGGTTGTTTGTGCCATTCTAGGGTGGTTGTTTAAAAAACCTCGGAGGCTGTATCCTCCTTGGAGTGGACTTATTGAAGTTATTGGATCCAAGTTTAATTTCATTTACTTCAAGTCTGAGGAGGAAATATCTACTGTGTATGTGGAGGAGTTGTGTCCTAGTGCTGAAGCACATCCTTTGCACGTCAGAGATCTATTCTATCCCCTGCACCTCCAAGCAACAGCGTCTTGAGTGGCAGTTTTGGAAAAGCCCCTTTCCTGAAAACCAGGTAGTGGAGATGATGTCAGACCAGAAGCACCGGAGGTCTGATTCTCCATAAGACATTTCCATTCGTTGACTAGTGCTGGAGGCAAATGGGCTGAGCCTCTTCCCCCTTTGGTTCTGCTCACAGGCAGAAAGGCTCCGTTTTCCCCACAGGGCTTCAGAACTCCCATGATGCTTTGCACCCTCAGTGCTGTGTGGCATTGCTTTGCTGGTTTGCCTTCCTCTTTTAAAGTCCCCTCCACCGAAGAGGGAGAACTGTCAGCTGGGAAACATCGACGTCTAATGCTAATACATGATGCTTGGTTTCTCCTCTGTCCTCCACAGAGACCCCTCTCCCTCTCCTGATCATGGGCGGAGGGTGTCTGGGGTTGGCTTGGACATGGTCGACTCAGAGTTGCTCACGTCGGAGCAGATGATGCTTTCAGAAGCTGAGATGAAGGTCAGTTGCTGTTTGACTCAATTAGGAGGTGCTGCACCGTGAAGAATGGGGGTCTGTGGCACCTGCTCTTGGTTTGAGGGCCATTTTGCTTTGCCATTGTGGCCTTTCAAAATCCTTCTTAACCTCCCTAAAACCTGCAGGGATCCCAAGACAACACCATAGGGAAGGTGTCCTCCATAAGGATCCGCAAGACACCGTCCAAGCAGCAAGCAAATCTCACTCCCATGGGGCTTCCCCGGCCTGTCAGGTGAGGGCTAGAGTGGAATGGAGGAGGCCTTTCTGCAAAAAGGAGATTAGTGGCTTGTGAATTAGCCTGACAGTGGTTTAGGAACTCTGGATTCAGATTCCACAGTGCTTGGAAAGGAGGCGGATGTGGTCTTCTATAGCCTGGGGGCAGATGAGTGCTTTATGAGAGGGGGCTCACTTAAGGAAAGGTGTAAATGGTTTTGGGGGTTTTTTAATTAAAATTGCTAGCTGAGTTGAACCTGCCAGTCAAGAATTTTGGCTGTTCGCCAATGTTAAGGATTTGTTAGTTGATCATCTGCCTTTCAATTGGAACATATGGAGAGCCTCTCTGACAGGGACCACTTGTGTGGTGGGATGTGTGCTGACTCTGGTACTCTTGGGACCTCAGGAAAGCAATAAAAACCTTGTAGGCTAAACCACTGGGCCTGATTCAGATTGAATTGCAAGCTTAAGAGGTCAGCTGGTGGTTTCTGGGCAGAGCATTGGAGCAAAGCGGGGTAGCAGGGAAAGCAATCTGGTGCCCAGCAGGGCTAAGTGAGTATTTCTATATGCCTATATTTACACACACACACACACACACACACACACACACACACATATTATCATAGGCCAAGGCCATTTCTGGGTGATGAACTCTATTCTCTTCTTTCCTGTGTCAGGTTGAACAAGAAAGAGTTCAGCCTGGAGGAGATCTACACCAACAAGAACTACCGCACACCCACAGAGAAGAGGTGAGGAAGTCTGCTGGCATCTGTCCTTTCCTAAAACACCAGCATTCATTACTTTTACGTGCACACACCCTTCTCTCCCCTCGGTCATTTCAAGCCAGCAACCCAAGATTCTGACTTCAGCATCCACAAGCGATAAGCACTACCTCCTGCAGTCTGAATATATTTGTGAACATGCATAGTTTGCTCCCAAAAAATGGGATGAGGAGGATAGTTATGGTGCAGTGGTGGTGACAGGGGCATAGAGCAGTAGTGGTACAAGCTCTCCCTATTTTCTGAGCCTTTGACATATAGGAATATAAGAGCCCTGCTGGGCCAGATTGAAGGTCCACCTAGTCCAACCTGCTGCCTTCGGGAAAATCTGCAAGCAGTTGGTGGGCTCTGCAGCACACTTCCGCTCATGTTTGTTTTTATTTATTTTATGTAACAAAATTTGTATACCAATTGATTTTAATGAAACCTCAGGGCGGCTTGCAAAAGAATAACCCATTATCAATAAAAGACACTTAAAAACAGGTGTTTTTAAAACATTCAAAACTGATTGAAATCAACAAAGGCAAATGAAAACACCTGTAGCTTCTACAAGTCTAGATAGGCTTGCCTAAACAAAAATGCTTTAAGCAGGGGCCAGAAAAAGTGCAGCCAAGGGACCTGTGTGATGTCAATAGGCAGGGGGTTCCAATGTGTAGCTGCTGCTAGAAGTTCCTCTTCTAGAAGTGGTTGAGTGGGCAGATGTAGAGAACGGCAATCCCAAAAGTAAACACTATTCTTGGGCAGCTGGTAGTCAGAGGCATATTATCTCTGTCCCTAGAGATCCTACTAGTCATTGATAAGCCTTATCACCCATGAACTTCATAATCCCCTTTTAAAGATCTCCCATTTGGTGACCATCGCTGCACTTAAACCAGGGGCAGAGAACCTTTTTCACCTAGTGGGCCAGATCCTAACTTGACGGCAACTGATGGGCCAAATTTAACAGGCAGGTGGAACAACCTACCTGTCCATCACCACGTCAAGTGATTGGCAGGCAGGCTGTCCCATCTAGCTGTCAAGGTCCTCTTACAGCACGTTTATGTTGTGGACCACCCTGAGATGAAGGGTGGTGTACAGATTTAAGAAATGAAATGAAATGGCCCTGCTGGTCCTGTAGCACCAAGTGGTTTGCCTTGAAACCACAGCTGAAACGGGGGAAATGCAGTTTCAAGAGAAACTGGTGCTACTGGAACAAGCAAGAGCACTCTGGATCTCACTGCAAACTCCTGATTGTTCTTTTGTAGCCTGACTGGACCAGTGCTAAATAGAATACAAGTGAAATGCCAACCACTTACAGTTTTAACATCTGCCCCGTATCCTGAAAGCAATATGCAAATATGTGGATGACCTGTGGTCTTCTAGCTTATGATATGTTTTGTCTATGGCCCTTGAAACTGATAAATCTCTCTGTCCCCGTGCTGTACTTCACGGTCACTGCTGCACCGTCTTTCTGCTCATGTTAATACTTGTTGCAGCCCTCAGAGTTTTATCTACTTTCCTGATGCTGCTTTTAATTTAGAAGTTTCGAGTTCTCAAGATGGATGGAGCAAATACTTGACATGAGCAGCGAATGCCGAAAGCTCTGAATGCGAAGGGGACCTTGGGCTGGGAGTTGTCTTGAGTTTTTTACGAAGGTGCCAGGACATGTTTTGTGACTTCTCATTCTTGCCACCCTCCAAACCTCTTTCGTGCTTTTTTTGTGTGCCACATGTTGCCAAAACATCCCAATTTTGACCCATGCCTTAAAACCAGACTGCATAATGACAGAGCGTGGTGACCTTAACCGTTGCATTGTTCATTCCAGCTACAAAATGTCAGCAGTTTTCTACTTAGTCTGCATTTGTTTATGCTTTTTATACTGCTAGGCTTGGTTAGTGGAGTCTGAGAGGTCGTCTCCTCCATTTTTCCTGGTGTCTCACTTCTTCCTTTCTACCCCTGCAGGTCATTTGAGACCATCTTTGAGGTGCCTCTGGAACGCAATGGAGTGCTCATTTTCACCAGCCAGCGCAAGCTGAAGCGGTCCATGGAATTTCAGGAGGGAGGCCTCCCTCGCAAGCAGCGCAAAGCCCACTCCCGAAGGAGTCGCAGGGCAGCAGGAGGGCGGAGGGTAAAGAAGCCCCAGAGTCCAGAGCTGGAGGAGAAGCTGCAGCAGCGGCTGGCTGAACTGGATGCCCTGTTTGAGGAAGAATGCTGAGATCTGAGCAGAGCCTATATCTTGTCTAGAGGAAAGGGCAGCACCCCGAGGAGCCCAAAAACATTTAACTAGCAAAAGAGGTTGCTGGTGTTGTTGGTTTTTTTTTTTTTTTAAAAAAAACTCTACCAAAGTCACCAATACCACTCCAAGTTTCTCCTGTGGTGCTGTTTATTCTCCACTTCCCCATCAAACCGGCCTTCTGTGCCTGTTGCCTCCTCCTCCCTTGATCACTCTCCAAGCCACAGGCTTTGCTGCTTTGAAAATAGTGCCTGGGTGCCTATCTGTGCCTCCTGGCCCAGCCAGCATGCTGCCTGCTCTGGCACCGCGTGAGTCCCCTTTTGCTTGGCTCTTTGGCTCGCGAGCAGAAGGGGAAGAATGTTTGTGGTGTCCCAGAGTTGCCCGTCCTCTACACTCTTCCTCCTGCACCCAGTCAGACCGCCAGTGCCGCGCATGGGAGGAGCGCCTAGTGCCCAGTGCTGTTGTGCCATCTGTGAGAGACTTAGGCCAGCAAGGGATGGGCCTAGCCAAGTGAGGGCCTAGTTGCCTTTTCTGGAGCGGCCATCACCATCAAACCAAATAGGAATGCACAACCGACGTGCCTGTTGGATGGGAAGGAGAAAGAAAAAAGGGACTGTGCGAAAGAATCAGCAGGAGCAGGTTTTTGTTATGGCACAGGGGATGATGTGGCAGAAGAGACGATGTAGCAGTAGGCTGGGCAATGGGGACGTGTCCACCTGTTTAAGCACAGACAGTGGATGGGAATCCTGAGAGAATGCCTTTGCATCTCTGGATCAAGGCCTCTTGGTGTTCCTAGCTTGGATCAACTGTTTTGTTAGGAATGATGTGGTTTTGGTTTTCATTTTTTTATTAATCTATATTTCTAATAAACTTTGTATCCTGGGGGGAGGGAAAAACCACATATTGCCAGTTGCTCCTTAACTGGCCTTGGTGGGATCCTGAATGCAGCTTTAAGGGAGACCACAATAGATAATTTTGCCTTGGAACAAGGGCATAGTGACCAGAAAATGAAAATCCATAGCAAGCAATGGATCATATATCATTGCCACACTAAATTAATTTCCCTAGCCAATGTTGCCTCCTATCAGGAATGGTGGTAGATGCATTGGCTATGGCAAAAAGCAAAATTGCTGTGATGCAGGATCAAATGGCAAGAAAGAAGTTGAGCAAATTGCACCCGGTTGTACTACAATTGTACATGTATGAGAGGCTACAACAAATAACAAAATATGTGGATTTGTGTAGTCTGTGGTGCATTTTTGTGCAAATTAAGTAGCTGTGCCCAGTTTAAAATCTGTTTTGAGGTGGTACGTTCACCTTCAAGACTACCATAGTCTAGAGTTGACATTGGTGAAATTCACTCCGTCATTCGTTACAGGAAAAGACAGTGTGTCTGATTGATTCCTCATGGTCATCTAAATTTATCAAATTAACAGGTTTTGCATGGGAGCCTTTCACTCTCGCAGCCTTTCTTTGGTCCGTTTGTCTACTGGAAAATGCCTTTTCTTGTTAGTTAACTGCTTAGGATTTATTGAGCAGCTTTTATCCCAGTACAGTAGGCTCTGGTCAAAGTTTGCAAGACTCTGAAGCCCCGACAAAAGTTATGCTGCTCCACACGTGCATCAGGAGAAAGGTCCCCCTGTCTATAGTTATGTAAACTGCTTAGAGGTTTTGATGCTATATAAAACTTGTTAAATAAACATGGTACACCTTCCCTCCATACTGTTGTGGATGAAACAAACTTTTTCTTCAAGGCTTAGGTTTGGCTACGTTTATTCTGTACTTTTGCTTCTGTTCAGTATTTTTTTATTACCTTGCTACGTTGCTAAAGTACAAACAGCTGAGGTCCACTCTTCACAACCTCAGCTGCATAATGACAGGAAGAGGTGGAGATGGGCGGGGTAAACACTGCCCAACCTTTGCCAAGCCTGCATGTTGTGGGCCAAGCCTGGTTGTTTTAGGGTGCCACCATCCTGTAGAGGATGGCACCACTCTTGGGTGCCTACCTGGTTCCACCATTAAGGTGCTTTCCTCTCCCAATCACCAGTCTGGGTAGGAGCTGGTGATAATGTGTAGTGCACAACATTAGCCTCATAATCCACTTCAGGCTACTTGCCCAAAGTGGGGTCATCTGGCAGGCCTTGTCGTCAGGTGCATTGCTGGGTGGGGATGGTTGCATTTTTCGCTAACCTTGCTCTGCTGTGTATCTCAGACTTTTCTTCCTCTCAGTCCAGCCTGCTTTTATTAATTTATAGGTTTAAATATTGCACAGTAAACAAAGGACCTGGGCTGTGAACATACCCATAAAAGAGCACACAATACTTATGCCAACATCTGGATGGTGATACGCAATAAATTATTGGCTGAACAACGCATTGGAAAAGCAAGCAGAAGAGGCTTACCGTAAGCGGGCATCTGAAACAAAGTACTTGTGGTGTTTGCTTCATGGTAATAGGGAGTTACAGAACCTAGGTGCAGACACATTAAATGCCCCCTTGTAGAAGAAGCAAAGTAATCAGAATGTGGCACCCTTAGTAGTCCCAGCTGTTGGACCAAACCCAATCAAAGCCTCGCCTAGGATGCATCACTGTATTGTATAATGTTGAGCTTACAAACATCTGACACACAGTGGCCAAGCTATCCCAATCCAGGAATTGTCCTCCCAGACAAAGGTTTATAGATGCAGCTCCTGGCCATTGAGACCACACGGATCCAGGAGCACCTTCAAGATGCAAACCACCCAAGGGAGTGTGACCCATCTGGAACAGACAATTTGCCTCCTGGACATGGGAACCGTCCTTGGTCTTACTGAGATTCATTCAGCCCACTGGTGTACAGCCTAACCTGAATCAGATGCATAAAAGAAGTAGAGCGGAATGTTGGCATACTGATGACATCCTGTCCCAAAATTCCTAGCAACTTTATACGTATGGTAAGACGACATTGGTGATAAAGTGCTGCCTTGTGGTGCACCATAATGTAAAACCACTGTGGCACCAATGAGTATCTTTTCAACTGCTACTCTCTGGACTTAAACCTGCAGATAGGATCAGAACCACTGCAGTGCAGTGCCTCCAATACCCAGCTCACAAGAGCTGGTCCAGAGGAATGCCATGGTCAATGATATAAAAAGCCACCAAGAGCTTGAGAAGAAGGAGAATGGTTATACTTGCTCTCAGTAGAAGTCCTCCATTGGGGCCACAAAGGCTGATTCAGTCTCATAATGGGAGACTGAATTCCTCTTATGGGAGCAACTTCCATAGTTTAACTATGTGCTGTGTGAAGAAGTATTGACTTTGTCCTTCCAGAATTCAGCGACTTTGTCTTCGAGGTATAAAGCAAAAGGACCACAAAGACTTAGGTTATCTAAACACATGTATGCATCTAGAATAGAAGGGACCTCAAAACACATTTAGTCAGCTGATACACAAAATCTGCTGTGACTGCTCCATCCACTATGGTTAAAACTATCAATAAGTTCTTTATAATGTTTAATTGAAATACCCTTTCTTGTAATTTGAAGCTGTTAGTTTGGATCTACCCTGAATGACAGGAAATGAATTTGCACTATGTAATAGCAATTCAAAAATTCAAAAGTTGCTGCTCTATTTCTTCTTAAACTAACTCTCCTCTGCATACCTACCTATTTTTCTAATTGGACTTGATCTCCTTCCCCCTCACTGTACTGGAGGTCTTCCTCTGAGTAAGCTCATTAAACTCTAAATCAGTTACAGGTAGGTAGTCGTTCTGGTCTGTCATAGTCAAAACAAAATAAAGAAATAAAAAAATTCCTTCCAGTAGCACCTTAGAGACCAACTAAGTTTGTTCTTGGTATGAACTTTTGTGTGCATGCACACTTCTTCAGGTACACTGAAACAGAAGTCACCAGACCCTGATATATAGTGAGAGGGTGGGAGGGGTATTACTCAGAGGGGTGGAGGGAATGGGTGATAGGCTGATAGCTGTGGTAAACCTGTTGATTCTTATCTCATTATACACGACAAAGCTATTTTTACCCCTTGCTCACCCCTTGCTTTTTCCTGTAAGACTAATTGCAGTCGTTAACAGTCGTCAACAGGTTTACCACAGCTATTTTGTTTTGACCTTAAATCAGGTTGTTCATAATGCCCCCCCCCCACTTATTTCTAATTGATCATATCTGTTTCATCATAGTTTCAGCTACTTTCATCAGACCAAAGTGGATAACAATTTTTTCAAACAAATGTTGTTGAAATTCAGTGCAGGGCTATTGCTAGTGGAAGAGTCCAGGTCCCAGATTCAGTTCCTAGATTCCATGTATCAAGGCTGAGAAATGCCCCCTGTAAAAAAATCCCAGAGCAGTTCTGCCAGGCAACACAGACAGTCCTCAATGAAGGGTTCAAAAGTACTACTTTATGCGGGAGCTTGGAAAGTAACAGTTCCATTGCGCGAGGATGGCATCACATGGTAGTGTTGTGACGTCATCAAGTTCTCCTTCGTCCTCAACGAGCTGCTACAGCAGAGTCGGGTGGTGCTGAGCCCTATGACATCACGCGCTGGCGTTATAACATCACCGTGCGAGGTTGCTGCGAAGAAAGTATGACATCATTGCATCACGTTTGTCTCCGTGAAACCATGACGTCACCCTGCGGAGGACGGAAGTGACTCTAAGGGCGGGGGTGCTGGTTTAAGGGAACACCCTCCACCTCGAACAGTCTCCAAGGGGTGGGTGGGCGGGAACGGAGGCTAACCGAAGGGACTATTTCCTTTTCTTTTTCCAGCGGAGGGATTTTTTTTAATGGTTCCATCAACGCAGGAGGCGGAGGGATATGACGCTGTGGGAGGAGTTGCGTGCCGTGCGCAGAGACGAAGGGGATCCGGCAGAGGCTGCTAGAGGGAGAGGGAGAGTCGGGGGGCAGCAGCGGAGACGGAGCAGGGAGGGGGCAAAGGACGGCGAGCCGAAAGGGTCCCCCACCCAGGCGCGAGGGGGACGGGAGCGCAACGCCAGCCCGCCTGCCGGCCTCCCTCCCTGCGGCCGGACCCTGCCAGCCAGCCAGCCACCCACCCCTCCCCCATCCTTACTCACCTCACCGCTTCGGCCAATCAGCTGTGGGGGGGCCGCGACGATAGCGGAGGGTACCAGCCTCGCAGCCAATCAGCGTCAGGGGCTCGCGGGGCCGCTTGCCGCGAGCCTGGACGAAGGCGAAAAGGTGGGGTGAGTTGAAAAGCACCCTCAACGGCCGGCGCTCTTAAAGGTACAGCTTGGGGGGGCCGCGAGAAGAGGGGGCACTTTCAGCCGGAGGACAACAACCCCCTCCCCCCAACCGCCAGCTCCTGTCAATGGATTTAAAGGGAGCTCGGCCCTCTTAAAGGGGAGTTCTTCTCGGGCCCTCATTGTGGCTAAGAGGGAGGGGTGGCCCTTAAAGGTGAAATTTGGGTTTCTCCGGAGGACCTTGAACGCTGGATCCTTAAAGGGCAGTGCAAGCTGACAAGGAGGAAAAAGAAATGCTTGGAGGGCTTTTAATTCCGGTTGCTGAGAGAGTCGATGTCTGACAAGGGAGAACTTTAAATCCACATTCTTAAAGGGGAGGCCATGCTTTGGCAGGAAATGTGTGGCGGACTCAAAATCGAACACTCTTAAAGGGGAAATTGAGACACAGAGATCCGGACCCTTAAAGGCAAGGTCACACCCTGTGGGAGGAATCCGGGAGGCATCTTCTTCACGGACAGAGGCTCAAGAGGAGGAGGAGGAAGAAGGTGTCGCTTCCCGGGAAAGCAGAAGAGGAAGAAGAAGAGATGGCCCCGCGGAGCCGCTTCCCTTGCGGGGAGCCCTCGGCCCAGCGGAGGAAGTGAGTTGCCCTCTGGGCGGAAGCCGCTTGCCATTGTTGGCAGGAGCCACCTCCGCAGTCTTAAAGGGGAGGCTGCCCAGGCTGGCAGCTCCGTCGGGGGCGAACCCCGAATTCCCCTGAGGGAAAGTCGAAAGTGACAGTTTCGCGGTTCGTCTTCGGAAAAAACTACACAGATAGGCACTTAAAGCAAAGGCTTCCTTCAACCTGCAAGAAAGTTGCCATGCGCTGGGGTTTGTTTTAAAATTGGGTTTAACAAACAAACAAATATATATATATATATTTAAAGGCACACTGTGTCGCAGTTGGAGGGATGTAAAACCCTTGTCCAAGGCGAGGGTGTTTTGACAGATTTCCTTCCCCACCCAAACAGGAGGCTCCATGTTAGAGAGAGCTCTCTGTGCTCTGGCAGGGGCTGATTTTGTGTAAAGGAAGAAAAAGTTATTGGATCACCTTCCACTTCTTAGAGTTCTATGTTGAAAGTATTTAATTCTTTTTAATTTAATGGTCTTGCCTTTAAGACAAAGACCAAAAACAAACAGAAAAAACCAGAAGCTGCCATCCCTGTCACTTGAGAGGGAATTAAACTTGAATGAAAGGAGAGTTGCTTTGACTTTCCCAGAGCAAAGAGGATCCTCTTGTGTTGAGTGGGCTCTCTAAATGTAAATCAAGGAAAGGTTGCTGACAACTGTAAGGTGTAAAGGACAAGGATTTTTTGTTTTGGCCACGAAATACAAAAAACCCTTTTTTAGGGAAAAGAAGAGGGGAGCCTCGTTCCTTGCTTTTCCAAGTGGCATCTGCGGAAGAACAAGGGCTCAGTTGAGAGCAGCTGCAATGCAACTGGCTGGGGAAGGGTGAAGAGTGCCCCCCCACCTCCTTGCGTGTCTGCAGTATCCACAGGACACAACACGACACATTCTCTGTACCTCAAGGGGGGAACCATGGAAGGAACAGCGGCAGCTCCTGCCCCATGCTGGAGTGGGGGAGGAGGCAGCAGTAGCCGAACACGGAGGCAGCGGCGTTGCTCACGGCGGGACCGTGAGAGCCGCTGCACTCGCCGCCGGGGAGGCCGTCCTGGGGATGGATCTCGTCGTGGCCTCTCGTCGTCTTCATCTTCAGGATCGGACAGTGAAGGCCCCTCCCCACCTGCTCCTCTGGCACCTGGAAAAGGTCGCTCCCTGCAGCAGCAGCAGCGTCGAAGGCGGCGGCCCCTCCGGCGGCGAAAGAGATCCTCTGGATCGTCCTGCAGCCGCGATGAGGAGGAGGAGGAAGAGGAGGAGGAGGATCTCATTGATGGCTTTGCCATTGCCAGCTTTGTCAGCCTTGAGGCACTTGAGGTGAGGAGGTGTCCCAATCTCTATCTGTGGGGTCTCACGGGCCTTTGTACAGTCTGCGTTCTGAGGTTGGCTGGGAGTGATTTTAGTTCTGCAGGCCCCTTAGAGCTGTGATACAGAAAGGAAGAAGAAAGAGGGAGAAGCTTGGATTCTCTTGTCCCCATAATTCAGAAAAGACAACTTCCAGTCACCTGAGACTTCACAGGATGACGTCAGCTAGGATGTGATGTGCTGGAGAATGGGAGTAAAAACATATGTAAATACTAGTATATTTTAAGTGCAGCAGGTTGTTGCCGTCCCCCTTTTTGTCAGCATGGGATTCCCAAGTCAAGAGACAGTGATGGATCTAGTGTACAGTTTGAGTTGCTCTCAGATAATTGCTGAAATTTAACAGACGTGGGTCCCTGATTGGTCTCTTAGATGGGAGATCCCTAGAAGTCCCTTATAAGAGCAGAAGAACTTAAAGTTATGATTGGTAGTGTGCAAGCTACCTAGCACAGGACAAAGGCATGTTGGTTGTTTGAACTTCAGTTTGTTCTAGAAGCAGAAGCCAGTGGTGATATAAAAGGGAGCAAGACAATGGTAAAATGGTCTCCTGTCCTGTCAATCAACTCAAATAGGGAACCACATGGATCCCTCAAATTAAAGTGATTGGCATGTGGGAGAAGGGGGGGGCAGGTCTGTTTTCTGGTAAATTGTTGTGAGAAGAAATAACCCTTTGTGAGAGACTGGAGGTGGAGGTAAGAGGGGGAGATGAGCTGCTGTCAGAGGAGTCGTCAGCACTTGAAATAAGATAAAATGGTTATTAACTCAAGGGAGCAACCATAGCTCAGAGCTGGTAATTTGTATATAAAATCTTGAGTTAAATCTCTAGTAGTACTGGCTAAATGAACCCATTGTCTGCCTCAGTATAAGGTGCCCCTTACATATGCAAAGGTATAGTATGAGACATAAAGCAAAGGTGGCTTTAGTAAGCTCCAATCAGTGTGGTTTTGCTATGAGTTTCTTAGTGTGTTAAAGTTATGGTCCCATTTTCATGAATAATTCTAGGACTGGGATGTGGCCTAATAAACTCTGCATACCTTGGTGGGTGTGGGATTATGTGACTTCCATAGGTGCTGATGTGTATCTCTCAGGTGACATGCAAAACATAGCTGCTTCACTTGCTGAAGCAGCAAAGGAGGCTCTGCTAAACACAGGAATGCTCCAGGCTGAGCTTGTAGGCCTGTTCTGGACTGGCTTCACCTGCCTTTCCAGCTTGACAGGACTGGGTGAGGAGCTGGGCGTGAACACAGGTGCCTTTGCCAAACTCCAAAGGAATCCAATGCGTTGCTAAGAACTATTCACTCCACAGCCACAGAAAATCACAGGGGTGGAAGAGCATGCCTTGGTCTGACACTCTGCCACCCCGAGACTGGCTGTTTTTTCTGGATTTAGTCCCAAACTTCTTATCTTCCTCTGAGGCCTTTCCTGTTTGTTGGCATCTCTGTTGAGTTAAGCCGATCTTCCTTAAGTTATCAGCTCTCCCAAATGCACTGAAGGTGACTTTCATTTCCCATAAGTGGCCAGGTGAATGTCTGTTGACAAGACAGACTTCTTGAACTGTGCTGTGCAGATGCAGCATTCCAGATGCAACTGACCAGGCGAGGCAAGTGTTGTGTGTTTGCTGAGCTTTTCAGAAAGTTTTATCAATTGCTGCTGGTTACAGTGGTGTGTGGTATGGCTAGCTTCATTTTGTTTGGATTTAGAAGATTGACTAAATTACATTTTTATCTCACCATTTCTCCAAGGAACTCATGGTATACTTGGTTCTACCCCCTACACTATTTTAAATGATGTTTCATTTTATAGTTTTATCTGATTTTTGTTTTGCAGTGTATCTTTGTAACCCCCTTAGAGACTATTGTAGTTAAGCAGTGTATAAATTGTTTAAATAGATTAGATTAGATTAGATTAGATAGTTTTACCCTGCACATCTGGTCAGGCTAAGATCCTCAGGGACACCCTTGTTGTTGTGTGTTGCCAGGCATAGTCAGTTATTATTTTGATATATCCCCCGACCTTCACCCTGAAGTCCCAGGATGGGTCACAGCAATTTAAAACACAACATTTCAAACTGTATTAAAGGTCAGGGTAAAGAGGTGCATCTTCAGTTTATGACAAAAACTATAAAATGAAGTTGCCAGATGCACCTTTGTAGGGAAGAAATTCCAGAGTTCAAAAGTTGCTCTCTCCTGGACCACCACCACCACCAATTTCTGAGGGTAGTAGAACTACCAAGATGGTCCCTCTCCTGACCTTAACATCTCAGAGATTCTGAAGAGAAGGAGGCAGTCTTTCCAATATTTGGGGCTTAAGTTAAGGATTTTAAATACTAACGTGAGCATCGTGAATTGGTTCCGAAAATGAACTGGCAACCAATGCAGCTGCTTTCAGACAGGGATTGTGCGAGATCTAAATGGAACTCCAGCCAGTAATCTGCCCACTGTGTTTGAAGTTTCTGGGTTGTCTTTAAGGGCAGTCTTCTTATGAAGCAAGATGGGAGAAGACCTTCTCTGCAGTGACGCTCCATTGGTGAAATGCCCTTCCTTCTCATTGATGGGTGGCACTGTCTCTTTTTGGGTTTCATCACAAGCTGCAGACACATTTATTCATTCAGTCATTTTCAGGGTAGCAGTGCTTGGAGCAGGTGTTGAGATATTATATCTCTGTATTGGCTGCTGTTTTGGTTGACCTTTGATTAAATGTAAACTGGAAATATTTTAAATTTAATAAGTAAGTAAGTAAGTAAGTAAGTAAGTAAGTAAGAGAGATGGGCCCAAGGTCAACCAGTGAGGCTTTATAGTTAAGCAGAAATTTAAACTGAGACTCTCTGGTGCTGGTTCAACAATCTGCCACTACACCATGCTGGCTCTCAGTCTGGCTCTATTCTCATAATGCTTAGCATATGGTTATAATTTGTCACATTTTTATCCCATCCTCCTTTCAAAGAACTCAGGGTGGTGTACATAGCTCCCCATTAACCCTTCTCATACAGTTACAAGGGTGAGAGGCGGTGACTTGACCCAAAGCTGAGCAGAAATGGGAGTTCAGCTTTTCTTGATCAAAGTCCAGTATACACCACACCAACTCTCCCATACTGGATATACACTTTGATCTCTTAATTTTCCATGGTTTGTTTGTGTTTGTGTAGAAATGTAAATTTCTACCATACCCGCACACTAATGTAAGAAGGGGTGTATGTTATTTCTGAGTCCAGTCAGCCTGGTACATACGATCAAGTAATTAACACACATAATTATTCCCACCTTCCCATTTATTATTATTATTATTATTATTATTATATTTAAAGCTGCCTCTGGGGAGCCGAAATACATCCCATCATCCATCTGGGGTTAGCTTAGGGATTCCTGAGCTTTTCTGTGCTCAATATAGTTTTAATGCACACCTGCCTTGTCACCTTCCCACAGAAGGATGCTACCTTGAAGACCCCGGAGCGGCTGGAGCTTCGGATGAAGCATTCTGGAAAGAGAAAACGGGGAGAGGGGAACAACTCTGAGCCTGAGGATGAGGATGGGAGCTCGGAGAAGGGTCGCAGCCGGGAGAGAGCAGTGAGGAAACGTACCAAGAAGCGGCACAAAGAGGTGAGACCCGTGGCTAAGGGGTTGGAAACTGCTTTTTATTGTGTTGCCTGCTGTCAAGCCTGCTTTTGTATGCTCCCCCCATTTTGCAGGCTTAAGTTTAAATCTCTTGGGCAGCTAATTGGGTGTCTTGTTGGGTTGGGGGAGAATGGACGTCAATTAGTATCGGTTGTGGCTGGTCTAGGACATGTTACCAACAGGATTCTGTTATCAAATAACTTCTTTTTTTATACACATGCTTGAAATTTTCTAGGTTTTGTTGTGCAAAAAGGCAGGCCTGTAGCAGCAACTAAACTCTATAGTGCTGAATAACTTGGCCTATAGTGTTGTATGTCTGGTGAATTTTCTTCTCTTTCTGAGTATGGCATTATGTTAAAAATATGGGTTGAGCAAGAGGCAAAATTAAAAGCTGCTATAATTCAATGAGATTACATGAAAACATTCTTCAGATCTTGAATACTAAGGCTAATTGCGAATTCAGGACATAAGGGAAACAGAGAGCTTAATGTGAACCAGAACATAGCGTCCTGCCTGGGCCAAGCCACTGAATCTGTAAAACAGAGTTTCTTTGAGCTTGTGTAGGATAGCTTTCCTTTGCTGTTAAATTACCATATTTTTCCTGCAGAAAAGGATTAAAAATAAAGGATTCCAAGTACTAGTGTATTGCCCTGAGACAGGTTGAATCTCAGCACTCCTGCTAGCAGACAGCAACAGAGTGGGAGCAAAGTTGCCCTCAGAAAGTGGGACTCCCTCCACAGGAGGGCTTGTGGTTTATTTATTGGAGGGCTTTCTGTTGTGTTGTTGAATCTCCAAATGGCAGATGAGTTTTGGTGACATTAGCAATGACGCTGCATCAACAGGGTTGGAAATATTACTAATAATTTGATTTGAGGAGGGAGACAAATCCCAGCCGAGCAAAATTGCTCTTGGCAGGGGCGTAGCAACGGGGGGGGGGGGGCGGGGGGGCGGTCCGCCCCGGGTGCCACCCTGGGGAGGGTGACAAATTGGGTGCTTTTTAAAAAAAAAATTTATTTTTTATTTTTTATTTTTTAATTTTTTTTAAAAAAACGCTATTTTCGGCAATGCCGGGTGGAGCCGCAGGGGCGGCCAGCGAGGAGCGGTGTCACACCCCCCCCCCGCTGGCCGCCCCTGCGGCTTCACCCCGGCAACGCCGAAAATAGCCCCCCCTTCCAGCGGCTTTTCCCGCCGCTGGCTGGCTTGCGGAGCCGGGGCATGGAGAGGGGCGGGGCGGGCCAGCGAGGACGGGTGACACCCCTCCTCGCTGGCCCGCCCCTCTCCCTGCCCCGACTTGCGCTCCGCCAAAGGGGTGCAGGCAGCGGGGAGGAGGCGGCGGAGGGGTGCGTGTCACCCCATCGCTGCTCGCCTCGGCTCTCCCCTCGCCCCTGCAGGCGGCGGGAGAGGCAAGCAGCGATGGGGTGACACGCACCCCTCCGCCGCCTCCTCCCCGCTGCCGGATCGGGGAGCGAGGAGGCGCCGGCGCCGGGGTGTCACCCCATCGGTGCTCGCCTCGGCTCTCCCCTCGCCCCTGCAGGCGGCGGGAGAGGCAAGCAGCGATGGGGTGACACGCACCCCTCCGCCGCCTCCTCCCCGCTGCCGGATCGGGGAGCGAGGAGGCGCCGGCGCCGGGGTGTCACCCCATCGGTGCTCACCTCGGCTCTCCCCTCGCCCCTGCAGGCGGCGGGAGAGGCAAGCAGCGATGGGGTGACACGCACCCCTCCACCGCCTCCTCCCCGCTGCCGGATCAGGGAGCAAGGAGGCGCCGGCGCCGGGGTGTCACCTCATCGGTGCTCACCTAGGCTCTCCCCTCGCCCCTGCAGGCGGCGGGAGAGGCAAGCAGCGATGGGGTGACACGCACCCCTCCGCCGCCTCCTCGCTGCCCGCTCTGGCAGCGGGGAGAAATATGCTTTAAAAAAGATCAAAGCCAGGGCAAGCTTGCCTTGGCTTTTTCTCTTTTTTAAAGCGCTCCCCCCCCCCCGCTGCAGGGGCGGAGCCGCAGTGACGTCGCGTTGTGACGTCACGACGCGACGTCACGACGCCCCGCCCCCAGGGGGTGCCTCCTCCGCTCCCCGCCCCGGGTAGCGAAGAGGCTTCCTACGCCCCTGGCTCTTGGCATCCTCAAAATGCCTAATAAATTTAGAGCAAATAGTGGAGCAGTGGGCATGTTTGAACAATCATATAAACTGAGATATGAATGAGTCCTGTGTACCTGCATTCAGGTGCCTGGCTTCTTCCTTTGCTCAAGCTGGAAAACAAGCCAGGAAGTATTGGCTAACTATAGTTTCACGTTGCATCTGAACTAGGAAATGCTGGTCAATGGCTTCTGAAAAATCTAGGCTATGAAACCAGGGTTTAAAGTTGTTTTATATATATAGTTAGTTTCCTGGTTTGGCCATCATGGGATATTATAGTTAACTGATCTTCCTGTCTTGTTCATTTGCACAAAGGGAGGAGTGAAGTGACTGCATGAGGAGGAAAGAGACTCGTTCATATCTCAGCTTTTTAAACTGAGATGATCATCTGAATGCAGCCAATTTGTGTCTGTGTGCAGCATGCCAGCCAGAATCTCCTCATCTTTGTGGAATACTCCACATGTGTTTCTAATGAGAACACACTTTCCTTTTTATTTTCAGTATTGCTCTTAAAATCTTATTACTCTCCTGACAAAACAAGGATGCTTTCCCTTAATTTTTTATCTTTGGGTTTGTTTTTTTAAAATCTTTGGGATTAACAGCCTCCTATCCTTCTGAGTCTAATCTTTCTTTCTTTATTTTCCTCTCTCCGCCCCCACCCCCGGCCAACCTTTATTTTCTTTTTCCAGCCTTCTCTCCAATCCTACCTGGAAACTGGATATATAGTAAGTGGGCAATGTATAAGCATTCTCTCCCACACCCCTGTTCTCTTGGTTTGGGCTGTAGTTTTCCTTAGTAGTGAGCCCTGGCTGCACACAGCTTCACAGGGCACTGTTTTAGCTTCCCAAACATTATTTCCTTGGCATCCTTTCCCACCTGTAAACTGGAGCAAGGGTGTGTGTGTGTGTGTGTGTGTGTTGTAAATGACCTCCAGGAGATCTGTAACTAATCCTCTCCACTTGGTGCTAAACCATGGGAGATGCTGGTCCCTTGGAGAGTGAGAAGGCACCAAGGCTTCTTCCTTAATCTCTGATGGATTCAGCTGTGCTTCTTTGCAATGATGCCCGCCTGCATGATTTCTTTGCATTTGATTCTGTTCCCTTCTGAGGGCTTGGGTGGTCCATGGGTTTGGGGTATCAGAATATCAGTCTTTCCATGTGCCATAAAATACTACCATAAGTTTTCTGCAGAGCCTGCTGCTGACCAGCATTTTGGTGGGGTGTGTATGTGTGCCACTGAGGAGCATTTCCAATTTGCTGTACTGACGGACTTCTTTCTTTCATTCTCCTTTTGCAGTGTGATACAGAAAGTGACCCAGAGGAGCAGGTAGGCATTGACCCCACCCTGGTCCTGTAATTTGCCAGGCTTCACTTGTGACTGCCACATCACATGACGACTTGTATGGGAGTTTTGGGGCAGGGCAGATATTGCAAAATGGATCCAGCAATTTGAAAAACGCCAAGGTCCTGTTTCTCTGCATGCTGAGCCACAATTCTCCATATTTCTCATCCCACGCAAATGTTGGTATTGTGAATACTTGAACCACATGGATCTTTGCACAGTGGTGTCAAGGTGCTGTGGAAAATGTGCAGACACTGGGCCTTTATCTTATTTTATTAATGATTTGTCTTCCACATGAGTCTCAAGATGATTTACATAAAAAACAACTAAAAATAGTTTTGAAACCTGTACACAAAACAACAAAAGGTATGTTTAAAACCAATATGGAATAAATACCTTTTCTCCTGGCTGGAAAAGCTTGTCAAAACAAATGTCATAAATTGCTTTCCAGAAAGTACAAATAGTGAGCAGCTGCCACATCTCTCTGAAAGTTACCATGCAGCAAGCTTATGATATTTTAGGGACTTCAAGGGGATACTTTTGCAGAATGCAGTGACCTATCTTGGTATACAAGGACAGCAGGTCAAAATGAGCACCTTGAATTATACCTGGAAGGGTGTAGGAGGCCAGCATTTGTCAACACTAGCATAATAATTTCCCAGAGGCCTGTTCCTTTGGAAGGAAAGCAGCCGTATTCTGCACCAACCATAGAAGTAGTGACTAGAATTAGCAAATCTGTCCTTATTTGCATGACAAGCTACTTCCATTGCTTGCTTCAGAAAGAAATAGCATTTGTGTCCTTCAGAAGCTTCCTGACTGCTTTTCAAGTTGGCCGCAAAACAATTTGGGATGGTGCATACCGTATTTTGTGCTGAATTGTCTTCTCTTGCTAAATAATGAGTGGTCTGTTTTTCTTGTCTCTGTAGGCCTCCGTTGATGACCTCGAACAGTCATTCACTGTCTCAACCAGCAAAGGTGGGTTTGAGTGCACAGGGTGGGGGCTGCTGGTCAAAGTAGAAAATAATGGCCTAGATGGACAAATAGTCTAGCTTCCTTTAATGTATATTCACAACCATATTCCTATTAGCATCACTGAGACTGCTCTCTTGTCCAAACACCAAGGTGCCAGAAAGACTCTTAATAGACAGCATGATATTCTGGTAGGAGTCACTTGCACTGAGTTTCCTTTCCTCTGCCTCATCACATTTCCTGTGGTGTGCTGGGAGCAGATAAGCTGCACTAGATTGTTTCTCTTTTTGAAAGCTAATGTAAAAGCTTTTTGAGTAATAAGGTAAAGAGACCCCTGACCATTAGGTCCAGTCATGACCGACTCTGGGGTTGCGGCGCTCATCTTGCATTATTGGCCGAGGGAGCCGGCGTACAGCTATTTCATGTGGCTAGCATGACAAAGCCACTTCTGGCGAACCAGAGCAGCGCACGGAAACGCCGTTTACCTTCCCGCTGCAGCGGTACCTATTTATCTACTTGCACTTTGACGTGCTTTCGAACTGCTAGGTTGGCAGGAGCAGGGACCAAGCAACGGGAGCTCACCCCATTGCGGGGATTCGAACCGCCAACCTTATGATCGGCAAGCCCTAGGCTCTGTGGTTTAACCCACAGCGCCACCCGCGTCCCTCCCTTTTGAGTAATAGCAATATACCTAATATCTATTCATGCTAAGTGCTTGAAGTACTGTGACCAGGTGGGCCTCTTCTCCAGGTGTGTTTTCTGCTCCCTTTGTGTTTGCTGTTTTCATAGAGCTTTTAGGGTCCAGTTGCTTAAGAATAGTTCCTTCCTCCACCCCCAAAAGGATTCTTTGAAGTAGATTGTGACACAGCCCTTCTGCTCAACAGGACATGTGGCTGATTTGCCGAGCCAGGGAGTCTATGGCTCAGCAAGGATTGAACTGACAGTTCAAAGCCTACTCACCTGGTGCTCTTAACCTCTGTTTCTTTCTTTCTTTCTTTCTTTCTGTTTCTGCCCCCAGCAGCCTCGGGACCCATTGGTGCATTAAACGGGAGCTGTGAAGCCAAACTCTCTGTGATCCCTAAAGTCTCTGGCCTGGAGCGAAGCCAGGAGCGTAATTATGAGGCCGACCGGGACCCCCTGCTAGTGCCTTTCCTGCCCAAGGAGCCCCCTTCTCAGGCAGCCGCAGCCCCCGCTCCAGCTCAGGCCTTGCCCCCCAGTCCTCCTGCCCCGCCTCCCACCAGGACAAGGGCTCAGACGCCTAATGCTGTTCGTGGGACACCCCAACCCAAAGGCCAGCTGCCTCCGATGCCTCAGGGGGGAGCCGTCCCCCACAACCTCACCCAGAGCCAGCTGCACATGAAGGTACCGCCCTTTGCCAGTCAGACGCAAGCGCCATACGCTGTAGGGCTGGATCTCAGCACCGGAGGGTGAGTCCCAATGCACTTTCTCTCTCTCTTTCTCATTCTCGCTTTCCCTCTTCCCTCTATTTCACGCTTTCTCATGTCCCTCTTACTTGTCTTCCTCTCCTTTTTTTGTCCCCTCTCCCTTTGCTTCCCCCTGCCTTTGACCCGTCACTTGTCATCCTCCTCCTTGTCCCCTTCAAGCAGTTTCCCTTCTGTCCATTGTGTCTTAATAATAATAACACTTCATAGAGCACTCATAAGGGTTTTTTATTTTCAAATCACTATTTACATCTCTGTAAAGTAGGTCAGTGTTGGCATCCTTATATTCATCCCTATATTGCATATTGCAACGGGGTTGACTGGAGCTGATGGGGGAGAGAGAGATGCTTGCCGAAGGCCACCTCTGGCAGAGGCAAGATTTGAACTGGGTCTTCCTGGGCCCCATTTTGTGACTACTCAGTGCATGTTGGCTGCACTCACCCCCCCCCCAATTTTCTCTCCTCCTCTTATTCATTTTTTTCCTCCTTGAGTGTTGCCCATCCCATTTATCCTCATTTTTTATTACAGAAAATGTTTTATTCTTTCTTTGCAACTGACATTACTGCATTCACTTGGAAGATTAATCGATTTGGCAATATTAAAGTGCAGATGTGTCCCAGCTTAACTTGGCAGCCTAAACACCCATAATGAGTAATCCTTTATGTAGGATTACTTCGAATAGAAGACCCTCTATCTCTGGCTTGTCTTCACAACAGCCCAGTGAGGCCTTTTGTTGTTGTTATTTCCTTTTTGCTGACTAGGGACTTCTGATTGGGCAAATCTTGTATTCAAGCCCCCCATACTCCCCCCAATTGAATCCATTGCTGAGTTGAGATTTGAACCCAAGCCTCCTGGGTCCAGGTTCAGTGCTCTCTTCAGTGCTTCTGTGCTCTTCTGGCTTCCGTCATTACTCTGTCTCCTCCTGACTTCCACACTCCAAATTTATTTTTCTCTCCCTTTTTCAGGTGCAGCCGCGGCGCAGCTCACCCCAAGCCCATTCTCCCTCCGTGCTCCCCCTCTTCCTCTCAGCTCCCTCACCGGCCCTCCACCCCCTCGCTGGCCCTGCCTCCCCACGCCTTTCCGCCCACCCTTCGGCCCCCTTCCCACCACCACCCAGGCATGTTCACCCCCTCGCCTGGCCTCCCACCGCCACCCCCGCTGCTTCAAGTTGCCGGGCACCCAGCTGCAGCCGCTGCCATATCTGGTAAGAGGGACTTGGCGGGAGGGGTGTGGCTGATCTGTGGTCTGGGGAAGATGGCCAGGGGCTATGTAGAAATGAGAGGGGGTGAGAAAGTGGGGCATAGGCTAAGAAAATAGAAGGTTACTGTCATATTTTTCATGATAACTTTAAAATCCAGAGAACCTTGTGGTGGCGGCGGTTGGGGCTGGGGAGAAAGAGATGTGTGGCTATACAAGGGCAACATGAAGCAGAAAGGAAAGGATGGAAGTTGGGGCAGGGGAGGAGGAAAATAACTGCCAGGGCAGATATACGAAGGGTTTCACTTGAGTGTAGCAGTGCTGGCTTCGAAGGTGTAATGCCTATTGGCAGAAAGCCTTGGCAAGAAGAGGGAAAATCTGGAGTCTAGCCTAGAGAAGCACTTCCAGAAAAACTGGGGGTTTCTGTAGGGCAGGGCTGTGTGGCTCTAGTGAGTTATACGGGTGGGGTGATTTGGGGTGGGTGAGTGTCGAATCTTTTCCGCGCTCCCTTCCTTTCCTTGCTGGCTCCGCACCCCAAGCAATTTGCTGTCGGGTGACTTGTTCTTCTACCTCCCCAGAACAAGAACTAATCCGCCAAGACCTGAGTTCACGCTTCCTGACGGCCCAAGGCGGCGCCGACATGGGGGCTGCCGCCATCCGCCCGCTGGCCTTCCAGTTCCACCAACACAACCACCAGCACCAGCACACCCACCAGCACACCCACCAGCACTTCACCCCTTTCCCACCAGGCATGGTGCCCACAGCCAGTCCAGCCATGGTGAGCGTAGTCCTGGTGGGATTGCTGGGAGAAAGGGAGGGTGGGCGTTGGGAACCATGGGCCCGGGTTGCTGCATCCCCTCCCTAGTGTAGGACTGAGCTTGTCGGTGAGAGCTGAGACGATGTGCAGGATGGGATTCTCCCCTCAGAGCTTTTCTCACTTCTCGCTTGTGCCTCTCTCTTCCTCTCTCTTGCAGTATGAGAAATACCCTGGCAAGATGGATGGGCTCCTGCGGCACAATGTAAGTGCAGCCTTCTTGGAGTAGGCAGCGCCCAGGGGGTTGACCTGTTGGCAGGGGGACCCAAGGAAGCTCTGAGAGTTGCGTGTCCTGAGGAAGGAGCAGACCCCCCCTTTCCCTTCCCGCCTTGGTTTTCTCTGGGTGGCGCTTCCATTGCTTTCTCTTCTTCTTCCAGTTTTATGCCGCCTTCCCCCCAACCGTGTCGGGGATCTCCCCGGTCCTGCCTCCCGCTGTGACTTTTGGCTCCCTGCAGGGGGCGTTCCAACCTAAGGTGAAGCCTCCAGACATAGTAGACAAATGGGCTTTTCTGTTCTTTTTATCTTGGAAGGGGGGGAGTTCTAGAATTCAGGGGTCCTAGGTTCCCCCTCCCCAACCTCCTGGTGGATTTTTAGCAGGGAGGGCGGAGGGCCAGGACTCCTGGGGAATCTATGCGAAGAGTTGGGGGGAGCAGAGTATGGGGATGCGGGGAGCCAGGGTTACTGGGGAGAAGTGGAGCCCCAAAGCTTTTGAGCATGAAGAGCAGGTGCTTGGACTCTTGGGTTCATCTGCTGGCTCTGGGAAAGAAGTGGGGCCGAGGGGAGCATCCCTCGTGATTTGGAGAGCGTGTGTGTGTGTTTGTGTGTGTGTGTGTGTGTGTGTCCTGCATGGCCTGCATGGAGTGGCATTCCCCCCTCGTCCTGAGGTGGACAGGGAGGCTGGGAGCCAGAGCTCCTCAATAGCTGGGTTGGGGAGCCAGGATTCTATGCGGAAAACAGAGAAGGCAGAGTGCAAGAATGGATTTCTGACTTCTCCCAAGAGGATTGCACGATTTTCTGTGTGCTTGGGAGAGGGATCTGAATGTGGAGAGAGGAGAGTTATCCTCAGCAGCCTGTCTCCTCCTGACCCACTGTTTCTTCCCCAGAGCACTAACCCTGACCTGCCATCTCGGCTGGGGGCTGTCCCACCTACCTTGTCCCAGAAAGGCACTCAGGTGAGTGTGCCATCTGTATAGGGGGGCGGGGCAGTGTGGAAAGGTTGACTAACCCCCCACTTGGCTTTTCTGTCTCCTTTCAGCTCACCGATCCCTTCAGGCCGACGCTAAGAGTGAGTAACCCTGGGACCCCTCCTGGACACGGTGCAGTGGGGTAGCTGCTCGGGGTAGCAAGGACTAGCGATGGCTGACCCCACAGGGGGCGGCGGTGGGGAGAGGGACTCAAGTCAGGGTGTAGGGCAGCTTGTGCCTGGCCCAGCAGGGACATAACGTACAGAGCTGATGGTTCCCCCCTCTCTCGTAGAAGCCCGGGAAGTGGTGCGCCATGCACGTCCGTGTAGCATATATGATCCTGCGGCACCAGGAGAAGATGAAGGTAGGGTGGGCCTGCGCCGCCTCCCCCCTCCGCCTGCGTACAGTGATGGGGTGTGGCGCAGCTTCTGCTGGTAGCCGCCAGAGGGTCGCTGCAAGCAACGGGAGAAGCCTCTCCCATTCTGCTCTTCTGATGTCTGTGCTGGACCCTGGATACAAGGCGGGGTCTGTGAGTCTGGGTTAGGAGGCGGGTAAACGGGAACCCCAAGACCAGAGCCTGGGGCTGGGCAGGAGCAGGAGGTGTCCCTGCCAAAGAGTGGGCTGCGGAGGCTGCTGTGAATAGTGTGTCAGGCCTGGTTGCTCAAGGGGGGCTCTGTCTCCTTTATTTCCTCTCAGCTGGTGCAAGGTGACCCCCAGAAATTGGACTTCCGGAACGACCTTCTCACCGGTTTGCCTGGGACGGGAGCCTTTGGCAGCCTGCCTCACAGCCAGGAGCTGGCACGCCCAGCCACTCTCTTCACAGCCTCAGGTCGGTGCCTTACTCCCCATCCTGCAGTTTTCTTGACTCTTATAAGGCTGAGGGCACTCTATGTCCCAGCCTGCCAGATTTCTGGGCCTCCTGCAAACTCTGTGGACACTCTTTCCCTTCTATGGTACTTGGAGGCTCCCCTAGAACTATGCCAGTAATGATGTTTTGAATGTTTGTATGTGATGCCAATAAAAGGTTTGATGATGATGATAGTGAGCTTTTTGAGGGACCCAGTCTGCAGGATTTCAAGGGTGGTTCCCCCCCCCCCCCAGGTAGCCCTGCCTGTAAAATGTGAACAGGTGTGCCCTGCCATTTATATGGTTGTGTCAAGCAGCTAAAAAAGACACTAAAAAAGATTACGTGCTGCTTAGATTATTTGGTAGTGACAAGGGACTCTTACTCCTGCTTATGTTTTTGGGATCCCAGCATCCTCTACCTGAAAGATCGTATCTCCTTGTATTAACCAGCCCAGATGCTGAGATCCTCAGGGGAGCACCTTCTCAGTCCCATCAACATGAGAAGCACAGTTGGTGGTGACGTGAGGGAGAGCTTTTTCTTTGGCTGCTCCTATATTGTAGAATTCCCTCCCAAGAGAGGTTAGCTTGGATCCTTCTTTGTATCCTTCCGCCAGCAGGCGAAGATGTTCCCATTCAGACAGGCTTAGGTGCAGACAATGCTGATCACTTTGCCGCAGTCAGGGCAAACTGCATTTCAACTGCTGGTTTGAAATGGGTTCTAATGGATTTTCACTGTTGTTTTTAACTAGTTTGTTTTTACTGCTTAGTATGTTGTAATGATATTTTTTAATGTTCGAAGCTGCCTTGAGCCCAACTTGGGGAAAAGGCAGGCTATAAATGCGTTAAATCAGGTCAGTAACTGTGAGGTGCACCCCCTTCTGTCAATCCCAGCATCTTGACCATTAACTTTTCTTCCTCCTTCTGTCCTGCAGGTGCCATCCACCACCCAGGCAGTGGCACATCATTTGGTCCTGCCGGCACCCCTCATGGCTCCTTCCTCAGCCCCAGCCCCCACATTGGTAAGAGCTGGCGCACCAGAATGCCAGGGCCGGTGGGGCAGGACCCAGCATCTTCCATACGATTGTTCACTCCTCTGCTCGCCTCTTTTCCAGATCCCTTTGGCAGGCCCCCCAGTTTTGCCTCCCTCGGGGCACTCTCCAATGGGGCTTTTGGGGGCCTGGGCAACCCATCTTTCAGTGAGTATTGTTTGGGGGTTAGGGGCATAAAATCTGTAATTAATGGGGCCAGAATGGTGTTTCTTGGGTTTACCCAAGACCTCTAGGCTGACTTACAGGCGGGGATTTGAACACAGGACTCCTTCCTTTCCTCTCACTCCACCCTCTACTCTTACAGCTGGAGAAGTAACCCAGGAAACTTGGTTTCCCGTCCCAGTCCTTGCAGCCCCATTATGAAGAGTTGGAGACAGAAAATCCTGGGTTCTAAGTTTTGGGGGGTTTTTTTTGCTCTCCTCTTTTTTCATCCACATTCCCTTGTTTCCCTTTCAGAGCTGGAAGGAAAACCTAGAGGCTATGCATTCCACCCTCTTCCTTCTGCCAATGTCTGTGTCCCCTCTCGGAGGCTGTCTCAGGACTTTTTCCATTGAGCCAAAGCTTTTGAAGTTCCTCCCTTTGCCTCCATTTGTGGTGCTCCTACCACCTGGCTGTCATTTCAAGGCTAAGGCTTTACGCCTCTTCCTTGCAAACTTGAGGCTGCGAGGACTGATCAAAACTTTCAGAAAAGCAAATGGGGCAATAACTGGGTTGGGGCAGGAGTGGAATAGAGACAAATTCTGCCCTTAGGAAACTCACATATTGGGAGAAGCCCAAGTTAGAACCTGTGTCCTTGGTATGCTGGCTTACCTCACGCAGAAAGTGTTTGTTGTGATAGATCATTCAAATGTGTGATGCATTTCCTCCCCCTCAATTCACTAGCAGCATTTGGGAGGGGGCTATTTCTGAATGATTGCATGCACGAGCTCTCATTTATGCCCTTTTCGCCATGGTGCATTGTTCATCAGTGCTCTAGACATGATAGCTAAGCTCTACCTCCAGTAATGCTTCTAAATACCAGTTGCTAGAAGCCACAGGAAGGGAGAGTGGTCTTGTGCTCACTTCCTGCTTGCTGGTTTCCCAGAGCCGTCTGGTTGGCCAGTGTGAGAACAGGATGCTGGACTAGATTTGCCATTGGCTTGATCCAGCAGGCTTTTTTTTATTTTCTTATTCCAGCTTGGGGACCTAGTTGCCCCCACACCTCTTACCTGGCTGAGCCTGAGGCTTTTGAGGACCCCGCTGCAAAGGGGCCATGGGGACAGCAGTGTTTTCCAATGTGCCAGTTCCAATCTTTCTGCTTCCCCCTCCCAGACTCGAGTGCTGTCTTTGGGCAGAAGGACAGTCCCGGAGCTCCAGCCTTCCCTAGCCCCCATGAGGCATGGAACCGCTTACACCGCACACCCCCTTCCTTTCCCACCGCCCCAGCCTGGCCCAAAGGTGGGGCTGGAGATGGGGCTGAGCGTGGAGGAACCCAGCACGAGAAGGAGAGCGAGAAGCCAGAAGGGCCAGTGATCAAGGATGAAAAAGACAGGTAAGAGGTGGGACACAGAGGTGATGACAAGGGGGTCAAGGCGATTCCTGGATGAAGAGGGAATGGAGTTAGATACAATGGAACCTCTGTTTTTGAACGTAATCCATTCTGGAAGACCCTTCGACTTCTGAAACGTTCGAAAACCAAGGATCAATGGGCAGTCTGCAAAACCCATTGAAAAAATGGAAAAACGTGCAGTGGAAGCCGTTCGACTTCCGAGGCACATTCAAAAACGGAAGCAATTACTTCCAGGTTTTTGGCGTTTGGGTTCTGAATCGTTCTGCTTCTGAGATGCTCAAAAACTGAGGTTCCACTGTATTCAGCAGAGGGAGGGCAATTGCTGCTTTTTGGGACTCTAGGTGTGGGTGGAGTAAGAGGCAGTTGGGCCAGCCCAGTATGACAAATAAGGGGTCTCCATAGGGCTGGCTGACATTACCAGGGTGTGTGGAGAGTGACTTTTTCCTGCCCCCAACACAAACTTTCTTTTGCCTGTGTGTGTGTTTCAGAGATGCCCTCTTCTCGCGCCATCCACTGCGTGCCTCTCCAGCTACTCCCACCCCAAAGAACCTAGCATTGGCTCACGAGGAGCCCCCTGGCCGGTCACACATCCCAGCAGAGCGTGAGCATCGCTACGGAAGCCCGGCAGGTTCAGGCCACACCTCCCGCTCCCCTTACCCAGAGCTGCCTCTGAAGAAGGAAGTGAAGGTCAAGGAGGAGCCTGAGTTGACGGGCTTCGAGGGGGCGCTGCGCACGGGGCCTCCCTTCCACAGCACCCTGCATGTTTCCCACCCCCTGGGGACGCTGGCTGTGTTTGAGAGACCCCAGGCCGGAACTGGTGGAAGCGTCTCCCCATACTTGGTTGCTGCCCCACCCTCAGCTGCCTCCTATGCTGCGCTCGAAGCTTGGCGCGAGCCCTATCACCGGGGGCTGGAGCTGCACCCGCTACAGCGCCTGCCCCGCTACCTGGAGACCCCGTCGCCTGCCGCCACTGCCGCCGAGGACTACGAACGGGCCCGGTTATATGGCCTGGCGCCCCCACCCCACCCCAGCCTCATGGCCTATCCCCGCCACCCAAACGGGCTGCTGGCAAAAGCCACCCCTGCTGCGGCTGCCGCCGCGGCTGCTGCCGCTGTAGGACTGCTGAGCGCCCCCCCGCCTCTCATCCCTGCTTCGAATGCTCGGCCCTGCTCCCCCCGCCGTGCTCCTGACATCCGGGAATTGGCAGCCTACAAGGACCGGGACTCCAGATAATGGTGCTCTGGGACATGTGCGCACCTGTATCAAGCAGCTTCCCTCGTCTCCAGTGGACTGGTGGGGTCAGCGTGAGCCCTGGGCAGAGAAACCGAGCCCCCCCCACCCCCTTCCTGTCAGGCAGGGATAAGAGTGCAGCCTCCTGCTGCCTTAACCTGAGGAGCACCCAGCCACCCCTCCCAGAAGGACTTTAGCCTCCTTCAGCTATGAATAGTTGGAACCTCTTCCAAGCTCAGGTTGGGGCTTAAGAGATACGGGGTGTGATGTCTCTGTTTTAGGGGTGTTTGTGGCGGACGGAGGGCAGGAGTCGAGGGGCTGGTGTGCCCTCGGTTTGGGGTCCCGGTTTCTTCCCAGATCCCTCTTCCTAACAGGTTTTGTGTCTGTTTCCAGTATTCCTGCTGGGCTGAAATGAAATGGCTCTGGGGTGTGTTCTTCTCCCTCAATGGACTGAAGGGAAAGCTGCTTTCAGGGGAAGGGGGAGGGCTGTATCTTGGGGCACCTCCCCCTGCCAGGCAGTGTAAATATTTATATATTCTGCCCCAAGCAGGTGGGGGAAAAGGTTTTTTTGTACATTTATAAAAGGTTTGAGATTGTGATTTTAAAAGTGACTTCTCCCTCTTCTCCTGTCCTCCCCCCACGGCTCCCCTTGTTTTTACTGTACTGCTCTTTTCTATACCTGTATCCGCACCCTCTCCACCTCCCGGTCCCTTTCCTCCTTCTGTAATTGATCGGAAAGGTGCAGTGAGGAGGGTGCAATGCACTTGTCCAGTGCCCCTTTTCTTCCCCAGGTTGGTTAATTAAACCCCAAACTGGTGCTTCTGGATTCCTTGGTGTGTGTGTGTGTCTTTGGATGGCTGGCGGGGAGGAGGGCAGGAGGAAGAGGAGGGGAAAGCGCAAGACCTCTACAATCTTTCTCACTTGAATCCTGGGTGTTTAGCCCCATCTGTTGGAAGCAGGACACTGTTAGATTAAAATTTGAGTTCTGGGAAAGGGAGGCTGGCACCCTGGACGAGTATAATTTCTGTAGCCCTTTAAAAGATAAAAGAAAGGGAACAAGACTTGGAGCCAAACTTGTACACTGTTTGATCAAGATTCCCCCAAAAGCATCACATCTCCAGAGCAATTGTGATGGTATGGAAGTAGGACACTGGTTTTACAGAAGGTGGAAACCCTTTGGCCTGAAGGCAGCATCAACAGTGTTTTTGCTTTGGAAGAGAAATGAAAGCCTTATTTTCGTCTCCCTCTTCCCTCTCCCTCTTGCAAGTGGCTGCCTGAAATTGAAAGTGGGTTTTCTATTTTCTTGCCTCCACCTTTAATCCTTCCTGCACAAGTCCTAGACTTAAGAGCCCAGCAGACAAAGCCCTTTCTCCAAAGCATGATCTCACACACCAGAGGGCAACTTAAGAAATGCCCATTTAAAAGCTAACACCTGCCAGGGAGTTGGGCAAAATGAAATGGTCCAAGATATCTGCATGACAGACTTCGTAACTGCTTTGAAGTTGGGACAAAGTATGTTTTGGTGCCTCTCACTTGCATTGCTGTAAGCCGTGCCAAGACACTAAGGTAAATTTGTGTAGGTCTACAGGTAGCCCCTACCAGTCATAGCCAGAGGTTTCCCTACCCAAGTGTGGTGTCTCACGTTGCTAGCCACTATTGAACACTGAGCTAGATTTGATGCTCTGAGCAGCATTAAAAGCCCTAAGGATTTTTCTCTCTACCCTAAAGGCTGAATTCTCATTATTATGAGTTGCCCTAGTATATCATGCCAAATGAGAGTGGAGGAGGAAGTAGGCCATTTATGCTGCTTGTAGCCTGGTTGTTTATGGCAAGGGAACCCCTCTATAATTCATTTTCAAACCAGTTGTTCGGCACCTCTGCCACAAACACTTCCTAATACAGTGGTCCCTCGACTTACAAGTGACCCAACTTCCGTATTTTTCGAGTTACGAAGGATCAAAGCGGCCGCGCGCCTACGAATTTTTTCAACTTCCGAAAGGAAATCGCGGCCGTTTTAGATAGGGTTTCCTCGACTTACGAAGTTTAGATGTGGGGTTTTTCGACCTACGAATTTTTTCTCCCAATGCATTCCTATGGGGACTCGACTTTTTCCTGACCTACGAAAGTCCCGTCGGAACGGATTAAATTCGTAAGTCGAGGGACCACTATATTGAGAAAGTACACAGAAGGGGCAGACATCTCCAAATCCTGGACCATCCTGGTATATTATAAAACTGGGTTGGCAGTGTGCAATTGTTGTCATTGGTGAGATACCCTGGCTATCACCAGCCTGAGATCTCTGATTCTGGAGTTTTGCTTCACATCCCTTCCAACTCCTTCACGCCAGGCTGTTTGGGCTTTGGTAGAATCTGGGGGAAAGTGATAAAAGATGTGGCATTACAGCCAGAAATGAGCCAGGCTGGGACTACTACCGGGCTGCACCCTTATTTTTCTCCATTCTCACTTCAAAAGCCACATATTGTTCATTGCAATCCCTTGGAGAAAAAAGGGAAATCTCACTAAATATTGGATGGCCATGATTACAGTGGTACCCCGCAAGACGAATGCCTCTCAAGACGAAAAACTCGCTAGACGACAGAGTTTTTCATTTTTGAAGTCGCTCCGCATGACGAATTTCCCTATGGGCTTGCTTCGCAAGACGAAAACGTCTTGTGAGTTCCCAATGCATTCCTATGGGAAACCGCGCTTCAATGCATTTCTATGGGAAACAGCGCCATCTAGTGGTTCGCAGGACCGTGCTTCGCAAGACGAAAAAACTCGCAAGACGACAAGACTCGCAGAACGAATTAATTTCGTCTTGCGGGGCACCACTGTACATAAGTGACACATATATATTTGGTTTATACTCCTTGTATTTTCACAAAAGTTCTCCATTGCAGCAATTTTTTAATCTCTTGTGATAAGAATAGGATGGAAGAGGTAGGTAAACTGGAAAGTTTCTTGTCTGTGAAGTTTGCTTTGTACTTTTCTGCTTTCTAGTAAACCAGGAGGGAGCAAAGAATCTGGAGCGGCAATGACTGGAATCCAAAATCTCTTTTAAAACCACTTTAATAATAATGAACTTTTCTTTCCACCACCAAGCCACAAATTTAGAGATTTTATCATGTTCTAGGTCATGGGTAGGTAGGCAAACTAAGGCCTGGGGGCCAGATCTGGCCCAATCGCCTTCTAAATCTGGCCCGTCTAAATCCGGACAGTCGGGAATCAGCATGTTTTTACATGAGCAGATTGTGTGCTTTTATTTAAAATGCATCTCTGGGTTATTTGTTGGGCATAGGAATTCGTTCTTTTTTTCTTTCTTTTCCAAAATATAGTCTGGCCCCCCCACAAGGTCTGAGGGATAGTGGACTGGCCCCCTGCTGAAAAAGTTTGCTGACCCCTGTTCTAGGTGATACAGGGATCAGATTTGCAGAAATGAGTGCAACTAGCCAATGCTATATCCTAGGCTACTTTTATTTTTTATACAAAAAACAAACCACCTACACGCCTGGTTCAGTTTGGACTGAGGCTCAGGTTTGAAACATGAAGTATTGGAAAAGTGTAGTAGTCCTTACTCTTGCCTTTTATACTCCACTGTCTACAAATTCACAAATTGAATTGGGTGGCAAAAGCTTTTAGGAAATCAGGAATCCTGCAGTTTTCAATCTAATTTGGGATTGTGTCTCCCAGCTTTTTAAAATGGTTTTATTTTTCTATTTTTACATTATCTCTTTGGGGTGGTACAGAATTATCCAGAAGATTGAGATGGGTCTATAATGTCCAATATTCTTGATGAGCTGTTTTGTATGATTTATTTTTTTTAAACTGGTAGATCAATAATGGTTCCCAGTTGTCCAAAAAACAGAATCCCTGTAGTAGTTTATAGCAAGTGATTGTTACTGTTAACTGACCTTTGCCAAATGGGAGCCAGTCTTTCAGAGTAGGCAAACTGACTCTTCCCATATTTTGTAATCAGAATATGCACTGTAACACGTAGATTATTTAGTAAATATTGATGCTTTCATGTTGCCAAAATATTCCCAATAACATAATTTCTGGTCTCAAAAGTAATACTTGTAAAAAAAGTTAAAGTAAGAGGTTTCCAAATGATAGCTGTCATTGGAAAGTAGTTATGACATATAGGAATGCTGTGGTTTTTTTAATTGCCATGTGAACATCCCAAAGCTGCTAATTCTACAGTCCTAATTCAATGGGACTTACTCCCAAGTAAGTGGGTATAGGATTGCATCTTAAACTGTACATCCTCTTTAAACTCAGTGGTGTTAATACCAAAAGATGCTAAAAATTATTTCCAGTTTGAATATCCACTGAGATTTCTAGAGCCCCAACACAGATTTCAAACTATTCCCAAGTTAGATTTATTAATTTAACTGGCCTTGTTCTATGTGTGACTAAAATTGGATACCATCCTACCGGTATGACAATTTATTGTATAGTGAAAATTATTTTATAAACGCTTGGTAAAAACCTTCTGAGGTGTTGTCCTCAAAATACATCCTCAGGAGTTCTTCTACATATGTTTCCATTTGTTCCTTCAGAACCAGATGTCATTCATGGAATGTGTGGCTTTCCCCCTTTTATCATGAAAATAAAAGTTATCTGAAAGAAACGTCACAGATGAAGGCACTTTAATGAATTGTTTTAAGAACAGAAGAATCTAGTTCCAGAAAACAATCAGCAAAGCTTGCATTTGTGTCTGCAACAAGCGGAGCTATGTACAGCAGTGATGGAGAACTAATGCTTTAGGTCATGCTCTTATACCTACAGTTTGACTTAAATGTAAGGCAACATCGTATGGTTATCAGTTTATATATAACTGGGTTTTTTTAACACCACACACACAAACTTATCAAGCTGCACTCCAATCTAGAAGAACAAAACTTCCATGGGTTCATGCATCCTTTTTAATAAAAAAATATTGAGGGGGAGGGACTGACACACACTCTCTTGTCATCACTTATGGCAGTGGGACCTACGGAAGCAGTTAACAAAAATGTTTTTTTACAATTTAAAAATGACAAATACAGAGGAATCTTGGGGAGGCGGCTGGATACATCCTGTGGGCTGCAGGTTAGCTATCCCCGCTACACAGCATAGTAGTTTAAATAAATTACAAGTTACTATATATTCGCAATAACAAATTGGCTTAATCAAAGATGCTAGTACTCTATATAGCTACAATTTTGCTAAAAATCCTTGTGTGTTTAGGACAGCAGCATTAACTTGGTTTATCCTCAGAATAAGTGGGAGGGTGTCCTAGCTAGCCGTCAGTATTTGTTTTTTGCACTGCAGCCAATTAGTCCATGGCAGAGGTAGGACTTGAATATAGGCATCTCACATATTAAGTCAAGTAGACATTGGATCATACAGTCTCTCTCTGTCCCCATTATTTTATATTTGTTGGACAGGCCCAATTCTGAACCATCTATCCAGAATGGAAGTGAAGAGCAAATATTTGTAAATGCCATCCCCTTATTTTATTTAGAAATTAACTGTGACTTATAGTTATCAAAGCAATAAATACAGTAATAAAAAACATAATAAGAGCAGGTAAAAATGAGTTTATAAGCAGGTAGCTGAAGGCTTTAGCATGAACCTAAAGTGTTTATTCAAAAGTAACATCCATTAAGTTCAATAGGGTTTACTGCCAACTGTGTGTGTAGGATTATAGCCTCGACCACATGAAAATGAAAAGGTCTATGCTACATATAAAATGAAAATGCTGATTTTGAAATAACTTTCATATTTGCTTTAAATGCCAATGAGTCTTTTCCCCCTTCCTTTGCCAAGTTAGCCAGGCCCACTTTTGCATCTAACGTCAAAATTTGGAATTGGTTCCCTTTGGAGAAATCATGATTTCAAACTCAAAACTCATTGAAGCTCTGGAGTTCCCAATGCAGATTTATCACCTGTAAAATCAGTGCACTGGAAGTTTTGTAATGAGCTCGAAATGTTGTCAACACCGTCTTGTAAACCTCGTTTCGCGCGACGATGCGCGCACCCTCCCATGTAAATATTCCTTGAAACTTTCCTGACTTTCAAAGTCGCATCTGAAGTATCTGCGAGTCCTAGGGGAAGTGCATGTTTTCACGAGCCAAAGCAGCCTCTTCTCATTCATAAACGCGGTGTACATCTTGTTTTGCGCACCTTCGAATGGTCGCGCCAGCCCGCCCAGCGAACAATTGGAAGAATTTTTCAGGAAAGACAAATCGAGTCCTCCCTCCCTCCCACCGTCCGAAAGAGAGCAGGAGACTCCAACCCCCAGCATCCCCAGGACTCCATTTCCCAGCATGCCCTTCACTCGCGATGGCCTTTCCCTCGCCTCGCGGGCTCGCAGTCCCGCATCCCGATCTATCTGATTGTGAGGGAGAAGAGCGCCGTCTTCCGCAATTCTTCTGCCCCGCGGCCTCTCGCCGGGACACCGTCTTCCCGCGTGACGCGCCTGTGAGACACTTTGGGTTTGAGTTTCTTTTCTCTTTCTCCACGCACGCACACCCTCCTTCGCGTTATCCGAGCTCTCGCGAGACTTGAGCGCCGAGGCCGGCGGGTGGAGGGAGCGGTGGGAGGAGGGAGGGGCTGGCCCTGGCGCTTGGTGGTGGCGGCCGCCATTTTGCCGCGGCGGGTCGGGTCTGGCTCGGCGGGGCCTGGTTAGGGATCAGCATCCGGGTGGGAGGGGTGGGCGACGTGCCGAGGAGCACCGGCGAAGGCCGCGCAAAGGGAGAAGTCGCGCGGGAGAGGCCTGGGGGCCACGGATGGCGGCGGATTCTCTCCGGCCGAGGCGGCGGCGCTGGGGCTGAGGCGGCGGCAGGAGGAGGCGGGGCAGGAGGCGCCTCCCCTCCCTCCTCACTCCTCCCCCCTCCCACCCAGGTAAGATGGCGGACCGGCCGGGGCTCTACTCCTATCGCTCACACCCACCTCCCTGGAGGGGTGCAAGTCTCTGCTTCGAGTCGGGAGGGAAAAGTGAGGAAACAGATAAGAGCGCGCGCGTGTGCCTGGTTGCCGGTGGTCGCGCGCGCGCGCGGCCTTTTACCTCCCCCGTCCCTTCCTCTCTTCCATCGGTCATTTCCCTCCCCTGCCTATAGAGGGCGCACTAACGGAGAGTGGCGGGGCGGGAAATAAGAGAAAGGAGCCAATGTGGGAGCCGCACGCGCTTACCCAGCCAACGGCCGCTCTCAATGCTGGCCTATTATTACTTCACCTATCGCCCCCCCCCTCGTTTCCTTGCGCGCGCCGCGAAACCGACCAACCAACGGCCTCCTACTCCTCAGCGGGTGGGGGAGGGGCGAACGGGGATTCTCGGGGGACTAAGGAGGGAGGGCGAGGGAGGGAGGGGTTTGGGGGAAACCGGGGCGGGGTCAAGGGGTCATAGGGAAAAGGTGGGAGGGAAAGGGTGACAAAGGGGTTAAAGGGTGGGGGAAATCAAAGGGCATCGAACTTGTGCTGAAAAAGAAAGAAACTAGGGGTCAGAGGGGGAATCGCTTGCGATTAGGGTGCAGTGAATGAATAAATGCAGGATTGCGGGAACAAGGTTTGATTTTTAGGGGGGTGCAAGAGTTCTGATAAAGGGCAGCAAGTTCAAAGGGTATTAGGGTATCATCTGGGACTAGAGCGGTTGCACTGCTCTAGGGTTTGGGTGGCTAGGGATAATACTTGAAACGTTGGGAGTGGGTTGCAGTTACTTAGCACCATCAAAGTTTTGCAAGAAACCAGACCAGAAATAAGTGAAAGGTTAATGTGGTCATGGAGTCTGAGGAGGGACAGCCTGAAGCTCAGGATGATAGGAAGGGAGAGGAGGCTGTAGTGAATGAAGATACCACAGTGGAAGGACCTCCCAGTGAGGCAGAGAGAAAGATATCTGGATTGCTTCCAGAGACAGGTGTGGGACAGGGGGAGGCTAAAGACTCAGAGGCAAGTGAGGGGAAGGTTGAGGACTCGTTGGGGGCAAGTCAGGGGGAGGCAGAGGAGGAGGCTGAAAAAGAACATGAGGCACCAGCTACATTTGGACCCTTAGCAGAACTGGATAGGGGGGTGGCTGAGGATGCACTGAAAGGAGAGGTGGCATTAGGAATGTCTGGGGAAGAGGTTGAGGAGATTATTGAACCAGATCTGGGGAAAGCAGAAGAGTTGGAGACAGTGGCTGAAGAAGAAGAAGCTGCTGAAGAGTCAAGAGAACCAAATCAGGAGGAAACCAGTGTTTTCGGGAGCCCAGACGAGGGGGAAGCTGAGGGGAAGACTGGAAAAGGAATGGATCAGCAGGAGACGCAGGAATTTATTCATGAGGAAGAAACACTGGTTGGAGAGGGTGCAATGGTTCTAGAAATGGGGGGAAATGGGACTGAGGAGTTGGCAGGGCTGGACCATGGGAAAGAAGAGGATTTGGTAGAAGAGGACCGTGTAGGTTCTGGAGAGAGGGTTGAAAAGGGAGATGAACAGGAAAAGTTGATGGGACTGGAAGTGAGGGAAGCTGAGGCAACTGTTAGGGAAGATGAGGCAGTGGGGGAGGCTGAAAAGATGCCAGAGTCGGTGGAGGTGGGAGAGAGTGACAAAGAAGTTGGCGAATCAACAGAGAATCATGGAGAGATGGAGGAGTTGTCAGGGCTGGGTCAAGGGGAGATCCTAGAGGTCACTGGAAAGGAAGAGGATGTGGCACCTGCAATGGACTATGAAGAAACTGAGAAGGTGTCAGGTGTAAATGAGAGAGAGTTAGAGGAAGTAACTGCAGAGGAAGATGCAATATTAGCAAGGGGTCAGGAGGAGTTGGTAGGACTAGGTCAGGGGGAAATTGAGGTGTTGACTGGAGAGGAGGAACCAGTTTTGGATAAGAGGGAAGCTGAGATGACAGTTGGACCAGGTGAGGAGGGGCTTGGTGAGGAAATTGAAAGGGAAGACAGGGTATCTGGGGTAGATCAGAGAGAGGCTGAAAGCATGTTTGTGGAAGGAGATGTGGCATCAGCAGAGGGTTGGGGGGAGGTTGAAGACTCAGTGAAGTCAAGCAGGGGAGAGGCAGAGAAGGTGGCACCATCAATGGATCAAGTCAAAGCTGAAGTCCTACAAGATCTGAGGGAGTCAGAGTTGGTGATTGCTGAGGGAGAGGCAGGTGCAGCTGAGGATAAGGCTGAGCATTTGGTGGTGACAAGTCAGGGAGAAGTTGAGGGTGAGACTGAAAAAGAAAGTATGGCATCAACATTGGACCAGGGGTCACCAGGAATAGATGAAAGGCAGGCAGAAGAGGTGACTGCAGAGAAAGATGTGGAATCAGTAGAAGATCAAAAGCAAGTTGAGGATTTGGCTGGGATAAGTGAGGGTGAGATTGGCAGTATGGTAGCCACAGTGGAGAAAGAGGAAGCTGGAAAAGTGCTAGGGGAAGATAAGAGGGAGGCAGAGGTGGCAACTTCAAAGGGAGATGTGGCATTTATTGAGGGGGAGGGTTTGGTAGTGACAAGTCAGGAAGAGACTGAGGAGGTGACTGTCAAGGAGGGTATGATACAAGTGGCTCTTGATGTGGCTGAGCAAGTGATAGGAACAGCTCAGAGGGAAACAGAAGAGATGACTGCAGTGGGTCAGGAAGAAGGGAGGGAGGAGGCGGTGGGAGCTAGTCAGGCGGTAGAAGCCAAGCAGTTGGGTTCAACTGAGAGGGTTACTAGGGAGGAATCTCTAGAAAAAAGAGAGGCATTAGTCGGGGATCAGAGTGATACTAAGGTGCTGGTGGAACCATTTCAGGTACCAGTAGTGGAGGTTACAAGTATAGGTGAGATCGGATTGACTGAGCAGCATCAAGGTACTATGGGAAGAAAGGTACCCTCTCAGGAGAAGACATTAGTTTGGAGCCCAGAATTAGAAGAACAGTTGGGAGGACCAACTGGTGAAGAAGAAACCAGAGTAACCTGGTTGGCATCTGATACGATCCTGGCCCAAAGTCAAGTGGAACCAAGCCTGAAGGTGGCTGAATTGAATAAATCGGGTTCCTCAGTGACATCACATTTGTCACAGGGCACTGCCATAGGAAGTCAAGAGGAACGTCGCAAGTTGAAGGGGAAAATAATTTCAGGGTTGGCAGGATTACGGCAAGGGCCAATACTGTTACCATATCAAGGGGCAACACGCTCATGTGGATTCCGTCGTGGAGTGCTGGAGCACAAGGCTCCAGGGTTGATTGTGACCAGTTTAACAGCGAGGGCTCAGCAAAAGGGAGTGATTAAGGAGGCTCCAACGCAACTGGGAAAGGGTGAATTAGACCAGAGGGAGACACGATCAGCTGGATTGAGGTCTCGTGCAGTTAGGGTTAAAGTGGGTGAGCCAGTGGTTATGATGGGGTACAGAATTGGACGGGAAGGGATGTCATGTTTCTCTGAGGCAGATAACAGGTTAGAGGGCTTTCAGCAGCTTCCTGTGATGGAGGAGGCAGGAAAGGAACCTGATCAGACCCCAGCAGAACCACTGAGGCAGGAACAGAAAGTTAAGGAGTTGGAGACACTGGCCAAGGATGTTGATGACAGAGCAAGGCAACATCCAGAAGGAATGTACTTGCCATGGCTTGGTAGGCCACTGACACAAGATTATGCGACAATACGACCAGGTCCTGGTTGGACTGCAGGTCTTGGGGCCGGGCATGGACTTGCTTTAGGGCCATTGCGGGCTGGAATAAAAGAACGAATAAACATGATGGTGACAGGTCAGGGAGCAGTAAAGTCAGCAGGACCAAGTCCTGAGCCACCAGTGTCTGGGATGGGAAGAAGGGTGTTTGGGCTTACAAGCCAATCAGCCAACGTACACTGGCTGAAGGATGTGTTGGGGTCTAAGCAGACAGTGTCTCGACTCTCTATAACAGTTTGTGGCTCAAAAGCTGACAGTCCTGACTCTATGGCAGAGAGACGAAGTCCAGGCGTGTTAACAGGAAAGTATGAGTTGAAAGATTGGCGGGATGGGGTAATGGGAATTGCAATTAAAAGGTACAATGCCATGAGGCGGGCAATGTGGGGCGAAGGCCCAGCTGGTTTGCACGTGAAGGGGGTGAAGGTGGCTGAAAATTCCATTGATACTATTCCATTGAGTTCTGTTAAGACTAGTTCCATTCTGGGGCAGGTTGAACAGAGGGCGCTGAGGCTGACACAGCATGTGGAGGGTGAGGCTGTGTCAGGATTGGAAGTGGAAGGGCAAGGGCTGGCTGAAAGGCTGAAGCAGGATATGGAGCCAGCAGGGTCAGGCCAGGAAGGTAGACTTACAAGGTAACTGGGTTAAGTGTGGAGTGAGAGGGAAGGAACAAAAGGTTTGGGAGATAGTGGGTTATTTATGAGCTAGGGACAAAATTGAGCTATAGAAGCAGAGAGTTAATAGGACGCTATAGCAATAGAGTTGAGTTGCAAAATCTCAGCTTGCAGGATGAATGGGTTGTAGATATCTCTCAAAAGAATGAAGCCAAGAAGAGAAGTAAACTCTGGGATAATGATATGAGGGTGACGTGCAGAATATTGACACTTCTGAAGCAAAGGTGGGTACATAGGAAGCAAAATAAAAGGCAAAATAATAATAATTTATTATTTATACTCCACTTATCCAGCCGGGTCGCCCCAGATACTGAGAAGATTTTGGGCTCTGGATACCTAGGCATGGGAGTGAGTGAAAAGGACACTGCTAGACAACTCAGAATCCAGAAAGTGGGTGGGAAAGTGAGATAATTATCCTAGTGGCTCACCAAACCGCATCCCAAACAGGTTCCTGCCTCTTTTCATAGGCTTGAATTTGGTAGCTGGTGCATACAGTAAAACTCTCCACCGCAACCCGTGGACAGGCTATTCCCATGCTGTCTGCGTAACAATAAAAGAGAGACAGGGTTTGATATACCCTTTGGCAGAGTTGTTTAGGGTCCCGAGAGCAAGTCTGAATGATCCTTACCTAAAGGAATAGGCTGCTGTGCATCTACCACACTCACACACACAAAATGTTCTCTGGACTAATAGTTCCATCTTTTTTCAGGTGTAGTATTCCCCAGGAAAGCGGAACCCTGGAAGTTCAGCCTGACAAGCAAGAGGAGTTCGCAGCTCACGCAGGTACAGGTGAAATTGAATCCCATTGGGGAATTGGCAACAGGGTTTTAAGCAGGAACATCAAGCAAATCTAAATCTTTGGCTGTTTTTCTGAGCTCAGTGTTGGATTTATTTTCTTTTCAAAATGCTTTTTCTGTCACCAACATCTATATCGATGGGCCAGAATTTATTATATACTAGAATCTGGCTTGGCCACAACTAAACTTAATTTGCTTGTTGAGATATGATGGAGGGACATAAAAAGCTACTGCAGCTCAAAGGAATGAAATAAATTTTACAAGATCTGTTCATAGCTCCCCTAGAATTTTTTGGAAAGTCTAGGCATTTCGTACTAAACAGTAGAATATGTATCCAGTGGAGGAAGATAGGGGAATCCTCTACTTGTAGGCAGGGTTTACATCTTTTGTGTCTAAATATTAAAGTTTCAAATGCAAACTTTGAGAGAAAACATTTTTTTGTTTCCCATTTTGGAGTCACATTGCCCAAACATTTATTCTGTAACAGAAAATGTATGCTTCTGTGTACAAACTTAGCAACAGAGATTTCCTAATGCTGTTGTGTTTTTGATAGCTGCTGTGTTAGATATATTAACTTTCTACTGGGTTCTGCCACCAGATCTTTTGTAGATCATAAATTGGGAGAGGCTAACTCCCAGTTTGGGGGCCTGATCCGGCTCCCAAGCAAATTTTTCTGGGCCTCCCCTGATTTTGGCAACAGCAACAAAAAGGAAAAAAAAACCCTCCCCGCACTGTAATCATTAATCAAATCATATTTATACTCACAGCTTCTTTTGAAAAAACATAGTGAGAAATGAGATTTGATCAGCTGGGAACTGTTTGGTTTACATTTATGCTCTTTAGTTAATAGCTGCTTTTAAGGTGCATTACTTTCCTTTAATTTTTAGTGCTTTACTTTGTGTTAAAGGAAAGTAAAATTGTAGGCAGAGGGCATGCTAATGTCATTTTGACGTTTAATTTCACTTCCTCTGAAAATCTTCCTTTAGCTTGTTCTTGAGTGGGTGTCTTTCAGTCCTTTTCAGTCTGGCTCTGATCACAGTGCAACTGATTTCTCTTCATGAATCTCTAGATAATTCTGAGACAGGCAGTCCCGAGCGCAGGCTGGGCTGCCAAGGAACCCAGGAGCTGGACGGCTCGTCCCAGTGGCTGGCTGACCAGAATGAGGCCGGTTCCGAGCATGCACTGGAGCAAGAAGCCAGCACTACAACCGCAAACGAAGCTGTTGGGACGAGAGGCAAAGAGCAAGAGAGAACTAAAATGCAGAGCAGTCCTCCCCAACAGCAACATGCACTGCACCCACAGGTAGAGTTGGAGGTGAGGGGAATCCCAGTGCAAGGCCCTGTGTTTTGAGGCTGCTTACTGGATTACAGTTTTTCAAAGCACTGTAGTTCATCGGGGGTCTTCAAAATGAATTTTGACTGCTTTAATGAAGTATGTGGATGAGCATTGTACTACAAAGAGCATCTGTGAGAGTCAGAACAAGGGACGCTCTTCTCTGATGCTCTACCTAGACAAGCTCCCCAGAGCCGTTAGGTTCCTTACTAGCATTAAGGCCATTTTAATATTTTCCTACCCTCATTTGTCTCCTCTTGTTCATCTCAGACTGCATCGGACAGAATGACAGGCAGTAACCCAGTGTCACCAGCCTCCTCGGGCTCACCTGCCTCAACTGGCAGCATCTCACCACCACATCTAGCCCACGACTCCTCGCTGGACAGTCACCCAGGTTTTGATGTTCCAAAGACACAGAACAGAGCCCTTATGTCGCCCGGGATGTACACCTCCCCGGACCCTGCAAGCATGTGGGACAAGACACACGCGGAGATTGCTGAGCAGGCCAAGCATGTAAGCCACTCATGGTCCAGGGATCATTTGGCCCCTTCTGCCCTCTTGAGTTGGGCATGAACATACACAATCTACGTGAACATTCTGTGCAGTTGGTCCTTCCAAGCTGCAGTTCACAGGGATACAGTGTTTGGGGCTAACTGACTTGGGGGGATGTATTCCAGGAGGCAGAGATTGAAAACCGCATTGCAGAAATGAAGAAGGAAGGGTTCTGGTCCATGAAACGGCTGTCAAAGGTGCCTGAGCCAGTCCGGCCCAAAGTGCACTGGGATTATCTTTGCGAGGAGATGCAGTGGCTCTCTGCTGACTTTGCCCAGGAGCGCCGATGGAAGAGGGGTGTTGCGAGGAAGGTGAGTTTGATGGAAACAGCTGCCAATCTCCAAACATTTAACCCATCTCTTTCAGTCAGTTTTCACACATGCATTCCAATCTCTGGGTTTAAGGGCGTTTCATAATTGTGCAATTTTGTAACACCTCAGGCTTGTAGCTTGTGCTGTTTCAGAAAAGCAATATAATCTGTGTGTCCCTAGAGGGTTTCCATCCACTTTAGTGAAGTGGAGCTAGCTCATCCCCACGACCGAGATTTAGGAAGGACTGTTTAGAGCCGTGGAAATCTGTGAAGACTTGTGATTATTAACATGATCCTTCTCTCCTTTGTTACTTGCAGGTGGTGCGCATGGTGATCAGACACCACGAAGAACAGAAGCAAAAAGAAGAACGAGCCAAACGGGAGGAGCAGGCCAAGCTGCGCCGTATTGCCTCGTCCATCGCCAAAGAGGTCAAGCAATTCTGGAGCAATGTAGAGAAGGTACGTGAGGCACCTGTCTGGCATGAAAGCAGCATGCCACACCTTGAGCCAAGTGTCTTGAGCTGGTTGCCTCTACTCTGCCTATTCAAAAATACTGTGGATTCATCTGTAGAAGGGTTGAGTGAATCTCTTGCCTTCACAGTTCATTGGTGGAATTTCATTCATATATGCCTATAGCAGGGGTCGGCAACCCGCGGCTCCGGAGCCGCATGTGGCTCTTTTACACCTTTGCCGCGGCTCCGGGGTGGCGTGTCTTCTCCCGCTCCCCTTTCCCTCCCGTCGCGTCGGTGTGTGTAGTCGGGGGGCGGCGGGAGAGCGAGCTGCAGAGAGAAAGAGAAGTTGGCGAGCTGCGACGGGCGTGTCGACGGCAAACCAGAGCCGAGCGCGGAGCCCGAGAGCGAGAGCAGCGCCTCCTCCTCCTCCTCCCGCTTCCCGGCTGGGCAATTGACAGAGCTCATTATCATGCTGCGCTCACTCGCTGCCTGTCTAGGGCCGGAGGGAGGGAGAGCGAAACGCGCGCACACACAAAAGCTGGTGTGTGTGTGTGTGTGTGTGTGTGTGTGTGTGTGGAGAGGAGGCAGCGAGCCCCAGACAAAGCCCGTGCAGCTGTATTTGAGCTGGGCCAGCGCTGGCAGACGTGCTGCCATCTCGCAGGAGGCTCCTGATGGACGCTTGCCTAAATCGCAGCGGCGCGGGGCGGCAGGGGGCGGGGCACCGTACGTCATGCGCAATGACGTCACACAGCCCCGCCCCCTCGCCTAGGGCGCGAAAAGCGGCTCCCAGTTTTTTTTTTCCTTCGGAAACGGGTCCAAGTGGCTCTTTTTGTCTTAAAGGTTGCCGACCCCTGGCCTATAGGTATACGTGTGTGTGTGTGTGTACATATATATAGATACACACACACATGTATACACACACACACACATGAATGATTTCATTTAGACAAAATACATAAAATATAGCAAACACAGAATTTCAAACACATAAAGCATGCAGTTAGTTGGAGATTTTGTCTATTATATATTTATGTCCACTCTCGTTCGTTCTTCACTTCTGCATTCATATTAAAAAGCCGAGGCAAATTATGCTCTTGTTTATTCTCCTGCAGCAGTGAAATGAATTGTTCTGCTCTGTCACAAAACATCAGTTGCTTTTATTACTTGTAATTGGAGATACTGTTCCAAATAACTAAATTGGGGTTTCTTGCATTTACGTGAGTAACAAAGTGCTTTTTAGTAGCTTTGAAAATTTTGCAAGGTTAAGGTTGCAGAGAAAAGAGTGGCACTGTGTGCACAGGGCTACTGAAGACTCAGAGAAGATAGTAGCTCTTTGCCCATGTTGCCTTTAACTCAAGAGCAAGTTCTAGCACAGCAGATTCTGCAGGAATGCACTTGGAGACTTCCCCCCTAAACTCTTTTTCTTCAGGTTGTGCAATTCAAGCAGCAATCACGTCTGGAGGAGAAACGGAAAAAAGCCTTGGACCTGCAGTTAGACTTCATTGTGGGCCAGACAGAGAAATACTCAGACCTACTGACCCAGAGCCTCAATGAGACCTTTCCAGTTCCCAGCAAGACCGGTGGCTCCCATGCGGGCTCTACTGCCTCTAGCCCACCACACCCCAGTCACCTCACTGAGGATGAAGGTCAGAAACTTAAAAGTCTCAACTCTTTTCTCTGAAACTGCCCAGCCCCAGCCCATCCAGGGCTAGCTCAAGACTGGTACCCCTATATGGCTTACATCCTGTATCCCATCTTCTCCCCTCCAGACTTATGCTTCTTTTAGTAGTGAATGTAATTGCAGGGGGAACTTCCATGCCCATTCCCTACTCCTGCCCAACCAAACATGGTAGAATTGTAATGTGTGCTTCTTTTGAGGAGAGACTGTGTAAGCCCCAAGGAGTTGTGTCTGACCACCCCCCTCTTCCTTCTCTGGCAGATGGGGATTTTCAACCCCATGAGGAGTCAGATGATGAGGAGACTATCGAAGTAGAAGAGCAGCAGGAAGGGAATGATTCAGAGACTCAGCAACGGGAGATTGAGTTGCTAAAGCAGGAGAGTGAACTGCCCCTGGAAGAGCTGCTGCAGTCACTGCCACCCCCAAATTTTGGAGAACTCCTTCAGCGTGCCCCCTTGTGCCTCTAGTTCTGAAAATGATGAAGAGGAGGAGGGTGACAGTGAAGAGGAAGAGGAGCAGGATGAAAAACAGACTTCCAAGAAGTTAAAGGTGTGCTGCTGGTTTATGGGCAAGTCTTGGGTTCAGATGCGTAGGGAACTCTACTTAGAATATGCAACTACAGAATTCTGACCATCATGCAGTCACACTTCGATGGGCATCACCAGCAGGTAGGAAAGGGACACAGAGTCAGGCAAGGGATCAGGCTGGGCCTGGACAGGCAAGGGCCTAGCTGTAGATAGCAGGAAAGATTAAGCTGGTTGAGGATACTTGTTGCCAAATTTCTGTCCTGCTTTCTGTGACATGCACATGCACTGCTAAAGGCCTCCCATCTTGGTCTGAAAACCCTTTCTCATATTTGGCAGGAGAAGCCAAAGCCCGTTACTCAGAGGAATAAAAAACCCTGGAAGCCCGATGAAGAGGATGAGGAGTTCACTGCCAATGAGGAGGAAGGTGAGCCTGTTATTTGGGGTCTGCGGTTGACTGAGCACGTTGGAAACTTGAGGCAGGGACCAGCACTGGAATCCTTTCATGCAGTAACACAGGGCATCCTTCCTCTTGTAGCTGAAGATGAAGAGGAAACAATAGATGCAGAAGAAAAGCTGGAAGGAGATGTGGATCACTGCCAGGAGCTGGATGAGCTGGCCAAGGAAGGTTCGGAGGCAGATGGTGGCTGGGGTGGCAAATGGGAGTCAGGACTTGCATTCCCTGGGCCCTGAACACTATTCGCTTTATTACTAAATTGTGTTTCCGAATGTCTGCTAGGTCTGTGAACCATCGTCCCCAGAATTTCTGCTCTTAAAGGGACGTAGGGCCAGGGTAAGCAGCTGCCCCAACTCAGTATTGTATTTCTTGGAGTACTCCCTACCCCCAAGTGTTTCCAGTTGCCCTGGAACCTGTAATCTGACTTAGTAGACCAACCTTACTTGTTGGTGAACTGAGTTGGGCCTATATTGGTTGCACTACGTCTATTTTCATTTCTTTCCACAACCATGGGAAGATAAAGCAGTATTGCCAGCGTAAGTCTAAAAGGGCGCTGATTTGAACTGATGGGCAAGGTTTGGTGAGCTCAGAAAGGATAAGTCATTGAACCCAAAACTTAGGCTGGGGTTTCCAAGATGGAGCCCTCTGTTCTAATTTGTAACTGGGTTACAGATCCAGAGGGCCACTTCAACACCAACAGGATGTGATCAGGGATCAGAGAAGAGAACTATCTATCTTAGTGTTTGGGCATAATCTTGTGCTTTCTTTCCCTTTGACAGGTGAGCTGCCCATGGATGAGTTGCTGCAGAAATACGCTGGTGCCTATACTTCAGACTTTGAAATGGAGGAGTCGGACACTTCATCCGAGGCCTCGGAGCCCAGCACTTCTGAGTATGAGGAAGAGTCAGAGGAAGAAGACAGCAGTAGCCAGTCAGGTATAAAGGAAGGGAATGGGTCTTGTAACTTTGGAAAGTAATTGAATCTTGTATGTAATTACAGTGGTACCTTGGTTCTCAAACTTAATCCTTCCCAGAAGTCTGTTCCAAAACCAAAGTGTTCCAAAACCAAGGCGCGCATTCCCATAGAAAGTAACGCAAAATGGATTAATCCGTTCCAGACTTGTAAAAACAACCCCTAAAACAGCAATTTAACATGAATTTTACTATCTTACGAGACCATTGATCCATAAAATGAAAGCAATAAACAATGTACTGTACTATAAAATAAATAAAACAGTATTGTAGATGATAAAAATAAAAGTTAATTTTTTTTCTTACCTGCACTGATGATAGTCATTGTTTGGATGGGGGGGGGGGGCTTTTATCCATTTCCGCAGTCACACAATCAGTAGTTGAACTAGGATCCACACAGTCACAAAAACAAATTAACTGAAAAAGCCTCAAAACAAAAAAACACAAAATAAATAGCAAAAACAAAAGCACCAAATAAAAGCTCCAAATATCACCTCAGAACACTGCAATTGGAAATGGAGGGCTTGAATTGCAATGGGGGGGGCAAATTAGCAGCGTAACAGGAAACAAAGGGGGACTCAAAACAGCACGTTCGGCTTCCGAAAAAAGTTTGAAAACCGGAACACCTACTTCCGGTTTTGTAGCATTCAGGTTCCAAGTTTGTGAACTAAGCTGTTCGAAAACCGAGGTGCCACTGTATTATCTCCTCTTTATAGCCGAAGGTATTCTTAGCAGGTGTCCTCAAGTATTTGCCTCAGTCTTGGGATCATATTTGTTTTTGAAGAAATGTTTGTCCCAAAAACAACTTAACATGCTGCATTTGTCTTGATGGAATTTGTGGCACGTAACAAATGATTTCTTGTATAGAGCAATGTAGTTTGTAAGGCACTGATTTAAAGATGATAGCAATAAGTTGCCAGTTGCTTTTTGTCCTGACATTGCTAGTTCTTTCAGATTCCACAGAAGAGGTGGAGAGTGAGCAGGATGAAAGTGAAGAAGAGGATGCCATGGAAGGTGGGGAGGAAGAGGCCTCTGTGAGCCAGGAGGAGGACTTTGGTGTTGAGTATCTCCTGAAGCAGGATGAGGATCGTGGTGGCGAGGGAGACAATGACTCGACTCCAGCCCCAGGGCCCAAGAAGGAGATCACAGACATAGCAGCCGCAGCGGAGAGCCTGCAACCCAAAGGTTATACCTTGGATACTACGCAGGTGAGTCAGAGGGAATCTGCAGGGGATTGCAGTGGAATAAAGCAGGCAAATTATATTGCCCTTCTCCCATGTAGGTTAAGACGCCTATTCCCTATCTGTTGCGTGGGACACTGCGAGAATACCAACACATTGGTCTGGACTGGTTGGTCACCATGTATGAGAAGAAACTCAATGGTATTCTGGCGGATGAGATGGGGCTTGGCAAAACAATCCAGACGATCTCGCTGCTGGCGCATCTGGCCTGCGAAAAGGGTGGGTCAGGGACTTTGAGCAGAGAACGGAGGGTGAGGATGGGCTCCTTGCTAGAAGCAGTAGATGGCATCTTAAACCTCCTAAGATGTGGAGTAACAAAATTCATGCTCTCAGTGCTTTTAGTGGTCACTGTTCCCTTTGGCAGCCTGGCTTTTAACAGCCTCCATTCTGGGGACAAATGGGCTATGGAGAGCAAGCTCTGGAGGGGAGAGAGCTGGATTTCCTCAGGGGAGGGCATGTGGCTGAGTAGTGAGGCACAGAGGCAGCCTTGGTCTCCAGAGTCATGGAAGCTTCTCTCCTGTGCTTGTGTGCTCCTGTAGGCAGCTGGGGCCCCCACCTGATCATCGTTCCCACCAGCGTGATACTGAACTGGGAGATGGAGATCAAGCGCTGGTGCCCCAGTTTCAAGATCCTCACCTACTACGGGGCACAGAAGGAGCGTAAGCTAAAACGGCAGGTGAGAGAACTCAGGCTTTGCAGCTGGGACCAGAGATGGGTTTTGTGTCTCACAATGTAAATGGTTTTAAACCTCCAGATAAGCATAAAAATGTGGTTGAAAAAAATGTAATGTTGTATATCATTTTCCTCCAGGAAACAGTCTGACTTCTATGAGTCTTTCGATAAAATATTTAAAAGATTTCCCTCCCCCACCATCTGTTTCTGAGTAAATCGAAAAAGGTGGCTAGTCTACAAAGTGAGAAACTAGACTATTACTAGACTATTACCATTATTTTGGGATAAAGATTACTCATATTGTAAAAGAGGCACAAGTTGTATTCCAGAATTGGTTTGTGTTTGTATGTAACCATATTTATGTGTGTCTATTCATTTTGGGGGGAAACCAGTTGGTGAAACACGGGCAAATCATGCTATAGTATTTCTGTGCTGGCACACGACAAAGGAATATGAAGCCCACCTCTATAGCTCAGTTGATAGAACAGGAGACTCCTAACCTCAGGGTCATGGGTTCGAGCCCCATGTTGGGCAAAAGATTCCTGCACTGCAAGGGGTTGGACTAGATGACCCTTGTGGTCCCTTCCAGCTCTACTTTTCTATGATTCTCTGGATAAGACATGTTGGTGGCTCAATTCTTTGGTACTCCAAGAAACATAAGGTAAGGAAACCCTAAGTAGAGATACAGTATTAAAGAATTTTAGTTATTTTTAGTCTCCAAATTACTTGATAATAGTCTGGAATGCATTTAAGTCTGAAATAAGTATTGTTCTTAAATAAGTAGTGCAGGACCCTCCTCTATACACTCTTTGGCACCTGCTTAAATCGTTTACCCAAGCCAATTCAGACATGTAGAATGTTTCATGTGTTTTATCTCTCTAGAATGTTTTTAAACATCTGTTTCTAACCTCTTTCTATCAATATTTTTAATGTGTTTTTTATCTTTGTGAAATGCTTAGAAGGGGGTTTTTTTGGTGGGTTTTTTTACAATCAAGTGGTATATAAATTTTGTTAAATAAATATCAAAATAAGAAACTCAGAGAGGTCTGGAAGTTCCCTGCCGCAGGTCACCAGCTGTTGAGCTTGGTGCCTCTTGTGTTATTGGTCACAATTGTAAGCCTTCACTGTCTGTACTCAGGGTTGGACCAAGCCCAATGCCTTTCATATCTGCATCACCTCATACAAGCTGGTACTGCAGGACCACCAGGCCTTTCGACGCAAGAATTGGAAATATCTGATCTTGGACGAGGCTCAGAACATTAAGAACTTCAAGTCTCAGCGTTGGCAGTCTCTGCTAAACTTCAACAGGTGAGGGTGTGTGTGGTGGTGGGCTTGAGATTGGGGCTCAGGGTGGTGGAACGGCTCCCTCTCAGAGGTTCTCACTGTCCTGTCATATTCCTGTTCCAGTCAGAGGCGGCTTCTGCTGACCGGAACTCCTCTCCAGAACAGCCTGATGGAGTTGTGGTCCCTCATGCACTTCCTGATGCCCCATGTCTTCCAGTCCCACCGCGAGTTTAAGGAGTGGTTTTCCAACCCCCTGACGGGCATGATTGAGGGCAGCCAGGAGTACAATGAGAACCTGGTGAAGAGGCTACACAAGGTGAGCAGGGTGGGGGTGAGGGTACAGAGAGCAGCTGGCGTGGTTGGAAGGCGAATGGGAATTGATTCTCTCCACCTCCCCAGGTGCTGCGGCCCTTCCTGCTGCGGAGAGTGAAAGTGGATGTAGAGAAGCAAATGCCAAAGAAATACGAACATGTCATCAAGTGTCGGCTTTCTAAGCGCCAGCGTTATCTCTACGATGACTTCATGGCCCAGGCTACGTAAGTACAGAAAGATAGTTGAGGGGAGGGAGGGATGGGGTCCTGCACTAGGGATTGCTTGGCTCTCAGTGGCCTGGATCTTAGAGGGCTGGTGGGCAGCAGCTCCGGAGGATGAGCCCAGTGTTTTATTCTCTGGCTTTGGTTATTCAACGCTGGACAAGCCATCCTTTATGCCATTCCTCTTTAACATCAGCAGCTGTTATTCTGATGCTTGGCACCTCTGAGTCTGGCTCACCCTGTGGCTGGTTTCTCTTTTAGCACCAAGGAGACACTGGCAACGGGGCACTTCATGAGCGTCATCAACATCCTGATGCAGCTCCGCAAAGTCTGCAACCACCCCAACCTCTTTGACCCACGGCCAATCCACTCACCATTTATCACAGAAGGCATCTGCTTCAACACAGCTTCCCTCATCCTCCATGCCCTTGATAACGACCCTTTCAAGGCAAGTTTGTTCTCTCTCTGGTTTAGTAGGAGAGGGAGATGCTCCAGGTTGGGTGAGAGATCATTTGCCTTTGGGGCAAGAAGGGGTATGTGTAAGTACCCAGGGTAACCAGAGCCTATAATTGGGACGGTGCTTATTTCCTGCATATGTGCCTTGCTCCTTACAGCATGCGGACTTGGGCATTTTCGATCTGATCAACTTGGAGGGCCGTGTGTCCCGTTATGAGACAGACACATTCCTGCCCAAGTGGAAGGTGACAAGGAAACTGATTGAGGAGATTGCTGAGTCCCCAGACCCTCCTCCCAGACCCAAGCCTGTCAAGATGAAAGTTAACAGGTACCTGTGATTCTTCTCATTCTCAATAGTGGGCAGCTTCCAGCAGTGGTTGTTTGATGATGATGATGATATTTATTTATATGCCACCCATCTGACTGGGTTGCTCCAGCCACTCTGGGCTGCTTCCAATAAACTATAAAACTACAGCAAAACATCAAACATTAAAACCGTCTTTGTTCTTTGCTGTCCAAAGTCTGCACACCCCATAATGTTGCTGCTAGCATTAGAAAAGCAGCATTAAGCGTTTTATCTTGGCCTTGGATTTGTTGATGCTGGAGAATGCAGGAAGCCTTCTAGCACGGAGAAGAGGCTGACATCAGGTTTTGCCTCTTCCCAGCTGCATGGCAGAATATGGACTAATCGCAAAGCCCTCACCTTAGTGACTTCCCAGGATCCTGACTCGGAATATTCCTTTGGCTAAGGCAGAGAAAGTAAAGTAGTTGTGCTTGAGATTCGCCTAATAGGGGTTCCGTTGTAGAGAACGCAGATTTTGTGAGAAGAGGATTTCCAGTGTGTTAGTTCTAAATCGGTCTCTCTACCCACAGGATGCTGCAGCCAGTGCCCAAGCCGGAGAACCGAACTGTGGTGCTGGTGAACAGCCCTCGTCCCACAACTCCTCTACAAAAGCCCATTGCTCCTGTCCTTCCAGAGACACTGACGCCTGCTCTGGCCCCCATCCAACACCCGGGCCCGGTCTTGCCAGGACCAGTGCAACCCCCCACACTCCCTATTGCGGTCTCTCTCCCCATGCCCATCCCTTTGCCCTCCTCACCAGTGACCATGTCAATACCAGTGCCTCCTTCCATCAGACCACAGACCCAGACTCTAGTGCCTACGCTGAGCCAGAACAACACAGCTGCTGCTCTGCTGCAAGGCCAGGCCTCTACTCCACAGGGTAAGACTCAGAGATCCCAAAGCAGTGGTAATGGGGAGGGAAGAAAGGGGGCTGGGAGCTAATTCACTTTCTCAATTGAGCCCTGGCATCTCACGTACTTCTCTACAGTGATATACTAAGAATTTTTACTGCCTGAAATGTATCTACCTCTTTGGCATATAACTATTCTGTATTGGGGTGTCAAATCTCTCACTTTCACTCTCAAAAAAGGGTTTTTTAAAGCTAGTAGCCCTTGCAAATTGCAGGGAGGAAATGTGTCCATTTTGTGTGTTGGAACAATTTCAATCCTGCATCTGAATGAGAGAGAAGAGGGTATTGCTTGGAAGGGTTAGTAAAGGCAGAAATAGGGTGAGAAAAGTTTTCTTTTACGCCACTGGGAACAAAACAATGGCTTCTTTTATTTTCTTCTTTTTAAATGAGACCAGGGCTAGTCCAGGAGACACTCCAAATCTGTAATCTTTCCCTCTTTCTCCACAGTCCTACCTGTGGCGATGACTGCAGCTCAGCTGGTCCCAAATGCTCCCCGAACCCTCCTCCAGCCATCTCCTATTCCTCCCACCACCACAGCATCTTCCTCGCTGAAACCTGGTGCACTGCCAGCCCCTGTGGGGCAGCAGCAGCCCATGAACACCTTAGCCATCACGTCCTTGGGGCAGCAGCAGCCCATCAGCACCTTGGGTGTCCCTCCCATGGGGCAGCCACCTCTGCCCATCAGCACCTTGGGTGTGTCCTCTGTGGGGCAGCCACCACCGCCCATCAGCACCGTAGGTGTTTCCCCCATTGGACAGCAGCTGCCACCCACCAACACTTTGGGTCCAGCTGCTACAGCCCAGCAGTCAACCAGTACCATGGGCACAGGCGCCATAGGAGGCATGATGAAGCCCGTGAACATCCATTCCGCTGTGCCCGCCTTGCCAGGCTACAACTTTGCAACTGCTGGAGCCCTTCAGCAAAGGCTTCTGCTGTCCCCGGATATGCAGGCACGGTTGCCCTGTAAGTATGGAGAGACCGCTGGGAAGGAGGCGGCATGGTATGATCATCTCCCAAGCCTAACCCGTATCTTCTTTCACTGCAGCGGGCGAAGTGGTAAGCATCGGGCAGCTTGCCTCACTGGCCAACCGGCCCCTGCAGAGTGCTCCAGGGAGCAAACCCCTCACCTTCCAAATCCAAGGCAACAAGCTCACCTTGACGGGTACACAGGTCCGGCAGGTCACTATGCCTCAGCCAGCCCGACAGCTGCCAAGTAGGTAAACCCCCCAGCCCCCCACCATCCCAACCTCACTTTTCTCCTCTGTGTCCTGTCAGAGCCTGAAGGGCAGCTCTGCACAGTGTGTCAGTTGCTAGATTACTGTGCTACTGGAGATAGTTGGTAGGGTGGGTGGGCCCCAGTATGACTTCATTGAGCCTTCCATAATGATTGTCTTTGGGGGAGAGTTCTGCTCTCTTGACTGGCTTGTTTTCCATGTGTCGGGGTTTCCATGGGAGAGCTTTCCACTTGCCCTCTGACACGGCTTGCTCCTGCAGCAGATAATCTGTTCCACTCCCATTGCCTGAGTCCTCCTTTGAAACGGCGCTGAAAAATGTTCCTCGTAGATCTGGATGCAAAATAAAAGCCTTGCAATATGAATATGCAGAGTAGTGATACCAGAATTGGTAGGAAATGGGTACAGTGGAAGAAATATTTTTATCAGAGCTGTCCCTCTAAGCTCCTGATGCCTCTTTGTGGGACATCCGGTGACCCGAGGGATACAGGAAACTCCAGAGCCTTTCCTGACATAGAGGCCCACTGTTTCTATGGCGGGATCTCTGCAGGAGGGCTTACACGTGCACTGGGAAGTTTGGTCACCATCTGCAGGCAAGGCAGGTAGCTGAGTAGTTAATGGTCTCTCCCTCCTGTCCCATCTAGGGAATGTAGTTCACCTGGTGTCGGCCGGGGGGCAGCACCACATCATCAGCCAACCAGCACAGGTTGCTTTGATCCAGGCCATGGCTCAGCAGGCTGGGCAGGCCCCAGTTGGGGTGCAGGCTGTGCCAGGCCACCAGCCTCCCACCATCCTGCCTGTCCCAGCTACCAGCACAGCTGCTGCAGCTGTGGCTTCCACAGCAACTATCAGCGTCCCCATTGCTGCCACCCAAGGTTAGTCAGTATCTGGATTCCTGGGGGTTGCCCTCCTGCTCTTGGAAGGCAATGTGGTTTTGTGGGTTGAGGGCCTGGTTGACTTCGCCTTTGGGTCAGTAAACCTCCTGTGTCCCCAACAGCATATTGTTCTCATCCTCCTTCGTGTGGCATCTGTTGCTCCACCCTAGCCGCCTTCCACTTCACTTTCCTTCTGCCCTGCTTCCTACATTGGTCCAACCCTCCACCACCCAAGCCTTCTCTGAATTGCCATGGCCTGGTCCTATATTGAGGCTTCTCCTTCAGCACCAGCATAAAATAAATGTCTGGTAGGAATAATTAGAAATGACACAGCTCTGTTGGAGAGCCGCAGTGCAGCCTCTCTCTTTGCCGTTGCCCCCACAGTGCCCGCATCAGCAGTGAACAGCTCCGGTGTGGTGAAGATCGTTGTGCGTCAGGCTCCTCGAGATGGCTTGCTGACCCCTTCCCCTGGCCTGCAGCAGCCATCTCTGCGCCCTGCTACAGCAACAACTGCTGCCACACTGCCTGGTCTCCCAGCGGCCCTCATGGCCCAACGAGCTCCACTCCCCATGACTCCTGTGCCGCCTGTCAGGTTGCCCGCTCAGCCACTGGTGCCAGTAAGGGCGCCCACACCAGCTCCCCTGCAGGGCCTTGTGAGACCCATGCTGCGAATGGTACAGGCGCCAAGCCCCAGCCTGGAGCAACAGCTGGGTAAGCATGTTTCCCAGCACCTTGTGTAGCGATTTGTGCATCTTAGACAGCTGTGGGGTTGGGAAGAGTTCCTCACCATCTTGGGAAATGGGGGAGACGATAACGTGAAATGCCAAAGCACCATCTTCTAGTAGAGTTTAGTTTCTTCTCTTTTCCCCAGCAGCCCTTCTGATTTCCCTTCTGTCCCCCCTTTTTTCAGTTGCAGCTGCCACACCCCCGATAGCGGCTTCGTTTGCGGTCACTCCAGCGGCCACCATCACTGTTGCCGCCAACACCACCCCAGCTATGACTTCCCAGACAGCCTCGAGCGCAGTGCCCAAGGAGGAGCCAGAGATGTTAACACTGCGCTCCACCACCCCAACACCGCCACCGCCCCCTTCCGTCCTGGCCCCACGGCCAAGGCGGCAGCCGCCTCCCCCACCTCGCTCACCCTTCTATCTGGTGAGTTCCTGCCGGAAGCCTCGGACTTGGGGGGGGGCGGATCGAGGAGAAGGGTGGGCAAGAGGCTGTTATCGCCGCTTGGAGGAAGGGCCCTGGCCTGTGTTCTCCCTGACTGTCTTCGCTCTCTCTGGCCTGCAGGAATCACTTGAAGAGAAGCGGAAGAAGCAGAAGGAAGAGCGCCTTGAACGGCTCTTCCGCCTCAACGAGCAACACTGCAACCTTGTGCCAATTTACGGCACTGAGGTGCTGCACTTTTGCACTCTTTTCCCCCCTTCTCCCCCTCTCTGGAGGGAGGAGGAGGAGGAAGAGGAGCCAGCAGCAGCACCAGCCCAGGAAGTAGAGCCCAAGGGCTGCAGAGGGGCTAGCTATGCACACTGTTATGCAGCACAAGTGCAAAGGGACCCCCATCGCCTCGAGGCTCACTGGCAGCGGGCAGACACCTTGGCCCAGGCTATCTTGAAGCCACAGCAGCGAATCGAGGAACTGACAGACATTATAGAGAGGTAGCATCTTTTTGGGGGGAGGTAGACCTTTTTTGGGGGGTGGCAGCAAAAAATAGAGGGTGTGAAGATGTAAAAAAATGTAAAAGAAATTTTCCTGTACTCAACCACTGCTGCAAGAATTTTGATTGCAATGAACTGGAAGGGGGAGAGGGTTCCAGCGAAACTAGATTGGCAGAATAAAGTACTAGAATCTGCCGAAATGGCACAAATGACAAACAGGCTGAGAGGGAATACAAAGCCGAGCTTTATTCAAAAATGGGACACGTTCAAGAAACATTTAGAAAAATACAATAGTGGTGTGGCAGCGAGTGAATGATTTCCGTGTAAAATAACAACAAATAATGAGAATGGGTACGAAAAGGCATAAGAAACTATAAGGTAACAAAAAGAACAAATTAGTACAACTGATAGCAGAAATGGTAACTACGCTGGGGGTGACGGGAAGTCTTAAGTATCTTAGTAAGAAGCTATGGTGAAATGGACTGTATAAGATTGAACAGATTTTTATTTGCATACTTGGATATATCATATATAAGAATGTTTTGTTATTAAATCAATTTCAATAAAGCATTAAAAACTATTTTTTTAAAAGTGTTCCTGGGAGCTGCACCTTGAAGGCTACGAGGGAACCCAAGAGTCCTGCTCCCTGCTCTCCAGAGGTGCCCTGGTATCCCCCTTCTTGTCCTCAGCTTTCCCTTCTCTCTCTGCAGGTTCATCTTTGTTATGCCTCCTGTGGAGGCTCCTGCTATCACCATGCATACCTCTCACCCGCCCCCATCACTCCTGCTCCAGCAAGCTGTCTTCAAGGAGACCCTGAGACAGGAGCTCTCGCCCCGGGCAAGCGGCCTGCACCGTATCGTCTGTAACATGCGGACTCAGTTCCCAGACCTCCGCCTCATCCAATATGACTGTGGTACGTGTAGCCGAGTAGGGCCTGCATGCTGCCAATTGGGAGTCAGGGCAATGTGGAGTGCTCTGCATTAAAGCTGCTAGGGCGAACTGTTCAGTTATCCTGCTGGGCACTCTTTGCCCTTTGCTCAATTTTTCTTTCTGGCCCTTTTCCCCCCTCCAGGGAAACTGCAGACTTTGGATGTTCTGCTGCGGCAACTCAAGACTGGTGCCCACCGGGTCCTCATCTTCACTCAGATGACTCGCATGTTGGATGTGCTGGAGCAGTTCCTCAATTATCATGGACATATCTACCTGCGGCTGGATGGTAGCACCCGTGTGGAGCAGCGGCAGGTAGGCAGTAACAGCCTGTGGCCACTTACAAAGTGCTCAGAGAACTCCTGAGGTCCAGGCTGCTTTGGCAAATGGGTCTGTCAGGGTGTGCATCCAAAAAAATCAAAACATGAAACTCCAGGAGAATGCTAGTCTGCATTTGGGGCAAATGAAAGGAAGCTCATTCATGGCCTTTTGGCATCTGATAGAGAACAAAGGGGCTGCTGAGTGCGTTTTGTGTGTGTCTTTTTGTTTTGTATTATTTTAGTCTGTAAGCTGCCTTAATGATTATTATATCAAAAGGTGGATAAAAGAAATCAGAGGGGGGATTGTACAAATATTGCAAAGGTTCAAACCTGAAATTGCCATATTTGGGTACTACTGTCTACATTTTGCCCCAGAATTATGTCATTATTGGCAAGGAGCAATGTGATGGCAGGAGAAAGTGCCTGGGCAAATTTGGTTTATAGAGAGCAGGGACAGGATGGCATGAGAAAAGAAAGTCATGCAAGTCAAGGAATCTCCATCTTCTTTATGTAGTGTCTTTTTGAGTAATCCGGGAGATAGAAGTTGGTTTTTATGATTGAAGAATTAAGAGAATTATTGTATACTGGTCTGGCTTCCTTACAGTTCTGGCTTGTAAACTGTGTACACTTTCCAAAGCTCAAAAGTAAAACCAGGAGTTTGGGTCTTGGATTTGTTTCCTCTTTGGCTCCAGATTTTTCTCTAATCCTGGCAGGCACTGATGGAGCGCTTCAATGCAGACAAGCGCATCTTCTGTTTCATCTTGTCAACGCGCAGTGGTGGTGTGGGAGTGAACCTGACAGGTGCCGACACTGTGGTGTTCTATGACAGTGACTGGAACCCCACCATGGATGCCCAGGCCCAAGATCGCTGCCACCGTATCGGGCAGACGCGTGATGTTCACATCTACAGGTTAGCTGGGCTCCTTGTGCCGCTGGCATAGGAAGCTGCCTCCAAGAATGTGGACAGGCTGCTTGGACTTGTGAAACCGACCACCTGTCTCCTTGATCCTCGCCCATCCTGGCTTATAAAAACAAGCGGGGAGGGCTGGGCGATGGGCTCTGCGGGGTGGTGAATGCTTCCCTCTGTGAGGGAGCTTTCCCAGACCCGCTGAAAGAGGTGGTTCATCTTTGGGACCCCGCCAATATGGCCAACTATTGCCCAGTCTCAAATCTTCCATTTTGGGGCAAGGTGATTGAGCGGGTGGTTGCTAACAACTCCAACACGCCTTGAGGATGTGGAGCATTTGTATCCCTTCCAATCGGGATTCAAGCCTCATTGGGACTGAAACTGCCTTGGTCGCACTGGTCGATGATCTCCGGTGGGTTTAGGGACAGAGGTGAAAGCTGTTTCCTAGTTGTGCTGAATCTCTCAGTGGCCTTTGATACCATCAAGCATGACATCCTTCGGGACCGTCTAGAGGAGCCGGGGGCACTGTTATGCAGTGGTTCCGCTCCTTCCTCCTGGGCTGTGTCCAGAAAGTAGTGTTGGGGGAGGAGTGTTCGGACCCCTGGGCTCTCACTTGTGGGGTGCCTCAGGGATCCGTCCTCTACCTCATGCTTTTGAACATCTACATGAAGCCACTGGGAGAGATCATCAGGGGGTTTGAGCTGGGTGTCCACTAGTATGCAGATGATACCCAGCTCTACCTCTCCTTCAAATCAGAACCAGTGAGGGCAGTGAAGGTCCGGTGTGAGTGTCTGGAGGCAGTTGGGGTGGCGGCTAACAGATTGAGGTTGAATCCTGACAAGACAGAAGTATTGTTCTTGGGGTACAGTGGGTCTAACTGTGCTCCTGAAAGACCAAAGTGTGCAGCCCGGGAGTCATTTTAGTCCATGGAGGCACAGGTCAATTCTGTGTCCAGGGCGGCTGTCTACCAGCTCCATCTGGTATACAGGCTGAGACCCTACCTGCCTGCAGACTGTCTTGCCAGAGTTGTGCATGCTCTAGTTATCTCCTGCTTGGACTATTGCAATGCTCTCTACATGGGGCTACCTTTGAAGGTGACTTGGAAACTACAACTAATCCAGAATGCGACAGCTAGACTGGTGACTGGGAGTGGCCACCAGGACCATATACTATTGGTCCTAAAGGATCTTCACTGGCTCCCAGTACATTTCTGAGCACAATTCAAAGTGTTGGCACTGACCTTTAAAGCCCTAAACAGCCTCTGCCTGAAGGAGCGTCTCCACCCCCCTCGCACAACCTGGACACAGAGGTCCTCCGAAGGTCTTCTGCTGGTTCCCTCACTGCGAGAAGTGAGGTTACAGGGAACCAGGCAGAGGGCCTTCTCGGTAGTGGCACCCTCCCAGTGGAACACCCTCCTATCAGATGTCAAGGAAATAAACAACTATCTGACTTTTAAAGACATCTGAAGGCACAGTAACATATAGAATGTAATAGGGTGGCACAGTAACATATAGAAGCTGTACATGCTAGCAGTAACTTGAATGTTGACTCTCTGGTGCTCTGTACAGGTTGATCAGTGAAAGGACAGTGGAGGAAAATATCCTGAAGAAGGCCAATCAGAAGAGGATGCTCGGAGATATGGCTATTGAGGGTGGCAACTTCACGACAGCCTATTTCAAACAGGTGACCACACAGATCTGTCAAGACCTGCCTGCAGAAATCTGCTTTGTATAGCCTTTCGGACAGTTGGCTTTGCAGTGCCACTGTTTTGATGCTGAGCCTCATGAAGAGTTCCTTAACACTTGTATTATCCTGAGACATCCTTGGGAGTAGCCGTGTTGGTCTGCTGCAAGAATGGCAAAACAAGAATCGCATGGCATTTTACAGACAAATTAGTTTGCTGCAACTGGGTTTCTGATGTGTATGCTGAGAATGAGGAGCTCACTTCTGTAAGGTCTGTTTGTAATGTGTTTATTTCTGTGCTCCTCAGCAAACAATTCGTGAGCTGTTTGACATGCCCCTAGATGAGCCAGCCAAGAAAGAAGGGGAGGCCTCAGCCGTAGCACAGGAGGATGAAGAGGATCCCATGGCCACCAAGCAGACACAGATTCTGGAGCAGGTAAGCTTTCAGCTTTCATATTGAAGGTAAGAGTTGTGGCCCTCCAACAAAGAGAGTCCTTGTTTACATCTGTGTGGCTATCTCTGATTCACAGGCACTGTGCAAGGCAGAAGACCCCGAAGACATCCGGGCAGCTACCCAGGCCAAAGCAGAGCAAGTGGCTGAGCTGGCAGAGTTCAATGAGAACATCCCTTTGGACACAGAAGATCGGCCCAGCAGGGAAGAAGAGGAGGAGATGTCTAGAGCTGAGCAGGAGATTGCCTCACTGGTGGAACAGGTACACAGTCTCTTGGTGCCCCTTTAGAAAGTGGCAGTGCTTATCTGCTTTTAGCCTAAATTAGATGGGGATGGAATGGTGGTTCTGTTCCTCCTTGGTGTGTGCATGTTTGAGGCTTCCTTAATCAGACTGTCTACTAGTGCTGTCTACTCTGATTGGCAGCAATTCTCCAAGATCTCTACCAGAGATTTGTTTTAACTGGAGATGATGGAATTTGAGTCCTGAAGAACACATACCCTACCATTGAACTATAGGCCCTCCTTTTCCAAGACACTTGGTAGCCAAAACCATTTTAGAAGCTTCAGTTCCTATTCCATCTCCCTCCCACCCCTCCTCTGCAGCCGCTCTGATAACCTGGCTCTCCACGTTTCCCCCTATTCTGACTGACTTGGCCTGCAGTTTCCCTCAGATACTCCTCTGAACTTCCTTTTCCCTTTGCAGCTCACGCCTATTGAACGTTACGCCATGAACTTCCTGGAGGCATCTCTAGAGGACATCAGTCGGGAGGAGCTGAAGCAGGCAGAGGTAAATTCCCTACCCCTGACTGGAAGCACCCCCTGCATAGTATCTTGTCGGGCAAGCACAGCTGGAGGGATGCTCTGTGACTGATTGGTTGCATCTGCCAGTTTGAAGTTGGTCAGCTCCTCAGTCGGATGACAACTTTTTAGTGACAAATGCACAGCAATCTTCATGACACCAAGGCTCAGAAACTTGTAGGAGGAGCTTCTGTAGATTGTTATTAGAAGTTATGGTGTTGTGTACTCAGTCTTATCAGGGAAGAAGATGGCTCAGGCCTCTTAGAGTCTTACTCTCTCTGGTGCCACTGAATGGACCAAGCCTGGTTGGCATCACTTGTTAAATCAGTAGTAGTTCCCCTTTGGCTGTCTATTAAGCTCCCTTCTCTGTTGTCCTTAGGAACAAGTAGAAGCTGCCCGCAAAGATATTGACCAGGCAAAGGATGAGGTAGTCTTCAAGCTGCCAGAGGATGAGGATGAGAGCTATCTTGTTGAGGAAGGCACCAGCAAGAAGAGTAAGAAGTCCAAGGGTTCAAGCCGCACAGCCTCAGAGAGGACAGGCACCCGCGTGAGTGAAAGGCTGCGTAGCACCCGCCTCCTGCTGCGGGATGGGGAGAGTGGAGATGGGGAATCCCCCCAGGCAAGACTACCCAATCTCCGGCATTCCCACATGGTGGCGGATGAGGAAGACTATAGCCTGCCCCAAGTAGCTCAACACACGCGAGGGGCTGCTGTGCGTAGGGAGTTGGTGCGGGAGGAGAAGCCTGCCCAGGCTGCCCTGCACTCCCGCAGAACTTTGGCCCGCCGAGAGGAGCCCTGGACTAAGGCCCCAGTGACTGGGGAGAGGGTGCCGAAAACAGCTCCCCACAGGACTGAGGTTTCTGCTTCTGGTGACAGGGTTTTGAGAAATAATCCCCACAGGACAGAGACCTTGTCTGCTGCGGAGAAGTTGCTACCAGTTACTCCACAGAAGGCAGATTCCGGGGCTGCAGGTGACAGGATGCTAAAAGGCACCTCTCCAAGGACAGAAACCCAGCCTGCTGGTGATAAGTTGCCACAAAGTGGCCCCCAGAGAATAGAAACTGGCTTGGATAAGGAGGTGAGGCCAGGCCTGCAGAAGCCTGAGAAACCCTGCGAGTTGGATAAACTCCCATCCAACCCTCCTAGGTTAGAAGTACAAATAAATGAGGCACAACTCCTCCAGCTTCCTCCTCAGGCACTTGATGGCGAGGTGGCCAGTTTAAAAACAGTTTTAAAAGAGCAGGAAGAGAAAGAAAGTGCCCAGCTCAATCCATCAGCCCCTGAACCCCATGTTTCCAAGAATGTCCCAAATGTGGAAGTACCAGTGTTCCAGGCACAAGATGTGCTAGTGGCTGAGGAGAAGTTGTTAAGTACACAGTCACCACCTGGCACTGAGAAGGCTCTCCTTGAGGTTCCAGCAACTAAAGAGAAGGCACCAAGCGCAGTGAGTCTCCTTGCCACTGTGGAACTACCTAATGAGAAACAACCCGAGGCTGCTTGTGAGGTAGACCTACCATTGAGGGAGCAAAAGGAGAGCCTGCCAAGGTCAGAGGAAGAAGCAGACATGAGCACCTCTTGCAGTACTGCGGTACAAGAGTCACTGAACTCTGTATTTGAGGCACGCGGGCCTGAGGTTGTTCAAGGGGCAGCACCCCCCGATGGTCCTGACAGAACAGCATTTAACACACTCGCCTCTAGAAGCTCAGAGGCCACCCCCCTGGAGTCCACAGTTAGTGCATCATCCAGGTTGGACAGTGAGACCCCCAAGATTGAGGTGCCTGTGCTTCCTTCCCTGGACCATGACATGCCAGCTGCTGGCTCCCTTGGTCAACTGGAAGCTCTGCCCTGTGTCAAGGAGCCAAATGGTTTGGAGCAGGCTCCCAGAGCAGAATCCTTGCCATGTCCCACTTCAAGCATCCTAGATGAGCCAGAGTCTGAGATGGTACCTGGAGAGACTATATTGCCAACACCAGAGGTCTCAAGCAGTGAAAGCAAGAGCCCCAAGGAGTCACACAAGCAGGATCAAGGGGTTGTTGGGAAGAACCTTCATGGGGAGGAGCACCAAAACAAAGAGGCTGAAATTCAGGCCACCTGCCTGCCAGCTGTCTCCTCACAGGCGAGTCCATCAGATACTGCTGTCTGCTCAGGAGCACCATCTGCAGATGAGAGTCTATCGCTGATTAAAACCCCTCGCCGTCGAACCAGTGCGGACGTGCAGATCCGGCAGAGCTGTCAGGACCAAGATGGCCCTGCCGCCAAAGTTTTACGCAAGCTGCCAGGGCGGCTGGTCACAGTGGTGGAGGAGAAAGAGCTGATTCGGCGTCGCCGTAATCGTGTGCGCAAGTTGGATACTGCCAACAGCACCGTGGTGAGTCCCAGCAACAGCTCAGCTCAGAGCATGTCGGAGCCAGAGCCCTCTTCCCCTTCTGGCAAAGAGTTGCCACTGCTGCGAGACTTGCCTGCCCGTCGGAGAATCGAGCTGGAAAGCCGGGCAGCAGCTAAGGAGAGAGATGGCGGCCTAAGAGGAGGGGCGCACACTAGCCCTTCTTCTGAGCCTATGAAACGCAAGCGAGGGCGTCCCCCCAAGAACAAGTCCTCTGAGCAGCAGAGTCCAGGGCTGCTCCAGCCCCTCCCGGAGCCTGTCTGGGAGACCACACCCCAGAGTCAGACCCCAGAGAAGAAGGTGCCTGACACCCAGCCCCAAAGCAAGACCTCTGAGAAGAAGGTGCCCGACACCCAGCCCCAAAGCAAGATCTCTGAGAAGAAGGTGCCAGACACCCAGCCCCAAAGCAAGACCTCTGAGAAGAAGGTGCCAGACACCCAGCCCCAAAGCAAGACCTCTGAGAAGAAGGTGCCAGACACCCAGCCCCAAAGCAAGACCTCTGAGAAGAAGGTGCCAGACACCCAGCCCCAAAGCAAGACCTCTGAGAAGAAGGTGCCCAAGACCCAGCCCCAAAACAAGACCTCCGAGAAGAAGGTGCCCAAGACCCAGTTCAAAAGTAAGATGCTAGACAAGAAGGTGCCCCAGACGACTTCACCCAAGACCAAGTCTCCCAAGGGTAAAACGGAGAGTAGTGAGAACAACTCTCCTGTGGAAAAGCGACGGCGTGGCCGCCCCCCCAAGATACGGGAGGCCCCCATTGTGTCTCCAAAGCCTTCTCATTCTGACGTTCTGCCAGCCTCCTCTGCAAAGCCTCTGGTCACAGAGCTACTCCCTAAGGTGCAGGAGCAGCGGGACAAGTCCCCTAGGCCCACCCCTGTGGCAGAAGCAATACCTAAGATTCACGAATCGCTGGACTTGCATCCCAATCCCAAAACAACGTCTATCTCAAAAGTATCCCCCAAGGTGCGGAACCGAATGCCTGTGCATCCCAAACCCACCTCAATTTCTAAACCAGCTCTTAAGGCACGAGAACTGTTGGCCACTCCCCCCAAGCCTGTTTCCAAATTCTCCACAGAAGCGTGTGAGCCCCTTCCTACTCCCCCTAGAGCTGTCTCTGCAGCAGAAGCCTCCCCAGTGATTCAAGCACTGCCTTCTCTGCCCCAACCGCCACACACACTGCCCCAAGCTGCCCTCAGTTCCACAGCTTCCGAGTCTCCGCCCAAGCGGAAGAGGGGTCGGCCCCCAAAGAACCCACCTTCCCCTCGTGTGGAGGCCGTGCCACCTCCCACCTCACCCTCTGACCACGAGATCTCCACCGAGAAGAAGGAGACCCCGACTCCCCCTGTCCGCAAGCGGCGACGGAGGAGGAGAAAGGATGAACTGGGCCCATCGTTGCCGGGCATCAGTCAGAGCTCCTCGGAGGGCGAGGACTCCCGGCCGCTCACCAGGCTGGCTCTGCTCAAGCGCGAGGAAAAGCCAGAGTCTTGTGGCGAGGGCTTAGCGCAGCCCACCCCAAAGCAGGCGCTCCCCGAGGGCGCTTCGTCTGCAGAGAGCAGCACTTGGGAGCAGCCTTGTGGGGACACCCCCGCCCGCTCCACCCGCCTCCGGCCCGGCAGCCTCGTCCCACCATTGGAGCGCGAGACTCAGCGACGGAAACGCCGCTGCTTCCTGAAGGGCAGCCGGGTGAGCAACAGCAGCCAATCACCCACTCCCCAGGCCACCTCGGAGCAAGAGGGTGGGGAGTCCGAGTCCTCCTTGAGGTCCTCCTCGGAGTCAAGCAGCAACAAGTGCTCCCAACAGCCCAAGCGCCAGTGCTATGAGTCGGGCGGTGGGCGGGGCAGGGGGCGGGGGCGGGGTTGGCGCACGGGGAGCCCAGCTGACCGGATTCTCCGTAGCGCAGCCAAGCCCAGTGACTGCACCCGGCCGGCCTCCTCCCCCATCCCCACCAGGAAAATGGGCCCTGCTTCCGTGCCCACCTCAGCGGGGGGAGGCTCTGGGGTGCTATCTCCCTCCTGCTCTCCTTCTCCAGCCGCCCCGGTTACCTCTTCACTAAGTAACAGAGGCCGCAAGCCCAAGACGTGACCACAGCGCGAGAAGTTCTGCCGTCACTTCTCTGTGGGGGGTGGGCCAATGGCCAGCTCTTCCTCGCACATACTGTAAGCAGTTTTAGCCCCCTGCCCCGACCCACCCCTTGCTCTCGATCCTCCCGTTATCATGGAGGGCAGCCGATGGGGCTCACCTGTCCCCACACAGCTCCCTGCATTCCAGACTTGACTGTTAAGAGTACTACTTGAAAGAGGAGGAGGAGGAGGAGGAGGGCAGCAGGCGTGGCTGCTCCCTCCTGGATGCTTTGTCTCAGAGCAGGGCAAGGGACACTCCTGCAGAAGTTGGCTAGCTCTGGATGTGTAGCTCAGCTGCTCCCTCGCGGGGGGAAGTGACAGAGCCAGCACTGTTCCCAATTAATTCTGCTACTTGCTGATCATGGAGTGTGGGTGGGGGAGCAGCCCCATAGAGGTGTGGACCCCTGAGTGATGCTTCAGGGCTCCCGCTGCCACTGAATGGCCCCCGCAAAGTTCAGTACCACTTTGGGAAGCCTCCGTTCAGCCTTTTGTTAGGCACTTGCATCCTTTTTAAAATGAAAATCACATTTTGGGGCTCTGCATCCTTGCCCTCTGCCCCTTCCCCTCAAGAAACCCGCAGGGGATGCCCTCCTGATTTATAACACAATTAGCTCTTACTTTTTTAATGGCTCTGGGTTGGTTTTTAAATGACAGTGACCAAATGCTGGGCCCCCTTCTCTGGCTTTCCCTTTTGATTGTCGCCCTGTTTATTCCGTTCACAGCTTAGGGCCCTCTTGAGGCACAAGGAGGTGGCAGAGTTGACTCCTTGAAAAGGGGAAGGTTGTGCCCTCACGTTTTGCATTGCCACCAGGAGAGATGGTCTTATTTTTAATGATGTATATTGCAGCCTCATTGCTCCGAGGACTCTGTGGGCTTCTGAGTTGGATCAAATCCCTCTTCCCTTCCCTGCCTCTCTGTGTACAGCTCTCATTGTAAAATAGGTTCTTTTGAACATAATCTATGCAAAGGTTATTTTGTATAGGGGAGCACAACGTTCCCTCCCCTCCCCCACCGCAGTGGGATTGAGGGGTGGCAGTAGTTCTCTGGTTTGGGGGAAGGGGGTGCAGTTGGGGTGGAGGGGGAGGTGTTCCCATGGAGCTGTCTTTCCTACTGAAGCATGTTCAGAACTTGTACAGAAGACCGATGTAATCTTTCTTCAGAATAATGCTATGAATAAAGTGTTAAAAAAAGAAAAACCAACAGCACACCAAATGGGTCTGTAGAGTCTTTTTTTTTAAAAAAAGAAGACACTTCATGCTTCCTTTTCTGATTGTTTCAGTCTTCTTGGAGCAGGGGTGAGGTACCGGTGGACCTCCCAATGCCGGCTTACAGTTTCCATCATCCCTGACTCTTGAGTATCCTGACTAGGGCTGATAGGAGCTGGAGTCCAGGAACTTCTGGTGCCCCACCAGTGCTGTAGAACAGAGCTTTCCAAACTCTTGTGTTGCAACACATTAGTGTGTTGGCTGCAGTGTGCGGATGTGTCGTCTGAATGCTTTGGGGGCTGGAAAGGGGTTAGTTTAACCTCCAGTTCGCTAATAAAACTGAATTACTGTGTCGCGAAATAATGCATGTCTGAAAAGTGTGTCACCAACATGAAAAGTTTGGAAAGCTCTGCCTTAGAAGATCCAACGCTTGGTTCATGCACAATATTAGACCATTGCTTGGTGTTGCATGAGCAAGCCTCAGGCTCACAAGCCCCTCCCTCTGCCCACACTTACATTCAAAAAGATAACTTCCCATTTAGTATAAAACCAGCTTGTGTGCCATGACTGGCTTTTGAGAGGACAGGATTATCTTTTACCTCAGGGATGGGGGACCTGTGGTCTTTCCGAGATTGTGGCCTCTGTCAGGTGTGACTCCTGGCCATGCTTGCAAAGGCTGACAGGAGCCAGAGCAAGCAGCACATACAACAAATATAATTAACAGTAACAGCATTAGGAGGGCTACACCTCTGCTTTTATACACTGAGGCTCAGGACTCTCATTTTTTCCAGGGTGGGAAAAATCACTCTGAGCAGGTTGGCTGCTAAAAGCAGCACGGTCTTCTAGATGGCCTCTTTCTGCTCCTCTGCGAGAACACTCTTCAGTCTTCCTCCACTGTCAAGTGATGACAAGGTGGGGCACACCATTTTCTATAATCCATATATGCAGAAGTTCAATGACTCACAGGGGCAGGTATGGTAAAGTTAAAGGACCCCTGGATGGTTAGGTCCAGTCAAGGACTGTGGGGTGTGCTCATCTCGCTTCAAGCCAAGGGAGCTGGCGTTTGTCCACATACAGCTTTCCTGGTCATGTGGCCAGCATGACTAAACCTCTGGCACAATGGAACACCATGACGTAAACCAGAGTGCACGGAAACACTGTTTACCTTCCTGCTGCAGGGGTACTAATTTACTTGCACTAGTGTGCTTTCAAAATGCTAGGTTGGCAGAAGCTGGGACAGAGCAATGGGAGCTCACCCTGTTGGGCGGATTCAAACTGCCAACCTTCTGCTCGACAAGCCCAAGAGGCTCGGTGGTTTAGAGCACAGCACCACCTGCATCCCTCACAGGGCATACCCCCTTGAACAGCGCATCCATCCTTACTTATTTTGTACTCTAGATGAGGCATCCTCTTCGGTGCAAGAGCATTTGTACCAAAAGGAATGTTTTTGGGGCTCTAACAGTGTTGATAGGGGTGAGGAAACTTAGGCATAGGGATCAAATGCAGTCCTCCAAGCCACTTGCCAAGCCTGTGGGACAATCTTTGGACTGTACCCCTCATTGACTTTGCTTTGCACCCCCTAAGTCTTTTTGACTGGCTGGAGTGTGTCCTCTTGACTCTTAATGTCTCTTGATTACTGGGGGAGAGAAGTCGCTCCCTCTCGGTTTTATACCTTTCAGGGGGCGGGGATTAATATGGAGGCATGTACTACCTCCACATATTGGTGGAGAAGAGCTAGTTCCTTGCTATTGCAATATCTAGGTTTTTTATCTGATAATCTGGAAAGTACCATGAGCAAGAATAGATTATCAAGGAGCCAAAAATGGGCCCAGGCAAGTCTAAAGAAGGGCACGCCTCAGCTGAGGCATGGGGCAATTGCACAAAAGTTCCCACTGCCAGGCAATGTCACGAACAACGGGGGACCAGTTTGGTCACATTTTTGTAGCCAGCGTCAGGAATGACACCGTCTGAAGCCTACAGTAACCAAGAGTAAACAATGAGTCAGTTAATTATGACTTCCTGTTAACACTTTTTAGGCCTTTTGATTCATTTTTGGCATATTCCTCTCACAACAGCCTTCTGACCTGTACACTTTTCCATATAACATAGTGTTTTGTGAAAAAGCAAGCAGCTGCATTCCTCTGAAACACACAACCCGCTTTGGGGCTAATATATAAGTGTAGAAATGAGAACCACCTGGGCAGTGGCCAAATGGGTACAGGTAATGCTAGGAAATAAGTCCTTAATTTAAACAGATACAGTCAAACCTCGGTTCCCATATGCCTCCGTTTTGGCTCCCGAACGCTAAAACCCAAAAGTAACTGCTCTGGTTTTCAAACTATTTTTGGAAGCCAAACAGCTTCTGAGCTGCATTTTTCATTTTCCCCCTTTGATTGCACCCAGCCCATTGATCCTCGATTTTCGGAAGCTGAACTGTCTTCCGGAACGGATAACCAAGGTTCCACTATAGTTCCTCTGTGCTACAGTTGCTTAATTGTAATTACAAGACAACAACTTTTAAAGGAAACATTTGTTCTTTTGGCAGGGGGTAGTGAGGACTGGATGGGTCAGCCTTTCTTTTCTTATGCCCCTTTTGCCTTCTAAAAAGTGCCTTCAGGGGATCAAAATGTGAAATCTTGCAGAATCCAAGAGTTAAACCTGTACTTGGAAGTTAATGCAAAGTTCTCAGTTATGGTGAAATGAGAATCCTGTGTTATTGCAAAACCTACATGTGTAAACCAACAGGTGCAACCATTCTGGAGTTCTTCAGTTTGGTTCTTAGCCATATTTACATGAGAGCAGAACTGGAGGCTGAGCTCACTTGAGCCTCAGAGCATGATGTGCTAGGCCTCCGACCTGAGGCATCTGAAGGACTGGCAAAGGAGAGTTGAAAAAGAGTCCCTTTTGCTACTGAGGCACTGCATTTAGCTTTGCTATCTCTGTTAGGATAAAAGTTGGCGGCGGGGTGGGGGTGGGGGAGGGACAGGACAAAAAAAAATCTCAGAGGGCTATCGTAAGTGTGCCCCACACTATAAAGCTCTAAAATTGAAGTCAATGGGGCTAGACAACCAATATGTGGATGCAATATTGTATCGCCCCCTCTTTCTTTTTTTTTAGAAGCACTTAAAAGTCATAAAAATCTAGTTGTGACAGGTGTAAAAGTTAGGGGCGAAGGAACCCACAGTGCTAACTCATGCCACCACCTCCCTCCCTTTCCCAGAGGCTGTGGATCATATTAATTAATTAATAATCAATAATAATTATTAATAATAATTTATTATTTATACCCTGCCCATCTGGCTGGGTTTCCCCAGCCACTCTGGGCGGCTCCCAACAGGTAATTTTGCCTACCTTGCCATTTCAGCCTGATCTCCCTTCAACAGCTGAGGAGACCACCCCCAAGTTTGATTTCTCAGATTTCCTGCATTAATTGAAATTCCTGCTCTTAAGTTTCCCTGAACCGCAACCCAGTTAAGCTGAAGCACTAGCCTGTAGACAAAGAAGGAAGGAGAGTATGATCTCAGGAGGAATGTGCCACCTACATACCTGAGTCAGATCCAACAACAGTGACCTCACCCGATAAATAGTCTGGGACTCAGCCCAAAAAAGGTATAACCAAACAAACTGGGAGCTGCCAGGTGTGTATAAAAGTGTCTCTGAGAAGTGAGCTCCCAGCCTGTGGATGTTGGACTATTCTTAATATTTCTGAAGACTGAGGAACAGAGACTTATTTAGGCATAAAGAGGACCACACCCTTTTGGCTTCAGGTGAATTAATTCTCAGGCGTTGCTACCTTATCATTTCTATAACACTTTCAGCTTGTGAAAGACGTTTCTTTCCACGTTTCCTTTCGCAGCGGTCTGGTGAGGTAGGGCGATAATACGCCCAGGTATTTTACACAAAGGAAACGAGGCCAAGAGCGAAAGTCACTTTCTCAGTGCTGTACAGAGGTGGGGTTTGAACCTGGCCCTCTAAGATCGAACTCTCCACTAGCTATTTCAAGCTCCAGGCTTGGAATTTAGAAGCACAAATGTGGACTCAGATCATCACTGATCGTTGTGATAATTGAAATAGCAGAGACAAAAGAGTAGGCTTGTCAGCACGTCAGCAACTTTCTGTGTGCCAGTTGCTATGGAAGGAGAGCAGGAGCTCAAAAATGGGACCCTTCGGCAAGATGCTGCAGAGACCATCGTGAGGATCCTAGCAGACACCCAGGAGAAGGACATGCCTGCCAAGCCCCCTTCTTTTCATAAGCACAGACTTCGCAGCCTGGCTATATCTAGCATCATCTGTGGCTGCTCCTGCATCGGAATCCTAGCACTGATCTATGCAATCAAGGTGAGTTACCTGCTGCTTTGACAAGGGATGCAGGTGGGTGGGACAAGGGATGCCCTTCCCCAAATGAATGGAAGTGCAGTGCAGTATTTAGACCAGTTTCCTTTCTAGGGAAATAACTCCTGGAGGCTTAGGGAGGGGAAGCGGGTTCAATATTGATCATACTCAGAGTAGAGCCATTTAAATGAGTGAACATGCCAAACTTGGATCCATTAAGTTCACTAGGTCCACTGTGAGTACACTTTGGTTAGAGAAAACCTTGTGCCTTTACAAATGTATTTAATGATCAGACGAAAATACCCTGGGATCTTAAAAGCTTCTGCCATTCTCTGGCCTTCCTTTCCAGATAAATAACTCCTGTGTCCTTGCAAGTGTGCTTTTAAAACCAAAACAAAATGGGCAGCCGGATCCACAAATGGGCAGTTACAGGACAAATGGGCAGCTCAAAAATTCAAGGCATGCCAAAGTTATGTTAGGCGATGTAAAAAGTGACTGAGAACCAGTGATGTAGTATATCCAAGGTTGTCATATCAGTGAAACAAATTGATAGATCCACATATTAAATGGGGTGCGTGTGTGAGATGTTTCCTGAGCACAGTATTGCAGTCGTAGGCAGGCGCCACCTCACTGCCCCACCCAGGCCAATATTTACTGCCTTTGAAGCTCCCACACATTCTTGTCACCTGGTGAAACTGCAGCAAATGCTCTGTGGAGATGTACAATCTGAAACCAAGGCATGGCAATAATTGCGTTCCATCTGGCCATGAGAGTCTGCTCCAGAGAACCCTTGGGGTTCCTCAACAAGGCCAGAGATGGTGGATGAGATTCCCTGAGAGGGCTTGCCACCACTGCAATGTGCAGCCAGAAAGGGATGTTGGGGGGTGTTCTGGGCCATGCCATCCCTCTGACAGCCGAGCCACCCCACCAGAACTGTGAAAGGAGCCCTAGTTCCCCAGCAAGCCAGGCATTCTGTGGCATAGGCCAGATGTTCCTGGAAGGTTGGCCCTGTGGAGTCAGCAGTATAATGGCAAATCCAGAAGTGCCGGGTCCCTTAATGAGAGTCGCAGCCATGCCACTTCAAGTCCATACGCCCCTTCTAAGATTATACAACAAGCTTAGAATTATATAGACTTAATCTGGGTCAAGGCTACTAAGATCAGAGGTTGCAAATAAATTTAGACCTGACACATATCATCAAGATACACTGAGAAAGGTAAGTCCAGAGGAGGAGACCTAAAATGTAAGGATGTTTATTTAAAACAAGTGACATCAATAATGAGGTTCTCTCTCTTGGTTTTGTCCCATCCAGGCTAGTGAGAAGCAAAAGGCTGGTTCCCAGGTATCAGCAGCTGACTGGGCTCGGAGGTCCCGGAGATTGTCTGTCCTAAGTATCAGTGTCTGGGTGTCCCTCATCATTCTGGTGCCCGTGTCAGTGTACCTCATTTCCTACCTCTTAACACAAGCCGAATGATGATGACCCTGAAGAACATGTGACTTGGGACTTCCAGGATCATCTTCTCCTCTGGTTCCCACATACTTGCCCAACTGGATTTAGCAGAAATGGGTATTATGTGGGTCTTTGTTACGTGCTCCCTGGTCTGGTGTACTCTTGTCAAAGCCTGCTTTGTGGAGGTCCTAGAAGAGAGGCTGTAGAAATGGAACAGCTTCTGCTGCAGACATCGGATCTCCGTGGCCTGCTTCTATGGACTCACCAGGATAAAACATATATCTGGTTGGCTACAGTGGAATACAGGATGCTGGACTAGAGGGGTCTTTGCTCTGAGCTGGGAGGCGGCTCTTCTTTAAGCTCTAGCGTAGCTGGGATGTGCCTGAGTTCTTATTGAGGCAAAGTATGTGCTGTCCCGGTTTTGCTCCTGCATGTAAATGCTAGGATCCACTCCCTTGGAACCGAAGGATATTGGAAACACAGGAACATAGTTTCTGCACTGTGCTGTGTTTCTTGCTTCAATCTTTTATTTATTTATTTAATTTATTTTCAATAAGCATTTTTATTCTGCCCATCAATTATATATGCAAAAATACAAATAAACAGCTGCACTACAGCGATTTCATGGGGGTGGGTTTTTTTGTTGTTGTTCCACTTGTCTCTTGGGTGGCCATTAAAGGAGCAGGGCTGGAAGAAACAGATAAAACATTGGACTTGGGGTCTAGTGGCAGGAATAGTTGTGCCCCCTGCCAGATGTGGTTGAACTCCAAGTATAATCAGCCCCAGTTGGGATGGCCATTGGTCAGGGATGATAGGAGTTGTAGTCCCATGGCCGGCACAACAATGAGGTGACCTGAAGTGGCTCACTTCTAGCATGCTCCACAGAGGGCAGGAGATCCTGCCACTGCACCACCACTTATTTTCTTCCAGCTGCTGCCTCTGCCTGGCCTCGGTGGTTGGAGGTGGTTACAAATTCCTAGCACCCTTAACAAGCCATGGCTTCCATGGTTCTTTGCGGGAAGTCATCTGATTTAAAAACGCATTGACGTTGTGGGACAGATCCACATGTGCTCTAAATGTGTGGGTCTGCCCCATCATGTCAATGCCTATTTCCTTTACTCACATCCGCTCACCGGTAATGACCCGCTCAGAAACATGATACTGCTGAGCATGTTTAAGATGCAGCTATTCTCCCAAGTGCAAGCAAGCCCATTGTGAGAGTAAACATTCCTTTAAACATTAACTTAAAAGGAAGCGAAATTGCCTTTGTCAGTTTATGAACCCACCCTGCTTCAAACCGAGGAAACAACGGCAGCACCTTGTGACACTGTAAAAACCAGCAGATTTATGATAAATCCAAGTCTTTAAGGTGCCACTCCAATACTATTTGTTGTTTTCTTGTTACGGAACAGGGCAGACAATTAAAAAGGTAAATTAATGCAACATACAATATGCAGAGAAGGGCCTTCAGCCATGTGTAATTGGAGGCGAGAATTGTTGGGGGGGGGGTCAGTCAGGCTTAGCATCCTTAGCTGAGATGTTAACATTCACAACTATTTTAATCGCTGAATTCTTGTTGCAGGTGGGCTCCAAGGGAGAGGCTGCTGGTTAGCATCTGGAATTAGAAGTATTTGAGGGCAGTTGTGTGATGAAGTTACTCTGTGGTGTGGCACAGAGTTGAGGGCCGTGGTGTGGCAACTTTCTACATGATACATATACAACAGCTGTGTGAGTTGTATTGCCGACTTCAGCTTCACACACGCCATACATTTTAACCAGTTAGTTCCCCCCCAAGAGTCCTGGAAATTGTAATTTACACCTCATAGTGCCAAGCACCCTTCACAAAGTACAGTTCTCAGGATTCTTGAGGGGCAGTCATGTTGTTTGATTGTATGGTGTGCACACAAGCCTATGTTGCCTTGTAATGCTTGATGCTGCTCTGAAGTTACACTTCCATTAATGCTTAATGAAAAAGCATTAATAACAACACTTGTATAACCACTACTGGTGGGTGCTGGTCAGACAACGGATATAACTGTACCTGAGCGGTAGGCACGTGTTATTTATTTGTTTATATTAAATTTGTATACCACTCTTCATCCGCAGATCTCAGGTTGGATCACAACCTAAAAATACATGATAAAAACAAGAAAAAACAAACCAACCAATAACCCCCTCCCTCCCACCTTAAGAAGAGAGTGAGCGATTCTTACTGCATGTTAGAGCAGTGTTTCCCAACCTTGTGCCTCCAGATGTTTTGGGACTACAATTCCCATCATCCCTGACCACTGGTATTGCTAGCGAGGGATGATGGGAGTTGTAGTCCCAAAACATCTGGAGGCACAAGGTTGGGAAACACTGTGTTAGAGATCACATCTTTGTCATGGCAAAATTTGGGGTGGAGTAGAGGGCATGTAGTTTGATTTGCAAATGCAGAAGGAGAGGGAAAGCCTTTTGGCCCAAGGAATCCATTTACACTTTGTGTAGTTGCCTCTGGGTGAGTGGGTATCCTACTAGAGGGATTTTTTCCCCCTATGGATGTTATGGGGTGGAGCAATTGATACGGTGCAGGAAACCGGAAGACCAACTGTGAAGTTGAGGTTAAAATGATGTGTCAGGGAAACACAGGTTCAAATGCTTATTCATCCATGATGAGCGATGAGTGACCTTGGGCGGGTCGTTCTCTGTCAGCCAGAACTCACTTCACAAGACTGTTGTGAAGATCGGAAGTGGAGGTAGGCAGGAAATATGTGCTGCCTCGAGCTCCTTGGAGGAAAGATGGAATCATCATCATTATCATCTTATTTTGTTCACAGCCAAACTCCTGATTTGCCCCAAACTGAAAGACACGAAAGCACCACCCAGGAGACAAGAGGCAGCAGTTTATGGAGATAGAAATAAAATGCACAAACTCCCTCCTGCCCGTAGAGAGACAGTGGTGTATTTTTCGTTTTGGGGGTGTTTATTGCATAACAAATAACTGAAGGAGGGAAGTAGTAGCTATGACCTCATCCTGACCTTTAGTATCGCGATTGTGAAACCCTGAATAACCCCAACGTTCTGCTCCCGCCCACTTCCGATCGCGATTGGCCACTGTTTCCCCCAGACTTCGGATTCTGAGCTCCTCCCCTTAGCGCTGTTGCTCAAGACGAGCAGCCGATGGGTCATCTCGCCTGTCAATAACGCGCTTCCTTCGCCCGCCCTTCCGTGGCTTTGCTCATTGGCTGAGCATTGTCCCCTCCCCCGCTGCCGTTCGGAAACAGCCGCTTCCTCTTTTAATCCCCGCCCCATATTTCTTCACCTTAGCGCTGATTGGCTACTGCCGCGGACAGCGCTCCCTCTCCATCCGTCCACTCACTGGATGCTGGCCTTCGTCTGTCTCGACACACCCTGTTTTCTCCTTTCGCCGATTGGTGCTACGGCCCGGCCGCGCCTCTGGAACGCGACAGACCAATCAGAAGGAAGAGGAGGCGGAGCCTGGGAGTCGCCGGCTGCAGGTGGGGGGTCATTCACTCGCATCCCGCAACGGCGCTGCCGGGTGAGGATCTCGGGGAGTCCCTCCGCGTGCGTGGGCGGGGCTGGGCGGTGTGGGGAATCCCTCTGGAGAGAGGAGGGGGAGGTGACTCGGAAGGGCTGGACCGATAGGCAAGGCTTCATTTCACCCTGGGGCTTGCCTCTGATGAGCCCCGGAACCTGTTGACAGTGCTAGGCCACGGTTCTGAAATCTACGGACAGAGTGCCTCTGAGTATAAACAGAGTGCATTTTTCACCTCTGCGTGGCTCTGAATTGAGACTTGGGAAGGAGACTTCCAGGATAAACAGCATGAGTATCTTGTCTCAGCCGCTGCATAGATTATAGTATAATAGCTTAAATGTTCCTTATTTATATAATGAACGAAGGGCTGTGTTAGTAATCCTTACACCAGTCCTTCAAGGTAGTTCAGTATTGCAGATGCTTTTAGCAGGGGAAGTCCTGGGATGGGGAAAGAATAAAGGGTATTATGGGTTTGGAGATCTTGTAGAAGGGGTTATACACTCCAGATAATGTAATAGAGATTGTTTAGTAGGGATGTAATTGTTTAATAGGGATTGTGATATGCTCCTGAGCACAATCTGGACCATACAATCTATCCTGCCAAGCTTGTTGTCAGTGCATGTTTATTCTGATTCAGGGATGGGAAACCCCATGCTTAGGGGCCAAATGTGGTCTTCTAGCCCTCCCAACCTCTCTGTCTGACATTCAAGACTCTCCCCATCAACACCCCTTATGGGCCATGCTTTGCATACTCCTTGAATGGTTTTGGCTGGCTAGAATGTGTCCTAGAACTCTAATAATGCGTCTTTGCTTCCCTGAATGGAGGGTAGAGAGGGGTGTGTGAGTGTGTGTAGAAGGTAGCTTAATGTTCAAAGGTTATATTGACACTTGTTGCCCCTCCCACTTTTGCGTTTGGCCCTGTCCAGCCCTGCATGCTGCATGGGGCATGTAGCCCCCAGAAGCTTGTCTAGAAGGGAATGTGGCTGAAAAAAGGTTCCCACAGGATGTGCTCAGGTCCTCCTTGCAGACTTCTCCTAGGCATACGGCTGGCCACTATGAGAACAGGATGATGGCCAGATCATTGGTCCAACCCAGCAGGCTCCCCCCCCTAATTTGTATTGATACCCAGGAGATGTAATTACAGTGTATTGTTTCAAACTCATGGTTGTAAGGATCTGTTTTGAAAGACTAAAGAAATCTCGGAGTTATGGGGATGTAGTAGATGGCTATTGAACACATAGTGCAATCCTATGAAGAAGAAGAAGAGTTTGGATTTGATATCCCGCTTTATCACTACCCGAAGGAGTCTCAATGCATATTTGTTTGAAATGAAGTTCCACAGTGGTAGTCAGGATGTTTTGGATGGCAGCCGTATTGCAGAGAGATTTGAGTTCATAATCTCTGTGGGGTTTCGCACAGCTTAACCTCACAGGGTTATAAGGCAGCTGAAATGTTGGTCCAAGTTGCTTGGAGGAAGAAATATCAGAATTTTTGCAATATGAGGATGGAAAGCAAAGGATATAAGCTGCACCATTCATGCCTTACATTTGAAGAGCACTCTCCCTTAGATCAGTTCTGCAATGTACTCCCCCCTGCAGTCTTGCTGTAGTTATATCCTCAAGGCAGCAATAAACCTGTCATTGTGATTGTGCCAGAGAGCTGATTCAGGCGTTTTGGTCTTTTTCCTCCCTATTTGGGGAAATCTGATGCAGCCACATTGCAGTCCTCCAACTTGTTGATTTTGACTAGTTTGATGGTCTAAAGGGAGGAGGCTTCATGACCTGTGATTTGTGTCAGAGGGCTTGATAACTTGATGGCTGAAATGTGTCTGATGAAATCGTCAACTATGCCCTACCAATGGTTATTGCCCAGTGATGACCAAGACTGGGTCATTCTCCTTTATCTCTTCCCCAACTCCCCTGAAAGTGGCATGGTAATTGGCATGTCTCTACCTGCCTCCCCTGACATCAGACATCCTTTGCCTCTTATGTTTACTGCCCTTCTTAGCTCTCCAACTGCTGGGTTGCATTCCTTGCATTCTACCTTCCATGTTGACCTTTCAAAAGGTCTTTTCTTGGGTAACTGGTGCTTGAAGTATTCAGCTGTCTAAATATCACTGCTGCCATCACCCTTTGCTTTTCAGCTCTTGATCCAGAGCATTCCACATCTACAATAGGATGACCCGGGACGTGGGTCTAGAAGATGAGCTTCCGGACTGGGCTGGAGCCAAAGAGTTCTACCAGAAATATGACCCTAAGGATGTAATTGGCAGGTGAGGAGTGGGTCAGGATGGGTGTGTGTGTGTGTGGGGGGGGTAATCATGGATTGAATGATGTGCTGGGATGGGGACCCATTACATCACAAGTGGATAAACTGTTTCCCTCCAGATATTGTTGGACTTCAGCTCCCAGCAGCCAGCATAAGGGATGATGGGAATTGTAGTCCAGAACATCTGGAGGAGTTATGGCTTGCCAACCTCTGCCCTACATTTCCTCCCCACCATGGAGCCAATATTTGTTAGAAACTTGACGTCTCTCTTGCTGTTTGTTCATCTCTGCTCCTCTGTAGGGGTGTAAGCAGCGTGGTCCGGCGCTGCATACACAAGCAGACAGGCCAGGAGTATGCGGTGAAGATTATTGAGGTTTCTCCGGAACGCATGACCCAACAGCAGCTGGAAGAAGTGCGCTTATCGACAGGCAAAGAGATTGAAATCCTGCGCCAGGTCTCCGGACACCCTTACATCAGTGAGTGACTACCCACACAGCCCAGCATCTCTGTAACCCAAATGTGCATCCCAATATTTGGGCCTCCTTCTGAAACCCTAGTATTTTCTCAAATGTAATTTTATATTGTATAGTTGCCCCCAAATGAACCCTACCCTCCGCCCCCCAGCATCTAGGCCTTCCACCATGTTGATGATCTCAACATTCACAGCAACACCGCCATGTTGACATCTGTGCCCATCTCTACTTCCTTAATCATCGTGTGATCTCGTCCTGCACACTCAGGGCTATGCGGGCTGGTAATGAGAATTGGAGCCCCTGCCCTTAATTGTTGTCGGATGGAGGAAAGCATGTTTAGGGTTTGCATTGGGGTGGGGAGCAGGAGATTGCTGGGAGTGTGGAATGTAGCAAAGTGGGAAGGGGGAGTTGCAAGGAGCAAGGGAGGTCTGTTGGGGAGTGGCAATTTGGTCAATTGACAGAAGAACGAGAGCAAAATATACATCAGGAGTCTTAGTTTGGTCAGAATAGAGTATACATTCCAGAGTTAACAGTACATTACTTCTGGTAAATGAGCCACCACAGCCGATAGAGGGCCATGAAAATTTGTGTCCTGGGCTTTTTAGACTCACCTAGCCATGTACCATCTGAAACCAAAGGGGTGCATTGGTTGCCGAATGTGATTCCCCCCCCCCCCAGCTCTCCTACCCTACTGCTGAAAGGGATGAACATCCACTGCCTACTTCAGCAGTGTCTAACCTGTGACCGCCTCCCATAAGCTGTGGGACTCTAGCTCTCATAATTTGTTACCATTGGCCATGCTGGAGAGCGGCAGATTCCCCCATCCCTAAAGCTACGCAGTGCTGTTAGCACAAGAAGACTGTGGCCATGCTCTCTTTCATTGTAGCTGCCTGTCTCTAGGCACTGAGCTGGAGCTGTTTCCTGCCATCTTACGTCGGTGAAGCAATCAGCTCTCGAACTGTATAATCCAATCCCCCTCTTCCCCCTCCTTCTCTCTCTCTCTCCCTCTCTAGTTACTCTGATAGATTCCTATGAGTCATCTGCCTTCATGTTCCTGGTGTTTGACTTGTAAGTAACAAGCTATTGAAAAGAGGAGCTGCTAATCCACCCTGTTCTCACCAAGATGGGAAACGCCCATGTAGCTGTTGTGGGTCTTGACGCTCCCAAGGGGGATTAAAAGGAAAAATAAAGAGACGTACTTTCCCATTGCATGTTACAGGCCCTCTTCTTCCAAGATGGCGATCAGTCTGGTTTAGAGATGTGTGAAGCCACCCTCAGAGAGGCAGCTGGGTGGGAGGAAGAGCCATAATAGTTGTTGAAAAGGGAAGTTGACAGAGGCAGTGGATTTCTGCTACTAGGCTTTCTGACCCTTGTGGGCTGAAGTGGTGTTGTTTTTAAACTCACAATGGCTGTGTGCTTGCTGCTGTGCCTCTGAAATTCCTCTTCAGTGTAAATAGGTACAGTGGTACCTCTGGTTACAAACTGAATTCGTTCCGGAGGTCAGTTCTTAACCTGAGGTACCACGTTAGCTAATGGGGCCTCCCGCTGCCGCCACTGTGGCACGATTTCTGTTCTCATCCTGGGGCAAAGTTCTTAACCCAAGGTACTACTTCCGGGTTAGCGGAGTCTGTAACCCAAAGTGTTTGTAACCCGAGGTACCACTGTAGAGGTATTTTAGTGAGACATTGTAAATGAGTAGTCCATCTCACATTCCATCTCACATTCCCCCGACAGGATGAAACGCGGGGAGCTTTTTGACTACCTTACGGAGAAGGTGACCCTCAGCGAGAAGGAGACCAGGTAACGTGCCGTACCCTCTGCTGGAGCTGGGGAGGCAGGAGCTCTCTTTGCCCAGCTCCAGCTGTTTTTCTGCGATGATCTGAGAAGTGGAGGCTCCTGCAACTTGTGTCTCTCTTCTTCCAGGTGTATCATGCGAGCCCTCTTGGACGCTGTGAACTACCTTCACATCAATAATATCATCCATCGAGATCTCAAGCCCGAGAATATCCTCATGGATGACCAGCTGAACATCAAACTCTCGGATTTTGGCTTTTCCTGCCACTTGAAGCCAGGGGAGAAGCTGCGAGGTGGGGATGGGCTAGTCTGAGTACAGGTCTCTGTAGGGCAGACCAGCTCATTGATAGCTCAGTCAGTAGAGCATGAGGTTCTTAATCTCTAGGTCATGGGTTCAAGCCCCACGTTGGGCAAAATATTCCTGCATTGCAGGGGGTTGGACTAGATGACTCTTGTGGCCCCTTCCAACACTACAGATTCTGTGATTCTGCTGTGAGCAGGGTGGCTGTTCTGACTTACATAGCTCCTGCTAGCAGTGACTCCTGATTTGAGATTCTTGGGCACCAAACCTTATGCATCTCTGTAATTTCCAACTCCTTCCTCTTAGAGCTGTGTGGGACCCCTGGCTACCTGGCCCCAGAGATCCTGAAATGCTCCATGGATGAGACCCACCCTGGTTATGGAAAGGAAGTGGACCTGTAAGTGACATCTAGCTAACACCTGTCCCCCTTGGCGGAGGGATAGTTTTTTGGGAAGGAGGGGTGAAGGATGTTCCATGACAAGAGCCAAAGCTCAGCTGGGTCTTTATACCCGTTTTGAGAGAGAGGTGGATGCTCCCTGTTCTTTTGCCCGAGGGAATGGGAGGGGGGGATCAGTTGTTCTCTCCCTATGTTCTGTCCCCTTGTTACTCACCACACAGTCACTATTTGAAAATAACTTGGAACTCTACCATCATATTCTATAGTTGGCAGAACAGCTACACCCATTGACAAGATTTTGCATGCACTTACATACTTGAGTCTGGAGGCAAAATATGGATTGGGTTTTGTGGTATTGTTGTTTTGAAAGGGTGACAATATTTTGACAGTTTCCCATGGATGAAGCATGGTAATTTTAAATAAATAAATAATAATATTTTTTTCAAGTTTCCAAAAAGCTGCACAAATTGTATAGGGTGCTTCCTCGGCCAATATTCCTTAGTCTTTCTGCTTTGCTGTTCTCCAATTTTGGTGTTTGGGAAAAGGGTGCAGGAAATAAAGCTCTCTCCTCCTTTCCCTGAAGTTGGGCCTGTGGAGTCATCTTTTTCACCCTCTTGGCTGGCTCTCCTCCTTTTTGGCACCGTAAGCAGATGCTGATGCTTCGGATGATCATGGAAGGGCGATACCAGTTTGGCTCCCCTGAGTGGGATGACCGGTCCGACACAGTCAAAGATCTGGTAAGATGGTGAAAATCCCATCTCTTGTAACACAACTCGAGCTACATGTACATTCAACATCTCCTTTTAGGAAACATCTGTGCCCAGAAAAAAGAGTTCTGCAATGTGGTATTGTGAAGGATCTTACCGGCTGGGCCCAACTGGGATTTGCCTTCCCACAAATTTCTTGTTAAATCCTATAGGATCCCTGTCTCATACAGTTTATATACAGTGTACCGGTACCTACTTTTTACTTCATAGCTGCCACTATTTAATTCCAGCTGGTTGCTTTAACCTTTTACTACATGGAGTAGCGGATTAGAGGCATGGAACAAATGGAGCTGGAGGCTTGTGTTAAACAGATATGCATTAAAGCTTATTTAATATAAAATCATAGCTTAATGCAGGGATTTATTCAAAAGCATAGTTTGATGATTGCTAAAATATGTTACTGTTACTTTAAATCTGGCGTTGGCTCAAAAGAGGTTGCTACATAATTGTCCTAGTTCTCATCCCTATGCTGACCTGATAGCCAGATCTCCATTTTTCCACTGCTATGGTCAGGGTATTACTGAAAGAGCACAAGGGTGTCTCTCAACTGTTAGTCAGACTGAACTCCCATCTCTTGAGACTCCTGCTCACCCCCTGATCGGCTTGATTCAGTTTTCTTCAGAAACCTCTCTTCTGGTCTGGTACTTGAAGACTCATCCATGATGGTGCTGCCTCTGAAGTCTTTCTCCTTCCTGAGGCCCACTGTCAGCTGCTGGCCACTCTGGTCAGACACCATCCTGGAAAACACCTCTCCTGGCTGGCCTCCCTCAGTCCCTGTTCTCCTGTGGTTCTAAGCTCATCTTCCGACTCTTTCTAGTCTCCTGACCAACTGCTCCCAAAGAATGCTGTGTCTGCCCTTATATTTACTCCCTCTGGCCAATCATTGGGTTCTTTCTGGAGTTCCAAGTCCTCATTGGACCAAGCATTCAAACGGAATGTCCATGAAAGGACCTATCACCATTTGACTTTTTCAGTTCACTTGACCCTAATAAAAGGTAGAGCCCACAGCTAACTGCCATTAACTGTAAACCTAGCAAGTATGGAGCCAAATCTGGTATTTTGAAACTAGCTCCTTCCTGGCAAGACTGCCAGCTGAACCCACATGCATTATATATTTTCTGCTTCTTCACACAATTAACCATTTTTATATCAAATACTGCTATTGTAACAACCTTCTTACATTTAATTTCCGCTTTAAAAAATCCAATTCAAGTCTGTTTGTATATTTTACAGTATTCTGTTTTTTCTTGTTATGGAGAGGAGCAAAGGGATCCCTGCCCTTTACCTCATAAAATCCTATTTGTTTCCCAATTCAAGCGTCACATATTTCAGCAGCCTCTATGGTTTCAAAGTGTATCTTCTAGGCCTTGAGAACTAAAAACTTGTTTTTCCCTTTAGAAAGAGAACCAACATTCTCAGAATTATTCTTTTTCTGCTTTACTCAGCTTTAAGATTCATGTCTTGAAATGTGGCAACAGTGGGGTAGAAGAGATCCCAGCAATTGTTGCCCATGATAATAGATGATTGCTCTGTGGTGAACTTGATTCCTGAGGCTTCCAGTACTTTCACCTCTGCCCTAATTGGCAGGTTTGAAAAACAATATTCCATTGCAGAAACAAAGGCCCTGATTGGCCGCTAGTGACATGAAGTGTTTGGCAAAGTAGACTGACAGAGGGAGCTGGAGAAGTGAGAGTCTGTGGAAAAACTCACAACTAAGAGATGAAGTCAATGTGTATTGGTTAGAGAGTATCAGAGTAGGACCGGAGGAGATCCTGGTTCAAGTATCCATTTAGCCACGAAAGTCATTGGAAGACATTGACCCTATCTCCCAGCCTAACTTAGCTCGCAGTGTGAGAACCGTTTGTGCTGTATTGAGCTTCTTGCAGGAAGGGTGGGATGAAAACAGATTGTTATTATTATTATTATTATTATTATTATTATTATTATTATTATTTGACCCTGAATTGCTCAGCCTTCTACATTGGGCGCCAAATATATGCCCCTCTCCCCCAAATGTCTATTGCCCAACTCTGTGTGTGTGTTTGGCAGATCTCACGACTGCTGCAGGTGGATCCAGAAGAACGGCTGACAGCTCAGCAGGCCCTGCAGCACCCCTTCTTCCAGCAGTACGGCGGCCGTAAACGCCGGCTCTTCAATCCGCACCATGCATTCAGGGCAAGTCTCTTGATCCTTCCTCCTGCCATGCAAATGTTTCCCACACAGGAAAGGTGGTTCCTGCTGCAACATGTGCAGGCGTTTTCTAAAAATAATGTGTTCTCTTTTTTCCTTCATACCATTTTTTTTACACAGATGTAATGCACGTCAAAGTGCAAGTAGATAGGAACCGCTCCGGCGGGAAGGTAAACGGCGTTTCCGTGCGCTGCTCTGGTTCGCCAGAAGCGGCTTTGTCATGCTGGCCACATGACCCGGAAGCTGTACGCCGGCTCTCGGCCAATAAAGTGAGATGAGCGCCGCAACCCCAGAGTCGGACACGACTGGACCTAATGGTCAGGGGTCCCTTTACCTTTACCTAATCAGTGAATTGACCAAAACCAGTATGACGGATCAATTAGGGCTTCTTAGTCAGTTTGTGTGCATCCCCCTTCCCAATTTGATCATCTCCTTTCACCGCTGCTGCTTTATAGCTTTCTGGTAATATGCCTGAAACTTTGTGGGTCTTTCCACTTGTTTCTTCCATAGTCCTTTGTTATGATTCATGGAGGATGTTTATCAATAGGTAGTGGTCATGATTGCTTTATGATACGGGATCAGAGGTAGCAGCATGCCTCTCAATACCACTTGCTGAGGAGCAGGAGAAGCACCCGGGAAGCCACACTGGAGAAGTGGTTGTTGATTTGCTACCAGGCCAGGTTCATGGGCCTTGCGTTAATTCACAAAGCCCCAAACAACTTGGGTGCAAAGTACGTTCAGGATGGTCTCATGCATTATACTCCCCTTGATCACGGAGATCCTCTTTAACGCAGTTTTCCGAACATTTCATGTTGGTGAGACACTTTTAAGATATGCATCATGTTGTGACAGTAATTCAGTTTTACTAGCAAACCGGAGTGTTCATGTGACACACCTACACGCTGCAGCTGACAAACCAACGTGCCGTGACTCGCAACGCAGAGTTTGGAAAGCTCTGCTCTAACAGGACACATCTGGAGGTTGCCCAGGCCCCTGAGTTTCATTTGGCCTTCACTAGAGGCTGTGCCCTGCCCTGCTGAACTCCTTATCCAGAAGAGGTTTGGCAGGAAAATGCCTTATTTCAGTCTGCTGAAAACTGTTTAGACCGCTCTTCACAATAGGAACTTTTTTTTTAAAACCAACCAGTATCTACTGATGTTTTACTGATCCTTATACACTGGTTTTATTATACTTTGTCCATTGTAAGCCACCTTGATATACTTTATGAAAGCGTGGATTACAATCATTTAAATAAATGAATTGATAAATAAGAATGCTGGACCAGGTGGGTCTTAGTCTGGCGCAGCAAGTGCTGATATTCTCTCCTGCTAACCTTCTAGGTCTCACTTCCCATATTGACACTATTCCCGTCTCTTTCCCGCGATAGGTTCTGGCATGGACTGTGCGGGCCTCTATCCGCATCGTCTCCAACTACCGGCGGGTGCGGCCAGTCACCAAGGAGATGCTCATGTGCGACCCCTATGCGCTCAAGGGGGTGCGCAAGTTGATTGACGCGTGCGCCTTCCGCATCTATGGGCACTGGGTCAAGAAAGGTGAGCAGCAGAACCGGGCTGCCCTCTTTGAAAACGTCCCCAAGGCCATCCAGCTGGTCTTGCTCAGCACAGAGGGGGAGGAAGCCCCTGCGTCTGCAGTGGACGACCCTCCCAACTAAACACCTGGTTGCTGCTCCCTGTGCAACTGTGGAATCACTGGGTCCCTGAACGAAGAAGGGAGGCAGGAGCCACTTCAAGAACTGTCCCACCACCTTCCATCTCTTCTTGGGGGAACGGCAAGTACCTCCTGTGGGGAGGCACCCTCATCCTTGCATGCGAAGGGGGTCCAATTTCCTGGGGAACAAGGACTTCTTTGCCTTCTGGAAAGAATTCCTGAGTTTGTGGCTGTCGGAAACTAAGGGTCCCCTAACATACCTGGGAAGGGCCCCGAGATCTGTGTAGGGCAAGAATACAGAGCACCTGAATTGTTAGATGCGTATGGTTTAGGGAGGCTTATCTGTGTGTTGCTAGAAGAAGGACTTTCTGTCTTTGCATCTTTTCCCACAGTAAGGAGACCTGCTACCTCTTGCCCCTCAAAGCAGCCAATTTCACCATTGCTGAGGGATCAATCCTTGCATATAGCCAGTATGGGTGGTCCAAGGAGGAAGGGGGTAGATTGGGATCAGAAATTGCAGAGTTCCCTTTCCCTACTAGCAGGAATTGGGCTCGACCCTTCTCTGTAGATTATATTGTATTTTATTTTCCATCTGGTTGTGCCATCTTTCCACATCCGTGATGTCACAATTAGAATAAAATGGAACGTGACCAAAACTGATGCCGGACTTTGGCTTTCTTTGCTTCCCAAGAAGCGGCCGTATCCTTTCAGTTGGGAGAGGGCGCAGAGTTGAATTTCTCCTGCGAAAAATCCAAGGGGTGTTCAATGTTTCGGGGGTGGGGGTATCCTGTTGCTGCTGGAAGGGGTGTGCACCTGCGGGAAAAGAGTTCAGCTTGAGAAGACAGGATTTGCACAGAGTGGGAATCAAAGGGACTCAAGAGAAAATCTGAAGAAAGGCAGTGTGTCAGTTTCACTCCAGCAGCTGGTCTAGTGAGGGAGATAGCATGGACGCATGATGCCTGCAATACTCGCACATCCACAATTCAGACAGAGCCCCCAAAGTGTAGCAGCTCTGCTAGTAGGGTGTGAGGAGACCCTACTCTATACAATGCTTTGAGTGCTTCTGATGGGGAATGCAGCAGGCTGAGAAAGAGGAGAGACTGCCTGGATCCGACACACAGAAGATGTGCAACAGTGGTACCGTTTGTTTGGAAAGCTCTTTAATGTCTTAATATCACAGCCACATGGAACCTTCCAGTTTCTAAGCAGTATACAGGTTTCTCTGTAGAAAGTTTCTGAAAAACAGGTTTCTAAAAGGCATTTAAAAGTGTGGTCTACCTACCACCCCCCCTTTAAACTATTATTCATTTCCACAATTTCTGAGGCATGAGATACTCTATGGGTGGGCCCTGATAGCCTCTCAACATTCTAATCTAAAAAGTTAATTCTCTCGCCTCCCAACCTGCTTATTTTTTCTTGCCCTTGGCACCCCCCTTGCCCGGGCCCTTCTCCAGCTGGAGCAGCTTGGCATTAAACTGGTCCTCCGTTGCCTTCAAGCGCTGGTCTACTGAAAGGCGCAGCATGGTCAGCTCCTGGGTGAGCTGGTTTGCAATGAACTCTCGCAGCACAGCGGTGGGACCTAGGAGGAAGGGGAGGCAGAATAAACGGGAGAGAGCACTTGCCTCTAGGCTACCACTTTGGGGTTCAGGAGTGCCCCCCCGGCCAAAAAAGAATACGCTACTTACCGTTTAAATAGCACTTTTGCAGCATTTGAAGCACTTACCGCATACTGGCCTGGGCTGCATTGCTCTGCCTCAGCCTCTTTCAATACTGTGCTGAGCTAAGCCAATGTCTGGCTTAGCATGTTGTCTAAACCCAGGTTTCTGGTTAAGCTCTTTTCAGACAAACCATGAGTTTGTTCTTGGTTAAAGCTTGTGGATAGCCTGACAAGAGCTCAACCACAAGCCTGGTTTTGGATGCCATGCCACTCCAAACTGGCTTAGTTCAGTGTGGTGTGGCAACAAAAACATGGCTGGGGAGGAGCAAACTGGCTGCAAGCTCCTCCTTGGGAACTGCGTGTTTACTCTACACCACGGTTTGGCTTAGTGCAATGCATAGGCAAGGTCATAATCTCGGTAGATTTTTACAAGAAGCCTGTAAGGTAGGGCAATATTACTATCCCCAGATTGCAGATGAGGAGCCAAGGGCAGAGAGAGAGAGGCAGAGAGAGAGGGAGTGAGGGAGGTTCACCCAAGACCTCATGACTAAGATGAGACTTTTTAGCTCACCCTGGACACTACACACTAGCCCCAGCCACTGAGCCACCCCCACTTACTTTCTTCAGCAATAGTTGTCTCTTCCATATCCTCCTGCAGAGGTGACAAACCTGTCTCTGACTCCTCAGGTATTGCTTCTGTAGAAGAAAGAGATGTTAAAAACCCTTTGGGGGAAAGGGTTGGATTGGGGGCAACAACTCTTGATATTGTATCCTTTCTTACAGACTCTCTTGGGCCTGTAGGACCCTCTTGGTAGTTGTAAAAACTTCAACCTGACGCAAGACACGGGGGGCTATTGTGACATTTTAGCATTTGAGGACCAACTACTGATTCAAAGCAAGAGCACCATGGCCCCAAAGAGGGAAGACCCATCTCTCAGGGGTGAAATGTGTGCTATTCACACAGAACATAACCCAGGTTCAATCCTTTGTTATTTCCAGTTAAAAGGCTCTCAAGATGTTTAGGTAGAAAGAAGATTCCACCTAAACATTAGGAAGAACTTCCTGACAGTAAGAGCTGTTCGACAGTGGGATTTGCTGCCAAGGAGTGTGGTGGAGTCTCCTTCTTTGGAGGTCTTTAAGCAGAGGCTTGACAGCCACCTGTCAGGAATGCTTTGATGGTGTTTCCTGCTTGGCAGGGGGTTGGACTGGATGGCCCTTGTGGTCTCTTCCAACTCTATGATTCTATGATTCTAAGATCATAGAGCTGGGCAAGATGTAGCTTTGCCTGAGATCCCCAGTCAGAATAAACACCGAGCTAGATGGACCGACAATTTAATCTGGCAGAAGATGCCTTCCTATAATATACACATATTTTTTAGATGGCTTCCTATATAACTAGGTCTGTGTGTTACTTTAAAGCAGGCATAGGCAAACTCGGCCCTCCAGATGTTTTGGGACTACAACTCCCATGATCCCTAGCTAACAGGACCAGTGGTCAGGGATGATGGGAACTGTAGTCCCAAAACATCTGGAGGGCCGAGTTTGCCTACGCTTGCTTTAAAGCTACCTTCTGCCACAGATTTATATGTAGCTTTTGTCTTCCCCTTGTTCTATTCCGGGAGATGTCCTCATTTAGAAGGACTGGTCAAATTCTTTTTCTCCCCTTTAACATCCTTGTCAAGATAGGTGAATGACAGCCACCTTACACTGTTGTGCTCAGAGGGAGGGGGATCTGGGCACACCCACACTTACCTTCATATTTGGGCTCTGGTTCAGGCATCCCAATGTAAGTGAATGATACGTCCAATCGCACCTAGGGAAGAGAGAGGATTGGTATGTATGAGCATGTGGCTGCTGAGGAATGATCCACTGGCTAGTTTCTGGTCACATTTTGATGCTTTTCACTGCATCCACAAAGGCAAGTACCTTGCTCTTAAAAACAAAGGGCCATATCCAACAGTGTTGCTCAGCTTGATAGTAAGACTTCTGTCAGTGGAATAGGAAGGAAGCAAACTTCAGCAATTTCTCCCCCTATACCTTCTCTAGAGGGTTGGGGGATCCCCCAGAGCAGAAGCTCTTGTGCTGCTTCTTTGGAATAGCTGGAAATTGCTTCCTTTCCAGTTCCGCTGATAGAAGCTGGATCCCACCCTGAAATCCACGGGAGTGTCAGAGTCCATGTTTAATCCCTCGTGCTACACATAAATCATCCAGGATCCTGCAAACCCTTTCCTCCCATGGCATGGGAAGGTGACATGAGAGCTCCTTCCCGTCCACCCAAAACCTGGCATAAAGAGAGAGACTAATTTTTACCTGTGGAGTGAAAGCGTATTTGTAAAGTTTGTAGTGGCGGAAGTAGGTGTTGATCATGTAGTCTGTTAGGCGCACCAGCTGGTTCTGATTGAAGAGATCAATGCTGAAGGGGGGTCTCTAAAGAAGTGTGAAAAAATAGGTAAGATTGTGTGTGTGTGGGGGGGTGCCATTCCCTTCCACATATGCAGTGCTGTAAAGAGGAATATTGGGGAGGGATGACGCCTGGGTTATGTTATAATTTTTGCCCTGTCAGGACACACTCACCCGAATGGAGTGGCAAAAAACAAGTTCAGAGAAGTAGTTGTAGCATTCCTCCACATTGGGCAGTGGTGTTTCTACGGGAGAAGAAGGTGGAAGCATCATGTTCCTCTTCTCAAGCCCTTTTTCTACAGCCCAGTTCCCCAACTGGCAGCCAATAGGACTGGCTCTGGGTGTTACTCTCCCCTCTTTGCCTTATGATAAGGCAGCATCGCTATAGCACTAACAGGCATCCACAATAACATAAAGGAAATGTGTACTTAAGACAGCATCCTACCCTTTATAATGGCAAGTTGCTCCCAATGAGGCTTCTGCGGTCCTTTTCCCACATTCTCCTCATTCTTCTTTTCCATTCACACAACTCCCTTCTTTCGTCTAGCATCCATTTGCTTACCTACACAGGCCTCATGTACATCCTTCACAATTGAGAAGAAGGCGGAGGTCTGTTCTCGGTTGAAGCCCTGCTCCCGGCAGAACTGGATGGTGTAGAAGTACAGATCCAATAAGATAGTGGAGCGTCGGTTTGTTTCGAAATCTTGCAAATCCAAGAGTCTGGAGAGGAGGCTGCAGAGAAGAAGGGAAATAGGGAGATAGGATTATAGACATCCTGTTTGAAGGGAGAATGACAAAATTCTTCCATCATCGCTATTTCCTTTAACTGGTAGGAGTCTGCCTTTATTTTGCACAGCTAACTGCAAAAAGATGACTCTGCACCTGAGAACAGTGAGGGATTAGATCAGGGTTTTTTAAAATTTCACTGCCAGTTTGATTCTTCAGATTTGGATATATCTAGCCACCTATTCTTGGTAACCTCTTTAAACAGTGTCTGGTTAAATATGTACTTATAGTAGCCAATGCTGGTTCTTTAAAATTTAGAGGACTTTACCCTCTGTCACTCTGCATTTAGGATGTGTTCCTTTATCTGGAACATCCTGAATGCAGCCCGATTCTCTCTGTGTTTATTCAGCAGTATCTCTTACTTAGATGTTTGTTTTGGTAAGAGACTGACATGGCTAATTGGGAGATGTTTCTTAGTCCTAAAGTCTCATCACCTCTTCAGTTCATCAGTGGTTCCAGCCTTGTTGATGAGATCCATGGAGTGAACATCTAGGTATTTCCTGGAACAGGAAGAACAAGGGAAAGCAAGTAACAGCTACAGGTTCTTAATGTACACAAGCAGTCTTAGGTATAATGGGCATCAAACATGCAGCAATGCCAAAATTCAAGGATCTTCAGGCCATGCACCAAAATGCAGCTGATTCTGGGGTGGGATGTGGCAATTAATGCTTCTTCCAAATTAATACACATGAACAGTTACTCACCACATGCATATCTTTGCCTTATGAGGCTGAGGCTGAAAGACAGAAATAATTTTTGAGTAGGAGTGTTAGGGATCAATTTACAAATATTTTTTCATACGCAATTATATGACCACATTGTATACTACTATTGTTGGCATCCATCTGTTTCGAGAGACAATAGAAGAATGGGGGTGAAGTCAAGCCATTGGAGAGTTACAGTGCCTGCTGTGGCTGTGGAGACTGATATAGGAGAGACATGTTTTACTGCTACTACCGGTACTATTACTACTGGTTATTTCAATGAGATTCGGTGACATATTATCTTGCCACAATGGGAACAAGTTCTAATTAGCTGGAGCGTGCTTTGAATTAGTGTTTGTTACACAATTTAACAAACACTAATTAACACTAGGATTGCTTCCCAATCCTGACAGACACCCCTGTGATTTCAACGTGCTCTGGTCCATGGGGTCACGAAGAGTCGGACATGACTGAACGACTGAACAACAACAACACAATTTAAAGCTGAAAGCCATATTGCTATAATTTCAAATAAGGTAATTTTTTCGTCAATCAGAACATTTTTATTTACCATAATTGATTTTCATTTATGTTGGCGGTTTATGCAAAATGTGAGGACAGATGGCAGATAGTCCAAGTTTCTCTGACTGATAGGAGAAAACGGACTCCTCCTAAGAAATCCACACTGTGCTGTTCTGTGCCTCTGCATTTCAGTTGAATTATGTATTTTAGTTGCAGTTTTTCACATGTGCATGCATTCCACCCACCTTCTACAATGTTTGGGGGTAGGTATTGCATGGGGTTTTACCCTCATTTTATCCTCACAACTACTCGGTGGGGAGAGACTTGCACAAGGTTACCTGCTTAGTTACCGGCTAAGTAAAACTTTGAACCCAGTCTCCTAGGCCCAGCACTTTGTTCTAACACCATTATTTTTATTAATTTTATCGTCACAACTTATACTTCCGCATGGATTATTATTCTTACCACTGCTAGATAACTATCATTTACTATGAAACGTTGACAATTTGCTTCCCAATCCTGACAGACACCCCTGTGATTTCAACAGCTGCACGACAGGCAGGCACTTGGCAGGTGAAGCGTTTCCTACCACCATTTCTACTGCGCCAAAAGCTTTCCCAGTTGAGTTTCTGCCTCGTGCTGCTGCTGGCAGCGCCGTGCGCCCCCACCCTTCCCCCAGCAATATGTCCGAAGTAAAAATGGGAGATATTGGCCTGTACGTGAATATTATTGAATCCCTCCCCCCTTGCCCATTTCACCTGCTGAAACCCCTCCAACCCCATCTCTGGTTGTCGGACTGTAGAAGGTTGAGGGAATCACGCGTTGCCATAGCAATCTCTGCTTCAGCCAATTGGAATTCCGTCGAAATTCGTCCAATAAGAACGAGGAATACTTGAGGGCGAAGCGCTTCGCCAATTGTAGAGACTCTCTTTGAAGTGTTTCTGCGGTGGGAGGGGGAGAGTATCAGTAGATATAGAAACTCTAGAGCGACATAATAACATGTGAATTTTGTCGGACGCCATAGAGATAGAAAAGCGCTTTTATTCCTCTATGGACCTCAGTGTTGGGCGCCAAGTAGAATCTTACTGGATTAAAATTTGCATTTTAAATTAAGGACCTGAAGCATAAGTTTACATGTTGGATCGAAATATCCAATTCAAGGGTCTCCTACGGCGCGCGTCACTCTACCTATGGGAAGTCTACGGATAAAGAAAGAGCCAATCACAGAGCGCGCTTCCGTTAAGGCGTCTCGGTGAAGTTAACCAACGCAGCCCTGGTTCGCGCTTTGCCCAATAGCTTGAGGTTGGGTTTGCGCATGCGCACTCGGCAAAGAGGCTCTGGCTTCCGTCGTGGGCGAAGGTTGGGCCTGGAGAATGGTTGCGCGAGAGCATGCGCAGTAGGCGCGCTGGCGTTTCTCGGCCGGAGCAACGCATGGGGGGCGGGGGGAGAAGGACGAGGAAGCCGCGGCCGGGGGGGGAGGGGCGCTCAGGCAGGTGAGTGTGAGAGGAGACCCCCCCCGACACCAGACCCCCCCCTTACAGCACGCTCCCTGCACGTCTACCCCCCCGCCCCACTCCCCCCCCCGGCCTTCCCCGCCTTATTGAGGTCCCCCGCCTTGCCTGTGTGGATTGTTCCTAACTGAACTTTCCCCGGAACAAGCCTGGTATTCCGATGCTGCCCTTTTAAAGGTGGCCTCATCCTTCCCTTGAATTGTCAGGGCTGTAAGGGGGCCATGGCGGGGTCGGGGGGCGGGTGGGGAACCTCTGGCCCTGCAGAGGCTCTTGGGACTGGGACCCCCAGTGTCTCCCCAAGACTGAGGGTCTGAGGGGAGTCGGAGTCCCGCAGCGTCTGGTGGAGGGACACGGGACCCCCACCCCTCGCACCTGAAAAACATGCCAGAGGGAAGCTGGGGCGAAGGGGGGGGGGGGACTTCAGTGCGTCTTTAAAAATAGGGCGAGAAGTGTTTGCCTCCTTCCCATTTTTACTCCCACCCTGCAGCTCTCCCCCTTGTTTCACTCCTTATTTTGGTTTGTTAACTCTCAATTTAAGTTAAAGGTAGATAGCCGTGTTGGTCTGTCATAGTCAAAGCAAAATAAAATAAATTTTTTTTTTCCTTCCAGTAGCACCTTAGAGATCAACTAAGTTTGTTCTTGGTATCTGAAGAAGAAGAAGAAGAAGAAGAAGAAGAAGAAGAAGAGTTTGGATTTGATATCCCGCTTTATCACTACCCGAAGGAGTCTCAAAGCGGCTAACATTCTCCTTTCCCTTCCTCCCCCACAACAAACACTCTGTGTGCATGCACACGGAAGCTCATACCAAGAACAAACTTAGTTGGTCTCTAAGGTGCTACTGGAAGGAAAAAAATTTTTTTATTTTATTTTGCTTTCTCAATTTAAGAATATTTTCCTCTTTTTTTTTTGCTAAGTCTTACCTCTTCTCCAAGCCTATGCTTTCTTTTTATCTGCTTGTCAACACCTCTCCGCCCAGCAGAGATTGGGCTCTTGGTACAGCACCAAGATAGACATCAGTGGTTCAGCAGGTCCTCTTCCCCATTAACTGTCTCTGTGCCAGGGAAGACCTGTTGGTTTTTGGCCTGGTATATAACTTTTAAAGAGCACACGGGGGTGGGGGTGGGGGAGTTAGCAGCCAAATCTGCAACTTTTATTCCCCTTTGTTCCCTCTTATAAAAAATTCCATGATTCCCTTGATAATGTCACTGCATTTCCTTACCTACCACCCACCTCTTTTGCCCTCTGTGTTTTGCTTAGCATAGCTGATACCCTTTCTGCATCTCTGACCAGATATGGGAAGCAGTACCTGGTCTTGACTATGGGAGGATTAATGTCACACTAGTCCACTTACGGGCAACTGCAACTCACCCTCTCTCTTTTCCTTTCCCTTTATAGCTGAAGCGCTGCCCCCTTGGCTGACTGCCTGATTCCTCTGCTCTCGCCTGCTGCTCTGAGTCACCATGTCGGGACTTGCGAGCAAGCGGGCAGCCGGGGATGGGGGCTCTGGGCCCCCCGAGAAGAAATCCAACAGGGAGGAGAAGACTACCACTACCCTGATTGAGCCCATCCGCCTGGGGGGCATCTCTTCCACGGTGAGGACCAGGGGATTGAGTGTAGGGTGGAGAAGTACTTGGGTGGTGGTGGTGGTAAAAGCCTGAAATTCGCTTCTGCAAGGTGTCATGAGGGCTGCCAAATTGGATAGCTTTGAAAGGGGTTGGACAGATTCATGAAGGATAAGGCTCTCAGCAGCCACTAGTTATGACTGCGTCCTGCCTCAACTGTCAGAGGCAGCTTGCACTGAATACCAGCTGCTGGGGAACCTGAGCTTGACAGTTCTGTTTCCCTCAGGTCCTGCTTGTGGGCTTCTCATGGGTATCTGGCTGGGCACTGTGAGAAGAGAACTCTTTCTACCTGGCAATTAATTGTTTATATTTTTTTAAATAAATAAAAAAAAACCTTCCGGAAATAAATGTTGGGAATTTGAGGGCGCAAGTATGCTCCAGATCAAGCTTTTTAAATAGGCAACTCTGTAATAAAGAATATTATATAGGTTGGGACCAGAAAAAAAATCCATGCCTATAATTTTGCCTAGAAACGGGATGTTGGTAGCTGGGTATCTGAAATATCTCTGCAGGACTGGTGGCATAAAATTAGATGCTAAGATTTAGGAGTTAGAAATACCTTCCCCCATCACTTTTAGAGGAAAATGTTAAGCAGCAGCTTCCAGGTTTGCTTCCTGACATGAACCTTTTCAACAGGGGCACAGGCCCCTGTGGTAGATTTTCGTCTTTTAACCACACCAGTTGTGATTTTAAAGGCAGTTTTTACTTGGTCAGAACAGCAGCAGCTGCTGGGAACTCACAAAAGTAGAGTTGTGGCCTATAAATGACTCAGGCTTATATAGGGGCCTTCCCTCACCTTAGCTTTGCACACAAGTAGAAATAAAGTATCATATCAAGGAGAATTGCAGTTGGGCAACTAAGCAACAACCTTATTGGGAGAGCAAAAGTAACATCATAGGCAGGGGCTTGATGAAGAGCGAGACCATAGGTTCACCTATCAGTGCCAGCAAATTCCTTCTCACTCTTTAATAGGCATATTGACTCATTTATAACATCCTTCCACCCAACATCCTCTTCACACTTACTTTTACTGTCTATATGCTATCTATCAGTGTATGTACAACAATACATTTATCTTTTAACTAAAAGAATAGAAAACTGCCTTATACTGACTGTTGATTGGTATTGTTGGCAGTGTCTGGCACCAGCTTTCAGCAGGGAGTCCTTCCTAATCCTCCATGGAGATGTTGGGGTTCAAATCTGAGACCTTTGCAAATAAAGCATGTGTTCTGCCACTGATCTGCAGCCCTTTAGAATTAATGGTCAATTTAAAAAAGAGGGGAACGGACGGAATTCATTCTAGTTATAGTTTTGTGCCTCATTAGGGTAAATGATGATGGACCATATTTTTCTTTAGGGTGCTGTTGATGTGTCTATGTATCTCTCTCTCTCTCTCTCTCTCTCTCTCTCTCTCATTTGTCTATCATTTATCTATCTAGTAGAAATACCATCAGAACTTGGAGTTGTTGATGGAAACGGCCGAGGATCATGCTGTGATTTACATTCTGACGTTCTGTTTTATTTCAGGAGGAGATGGACCTCAAGGTGCTCCAGTTCAAGAATAAGAAATTAGCTGAGCGCCTGGAGCAGCGGCAGGCCTTTGAGGACGAGCTGCGTGAGCGCATAGAAAAGCTGGAGAAGAGGCAGGCCACCGACGATGCCACTCTCCTGATTGTCAACCGCTACTGGAAGCAGGTCAGGGCGTCTTCCTGGCCGATCGTTTCCTCTTCTTAAGTTTCTAGTCCTTAAGGTTGACAAGATGAGATTGATGATCAGTTCAGCAGCTGGTGGAAGCGTTAGGAAACCAGTAGGGCATTAAGCAGAGCTTCTAAGTGGTTGGGGAGCGATATTTTGCCGTGTTGCTCCTTTGTCACCTTCCTTGTGACAAGCACAAGCCAAATGGAGATAACTGGCATGGTTTGGAAACTGGATAGTTTTGGTATTCCCCCTGCCCTGCCTGGGGCATCCCCTATGTCCTCTTTCTCCCTGTGTCCTTCTCAAGCCGTCTCCCCCCCCCCCCCCCATTTCTACAGCTAGATGAGACCGTGCAAGTGCTGCTGAGGCGATGTGACGGAGAATGCGGCCAGGCTCTCGAGGAGCCCAAGTTGGAGATGACGGGAGCCGAGTTGGATGCCGCTCTCCTGGGGCAGGAGGGGCTGGAGAGGAGAGGTGAGCCCAGCTCTCTCCGATACAGGATGCTGGGAGGAGACTCAGCTCCCGTCCTCGGAGCCAGTAACCATTTCTGTTCTTCTGGTCCCACAGAGGCAGTCCTGTCCCCCGTTACTCCTCCCGCCCCGTGGAAAGCCGGAGCGGGGCTTGTGCTGAACGAGTCAGCCCTCTCCTTCTTGGCTACCTTGGCCAGCAGCAGCAGCGAAGAGATTGAGCTGCAGCTCCAGGAGCGCATGGAGTTCTCCAAAGCCGCCGTCTCCCGCATCGTGGAGTTCTCGGACAAGATCCACCGGCGCACCGAGGAACTCTGCCAGAAGATCCACGCCCGGGGTGAGGCCAGGCCCCATGTCAGAGCTGGGCTGAGCAGGGACTTTTCGAAGCATTATTATTGTTATTATTTTATTTATCGCATTTATTTCCTGCATTTTTCTCTAAGGAGCTCCAGGTGTTCTACATGGTTCTGCCCTATATCATTTAATCCCCACAACAACCCTATGAGGTAGATTTTGACAGCATTCCCAGGATCCTTTACATAACTTCTATCTCCAGGCATCAGTTAGAAAAGGGAGGGTTTTTTTTAAAAAAATGGCATTTTAATTTAAATTTTCAAAAATACAGAAAAAAAGAATCCATAGAAATGAGCTAGCAAAAGCAAAACAAAGCAAAAACAACAGTTTTGGATAAAGTTGTCTACTTTGGCAGTGTTTTTGGAGAAAGGTCCTTTTGGAGTTCAGTTGGGTCACCTCCTGGGATCCTTTGTTGATGCCGGCATGAATGCTTCTATTATTATTATTATTATTATTATTATTATTATTATTAACAACCTGTTGAGATGGTAAAAGCCTGGTATTAAAAGGTTTGGTTCCTAGCTGTGTCCGAGATGCTGACCTAAACAGTTCTCTTGCTTTAAGGGCAAAGCAAACCAAGAAATGTTCTATTTGGTATCGTTTGATTTTGTTCGGTTTACGTTGGGGGCAGAGGGGACGTTTCCGAAAAGCCCTAATGTGACTTGGAATTCATGTGGAATAGATGGTAGAAAAGGTTTGTTAGAAATGGAGGCGTAAGTGTTGCATGCGGTAAATAGGACCTGTGGAGAAACCAGATAAGTTTTTAAATTAATGGAAAAGGGAGATTGTTGAGATGCAGAATTCTGGTCCCTTGAGGAGAGAGGTGTTGGAAGCAGCACGGTGTTCTCTGTTCTTGTCATGCCTGCGCGGTGAAGGAATCGTAAGAAGTTTTAATGCAAACTTGTAAATAGCCCATAGCAGCCAGCTGAGGATGTTGCTGGGGGGGGGGGCTGGGAGTTGGCGTCCTGGGTTCTCAGGGGCTTCTTTCTTCCCCCAGTGGAGTTTGACCAACTAGAAGAAGCAGTGAAGTCTCTCAACAAGGACCTGATGAGGGAGAATCGGCACTTGCAGGACCTGACCACCCAGCTGCAAGAGAAGCACCATAAGATCTCCTTGGAGGTAGGTTCCTTGTCAGACGCCAGCAAAGGGTGGGTGCAGGTGGGCTTCCCATCGCCAGTGCTGCTTTGTGGGAGAGAACCATTCTGCAGCCCAGCATGTCTGCATCTTTTTCTCCTCTGGCTCGCTTAGTACACGGAACTGCAAGACAAGGTGACCTCCTCCGAGACCAAAGTGCTGGAGATGGAGACGACCATCGAGGACCTGCAGTGGGATATTGAGAAGCTGCGCAAGCGGGAGCAGAAGCTGAACAAGCACCTGGCTGAGGCCCTGGAACAGGCAAGCGAAGACCTTCAGGGGCCCCCTATTCCCCCTGCCCAGGCCATGGGCCAGTATTGTCCATGGTAGTGTACAAGGCACTGAACTTGGTTCTCTAACTCCTTTGGCAGCTAAACTCGGGCTACTACGCATCGGGCAGTTCCGGCGGGTTCCAGGGTGGGCAGATCACACTTAGCATGCAGAAGGTAAGCGGGAGAAAAACAACCGGGGTGGGGGGCGGTGGGGTGTCAGTGGTGCTGGGATGCGAGTCTTGAAGGTCCAAGTGCTTACCTTTGGGGAATCTTCCTGCTTCAGTTTTGTGCCTGGGCTTTTGCAGTTTGAGATGCTGAACGCGGAGCTGGAGGAGCACCAAGAGCTTGCCAACAGCCGCATGGCAGAGCTGGAGAAACTGCAACACGAAATGCAGCAGGCTGTGAGGACCAATGAGAAGCTCAAGGTAAGGAAGAGCCTCCTGTGGAATTTGGGGAAGGGAAGCAGAATGCCCTCTGGTGGTAGGCTGAAAATATGCTAGTATGACCAGGAATGATAGTTCTGGGGAATCTGCTTTAGAGCCACTTTTGCAGGTGCAGGGTGGAAAGGGATATTATTTATGTTTCTAGTCCTTGTGATGAAGGGAGGCGGTCTCTGAAGAGCTCTGGTTCTGTGTATTTCCAGGCCCTCTCCATCTGTGTAGCTGTAGTGCTTCAGTGTTTCATATTCTTCTTCTTGGCAGCTCAGTCCATTACATGCAGGTCTTGCTATCGGAACACTTGTTACCCAAAATCTCACTTATCTGAGCACAAAGAATTATTCACAAACAGCTGACTCAGATATCCGAACAGCTGGAGTTTGTCCAGTTCTTTACTTGTTTGTGTTTTGCTGGTCAGCAGCTGCCGTTTCAGGCCGAAACCATGGCAGGAAATGAGAGCGATTGGATAAATCGGGGAGCAAGAGAGATTGGACAAATCTATTTTTCCTTTGTTTGACTTTTGCTGATTGGCTGCAGCAGTTTCAGGCAGAAAGCATGGAGTGAGAAAGCATAGGTTAGAAATGTTCCTGTAGGAAATAATGAAAATCATTAACTTGTTATATGCACGCTTGCCTAATGAACGATTTTCTGAGAATGCATTGTGTTCAGAAAGCAGGACCTGTGTGTTCTTTGCTTCCTGGCAAAAGAATTCCAGATTGACTTTGGGGAAGGCCCGTAGCTCAGAAGGTCGCATGTTCAATCCCTGGCATCTCCAGCTAAGGCTGGAAATGTTCGCTGTCAGTCAAAAGCTGACCTAAATTGACCAATGCTCTTGACAGATTCCTATTTTCCCATGACTCCCCCTCCCCCAACATTTATCAATAGAACTAAACCAGTCCAAACAACTTCAGATGCCTCCTTTACGTACACTCATGCATGCAGCATCCGAAGCCTTTCAGCAATCAAGCAGAAAGGCACAAGCCTCAGGCTGAGTATCTTGAGCCTTTGACCTGTTTGCTGCTGGTGGGTACACTTGCTATTACACTTAATACACCCGAACATGCAGGATGGGACATGTTTCTTTTAAAAGAGCTACCAAGACCACTCCCAGGGGTGATGACGTGGGGCAGTTGACGTGGAGAGCTTCCGTGGCTCTCCTCCCCCAGGCATCTGTTCTCTGCCCTTCCCCTGCAGGTGGCACTGCGGAGCCTGCCCGAGGAGGCGGTGAAAGAGACACTGGAGTACAAAGTGCTGCAGTCTCAGTTCTCGCTGCTGTACAACGAGAGCCTGCAGGTGAAAACGCAGCTGGACGAGGCCCGGGCCCTTCTGCTCACCACCAAGAACAGCCACCTGCGCCACATCGAGCACATGGAGGTGAGGGAGCCCGTGAAGTGTGTGTGCCTGCTCTCTAACCCCTGAAAGGGTAGTCAACAGGCGTGCTTAAGCCTTCCCTGTACCTCTTTGCTTTGTAGCATTAGATAGAATGCTAAGGAAATCAGTTTTGCAGTTTCATAGAAGAGCACAAGGGCCCTGCTGGATCAACCAGATGCCTGTGGGAAACCCACAAGCAGAACCTGAATGCAAGAGCCCTAATCTCCCCACAATGCCAAGAAACTGGCACTCAGAGGCATCCAACAGCGGAGGAAGACCTAGCCGTCATGGCTAGTGGCCACTGGTGGCCTTCCTTTTAGGCCCCGATAGCATAATCTCATGATGCCCTGGGTGGCATCCAAAATTAGCCATTGAAATCAGTGGGCACCCTTGATTTAGGTTCATTTCAGTGGGTAGAGCTTACAGCCCCACTGTTTGTCAGACTGCGAAAGCTACCAAGGAGGAAGAGTGGTCTTGCACCCTGTTCTCTCTCTCCCCCCCGGCTGATATTATATTTGCCCCTCCCCATCTTCCTCGGCAACAGAGTGATGAGCTGAACCTGCAGAAGAAGTTGCGGACGGAGGTGATCCAGCTGGAGGACACCCTGGCCCAGGTGCGCAAAGAATATGAGATGCTGCGCATTGAATTTGAGCAGAACTTGGCCGCCAACGAGCAAGCAGGTGAGGCTACATTCCTTCCCATTGAGTATTCGTGGTTTGGCCCCAAATGAATATTTTTCTCCCTTTAGTACTCTTAGGCAGGTTTCCCAAAACTTGGGTTTCCAGCTGTTCTTGGACTACAAGAACATCATCCCTAACTAGCAGGGCCAGTGGTCAGGGGTGATGGGAATTGTAGTCCAAAAACAGTTTGGGAAACCCTACTCTAAGGTCTGCCCTGTGCAGAAGTCTATCTCCTCTTGCAGTCACCTGCCTACCAAATTGTTCATTCTCACTCTTCTCTTCCCCCCTCCCTCTGTTTGAACCCGAGGTCCCATTAACCGAGAGATGCGCCACCTGATCAGCAGCCTCCAGAACCATAACCACCAGCTGAAGGGCGACGTGCAGCGGTACAAACGGAAGCTCCGGGAAGTGCAGGCGGAGATCAACAAGGTGGGGCTGCAGGAGGGGGAGGTTTCAGGGAATGACCCCGAAAGGAATCTCTCGGGGGCTGCATGCTGGCGGTGGATGGGGCCAGAGCCCCAAGTGGCCAGGGCACTCCTTCTCTCGCAGGAATGGAGGGCGATGCCTTACCCTGAGCCCAATCCATTAGTCCATCTTGCTCAATATTGTCCTTCCTGTTTTCAGAAAGGAAACATTTTCAGCCTTACCTGGAGATGCTGGGGATAGAACCTGGGAGCTCCTGTGTGCAAAATAGATGCTCTCCCACTCAGTGATGGCCCTTCTCTCTGCCCCCCCCCTTCTCTTTGTATTTCTCCTTGCTACCCGTATGACAGTCTGCTGGGGACTGTAAGTGGCCTTGGGCCACCCCCTGCTTTGAGCTCCATAATTCCAGGTTATGTGATGGCCACCTTAGCCTGCAGCTCATGTCCGTTTGTTCTTTGCTCAGGTTCGGCTGCAGCAAAGCGGCTTTTCCTCCAGCTCCATGGCAGCACCCCCTACGCTAGGGGCCGAGGACCCCGCAGGGCTGCTGGGGCCCCCAGGGGCCGCCACCGTGAAAGAGGAAGAGGGAGCAGCACCTCCCGAGGTGAAAAAAGAGCCCAAGGAGGTGCAAGTGAAGAAGGAGCCCAAGGAGGAGGCTGCTGCCCCCCAGCCTCTCGGGATCCACGAAGGGGTGAAAAAGGAGGAAGAGGAGCCGCCTGCCCCACAGCCCCTCGCCCCACAGCCGCCCCCGCCCCCCCGCGCCAAGGAGCCTGAACGGTCCAAGGGGCGCAGCGGCGGAGAACGGAGCGGGGATCGGGAGAGATCCCGGGACCGGGACAAAGAGGCCTCCTCCTCGTCCTCTTCCTCCTCGTCCTCTTCCTCGCGGGATCGGGAGAAGCAGAAGGGTGGCGGAGGCTCTGAGGACGCCAAGAAAAAGGATTCCGATCTGCTCAAGCAGCTGCGGACTGAACTCAAGTGAGGGAGGTGGAAGATGGCGCCATTTCAAAATGGGGCTGGGGAAGTGGGGAGAGGAATCTTGCACAGAGAGAAGGCTAGACAAATGCAAAGGATGGTTTTTTGGGGATAGCAGTGGGTAGGGGAGGGCACGACGGCCTCAGGGAAGGCCGTGAACCTGGAGGATCTGTGCCAGTGCTTTGGCTCCTGGGAGCAGCTGAACCTCTGCACTCAGCAGAGAGGGAGATCAGGCTCTGGAGGGCCTTATTGCAGCTGAAGAGCTGGAGGCACAGAAAACGCTTTGCCAAGATTTTCGGGTTTCAGGAGGCAGGCCTTGGTGGTAGGCCCCTCACTCTGGTGTTTGGGCCCAGGGGGAGGTAAGAAAGATCTCTGTAAGCTAGAACTTCGCTGAACTGAGAGGTTCCTTGTAAGACAGTTTGAACCCTCCCTTTGCATCCCCATAGTTTCTCATGGGTCTCAAAGCAATAACCCCTGTCTTAAAAGCTTGCCACCCCATGGTTGATGTCCAGGGAAGACCTTGGCACCGTGGGGTGCAAGGTTCTCCCCCCCCCACTTCACAATGACCCTGTTTCCTTCCCCAGGAAGGCTCAGGAGAGTCAGAAGGAAATGAAGCTACTCTTGGACATGTATAAGTCGGCACCCAAGGAGCAGCGGGACAAAGTGCAGCTCATGGCCGCTGAGAAGAAGACCAAGGCAGAGGTGAGAGGCCCACCTGCACACGGATGCCTGCTGCCTTCTGAACCTTGCACTTCCTCTGCCCCCTTTTATTCCAGCTCTTCTTTGCTTTGGTCAAATGTGCTACTCTCAATCTCAATTCTCTCAAGTGTGGATCCTTCTGTAGTTAAAGAGATGCTATCCATGCAGAGCTAGGAGATATCAGCAAGCTGGGTGAGGGGGGGAACCCCAAAGTTTCGCGGAAAGTACAAAAATAGTCCCTCTGTCCACAAACAGCCCGACAAGGACAGGGCATGCTGGGTAGGAGCAGAATGCCGGCTGGTCTGGAGGGATGTGGAAAGTTGTGCCATGGGAAGGGGCATGGCTGGCTGGCACTCTGAACATGAGCATTAGGCACTGTCAAGCTTTGGTGCAGGTCCCATTGGCCCCTTCTGCTAGTTCACACTTAGGTATGAGTGAGTCAGAGTCTTCTCCAGGGTTTTTATTATTATTCAGTTTATATGCCGCCCTTCCTCCGAAGATCACTGTATCAAAACACAAAATACATAACCCAAAAGCCCCCCAATAGTGGACATCTGAGTGACAGTATAGCATATTGGCATGCTAATTCTGGGCAAGTTGATGTGAATGATGCGTCTGGACAGTAGCTGTCATAGTTCCCCAAAAAGGGGCTTGGGGTTGGTTGGTTGGTTGTGCTTTTAAAGTGAGGGCGAATAACATTGTGATGCTTGCAATTTGGCTTGTCCTGCCTTAGTGCTGGGTGATGGATTTGGCGGCACCGTGTTGAGGGACTAGGGATAAGGAGTCACCCCTGTTCCCTTTTACTCTGTCCACTTGGCAGGTGGAGGAGCTGCGGGTGAGGATCCGCGAGTTGGAGGAGAAAGAGAAGAAAGAGAGCAAGAAAATGGCAGACGAGGATGCCTTGCGCAAGATCAAATTGGCCGAGGAGCAAATTGAGCACCTGCAGAAGAAGCTGGCTGCAACCAAACAGGTATTTGGCTGTGGGAGGAGCCTGTGTAGGTGTAAGTTGTGCTGCAGGGTGGAAGCCTTCCCATAGGCCTGATGGTTGTTTCAGTCCATCTATAGCCATCTATAGACCAGGGTTGGGGAGATTCTGGCTCACCGGCTCACCAGGGTTTGGCCTGCAAGGCCATTTTTTCCAAAACCACCTTCACCTGTCAGCCATGTCAGCTTTCTGCAGGGAGCAGCAGTATAATAATAATAATAATAATAATAATAATAATAATAATAATAATAATAATTTATTATTTGTACCCCGCCCATCTGGCTGGGTCTCACCAGTCACTCTGGGCGGCTTCCAACAAAAATTAAAAATACATTAAAATTATGTATGTGCATGAGTTCTCCTTGCCGATGGGTGCAGGATTCAAGGCTCCTTGGCCACCACTTCCCCACACAGCTGCAGTGCAACTTTGGCAGGTGGACCACACACCTTTCAATCGCCTGATGTCCTGATGCCACCAGGGGATTGACAGGCAGCCCCCCAAAATTACCAGCCGTGTGTGTGTGTGTGTGTGTGTGTGTGTGTGTGTAGTAATAAGGGAAGCTGCAAGGGCAAGGAGGGAAAACTTGAGCAATCTCGTTCCTTTCCTTATGTCTGCTCTGCTGGGGCAGGAGGAGGAGGCTCTCCTGTCCGAAATGGACGTGACGGGCCAGGCTTTTGAGGACATGCAAGAGCAGAACATGCGGCTGAACCAGCAGCTGCGCGAGAAGGATGACGCCAACTTCAAGCTGATGTCGGAGCGCATCAAGTCCAATCAGATCCACAAGCTGCTGCGGGAGGAGAAGGACGAGTTGGCCGAGCAGGTGCTGTCCCTCAAGTCCCAGGTAAGGCAGAGCCTGTCCCCCTACCTCCTCACAGGGTTGTGGAGCCTGAGGCAAGGGGGAAGGGTCTTGAGGGGAGACTCCTGCATCACGTCCTGAAGGCTGTGGCTTTGGTTTCTGTGCTTAGGTGGACACCCAGCTGTTGGTGGTGCAGAAGCTGGAGGAGAAGGAGCGTGTTCTGCAGGGGAATCTGGGCACAGTGGAGAAGGAGCTCACTTTGCGCAGCCAGGCCCTGGAACTCAACAAGAGGAAGGTGAGGAGAGGGAGCTGGGAGGAGCCATGGGCTGAATTGGGAGACAATCAGGGCCGTGGGTACTTGGGCTCCAAAAATCAAAATTCTTTTCTAGGTCAGTGAGTCTTTTTACAAGCTCAGTTCTTCAGTCTTGAAACTTTGGTATATTCTGCCTATATTTTAGATAACATATTCTGGTCTTGTCAGTAATTGGGGTTGGGGGCAATTGCATGCGCAAGACCTGGAAATCCTGTTCCATCTCTCTCCCCAGCCCCTCTGTTTATGAAGTTTCCCCAGGCATTTCCCAGCCCCTCTCAGTTGGTCTCCATGGCCTTAGGGGGCTAGAAACTAGAAGCAGAGATTCCCAAGCTACTGCGCTCTCTTCCCATTGCTAGTTTTTGGGTGCACACAATGCAATTGCGCTATGTATTAACAGCCCCAGGAATGGGGTGCCTGTAGATGGGGTGCCTTTGTTGGGGCTGCTTGCGGCTGATGGGCCTTAACTTGGGTGATTCTGAGGTGGTGGCTCATGGGCTTCTGCTGCTTTCTTCTGGCAGGCAGTGGAGGCTGCCCAGTTGGCAGAGGACTTGAAGGTGCAGCTGGAGCACGTGCAGTGTAAGCTGAAGGAGATCCAGACCTGTATGGCCGAGAACCGAGCAGCCAAGGAGAAGGAATCTTTCAACCTCAAAAGAGCCCAGGTACTAGAAGAAAAGAGCATAACTTGTTCTCCTCTGCAAGTGTGTCAGCTGCTTTAATGCTCTTCTTGGTTGAAAATGTTAGGATTTTTTTAAAAAAGCAAGTTACTAGCCCTCATGGCTGCTGATAAATATTTCTCGTTATGCCAGTGTTACCTTCTGTCTTGCTAACCACCTTTGGGATTCATTGACTTGCATCCCTTCCTCAGGAGGATATATCACGCTTGCGGCGCAAGCTAGAGAAACAGCGCAAAGTGGAGGTGTACGCGGATGCTGATGAGATTTTGCAGGAGGAGATCAAGGAATACAAGGTGAGGAGAAAGGAGCAGGTTGGTTGGTTGGCAACCCAGGGCAAGCCTTGTCGGGGAGAGCTAAGTCAAGGATCTTACACGAATTATCTGTCCCGTATCTCCAGGCCAAGCTGACCTGCCCCTGCTGCAATACCCGCAAGAAGGATGCTGTCCTCACCAAATGCTTCCATGTCTTCTGTTTTGACTGTGTCAAGACACGCTACGACACCCGCCAGCGGAAGTGCCCCAAGTGCAACGCGGCCTTTGGCGCCAATGACTTCCACCGCATCTATATCAGCTGAACACCTGGGTCCAATTTCCCGCGCAAGGGGATCCCTTTCACAGACGGTGCCTGGATCCTGTGGCTTACCCAGCAGAAACCTGCCTCGGGTCCGCATAAGACTCATTCCTCCCCCACACCAGTTTTCTGGCTCTGGTCCATGGACCCCTTCCCAACCATTTAAAATATTTTGCAGAGTTTCCTTTTCAGTGGTTTACTTTCTCTTCTCTCCCTTTGCCCGTATACTTCCTGGGTCTCTATCACTGGATCCCCTCCTCCCTAGATCTGAGGAATTCTGTCTGCTGCTGCTGCTCCTCTCAGCATTTCCCAAATGGTCTCCCTCCAAATTGCCTTTGGATCTTTTTCTTCTACCATTTTGAAAACTTTTATGACAACCACTGTCTGCAGGCAGCAGTCATGCAGATCAAACGCTTCCTGTTGGAGAGGTGCATTCTTATTCTTCAGTTATTTTAATAATTGTTTTCCGTGTTTTGGAAGTAAAAGTTGGAGATGATCTGCTCCTGCGAGATCCCTGTGTTCTTAGAACCTTGTGTTCCACCTTCTGGGAATGAGTTCTGAGCAGGATTGGAGGGGGGGGGAGGCTTTTGCTATGGGTAATTGAACCCCACCAGAGCAAAGCTTAGCTTTGTGGGGTGAGGAGGGTTTGAGGAGACAGAGATACACAAGGAATCACGCATGAATGCCATGGACTGGCTGTGCACGTTAACGTGGTCACAGCAGACTTTAACCTTTCCATATTCAGACTCACTTTTAACACAAACCTTTGTTTGAGGAGTAAATAATATTTGTATGGTGGTTGTGCTGCTGTGGTTGTGACCCACCTTAGATGAAGCTGCAACCCAGTAGCTGGTCCTTACACAGCAGTTTGAAGACCAATGCAGTAACAAACTCACTCTTGAGGAAGGAGAGCTGAGTGGAACGTGTTGTGAAGATTAGGGTGTGTGTGTGTGTGGGGGGGGGGAATAAATAGGAACTGGGTCTAACCAGGACAGGGCAGACATGGCTCAGGAGCAAATGGCACACATTTCAGAGCTGGTAAGGTGAACTGTCACCAAAGAAGGAAAGCACAGGGCAAGTGGCTAGAGGAATCAGCTGTGCAGGGAAAGAATGGGTTGTTCCCTAGCAATTCACTAGGCCTGTTGAGCTGCAGGATAAAAGGACCAGTTGCTTTTACTAGCAGACTGGAAAAAGCCAGCCAGAAATAAGAAGAGTAACTTTTTAAAATGAAAGCATGCCTCCATCTCAAATTCTGTGTGTAGCTACAAGTATTGTACAAATATGGAAGGGCTTTAGGAATTCTTTGTATGCATTTATTTTACAGCATTTCTATCCTGCTTTTTTTTTTAATAACTCACACAGTCCCCTCATATAATAAGAAGAGGTTAAAACAAAGTCGAATGCTGGGGTCCTGATGAGGGCCAGCAGTTTCTGCTGAAGTCACGTGTTAGCAAAATACAAAGCAGCTCAGAGCTGTGTTGTTGCTTTTTAGATACCACAGCTTTCTGGTCCCTGGAGAATCCTGTTTCTAAGATCCCATCCACAAAAACAACTTCTTATATATACAGATCTTAAATTTTCCATGTGTGTGCTAAAGCAAAGTCAAACTCGGATAATGCAAAAACAAAAGTACGGTAGCTCCCAACCGTCACTTTTCTGGGATTCAAGTGTAGAGCTGGATCACTTTAGGAGATTGGTTTCCCCTGTTGGTTTCCCAAACCTCCTTGCCCAGAGATAATACAACCTTCAGTGACAAGAGCAAGCTGCATCTATTGAAAATAAAGCCCCCCCTCTCAATATTATTCTCTGGGTGCATTTTGGTAAGAAAGACTACTTGGTGTCAGGGGCGTAGCAACGGGGGGGGCGGGCCGCCCCGGGTTCCACCCCAGAGGGGGGTGACATTTTTTTTAAAAAAAATTAACTTCATTGAAAAAAAGAGATAATAGACACACACACAACCCCCCACACCTCACAAAGTGGCACCATCGGAGGGGGGTGACATTTTTTATTTATTATTATTATTATTATTATTATTTTATTTTAACTTTATTGAAAAAAAAGATAATAGACACACACACACACACACAACCCCCCACACCTCACAAAGTGGCACCATCAGAGGGGGTGACACTTTTTAATTTTTTTTAAATGTTTTAATTTTTATTATTATTTTTATTATTTTTTATTTTAACTTTATTGGAAAAAAGAGATAATAGACACACACACAAAACCCCCACACCTCACAAAGTGGCACCATCAGAGGGGGGTGACACTTTTTATTTTATTTTATTTTTATTTTTTTACATTATTATTATTTATTATTTTTTATTTTAACTTTATTGAAAAAAAGAGATAATAGACACACACACACACACACACACAAAACCCCCACACCTCGCAAAGTGGCACCATCAGAGGGCGGTGACATTTTTTAATTTTTTTAATTTTTAAAAAAATTAAAGTGGGGGGGGGGTGACAAAAAAAAATTCCGCCCTGGGTACCACCCGGGCTTGCTACGCCTCTGCTTGGTGTGATGTGCAAGGCAGTACAAATCAAGTAGCTTGTTGTCGTTTAGTCGTGTCCGACTCTTCGTGACCCCATGGACCAGAACACGCCAGGCACTCCTGTCTTCCATTGCCTCCCGCAATTTGGTCAAACTCATGTTAGTAGCTTCAAGAACACTGTCCAACCATCTCCTCTGTCGTCCCCCATTGCACCTTGCCAATTCTGATGGAGATCAGCAGATTGTATGCATAAATGATCTCTTCTTTTTTAAAAAATAAATCATTGTGGGATTTATTGCCACATGGGGTGGTGATGGCTGTGGACTTAGATGGCTTTAAAAGAGATTCAATAAACTCGGAGAGAAGCAGAATTCTATGGACGGTCATGACAGCAACTGCAACGATGGAGGACCACATTTCCCAGAGCTCCTTGGAACCGGGGTTGCAACTCCTCCTGTCCTTCCTGCTGGATCCTCGGCGTTTCCGGATTGCTGGAGGTGCTTCCCGGAGGACGTGGCTGCCTATTACGTTAAGGGGGAAACGGTTCCCTTTCGCGTGGAGTTCTCACCCCTTTGCGCCCCGTTTCTCTCCAGCTAAATCCCGCGCAGTAAAGAACTTGCTGCGTCAGCTGGGAACGAATCAGCTCCAGCCCCCCAACAGATCGGAAGGCGCCCCCTTTCTCTCTCTCCCCTATAAAGCCCCTGTGCCTTCGGCGGGTGTATGCCAGGCAACAATTCCACCTGCAGAGCTTTCCCCGAGATACCTTCGCGGATAAGACTTAAGAACCTGGAGATGGGGTATTCGGGGTGCGTGTAAATTGTGCATTTTCCACCAAAAAAAGAGGCTTTTATTATTTAACAGTAGTCTTGTGCTGCCGAGCGCATTTATTACGGTATAACTTTTAATCTATATCATTTGCCAGCTGGCATCGTAAGACTAGTCCACAAAATCTTACGCCGTAAGACATTTGCTAAAAGAGTTTCCACAACCTGCAAGATCCTGCGCCGCTGTTGCTGCTGCAACAGATTAATATGCCCACCCATCCCCCCTCCGGATTTTCATTTTCTTCCCTAAGAAGCAAATACTGTACTATATCTTAATAACGAAGGAGGCCAATGGTTAGGGAGAGGAAGAGGCACTCAATGCCACCCAAAACTACAGCCCCCATAGTGCCTTGCAACTATCCCCCAGCATCCTCTGCAGCCCTAACCTCCCCGAAATGGAGCAACCGAGACCTGCCACTTGGCGAAATAGATCTGGGCGCTGAGCGGGTGGCGCCTGGACGGCGTCTTGCAAAGGTTAAGCTGGGCTCAGGGTGGCGGTGCCATGCCAACCCGCGGAGAGAGATCCGGGATCCAGCAGGCATTGGCGTGCGCGCTTCTGTGAGAGCTGCCAGTCAACAATCACTGCTGGGAACAGCTGGCTTTCGGACGCGCCCCCCGTACATTCTTAGAGCTTAAATGACAATATCTGTATGTATGCCCAGGAGCTAGGTGCAAAAAGGGGGTTGGGTTGCCTGTGCTGAATACTTGGGGATTCCCTCTGTTTATAATGTTCTAGGATGCACACGCCTTTAAATGTGGAAGTTGTTTTTTGTTTGTTTGTTTGTTTGTTTTAAAGCAGCCAGCATTTGAAAACGACTTAGCTGGGTCTTTTGGGATACATCAGTTGTGTCGGTAAAGTGGCAAGCTGTCTTGATTACTTTGTGCAAGCAGTGTAATTTATTGGTTTTATTTAGCAAAATTCATATGCCGCTTGATTGTAATACGACCTTTAAGGGGTTTACAAGAAATATTAACATTATCAATAAGGCCAGTAAAAAAACAAGTAACTGAAACATTTATAATATAATTAAAATCAGCAGTAAAAGATTAGAGCACATCAACGTCTACATGTTGTCTGGTAGGCTTGCCTAAACGAAAATGTTTTAAGCAGAGGCCAAAAGAAAATACTGGGAATTTCCAGGAAATTCTGAGAATTGCAGCTCTGTGAGGGGGAAAGGGGTCTCCTAACTACTCTCAGGATGCTTAGCAAACTACAGTTACTAGGATTCCTTTGGGGAACCTGTGACTGTTTAACATGGTATGCTACTACTTTAAATGTACAGTGCGGGGAGAGCCCTTATCAGAGTTTAAGGACGCATCTCAGCCAGGAGAAGGCATGGCTGCCCCGAGGAGAATCTCAAGGGCCAGGTAGAAAGGCTTGGAAGGGCCACACCTAGTCCTTGGACCTGAGGTTCTCCTGTCTCAATCTGTGCATTCCTATTCACGTATTCTGTTTCTTAAATGCAAAGTTAACAATCGATTAATAATACTGTGTGTCCTTAACAGCTTAGGAACTGCTTGAGATATGACCAATTTGGGGGTTCAGCCGCTTTGTATGGAAAGTTATGGCTCTCGCAGTGCTCAGCATTACCGGGCCTTGCCTGACGGGAGGCTAGACTGCATTCCGGATGGACCTCAAAATCGAGGATTCCGTTCACTACGGGAGATCTTCATGGTGAGAAAATGGTTTCTGTTTGTTTGTGTTTCCAAAAGGCTCCTGGATGTTGTATATGCGAATTATTATTATTTATTAAATTTATCTGTGTGTGTGTATGAGAGAGAGAGAGTGTGTGTGTGTTTGTATATGGACACAAACACAAACGTCAATTGTCCCTTTGTGTTTTTGCAGTACAGATTTAGCAGAGTGGATGGAAGGACTGTTTGGTGATAGTGGTTTGGGAAGAAGATACTGGAGTGATGGGATGAAGGATGCCTTGGTGTGTATTGGTGTGTGTTTGTGTGTGTGTTTCAGGTGTGGGAGCAGAAAGGGATAAGTGATACCAGATGCATCATGGACGCTGCATGATTTGTGTTTTTGAAGAAGGGAAATTGGTTGGGAACAGATGTAGGACAGAATTTGGGTGTGATGTGTTAAATGGGAGCGAGTGCTGCATATTATGCCAGGTTGTGTCTTGGCAAGAAGGAGGGTGAAGAGGTGAAGGATCCCTGACTCTTAAAATATGTTTTCAAAATGCTTAGCAACCGAACCCTCTTCCCAGCGAACTCTGGTTATTGTAGCTCTGAGAGGGGAATAGGGGTTTTGTAGCATCTCTCAGCACCACTAATAAACTACAGTTCCCAGGATTCTTGGGGGAAGCCATGACAGTTAATCATGTGGATGTAGCCTTAAGTGTGTGCATAAAAGGCACCGTATCTCTGGGACATAAAAACAATGCTCTTTAAAAAAATCAAAGAGGTGCTGCTGAGCCTACAGCCACCCTTTTCTCTTGGGATGGGGATGATAGGGGAAACATGTGGCAACAAGTCTGAAGTACTCCAACAGTCAAAACGGATGTGTCTCAGTGGTTATAAATTTAAAAACAATAACCACCACCTCTATTCTCTTTCCTGCAGTTGGTCTTCCTACCCCAGGGTTATCCTGAAAGTGTGAGTTCAGACTACCTGGCCTACCAGATTTGGGACACAGTGCAGGTGAGGACTCTATTCCCCATCCTGGTGGGGCAGGGGTGGTGGTGGTCTGCTTTTTGGTGGGGCGATTGGTTTCCAACATCCTGCTCGTCCTCTTCATTATCAGAGGCTGGAAAAAGTGAGGGCATCAGTTCTGTGGAGGGTATTTTTTAAAGGAAGTCTTTTGGCTTGGATGAAACGGTGTGTGGTTTGAGGCAGGATAGGATATCGAAGTCTCAAGGGAAGGTCTCAAACCGGTGGTTAAGTGGGGCAAAAACCCTCCTCTGTTCTGCCCTAACTGCCCCCCCTCTTTTCCCCGCCCCAACCCAGGCCTTTGCCAGTAGCATCACAGGGACTCTGGCCACCCAGGCTGTGCTGAAAGGGGTGGGAGTCGGGGATGAGGCTTCAACCGTCACGGCTGCCACTGTCACTTGGATCCTGAAAGGTGGGACTCGCCCTTCTGTTAATCCTCTGCGACTTTCCCTCTTCTGATCCTTTCCCATGGTTAAAAGTAGCTCGAGGTGCTTGCTTGGAACTTTAAATAAATGCTCAGTAAGCGTTTAAACAACACTTAAATTACTGGTGCCCACAAAATCAAACCCTCTTTACTGCCTCACAACATTTAGGAACATCAGAAACAGAAGGGCTAGCAGTATAAACAGTAAAACTCATGCAATAGAGCCCATGGCTGAATGTGGCCTAAGTTTCGGCAAGCGGTGTGTGTGTGTGTGTGTGTGTGTGTGTGCGTGTGTGTGTGTGCCATGTAAAACTGCTCCCTCAGAGCCTTCCCCCAAATCTGTTCATCTTGATTTGAACCCAGAACTACTCAGGTTAAGGCGACCCCCCCTCAGCACTGTTCTCCCTTTTCCAGTTCATTCCTTGTCTTGCCAGCAATATAGTCTCTACCCCACTCCAAAAAGAAGCTCTTGTAACTTGCCGATTCAGACTGTGTTGTGAGCCAGATTCCTGTGACCCCTTTGTGGCAACCATTGATGTGTGCTCTCTATCCCTCCTTCCTCAGATGGGACTGGGATGCTGGGCCGAATTCTCTTTGCCTGGAGTAAGGGGTGAGTCCTGCTTCCGCCCTATGTTGTTGGTGCTAGTGGGGTGGGGTGGGGAGGAGGAAATGTGCTAGGGTGGGACTGTTCATATTTTATTTATTCCCTTGGTATAAGAGCATAAGAAGAGCATAGCTAGGTCAGGCCAAAAGCCCCATCTAGTCCCACCCCCTGTTCATGCAGTGGCCAACCAGATGCCTATGGGGAGCCCAGAAGGAGGACCTGAGGGCAACAAAGGGTTCTCTCCACTTGAGATCCCCCCCCCCATGAACTGCTACACAGAGACATGCTGCCTTTGGCAGTGGAGATGGAACATAGTTCTCATGGCTAGAAGCCATTGCTATCCCACCATTCCTTCAAGGTGGCATACATGATTTTATGCCCCCTGCCCCAATTTTATCCCTACAACAATCCTATGAGGTAGGCTAGGCTGCAAGGGGGAGGGGGGGGCTTCGTGGCTGAGTGGGGGGTCTGAACCTTGGTCTTCTGCCCAGTCCCAATCTGGCATTCTGACCACCAGCTGTTTTCCGAGTTTGATCTCTATGGGGCCCTGTCCTTCTCCTCCTTCCCACATTATCCCGTTTCCTTTTTATCTTCCAGGAGCAAACTGGACTGCGATGCGAAGCAATGGAGGTAAAGAGGGGTGTTTTGACCCCAACTTCATAGGTGTCCTCCTCTCTAGTTGCATGTCTATAATTAGGCACGAATCCAGTACTTTATCACCAACTGTACTTTCAGTTGGTTCATTAGCTAGGACACTTCTAAACATATGTTCTAGTTGGAAGGACGGTTTATGGCTTTGCTTGAGTGCTAGTTTTGGTTTACAGCACACATATGTGACCATCCGTAGTATGATAAGAAACAAGACCAGTAGTAGCCTTATTTGGAGTGCGTTTACTTATTAATTTCACTGATGGCTCCAATTGTTTGAAATACTTTGGAATACATGCCTCTCTCTGTGTGTGTACATATGTATGCATTAATATTAGTGACTACTGGGGAATACAATAAAGGCGAAATGTGTTTGGGTTTATTTTACTGAGTTGAGTGATTTCAGGTCATGTTTGTAATTGTTTATACTTGTGATATAAAATGATTTTATAACAACAGTCCCACATTATTTAATTTTGTATTGTTTGGATATTTAGATTCCAGATTGCTGGTAAATACATTCTTGTTGTGCTTAGACAGACACTTGATGGGTCAGTGTTTTCTCTTTGATTGACATTTAATCCCCCCCCCAAAAAAAACACCTCTTAGGCTCTTTGCTGATGTCCTGAATGACATGGCCATCTTAATGGAGATCCTGGCCCCAGCATTCCCAGCATGCTTCACTCTCATTGTGTGCATCAGTGGCTTCTTCAAGGTAAAAATAAACAAATGAGGAAGGATGGGAGTTGGCTTGGTGAGATGTTGGGATAATTGAGATGTGTGCAACTGGAGTGGAAGTTGGTGGGTATAACTGGGTGAGACATTTAGCGAAAGGCCACATTCACACAGTATGTTAAAAGGACTGTGGTGCCACTTTAAACAGTCGTAGCTTCCTCCAAAGAATTCTGGGACCTGTAGTTTACCCTCACAGAACTACAATTTCCAGAGTTCACTGGGGATTGGCTGTTAAACCACCCTGGGTATTCTACTCTGGGAGGAAAATTAGGGGTCTTTAAAGAACTCTCCACATCCTTAACAAGCTACAGCTCCCAGAATTCTTTGGGGGAAGCCACTGTTTAACCTGGTATCGTAGTGCTTTAAATGTATGGTGCAAATGTGATCTAAGGCTTCTGTGAGCCAGTATTGGGACAAAGCTTGGTGTCCGTTTTCATCCTAATTTTCCTGATGGGTTGTGGATACCCGGGGGGGGGGGGCTGAGGAGGTCATGGTGTTGTGTTCTGCTGTTTGTTTGGAGGAGTATGTAGTTGTGTCTGTGTGTGACCCACAAAGCTTTCTGTTCTCCTTCCATCTCCTTTTCTCTCTCCTCCCTTCTCTCTGCTTCAGTGCATTGTGGGAGTTGCTGGAGGGGCCACTCGGGCGGCCCTCACCATGCACCAGGCCCGGCGGGACAACATGGCCGATGTTTCAGCCAAAGATGGAAGCCAGGTGAGAGCGCTAAGGGGCGTGGATGGAATGAGGCATGCATTGGCCAACTCTTGTTATAGCTGTGCAAGGCCTGAGGCCTACCATTTGCCTGCCGGTGACGTCCTCTCTTGTTTACCCAGGAGACCCTGGTGAACCTAGCTGGCCTCTTCTTCAGTCTTCTCCTCATTCCTCTTGTAGCAGACAATCTCCGGTGAGTGGAAGGATGCTCCCTCTCTCTCTCTCTGCGTGGTAGGTAGGGAGGTGGGCTGTGGAAGAGTCAGGTTTTACAAGGATAGAAGGAATGGAAGTGTTTGGCAGGGGCCACAGAGGGACAGAAGAAAGTCCTTTCTTAGGTGAGACTTTTCTCAGATTTGTCCGCTTCCTTTCCCTTCAGCCTCACTTACTCCCTCTACGGCCTCTTCACTGCCTTGCATCTCTACGCCAATTATAGGGCGGTACGATCCGTCTGCATGGAGACCCTCAACCGTGCCCGGCTCCGCTTGGTCTTGCGGCATTTTTTGCAGCGGGGTAAAGTGCTGGGCCCTGCTCTTGCCAACCCTCAGGAGCCTCTGGTGCCAGGTAACAAAGGGCTTGTTTGTAATAGAAATACTTTATTGTCACTGTACCACATGTTTACATTGAGATTAAACGAGCCCCCCTCCCCCCCAATCTCTCAGTCCTTGTCACTCTCTGTGTGCTGTCGTACTACCACCAACCCCTAACGTCAGCTGCAATGTTGCTGTCTTTCATTCAGCAGCCTCACGGCCCATGGGTAGAAACTGTTCTTTAACCTGTTGGTGCGGCTTATCATGTTTCTATATCTCCTGCTCGAGGGCAGGAGATTAAAAAGGTGCTGGCCAGGGTGTGAGTCATCTCCGAGAATGTTCCTCGCTCTTCTGAGGCAACTATGTTCTAAGACAGTGATGGCTAACCTTGACACCCCAGATGTTTTGGAACTACAACTCCCATCATCCCTAGCTAACAGGATCAGTGGTCAGGGATGATAGGAGTTGTAGTCCCAAAACATCTGGAGTGTCAAGGTTAGCCATCACTGTTCTAAGATGTTGAAGGACCAATCTCTCGAAGCATTTCACCACTACAGATGTTAATGCAATGGGTCTTTAGTCATTTAGGCAGTTAATTGCTGTTTTCTTTGGGACTGGGATAATGGTGGCCGCTTTCAAACATGATGGTACACAAGCGGTTTGCAGAGAGATGTTAAAAATCCTCGTCAAGACCCCTGCTAGTTGATCAGCACAATTTTTGACCACTTTTGTAGGGGGAAGGAGGAGTGGTGCCGCCTGAGAGCTTTGTCCGTGCTCATGCCTCTGTCTCCTCTTCTTCCCCCACCCCATCCCATCCTTTGGCGGGAGAGGGAGACCATAGAACTGACAGTCCCATGACTCCCTAGGTCAGAGATGCCCTAGGCCAAATGCAGCCCTCCAGGTCTCTCTGTATGGCTTGCTCTCCTCTCCTCAGTGACATCTCCAGTTGTAGATGAGAGCCACAGTCTAAAACATCTGAAGGGTACAAGGTCAGGGAAGGTTTTGCCAGCGTGTCTGTCCCAGTGGTGACATACCTTGGATTCGCCAACGTGGTGGGACTTCAGCAAAAGGCCCTCAGGATCGCATCCTTAAAAACCCAGAGGTTTTTCACCCCCCCCATGCCTAGGGTTCCAGCAGGAGCTCAGGATGAACCTCGGGACACCGCTCCACACTGTGGCCTCCAGGTGAGTAAGAACTGTCAGGTGCCCCTTTAACCCTCCGTTCTCTGGAAGATGATTTGTTCCTAAGCTTGCCGTTTCTTCGTGAGGTTTTTCAACCCACTTATTACAACTAAAAATGTCCAAGTAAGTGCATGACATAAAAACGACGAAAACAATAGCAATAACAATCGAATAAGATTTCCTAGAAATCTGGTTTAAAAACAAAAAAGAATAAAACTGAGCAGTGTACAGAACAAAGAATTAAACATGTAAGAGTCCAGGACAAACTTGGATAAGCGGACTTTTGAAAATGTCACAAATTCCTTGAGGGGAAGGCATTCCAGAGGGTGGGGGGTGATCACTTTCGCATTGTTGCCAAGTGACAGTGTGTAAATATTAACCTGGAAAAGGTGTCTATAGGAATTTTAAAAGTAATGTAATTAAATTTTTAAAAGTAAAAAAAAACCGCATGCATTTATTCTACTGAAAGGCAGGCTTCTAGATGCAGCCTTTGGTCCCAGGCATCCCCAAACTGTGGCCCTCCAGATGTTTTGGCCTACAACTCCCATGATCCCTAGCTAACAGGACCAGTGGTCAGGGATGATGGGAATTGTAGTCCAAAACATCTGGAGTGCCGGAGTTTGGGGTTGCCTGGCTAAACTATTCTTCCTGGGTGCAGAGAAGTCCCAGAGGTTTGTCTTTCAGATGGAATCTCCCATCCTGGCCACGGTGCACCTGCCTCACTTTTTGGCATTCATGAATTTCTCTTCCAACTCCGACCAGAGCTGCAGATTTCCAGAAAGCCCTTGAAGGGAACGCCACAAATCACTTAATCTTCTTCAACGGAGCAGCAGGTGAGTCGGTGAGAAAGTTGCATATATGAAGTGTCTGGCTATTAAGAGAACAATACTAATCTTGTCTATTGAATTCAGTGGGGCTTACTCCCAAGTAAATGGGGTTAGGATTGCAGCCCTGAGGCATGTGTGAAGTTTCCTAGCAATGTGGCATGGAAGAGAGAGAGGTTGCAAATGGGTTTGGGTTGTTTTTAAATCTCATACATATATCCTTTTTCATCACATTTTCTTATTTTGTATTTTTTCCCAATTATTAGATTGTTGTATTTTGATTACAGTCAGCCTCAGAGTATATATTAATGTAGAAAGGTGGGGTATAAACTGGAGTAGCAGAAGCAATAACAATAGCGATGGATATTTCAAGGGGCAGCGAAGTTTGGACCGGGAACTAAAGTTATCTGTTTTTCAAACTGGTCCTGAATTCCCAATCGCAGTTGACAGCTTCACTCTCTGCCAGAGTAAAGGCCAGTCTGGATGCATCCTCTGGCGGCGGATTTGGGGTCTTAGTAGAAAAGTGTGTCAGCATGTGAGATACTGAGCACCAGCTTGGCTGTGAGTCTTTGAAAACATGCTGCCTGCCTTACAGGACTGACTCCAGCTACAAAAGCTGCTGAACACACTCTTAGGCTATGGTATTGTTTAAGTTGGGTTTTTGTGTGTGTAAGTTAATGGTATTGATTTCTGTATCTTTATTTTTAGATCTTATTATTTATGTGGAAATGGTTTCAATTTGGTTGTGTACTTTTTATGTGTTTTATTTATTGTTTATTACTTTTGTTAGGTTTGCAGTGGTGTAAATCTCGTCACCATTGAGCACATTAAGCCACTTTGAGCACAGTTTTAACCAGTGCTTTTTTTTCTAAAAAATTGTTTAGGGGTACTCTCATTTTGACTCAAGAAAATAACCATTTTATATTTCAAATAAGGAAAAATAAATACAGTCGTACCTCTGGTTACCCTTGCTTCAGGTTGCGTTCGTCACGGGATGCGAACGCGCCGAACCTGGAAGTACCGGAACGGGTTACTTCCGGGTTCGGCTGGCGAGCATGCGCAGAAGCGCTAAATCGCGCTTTGCGCATGTGCAGAGGCCCCGAATCGTGCGGCGAGCATGCGCAGATTCGGCGCTTCAGGTTGCACTCTGCTCATGTTGCAAACGGGCCTCCGGAATGGATCCTGTTCGCAACCAGAGGTACCACTGTAGAGTAAATGGACAAAAGTACAAAGATTCACAAAATGTTTAGGGGTATGCGTACCCCTGCTCCCCCCCCCGAAAAAAAGCACTGATTTTAACTATGGAAAGGCGGCATACAAATAAAACGATGACAATGACCTTGCCCCATCTCTCCCTCCATCGCCAGGGACTGTCTCTGTTCTCCTACACCGACTGGCAGGCAGCGTGGATGTAATTAAGGCCTGCACTCATGCCTTCTTCCTGGAAGTCCTGCTGTACCATGATGTGGCAACGTCTGCCTTGGAGGAAGAGTCTCTCCTGAATCTGCAGCGTAGGCTTCGTGAAGGTGATGAACCAGGAATTGACTCTGGAGGGAAGGGGAGTGGGGCGCAGCTACAGCTCAGTGGGGTGGGGCACACACATTTCCCCTTTAATTTCTGGCGTCTCCAACTATAAGACGGGTGAAGAATCTTACCCTCCGCTCCTGTGGAGAGTGGCAGGTGGGCCTAGAGCCAAAAGTGGGCGGGACATCCTTCTTGTGCCTCTTTTTCCACGGCCCACTTCCTCCCCCACCCCCCATTTCTGCCCTTTGGGCCACCTGCATGAAATCAGGTTGAGGACTGTGTGAAATCAGGCAGAGGGGTAGGTGGTGGTGTAGTGTAGTGGTTAGAGTGGGGAAAAGCAGGGTTCAAGTCCCCACTCAGCAAGGAAGTTGACTGGGCTACTTTGGGTCAGTTCTTCCCTCGGAGGGTTGTGGATGAGGATACACTGAGGAAGGGGAGAACCTCGAAACGCCCTTTACCTTCCCGCTGGAGCGGTACCTATTTATCTACTTGCACTTTGACGTGCTTTCGAACTGCTAGGTGGGCAGGAGCAGGGACCGAGCAACGGGAGCTCACCCCGTTGCAGGGATTCGAACCGCCGACCTTCTGATCGGCAAGCCCTAGGCTCTGTGGTTTAACCCACAGCGCCACCCGCGTCCCCGTCTGACATTGTACCGCCAGTCAAAATGGATGATGATGGGTTGTTGGCAGCATAAAGACAGCTGCTTCCGTCCTTATTTTCCGTCGCGTGTTTTTTTTTTAAGAGAGAGATTTTCCCCTTCCTATTGGGCTGCTCCTTGATAGTTTATTTTATTTGCATTTATAGCCCACCGTATACTTAGAGCTCAAGTGGGAACAATGTACCCATTTTAATATGCTGTGCTTTATTCTTGGTATAGCCCTGCTCTGATTTCCTTCCTTTTTCTTTTCTTTTTTGGATCATTCAGAACCTGAGAATAAGGACAGCACTGCAATTTCTGAAACCCATCAGCTGTTGGACAAGATATTTCCCAAATTCCTGGCAGGTATGGTGGGGTCGTGATATACATGCTGACCCTTACTTAAAAAATAAATATTCTGAATGCAGCACTGAGCAAAGCTACATTTCCATGACCTGTGTAAGTTATGAAAATTGTGTAAGTTATGAAAATTTGATAGATTTGCATCTAGCTGCTTGTTTAGCTGTACATAATAATAAGATTAGTATAATAGTATACTAATTAGATCTGGGAAAAGGGAATCACCCCTGTTAGAACCCCTGCTCAGATCCTCTCTGATTTCAGAACTTTTATCAGGCTTTGCCCGTCATAGATTTTCAACTTAATCATAGGGGGTAGAAACTTGCTTTCCTTTAAAAAGACTGCAGAAGTTTTTATTATTTCTCATGCTGTTTCTGCTTGCAAGAATCCTCACTCCTCCCCCCCCCAAAAAAACCATTCAGTCCTGCTTATATTTCACCCTTCTGCATTGTCCTGTATCAGAGAAGTAGGAGCAGGAAGTGTAGGTTGAGAATTAATTGAATGTATAGCTATAGCTAAACAAGACAGCCTCCCTTTCACTTTGGACCCGCCCGTCTCTTCCAAGGATTGACAGCAGCAGGATGGGTAACAGACCGGAACCTTCTGGGCCCTGATGAGTGGCGCATGGATTGGACCATCCCTGAAAAGAAAACCCTTTAACTCCAAGAGACGTTTAACATGACGACTTGCTAAAGCCTTGGAAAGAGTGGATCTCAGTTGCCACACTGACGCCAGAGGTGCTGTCTCTGCCTCATGTGGGGTTGTCAGAGTTTTTACTGCCAAAATGGAGGAGAGTGCAGGGTACCTGATTTTTTGAGGGTGAGAGGCGAACACAAAATAAACCCTTTTTAAAAAAAATAAACATGGAAGTTTAAAAGTGTTTCTTCTTTTGCATTTTGTGTGTGGAAATTTTATATATGTTGATGTAGTAGTTTTGCAGTACCGATAACTTCCTTGTGCATTTTCGAGGCCTGTATTTGTCAAATTGAACATTCAGGCAGACACATCTCCATTCCTGACAGAATAAGTTGCAGTGGGAACTTGCCCTCCTTCAGGTTCCCCCATTTGCCTCCAGCCTAGAACATACAAAAGCACACTGGCCATTTTCACAGTCACATTTATTCCCCCGTTCTTTGGCCTCTCTGTTTCCCAAAACTCTGGGTCTGGATGCTGCTGGTGCTGTCGGATGTGCGGCCTTCTGGAGGGTGTGGGGAATGGGCAGGCCAGCATTGCCTACCTCAAACCAAGTAATAAGGCAAGTACCCTTGTGCCTGACTCTCGTGACCTCCATGTGGCTCTGGAGGAACTCAACACCCTCTGCTACATTGACCTTGGTGAAAATGGTGATGACGGCATGAGGGGTACTTGGATTCCAGGGGCCGCACACATTTGATGAAAGTGAAAGGCATTGGGAGAAAGTGTGTGGTTTGGATGAACAGACCTAAGAAAAGTGGCAGCATGGACAAGAAACTAGAATGTCTTGCTCTAGGGACTTGAATGGGTGCCAAATCGGTGGGGCCCCCAAGAGGAACGTGCCATTATTATTATTATTTTTGCAATGCCACTAACATTGGGTGGTTTGCCTTTCCTCGCAGGCTTCATACCTTTGAGGTGAGGGCTGTGGGAGAGAGGCAGTATATGTGGTGTTGCACCGAGGAACTAAGAAGGGCTGTCAAAATGGGGCATCTTGCTACAACACGGACGGGGAGCCAGTACCCGTCCTTGATGTTAGACTACAAAGCACATCGTCCCTGGCCATGCTGGTTGGGGCTGATGGGAACTGGAGTCCAACAACACCTGAAAGGTCACAGCTTCCCCTTCCCTGCGTCGCGTTACGATGCCCTCTCTGACTGGGATGATAAGGGTTGGTCTTTGGTGGGCTTGCGTGATCCTGGCTGGCGCGTTGATGACTGCTTGGTCCCTGACAACTCGATGATGCCACTGTCCCTTGGAGGCTGAAGTTATGCCCAGATGGGGTTGGTGGATAAGAGGGTGTCAAGAGGTTTACGGAGAGCTGCCATCCTGGGTGGCGCTCAGGCATAGTAGCCCCACAAAAATATCGCTAGGGCCATCATGACAACGGCGTTGATGTTGACGACTCGCCTCCATGTTGGATGCTCGGTGATGTCTGTCAGGCGCCTCAGCTCCTCGGCTTTCTCTTCTGGGGTTGGCTCCGGCTGCTCCTGGCTGTCTGCCGCCATCCCACAGAACCAGCCGAGGCACCGGCGCAGCCTGCCAGAGAAGGCCGCTGCTTTGGGATCTGTGCGGAGAAGGGAAAAAACAGGATGGTCAGGGCCTACAAGGCTGCGTGACTGAGGCCACCTCAAACGACGCCACCGAGTAATAAGTGGTTTGGGGCCTGCTGCAGGGATAGTTAAGAGGGGGAAAGTGGGATGGCCTGCCTCTCATCTCCTGATACCGGTTCAGGGCTGAATGTGACCATTGGAACTTTCCCCAGGACTTTGCCTCTCCCTGGCTTTGCCTCAAAACTCAGTTGTTTTTGCCTGGCTGGAATGTGTCCTTGAACTCATGTCTCTGAATGGGGGATTGAGACGGGTGTGTATCTGCCCTACTTTACAAAGGTAAAATTTGCATTTGCTGCTCCTCCCACTTTTGCACCTGACCCTGCATGTGGCCCTCGGAAAGCTGTCCAGGAGGGAATATGGCCCTCGGGGTGCGAAAGGCTTCCCACCCTTGCGATGCAAAGCCTCCTCTCTGCCTCACCCTCCACCTCCAGTGCCTGCTCCAGCCTCCCGTTCTTAGCAGCTTCCACCTCTGCATGTTCCCGGCGCCGCTGCCGGGCAGCCTCCCTTTGTTTGGCTTCCTCCTCTTCCTCCGTGTCCAGATCAACTCGCTCCTCTTTGCTGTGTCTGAGGCTGAACACCAGGCGATGCAGCTAGGGTGGCAAGACGGGTGGTTTGGTTAGATGCAAGGTGCATGGTTGTGTTGCTCACCTGCCACCCTCTATCTCTCGCCCAAGCCCTCCTCCCCTTCCCTTGACAACGGATGGGCAAATATAGTATTGTTATGAGTTGTATGCCTGGGACCCCTTCTAAGTCTTGGAATAGCCAGGCTAGCTTCCTAGTGAGGCGATAGCCTGGGTAATGGGCCATTAAGGGACCAAAGGAAGTGGCTCTGTGCCAGAGAACAAATGGGGGCTCCCCACTCCGTAGTTAGACCGTAGTTTGTTAAATGCAATGAGAACTAGAGTTTTGTGAGGGGGAAAACAACAGTTCCCAGGATTCTTGTGTGTGCTTTAAATATACTTTTCTGTGGCTCGTACCACTAGGCCAGCCTTCCCCAAAATGAGTTACACCCCCACCATGCATTTAAAGACTGTAGAGTTGAGCTTTTCGAGGCTGTGGACGTGGAGGTGGCAACCTTCAGTTGTCTTGGCAGTGAGGCGCTGTCACCCTCTAGCCCCCAGTTTAGGTTTGTGTGCCAGGTTCACGTGGATTCCTCTGCCCACCCGGCCTCCATACTTACGTGTTTCTCAGGGATAGGTGAGGTGCAGAGAGAGACACCCACCGCAATGGTGGCCGTGAGGCAGAAGAGGATGAAAGCAAAGTAGAGATAGTGGACGCCACAGATCAGGCGGGGGCAGGCGCTGGGGAAGAGACAACTTCCTGTCCCGTAAAAAAATTCCGGGATCATCCGGGCCATGCCTATGGCTAGCCCCCCCACCAGCCCCCAGAATGCACCCTAAAGAGAGAGAAACAGGGTGAAAGAGAGGGATTAACAACAACAGAGCGAGGTCTGGCTGCTTTGAATTCTTTCTAACCCAAATATTTGCTTGTCCTGTTCTTTTTGGTCTCCTGTAAAATTGAGAGTCTGCAGCAGAACCTGAGAAAGGATGGATCCTAAAATAAACCTGTGACACACTTTATGGAGAGTTAGGCTTCTTTGCAGTGACTTCCCTGTATCTTCTATTCCAGTGTCTCCCCATCCCCTGAACACCTGGGTTCCATATCCCCAAATGGCGACTGCCTATCGCTTAAATTCCCTTCATCTTAGGCACCTGGCTTTCCTCTCCACTGACTGAGTGTCCCTTTCCCACGCTGGCCCCTTCCTGAACGTCACTCACCTGCTCGTTAACCCTTTTGACAAAGAGCCCAAGGAGAAAGATGGCCGCGATCGGCGGGGCCAAGTAGCTGCTGACGGACTGGATGTAGTCGAAGAGCTGGCCCCCCTGGGCCGCCTGCACCACTGGGATCCACGCAATGCTCACCCCCACAAGGAGCAGGATCCACACTCTGCGGGGAGCAACAGCAAGGTGAGAACGCAGCACCCCCTCGGGGAGAGCAGGACAATGGAGGCACCACCAAAGGCATTTAGCGAGTGGTGCTTTCTGCAGGTCCTTGCCTTGCGCTGTGGCATCACCTGGTTTGGTTTCCCAAAATAATTTTTACAAAAGCCATCTTGGCAGTCGACGTACCTGGCCTGCGGTTGTTGCTAGTTTTTCTAATGTAAAAAGTGTATTTTTTCCGTGACAGTTTCTTAGATTTTTGAGTATGTCCCTACAGCAAACTGGACCCGTCCTGAGCTCCCCATTTCTGCTACAGGAAATACGATTGGTATCTTAATGAATGAAGTGGTACTCAATGAGCGTGGTGCAATCCAGCGCTCTTCCTCACCTGCCCACGATCAAGAGCTCCTTGTCGCTGGCTTGCGGCCTCAGGCGGTTGTAGATGTCCATGGTGAAGAGGGTACCGCTGCTGTTGAAGATGGAAGCCAGCGAGCTCATTAATGCCGCCAGCATCACAGCCAGCATGAGACCCCGGAGGCCTGCAGAGGGGAGACACAATGAAGTGGGAAGAGAAGCACGTCCGTCTTCCTCGGAGCTCAGCATCTCTCAGGCTACACAGATGGAGCTGGTCAGAATTAATCATAAGGCGAGCGCAGTGGGTTCCGAAGGACTCAGGATTTCAAGTGCAAGGAAGCCAGGCAAGATCCGCCCTCCCCTTAACACCACCGCTCCTTACCACTCGGCATGAGAGACACCACCAGTTTGGGGTACGCAATGTTGGAACACCCAACTTCCGTGCCACAGATCCGTTTGCATTCCTCTGGGATGACGCAAGCCACTTCGTCTGAGAAAACAACAAAAAAGACAGTCGCGGGATAATATATCACAAACAAAAAGAGCCAATACTGCTCTGCCGTGACAATTCCCTGAAACGAGATGTGAGTGATATGAAAGTAATAAGCTTAAACTAAACACAACTCCAAAATATAAGGATAGAATCTCCTAAACGAACTAGATAAGATAAGAGCGTAAATTTGCAAAAAAGCCTCTGAACTAAAGTTAACCCTGACGAGGCGCCGGCTAATTACTCGTTTCACTGGACCTAATGTCTGTTTCCTCAGAGGGAAAAAGATTCAAAAAACTCAATTAGAGCTAAAGAAAGCTGTAAGGATTTAAACATGAATATCAAAGGGCAGTCGGGGAAACTTACTCCAAAATACAGTTAACATTACGTAAACAAACGGTTAGCTAACCTAAGTGCTTTAAATTGTCGAATGTCATTATTCACTCACATCTCGTTTCAGGGAATTGTCACGGCAGAGCAGTATTGGCTCTTTTTGTTTGTGTTACTTCGTCTGAGAAAGCAGAGGGGACGCAATGTAACTCCCAGATTAAAATAACTGCAGGGGTCGTCGGCCTGTCAGTACATTTGGATCTTTGAACGAGGGACGTGGGTGCCACCCCTTCTCCCCACTTGTAGAGAGACAGGATTTGGATGAAAGTCTGATTCTGCAGACTTATTCTGAGCCTGGAAAAGCCCGCAGAGCTGAAAGAGGAAGGCGTGGCACTCTTCCAACTTCCTTGTTTCAGCTCTGTGTATTTTTCAAGGAAGGGAAAGACAGCCACCTCGTGCCCAAGGCCCAGTGAGTTGTGGGGGAAGCTGCAGGTGTCATGGGAAGACTGCAGTAGTGCCATCAGTTCTGGAATGATGTTTTGTGTCTGCACTGCTTACTCGGTGCTGGGCCAGAGGCGTTGGCTTTTACGTTGTAGGTAGCCAATGTCTAAATAGGCGCTTAATTCCCACCCTCAAAGAATCATGGGAACTTTAGTTTACCCCTCACAGAGCCACAATCCCCTGCACCCTTAAACTATAGTTCCCAGGAATCTTTGGCAGTAAAATGTGTTTTAAATGTATGGTGTGTATGCAACCTAAATTCTTAAACCGCCGGCAATCTCTCGAGGTCTCCAAGGCCACAACGAAAGTGGAGGAAAAAGCTGGAGAACTGGAAGTTTCTACCTGCTGAGAGGAACCAAACTCACTTTTCAGCTTCCAGAAGGGTAACTGTGTTAGTGTTTTTCAGCAAAAGCAGGAGAGAGCTTTGTGGCTGCTGCAGGCTAACAAATGTACCACAGCCTACAATTATCCCATTAAAGCTTAAATGCATGCAGAATAAGCACAGCTGCACAGTCGCAACAGCAGTGGTTAGTGAGGGCAACACATATATTGAGAATAAAAGCCCGTCAGCTCTATTCAGGCCACTGGTGACAGGACTGAAGGTTGTGGTTGTGTTGTACGTCGGCGGTCTAGCACTAGTGGCATGCACTGAGATCAGGAAAGCACTCCAAACTTTTTCCACCTTCATGGAGTACCAGGACGTGGTCTCCTCCCCCCAGTTCCGACCTGCCTCCCCAGCTCTCCCCAGGTGTTTACCTGGATACAGGATCCGGCTGATCATGCCGGGCATAACCATAAGAAACATGGGCAGCAGTTTGAGGTAGCCACAAAGGATGCAGCCGGCTTTGACATGGGTGAGGTTCTTCCCAGCCAGGCACCTCTGCACGATCACCTGTGTGGGATGAAAACAGGAACTTTTGCTGCCAGTCATCTTTCCCATGATTTAGCTCAGGCATAGGCAACCTTGGCTCTCCAGATGTTTTGGGACTACAATTCCCATCATCCCTGACCACTGGTCCTGTTAGCTAGGGATGATGGGAGTTGTAGTCCCAAAACATCTGGAGAGCCAAGGTTGCCTATGCCTGATTTAGCTAAAGCCTTTACACCGGGGGTGGGGTGGGGTGGCGTTTACCCCGATAATCCCTCACCTGTCATTCAACAAATGTCATCATGATGCCAGGTGCTTGGCAGACGGGTGAGACCACCCACCATTCAATAGCAAAAACCACAGTAATAATAATACATTAATGTTTATACCCCTCTCATCTGTCAAAGCTGGCGGACGGGGTGGGGCAGGATGTAAATTACTGCTCGTAAATTCTGCTTTTTGCAAGGATTGACTGCACAGTAGGTCCCTGCCGGATTTAACACCTCCACATCCCCACTTATGAACTGATGGGCAGGGAACAGTGCCACACAGCCAAACTGAGCAAACTCAAACCCCACAGCCTGTCACCGGACATCCCCTGCCCATCAGGATGACGCCAGCTAATTGACAAGTGGCCTTAATTGGCTAGCAGGAGGTTCCCCAGCCCACTTTGCGCAAATCTATGGTGCAACTGCACTTGGAAAAACTGAATACCGGTGTTTTCCAATTGGCTAAGTACTGCAGAGGGACGCGGGTGGCACTGTGGTCTAAACCACAGAGCCTAGGGCTTGCCGATCAAAAGGTCGGCAGTTTGAATCCCCGCGACGGGGTGAGCTCCCGTTGCTCGGTCCCAGCTCCTGCCAACCTAGCAGTTCGAAAGCACATCAAGTGCAATTAGATAAATAGGTACCACTCTGGCGGGAAGGTAAACGTGTTTCCGTGCGCTGCTCTGGTTCGCCAGAAGTGGCTTTGTCATGCTGGCCACATGACCCGGAAGCTGTCTGCGGACAAACGCCGGCTCCCTCGGCCTATAGAGCGAGATGAGCGCCGCAACCCAAGAGTCGTCCGCAACTGGACCTAACGGTCAGGGGTCCTTTACCTTTAAGTACTTCAGACCCCCTGTTTTTCAAACGCCAAGCCATGGACCCCCTACTTTTGAAAGTTGTGATATCTCTATGGTAGTTTTTGTTATGTGAATGGTGCCATGGGGACCCCCTGGGTGGCTTATGCAGACCCCCAGTTGGGAACCACTGCTGTATACACAGTTCTGGCCATTGCAACTCAAATGTGTTTCTCCTAAAATAAGACACTGTCTTATATATTTTTTCCCTCAAAAAAACACAGTATGGCTTATTTTTGGGGGATGTCTTATTTTAACCGCTCCGCGTCGGTACGCTGCATAGCCACGCCTATCCAGGCCGTCTTAAGCGAGAGGCGCCACGTCACTATGTCTTATTTTCGGGGTATGGCTTATATTTCACAAATGCATAGAAATCCTGCTATGGCTTATTTTATGGTTACAGTGGGACCTCGACTTACGAGTGACCCGACTTACGTGTTTTTCGACTTCCGAATGACTTTCGGAAGAAAAAAATGGCCGCCACAACCGAATTTTTCAACTTGCGAAAGGAAGTCGCGGCTGCTTTGAATAGGATTTTTTCGACTTACGAATTTTTAAATAGGATTTCTTCGACTTACAAATTTTTTTCGCTCAATGCATCCCTATGGGGTCTCGACTTACAAGTGTTTTCGACTACCGAAGATCGCGTCGGAACACATTATCTTCGTAAGTCGAGGTCCCACTGTACGTCTTATTTTAGGAGAAACAGGGTAGTGCAAAGCTGGAACAGGAGCAGGAAACTGCAACCAGAACGATCAAGTGGCTGCAGAAAAGTTACGACGTTTGAGGCTTTTTAGATTAGAAAGAAGGCGAGTCAGAAACTGGGTGTTAAAATCCAGAGGAAAAAGGTATGATCTTGTGCAAGTAGGCATTAGGAGATTGCGATGCAGCCAGGCAGAGAGAGAGAGATACTCTCGCCTTTGCCCTGCCATACCTGGTCAGTGCACCAGTACCAGAGAGAATTGATGGACAGGCCAAGGATAACAGCCGGCCAGGGCATGTCGCTGACGACGGCATCTCTCATCATCTGAAAGGAGTCTTCACGGGGCAGGTAGCAGGAGGCTGAGATGTTGTAGAGGGTGGGGTTCGGGGAAAGGGTCTGCCTGGGAAGTGCCTGCATATACTTGTCGAACATTGCCTGGTAACCTCCCACTGCGTTAAAGGCTGCAGCGGAATAGAGGCGGGCAATTTAAAGACAGGAAATGACACACCCACTCATAATTTCACCCCAAACATCTGCTACGGTTGCCCAGACTTTTCCTTCCAACCCCAAAAGAACCCAGGTTTTCTCCACAATCACAAATAAATCACAAATAAAGATCGCAGATTCTTTTTAGAACAAGACTTTCAAACCAGAGTCACACAAGGGATACAGAGATGAAATGTGGAAGATGCACAGCTGAGTTATCTCATCAAAAATAATAATCCTAGTTTAAAAATAAGTAGAATGAAGTATTTATTTAGCACCAAGCCCCCAGTGCAACCCTGGATATGGGTTTTGTGTGTGTGTGTGCTTTTGGTAAAAAAAAGAAGTGTTTTGGATCAGAAATGTAGATTGGGAACGTGGAGGAAATTGCTAAAATGGTGATGAGCAGAGTTTTATTTTTTTTTAAAGCATTTTAGCTTTACAGCTCTCTTTATCAATTTAATTTAAGCACCACTTTTTCTAATGTTTTAAAGTTCAGAAAATATTTCATTGACAACTAATATATTTCTTTAAAAACAGTGGAGAAAGTATTTTAACACTGATTTAAAGCTTGTTTGTCGGTTTGTTTAATGTCCCACCTTTCCTCCAAGGGCCTCAAGGATTCCACCTCCTCCCCATTTTATCTTCACAACAATCCTGTGAGGTAGGTTTGGCCAAGAGACAGTGACTGGCCCGAGGCCACCCAATGAGGACTTGGACCCTGGTCTTCCAGGTCCTCGCCCAGAACTCTAACCATTGCACCCCACTGCCTCTGTTACCAATACGGCGCCCATGCCTCGGTGTCATGTCCGCCACAGGAAGTGACCTACTCACCAAACCCCATCAGGACACAGGATCCACCGATCATGACGAATGACTGGATTGTGTCTGTGAACATCAGCGCCGCCAACCCACCTGGCGGAAAGACAGGAGAAGGCCATGAGCAGGTCATAGGGAACCGTATTACTGCACTAAATCATAGAATCATAGAACTGCAGAGTTGGAAGGGGGATCCCCTTGGGATCATCTTGTCATTTGGTTGATCCACCTCACTTGGCACCGGCTGCACTTTAGACTGTAAGCTCCTCAGGGCGAAGACCTGTCCTCTTAAACTCTGTAAAGCGCTATGTGCGCAAGAGGCTCTCTTGAAGTGCTACCACTATAACACAGACGAGGGTTTCTCAAGGGCATTGAAGGAAATAACCAGACCTGTTCATCCTGCTGATCACTAGTCAGGCTGCTTATCTTTTTTTTCTGGCAGGGATCCTTAATGTCAGTCAGAAATTCAACAGGTGAACTCTCCCTCAGGATGAGGCAAAGCTTTGACTGTTGAAGCTCTGCCTGCTGCAAAGGCATTTAAAGGCACAGGAGCCTTTCCCTTCAGTTGTACATTCATTCAGTTTCTATCCTGCCCTCCCTCCCAAAGGAGTGGTTAACGTATAGATGACAAAACGCGTTCTAAAAACAACCGTGGCCAATGATTTCAGGACAGAAAACTAGAAACACCAGCAACTTCATCCATGAGGTGGAAGCGTCATGGAATGACAGTGCTTTGAAAAATGGGTGTCTAAATCTGTGGATCAGTAGTAGCTTTATTATACATGCCCTTGATGGCTGCCATTTTCAGGTAGCCTAGCCTGTTTGTTATTAATTTTCTGAAAAATAGGGAATGCCTCAACTCTTCAAGGAAACGACACCTGAATGCCCAGAGCCCCAAAGCTCAGAGGGGTATGTAAGCAGTGGTTATGCATTGCTGAGGCATTCTGCCCATGGTCTGAGGTGCATTTCTTTGCATATTTTCGGTCAGAGTTAGGCCCTTAGCCCCAGGCGATGCTTTAGACTTGACTTAGCTTAGCTATCTTTATCCTTTAGATCCCTCCTGGGGACCAAACTGAATGTGATATGCTAAACATGCCACTTGCTGCTGTGTCTTATTTTTAAAAAGTGACTCATAGAAGTGGGGACCCCCAGTTTGAGGAAAGGGGGTCGAATCCTTTCCTCCTCCTCAGCTGCTCCTATTAGCCCAGGAAGCAGTTTTTGGAGCCAAATAAGAGCTTATTTCTTCTTCTTGGGGCCGAAAGAAGCTGGGGGTGGGGAACTGGCAGAAAAGGCTGCGCTTCAAGATCTGAGGGCAGAAAATGTGCGTAATGTTCCCAGGGGTAAGATTGCCTACGTGCCGGGATGGAGGAGAGGGGAGATAATGCAGTGAGAGGAGGCTCCCTCATTTGTGATTCAAACACACAAAGAGTGCAAAGTCCATTTCTAAGCAGGGGGTGGGTGGTCCCTTAGCATATGTTTTGTTGGGAAGCCGTATGCAATTAACTTGGCTAATGCAAGGAGTAACGGCAATGCTTGACACAGTATTTCTTCTCTGTCTCGCTCTGCAAGACACACACACACACACACACACACACGAGAGAGAGAGAGAGAGAGAGAGAGAGAGAGAGAGAGCCTCTCAATCTCTCTCACTCTCATATTGCCTGTCACTCACTGCAACACATACACACTCTTCTCTCTCTCTCTCTCTCTCTCTCTCTCTCTCTCTCTCTCTCTCTCTCTCACACACACACACACACACACACACACACACTGCTCCCCTTTTCTCCCTTTCCCATTCTCTCTCTCTTCCACATATGCGCACAGACCTGCCTACCGGTATCTACCTCTCTGAGGTTTCCATCTTATGAACTAGAAATGACTGCCTGTCCTTCCGTTAGGCCAGCAGTTTCACAAAATGGCAGCAAATATTTTATTATTTAATTCATTCTTATTGTCTCTTTGCTGCCTGGGATGGGGAGAGGCGCATGTGGGATTTTCTGCCTCAGATGCAAGCAAGCAAACCCTTGACTAGACCTGGGTGCTATTAGTATCATGGGCTTTGAAGATGCTCAAACTCAGGACAAAAAGGAGAAACGTGCTAAGAGGAAGGCAAATCCACACCGTGATTAACTCCTGCCCGGAAACCAATGTCCCCACTCTGGAAGGACGTGTGGATCCAGAATTGGCCTCCACAGTCACTTACAACTCACTGTTAAAACCGTGTTCATGGAAGACAATCTTATTCAGCTACAAGTGATTGCAGAAGAAGAAGGAGGAGGAGGAGGAGGAGGAGGAGGAGGAGGAGGAAGCTATTAGTATAATACAGCTTGACCCTGGGGATGGGGTGTCATTTGCCCCTGTTCCTGTCAAGCACGTTGACTTGCAGAAGTCAACAGGTTGATGGTGTGAAAAGCTGGTTTCTGCTTTTGTTAAAGGGGCATGAACAGGTCAGGCTGCCTCTGTCTCATGGCCGGTTGGCAACCCGGTTCTCTATTGTATTCCCTGCCACCAGCCTGTTCCGATAACCGTTTCAACGTTCCAGTTACCTGTCACTGTGTAAATGGTGGTTATGATCAGGAGGGCTATGACGGCCACATAAATATTCCAGCCCAAAGCTTGTTGGATGAAGACAGCTCCAGAGAACATGTCCACCTGCCAGGTGAGAAGGAGATAGCCCAAGTCCATAGATCATGGCTAATGGTCCCCAAAGAAATCAGAATGGGAAAGGGGTTCTTCCCTCTCCAAGAGGTGGCCTTGCCAGGAGGCTGGCTGAGGGGACAGGCTTTGCCTGGCAGCTTTTGTGAACCATTAAAGTGGCCTTCTCTCCTCAGGTGGAAGTGGACCAGCAGAACCCTTGTTGGAAATTGTGCACCCACCCACCCACCCAATTCTTCATGCCTAGAGAAATGACCTACTGAGATCTTGGTGAAGATATACATGAAAAGAGAGAGGACAGAGAGGTAGAGTCGGATACGTTGGCCTCCAAAGCGCTTCTTCAGGTACTGTGGCATCGTGATGACCTGCAGGGGGAGCAAGCAGCAGGGGAGATGTCATTGCTGTCTTTCATAGTGTTAAAGCAAGAGCCACATAATGCTCGCTCTGCACCAGCAAGGAGTTTATCTTTCAGAGGGGCAACGCCTAAACTCTGGAACTCCCTGCCCATTGACATTAGACAGGCAACTTTCCACTACTGTTTCAGATGCCTGCTAAAAATGTCATTCTTCTTTGGCAAGCCTTTCTGGACATGTAATTTGTGTGTGTGATTGTTGATTTTTTTTTTAAAGCTTACATTATGATGATAAATTCAAAGCCAACTTGTTGTTAACATTCGATTTTTAAAAACTGCAGATTTAAAATGAATACTCTGCTTAAATCTGAAGCTTATTGGTCTAGTAGAGGTGCAGGGAACTTTCGGCCCTCCAGATGTTGCTGAACTGCAACTCCCATGATCCTTGGCCAATGGCCATGCTTGCCGGGGCTGAATGGCTTGTAGCTCAGCAACATCTGGAAGCTCCCAGGTTCCCCACACCTGGTCTAATAAATAGGTATTAATGGCACACAGCTGTATATGGAAAACGGGGAGCTTGTTGTTCTTAGCATGCTCCCTGGGATGAATCCATTATTTTGGCTCTGCTCTTCCATTCCCAATCTATTAGCCCCCTCCTAGACAGGCGTCCTGGCTTTCCACCCTCTTTTCTCTTCCCGCCCAGACCCACTCGGCATCTGCCTCTTCTCACGCCCTCAGTTTTCACACACCATTCGTTGTTTGACATAGCCAAGGAGTTAAGAATGCTGGATTTAGACCTGGGAGACCTGAGTTCAAACTTCTGCGCAGCCATGATGCTTGCTGGGTGACTGCAGATCTCTCAGCCCAACCCACCTCCTCACCCAGTACAGTTGTGAGGATAAAATTCGAGTCAGGGAGAGCTATGGGAATGCCCTGGGTTCCCTGAAGAGATTAAAAGAAGCAAGCAACGTGTGTTCTTATTACCCCAGCTGTGAGGTAGACCGGGACGAAGAGCCATCCTAGGAGGAGGACAAGGAAGAGAGCCTGGGGGGAAAGGGAGAAGTGGGTTAGGGTGGTTCAAGTTCTCACTTAAAAAAATAAATCTTTTTTTTTTTGTAGGGGTTCTATGACATTAACATGTACGTAAGAGAAAGAAATGTAATGGGTGAAGTTTCCTCTATCACTGCCTTTTCACATTGGGAAAATCAACACCAGTATGCATAGAAACTAGTCTACTGTACAAAGGTAGGATTTGCATGTGTTGCCCCTCCCACTTTCCACCATGGCCCACCCACAGATGGCAGGTGGCCCTCAGAAAGCTGCCCAGGTGACAGCAGGCACCGATCCAAGTGTGTATGTGATTGGTCCTGCTTGCAGTTTCCGTTTGCTGAATGAAAGAGTCTTGCCTCCCCACCTGCACGCTGTGTTTCCCCAAAAAGAAAGATGGAGCCTGCAGCCCATTGCTTACGTTCCATTCGAATCCTGCCACTGCCAGGCCGGTCGCTGCCCCAGTGCCTGCCAAGCCCACAAAATGACCGCTGCCGATGTTGCTGGCAAAGAGAGAGGCGCCGATCTGTGGGCACACCAACCGCTTCTTGACGTTTGCCACACACACCACCAACCAAAACACCAAAGCCCACCCGCCATCTTGACCTTGGTGTGTCTTCTCTCTCTTCCCTCCTGTCTCCAATTTCATCCAATGTCCTAAATATTTAAATTCTCTCCCTGCCATGCCTGTTCATCATCTTAATTTATTTCTCACTTTCTTTTTGCATCTCTGTATTTTCCCTCTTCGCTCCTGATCTTCCCTGTCTTCTGATCTATCTTCCCACCCTCCCATTCTCACCATCTTATTTCATTCCTATCCATCCCTCTCCCCAACCTGAAGTATTTGGGGCAGGTGTTTCGAGTCTTAGGACTGGGGGTCAAATACAGCTCTCTGGCCCTTGAGACTCTCCCTGAGCCACAACCCTTAGCAGCCTTGCTTCACACCTTCATCGGGTATTTTTTGCAGGGCTGGGATGTGTCCTTGGATTCTAGTAATGCCTTTTGCTTCCCTGAATGGTGGGGAGGGAGAGGTGCGTGACTCTGCCTGGAAACTAGCCTACTGTACAAAGGTAAACTGTACAACCATGGCTCTGCCCATTTTTGCCTGTGCACTTGGCCTGCGGCCCCCACAAGGTTGCCTAAAGGGGAATGTGGCCCTCAGGCTGAAAAAGCTTTCCCATTCGCTGATTTGGGGCCTCTTTCCCCCCTGTTCCCAAGCCCCATCTCTTCCTTTGTCCCTGTCCATTTTCTGTTACTCACCGGCCACCACACCATGTTCCTACCAGCCAAGAAATATCCCCTGACGGTACCCCTGTTGGTCCGGCACATCGACTGTGAGCCAAGAAAGAGAGGAAAGGTGGTGTGAGTAGACGTTCAGCCATTTTGGGTGTGTGTGTGTGTGTTATAATATGGCCGTATTTCTTGCCCTGGCTGCATCAAAGGGAGACAAGCACAGAGGGAACGGAGCCCATCCTTTAGAGAACAGATTGTTCAATCGCTAATCTGTTCAATTTTACACCTCATTACCAGCTTGCTAGTACATTCCTGACCAGTGTAGATTTTTGCAATCATTAACCCATCTGGAACGACTAGGCCTAGGATCAAAGAGATGAGACAAGAATGGGGAGAAAAGCAGAAAACAGGCCTAGTGTGACAGGCCTCCCTGCTTGAATGTGGGGTAGAGGAACCCTGTAGGAGAGGAGAACAGCAAAGGAAAGCCTTGAGGCAGTGTTTGGGTTCTAGGTTCCTCAACTGCGTTTACAGGGCCAGGCCATCCATGAGGCAGACTGAAGTAGCTGCCTCAGGCGGCATAATGGAACGGGCTGCCCCCGGTTAAATTTAACACAACTTTTTAATAACTTAGTTAATAACATCCAAGTAACTTGCAGTTTAGGTCTACACAAATTAGTTTAAATCTTTGTATTATCTGCAATGCCTTGGGAGAAGTTTGATATATTGATCAGACTTTTTAAAAAAATAAGTTCTAGTTGCATCCTTGAGAGGTGTCAATATAGCTCACAGTGGCCTTTCATGGGTTTGAGACTTGGTCCCTTTCCATGTGTTGACACATCGACCTGTCAATCAGGGGTGACATTCAGGTTTCAACAGCAAATGAGCCTTGCAAAATCGGCGAATGACCACCGATGCTCCTGCGAATGATCTCAGGATTGAGCTGGGAAAGAAAGGTTTAGGTGGTTTCTGAGCTACCCTGGACCGAAGGCTTTGTAAATTAATACAAGAATCTTGTTTCCGGCTCGGAATCAGATGGGCAGCCAGTGCAGCTGCTTTAACAAAACTGAACAGGGTATGGTGTGTTTCTGAAAACATCTGCTCCAATCTTCGGGCAAATTTATCAGTTGGTATCTTCTGCCCATTGAGACTGGAAGGGTGGAAGGCAGGGAGGACCACAGTAGGTGGACCGAGAGCCAGTGAAAGGTGGAGACAATTAATTCTAGTTTTGCTCCCCAACCTCCCTGAAGGCATCTAGAAGGGAAACACTAAAACCAAGGAGGAGGAGGAAACTGATGGGCAATGTCCCCCGTCCCCCCCTGGCCTGGTTGCAAGTAAGAAGGTGGTCTGGCGGGGGCTGGCTGACAGCCAACCACGGTTGGAGGAGCAGCCCTAATGGACTCACTCAAATTTATTCTGCGTTTTTCATGCTTATACTTATTATTAATGACATTTTGTAACTGAGTAATCCCTTGAGCGAACCGTTAGAGTGCATTTGAGTCTAGCACTTCAGCTGCTTTTCATTCTCCTTTTGGTCAATTTGTTTTATTTATGCTATTTATAAGGTAAAGGTAAAGGGGCCCCTGACCATTAGGTCCAGTTGTGACTGACTCTGGGGTTGCGGCACTCATCTCGCGTTAATGGCCGAGGGAGCCGGCGTACAGCTTCCGGGTCATGTGGCCAGCATGACTAAGCCGCTTCTGGCGAACCAGAGCAGCACACGGAAATATAATATAAATATAATATAATATAAAATAAAATAATATAATATATATTTATTAATATTAAATATATTATAAATAGTATAAATGCTATTAATACAGGACACTTAATCTCCAGGATTTCTAAGCAGTCTACATAAAAAATTCTAAAAAGTATATGATGGATAAAACCAATTAGAATCAATCCCCTTCCCCCACCAACACACAGTGGCTAAAATAAATGAAAATTTATTATCGAAACAGGGAACTTAAAATGCCTGCTGGAACGGAAAAGTCTTTGTCAAACGCTTGACATTCAATGGGGGGTGGTTCTGTCTAAAGGCAGTGCCCTCAGTGAGGAACTGAGTCCTTTCTTTCCTAGGTCACTTCCAGACTGCCTGTTTATCGAGGCAGTCATTTATTTCATTGGGATCTGTCTGCAGGGAGATTAGATGATGTTGTATATCAAACAGACTCATTTTCCAGTGCATTTTCCCATGACTTATTGCAAAAAGTCTGGTTTCAGGGGAACAAGAAACAAGTCTGTTACACAGGAGCTCCCAATCAACTAATTGCACAACCCGAATTTTCCAGGATGGGATAGAATCCCACCTGAAAATAAAGACAGTCTGGAAAAAACTCCTAGCTGGGGGAAGTGTGTTTACATGAGAGGAGCACACCCCCCCGCTCCCTACATACTGTACATACCCACAGACCGACTCCAATGACCGCAAGGAAGTAGAAGCAGATGACGGAAATGTCTGCTGGATTGTTGATGGCTGCCCTCTCTGGCTCAGGGACTAGGGATTCCTCCTCCATGGTGCCTCAAGCTCTGGATCTCCCACAGTCAAGTAGGCAAAGTCAAGGAACTCTCTGGGGCAGCTCCTCTAAGAGTGGTTAATAAAAAACTCAGTCATGGGTTGGATGTGCGATTAACTTGGACTCTACGTGGTGGATGGGAAGCAGGGAGGGCAACTTCCAGTAACCCTGGCTCAAGTATGTTACCTTTTCTTTTACGGACAAAAGTTGTGTGTCTCCACAGACAGATCATTTCAGATTCGTGGATCTCCCTTCTTGGAGATAAGCTTCACCTGTTGGCAGTAGGGATGTCAAGGGGCGGCAATTTCCATTCTTCCCTGTGTTCATCACAATCAGCGCCGCTATAAGTTTGGCTCCTGCTAAAACCTCTTTTGTTTTTATAAATGATTTTTATTGGTTTTACATATAATCACATTACGTAACATTGTACCCTCTTATTTTATCTCTTTGGCTCAATTGAGCCTAACGCCTTCCCTCCCTCCCGTCTGATGGTTTGCAAAATTAAACTTTACATCTTTACATTTCGCTTCGTTTCTTATCCTTGTTATGTCATTACCTAAAATATTATATTACTAAACCTTAATAGGTAGAATTTCATCTTACAAATCTTCATATAGCCCTGCTAATGATGTTAATTGCTTACAGTTGTCTTTCAAATATAATATAAATTTGTTCCAGTCCTTTTGGAATGCTTGGTCTTGCTGGTTCCGGATTCTTCCTGTCAGTTTCGCCAGTTCTGCAAAGTCCATCAGCTTCATCTGCCACTCTTCTTTTCTTGGTAACTGCTGTTGTTTCCATCTTTGGGCTAACAAAATTCTTGCTGCAGTTGTTGCATATAAGAACGATTTTTTTTTATCTTGTCTCAGTATCTCTCTACCCACTATACCCAACAAAAATGCTTCTGGTTTTTTTTAACAAAGGTGTTTTTAAACATTTTCTTTAACTTATTATATATCATTTCCCAGAAAGCTTTTACCTCTTTATATGTCCACCACATATGGTAAAAGGTACCTTCCTTTTCCTTAAAATTCCAAAATTCATTTTTTGTTCTATACATTTCGGCCAGTTTAACTGGGTGATAAATACCACCTATACATCATTTTCATGACATTTTCCTGCTAAAACCTATTTTGTTCATCTTGCTATCCACTATGGCCGAAGCTAACAGATGGACGGGGTATAAATAATAAATTATTATTATTATTATTATACGTAATTCACTTCGGTGCATTTCATCGGAAGGGAAATGTCAAAAACAATGCAGAAAACAACCTTCATTATTTATGAAATTTTCACGGACCCAAAAAACTCCACAGCCACAGTGATTACTACTCATATTCATTTGCGGGAGATCTGTCCCTGACGTTGGGTGAAAATCAGAATTGTGGCAATTTCGACACCCATTTGTGCTTCTGATGGAATTCTCTGACATCTCTGCCTGTTGGTTCTTACATACTTGTGGGCACCGGAACTGTTTCTACCTTCATGTTTTAGCCCTGAAAACAAGCTTTCAATATGTACTGTGATGAATTCTAGCTGAAGTTGAGGCTCGCCCCATTGTTTTCCAAAATGCCTTAGGAGACTTGCTGCACCTTCTGATCTAAACATGGAACAAAGCTCAGCTACACTCAAAACTCAAAGGTTTAGTCTCTTTTTCAAGGTCTCTCAAGAGGAAAGACTAAAATCTCAGAGTGCAGGAACAAAACCACAAAGGTTGTTCTAGTTGAGCTGGATGAATCAAGCTCTGTTCTAGCCCCCAGGCCCAGCCAAGCGCTCCCCTCTCCTTGCCTGAGCCGGAGAGAGAACTCCAATTGTTTGCATTTAAAGGTGAACCTACCTAATTCATGCTTTCAGTACCAAAATAGCCATCCTTTAAATTTGTACAACTCTGAATTTTGCAATTCTGTTCTCCAGCCAAGTTATGTGTATTAAAATGCACGTACTGAAGCAAAGTGGGCATAATATATATATATATATTGGTAAATATTGGGGATATACCTCCACCCAACTGTTTGAGCCCCAATCCGGCATTTCAGATCAGCCCTCACCCTGATCCATCCTTCAGTTGGTTTTCACACATCTGATATCTATCCTACACTACACAGGCACCACCGCCAGGGGGCGGTCTATACTCATTTGGCACAACAATGAAACCATTCACTTAAAATACCGATGAATAACATTTTAAAATTGTTTCCCCCGCTGTAAGCCTGAGTGGCATGGAAGTGGCGACGAAAGAGCCCTCAAACATTTAAACCACGTCATGCTGTTAAAACAGGCCTGTGGGCCTCCTGGCACCCCTGACCATTGGGCATGCTGGCTGCGGCTGGTGAGAGTTTGGAGTCCAGCAATCTCCCACCCCTCTTCTAGATGGAAGGTCACAGATTATTCAATCTTGTGTTAAAGTCTCCGAAAGAAAGCTAATTTAAAACCAGCAGAAGACCTTAGAAACAGGGAGTCAACAAGAACTGAGAAAGGTTTCTGAAACAGATAATTTCCTAAACCGTGATTTCCCCAGGCAAATCACTCCATAGGGAAGGCTGCTGAAACAAAAATACAGTGGTACCTCTGGTTATGAACGTGATCCGTTCCGGAGCCCTGTTCGTAACCTGAAAGGTCTGCAACATGAAGCACTGAAAGGTCTGCAACATGAAGCATGTGCGCAACGCAATTCGGCGCTTCTGCGCATGTGCGTGACGTCATTTTGCATATCTGTGCATGTGCGAACCGCTGAACCCAGAAGTAACCCGTTCCGGTAATTCCGGGTTCAGCGCTTTCATAACCCGTGACGAATGCAACACACAGCGTTCGTAACACGAGGTACGACTGTAATAACAGTCTGCCCCTGTTGCAGTTTTCCAGCACTGTAAGTGATGTGGGAGACAGGTCAGCCCACAAAGCCACACAATTCCATTTCAATGTGCGCAACCTTAAGCCAGAGAGATGCAGTCCCATAGCATGTGTCCCATCATCTGACTTATGGGGTTTCTTTTATGCTGGAGGTGGTGTGCCATGTGATTGGGTGCTGTGGCAATGTGACTGAGGTGGCTGTTGACACAGAGTAGTCACTGATGAGATTCATGGTGACAGCTGCAAAGTTCCACTGTCGGCAGGGGCGTAAGGGTGCTCCTAAGCCTGCACTTCCTTGTTCCACCCACAACTGCACCCCATTTTATTATTTGTTTCTTCATTTGATTTATTGAGTTTCCTCCAGAGACGCTCAATGCTTTGCAGGAGGAGTTCAAGCTCATAACTGGGAAATGTAGGCTTGTGCCATTAAAGTGCATTAAAGCGTTCTGTCGCATTAGCACAACTAATCCACTTAAAAATAGGAATGAGCACATTTGCAGTTAGGAAAGTGACTGGGGAATCCCCTGGGAAGGGGTAGGAGGAGCGAATGACTAATAGGAAGATGCTCAAACACCCCACAAGCAAATCAGGATGAACACAAGATGAATACTCATTGTCCTATATAACCTTATTGCGAATGGAGTCAAACAAATGTTCAGTACAGACCAGTTATTATGTAACCTCTGTGCAAGCAAATTAGGGTGACTGCTCAATAAACAGGTCATCTGAAGGAGTCCTTAATCACCTGTGCCACAGCCTCAGGGTGACTGACAGTAGAGTCAACTGATAGGTTTCAGTAAGTCAATTAAATATAAACATAAACAGATGACCTGTTCCTTTTTTTTAAAAAAAATAATTTATATTGGGTTTTCACACAAATTATTAAACATAAACAAAACACAAACTTAACATACTACATATAACACACATACCCACTCTCCCACACACACTACTTTTATATTTCCCATTCATATTTTATATCATTTCCGGTTGGACTTCCTCCTATCTTCCCCTTTGCGTTTCATTATATACCGGTAATACTAATTTCTATAAGCATTTCCTCATCCACCTTTTATAAATTCATTCTCTAAACATATTTCTAATTCTTATTTCTAACACTTAATCTTATCTTTATTATCTTATCATATTTGCAACTTCATATCATTATATTTAATTACTGATATTTTCATAATCCTAATCTGTAAAATATTATTCTTCTAGCACTATTATTTCTAACTATTACACTATTTTTAAAGATATTCTCTAAATTTCTTCCACTCTTTCTCCACCGCTTCTTCCCTCTGGTCGCGGAGTCTCGCAGTCAGCTCGGCAAGTTCCATATAGTCCATCATCTTCATCTGCCATTCTTCCATTGTAGGTAAGTCCTTTGTCTTCCAGTATTTTGCAATTAAAATCCTCGCTGCTGTCGTGGCATACATAAAAAATGTGTGGTCCTCCTTTGGTATCTCCTGGTTGACCATTCCAAGCAAGAAGGCCTCTGGTTTCAACAGATGACCTGTTCCACTGGCATATCAGGTGGGAATGCTGGAGTCGGGAATGTGCAAACCTGAGTTTACTTAGGCTCACCTAAACCATGGTTAGCATTCGGACAATTAATAGCCATGACCTAGCTGATAATGTGTGAATCCAGGTCAAGGAGTATCTGTCTGTATTTGTGGATGTCTGGAAAAGGTGATTTGGCCATGATGTACCCATGGAAATATTATTTTCTGAATTATTTTCTAGCAGGTCATTTGCCACCTTTTTTTTTTTTTTGGCTATGATGACTTTCAAATTGTGATGTGAACGTTCAAAGAGATTCAGTGACAAAGTACTGCAGGAAATGTTTGTTACCACTTTTTTCACATTTTATTACACCGTGCTAAATAAATCATATATGATTAGTGTAAGGGAAAACATAATTTTTGATCCGTGTTTTCAGAAAAAGGAGTAAAGTCTCCAATACAATTTGCTTCGAGGCTGGAAACTGGCCATGAAGGGGATGGCTCCCTTAATCATTCTTGAGACTCTGAACCCAGAAGTCCTTAAATACAAAGACTCGTCAACAGAAATGTCTTGTGTGTAAAGAACCATAATCTTATCAGTACTAACGCTTATTGAAACAAATCTGCACAACTGGGGACCCATTAATAAATGCCACACAGCTGAGGGGGTGATGGTTATCTTGAGAGGCTGTGTCTTTTTTGAACAGGGAACTTCCTGATTAATAGCAAAGCAGCTAAGATCTGGACAATTTAAACAATCAAGATTACAGTTCAAATTGGGTGGGGTGGGGGGTGAGTTTGGATATTGATGACCTTTCTCATATGTGGCCTATTTATTTATTTCTTTTTTTAAAAAACCCAGATACACCCTCCTCTTAAGCCCTGTTTGCACATCAAGTTACCGGTAATCAAATTAAAGGAAACTGGCAGTTTTGCAAGGTACACATAATGTTCATTCTGCACATAAAAGGAATTGATTCTTCAGTGTGGCAACATCTCTTCCCTGGAACTCCCTGCCCATTGATATTAGGAAAGCGCCTTTGCTCCGTGGTTTTTGGCACCTTCTAAAAAAAACCATTTTTGTTTAGACAAGCCTTCCCAGACATGCAAATTCGACACGCATTTTAATAGGTAATGTTTAAGCCTGCCAATTTTCTTATGAAAACTTTTAGCCCAACAGAGATTGCATTCCGCTAACCTTTACTCAGGCCCATTGAAGTGACTGACCATGACTAAGGCCCATTCATTTCAATGGGTTTACTCAGAGCAAAAGTGAACTGACCAAAACCCCTCGTTCCTGATACCTGCTTTTTTGTTGTTGGTAATTTTAAGGTGGGTTTTTATATTAGATGCCTGGAGGTTTGGTTAATTTAGCCGTGTGGAAATCCTGTTAAATATGATAGATAAATGGAGACGTTGTGTGCCTGGAAAAGTTTGTGCATTTGGGCGACGGTCTGAAGAGGGAAATGCTAGGTCTTGTGGCAACCTCTCTCCACTGGCGGGTGAAGAGGAGTGCGGGGAGAGCGCACCGCCCCCGACAGCGCAATCCTGGTGGGGTGCTATTGCAGCTGCACCTTGCCCGCGCTGGGTGCCACGCCACTACAGGCGGCAGGCCACGCCCCCAGGACGTGCGCCACATCCCCAGGATGCACGCCATGCCCCTACAGGCGGCGCACCATGCCCCTGGGACGTGTGCCAGCCCCGCCCCCGCCTGCTCTCCGCCGCCCGGTGCCGGAGCATGAAGCACCGCCACTGCCTCTCTCCTCCATGGCTGGAATGTGATGGTGCCACAATGAGCCCATCTAGTTTCTCCTCCTCCTCCTCCAGGCGGGTGGGGGAACCATACTCAATTCAAGGACCATGTCACCTAGTGAGAAATCTTCTGGGGGGTGGGGTGGGCAGATTATCCCAGATCCTCATCCTCTCCACAGTGCACACATAAAGACAGAAGCGGTTACGCCTGCAAGTCTTGAACACGTAACAGCTAGATGCCAGAACTCTGTCAATTTGAACAGATCTATGCTCCCCAAATAAGCTCCGAGACCACTTCTGTAAAGTGGACATCCATGATGCGTGCTATGAGAAGGCAGGTGCTGGCTTTTGTTTTAGGGTGCAGCAATGTTCCACTCAGAGGTACAAATGCATTGAATTTCTGGACTAAATGAGGACCAGGAGAGACAGGGGGGTGTAGTGGTTTGATCTGGGAGACCGGGCTTCAAATCTCCACTCTGCCATGGAGCTCACTGGGTGACCTTGGGCCAGCCACTGTCTCTCAGCCTAGCCTACCTCACAGGGCTGATGTGAGGATGAAATGGAGAACTCTGTGTGCCACCTTGAGCTCCTCAGAAGAAAGGTAGGGTAGAAATGCAGGGCTTTTTCTCAGCCAGAACTCACTGGTACTCAGTCCTGGCACCTCTCAGGTGGGAACCATTGCCATTATAAGAGAACAAGGCAGGCATTTGTGGTGAGTTTTTTCTAGAAAAATAGCGCTGTATAAATGTAATAACCATAACAAATAAAGGAATCCAGAACCAGCACCCCAGTGTTTAAAACAGAGGCGAGGAACCTGAGGGCCACATTCAGCCCAAGGGCCACATTCTCTTCTTTTGAAAAGGGGTGTGTGTGTTTACATGCCAGTGTGAATGCTTGAGGTAGCGAAAATGTCTTGTTCCCGCTCCCTGGCTTTAACTTGCCTTCCCAACTTTGGTCTTTTCCGTCTGAGAGGGGAGATAGCCTTTTGGTAACAGTGCAGAAAACAAGCCAGGCTCCCTGGAGGCAGCTTTCCTGCCGCCGTCATCTTTGCCAGGCTTCTCCTTTCTGTGCCCTCTTAGACGTGTCTTTCTCCTGAATGTAACTAACACACTGATGAATTATGAAGAGTTCGACACACCGCGCCAATGAATAATGCAGGAAGCCTGTTGGCCTTGTGTCAGGGAGAGCAGGTCCTGCATCACACTCCCGACTGGCCTGGCGTCAGGTAGCTTTGGCTGAGACTGGAGATGAAAAGGGAGACCGAGGCAAGGAGGCACGAGGGAGCGGAAAGGAGTTGGCCCACAGGGAGGGTGGCTCTGAAAGTTGCCAGGTGTATTTCCCCCACTTTTCTTGTGGCAGCTCCAGAATTGAGAGATGCTACCGGAAAGCCACCTCCCTGCTAATGGTGATTCTCAGAACAAGATTTTAAATTGGCCTTTCGGAGAACAACAGGCTGTCAATTTATTCTGGTTTTCTGCTGTCAATTATTTTTTTTTAAAACCACCCCATCCTTCTATCGAGCTCATACAGGTTTTACCAACCCAGCCTGATTAAAGACATTTCAGTGGATTAACTTGGTGCTAGCTGATCCAATGCTTCATCAATTTGCAGACAAATATGACAAATTGGAACATAGGGAGAAAGTATACTTAATTTTCAGGTGTTCAGCAGGGCCAGCCCGGTACATTTTACAGCCAAGTAGTAAGTGGTGCCCATAAAGGCACCCCTGAACATGCACAGAGTTGGCTTTAAGCAGGCTTCCTCAACCTCGGGCCTCCAGATGTTTTGAGACTACAATTCCCATCATCCCTGACCACTGGTCCTGCTAGTTAGGGATCATGGGAGTTGTAGGCAAAAAACATCCGGAGGGTTGAGGTTGAGGAAGCCTGCTTTAAAGTATGCATGGGGAACTTTTGGCCCTCCCAATGTTGCTGGACTACAACTCCCATCAGCCCCTGAAATCCAAAGAAGTGGTAGGTACAACATTCACATGTTGTATCTTCTTCTGGGTGCATTAATCCATGATTAATTGTTTCTGCTTTGCAATCCTATGCATGTTAGAAGGCACAGGAGGAACAGTGCCTGCCAACCCCACAGCATCTACCGCCTGAGGCAGAGACCTCACTTTGCCTAATGGTCGCACTGGCACCGTCATGTAGATGCCACTGAGCAGAATGCTAAAAATATGGCCAGTGTTTGGCCTCATTGCAAAAATATGGCCTCATTGCAAAGAAAGCAGGACGAATGCTCAATAGGCAGCTTGTCTGGAAGTAGCCAGCACCTCTGCCTTTCCCCCTTGGCATGCTGTAGTCTGGATTGTGTTAGGTACAGGTTGGTTACTAACCGCTTTAGGGTTGCAACCTGAGTTCCTCCAGCTGACGACCCCTTTCACCTCCAAACTTCTAAGAATCTGTTCTCCACGCTGGCAAGTTCATACACTTCTTTCCCTCCTTCCCTCCCAAGCAAGAAAGGGCAGATTTAATTAAAATACGGTTGGCTATGCCCTAAGGTTAATTACTCACCATTTCCAAACTAAATAAACCCTACAGGGCAGGCATAGCAGATTATAAACTTTTGAGATCACACCGAGAACTTTCCCCCCCTCAAATAAATATGTCTCTTGGTGCAACTTTAAAAATTACAGGTTATTATAATCACCTCCGCTGGCTTTATTTGGATATATATATATATATTTATCAGAGAGTAAATTTGATTATTGCATTAAAGAATAATGAGAATTTGAAACATGAGCAAAAAATGGAATATTAATGAGTTTTCAAACAGTTGGGGTGGGGAGAAGCTGGATCAGGGCTGTAACATAGCAGGGGTTGGTCTCTAATGCCTTGCCCTCACCATGGTCCCAGCTGGAATCCAAACCTCCATGCCAGCTATTCACCAATGGGAGCTTTCCTTGTACTGCAGATAGCAGGCAGTAGGTGGGGGCAAATTATTAAAGCTCCCCACCCCCCATCTTATTCCCTCTCTAGCTATTTATTTAGGTGAAGGGCTATAGCTCAGCTGCAGGGCATCTGCTTAGTAATCATAAGGTCCCAGGTTCAGTTCCTGGCTTCTCCAGGTAGGCTTGGGTGAGGTTTCATGCCTGAAACCAGGAGAGCTCCTATTTGTGCAGACAATACTGACCTTGATGGTCTGACTCAGGATAGGGCAGCTTCCTTTGAAAGCAACAACAATACAAGGGTAACGTATGCGTCAAATATCATAGTGTTTCACGCCACCCCAGTCTCCCGAGTGGTGCAAGATTCCAGGCCGTGTCCCAGCATTTTGCTTTCTTTGGAATGAGGCACAGCGGAGACGGTGGTGTCTTTAAGATATATGGTTTATTTACACCTATATACAACCTGAGCCTATGATGGAGTGGCTCACAGACCCCAGAAGGCCTTGCTTCTTCCATAGTCACAGCCTTGGATTCCAGCAGAAATCAGGCACAGCTCTCACTCTCAGGGATCTGCCTGCTTCTAGCCCAGCTCTTGCACACACAACTCTGGTTCTTTCCCTTCTCACTACCAGCTGAGTGAGGGAGAGGGCCCACCCCCTTGCCCCCTGTCTCAAAGTCACTTCCTCTCAGGAGTGCCAACTTGGCCTTGCAACTGTGGGTGCCATGCAGCGTGCATGGCCCTGGAACTGATATCTGTGGGTGCCCAGCCCCTTCATGGGAAATTTTGTGGGTGCTCGGGCATGCAGGGCCCTAGGGAGTTGGCACCTATGCTTCCTTTGTTAGCATACTGACCCACACTTAGGGGCTAAACTCGCCAAGAAGTTGCCCTGGCTATTCCAGCGACTGAATCCTCTGTTTAGATTTTAGCCCTTGCTGGATCCAGGAATTAGAAGGGACTCAGGCATACGTCCTAATCCCCTCCAAAAAACAACAACACCCCACCTCACAACCATATCTATTTTGGCTTTAAGAGTCAGAAGAGTATATGCTTCAGTAAACTGAGTTGTATCCAGAGGAAGTTAGTCGCTCTTCAGTTCCATTGAATTCAGTGTAATTTAAGTTGGCTATTACTAATGCATCACGTGGACCTGAGGCTAACGTCACCTACACCCAGCCCACCTTAGTGAAAGTATGCTTTCCAAATTCTGAGGGAAGCATGGGAACACGTCATTCTGGATTTGCAATACAGAAAATCAGCAGAGGCTACATCATGTGCCCTTGTCTATTACAATCCTTTGCTTTGAAATTTATTTTTGAATGAAATCCTGTGAGTGGTGGGAGGAAGAAGCCTAGCAGGAAGGGAGGACTGGCAGGATTGGCACCAGAGGTAGGCATCTTTGGGCAGTTGCTGAGGCCCATACCACTGTTGACCCCCAGAAAGGTAAAAAGGTAAAGGACCCCTGGACAGTTAAGTCCAGTCAAAGGTGACTACAGTGGTACCTCTGGTTACATACTTAATTCGTTCCGGAGGTCCGTTCTTAACCTGAAAATTTTCTTAACCTGAAGCACCACTTTAGCTAATGGGGCCTCCCGCTGCCACTGCCCAATTTCTGTTCTCATCCTGAAGCAAAGTTCTTAACCCGAGGTAATATTTCTGGGTTAGAAGAGTCTGTAACCTGAAGCGTCTGTAACCTGAAGCATATGTAACCCGAGGTACCACTGTATATAGGGTGTGGCGCTCATATCACTTTCAAGCCGAGGTAGCCGGCGTTTGTCTGCAGACAGTTTTCTGGGTCATGTGGCCAGCATGACTAAACTGCTTCTGGTGCAACAGAACACAGTGATGGAAGCCAGAGCGCATGGAAACATCGTTTACCTTCCCGCTGCAGTGGTACCTATTTGTCTACTTAAACTGGTATGCTTTCGAACTGCTAGGTTGGCAGGAGCTGGGACAGAGCAATGGGAGCTCACGCCGTCGCGGAGATTCGAACCACCAACCTTCTGATCGGCATGCCCAAGAGGCTCAGTGGTTTAGACCACAGCGCCACCCGCATCCTTGCTGTCACTCCCTGTTCTTTCTCTGAGCATGCGAGTAGTGACAAGATTATTATTTGAGGATTGGAGGTGTGTTCCCCCCCCATAGCCAAGCCTGAAACCCTTTCCCCGCCATCCCAACTTCATAGGCTTTGTAGGGGCAAATATAAGATGCTTTGGAAGACTGACGTGGTTTTTGCTCTCCTTGGTATACCTTTGCAGTTGGCAAGGTGGTCCAGTTGAAAATTGCAAAATGATGGAACATACTGGCAATTTTGTCTGGCGTTTGCTCAGCCAGGCTTCATGGCATCTCATCAAGAATTTGCCTTCCTGCTGGCACTCCCACAGAAGGGGAATTAAAAGCTCTTGATATAGCAACTCTTGATTGCAACGTGTGCAGCAACTGTAATTGCTCTCCAAAGTTCAGGGTGTGAGTCTCAAAAAAGGTGGCTGGTGAGTGACCTACTCTCTGGAGGCAACCAGGACAAGGATGTCTGAGGACCCAGCTCATGCTCCTGTCCAATCTGCTGAGAGCCACTAGATCCCTTTGCCCCACACAGCAAGTGGTGGTCTCCCTGAGCTTTTGTTTTCCTTTGTGTAGGGATGGACAGATCTGTCAATTTCGTTTTCTCTGTTGCTTATTTTCCCCCTCCAGTCTTAAAAATTCCCTGCATTTCTGCATCAGTTTGTGGTGAAGTCCTCATGAGCAAATATGAATGCAAATTTGTCCTAATACACACATTCTATATCCTGTTTGCTCTGATATTGTCAGGCCGAACCACCATTCTGGGAAGGTTTCTTTTGTCCTTTGCTGTATTTATTAAAGAAACTAACTGGTAAGAATTCCCTTTTGTTTGATCTGCTCATTTACGGCCATGGGGGAGGAAGCCGATTCCCCGAAGCCTGACAGATATTCACGTTTGGCAAGCAATTTCCCACAGCAGAATGGATTTATAGGTGTTATTTTTGCAGATCTATGCATTTTAATGCACCCGTTCCCGTATCACACATAAATTTGTAACACGTTATTTGGCTGGAGAATTGCATCACGAGATTTCAAGGTGCAGAGTGCAAAGGACACCTGTTTCAGCCTGCATTTTAGGCTCATCCACACTTGTTTGTCCTGTACTTTCTAGGCACCGGTTTGAGAGGTTTTTCTTTCATCCTGCCACTTTCCCTGGGTAAACCATCAATTACTTTCGAATTGGAACAAGTGTCAATCCCAATGGACATTTGTTCCAATTCAGCAGTAGACAGCGGGTTTTCCAGGGGAAAGAGTCAGGACAAAAGAAGAACATCTCAAACTTGTACCTAGAAAGCATGGGACAAATGGAAGTGTGGGTGATCCTGTTGTTTCAGAAAGTGTGAATTTTCATTAAATCCGAACTGAATTTCGCTTTGCTGCATTTCTCTTCCTGATCTGCTGACAAATGCCAGCAGTTGTGATCATGAACAGCATTCTCTGTTGTTACCAGAAGAACTTCTTTCTCTCCTTGAAAACACATAATCTCTGTGTCTCCATTGTTCTAACCCTCTGAGGCTCTAAATTAAATGGATTAAATTAAATGGGATTAAACGGTACCAGTGGTATAGCGGTCCGGTGTCAGACACCCATTTCTGCAGCATGGTCCCTGTCTCCTAGAGCTGCCCAATCAACATGAAAGGGGAGCCGCTGTAAGCTCCAAAATGAAGTGTTTAGGACTGCTGGAAACACAAGGTGCTTCAGTTTCAAGAGAACGGCGTGCAAGTTCTTTTCCACGCAATGGAACTTTGTGGAAAACGCAATTTAGGACAACCCAGAAGATGATTTTGGAGCACTCCAGTTTTCTGTAGGTGCACAGGAAGTAATAGAGCTAGCTGAAAGGCAACACATGAAGATCTGATCATTGCAATACACCCCTAATTATTGTTGCTATTATATAATTATAAGATTGCATAATCTTAGATGGGGCGTGGTACTTCTGACCCCACACTTCTAAATTTGGCACTACACTACTGATTGGAACCAGGACCTGCTGGGCAGGCCTCATCCCTGATTCTAGTACCAGTCTTTAGTGCCAGAAGGCCTGAAGCAAAAATAAAGTACAGTATAAACATTAAGGCGAAGCTGGCACAGCATTTCATGCAGTTTTGGCCTCGAACCTTCCTGGATCCCGTGACTTTTAATAGCCGTCTGGTGCGTTGATTTGAGTGAATGATATTTTGACCCTTGTTTTCTCACAAGGGATTCCAAAGAACCTGCAATAAATATAGCAGCAATAAAACCTCTGCTTTAAGTGAATGTTCTGTAACTCTATATGGTCTCAAGATGTCATTTAAAACTTAACTGTGGCTCTTCCTTCAGTGCTGCTGCTTCCAGCTTCATTTCTGGCTATTTTGGGTGCCTTTGGAGAGACTCCCATAGGCAGTTGTGGACAGAACTACCTGTTGGTTAAGATGGGTGAGCTGCAGGCTGGTGAGGGAGAATTAGGGCAGCTGGTGGGCAGTGACAGGTAGGCAGATCTCTCGCCTTCCACCTGGGCTTATGGGCAACTGGAATGGCAGCCGTTCCTCCTGGCTAGAACTCAGCACTTTGCTCACCTTCCTGAGCAATCTTCTCCAGCCCAGACCACGAAGGTGGAAGGATGGTTCCAGAGAATGCATGATGCTTTGTAGCACCATGGTTAAACCAGATCTGGACTACAGGGCTAGCCCTAGGAAAGTACCAGTGGTTGCTTCAGGCAGCGGATGGTGGGGGGTGGCATCAGGGAGCAGTATGAAGGTGTCAGAGAGGTCCAGCTTCAAGGAAGGAGAGCCCGCAACCTCCTGAGGAAGACAGCTCTATTGTTGAACAGCTCTTCCTGTCACAAAGTTCTTCCTAATGTTTAATCAGAATCTCCTTTCTTCTAACTTGAAGCCATTTGTTCGTCCCCTACCCTCCAGAGCAGGAGAAAACAAGTTTGCTCCAGCTCTTAAGATATCTGAAGACGGCTGTCGTATCTCCTCTCAGTCTCCTCTTTTCCAGGGTAAACAACCCAGTTCCTTCAACCGTTCCTCATAAGGCTTGGTTTCCAGGCCCTTGATCTGGAATTGGACAGAAGGCCTTTTTGGTAATCACACCTGTCATGTGGAATGCCCTCCCAGCAGATGTCATAAAGTTAAATGGCTACATAATTTTACATAGACATCTGAAGGCAGCCCTCTTTCAGGAAGCTTTAAATGTTTGTTGTTGTTGTTGTTGTTGTTGTTCCTGTATTTTTGTTGGAAGCCACCCAGCTTGGCTGGGGCAACCCAGTGAGATGTTCTGGCTATAAGAAATAGATGACAACGATGATCTCTCTGGAGTAATAGTATGGCAGCCCTCTGGTTGTTCAAGCATGGTTTGAATAAGTTTTCCTTAAGAAATGCTCTCATCCTCTCAGACTGCAACAAATACCTATTGTGTTAGAGGATGGATATCAGAATAAAAATAATTTGAGGCATTGTATTTGTGGGGAAGGACACTCTGCAGTTCCTGCTTAGTTGTATTATAACTGAACATGTTTAGAATGCGTTGCTCCCTGGGCTGTTAAGATGACAAGTTTGAAATGGTCAGACTTGTAAAAACAAAACACCCCACTAGGTTTCTTTGCTTTCAGATAACGAGGAGGTTACTCAAAAAGTGGCCATCTTTGTATTCCCACCAGCTAAAAATGGGACAAAATGTGTAGACATGTTTTCTACTGCCATTTGGATCAACACGCACTCTGTGCCATATGGTTTCACAATTTTTGTCACAAGAGATTTACTTTTGTATCCCATATGAAAAGTTATGAAAAGTTTTCCCAGGGTTGTTCTGTACATTTTGTTTTAACATCACATTTTGAACCCATATGCAATTTGTTATGGCTTGTGACTGAAACAAATGAATTAAGGTTAATGTGGTAGGTTTGTGATTCGATCACACGATGTGCTGAGCCAACGCTAATTAAAACTGGTACGCATGCAAGGTTGCCAGCTTCCGCCCCCTTGCTTGGCTCTTGTGACTTTAGGCAACTGAAAAACAGGCAGAAATGCAACAGGTCAAGTTTCCCCTTCATCTCCAACTGCACTTACACTGTAATCGCATCTCTATGGTGGAAAAAACTGATCCTGTTGAACTTTTGTCGTATCCTTCTGTACAAGGCACAGGAGCTCTGCTAAAATAAAAAGGATACTGATCCAACAGTGGGGACTGGGGTGCCATTTGATACAGTTCATATTTAACTGCAAATTTCCCTAATTCACGCTTTCTGAAACGACATGCAAACTGGAACACATTCACCCTTTGAAATTTTCACTTTTCCAAGTTTTGCTGTGCAATTCTCCAACCAAGTAATGTGTACAAAATGCATATGCTAGGGGAAAGTGTGGCTGTAATAGTGAAAATAACGCACTATTGTATTTGTCAAAATTGTGTGTATTAGGAAACATTGCATACAAAACATACTGACGAATTTTCATGAAGACTTTTAAAAAACGCATTCGCAAGCTGATGTGGAAATGTGAAGAACTGAATTTAAGACTGGGAAATAGTAATGGAAGGAAACTGAAAATAGTGGGGTTCATGTCTATGGGAAAGTCGTACCCTCTAACGTGGGGGATCTTTGTTTTCCTCCAGATCACTGGGCTTCAGCGGGTGTGTTGGGACCCACCACTGGGTCTCAGCTTGACCTGAGGTGGGTCCTCACTTTGGCTAATGGTGTGGATGGCATGGGATGTATAGGTCTGATATCGGAAAGACACATCACATGCTCAAATTCTTGTATTTCACATTGGTGCCCTCAGCATAGGAAGCAGATTCCAAGGTCTAATCCTTCATAATCCCTGGCAATAAGCCTTTGCAACTGCCAGGAATGGCACAACACAACCGCATCCAGGAAAGATTTAGCAGATTCTTCCTCCCTTCTTGGGTACTCTGCTGTAGAATTGCCACCGTGTGCAAACACTGAGTGTTTGTGTGGGTGGTTTGCACTCGAGGACATATTTGGGGTTGCATTCTCTCCGTCAATGTTTCCCGTAAAGTCCCGGTTATTAAAGCATAATGAGGAAGCTTAGGTTGATGGTGCCCTGAGGTTTTGGGGTTCTGCCTTTTGTTTTAAACAGGTAGCCCTGGAATTTCCTCTGGTTGTCAAGTGCTGTTTTTTTTAAGAGAAGCAGGGAAGGGAAATAAAGCCACAATGCTTGTTATTGTCTGAAATAGTAGGCAAGATGCAAAGGGCATAGGGAAGGGGCATATTTAAATGTTTAGTTCTGAGTTTTAAATGGCTGTAACCCACCCTGGGACCTGCTGGTGAGATGCATACTGATTCACTCATTTTCTTTCTTTCTTTCTTTCTTTCTTTCTTTCTTTCTTTCTTTCTTTCTTTCTTTCTTTCTTTCTTCTCTCTCTCTCTCTCTCTCTCTCTCTCTCTCTCTCTCTCTCACACACACACACACACACAGTTTAAGACAACAATAGTGCATACATAAAATCAATTCAAACCCAATACAGATAGCATCTGGCATAAAGATCTCCCTTTGGAAGGCTTGCTTGAAAGAGGAGCGCCTTTAGCAAGCACCAAAAAGCCGACAGATAATAAATTAATTAGGGCTCACCCACACTTCCCTTTGTCCCCTGATTTCTTCTTCTTTTGTCTTGTGATTGCTAGGCATGAGCCCAAGAGATATTTCTTTTGTCCCGCTGCTTCCCCCAGGAAAACACGCAGTTTACTGCTGAATTGGAACAGATGTCAACCCGCAGAAAACCATTTGGGTTTTCTACCTCAATCGCTTGGTTCCCTGTGCCCTACGGGTCAGACATTTCTGTCTTATCTCCGCTGTCAGAAGCAGCCTGTTTCTGAATACCACTTGCTGGGAACTGCAGGAGTGAAGAGGGTGCTGTTGTGCCTGGGGTGCTGCTTGCAGGTTTCCCATGGGCACTGGATGCTCAGCTTGATCGGCTACCGGCCTGATCCAACAGGCTCCGCTTATTTATTTATTTATTCATTCATCCCTTTATAGTCCGCCTTTCCTCCAAGGAGCTCAAGGTGCCATACATAACTTCTCCTCCCCATTCTGTCCCCACAACAACCCTGTGAGGTAGGTTGGGCTGAGAGGCAGTGACTGGCCCAAGGTCATCCCAGTGAGCTTCGTGGCTGAGTGGGGTTTTGAGCCCTGGCTTTCCAAGGCCTGGTCCAGCTCTCTAACCAGTGTATCACATTCTCCTTCACTGTCTTTAATGGTCTCCAGATCTGCCTTTGTGCCTGAGACAGCTGCTATATCTCACTGTAGGCCCAACCTCTGCCCTTGTTCCAGTCTCTCTTACATAATAAGCTACCTTTATACAAAGTCAGAACACCGGTCCGTCTAGGTCAGGATTGTTTGCACTGACTAGCTAGTGGACGTGGGTGGCGCTGTGGGTTAAACCACAGAGCCTAGGGCTTGCCGATCAAAAGGTCGGCGGTTCGAATCCCCGCAACAGGGTGAGCTCCCGTTGCTTGGTCCCTGCTCCTGCCCACCTAGCAGTTCGAAAGCACGTCAAAGTGCAAGTAGATCAATAGGTACCGCTCTGGCAGGAAGGTAAACGGCGTTTCCGTGACCTGCTCTGGTTTGCCAGAAGTGGCTTAGTCATGCTGGCCACATGACCTGGAAGCTGTACACTGGCTCCCTTGGCCAGTAAAGTGAGATGAGCGCCGCAACCCCAGAGTTGTCCGCGACTGGTCCTAATGGTCAGGGGTCCCTTTACCTTTTTATACAAAGTCAGACCACTGGTCCATCTAGGTCAGGATTGTTTGCACTGACTAGCTAGTGGATCTCCAGGATTTCAGGCTGGGATCTTTTCCTGCCCTGCCTGGAGACACCAGGGATTGAACCTGGGGCCTTCTGTATGTAATGGCGCAGATGCTCTGACCTCAGAGGTATTCAATGGCACTTTTAGGAGGGCTTAATGGACACGAGCTGACTTTGGTTTAAAAAACGGAGAATGAATAGTCCTTTAACATATCTCAAAATGTCCAACAGCCCAAGTATAAAAAGCTAAAGAGACTCTGCTGCTTCAAACTGAAAGGGGCGAAGGAGAACAGGGAAATGAAGTCTCCTGTTGCCCCAAACTGCTGCTTCACGATACTTCATGGTACAGCAGGACCATCCTTCCTAATACCAGCACTTTCCCACTTGCTGATAATGGAACAGATCGCACCTGCACCAAGCAGATGACCCTGATACGGAATGTTTTATATTCTGAAGTCGCAAACTAATTAAAAACAAAATGTCAAAGATGACATGTCAGAGAGAGAGAGAGAGAGAGAGAGAGAGAGAGAGAGAGATTTCTCAATTAAAAATCAGATGACCAGCCACCTAATTTTATATATGATGACTTCCTTGTCGTATGCAAAGTGCACATATAGTACATTGTCAACCTGTTCATCACCACACTTGGCACCTCCTCTTGAGTGCCTATCTGTCTTGTCCTCAACCGGGTATCTCTTGTGCTACAGGGTGCGTCCAATTGCCACCTTTGGGTAACCCATCTTTCTCACCCACTGCTCCCCTCCTCCGTGGGGAGGGGCCCATAATTGAAGTAGTACATCTCTGGAAAGAAGCAACTCCCAGAGGATTCGGCAACAACACAGGGCGACTCTGGTATAGAAGGTAAGAACAGGGAGACATTCTCCTGGAGAATCTCTACGATTTGCAGAATGTGTATGTATGTATGTGTTGCTAATTCCTGCTCCTCTGTTGTCTGTCATAATGTGATCTAATGGTCTGTGCCTCTCTTCAGTCCCCAGTTTTCAGCTTGTGGCACAATGGGGTCTAGAAGCTTGCACAGCCTGGTTGCATATGTGTTGTGGGTGGGTATATTATGCTGCTGCCCTTGGGTAAGTGTAGGGCCAGACTGGAGGACCTTTTGGTGCTGTGCTGATCCCGTGCATTACCCGAGAGGTGAGGTCCAAGTCCAGTCCGTGGTCCAAAGGTTCAACATGGAGACAGTCCAATGTAGCTGAAGCTGGGTGCAGGGCAGGGAGTCAGGCAAAGTCAGGAACAGGTACACAGGCAGGAAACCAAGGCAGGGCAGGAACACAGGCAGGAAACCAAGACAGGTCAGAAGCAGGAACACCAGCAGGATCTAGCAACCAACAATGTTGCTCCCACAACCTGGGGCTGGGTCTGACCGCCTTTTATCTTAGATGGGGTAACGGTCGATCCCGATCCCCTGGCGACTCACCACCCCGTCTCGCCTGAAGGCGAGCACTCCTCCTGTAAGTACTCAGGTCTCTCCTTCTATCTTTTTTTTTTTAAAAAAAAATTAAGTTAATATTTATTAAGTTTTACAATTTTATAAGCACATAACATCATGGTTAAGTTTTCCTTGCTTCCCCCCTCTCACCATAGGAAGCAATCTCTTCATCACCACCCTCTCACAGGGGCCCATATTCATTGTACAATTAACCATATTTATACTTCTTCATAACATTGCTTAGGCCTAACCCTATTCCTGGGTTAGGCATTTCCAATTTTCTCTAATACCATGTTCTAGTGACTTCCCCGAATCCCCGCTATTGAATTCATCATTAATCTTCTTTATCAGGTTTCTAATTCCTTTTCTTATACAACCTCATTTACTTTCACTTAATTTACACATCACAATTTTTTGAAATTACACATCTAGTTTCCCTTGTTTAAAACTATTTTCCGCCCTAGGCCTTTTTCCTTTATTTCCATTCTTTTTTCGTCCTTCCCTCCCCCGTTCTAGGGAATCTAGCTATCATATCTTCTTTTACTTAATCATTACCATATTCATATGTCTTGTTCTCCCTCATACCTTTAACCATATCCGTTATCATTGTCTTCAAAGCCAGAAAAGTAACCATTTTTATATAGACATAACCTTAATTATCCCACTCCCACCCGTTTTGCCACCCATGTCCACCAGTTCTCTTGGCCACAAGGACCTTCTTCCTTCATTCTCTGCAGTTCCTTCCTCTTCGATTCTTCCTTCATTATTCGGCCTCGTCCAGTTAGATGATCTGTATTTTTTTCTCCTTTCAAAGTCTTTTTTCTGTATATCTTGTTATTTGTAGTCTTTGTCCTTTATTCTTTTTCCTGTTGACAATTCCAAGTGCTTTACCTCTTTTGTTTTGCCGGCTGCAGGATTTTTTCCCCAGTCTTGTTTTTTCCCCACGGTCTGGGATGTGTTTTCCTTCTGTTACTTTTCCCATCATTGTTGCATCTGGTATGATGTCATTATTGTTTTGGTGAACTTGCCACCTTTCATTGGCTGCTCTGACAGAGTCTCTTATTTCTAGTACAACCTCCAGTAGTTTTTTCAAGTCCTCCTCCGTCAGATCATTCGCCATTTTCCCCCAAAAGTCACAGTCTCAACATATATAATTTTTTAAAATCAACTCCAAATCCTGATCCATGCCAGATTCCCCAAAAACCAAGGGGAGATAGGGTAACTGGATACACTAATGCAAAGCTTCCTGTTTCATTTCCACTTTCACTTCGCCTTGGCTACACAGTTCCCTGTTATTTTGTTTCAACGGCATGGGATCGACCTCCCTTTTTGGGTCCCATGCGGCTCCAAAATTAATATCCAAATCGTCTTTTTACTTACAGTCTCTCGTTCCAAATCTTCTTTTTAGAGGAATCGAAGTGCTCAACAGGGGCCGGTCACGCAGCTTCGCCCGTCAAGGGGTATTCGGATGTTACAGGATCCAGAGAGCTCAGACTCCTTGCCCGCTCTCGGCAGCCCTTACTAGGGTTTACTGGGGAGCAAGGGAGTCGCTGCGAGCTGCCGCAGGATCACCTGGTCCCGGGATGCTCTTCCCGGGAGTTTTGGGGGCCGCTGCGTTGTCGCGGTCACCCCTTTTCTCCCTTTTCGGGCCGGGGAACTTCGGAGCGAAGTTCCCCCGACTGATCCCTCCGGCGCCGCGACCGGAAGCAGGTCTCTCCTTCTATCAGCCCTGAGTCTCTGCAGCTCAGGAGACGCTGGTGGGTTACTGGACCCAGGAGCCGCCTCAGTTGGAAGTGGACCAGCTGCTGGTGACGACTTGGCTGACGGCAACGAGGTATTCCCCGCATCTGGAACCAGGGCAGGCTCATGCCCCAGACTCGGCTCAGCTGGTGCTTGTTGCAGGGGAGGTTGTGCAGACTGAGGCTCCTCAGAATCAGGCCCCAGACTTGGTTCAGCTGATGTCTTTATTATTGTTATTATCTTTATTGGTTTAAATTACACATTTAAAAAGGTCACTTTTGCTGTAGGTCACTTTGGGAACCAATCATGGCTGAAAAGCAGGGGCAATCTAGTAATAATAATAATAATAATAATAATAATAATAATATAGCAGCTCTGTGATCCCCTGATCAGCCAGGGGCACCCAGGCTGATCACTCAACAAGGATCCTACACAAACTTCCCCTCAGGCCGTTCCAAGTTGCATAAGGGCATATGGAAATATTATGCGAATGCCTTTTGTTCCCTTTAACCTTCCGCGTTCAAAATTTGACGTTGTGAAATTTGAAGTTAATTGCTGTTAAGCTAATTAGCACATAGGAGAACCTGATGATAAGTAAATAGATGAGAGACTTCATGCATCGACTTGGGCTGGTGCCGATCTAAGACAATTGTTCTGCCTTAGATAAGCTGGTGCATAGTTGGGCAGCAGAGTTCTGAAAATTCCAAGTGGAGGCAGACAAGGCAGAGGTGGATTTGGGATGGCACGACCGTTGCGGTTGCACTGGGTGCTAGCGCCGCAACAATGATGTAGAACGGAGCATGAGAATCACACGTGGGGAGGGAGAGGTCCTGTTGCATTTCCGGGCTTCCCAGAGGCATCAGGGTGGCCATTGTGAGAACAAGATGCTGGACTAGATGGGCCTCGGGCCTCATCCAGCAGGGCTGCTCTTATGTTCTTATGCTAAATTGTGACACTGACCGCATAGCAGAAGGAAGTGACTGTGAACGGGGCTGGTGCATGCACTGCTTTGGTGCTGACGGTTGGACAAGGCTGAGTGGGAGAAGTCTTTTGCTAACATGCCCTCTCTGCGCAGGTAGCAATCATGGCTCCCACGCTGAAACCAATCGCACATCTATTGATGTTGCTGCTCTTGGGAGGACCCTATGTTAGCTGTGAAGGTAAGCCTCTGCGGCAAAGTGCAACGGTAAATTCTGGAGCGCAGAATTCCCCGGGAAGAACGGTTTGATGGTTAAACCGCTCTGAGAATTGTAGCTCAGAATAAGGGGCCTCCTAGCGACTCTCATTATGCATAACAAACCACAGCTCCCAGAATTCTTTGGGGGAGGCCATGACTGAATTCTCCCAGAATTCTTTGGGGGAAGTGATATCAGAGTACTTTAAATGTATGGTGCGGATGTGTTTCTGGTTTCTGGTCGGAGACTCAAGGTTCACAGAGTCCAGGGCTCATTTCTCTGGCTCATCATGAGGCCAGAGTTTCGGATTAGTTCCGTGGAAGAAAGTGTTGCATCAGTCCTTGGGGATTTACTGGGTTCTGCAATCTTAACATCTCATGTTAGACCAGTGGAAGGACAGGAAACCGATGCATTTTGATCCATGCTTTCTCCCCAACATACTCATTTTTCTGCACATTATTTGGCTGGATAATTGCATTACAAAATTCAGAGAGGTGTGAATGTAAAAAGCTAGTTGTGTTTCAGCTCACTTACTACTATGGAAAATGCAATTAAGGGGGGTGGGGTTTCAGATAAAAATACTAACCAAATGAATTTCTCCCCCATCCTCTCTGTGTGTAGAGCAGGAAAAGTCTAGGTAAGAAAAGGCTGTAATGGGGGCCAGAAAGATGGGTGAAGCTGAGCTGCTTTCACTTCATGCAGTGGCAGCAATAGACAGCCCCGGTCTTCTCTTGCCTTATGGATGGAAATAAGGCAGAAAGATGTGTGTGCAATATTCTCAAGACTCTAATATAATACAAACTTTCTGTCCTCCTTGTTTGAAGTGCATGGGTCATTCAGTTTGTAGTTTAAGGGTCAATTATATTAATGTTAAAGTCAACTAGCCAAGAGGGTGATGGGTGGAGGTGTTGCTTAGTAACCAAACAGAATTGCAATATCTTCACTGAGGTAGCACATACTCTGATTGGCTGTGTAGTTCTGAGGGAGTTTTCCTCTCTGTGTGCCTGGTTGAATGTCTTCCTGCTAAATATAAGGCTTATACTGAGAAAGGCAAAACCTCTGTTGTTGTTCTTTTTCTTTAAAGTGTTATCGGGTTTCTTTTCTCTACGGACTCCCATCTGCTAACACTTCTCTCTTTCCCCTACAGAGAAATGGTGCTATGACAAGCCAAGATGTGGTAAGCAAAACAGCATTCCTTGGTTTCACCCACAAGCTCAGTACCTCCCAGTGTAAGAAGTAAAGACTATTTCTCTCCAGTAGTGCAGTTCGATCCTTGAGGCACAGAAAGGGTAGCAGGCTTCTCTAATGGGGCTTCAAGCTCTCATGCCCACAGAGCATGCCTGTTTAATCTGCTAGGCAGAAAGCTGGGCTGAGCCATATTCAGCCTGAAAGAGGCCTCAGCACAAACTAGGCCACCAATCCAGTAATGCCAGTTTGAAGTTCCCTATTGGTTCCTGGTTCCCTATTGGCAGCTTTATTTTAGAGGGACAAATGGGTAGGAATTTGAGCAGTTGTTCAATCCAAATTAGTGTTTAGGCCAGGAATGGGGAACCTCCAGCCCATTGGCCAGTCCTTCCCAGCCAGAAGCTCCAGTTTGACCCACAAAGCCATTTTCCCAACCGCCCACCAGCTGACATCACTTGGGAGGGTGGGGTTAAATCCTGCATGGGTGGGAGGAACCTTCTCAGGAGGGCGGGGTTAAATCCTGTTCCATCAGCGAAGAGGTGTGCATAACCAGAGCAGCAGGATTTAACCCCTTGCTCGTCAACCGACAAGTGGGGGGGGGGTCAAACCCTGCTCAGTCTGGCAGGATTCCAGAAACTCCTGCTAGGACGAAGGAAGAAAAGGTTTTTGCTTTAGCGACACCTTCAACCTGAGGTTAAAACCAGTTCCCCAGCCCTTCCTTCGAGTAATACCCTTCCCCATTCCCAATTCCCAGAAGAGCAAATTCTTCCCCATCTTTAGTCCACAATTATGGTTGGAGTGAGGATGCTGGTTGCTGTAGGCGACTGGGTGTGCAGGATCAGGCCGTGACTCCCAGATTAACCAATATAGTGCGTGTGTGTGTATATGGTACTGGAAGGCCGCCAGTCACCCTTTCTGCTTTGATAAGCTGTCCTGCCCAAAGGGAAGGCAATACTCAATTTTGCCTTGGGCTCCTCCTCTTCCTCACTGGCTCCACACCTGCTTTTGCCTCCCTCTCCCTAGGCCCCGCGACATGGAGACACCTGGGCCAGTGCAATGGCAAGAAGCAGTCTCCCATCAACATTGTCACCAAGAATACACAGCCTGACTCCTGTCTGGGTCCCTTGACATTGTCCGGGTATGAGGACCGTTGGAGGCCACGAGAGCTTTTGAACAAAGGGGACTACCGTAAGTATAGGCGACTTGAGGAACGGCGGGCGATGTGGAAGGCATTGGGAGGGGCCTTGAAATTGGGACTCTGACTTGCAGGCGCGTTATTCTCTGTGTCTCCATGGGAGCTGCTGGCTTCACAGCTACGCTTCAACACCGTGGAGAGACCCAGATAGCGGCATTGTACCTACCAGCTCAGCAACACTATAGGATAGACTTTTCCCAAGCGGGTGCCCTGTTGCTAGACTACAACTTCCATCATCCCTGACTATTGGCTAAGTTGTCGGGCTGATGGGACTTGTGATCCCAGACATCTGGAGGGTGGTGGATTGGAAGGTTGCTGCCGCCGGTTAAATGGGCTCCGCCAAGTCTTTTAAAGCAACGATAAGATGAAAACGGATTTTAACATGCATGGCGGCATTCTACATATCCGGGTAGTCTTGTCTAAACGGAAAAAGGTTTTAGCACTCTCCAAAACGTGTACAGCGCCAGCACCTGCCTGATGCCAATAGGCAGGGAGTTCCCAAGTGTGGGGGCTGCCACACTAAAATATAGATTCCTCACAAGTGCAGAATGGGTGTCATGCAGCACCTAGAAACATGGCCAGTGCTGCATATCGAAGGGGGTGAGCGAGAATATATTGGGTAAGGAAAATCTCGTAGGTAAACCGGCCCCAGGGAGAGAGAAGTTGACATGTACTCTGCCTATGACGTACAGAGGTCCCTGCCTCTCTTCTTTATAGCCTGCCATCAGTTAAAGGGTAGCGAACAACTGGTGTTATTAAACCGTCTATACATAATCTAAGGTGCAGATAAAACCATTTGCCAAGAAGAGGAGTTTGGCCCTGCAGTTCTTCATAGGATCACTGCATCAGCAAATGCACAACTACAAATTCAGGAGACTTTGAAAAATAAGCTTTGATGATTTCCTAAATCGAAAGACGTCACAGAACTACTTAAGCTGCTGCAGAACTAGACTGTCCTACACAGAGCAAACACAGAGCAACACAGAGCAAAACCAAGCTTGGGGGGGAGGAAGCAGCTGAGCGAGGAAAGTAGTGGATGGGGGAAAGGATAAGCTCATTCGTCCCCCGCCCTCCCCGCCACTTCTTCCCTCCAAATTGCACCCTTCCAAGATGCATTTTAGGCAGTAGTGGGGAACGCCTTGCCAGGGGCCAGATTTGGCCTGTCGGCTCCCCACCCATTCGGTCCACAAGGCCATTTTCTCCCAATCGCACCCACCTGCCATGTCCCTGATGTCTACCTGTCCCACAACTGACATATGACTGGATTGGCTGTTTGGGTGAGGGGGGAGAATTCTTTCACATCCCTAAGTCCTACAGAAAGGAGCCTATTAGCTGATGCACTTGGAGTTCAATCCTGCTTGTTTGCTTACCTGAATCCTGCACGGTTACTATCTCCCCCTCCCCCACCCCCGCAGGCAAACTTTGACAGGTGGGTGGTATCACCCGCTTGTCAATCACCAGATGTCATTATGACGGCAGAGTTGGCCGATGGAGTGGCGGAGACAGAAAGATTGCTGGGCTAGAAAGTTCCCCCGCCCCTGATTTTAGATATTCAGTGGAGACCTTATTAAAGGTCACAGTCCACCACACTTTTGCTGCGTGAGAATACTCGTGTGTAGGCACCACGTTAGCAGCTTTCGTCCATTTAGCAGAGTTTCTGGAAGCAGTGGTCATCAGTTGAAGTTACACTTTGAGATGAAACACTCACAGACGCCGTAAAACTCAGTCAAGTGATTTATTGCTTGACTGGTCATAAATGCATCACGGTAGCAGACACAATCTATCGGCAGTCATGACACAGCAGTTTGCAGACAGCATTTGTTGGTCAGTCGTCTGCAAAAAGTGAAAACGAAAGTTCTCCTTTGATTGGCACTTCCAGCTGAAGCTGCTCATGCTCAGAGTGCCACTCCCACTTATATACGACTGTTCTGGAATCTTCTCCCTGTTTCTGGATGAATGACTCCCTAACAGACCTGCCTTCCCAAACATCACATGTGTACGCACAATACATTTAATGTGCATTCAAAGTGCATTTGCTCCTCCTTCAAGAATCCTGGGAACTGTAGCTTAACCTTTACAGAACTACAATTTATTCCTGCATTGCAGGGGGTTGGACTAGAAGGCTCTTTGGGTCCCTTCCAACTCAACAATTCTATGAATTCCCAGCACCCTTTGCAAACTACAGCTCCCAGGATTCTCGGGGAGTGGAAACGTGTTTTAAATGTATATACTGTAGTACACACACAGCCACCTAGTTTGATCTTTTCTGGGCACACCCTTCTGACTACGTGAGCCATCTCTTAACAATGGACCAGCCCCGGTGCCAACTCTGCTTCAGCATTTTCCCTTGCTGGTGGTGGGAATCCTGGAAACGTTATTATTCTATTTTTTAAATCAAAGGAGTCATCACAACTCAACGCTTGCTTTGTTTCTTGTCTCCATTGCAGCTGATGTTGAGATGAAGGAAGGAGCCACCGTTTCCAGCCCCAGCCTCCCGGCCAAGTACCACCTGAAGTCCTTCCACTTCCACTTCGGCACCAACCACCATGCAGGCTCAGAACATGCCATTAATGGCCAGCACTACTCAATGGAGGTGAGCCATCTGGGAGAACAGGGGAAGCAATAAATGGGCAGACTAGGGTAGCCAACCTGGTGGTGCCCTGCGGACATTTGTGGACTACAACTCCCATCAACCCCAACAGTTGACCATGCTGGCTGGGGCTGATGGGAGCTGTAGTCCGCAACAGCTAAGCATTTTAGCCCAAATATTATTGTCCTGTCCTGCTGCCCTGGACCTATAATGTCGTTTTCTGCTCTCTGGTGTTCAGGCTGTCCTCTTTTCTTAAGATCTTGGCCACTTCCAGATGCAGACTGGTTTGGGCACGGAGCCTCAGAGATGCTGTGGGGGACGCTGCAGCTATGATTTAGAATGGAGCATGAGAGGCGAAGGGTCACTGAATTTTGGCGTTGCACAGGGTGTCACTGAAAATTGAGACCCCAAAGTCTGCAACTGCCAGATGACTTGTTTATTGAGCCTCCGTCTTGAATTGTTCCCACTAAGTTTGTGGGGAGGTTAGATGATATTGGCTGTTTATTGATGAGCGTTGATTTTGATTAGTTTGCAGGGAGGTTATGCAGTGTTGCATCAAGCAAAGGTTAAGCCACACTTTCTCACTGCCCCGGCTTTTCTTTTTAAGAATCCCACTGAGGTTGCAATTAAGGCTCCTGGAAACTCTGGGCTGCCGCTTGTTGATAAGCCAATTAAAATGGGCAAAATGGTTTGTACTGTATCTCGCTCTCCAATTCTGAGAAACACTGAACAAAAAAGGCAAACATTCCAGGGCAGGCCTTCCTCCTCAGCAGACAGCGTGCTTGCAAACATATGATGTCACAGCAGGGCACCCAATGGCTAGCTGGGGGAGTAAGGGTGCCTTTGGGCTGTCTGTATCGGGCAGGAGGGATTCAAGTGCATCCTAGAACTTTAGGTTTGCACAGTTGAAGCGGATTAAAGCAACACTCTGCCACTTTAACACAGCAAATCCCTTTCCAGCAGATGTTTTGTACTTTGGGAAGTGACAGGAAATGCATTGAAGTGTGGGATGAACCAATGATTAAGGGGAAGGCATGTAAACACCTCGCAAGGAAATCGAGTTGCAGGATGAATGCTCATGGTCATCAAACCACCCCGTAAACAAATCAGAAGACATGCTCAATAAAAGACCGGACGTAGTTTAACTGGTGCAAGCAAATAGGGCTGAACGCTCTGATAATCCGAAGGAGCTCTTACAGGACACAACAGCTAGATTTTAAAAAATACACATAGCTACTTATTTTTCAAGAGCTGGGGGCAATCTATTGCTTTTCTGAAAAGCAGGATACAATACAATAACCAGCTGTAATGTTACAAAGTGCTCTTGACAGCAGTGATAAATCTATGGGCAATACAGACTTTAGTTGCTCTTGGATGAGAGAGCATCCCGGAGATTTATGGGGTTGCATCTGGTGCTGCTTTCAAACCCACGCCAAATATGCAAGCAGAGCACTTTGGGAGCAGACTGACTCCTAGAGGAGGCAGCACAACTGCTAATCATAGCTCGCGTCTCCAAAGGGAGCAACAGCGCTCCATGGATGCCTGAGTTTACGTGGAAGGCGTGTAGCTCAGCTGTAGTGAATCTGCTTTGCACTCAGTAGAGCCCCGATGGATTGGACCAAAGATGCATCTTGTCTAGTCTAAAAAGGTAAAGGTAAAGGGACCCCTGACCATTAGGTCCAGTCGTGTCCGACTCTGGGGTTGCGGCGCTCATCTCGCTTTATTGGCAGAGGGAGCTGGCGTACAGTTTCCGGGTCATGTGGCCAGCATGACAAAGCCACTTCTGGCGAACCAGAGCAGCGCATGGAAATGCCGTTTACCTTCCCGCCGGAGCGGTACCTATTTGTCTACTTGCACCTGACGTGCTTTCGAACTGCTAGGAGGGCAGGAGCTGGGACCGAGCAATGGGAGCTCACCCCGTCGCGGGGATTCGAACCGCTGACCTTCTGATCGGCAAGCCCTAGGCTCTGTGGTTTAACCCACAGTGCCACCTGGGTCCCCAACCATCCTCCAGCATCCTCTTATCCAGAGAGGCCAGCAAGATACTGTAGTTCACTGTTACCTACTGAACTAAATCCAAGAATCTTCCTCTCGCTCTCACTCTGGCGTAATTTAGAAACACCGTTCTCACTTTTCCTTCCCTTTCTTTTCGCTTCTCTGGCACCAGCTCCACATCGTTCACACTAAAAATGGCATAAGCGCCGAAGAAGCGGTGAAGGACCCAGAGGGATTCGTTGTCCTGGGATTCTTCATACAGGTGAGGAACAGCACAGAGTGGCCAGTGCTTGTGCAGTCAAAGGCTGGATTGGTTCAGGAGCCCCTGAACCCCCTGGGGGCTGTTGTGGGCTGCTTAGGGCTCGGCCCTCTGGAAAGGAGGAGGCCAAGAAGCTTATAGAGATAATTTCCTGTAACAAATGCCATTACCTTTCGTGTCCCCGTAGAAGTCTTTTGAGGCTCCTTTCAACGGCGTATGGAATTTTCTGGCTAGTAGCCTGCGAAGAATCCCAGAAAAAGGTGAGGTTTCCCCATTCCGCCTCCCTGCAGAGGCGTAGCAAGCCCAGGTGGTACCCGTGGCGGAATTTTTTTTGTCACCCCCCCCACTTTAATTTTTTAAAAAATTAAAAATAAAATAAAAAGTGTCTCCCCCCTCTGATGGTGCCACTTTGCGAGGTGTGGGGGTTTTGTGTGTGTGTGTCTATTATCTTTTTTTCCAATAGTTAAAATAAAAAAATAAAAAATAATAATAAAAATTAAAAAAATTAAAAAAAATTAAAAATAAAATAAAAAGTGTCACCCCCCTCTGATGGTGCCACTTTGTGAGGTGTGGGGGGTTGCGTGTGTGTCTATTATCTCTTATTTTCAATGAAGTTAAATTAAAAAAAAAAATTAAAAAAAAATTAAAAAAATTTTTTTTAAAGTGTCACGCCCCTCTGGGGTGGAACCCGGGGCGGCCCGCCCCCCCGCCCCCCGTTGCTACGCCCCTGCCTCCCTGCCTCCATTTCTTAGAAAATGAATGGATCTTTCTTTCTACCAGGCCTCTCACCTTTCTTGTCTTTCCCCAGGTAACTCTGTGCCACTGAATGGGGAATTTTCTCTTTCGGACTTATTGAAACCAGGAGATAAGGACACCGTTAACATTACGGACAGGTATTACCGCTACCAGGGCTCCCTCACCACTCCCAACTGCTCTGAAGCTGTGACCTGGTTTGTCTTTCCTGATGTCATCAAGGTGCACCCCAATGTGGTGAGTGGGTGTCATCTATTCTTTGAGGAAGGGTGGGGGTGGCGGCAGCTGGAGGGATTGAATCCTTAGGTTCACTGAATGGAGCCTGCTGGGGTCAGAGCGGACTGAGCCCTAGGCCTTTTGATTCGTGGGTTCTTAGGAAACAGACATGGATCAAAAGGTCGCTGCCACAAACAACACCCTCACGTTCAGATCCCTGACCCCAAATAGGTCACTGCATGCTGCAGGAGAATTTCTCTTTCAAGGCCCAAAGGAATTAGACGCCTGCTCCACAATAATTTGGAGCAGGGCTTTATTTGTGGCAGCCCCTGCTCTGTGGAACAAAGTCCTCTGTTGACATGAAGCAGGTGCCCATTATATGCACTTTCTGGGGGAAAAGATGAGGCTGTTTGTGTTTGAACAAGCTTTCCCAGCTGGGCGAATAGGTCTCTGCCGTGCCTGTCCATTTCATATAGTTTTAAAACTCATTTCTGGGTTGTTGGTTTTTTAATGCTGCTTCCGAACCATTTTTGCTGTTTTTATTATATTCTGTAGATAATCATGGGACAGGTGTGTGAGGTGATCAGTTAGTTCATAAGGATGTAAAATCAGATTGTACTACCCCAAAGTCCCTTGCAAAAGGGACACAATATTTCAGGGTCTGTAAGGAGTTCTAGCACCAAGCAATCAGGTTTCCTTGAGAAGTCAGCACTCATCCTGATAGGGGTTAAGGTGAATTACATGGTCCAAGGTGGGAAAGGGTTGAGGACCCAGGCATCAGAAGAACCAAAGGTAGTGAGTGTAACCCAAGATAGACAGGCAGGGGGTCAAACTCTAAAAGGAACAATGTAGAGGAAGAGGAGCAGGTGTTTTAGCCTGACAGGATCCTCCTCATACAAGTAAAACAGGGCCTGCTCAGAGTTGGCCTCCTAGTTCCACACCTTGCCCTTGTTGGGCCTGGTGGAACCTGATTAGCCTGCAAGGTTTGTGGCAGGAACAATGTGATGCTAGGTAGCATAGATAGTGAGGTGCTGGAGCCCGGTTGGAGTCCTGGTTTGAGACTCTCGTGTGTCCTGCCCCACCAGTGCCTCACACAATATTGGGGAGCATCCGCACCACACATTTAAAGCACATCTGACACACATTCAAAAATACACGGCTTCCCCCAAAGAATCCTGGGGGCTGTCGTTTACACCTCGCGGAGCTACAGTTCTCGGCACCCTTTAATAGACTAGTCCTCAAGATTCTCTGGTGGAAGCCATGCACTTTAAGTGCACAGTGTGGATGTCACCTCAGTTTACTAGCAGCCCAGATTATCTATGACCTCGCTGAGCCATATTCTCCATAGAATGAGCATGGTCCCCAGGGAAGTTCCCTGGTGAGGTGCATTAAGGGATTCTGGGGAGCTCCTTTGCACACCTCGAAATCTCCAGAGATGCTTCAGTGAGCAGGCTAGGTTGGGCCCTTCCTGCACAAGGTTTTCCTTAGAGTTGGGGTTTACCTGCCAAGGAGGCCACACAGAATCTTTACGGATCTGGGCTTGGCAACAGCAACGGAAACTTCTAGGTCAGTAGGTAGTGTCTCATTTCACAGTTGTTTGGAGAGAGCTTTCATGGCGGAAGGCCACCTCGATCCCCAGGCACTCGAGTTCGAATTCAGACATTTGACACTGGTCCCTTTGCTGCATGGATTTCCTGAGTTTGTATGTGCTACTCTCCTTTTCTCTTCCTCCTCCTCCATTTCTCCTGTTTTACTTCCTTCTAGGTGAATAAATTCACCAGCTCGCTCTTTTTTACCACCAAAGAAGAAAATCGGCGTATGCAGAATAATTACCGCCCCGTGCAACCACTGAACAACCGAGTGATCAGTGCCTTCAACCTAAATGAGTATGATCCGGAACGCTGCCCTGGCAATAGTTTGGGGACCAAAGAGTCTGTGGATTTCAAGGGCTGATGGAAACTGTTTTCTTCTGCTTGAAAGATCTGAGCTATGCAGGGAGTTCCATCTCCTGACCCAAGTATCAATAATTTCTCAATGTGGTGTGTTTCATAAGGGAGACCATATTCTCTCCCTTCCCCCTCCCCTTTTGATGACGACACATATGAGGTATTTCTCAGAAAAATTAAAACCACCTCTTTTACCACACACACACATGGCTGCTTTTCTTTTATTAAACTTACATTTACTCGATTTGTACTCACACTCAATAGATAGAAGAAACTCATGAGATTTCAGGTGAAGAGTAATTGTGCTGTGGCGTTTTAACAGAAATTGAGCCCAGGTTTGACTGTGATTTGTCCCTCTGGCCCTTCCCCACACAAAATGGAGGCGTTCCTATGTCCTGCCAGTAGTGAGGAAGGCAGCTTATTCTTTTATTTCGTTAACATGCAAATGCTGAAACATTTTGCTAAAACATCATGCACACCAAGAGTTGCTTCAGTTTAACCAGACATTAATTCCTGGTTGGTTGCCTCACAGTCTGGTCTACTGTTCTCAGGGTTCTTCTGACCAACACGGAGAGGAAAATTACGTCAGGCCAAGGAAAATCTTGGGGATAGCCATACAGGACTCCCCAGAGACTGTACTCGTGTGGAAAATGTGACGGCGGCATGGTGTCCTCCTATATATTAAGCCCCTGTGGTTAGAGGCATAGTGGGTACACAGTTGGACATAGGACCAGGGAGACACGAGTTCAGATTCAAGTCTGGTCCTATCATGAGGCAAATCGAAGCAATTGCATCAGGTGCTGGGTCTAGGAAACAGTGAATTAACACCTTCCCAGCCCACACAGCAAGGATCTTGTGACTATGGAGGGCTCTCCAAAGCGCTTGCCCCATCCTCATGCATCACTCTGAGGACAGCGGGTCCTTGCTAGGTTCCTGAGTTGCAGGGGGTTGGACTAGATGACCCTTGTGGTCCCTTCCAACTCCATAATTGCTCAGAGGGAGGCATTCTTGGTGAGCTGGGTGGGTGGGTGGGAAGTGACATCATTGGCGCCTTGCCATGACAGCTAGAAACTTGTAAAAGTTTAAAATTAGTTAAGTCTAGAATTACTGACGTTCATTTAAATATTTAGCTGCTTTTTTCTTTTCCAATAAAATTTCTAGCTGCTATGGCAATGTGGCAATAGCGCTGGGACACACCCGGACCTCCTCTCTCAGAATTCTGCGATCTGAGTGCCCCCTCCCTTAGAGCTAGGCAGGCAGGAGATAGAGAGACCACATTAGCAACAGCAAGACAGTTATAAAGAAAGGAATAACTAGCATCGCTTGCCTCTATTCATGTCAGCGCAACCACACACACTGCAGCATACAATCCACTTAATTTAATTTCCACACACATTTGTCTTTTAAGTCACAGCTTAATCATTAGTTCTCAAAACTATGTTCACAATAGAAGTTCCCAAGGAATGATCAGTAAGTAGCATTCCATGCATTTCCATTCGTGAAAGTTTCCACTTTAGAAATTGTGTGGGGGTTTTTTAAAAATAAATAAATAAGTGATTTTTCCACCATTGGAAATTGGTCGTGCACAGTGCTTTTTCCCCTAGAAAAATAGGTGCCGGTATTCACCATGAAGTTGTTACAGTGTGTGTCACACTTTTTAACAAAGAGAGAGAGACAGAGAGAAAGACAGAGAGGTGCCGGGACGCACCACGAAGTTGTTACAGTACAGTAAGTGCCACACTTTTTAACCACAACAAAAAGAGGTAGCGGTACTGCATACCCTTGAAAAAAAGTACCCCCTGCAGTACCCCCTGAAAAAAAGCACTGGTCATATAACAACAAGAAACAAACTTTCAAGAGAGCAAGGAAGGTAGTTAAAGGGTGGCTGTTTGCCCCAGTTTCTCAGCTAAGGAGAAAATTCCTGATATGTAAACCTCTGGTCCCAGTTGCTGCTGCTTCATAGCATGATGGGGAACGAGTTGGGTCACACATGCACACACATCGCTTGGTGCCTCAACGGCAGCTGAACGTGTGAACACGCTTCACTGGAGATGTGTAGCCTTTGAGACGTTGACACTAGGTACTACGGGTATTCTCTGCAGTGCTGGAGACACGTGTGAATGTGCCATCCAAAGTCATGTTTGTGGGAACAAGCAGAGCTTCTGCCAATTCCTGCTAAAATTAGAGCTGAAATTAATGTTGATTTTTTTAATCATTGGAAGTTTTAGCCCAGACAGACCTGAACCTCAAACTCCACAAGGAAATCTATATATTTCCAGTGATTCCCCGCCGCCACCCCCCCCCCTTTGCTTTTGTCGACACCTGAGGTTTTGGTATGTAGTGTATCAAAATGTGCGTCATTGCTCAAACGTTGATGATAGCTCTATTCCACTTAAGCCCAAACGTAGATCTGGAAACTCAAATACCACCGAGAAACAAAGCCACAATATAAGATTGGGAAATGTCAACAACGAGCCCATTTTGAATGGAAAGTTTCACTTCAGCTCTAGCTGTAGTGGACTGAACCGCACTCCCAGCACTGGGCATCCTAGCTCCTATTGATCTCCTCCTCTGTGCTCCTCTCCTCACTGAAATGTGCACCTCCCGCCTTTTTAGTGTCCTTTGCCAGTGCTTCTGGTACTGGATGAGCTGGTTGAGAGGTAGATGGAGGTGAATTGAAGTTTCTGAGGGGGACAGAAAGAGCTGTGGCCTAGCTTTGGCCTCTCTGGAGATCATGTCGACTCTCCCTCCATGTGGTTCCTACATCCACCCACCCAGCCACCCCCAGCCTTTATGCAGGTAAGAAGGATGCAAGAGTAGCCACAGAAATGAAGAGGAGGAGCACTACTGGCGGAGAGGCTATCGAGGCAGCGGATTGGTGCTTCAAAGCGGCAGACGATTCCACTTTCCGGTCCCCAATGCTCTGCAGGGGGCGGTAGTTGTTCTCAATATGGGGCCCGGTGGAGGACTCCGTTGAATGAAGCTCATTCGGAAAAGCATGCACCTATTGGAAGGGAGAAGGAAGGCGTCAGGTGGTGGCACATGGCAAAGGAGAAGGAAGGCGTCAGGTGGTGGCACATGGCAAAGGAGGAACTCCTGCGTCGGGCAGTGGGATCTACCCGGTGAAGACCAAGATGTGGCAACTCCACAGCACGAGTTACGACAGCGTGGAGCTGAACTGAGGTTTCTCAGCTGCTCTTGAATTGCTGAAGAATTTCGGTTCTCCCCTGGAGAACGTTCAGCAAACTGCCCCCTCACTCTCCAGTTCCACGATCCACAAATAGCACACAGAATGTGGGGGGCACACATTTCTGTTCAGCCCCGTGACACTGCTTTTGACAGAATAGGATAATGTAATGAGACAAATAAGGAACTGGACATAATAGTGTACAGCAGGAAAATGGCTCTGTTCTCTCTGGTCATCAAGGTGCTTCCTTCTCAAGGCCACCTCTGTTTTCAAAGCCTCTCCTGCCCTCCCAGTGGTGCCTTCACCACTCGTCTACCTGCTATTTGGCCATATCCTGACCCATCTAATGCTCACCCTCCAGCTCATCACATCTGCATCTTGTGTACAGAAAAATAGGGTCAGGGTTTGGGGTTGACTGTAGAATCCAGCTGCCTGAGAAATCTAAGCTTCCATTTCTCATTCCTCCAGGCCTCGTTTTTTAACTCCCAGGTAGGGCTGGGAGTGTCCCCTGTCTGAAACCCTAGAGTGGGCCATAGCTCAGGGACTGAGCTCTTGCTTTGCAGGTTCAATCCCTGGTACCTCCAAGGATGTCCCCTGTCTGAAATGCAGGGCAGCCAATATAGACTATATTGAGTTAGATCAGTATTTCCCCAACTTGGGTCTCCAGCTGTTTTTTGTTTTTGTTTACTACAATTCCCATCATCCTTGACCACTGATCCTGTTAGCTGGGGGTGATGGGAGCTGTGGTCCAAAAATAGCTGGAGGCCCAAGTTGGGGAAACCCTGAGTTAGATGTACCAAAAGGTCTAATTAAGTATTTGTTCCTACCTTCCTGGCGTGGTGGCTCTGGGAGAAGGAATAATTAAACCATAGGCCACCACCCAAAAGCCCAATTTCTAGTAGGTAATAACCATTTTTTTTTACTTCAAACACCAAGAACATTTTCTTGATCCTAATTGCAAGGGGAGCCCAGACAGGAGAAGCCAATCTCCCAAATTTCCCTCATGTATCCCAGAGTATAACATACCTGTGCTGTTCAGTTGGCCTTTCCCAACCTATTGTACCTCAGATGTTTTAGGCAACAGCTCCTCCTACCTCTCTAAGGACTTCTGTGCCTCAGTATTCTGCCTACACACAGACACAATCAAGATGGCAGCACTCACCACGTCTTCCGACACCAGAATGGGGTCGGCAAAGATGGTCCACAGCACAACCTCGTCACACCCGGGGGTGGTGAGGGACCCAGGGTAGCGGTAATAGCGGTCAAGCTCCGGGTGGCCCAGCAAATCCTGGAGAGAGAAGCTGCCATCGAGTTTTGTGTCTTCACCTGTACAGGAGGAGGTAAGTTGGTTGGCTCCACACTTAAATCGGTTTCAAGCCAGTTGTGTGGATGAGTAAAGCAGAAAAATCAATGCCGTGTGTGTGTGTGTGTGTGTGTGTGTGTGTGTGTGTGTGTGTATTGGTTAGATTGTTAGACTAGGGCTGAGGTAAAGGGGGTTCCAATCCTTACTCAGCCATGATGGTTATTTAGTTCAAAAAGTTGGAGTTCTTGATGAATAGATGCAGAAAATAATAAAGTAACAAGAACTCAGACCAATTTCAGTTTTGCAAGTCTTTTGTGAATATATTTCTTAATATTTGTCAAATGGAAACAAAGTACCAGGACAAGGCCCTGTTTCAGAGATTCTTCCTTCTTCAGCTAATTAGGTATTGAAGTCTTACGGTCAAAGTGTACTGATGTGTTGTTTAGGGTTACACATCACAACACATCAGTACACTTTGACCTTAAGACTTCAATACCTAATTAGCTGAAGACTTGCAAAACTGAAATTGGTCTGAGTTCTTGTTACTTTATTATTTTCTGCATGGTGGTTATTTAGTCATATGGGGCCAGTTGTCATTTCTCATCCTAACCTACATCACAGGGTTGTTGTGAGGATAAAATGTTTTTTTTTTGGGGGGGGGGCTTGAGTTCCTTAGAGGAAACGTGGGATATAATACAGATTTCACAAATAATAATGATGGTTCCCCAACAAGGGACTATTGAATACTGCAGTTCTATGAAAGGTTCCGAAGAATTCCAAAGAATTGTTGCGAAACCACCATTCCCAGGATTCATCAGGGAGGCGATTGAAAGAACCACACCTCCCCGCCACTCAAATTGGCCATTTTTTTGTTCCAATTCATTGTGGTAGCCATGATGGATTCTCTGAGATGAGAGAAGAACCAGATGTTTTCCTTGGCTTTCCACTCACTGGTGGACTTACCCTTTTCCTCAACTTCCTTCAGCTTCTTTTTAAACGATTCCCATGCTTCAGCTGTCTTGCCCTGTGCCTTCTCATAGCCCTGCAGTAAAGAGGAAACATAAAATAAGACCCAGAATCTCCTGTTTTAACATCTTCCTCCCCTTCCCAGGGCTACCTTAAGAAGCAGAGGCAGAGGGAGGCAGGAATTGCGGTGCTCATCGCTCATGTTGTCGTTGGCATTATCCAACAGGCGCATACTTTTTGGAACTTTGTTCCATGTGAAGTTCACAACTGAAGTACTAAATGGGGGTGGCGGCACCCGGAATTGCATTTTCCCAGCGAGAAAAGATGGTGCTGGGAAGATGTGATTATCTCCTTGAAAGAAGTGCTTCTTCAGAAACAGCACTGCCCATTTATCACGCAGAACAATCGGCTGCTTTTTAACAACATTCGCTTCTTCCAGTTCTTCCGTTTCCACTATGGAATAGCCAAGTGGTGTTTTCAACAGCCGTGCCCCCTTCCCAGAGAACTCAAGGCAAAGCAGTTCAGTCAGTGGCCTGGTTTGCGCATCACATTAAGCCACAGGTCAAATTAAATGATGGTTTAATGTGACACGGCGAGCGACTGGCCAAGAGAAAAACTCTTGCCACAGTTCCCAGAATCGCCTGGGAAAAGCCAAAAGAACCAAAATGCTTTAAAACTGATATCCCAGCTGGTAGGATAGACGTGCACAAACCTTGACCTCCCCAATCCCTCACCTGGACAAAGAATGCTAGCACAGCAATGCCCTGTGGGTCCTTCAAGGCCTCCGGTAGACTCGTGTTGTTTTTGGTGTGCACGATGTGTAACTGAGGGGAGGAAAAAAAATAGATCAGTTTGGGACACATCCCTGCTGACCCACTTGGCTGCTCTTTGTGGAGAAACCTCCACGAGCAAGAAGAAGAAGAGGAAGAGTTTGGATTTGATATCCCGCTTTATCACTACCCCAAGGAGTCCCAAAGCAGCTAACATTCTCCTTTCCCTTCCTCCCCCACAACAAACACTCTGTGAGGTGAGTGGGGCTGAGACACTTCAGAGAAGTGTGACTAGCCCAAGGTCACCCAGCAGCTGCATGTGGAGGAGCGGAGGTGCGAACCCGGTTCACCAGATTACGAGTCTACCGCTCTTAACCACTACACCACACTAGCTCTCAAAGAGATAGCAAAGAGATAGAGATAGACTGCAGTACACAAAAGCCTGATGCATATTGGAAATCCATCCTTGTGTCTACTCCCCTTAGACCTGGTCATTCATAATTTCTAAAAAGCTCTCTGACTTGAAAGCTTTCCATGCACTGATAAATACAGTATATATGGAGTTTATGCTGCTGTTATGCAGAGGTAAAAGAAATGTACGTGCACATGCCCAAGGGAACAATTATTTCAACAAAAAATATTTGCCAATAAAGCAAAAGGAAAGAAAAATAAATTTAATAAAAAATATGCCAGCTGACATTAACATGCTATCGATCCCAGAGTCCAGATAAGAGAATATATCCTCACCTCCATAGAGTACCGTTCGCCGTTTATGTGGTGCTCCGATCCAGGTTTGTGGACTCCATCTCCCCAGTGGAGGTGAAAGGCCTTAGCTGTGTATGTGGCCGGAAGCCCAGGGCCGCTCAGGTGGAGACCATCGCCCAGTTCTATGTCAACTGCAGGCGAAAGGAGAAACCAGACCAATTTCTATTAGGGCATCAAGAGCGTTGGAATTCTCCATCAAAAAGCTTCTCTTACTGCTTTTGTAGCAGCCAAAGTGGTGTCATTTGCAATCAATGGATTGGGCTGGGTTGGTCACACTTTGGTTCGTATGATTGGGAAAGTGAGACCAGGGTCAACCACAGTTCCCAGGGTTCTTTGGAGAGGAAGGGAAATTTACATGTGCTCTGCATGTGCTTTGAAGGTACAGTGTGCACATAGCCACAGAAGTGCATTTTTAGGGTGGAGGGGGCCGAGTTTTATCCTGAAAGAGAAACATCAGCGCCCATCACACACTGACGGTCCCATCCTAACTGCACCTCCTCTCAAGTAAACCCTATTGATTTTGACAGAGTAAGCAGTTTTGGATTTCAGGTGAACATAATAATGATTCATGACTTATTTGTGTTGATTTTGGGGGGCGCTAACTTTTGCCAGGAAGCCTGACAACGCTTAGGATTGCTGCCTTGTACTAAATTTTAATTAAATCATCAAACTGGAAATTAAAGTATGTAAAAGGTGCCTTTTCTTCAGGTAGCCACAGGGGTTCAGTAATGTGGGGTGCAGTGCGGCGTGTCTAGAAGGAGGCACTTATCCCCCCCACCCCTCCCTCCCTTCTCTTGCACCCTCTTCCGGCTATTGCCAACCAGGCGCCCTCCATATGTTTTTGATCAATTCCTGTGCTAGCAGGGGATGAAGGGACTTGACGTGCAAAATACCTGGAGGGCAGCAGGCTGGCGAGGCCTGGATCCTGCCGAAGCACATAGAACAGGCCAATAACAAAGAGCAAAAGACAAGGTCCTCGATGGAGCATTTCCCATTGATGATTGGCCCAGTCAAACATCGCCATCAGAGAGATGCAGAACTGAATCATGTGTGAATCATTGCCAGGGTGGAGGGTGGGATCGTCTTCTTCCAATCAGAAAGTGACACACACACAGAACAGGTGGGTTGCCCTGAGGGCAGGCGATTCTGAGTTTGAAAAGTACCGGTCTCTCTAATAGCCAGCTCAGGTGGTCGTTGCCAGTTGGTTTGGATTAAGATAAAAATAAAAATGGGTCCACCCACCAGCTAAAGGAGAGAAGTACCAAGCTGTTCTGACCCACCTGAAAGTGGGCAGAATCTCACCCCCAAAAAACCAACAAAACAAAAAAACCTGGAGGGAAGAGGACTGAGCATGCTCTCGTGGGGCCCTGGCAGGATGTGGGCAGAATGCAGGTGAAATCTCCTGATCTGCCTACAGCCTGTTAAACTGAAGGGAAATATATGAAGCTCCCCTTCAGAAAACAACAGGCTACCTTTCCAAATCTGTCCCAGGCTGGGGGGAAAGGCTGGGAGATTCTCCCACACTCTTCTGGGCTCCTCCATTCTGCCATCACTGTAAAAGTAGGGGAAACCCAGCTTTTTGCACACGCAGAAGACACACTGGTACACTTTGACCATGAAAATTTAGCTGACGAAGAATTAGCGAAACAGGGCCTTGTCCTGGAACAGGAATTTATTTCAACTGGAATTTGCTGCAACACTATAATATTAAAACTGTTTTAAGATTCAAAAACTGATCTACTGCCTGGCCAGAGTTCTTGCATTCTATAATTTTGCTAGGAATGGCACAAACAGGAAGGGATGGAGTTTGGCAGCTTCCCCCATCTTGCAGTTTTGTGTCTTTTTTTTTCATACTTTCCTGCTACCTTAAGGACTAGAAGCATAGTGTTTTAAAAACGAAATGCTTGCACACTCACCTGTTTTCCCGGTGTTCTTCATTTCCAGCAGTTTTTTGGTGTCGTTGTAGCCAGTGAGAGTCACTGCACCCAGTTTGGAGTTATGCCTGACACTGCTGGTGACAATATCGATGGGAGATTGCCTCTTGCCATTGCAATGACCTTGGGATGTCCATGTGGCAGGTCCTGGTCAAGAAAAGGAAGAGCCGAGAACAAACAGCGTGGTAATTAGAGATGGGGCACTGAATTGAATAAATAAAAAGGAGAAGCAGCAGCAGCAGGATTCTAAACTTCCCGAAAAAGATACCCTCTGTTAGGTAGCCCTCCCACTTAGTCCTGGATCTGTACAAGGAGGTAGAGAGGAAAATGCACTTTGCGCATGTTCAGAGGCATGGTTTTAGTCCATTACAGAACAAAGCCCTGGAAATAAATGTTTTGTTTGGTGTGATGGCCTTGGCTCAAAAGTATGCCTTGCTTGGAATCTGTGGCTAGGGTGGACAGGATGGGGTTCTGCAAAGTTGTTAAGGCAGCAGAGAGCATTGTTGGCTGCTCGCTTTCCACCTTAGAGCAGATTTATGCCACGAGGTGCCACAGAAAGGCATTGGACATAGTAAAAGATCCATCGCATCCTGGTCACCGTCTCTTCGAGCTCTTGCCGTCGGGACGGAGATACAGAACTATGAGGACAAGAACAATCGTCTTAGGAACAGCTTCTCCAGAGCGATCTCGGCCTTGAATGGGAAGCCTGGACTTTGAAAGTCATCTAATCTTACCTGTTATGCTGTATCATACTGTTTTAATCAGTGTTTTTGTAGTTGTTTTGTTTTTGCTTGGAGTGCCCCATCTGGGTGGATGGAGCAGCCGAGTAATTTTGTTGTCCCCGAAGGGGACAATGACAATAAAATATATTCTATTCTATTCTATTCTATTCTATTCTAAAGAGAAGTTAGGGCTGCTATTTTTCTTACCACATTGTAGGCTGTCGTAGCACCAGGAACCTGTCAGGAAAAGAAACAGAGGTGGCATAAGTTTATGGGACCGAATCCATGCAAAGGGAAAGATCCAATTTCAACCCCAGGAATTATCCTTTAAAGCCCTTCCCAGAGCAAAATGGAGACACTTAGGATATGGGTGAGGTCAGGGTGGCGTTACCTGAAGAACTGGCGTAGCATCCCCCAGAAAGCAAAAGGACCACCGCAGTGAAGGTCGCTGGTACCCAAACAGAAGCCATAGTATGCTGGAGAAAAAGTGCAGGAGAACAGATGAGTAAACGATGCCATCCTTGAACAAATGAGACAATTCTTGAACAAGAGTCTGTGTCAATAGCAGCATAAGGAATTTACCAATGTCCATTCGGTGGAAGAGATGAGGGAGCTTACTGGGCAACACATGCAAAAACCAACGTTATACTTGTAGCTGCTCTGCTCTCTACAGCTGGCAAACGTTATTATCTCCCCAGGCAACCACGAGGTCTAGAAACTTGTTTTCTTTTGGAATAACAGTTTGAATTGATACGGACTCCCACAGGGTAGGTGGAGTTGCCAGATAAATGTGGATTAATGGGGTGGCGGCAGATAACGAGCAATAATGAGCAACGAGCGTCTTCAAACTAAACAAGAGAAAACATGCTCAAAACCTCACGGCCAGAGGTTTAATGTGGCTACCAGAAGCCCAGATAAACGAGTCTTGCAAGGTTTGCGGAGCAGATGAAAACTTTAGCGAGTCTTGGATTGAAGGTCAAGGGAGTCTCCCGCGTGGCCTTGGAACAGCTGTCAGTAACATTTTGTCTCTTTGAAATTGGTCTACAGGTGGCATAAAAGCCGTTCTCCTTTGGATCCATCTGAAGGTAGCATCGCGGGAAACGAGTTAAAAGCAGTGTCCAAAGGACTGCCTGAAATGTTCCAACTTTCCCAACGCGCTAGAAGTGGGGAAATGCATGAAAGTTGTAGGCAGATCATCTCGTGTAGGTGGTTGTGTGCAAATCTTTCGGTGCGTACAGGATATGTGTGCATGGGAGAGGCACACTTGTGATGATTTGCACATAGGAAGCTACAGGGCTCAATCTGGCTCTGTACTGTCTATGCCAGTGGTTCCCAATTGGTGGTCCATAGACCCAAGGGGTCCAGGTAACCTACCCAGGGGGTCCGTGGCACCATTCACATGACAAAAACTACCATAGGGTTATGAAATTTTCAAAAGTATTGGGGCCATGTCATGGCTTTTGAAAAACAGGGGGTCCGCAATACTTAGGTAACTGGGGACCATTAATCTGTGTTGACTGGCAGCGGCTCTCCATGGTCTGGACAGGAATCTGTTCCAGCCCTGCCTACAGATGCTGGGGGCTGGATCCAAGATCTTCTACATGCAAGGGGGAAGGTCTACCAGCCAGCCACAGGTGCTCCCACATGCCAAACCACAAGCCACGGTCATGCCTATTCATTCACAGAAGTGTAATACCATACACACAGACACATCTCATAAAATGGTTTACCTTTCTAAAAATGGCAGGGTTAAACTGTAGGACATGAAAAAAAAAACCTTATTATTATCGTCATTATAAATTTACTAATCGCCTTCCAAACCACGGTCTCAAGGCAATTTACGTATAAGGCAATTAAAAACACTTAAACACAAAAGCAAATGTATTTAAAACAAGACAAAAACCCTAACAAGCGGACAGTTGTGGTAAAGACCCCATTTACCCAGCTGGCAACAAAAAATGTCTTCAACTGATTCTGGAAAGTGCAGGTACCCTATATACTCGAGTATAAGCCTAGTTTTTCAGCACATTTTTTTGTGCTGAAAAAGTCGCCCTCGGTTTATACTCGAGTGTAAGCCTAGTTTTTCAGCACATTTTTTGTGCTGGAAAATGTCGCCCTCGGCTTATACTCGAGTGAGGCAGGCAGTGGCTCCTATGAAGCTTTCCCAGGTTTTTTGTGGTAAAATTGGGTGCCTCGGCTTATATTCGGGTCGGCTTATACTCGGGTATATGCGGTAATTTCCTCCTGGATGTAAGTGCCACAAGAACTGGTGAGGGTCACCAGTGCTGATGGGTTAAAAAAGAGATTAGAATATATATATGCCAACTTTTTCCTCTAGTAAAAGTTCCTTTCTGCATGACAAAGAAAGTGGAAATTCCCTTAGCCACTTGGATTTACGGGCTGGATCCTTTTCACCTGTCAAAGAACCTTTGAAGCTAAGTAGAGCAAGAGACTTGTAATCTCAAGGTTGTGGGTTTGAGTCCCACAATGGGCAAACAGATTCCTGCATTGCAGTGGGTATATATATGGAGATGGGAGGTCTAGCCAGAGCTGCTAGCTATGACAGCTGAATGGATCCTCCATTAACAGAAGCAGTGTATCTCGGAACACCAATTGATGGGAATGAATAACAGGGAAAGGGCTGTCATCTTCCTGCCTGCTTTCCAGAGGCATCTGACCAGCTGCTTTTGGAAACAGAACGCAAGATTCAGCTGACCCTCCGGAACGGTTCACCAAAGCACTTATATTGTTAGTAAACACCACAACTGTACCCCTGAGCGCCTGTAAAGTTAGTTTCTGCAAATATTTCCTTCCAAATCTGGGGGTCTGGTCCCCATTATTTCTCCACCTAGCCCCAGGTAAACTCACCTGTCAAGTGTGCTCCTCTCTCCGTCCGCCTCCTGGGCAAGGTGACACAGATGATGGTGAGAAAGCATCTTGGCTCCTTTTAGGTGGATATATATATCTGTGCATTAAGGTCACCGCCCCGTCTGCTTCTGGGGCGGGTGGAATTACAGAGAAGGGGAGGGTAGATTACCAGGAAGGAGAAAAGAGAAGATAAAAAGGAGCAGGCACGCAGGCAGGCAGGGACGCTGCAGGAAAAGGGGCAGGCCTCAGGCAAATCCATGTAGGCTTAGTCCCCTGCACCTATTCCTGGGGAGGGCAATGATTTCATACGCAAAGGCTATGAGCAAGTCAATTACACAATTAGGAAATGACTCGAAGTAGGAGCCAACCTTTCAACATGAGGAAGCTCACGTCCCCATTTCTCAAAAGCAACCCCTTCCTTCCCCCCCCCCGTGCTGCAGAACCCGGGGGCCTGATCTAACCACTAGATTCCACTCCCTTCTGCAAAGTAGGGCCCTAACCCCTGCGCAGATGCATACTTGCCTTTCAGGAGATTAAGGACTCACCCGACAACAAAATCTCGCCACCTTTCCATCCTGATCCCAAGTGCTCTCTTTCTCAAGCAACCCAGAAGTACCGGTTTCTTCCCACCAGCAGGGAAGGTTGCCAACTTTTTCCTCTAGTAAAAGCTCCCGTGCCCTTTCTGCATGACAAAGCAAGTGGAAATTCCCTTAGCCTCTTGGATTTACAGGCTGGATCCTTTTCACCTTTCAAAGAACCTTTGAAGCTAAGTAGAGCAAGAGACTCTTAATCTCAAAGTTGTAGGTCTGAGCCCCACATTGGGCAAAAAGATTCCTGCATTGCAGGGGGTTAGACTAGATGACCCGTGGGGTGTCCCTTCCAACTCTACAATTCTATGATTCTAAGGGGAATGAGGCCTGAGGTTCAGGGATAGGTTGGAGGCTTTGCAATTCAACAGATGTATGTTGGCATGTTGAGGGCTGATGCGAGTTGTAGTTCAAAACATCTAGATTGCATCTGTTTTTCCTCCACCCAAACCCTCTCACAAAGCTAAGGTTCCCACTTTTTCCTCCTGAGAAGGCCTATGGTTTTGGTAACAGTCGTCAGGCAGGCAGAAATTCAGCAGGCGAAGCTTCCCTCCATCACTGCATCTCAGTCATCTCTACAGTCAAATACATTGGCAGGTTGCAGAGGAGAGGAAGAGGGAGAGGGAGAAGAGAAACAGGGCTTCTCCATCAGCTCTGCTGACAGACCAGGTGCTCTGGCTGCTCTTTCCCCTCATCTCAGCCATTCCATCAGGTTATCAGGCATCTCCAAACTCAGCCCTCCAGATGTTTTGGGACTACAACTCCCATCACCCCTAGCTAACAGGACCAGTGGTCAGGGATGATGGGAATCGTAGTCCCAAAACATCTGGAGGGCCGAGTTTGGGGGTGCCTGTAATGGTTATTTGAACTATTTCAATTCAAGTCATGTGTTTTTAAAAAATAGGAACTGGTGGCACCTGACATTTGGTTTCTTCCTCCCTTTTCCCATTCCCTTTTCCCGTGATTTTTGAAAATATCTTCAGCTTGTGGGAAAGAACAGCCTTTTGGAAAATAATGATTGATCTGTAAGCTGCTCTCTGGGAGCTTTTTCAGCTGAACAGCGGAGGAAAAAAAAAAAAAAGCCAGTTAGGTTATACTTAGAGTAGACCCACTGAAATCAATGGGCCTAAATTAGTCAATGCTTATTAACTTCAGTGGGTCTGCTCTGGGGAGGACTAGCACCGGATGCAGATGTTTCTGTATGATTTCTGCCTGTGATGCAGCTGTTCAGAAAGAAGAAACCAGCCAGGCTGGAAGGGGAAACAAGGGGCACATAGCCCTGCTCTGGAAAATACTGATTCCTCTTCCACCCCATCAGACACCCAGCCCCAATTCTCTGTTGGGGAGGGTAACCAGGAGTCCTGTCTCTCCAAAGCAACTATTTCCCTCAGGGGCAAACTTTGGTAATATGGCGCCCTGAGCCAGGACATAAATTGCACCCCCCCCAATTATAATTTTCACAATAATTCATTTTGGTACAGTTGCTTTTTTACAGATCTTATAGGGATGGTGGTGGCGGTGGCGGCAGCGGCGACTTTGCACCCCCTCGGCTCAGCACCCTGCGCGGGGGAACCGCCCACAGCACCCTAAATCTGGCACTGATTTCCATGTTAAGATCAGACAAGTGTTTGACCGGAGTACTGTAAGGGCACTCGCACTTAGCCATCAAAGCACACTCTTTGGTACGTTTGGGGGAACGTGGTTTTGTCATTACAATAAACCTCTTTCTCACTGCAAATTTCAAGAGAACCGGTTGGGGCAGGGCGGGGTATGTGGACTGACCAGCTTGGATCCACTTCATACTACTCACCCTAAACAATACCCGGTATTAATCCTTGTAGGGGCAATAGAAGAAGTGAGGATGAGAAGGGATACTCACAGGTAGTGGAGTTCTATTCCCACTGCAGGCTAGAAGGGGAGAAATAGAGATTAGACGGGTATGGGGTTGGTGCCTGGAGCCCCCCAGAAGACGATTGAGTTGCACTGGGCGAAGCAATAGAGAGGATTGGGTTGGTTTTTCAGGGGTGGGTGGGTTCAAGGCTTCTAGATTCTTTGGAAGGAGAGAGCTGGGGTGTGTGTCAGGATTACTGGCTCTGGGTTGATGCATGAGGTCAAAAGTGCTGTGGGTTATGGGGTGGGCACACCAGGACTCCGGGGTTCTTCTCAGAAAGGGGGAAGTAAGGCATTACTCAGTAATGGTGAAAGCAGGGAGTGGAAATGGACATCAGATAATGCGGCACTGCTCTTTTACCCTAGCTCATGAAAGACATGTCACCTGACCCCCTTAAGCATCTAGGACAAGGTGAACATTTTGAGTCACATTATTTAACTTCTCAGTAGGGTTGTTTCCTTATTGGTCCATAGCTGGTCCATTCGTGACCTTCACCACCATTCTGAAAGTTTTATAGGCAATATTATAGCATTTTATTTTATTTTTTACAATTTTTATAGTTGTATAGATTAGTATACAACATAGGCTTACCATCCAGTAGACAGGATAGGTAAAAAGGTAAATGGCCCTTGGACGGTTAAGTCCAGTCAAAGGTGACTATGGGGTTGCAGTGCTCATCTTGCTTTCAGGCCGAGGGAGCTGGCGTTTGTTCGCAGACAGCTTTCCGGGTCTTGTGGCCAGCATGACTAAACCGCTTCTGGTGCAACGGAACACCGTGACAGAAACCAGAGTGCATAGAAACACCATTTACCTTCCTGTAGCAGCGGTACCTATTTATCTACTTTCACTGGTATGCTTTTGAACTGCTAGGTTGGCAGGAGCTGAGACAGAGCGATGGGAGCTCACCCCGTTGCGGGGATTCGAACCACCAACCTCCCAATACAAAAGAAAAATGGCACGAGGAGGGGAAAGGAAAACAAGCAAATTCAGGCCCTAATTCTTCCCTAAAGTGACACAAATTTTATACTGTGGGATGCAGTCCTGGGAGATCAGGAACCACATGCCAGCTTGGTCTCAGCTGAGCTGATGGTGGCTACCACGGGGTCTCATGGAAGCAGGTCAAGGAGGAACCCGAATGTCTGGCTTTGAGAAGTCAGGAAGAAATGCTGACAGGGAATTGAGGAGCCCAGGGTTTTCCCCATATATCCCAAGCCTCCCCTCCCCTCTCGTTGTTGTGAGTCAATCCAGGAGCCCCGAGGCAGAGAGGCCACTGAGTGAGTTGTTTTGCGTGCGGCAACTTGGAGGTGGCAATCTCTTGCATCATCCTTCCGCCTGCCAGGCCGGAGTTTCATCTGATGAGGAAACAAAGACAGGTAGCAACAATTTGGGCAAGATATAAGGAGCTTGCTGTGGCCTGGTTTTCATAATCAGCAACCTGCTGACAACAGCTCTCTGGTCTCCAAACCACCCTCGGTCCCGGGGTGCCAACAACGCCTATGCCAGAGTTCACCCTGAAGCAACCAGTTTTTTTGTTTCTGTTTTTTTACGAGTTTCCTTCCTTCCATTCTGAGGATGCATCACGCCTAATAAACCCAAAAGGTGGAATGTGGTGTGATGAGTTTATGATTTCAGGACTTCTGAGAACAGCAGATATTATGGTATAAAAAGGCTTGATTTTATACCAGTCAGCCCATATTGGATACTCCCTGCCCTCCTGTCCCTGCTGCCATTGACGCCAAGTGTGAACCAGGCTGTGAGAGATGGAGTGGAAGATAATGCTGTCTTAACACATGAAGGTCACTTTGTGGCCTTGGGCAACTGTCTCCCAGCCAGGGAGCTACCTCACAGGGTAACTGTGAAGATAAAAATGGGATAGCTCCGTCTTCACTGCCTCAAGCTTCTGAGAAGACAAGTCAGTTTATCTTTCGATAAAATAAATGTTAGATTGTGGTTGGGCTACACATCCAGTTAGCTCAGTTGGTAGAGGATGAGACTCTTAGACTGCCTGCACATAATATGTTTAAAGCATTCCCTCCCCACTAAATCCTGGGATCTGTAGTTGGTTAAGGGTGCTGGGAATTGTAGCTCTGTGGGGTGCAAACTACAGTTCCCAGGAATCTTTGGGAGGTGTTCTTTAAACGTATGGTGTGTTCACAGCGTCAATCTCAAGGTCATGGGTTCGAGACCCACCTTGGGCACATACCGTATTTTTCCGTGTATAAGATGATATTTCCCCCTTAGAAATAATAGGCAAATATTGCGGGTCGTCTTATGCACGGATAGAAGAGGGAGGACGGACGATTGGTGGCAGCAGCCAGCAGGAGATTAGCAGCGGCGATTGTGTGTGTGATTGGTTGCTGCGGCAAGGCCTGCTGACGATTGGCTGCAGCTGTGGCAATGGGGCGGGCTAGGCTTGCATGCATGCAATCGGCTGTGGTTTCGTCGAGTGTGCAGGTGTGCTTTTGGCGGCGAGTGTGCAGACGATTGGTGGCTGCGGTGATGAGTGCGATTTGCATTGATGGGCAGGATGTAGAGAGATTGGCAGCAGTGACTCCTCCCCAAAAAAGCTCAACAACAACTTTGGGCAATCCCCACCCACCCCCATTTTTTGTTGCGGTCCAAAAAAATAGGGGTCATCTTATACATGGGGGCGTGTTATACATGGAAAAATACGGTAAATTTTTTAAAAGTACTTATTCACACAACATAGTTAATCTGTGGAATACACTTCCACAAGATTTGCGATGACTACAAACTTGGGTGGCTTTAAAAGAGGATTAGACATATTCATGGAGGAAACGGCTATCAGTGACAGCCAGCCATGATGGCTATATTTCAATCTCCGCTGTCAGAGGCAGGACGTGTTTGAATATTGTGAGAACAGGATGCTGGACTAGGTAGGCCTTTGGTCTGATCCAGCAGGCTCTTACTTCTTACTTCATTTTGATGAGAACTTAAGAAGAGCCTGCTGGATCAGGCCAATGGCCTAACTAGTCCAGCATCCTGGACAAAATTCTCAGAATGAAAGGTTAGCACACCACAATAATAGAGAAAGACAGCCTGCAGCTCCTGCAATACCTGCCCCAAGATTGAGGAGGCACCTGGAAAAATGGCTTCTCCTGGGAACTGTAGTTTGTCAAGGCTGCTGAGAGTTGTTAGGAGACCCCCTGATCCCCTCACAGTCCTACAGTTCCCAGAATGGTTTAATGATCAATCCCCTTCCCATGGAATTCTGGGAATTGTAGCTCTGTGAGAGGAATGGGGCGTTTCCTAACAACTCTCGGCACCCTTAATGAACTAAAGTTCCCATAATTCTTTGGGGGAAGCCATGCTGTTTAAAATGGTTTCATAGTGCTTTAAATGTATATTGTATACAGGGTCTGAGTTACGTAAGGCTACTTTTGACATCATGATTAATGTCATTGGAACATGTACTCAGGCTCGGACCACGACGCTAGGTGTTGCCACATCTGAAGTACAAACACCAAAATGTTGCATGCTGCCTAGCTCATTTTTTTCATGACGCACAGGCCTAGTCTGAATAAACACTGAGGGAACAGACAGTGAAGAAACAGGACCATGCTTACTTATTACAGACATGACACATGGACATAATTTTACACAGGGGGATGATGTCCATAAAAAAATTCCAATGAATGTAGTTTCAGGCTGAACCATTATTTCCCAGATTCTATATACATTAATGAAAACATAAGTGTGGGTCTGTGTGTAGATATGATCTAAAAAGACATTTCACCCCCGAAATGTGTGGCAAGAGACAGCTGTGCCTGCTGAGTGGGGTAGCTATGATCATGTTCCTTCTCCATGTACTGTACTTTTGTCTGAACCAGGCCCCAGAGGTGGAGGGTTGAAGGTTGAAAAACACTGCCCCTTGGCTCTGTCCATCTTTGATGTTTAGCCAACACTTGTTCAGATTGTCCAATCGATAAAGGTGACTAGATCAGTAGGCTCATCCGATCCGTGTTGCTTTGTTTTGAGAATGTGCTCTTTGTGTGGCTTGTTTTCTCTTAGGGGCGGAAGGTCTCCACACCCCACTCCCAATAAACTTTCTACCCCAAATGACATTAGTGGCTGCTGGTATAGGTTTAAGTTTACAGTCATCAGCACTCTGTTTACAAGCTTCCCCAAGTGTCCTCCATCTCTACTGCCAGGAAGGTGAAGAGGCTTCCAAGTCCAGCTGAGGCCAGTTCTCCACCACATAGCCTAGTGAACCACAGCTGATCCCTTCAAAGGGCTTGTCCTCTTCCACCAAGGAGAGCCTGTCTTGGGCTTCAAGCATCTTCTCTCGGATTTAGCTGCCTCTCCCAATACACTGAGCAGGGCTGTGAGGTTTAATTATTAGTAGGGGGTTGATCCTCCAAGGCTTCCCTTTTAGGCAAGCATTTGTCCTACTGTAGACGGACTGGCATGGCCGACTGGAAATCAGGTTACAGGGGCTGCAATCCTATGCCCACTTATTTGGATCCAAGGTTAATATTGACCTCTGAGGCCATGCTTGTGAATCCACCCTCAGGAGGTATTATACTCAAGGACACAATAGATGGGACACTAGAGACAGGCTCCTGCCCAAGCCTGTGGGGAGTTCAGCCTCACCATCAGCCTTTCAGACCATATTGGGTCAGGATGTCGCCAGCACTCCATGCATCAGTGGTGGTGACCACATGCTTGAGATGATAGACAATTTTGTCTACCTGGACTCCACCATAACCAGCAACCGTTCCATTGACGCTGAGCTGGACAAGCTAACTGGCAAGGCAGCTATGGCAATGGCTCACCTCCAAAAGGGTTTGGGAGAATGATCAATACCAAGATGAAGATCTACCAAGCTTGCAAGTTGAGTTGGTTGTGGGCAACTTAAAGAGGCCAGGAGCGATGCCTCGGTGCCTTCCATATGCGTTGTGTCAGGAAGATTTTGGGCATCATATGGCAGGACAGAATCTCAAAAAACAAAGGTGTGCTCTTTCAAGCCCACGTTCACACTTCTGTCTCAGTGACGTCTACACTGGCTTGGTCATGTACACAGTATGAAAGATGGCAGGATCTCCAAGGATGTGCTTTACAGGGAGCTGGCCTCAGCGCCAGGCCTGTTGACCAACCAACTCTGCATTACAAAGATGTCTGCAAGAGTGACATGAAGTCTGGCAACATTAACCCCACTGTATGGGAATCCCTGGAGACAGACAAGTTGTATAGCCACATCAGTAACCAGAGGAGGAATGACCACCGGAGGAGCAGAGAAGAAACGGCATGGTGCACCTGCATCAGTTATACTGGATGCCTTCATCGGCCACAGCTGCAATAAAGCATGTCTCTCCCTCATTGGTCTCGACAACTAGAGCAGGCGATGGGATTCTCCACCAGTTTGGGTTTGACTTTACCCTCGATGGCGCACTCTTCCATTGTCTCCCAAGACAGACGGATGCCAACACTTACATACACACATTTGCTTTTTTTTGGGTCATTGTATTGTTTGATTCTGCTGATGCTATTTTAATCTGTGGTCACTATCATATTGTTATATGTGTGAGGATTTTCCGGTTATAACTTTTTATTTTCCTTTGGAAGGTGGGATATAAATTTAATAAATAAAAAATTGTTACATGATTGTAATTTTTAAAAAATATATAATAAGTCACCTTGGAAAGGGTGAATTGAAGCAATCACACTAAATAAAGCCCCGTGACCAGAGCGGAACTTTATTCTGCGACTCTCCTCTCCCTTTGTTGTCTTCTCTTTCCCTGTCTAAATTTAGACTGCACAATTCTCGCTTTTGACTTTCCGTCTTAAGTGTGTAAGCCATTAACTACATAGTAGCTGATGCAATGTTTCATCACCACACTTTAAAACTTAAATCGAACGAGCAAAAGCCACGGTGCTCCTATGCAAGCACTTAAGATAACACTTTATTATATCTGAAGCCCGGAACGACCAATCAAAACACAACTTTCGCGTATTTCTCCCCAGCAAAACAGGAAAAAATGACGGCTGCGAACGCCAAAAACGACGCGCGGCGCAGGGACCGGGCTACCTTCCCGTCGTGCCTTGCTCCATTCTCCCCGAGTCAGCCATTTGGAGGCGCCTTGCCTTTTGGGAGTTGTAGTCTTTCCTCCCGACGTTTTCTATAACGTCTATAGGCAGGAGGCGGGAAAGGGGACTACAACTCCCGTCACGCAACGCGCTTCCCTTGGCCCGGGAGGGGGACTAGGGCTATATCTCGGGACCTGTAGTGTTCGACCCCCCCCCCCGCGCACCTTTGTCGTCATGGGGAGCGAACTACAGTTCCCGCAGAGCCGAGGAGTCCGGCCGCTCTAAGGTCAACCCCCTCCCCCCGCCCGGCTTTGGCAGGGGCTTCTCCCAAGATGGCGGCTCCCCCTCCTCCTCCGGCTCCTGCTGCTCCCCGGGGCGCCGGGGTCGGGGCCACCTCCCCGGGGGGCTCCCTGGGCTACTGCTTGGCCCAGCTGCAAAAGGGCGCCGAGCCGGGCCTCGGCCGGGCCCTGCTGGCCCTCCGGACGCAGCACATCAAGGAGGCCGGGGGCATCGCCCGCTTCCGGAGCCGAGGGGGCCTGGCGCCTCTCCTGGAGGTCCTGGCCGGCGCCCCTCGGCCGCGACGCACCCTGGACCTCGCCCTCAGCATCCTGGGCAACTGCTGCACCGAGGGCGCCAGCCGCACCCAGGTGCGTGAGCTGGGAGGGATCCCGCCCCTCGGTAAGTGGGGGGCCCAGCTTATGGGGAGGACCAGGTGCCCCCTCGGGGGTAAGGGGGAGCTCGGCGGGGCAGTCTTGGTTGGGGGGACCCCGCAACATTTTGGGGGGGCGCCAGGTGGGATCCTAAGACCCCCAGGTCAACCCCCCCAAAACTGGGGCAACCTGACCCCTTAGGTGCCTGTGTTGCCAAGGCCCCCTTGACTTGTCAAAGGTTGAGGTCCCGCCCCCAGAGTTTGTAAGGATTATTGGATCCTCGCGTGCTTCTGCTCACTTTCCGGGCCTTTCTGTCTTCTCCAATACCTTTACTTTGGGCTGTCGTGTGATACCCACCTAGTTAAAGAAGATGATGTAGCCCGGATTTTCTTAAGTTTTTTTGTTTTAAAAAATATATCCCGTACTTAAAGGGCGTTAAGTGTTGGCAATTGGAAATCACGGAATCGCAGAACTGTTGGACCATCTAGTCCAAGCCCCTGCAATGCAGGAGTCACAGCTAATGTTAGGGTTTGCCCTGTTGGGCTGGGGAGGGTTGAAGCCATACGTGCAGCTCTAAGGGTTATGAGCTGTCGCCCGTGGTTAACCTCTAAGCCTGACTGATGTTGGGTGTCAGAATAGGACCCGGGATGCCAGGGTTCAAATCCCTGCTCAGTCACGAATCTCATTGGATGAACCGCCCTGAGATCTGTGGGTGAAGGGTATACAAACTGAATACATACATAAATAAAATAACTTGGGCCTGTCGCTCTCTGCATCACAGGGTTGTTGTGAGGATAAAATGGGGCTGGGGGACAGCCATGCATGCCACCTTGAGCTCCTTGGAAGAAAGGTGGGATATAAATGTAATAAGAATAAATAAGAATAAAGGGCACACGTCTTGGCATCCTGAGCTACTCAAGTTGGACTTGTGACCCTTTGAATGCTGCGGTGGGAGGAGATGCCTAAGCCTTTAAGGGGAGTTGCTTGAGGATGCGCAGGGACTTGCAATTTGCATTATGCAGCTGGCAGCGCCACCTGGCTGTTAAATGTGTAAATGCCAAAGCCCCAGTCTTTCAATCTGCAAAACCGCTGTCTTAAACCAATGCAAATTTGTTTAAATTCAGTGTTTTCCTTTTGAGCTTCTACCCTGTTTGGTTCTTTCATAGGTTGTGGGGCTGTTTTAAGATGAGTGAACACATGCAAACTAGAAGTGGTTGGCTTTTTCCCTCTAGGAGAAGCTAGCAGCGATCTTGGGGATTTGGGATTATATTGAGGTTCCCCCTAGCAGTAGCAAGACCTCATGCATTTGTGTATTTGGAAAGCAATGTTTACACTGGTTGTCAAGAGAGACCACACCTTTTCATAAATCTTTAGTACTATACAGTACATAGTAAGCACTGCAGTATATAGAGTGCAGAAATGTGATAATTCCTGGTTGAGGGCTTAATGGGGTTATATAATATAATAATAATAATAATAATAATAATAATAATAATAATAATATATTATTTATACCCCGCCCATCTGGCTGGGTTTCCCCAGCCACTCTGGGCGGCTTCCAACAGAGCATTAAAATACAATAATCTATAAAACATTAAAAGCCTCCCTAAACAGGGCTGCCTTCAGATGTCTTCTAAAGGTCTGGTAATTGTTGTTCTCTTTGACATCTGAAGGGAGGGCGTTCCACAGGGCGGGTGCCACTACCGAGAAGGCCCTCTGCCTGGTTCCCTGTAACTTGGCTTCACGCAGCGAGGGAACTGCCAGAAGGCCCTCGGCACTGGACCTCAGTGTCCGGGCTGACCGATGGGGGTGGAGACGCTCCTTCAGGTATTGGACGGGGTTGGGGTAGAATCAGGCAGAAAATGCTACCCTCTTTAAACAGCTGTTCTTACCCAACTTTTTTTTTTTTAAAGCAAAGAGAGCTAAATCTGCTGGCCTTTAAAGTGCCACAAGACACTTACTGCTTTTCACTGGAACAGACCACCACAGCTATTCCCTTGAAAGTTGTTTGTGGTTTTACAGCTACATTATTCTCCATGTCTCTTCCTTCCTGCTCCCCCCCCCCGCATTCTGTGTGTTTATAGTTACTATCCTGAGATCGCTTGCTGCAGAAAGCATCCAGAATCGGACAGCACGAGCCCTCGGCAACTTGGCTGTAGACGCAGAAAACTGCCAGGCCATTCACGAAGCAGGTTGGAAGTGGGATGGTGCACTGGGTAGGGATGGAGGGTAGGTTTGTTCATGTGGGGCTGGGTGGGGGTCTAGTGGGGGTCTAGTCCATATGTTATGACTTCCTGCCCCTTTGCAAACAGGGGAAATGACAACTTTCTGCCTGCTTTCCCCCTCCATAATGAGGTCCTCTCATTTCCACATGTTAGACTGACATGAGTTTATATATTACTCATTGCCTCCATATGCTTAATAACCGGAAGCTTCCTGGTGAAAACTAGCATAGCGGAGGGGAGCGCTAAGAATCTGAGCTGGAATAGCCCAGTTTTATCCCAGTTATAGCCTCACTTGGTGGCCCCAGGCAAACTTCTGTTCTCTCACTCTTGGTACCCGCTCTGCAATACCAGGATCACGCTGGCCTACCTTACTGAGCTGTTGTAAAGATTACTGAAATAATGTCTGTGAAGTACTCTTGAGTGCTTGAAATGCACTATATAAACATGAAGCTTTGTTCTCGTTATTAGTCTTCATGTATTACAAAATTCCCAGATAGAATGCACTGGGATTCTAGAATGAATAGGGAATCTGTGTGGAGCATTTGGTCACTTGTGGATAAACTACAAACAGGTTGTGTGTTAAATTAGGTAACATGCTAGCAGTTTTCTCTTTTAGCCTAGGTAAAATTGGTGGGGGAACGTACTTCGTGTTGGAGACTCGTTTTAATTCTCTCTGTTTATCTCTCTCCCCACCCTCATTTATCTGGGACTGGGAACAGAGGTGGGGTGGGAATTTTGTCGTGATTTGGGTGAAATTTCTGCATAACTTTGTGTTCGGATTCAAGTGCAGACGTTCATATAAACTTCTAAAACTTAGATGCAAACAGAGGGGTTGCTTTGGAATCTGTGGCAGCCCTCAAAAGAAAGGGATGTGGCCACAGAACCCTTTTTTTCTTGCTCTCTTCGGAGCTGGAGGTAAAATGGACACCCATCTCTGCTAAAAATTCGCCCATGTATCCTGGAAGGGTGTGGCAAATTTCCTTGATAAAAGTGCCAGGACTCCTTTAAGGTCCGCTGCATCTGCTGCTCCCAGCACCCTCATTGCAGCAGCTGCTGAGAGTAGCAGAAAAAGATGAGGGTGGTTGTGGAGAGAGACGGTGCTGAGACTTGGCAGGCCAGTTTGAGAGGCTTGGACGTTTGCTGGCAAACTGTAGAGAAATTGTAATACATGAGACTCTATAACTTGGCTTTCTTTTTCTTCTATTCTCTCCCTCACCCCACCACCCAAAAAATCTCCCATTACAGGAGCAGTGCCCCCACTGGTGCAGGTCCTCACCACCTCCCAGGACAGAGAGTGCTTGCAGAGTGTGATCAGGGCAGTGCGCTACCTGGCTGACACCCCTGCGCATCGCCTTGTGCTGGCCCAGCAGGGGGTGGTGCGCCCCATTGCCGAGCGCTTGGCTTCCTCCTTGGATGACGCCGCCCTTGTCGCAGCCGCCGTGCGCGCCCTCCTGGAGCTGACGAAGGGTTGCAGCCGCGACTGTGCGCAGCAGCTCAGCTTGGCGGGCGGCGTGGCGACCCTCGTGGCCTTGGCTAGCCACGAGAAGCGGGCGGTGCGGGAGACGGCTCTCGTGGCCCTGTCCAACCTCTGTCTGCAGGGCATGCTGAGGCCAGCTGTGGGCAACGCTGGCGGAGTGGATGTGCTGGTGGGGGAGATCCGGCAGCGGCAGAGGGCCGGGGCACCTGGCATGGCCCTCCATCCTCTGGTGAAAGCTTTGTGCCTGCTGTGCCGAGAGGCAGTCAATAGAAGCCGGGTCCGAGAAGCCGGGGGGCTGGAGCTGCTGCTGTCCCTGCTGCGGGACCAGGGCCACAGCTCCTCCCACGATCGTGTGGTGGTGGCCTTCGTGGCCTTTTTCTATGATGAGGAGGCCCTGGAGGTGCTGCAGGCTGGAGGGCTTGTGCCTTTGCTGGTTGGGAGGCTGGCAGCGCTGGGCCAATGGAGAGGCCGGAAGGAAGAGGAGGAAGAGGAGGAGGACGAGCTGGTAGATGAGAGGGATGCAGCTTCTTTTGACCTACCTGCAGAGGGGCGTCGTGGGGAGCAGGCCACGCCTGGAGCAGAGTCTTCCAGCTTTCAGAGCCTCAGGTAAAGAATGTCTTGAGCTACGGGATTGTTTTTTTGCAAGGGTTGAAAGAGGTGATGTCCTTTCAAAAGAGGACTTTTTATGGTAGCGAAGTATATACCCAGAACATGCCAGTTCTGTACCAGCAAAACAAAACAAACCCCATTTGGAATGTCTTGTGCAAATTAGTCACATCTAAATGTGTAGCTTTTCTAAATTTTTAGCAAGGCCGTGGAAAATGGAAAGAAGCAAAGGTGTCAAGATTGGGGGCAAGTGGGCTGTTAGGGGTCAAAGGAGCTGGACAGGGATGTTGTCCTACTCCAACCATTGCCAGCTCTGCAGAATCACTTTTAGCTTGTTTTCAAACTTTTCTCCGCTGGAAACGCAGGTTGGCAAACTAAACAATAGTTTTTAAAGGGGGCTTGAGTTTCTTAGGGTTCTGTGTCACGTGCTTGCTTTGTTCCCCAGGATTGTTGTGCTACTGAGGGTGGCCGTGGTTGCTGCCACCAGATGTTCTTTGTATTTTGCCTCCATGTCCTATTGATGCCATCGTTTGGCCATGTGGCAGCAGCAGCGGGAGCCTGCAGTGTTCGATTCAAGGCTCTGGCAAACATGTGCCACCGCACAGCTTTACATGCAGATGCTTGCAGTATTTTGCAGCTGGCTGCCAAAAGCGGAGTCATGCACACAACGACAGATGTCTGTAGTCCGCTTGCTGTGGGCTAGAAGCTGATACATGCACTCTTCTCCAACACTTCACACCCACTAATGGCTACCAACCACATAGCACATGGTCATGTGATTCCTTCCCCACTGCCCACCCCAAACTCTACAATCGCTTTTGTACTTCATCCCTTATACCTGTGCCTTTCCTTCTATCCACTCTGCAGATCCTGGCTTCTTTCTGAAGGCTACATTGCCAGCCCAGGGGACCTTTCTCCACAGTGGTCCCCCGACACCACCCTTTCTGAACTGGATGTCCAAGGATGTGTCAGCCCCAACCAAGAGCTGCAAGATGAACCCCATGGGCCCTGCCATGCCGTATCTGGAGTAAAAACCCAGTCCCGGGCCGAATCCCCCGATTTCTTAAACTCTCCATTACTGGATTTGCCCCTTGCACGTCAGCCAAGTTCTACCGAGACCTTAAACCCAGCGGAGGGAGATGGAGCGTATCCACAGCAGAGCCTGTGCCCAGTGGCATTGCCTATGTTCGACAAACCTGGAAGTCTCTGTTTGGAGGTGCCAGATTCAGAGGAGATCAAGGAGCTGGAAGTGGGTGAGACCAGTAAGCAGCAGAAGGGGCTGCTGATGAAATCAGAAGAGGAAGATCTAGCCAGTCCTGAGAAAGGACTCCCCGGACAGGACGTGTTGAAGCTGCCCTGTTCATTGTCTTCAGGGGCAGCCCCAAATTCAGTGCTGACGAATCCATCAAAACCAGGTGAAGATACGGAAGATGCTTTGACAATGGACCAAAATGAGCCTGGGACCAGTAACTCGCACCTGGCTGCAATGGCGTTGATTCCGAGCAAGAGTGACCAAAGCCAACTATCCCCCAGGCCCATTGCCAAATCGCCAGCCAGCGAGGAGGCCTGTCTGATCACCCCAAAGCTGAGCATTCAGAGCCTCTCAAGTTCTCCCGATGAGCACAGGACGCCTACATCCTGCTGGAAACGCCGTGCCAAGTTCCGGTCGACGTCTGAGCAGGCTCCACCTCCTCAAGCATCACGTCCTGCTGGCGAGACTCCGTCCCCACTGCTCTCCCTAGCCCTGCCGCTCTCCCTCTCTCCACACGGGGGTGACAGAGAGCTCCATGCCCCCGAGGCGCCCGTCCTGCTGCTCCTTTCCCGCTTTTCCCAGGCTGAGGATCCCAGCCGCAGCTTGGTGACACCGGCCACCTTGCAAGGGCTGCTGCGCTACGTCACGAGAAGCCCCGTCCCCTCCTCTCGCTGTCTCCGGCTGCTGGATCGCCTCACCTGCAACCCCACCTGCCTGGAGGCTTTTGTGCGTTCCTATGGCGCTTCGCTCATCCATGCCTGGCTGATCCTTGGCGTGTCGCCTGAGCAGGTGGCGGCGGCTGTTCCTGCCGAGGAAGAGGGGGAAGAGGCGGAGCCAAGAAGCCTGGATGCCGGGGAGCACGACGCCAGGAGGTTCAAGGAACTTGGTGTGTGGATTTTCTGTTATCTCTGCATTCCAGGGTAGCGGTTCTTAAACTCCCCCCCCCCCACTAGTAAATTAAAAATTCTGGAGATCTCAAAAGGCCACTTAATCACCCCACCCCTTTTTTGGTTCTGTAAATCAAACCACATGCACAAATCTCATTAGGCAGAGGGCCTTCTCGGTAGCGGCGCCCGCCCTGTGGAACGCCCTCCCATCAGAGGTTAGAGCAATAAACAACTATCTGACATTCAGAAAATACCTCAAGGCAGCCCTATTTAGGGAAGTTTTTAATTTGTGATATTTTAATGTATTTTGGTGTCTGTTGAGGCCGCCCAGAGTGGCTGGGGGGACCCAGCCAGATGGGCGGGGTACAAATAAAATTATTATTATTATTATTATTATTATTATTATTATTATTATTATTATAGTTGGCATTTGATAATGCCTTTCTAATGCAATGGATGTGTTGGGAGCTTTTCTTTTGAACAGAGTTCAGGGAAGTCTAGCTTGGCTCATCAGAAAAAATAAACCATATAATTGTAGAGTTGGAAGGGACCACAAGGGTCTTCTAGTCCAACCCCCCCCCCCAAAGCAAGGATCTTTTTGCTCAACAAGGGGCTCGAACCCACAACCCTGAGATTAAGAGTCTCGTGCTCTACGGACTGAGCTATCCCAGGGATTGGGAGCTGAGGGCGAAGTATAGATATTCCACAACCTTTCTGTGGAGCACCCAAAGGAGACCACCAAAAAGGTGGTCTACTGAGGATGATTTGAGAACCTCTGTTCTAGGATATTGGAATTCAAGCCTGCATAGTTTATTTTTTTGAGTGGTTCCTCATATTGAAGAGGGCTTCTGAACCGGGTATTGTCATGTTGAAGATGCTGTGGTGTCTCACTTTAGTGGGTCTTTGGCTCATTGGAAAGCCAATTGCTTTGTTGGGATACTGTGGTTCCTAGTCTGTCTGCCACAGGCCATGCTGTCAGCTGATGCTCAGCAGGCCTTTGCTTCTGAAGTGGTTTTCAGTGTTGGAACGTGGAAGGCGACCTTAAGGAGAGCCCTTATGGTAGTGTATGAAACCACTTTCCCCCTCACCACTGAGTAATTGAAGTCCCCTCCACCTCACCCCAGCTGACGTAGGCTGGGGTTGAGGCTTCAGATCAGAGAGAGCCCTTTTGCTTCCCACATGTTTTGCAGACATAAAATGGAGCATGAAATAAATTGTGGGGGGACCGCAGCTCTTGCGATACAGAAAAGGCTGACTGGGCAGTTGGGGGCAGGGCAGATGCCAAAAAGTGGGCTGGCTCCCTTCAGAGTTGATGCAGATGCCGCATCAAACGGAGGCTCTGTGTGCTGAACGCATTTCTGACCCATTCTCCCCCTTCCCACCAGGAGAGGCGCTGCTGATGAACCTTTGTGTGCAAGCGGAGTCCCCTTATGGAGTGGGTGTTCTCACCCACATGCTGCTGTCAGGCTCCGAATCCGATCAGGTGGCCTGTGCACTTGCCCTTCCGCTTATCTGCAGGTAGGTCTGACATTGCTCTGTCAAACTGGTATGAAGAGAAGGGGATAAAAAGGATTTACTTCCTCGCGTGGTTGCAGTTTCCTCATGTCGCTACCAAAATGGTGGCGGCCATCTTGAATGAGGGGCAGCCACCGGGCTGGGACGGAGTGACCTCAGGGTTTTATTTAGCCACAGATTCAGAGATTGGGGGGTGTGGACAGTGAAACTGAAAAGAAAAAAGTATATTACTCCTCACCGCATGAACCACAAGGCGCTCAAAAGAAAAAAGTATATTACTCCTCGCCACATGAACCACAAGGCGCTCAAAAGAGTGTATGAGAGATTTATTTTTGAAAGAGAAGCGAAAAGTGTGGAGACTGAGGAAAGAGGAAAGTGTGTGTTAATGCTGGGGGGGGGGTCTGATATTTTACAATTCTCATTTTTCAGCTAATGGAAGGGGAGAGTTGGGATCTAACGAAAGGTACTGAGGGTACAAAGCGGTTTTCTCTTTGTCTCCCATAGGAAGGATTCCCTTTGCCGGAAACTTCTGCTGGACCACTCTGGCCTGCGTCTCCTGTTGGGCGCCCTGGTGCGGGACCCCGATCCCTGCCTTGTTTTCTACGCCTTGGATTCCCTCTCCCTCCTGCTGGGCTCCCAAGCCACAAGTCTTCCCTCGCCGTCCCCTCCTGCCTCCAAGAGGCCGCGCCTGGACTCCCCGCCCCCTTGCTCTTATTGCCGCTTCATGGACGAAGGCAAGGCCGACTTGGATTTCCAGCTGGACTCTGGCACCCGGGTGCCCGCCGTGCGCCAGGTCGTCAGCGAAGCCTCTGAGGTCTTCTGTGCCATGCTGAGCACAGGGTTTGCAGAGTCGTGCCACACCACGGTGAGGCTGGGCGGTGTGTCTCCCCAGCCCTTCCTGGCTCTCGTGCACTTCCTCCACGGCTGCTGCGGCAAACCCTGCTCGGTGCTGGGGGTTTCGGTCCCCCTCGCTCTAGCCGAAGAAATCCTCATGGTTGCCGAGCAGTATCTCCTCCCCGAGCTCCAGTCCCTGGTTGATGACGCCATGTGCCGGGACTTCCTGCGCCCCGAGACTCTAGGCCAGGTGTACTGCTTGGCTGAACGGCAGAACCGACCCCGCTTGCTTCAGAAATGTGCTGCTTACACTCTCCAGGACGTGGCAAGGCCCACCCGCCAAGCTGCGGTGTTGGCCAAGCTTCTCCAATCCGTTGGGAATCCTAGCAGGTTGGCTGAGGAGCTTCTCAGGGTGGTGATGGAGTCCCCGTGGGGCTCTGGTGCTGAGGTCCAGCTTGGCTGAAGGATTTACAGCTCTGTCTCCTGCTGCCCCATTCCACCCCCCTTCTCTCTCTCTCTCACGCACACACACACACATGCACAAACATAACCGAAATATTGGCTTTATAGTGGAAACCCAAGTATGTTGACAGAAGGAGTGCTAGGAGAATAAATAGGGTGAGACTCAAAAGAATGGCCTCACAGCGGTCAAAGGGTCAACTTCTGGAGTGCGGAAGCGTGTGGGGCAGTGATGTGGCAGTGAGTGCCCCACTTGATACGGCGGTTGTGTGCGTAAGGTTGGTGGAGGTGACTGCATGAGGGTGGAAAAGAATGGAGGGAGGGAGGAAGAGGGCCGGGGGAACGCTGCCACCCAAAAGATGGCATGGGGGAAGATTTAAATCAGATGTGGGGAACCTTTGGCTCTTCAGATGTTACTGAACTACAACTCCCATCATCCTTGGCCGCTGACCACGCTTGCTGAGGGATGATGGGCATTGTAGTTTAGCAACAAGAGGAGTGCCAGAGGTTCTCCACACCTGATTAAAACGAAAGGTGGAGGAACCAGGTGTCAGATTCTGCTTGGACGCAACAATAGCCCCTTTTGAGGAGGGGTTCTATTCTGTCAAGAGCACTTAAAAAACAAGGAACGGCCAGCCTGGATGTGACCTTGGGCATGGCAGCATGTTCAAAGTGGACAGGATCCCTTTCTGATAGCGTATCAGGAAGGGACCCCAGATTGAAAAATACAACATTTCTGAGAGTGCCATTCTGATGGAAGCTGCTCCTGGAATTGATCCTAGTCTTGGGAGGAGATGTTAAAAGGGCATGAATGTATAACTGAAGAAAGATGAACCATCTCACAGAGATGGTGGGGGGGGGGCACCAAAAGAATTGACGCCACCAAGCAGTGGAAGGAATTTGCTGGATATGATATCAAGGTGCTTCTCTCAAGGACACATGGAAGCACTGAGAGGAGTCTGGCCCATTTGTATAGATGGAACTATATTGCATATAAGCTATTGTACATAGAGAAATACAGACATCAAAGAGGTACTTGGAGCGTCTACCTGGCCTCAGCTTATTTCTGTGAGTGAACAAATGGGAGGTGACCAACCCTTGTTGCTGCAAAATTGGCTGCGACCCAGTTTTGAGCCAGCCTTCTGCAAATGAACCAGTTGTTCCAGAACCCCACAACGAGTCTCTCACCATTAACCCTGCTCACTCTTAATGGGTGGCTGGGATTAGTGTCATCCAATGGGGGGTTCTTGGCACGGGGGATAAAATGTGTCTAGTCTGCACACTTGAGTTCTCTGGCCATCTGAGCAATCTCTTGAGGGGTGGGATTTTGGATTTACACTTGCATGCCCTGTGATGCCAATCAAGCCTCACTGAATTCAATTGTGAGGCCTCTTAGCCCCCGTTCCTCCCCTCCCCACCTCCTTTCCACGCCAAGGACAGGAAACGCCTGCTTCTAACTGCATCCAGATGGTCTGGAGAACTGGCGAAGGGGAGGGAGAAACCACTTCCTGAGAGCCTGATTACTATAGAGCCTGTTCATCTAGGATGGGGTGGGAGGGAGCGCCTTCCCCAATGGGTTCTTTCTGGGTCCCATTTTCTGTCCCGTATTGTTGTTTTTGAAGGGTTGGCTGTCATCTGTTTTTTCCATGGCATTTATTGGGTGCTGGAAGCTGACCTCTAGCATACGTAACAGTGCCGCTGAGGTTATGGTGTAAAATCACAGCTGGGAGATGCAGCAGAGGTATGCTGCTCCTTCCCTCTTGGGATACTTTGAAAGGAGAGTGTGTGGATGGTTTGAAGTTTTGTAAGGACTTCATTTTTTAAAAATGTTATTTTCTGGTCATGCTCCAGTTCCTCAGCATGTGAGAAGCATTTCCTATAATTTTATCTCTGTGCCAAGAAAACAGTCACCTGCTTAATTTCTACATGATTGGTTGCTGTAGAAGGCAGAGGAGCTGGGGGTAACACTTAATGGTGGCAGCCCGTGTTCACCACGCAGCCATCATGCAGTCTCAACATATCTGGTGCAGAAGCAAACCAGGCTGAGTGTTCCAGGGCTTGTTTCCCTTCCCGAATTCCTCCTGTGCCTGGCTCTTCACTTGGCACAAGCCCGTTTTGCTCGTGGGTGTTTCACCCTGGGTGGAGAGTTTTTATTATGGTGCTGAAAAAGCATTCATCTGAAAAAGCCCACACTGTGAGCAAGCCACTTTCAGGAGGGCTGAGACCATACCTTGCGAAAAAGTCTCTTACAAAGTGTTCACTTCAAAAATGTTCCCTCTACCCTAGAAAATTCAGCAAGTCCTAAACCTTGTGAGTACAGCCCAATCCCCAAAATACTACACGGTCTGCAATTAAAAAAAAAATCATTGCAAGGCAAAATCATGCAGGATTGTGACAGCCCATTTTAACACACACATGCTTACAACTCAAAGGGTGCTTTCAAAGTACATCAATACTCTTGTAGATTAGGATTTTTAAAATCCTATTTCAGTTGGGGGCGCGGCTTGATCTAAGTGGCTTGCTTAGGGCTGCAACTAGATGTGACGTAGAAGGTCTGTAAAAGGTAAAGGTAAAGGGACCCCTTACCGTTAGGTCCAGTCGCGGACGACTCGGGTTGCGGCGCTCATCTCGCTTTATTGGCCAAGGGAGCTGGCGTAGAGCTTCCGGGTCATGTGGCCAGCATGACTAAGCTGCTTCTGGCGAACCAGAGCAGCGCACGGAAACGCCGTTTACCTTCCCGCCAGAGCAGTACCTATTTATCTACTTGCACTTTGATGTGCTTTCGAACTGCTAGGTTGGCAGGAGCTGGGACCGAGCAACAGGAGCTCACCCTGTTGCGGGGATTCGAACCGCTGACCTTCCGATCAGCAAGCCCAAGAGGCTCAGTGGTTTAACCCACAGCGCCACCCGCATCTGTGAACAGGCAAATAAAAATCAATAGCCCTTTGGGCCTGACAAATTAACTACCTAGGAAGCTTGCCTGTACCAGGCAAGCCACTTGCCTGTACCAGGTCTTGTCTAATGAATAATCTTAAGAACCAGGAAAGGCTTGGCGGGCTCAGGCAGTATCCCATCTTGCCCAGTGGTCAACAGGATGCCCGTGAGAAGCCCACAAGCAGGACCTGAATGCAAGAGCACTGCTCTTCCTGCTGTTCCCAGCAGCTCATATTCACAGGCCTGCTGCCTCTGACCTTGGAGGCACAAGCAAAGCATGTGTTCTGCTACTGAGCCATGGACTGTGGGAAAGGGGGTAACCCAGTCCATCCTAACCATTTACCTATCTGGACAAAACTGAGGTGATATGAATCAGGGACTTCTGGGCTCTGAGCTCCCATGGCTAATCACAACTCTTGCTTTCATTAGCATATGCTCCAAACTTGCCTTTTCTCTGCCCTCTTGTTACAGACGGCTCCAAATGTCCCCTTCCCCCAGTCCTTAAGACATCAAACCTTATGGGTACCCCAAAATTATTATGGTAAAAAGCCTACCCCCACCGAAGCTTTTAACAATCCAGCCTTGATTCAGGTACGTTTATTACATATCGGAGTTCTCTCGCTCTTCGCAACTTTTTTTTGGCTTGCACCATTTACACCCCGTGTTTCCTCAGTCCTATAAACATCCTCTGAAATAAATAATCTCATTTGGCAAGGTATTAGATTCTGTCCTCCTGCCATCATGAATAACAGCTGCAGTGTAGCCAAAACCCATTTCTGTCCAAAGACCTCATGACCTCAGCTGGACTTGGAAGCTGTACATCTATTTCCCCGTTTTGGCACCTGGAATCGTGTGAATTCCTGGGCCTCATCAGAACTTAAAATGATACTGAAAAGTTTGAAAAGTTAGTAGACCACCCTGTGTGCATGTGTAGGCACAGTGCCAACTTGAATAAAATATTGTGGGGGACCAGGTAAGCCCTGCCCCACATAATTGATCACATGACACATTGCGCACACACCAGTTGAATGGGAGTGCCCATCAACTTTGTGGGGGCCCAGCCCCCTCAAATATTTTATTGTAGGGGCCGAAGCCCCCATGGCCCTTAGGAGTTGGCTCCTATGCACACATCTATGGCCTCATCTGCACTATACATTTAAAGCAAGATCATACCACTTTAAACTGTCACAGTTTCCACCTGGGAACTGTAGTTTGTTAAGGTTGCTCAAAGTTGTGAGACCCTGTTCCCTTCTACAACTCTCAGGGTGGTTTAACAGCCAATCCCTCTTCCCAGAGAACTGAGAATTGTAGCTCTCTGGGAAGAAGTGGGGTCTCCAAAAAAATTTCCGCACCCTTAACAAACGATGCTCAGAGTCATACCTAGGCTCTCTTGTGCCCTTGGCAAGGAGCTGTATTGGCACTGCCCTCCATCATCCCGTGCCCTTGGCAAGGACATGTGCCCAGTGGCCCAGATTGGTGGAGGAGCAGCCCAGGGTGAATGAGCAAATGGGTGGGTGGGCTCCTAGCCCTTTGGAGCCAGAGTGGAGAGGTGTGATTTTTGCTCCCCCTGGGCCTAAACCCTTGGTGGGGAGCAACCTAGCTAACCTTAGGGTGCCCCTGACTACACTTCCCATGATTCTTTGTGGGAAGACATGACTATTTAAAGTGATACGATACTGCTTTAAATGTACAGTGCAGACAGTGTGTGCATTGAGAGGGAAAGAGAGAATACGGATGTTATACATGCTTAGCTGCCAGGCTTTCTTCCCAGTGCTCAAAATCCAATTGATAACTTTTCTCCAAAGTTCACACCTTTTCCTGTTCTTACTGTTTTACTCCATAATATCCATGCCGTGCAGGGTTCTGCGTAAGCCTCGTCTTATTCCGCTTCCTAAAAGAAGCCAGCCGGCAGGAGCAATAGGCTGGACCTCTTCAGAAGGAGTCACCTAAATGCCCCAGCAGCTCTCCTAGCTTTGAGCAGCTGCCACCCCACACCTTTGCCCCAAACACACCAGCCGAGCTGGCCCAAGATGTTCTGCTGCCTGAGGCACAGCAGCAAAAGCTCCCCTCAAAAGCCAAGGGGGTAAAGCAAAGTATCCCAAGGCTAGTTAAGTCATTTTAGCCCCTGAGACTGAAAACCACAGGAGCTCAGGCAAAAATATAAAATCAAGTAGCTTAAAAAGTTACTGCCTCTTCTTATACCCCGTCCAAAATTGGCGGCCTTGCTGTCTCACGCTCCACACTGGTGCCAGAAGCCCTTAGCAACTCCCTCCCCTCACTAGGCCTTACTTCCCTTCCCCATAAGGTGCCTATATTCTCTTCTCTTTCACTCCCCAGGCCCCCACCCTACGGTTCTAGCCCGCTATTAACTTTCTTGCAAGAGAATCCAGCTCCCCCACCCCCCTGCTCAAAAGACAAGACCCCTCAGAAATGGAACCCAGGCGTCCTAGCTGGGGAGATCAGGAGGCGATTTCTACGGGCTGCTTGCTATATTACCCTGTAAAATCCCCCCCGCGCCCTATAGGGTGGGATGGGGGGGCCGAGTGTTTGGGGGGGCAAGTTCCAGCGCGGTGCCCCCCCCCTGCCGCGCGATGCGCTGTGGGGCGAGGGGGGGGGCGTCTCCATCCTTCCTGCCCGAGCCTTGGATCCCCTTTGCCATAAATGGTCACCGCAGCGGCAGCGGCGGCAACAGCAGCAGCAGCAGGGGAGCAGTCGAGCGGGGCTGCGCTCCGGGAAGGCGCGTCACTGGGGCGGGGGCCGCCCAGCAGCCAGCCACCGGCCCCGGAGTCCGGGACCCAGCCCGCGCCCGCCCGGGATGGACGATCTGGGTAAGGAGAGCAGAGAGGGAGCCCCGTCCCCCCACCCCACCCCGCCGACGACCCCATCTCCCTCCTCGCGCTCTTTCGCGCGTTCCTTTTCTTTCCTCCTTCTCTTTCTCCTTCTCTTCCGCGCTCCCTCTTGTCTTTCTCTGTGACAGTTTTTCCTTCTTGCATGCAGTCTGGCAGCAGTTCTTGACCCAAACCGATCTCCTTGCTTCCCATGTTGTCTGTCTGTCGAATTGCCCTCCTCCTCTTTTTCTTCCTTCCTTTCTTCTTTTCACTTACCACTCTCGATGAGGGTTTGGGTGGGTGTTTTTTTTTGTGCGCGACCCCCTCCTTCATTCATCTTGCCACATTTCCTTTCGACGCTCCTTCTGCCTGACTTTCTTGCTGTCCCCTTTTGTCCAATTCTCCCTTCTCCCGTCACTTCTTTTCATACTCCTGCTACTGTGGGAAACACCCTTTGTGTCAGATCCTGCACACCCCCCGGCAGTGGATTCTTGTACAGTCTTTGTGCTGTGCTGTTTTTGCAATAACTTTCTTTCACTCTTTACAAAAAGAAATAAATGAAATCCCCTGTGGGCTATTCCTTCCCATTCTGCGGGCCCTTTCACACATTACGTGAGAACAAACCCTGGTTTAACCACTGAAATGACCGATTGCCCATTCTGGCCTCCCCTGATGGAAGAGTGTGTGTACTTGTGTCTGATGCACGTATTTGCAAGCACACTAATTCCTATTGCTGCCTGACGCCTTTGGCCCTCATTTCACATTTTCAAGTGTGCAAAAGTAATGTGTGAATTGGCACTTTATTCCTTGCGCCTGCTTTCACTCTCCCTCTACCCCCACCCCCATTTCTCTCTCTGACACCTCCTTGCGCTGGTCTTCCTCCTCCCTGTCTCCTTTCATCCATTGCCTCTCCTATTATCTCCCTCTTTTCCTTGAATGCCCCTCCCTGTCTCTCTCCCCATATCCTTGTAGCTGGCAGGGCGGGTGTCGAGGGTGGGGTGGGGGAAGAGGCTGTGTTTCCTCAGCCCTTCCCATCCGGAGAAGGAATGTATTTCTCAGCGTATTCCTGTGGCTTTGCGGAATAGCTGAACAGCGGCTCGACGCCAGGGGAGAACAAGGGTGCTTTGCAGCCCTCTCCTAACTTCTCCAGCACCCCACTGACATTGCCTGCAGTTGCCTCAGCTAGGCAGGAAAATGGGGGGGGGGGACTCCTCTGCACCCCGGCATACCTGGGAGAAAAGAGTTGCAGCAGAGAACCCAGAAATCTGAGGTCCTCATCCACTCCCTTTACTTCAAACTAGATCAGAGACTAGGGCCACATCTGCACTATGCATTTAAAGCAGGATTTTGACACTTAAAAACAGTCATTGCTCCCTCCCATGAGGAATCCTGGAAACTGTAGTTTGTTTAGGGTGCTGGAGGTTGTTAGGAGAGCCCCTATTCCCTGCACAGAGTGGCAAATGTCAGAGGGGTGCCACAATCAATCCTTCCCCCCCCAGGGAACTCTGGGAATTGTAATGTGGGGAATAGAGGGGTCTCCTAGCTACTCTCTGCATCCTTAACAAACTACAGTTCCCAGGAGTCTCTGGAGAACGCCATGGCTGTTTAAAGTGGAACCATAATGCTTTAAATGTGTGGAGACAAGTGTGGATGTATCGGACAGGGGTTTTCAGACTGTCCACAACCAGTGGTGGACTGCTTAATGATATTTCTGTCTGTTGCTGCAGTTTTAATGTGCTGTGCTAATTGCTGCATGGTTTCTAATTGCACTTCGAATTGCTTTTATTTCCCATTTTGTATTTTATTGTTCTACAACTTGAATCCCACAGAATACATTCCCACAGAATACAAAATACAATATAAAAAGAAGCAATAAGAAAAATTAAAATCCAATATCGATATTCAGTGCACTGCACCCGCCGTTCCTGGCTGCTGCTCCTGCTGTTCTTGACAGACACACAGTGGACCATCTGAGCAACATTAATGGATGACTGGTGGCCTGTGGACCACAGTTTGGGAACCTCTGGCCTAGGACCCAAGAGTCAGGGCCCGCCCAAGATGCTTTGCTCTGCCCCTCGGCGTTCCACATAAAGTAGCTGAGCAGACTGGTAGCTGAATCTTCCACTGGTGTGTGGGGTGGGGCCCTCCACTTTTCCTGAGACCTGCAGGGTAGCATAGGGCGCAGGCGGCTGGCCTTTGGTGTAAGACTCACACCTCTGCCTAACACTTTGCAGTTGCTTCCTGTTTACCAGAAACTGCTGCCTGAAGTTGCTGCCTCATTCTGCATAATGGCAGGACCGGCTCTGCTCAGAAGTGCCCGCTGTGGGTTCCCCCTCTTGCCTCCAGTTTCCTCACAATGCTGGGAACAGAAATTCCCCACAGATATATGGTGAACAGGCAAAGGAACACCTCTTCTCCTTAGTGTATTAAAACACACACCTCCTCGGACCCAGGCGCTCTGGCTGCCACCCGGCCACCATCTTCTTTTATAATCTCTGTCCCAGTTGGTTTATTTTCAAGGGACAGATGCAAATTTGTGGAGCAATTCATCCTCCAGTTGCTGCTCAGCCAACTGATAGGAAAGCCAGGGTGAGAGAGCTCATCCCAGGGCAGTTTCGCTCTCTTGTGTGGGCTGAAGAAGATCATATAACACGGATTGGCCACACTTAAACTGTTGACTTTGGACTTATGTGCAAGGGGGTGTTGTACAAAGACTGCTCAAAGAAGCGATGGAGCCCTGTGTTTTTCAGGGAACACTTGTGAGGAAGAGGGGGAGAGTTATTTCCTAATCTCTACACCTCCCATTACAAGGAGACCATGTCCGGTTTTGGGTGCAGGTTTTCTGTTGCAGAGGCAGATCTGATTCAGGTGGGATGTAGCCCACCAGGAAGTTCTCCTAAGGCAGCCTTGGAAGCTCTCTAGGCGGCCCTGGGCCTATGATAGTCTTTTAGGCCTGGCCTACCTCGCAGGATTGTCGTGCCATTGAAATGCTTGAAGCTTCTTGGAGGAAGGGTGGATAAAAACATGCAAGGAACAAAGAAACCGAAATAAACAGCGGCTGCGCGCATTAGTGGACAGACTCCTTGTTTGTGTGTGTTTAGATTTTTCAGCTTCAAGCACAGAAACGTCTTTTGAGAGGTGGTGGTCCTCTTTGATTCCATCTGCTGGCTCTGGGGTGAAGCATCAGTGCTCTGAGGGAGGTTATGGCTGCATGTCGGCTCTTCTCCCTCTCCTCTCCGCCCTGCTCCCAGTCCCCATGTCTCTTATCCTCCCCTCTTGTATGTTACATTCCTGTGTCTCTCCCTCTGTGGTTTGCTTCTCGGCTTTAGACACATTTCTGCGCTGTGACATCAGCCAGAGAGGGGCGGGAGGCAAAGTTGAGAGAGTGAGAGAGAGAGGAAGAAAGGAAGGAAGGAAGAGAGAGTGAGAGAGAGAGGAAGAAAGGAAGGAAAGAAGAGAGAGAGAGATTTCCCCCCTTCCCCTTATTCTATGCTCACACACCCCAGCAAACAGCTGGAATAACAGTTAAAGATCCACTCTTTCTAATTATGCTCTCCAAATCCCTCTCCTTCTGACACCCCCTCCTCTTTTTGGCCTGAGATGACCTCTGGAAGAAGAGGCACACTCAGGCTTGAGCAAGCTTACTGGGTGAATTTACTGGAGATTTGGTGAAGGGAGCAAGAGGGCTGTGTGTCAGGGGCACGGGGTGGGAAGGAATGGGTGATAAGAATAATAAAAAAGTGACGGTCCAGCTGCAGGGAGAGTCTCTGAACGGGGAAGGAACTGAATGCAGCCTCAAATCCACTAGACTAGACGATCCGCTCCGTAGCAGAATTGCTGGACCCTCTTGGGAGATTTTCTGGCTTCCAAAGGATCTGTGTGTTCTGCTCCAAATGTGCATTAAAATGGATGGTTAGGGATATGGAAAAAGGATGTTGAAAGATGGAGATCCAGCACAGATCTGGGGAAAGACCCATTGGAGGGGGGATCAATTATTATGGAGGTTTATCTCACACCACAAAGGCCTGAGTTTTCAGAGGACTTCTGAATGGCTGTTCCAGAAATGCTGGCTGTCCCTCCAATGGGAGAGCGTGGCTTGGAAGGGATCCATTATAATTATAGCCTGTGTGGTCAAACCGGCATGCCGGCTGGGAGGGATCAGGAATCCACAGGGTCAGATTAGAAGGGATCCCTGGGAGCCTGTTGCTTGGGGCTTTGAGGCAAAGAATCTGGTGGGAAGATGTGTGTGTTGTGCGTCCAGGGATACATTTGGGTTGCACGTGTGAATTTAATTATGAAACCGGGGTGTTTAATTAAATGGGAACATTGCAATAATTAGGAACGTTAAAAGGAAAAAAGAAGATTTGGCCAGCAATAATACAGACTGTCCTGACCTGGTGGTTTTGTAATAACATTTGCTGTGTTGTTGTTGTCGGCCCAAGTGCTGCTAACATTTATTCTGTAGCATCCGCAGTGTGTGCTGGAGTCTAGGCTGGACCCAGGAGTGGTACAGTCCCTGCCTTAGATAGAGCAAATCAAATGGACTGGGCGAATGGGATGGAGGGGACTTTGAAAGGTTGTTGTGGAGGACCTAGGAGGCATTAACACAAGTGGTGTATGGCCCGGTGGGCAATGGTGTGCGTCTCTTTGTGAAGCAGGGCCTTGTGGGCTTCTGGAGGCCTACACCAGCCTTCGCCAACCAGGTGCCCTCCACAGGCTTCAGACTACAACTCCCACCAGGTTGCGGGTGGTGAGGGGCACCTTGTCAATATCTTTATTATTCCAGGACTGCCGACTGGCTTTGGGAGCACTTGAGAACCATGTCAGCATCTTGTTTATATAAGACGCTGTCTCTTGGCATCTTGGGACAAGCTGGCTGAGACCAGGAGGATGAACAGACTGCTTGTCCCAGATGCCCATCTGATCTGCCGCAGATGGTCTGTTGGGTTTAGGGAACTCAAAAAGGCCTCTGTGGTGGACATCTCACTCTGGGTGGGAAAATTGCGGGGAGGGGGTCTTTTGTACAAAAGAGTGATTGTGTGCCTGCAGTTGAAACGGAAAGTTTAAGTCTCTGCGGGCAAGGAGACTTGAGGCTTGATGGAAAGCAGCAAACTTGTAAGCCCATGCAGGGAGAATTCAATGCTGAGGTCAAAGTTTCCTGGGCTTGTCCCAAGAACGTGGTTTAAATCCTAAGGCTTTGACCCTGTGAGGAAGTAAGGAAGGCTATGAGCATGTACAAGAATACTACATCCCTTTAGCTCTGAACAATACATCAACTTTGGCCTACCTCACAAGGTTGTTGTGATTCTTAATCTCAGGGTTGTGGGTCCGAGTCCCATGTTGGGTAAAAAAATTCTTGTATTTGGTGAGGGCCCTCATACTGCCCATCAGTCTCTCTCCCTGCAGATTAATAATAATAAATACAGTATAATCCCTGGGTTCTTTAGTGGTTGTTGTCAAGGGGAACGGTTTGAACCAGGATGCTTTGAGTTCTTTGGGATGAATGAGGACTAGCAACTTTAGCAGTATAGGCATCGGCTATTTCAGAACCTTAGCTGGGTTCATTTTATTTATGTCAATCAGAGCTAGAGGGCTGGAGAAAAGAAAATGACCAATCTGTTTTGTGTTGCTTCATGAGAAGGCCTCTCTGTGCGCTTTATTACACACCCAAAAAGCACAAAAACAAATAATTGGATCTCAGAGCATAGGATGGTTCTGGAGGAAATCAACCACATTTTAATCTCATTGAAATTAAAGGGTTTTGATTAAGTTCCACTAGTTTTAGTGAGACTTAGGCTGCAGTCTTAACCATGTCTACTCAGAAGTAAATCCCCCTGGATTCAATGGGGCTTGCTGCCATGAAAGTGGCGTTAGAATTCCTCTGGATTCCGCCTAGGTTCTGAAGGCGCATGACGTGCCCACTTTGCTCAATCAAAGCAGCTCTGGGTCCGATCAATGCCTGGATATGGGAGCTTGCCTGGCAATTCTGCATAGGCCACTCTAACCTCCGTGGAGTCAATGACTCATAAACAAACAGGCATTTCTTTCGGATCTGTCATCCAGCCCACTCCTCGTATCTTCTCTGAAGTTTGCTGGGATGTGACATTATCTGAGTGCGCAAATCCTGCTGATTTGTACCAGGGAGAATGCTAAACTTCCTGAGAAAGCACAGTATTCCTTCCGGTGAGGAATGCGGTTGCAAGAGGGAAAGGGACAAAGTTCAGTGGAAGAGCACATGCTTTGGGTGGTTCGATCCTCGGCATCTCTAGTTAGGGCTCCTTCCTGAAACCCTGGAGAGCGGCTGCCAGCCGGTGTCAACAGTACTAAGGTAGATGGACCAATGCCTGACTCTGTGTAAGCTTCCTGTTGTGGGCATAGCCTAGGCTGGACCCTATTGATCTCCTGTTGGTTGGTTGCCATTCTCTTTTAATAAAATGCTTTGGGAGTTGCGCACTCCTCCTCTCTTGTGCAGGAGTGCACCTCGATATCTAGATTAAAAGAAAAAAAACCAGGGCAAACAGTGTCAAGTCTATCCTCTTGCTGTAAGACTATCCTTCCCCATCAATATATGCAGAGAGGGCATTGGACTATGGCAAGTGTAGAACCAGTCAAGATGGGATTATAAGGGGATCATGTCCCTTGGGCACAATTTGGGCCAATATATAAAAAGGATGCAATAGATGGTTGCTTAGATAATGTAAAATCAGGCCATGCTTCCTTTTCAGTATTAAACACAAGGAAAAGGCAGCTACTGGCTTACTTGCATGCTTTGCCGGGACAGCAGGCCAGCCTTGCAGCTTATTTTGGGGGCTGAGCTTGCAGCTTAACTCAGTAAAACGCATTCAGGATACTGGAATAATAATAATTTATTTATTGTCATTGCACAAGTACAAGCACAACGCTATACAAGTGCAACGAAATTGCATGCCATCCCGTAAAAGAAAAGAAAAGAAAAAAGCAGCACAAAACACACACACACACCAAAAAGGCCACACATACACACACACACACACACACACACACACACATACACACATCACAGCTCTCCAAGGTCATATTATCTGGTTACAGCATTTAAGATGGTTATAGCTCTTGGGTAGAAACTGTTCTTCAGTCTATTTGTTCTTGATCTAATTGTTCTATATCTTCTACCCGAAGGCAGTGGTGCAAAGAGACTATATCCTGGATGAGATGGATCCTTTAAAATATTGTTAACCTTTTTAAGGCAACGGGAACTGTATAGTTCTTCCAGAGATGGGAGAGGATGACCAATAATATTTTGGGCTGTGGTTATGACCTTCTGAAGTACCTTCTTCTCCCTGGCTGTGCAGCTGGAGAACCAAGCACAAATACAGGAGGAGAAAATCAGAGACTCCTGTCTCTCCGCAGATTTTACTAAAAGACCATCATTCTAGGGGTAACTTTCCTTGGTGTGTTTGTGTGGAGGGAAGGTTCGGATTGCGTCGAAAGACTAGTTGCAAACCTCGGCAGTATTACCATTCCAGAAGACACTTGTGTTCTTCTGGAGGGGCCTAAAAGATTAGGTAAGGACACATGGATTGAAAGAGTACCAGACAATTCATGGGGGATAAGGCTATCCGTAGCTACCAATGCCTCTAAGCACCAATTGTGCGGAATCACAATTGGGGAGAGTTGCTATCACATTCAGGCCTCGCTCGCAGATTTCCCATAGCCATCTGGCTGGCCACTGTGAGAACAAGATGGTTGAATAAACAGTATGGACAAGGGAGGAATTCACTTCAGTTTGCAGTGAACCTCCCTAATTCACACTTCCCAAAACTGTACTTGAATCGAAACGCAGCCATTCTTTGAAATTTGCACTGCTCCAAATTTTGCATTGCAGCTCTCCAGCCAAGTCATGAGTGCAAAGCTCCATATATTCGGGCGATGCTTAGAAATGAATATGTGAGTGGAAGTCATGTACAATATATTGGTCTGCAAAAACGTGTCTTGTTGGGCAAAATGGCATTTGAAAACTAGGAGAAAAATTCACTAAATGCCAGTGAATTTTCACGAGGGTTAAAAACGAAAACAAAAATCCGCACAAACGGATGAAGAAATGTGAGGAACTAAACTTAAGAATGGAAAACTGAGAAACGGAAAGAAACTATAACGGTTATGTTTGCTCCTTCCTACTAGATGAGCCTTGGGAGAGATCTAGCAGGACTCCTCTAATATCCTTATATTGTGGGGGGCAGTGGCATTTGTTCAGAATGAGGATTCTTGCCTTTTCTGCTTGGTGAGCTGGAATTGGGAGTGATCCTCCCCCCTCCCCCCTCTGCCCCTTCCTCTCCCCAACTCTGAACCTCATGTTTACATCAAAGCCTCCCCAGGTCTCCCCTCATTCCTCTAGTGCCCCCTTCCTGACTTCCTGCCTACCCTTTTCCTGCTATTCCCCCCGTTCTCAACCAGCCTCATCTCTTTCTGTACTAGATGCTCTCCTGGCCGATCTGGAGACGACAACCTCCCATATATCCAAACGCCCGGTCCTGCTTACCGACTCCGGAGGAGCCCACCCCAACGGGCTGAGCCAAGACGGGACCCCAGACCCCAAGCCAACTCCTCCACCGTACAACAACCCTCAGCAGCAGGTAAGCACTTGGGGAGGTTAAGAAGGGGGCACGGGAGCTCTGTGGGGCGGCTCTCAGGGAGCGGCTCCCTCTCATTAGCATCAGTGCTTAACCATAACTTGTTTGAAAGGAGGTGAAAGGTATTATGGGAGGAAAGGAAACAAACTGACAGGCATTGCCGTTGAGTTATGTATGTAGCCGCTGCTTTGGGAATACAGTCATACTTCGGAAGTCGAACGGAATCCGCTCCGGAAGTCAGTTCGACTTCCAAAACGTTCGGAAACCAAGGCGCGGCTTCCGATTGGCTGCAGGAAGCTCCTGCAGCCAATCGGAAGCTGCGGAACCCAGACGTTTGGGTTCCAAAGAATGTTCGCAAACTGGAAGACTCACTTCCGGGTTTGTGGCATTCAGGAGTCAAAGCTTCCGAGGTATGACTGTAAACACTCTTGTTTGTTTCTTTAAAGGAAAAGAACATCTGTCCATAAAAATAATGATCATTTATTTGAATGCTGCCTTGCCATATTAAATCCTGCTCAAGGCAGCTTATGACACAAAGAAAAATGATATAATTCACTAAAGCTCCAAAATACAACAAAGTTTTAATGGTCAAAAAAAGTTGATGAGAACTTTTAACTGAGAAATATACAATAAAAGTAAGCATTAATTAATTAATCAATCTTATCTATTACAAAGGAGCCCAAGGTGGCAAACCACCAATGATAAGACAATAAAAGTTTCTTAAAACAACTCCGCTGCAGACACAATCTGGGGAAAATCTTAACTCAAATGGCTTTGCTGAAAGAGGAAGGTCTTCAGTAGGCACCAAAGAGATAACAGAGATGGTGTTTGTCTGATATTCACGGGGAGGGAATTCCAAAGGAAAGGTACTACAAAAAGGATTACTGAATTCTTACATCCTGAGGAACTGAACTCCTGATTAGGTGGTATCTGCAAGAGGCTCTCACTTGCAGAGCGCAGTGATTGATTGGGTATGTAAGGGGTGAGATGTTGATAGCGAGGGCGTCTGACTGCTGGCTATGGTGGTGGCCTGTGCAGCCTCACAACTACTCTACTGAAAAACTTCTTTAGGGAGGAGGTGAGTTAGTGATGTCGTTAATTCCCAGCCAATCAACACTGTGCACAGCCTCAAACACACAGCTCCAGTTTTTACCTGAGCTCCATCACTGCTTGTACTTCATGGTAAACTATAATTAATGGCTTTCCATGACCACACCTTACTAGTCTGTTTGTCTTCTGGGCTCAAGATGGGAGGAAACAAGGCATGATCTCTGGCTTAGCATTACCAGGGGCCAATGTTTATTTCTCTCCCAGCAAACCATGAGCGGCAGTCACGCTTAATTCTGAGCTTACCGGTTGCAGTTAGCTGGAGCCAAACACACCACGATATCTGTTTCAGATGTTTCAGATCCCTAAGCCAGGGATCGTGGTTTGCTTCCTCTGTGTACCATCATGGGAAACCATTAACTATGGTTTATTTACTGTGACATGAGAATGAGGTCACCATCTTCTCTCCCAGAGGAAACTCAAGTATGACTTTGCCACAGGAATGGGGAACCCTTTTCAGACTGAGGGCCATATTTCAGGAGGTGCATGACAGGGGCAAAAATGGACAGAGAAACAAATGCAATTTTTTTACCTGTGTACAGTAGGCAGGTTTTACCAACGCTCCTGCACTTACCCATTGAAGAAAGCAAGAAGCAAGATCAAAGTTCAAGGACACATTCCAGCCAGGCAAAAACACTCATGGAGGGTACACATTAGGGCTGGTCACAGGTGGGACCTGGGGAGAGGGGTGTGGCCAAAGAGGAGCCTGGTGAGAGTTCCAAGGACCACACAGAGAGGCCAGGAAGGCTGCATTTGTTCCACAGGCCCGAGACTCCTGGACCAGTATGTCTAAACAAAATGTGTACTTCTGTAGTGATCTCACCACCCAAATGATGCACAGCTGTACGTATGACTTGAGGCAGGCCTTACTCCCCCAATACTTCCTTTGTCCCACTGATCAAGGTTTTGCAAGTTTTTGGAACAGGATAAGAACCCAGATGAGCAGTGCTCCCTTTTCCTTGCTGCTTCCAACGCTCTAGAAAGAAAAGAAAAAACCCTGTCCATCTCTAGATGGTTCGTCTTTGCATGTGGATTATTCAGAGGCTTAATGTTCTTCTAGTTGGTCTGTGTCTGTCCAGCACAGCAAGATGCAAACTCTTTCCTCTGCTTTTACAACCTCCATCTCCACCTTTAAATCTCAGGCTGGGACCACAGCCATGCCGGTAGACCCATTCCCAGCATCGACCATGCAGGGCGGAAGTGACAAGGAACACCTGTACAGGTAAACAGTGGGTTGTTTTGCGGGGGACTCTCTGCATGCACACGAGAGAGGGCTTATGTCCCTAACGTTACCTTGGGTGTGTTTAGGGGAACCATTTCTCCCATTTCCTCAGCCCTTTCCCCAAATAAGGTGAAAGCATGACTTTTAAATGCAAGGAAGGGAAACAGTCTGGTGAGGTGGTTATGAGAGGGGCAGGAGAACAAAGATGTGGGGATGTGGGACCAGGGAAATAAGGAAGAAGGTGACTTTTTATTTAAGACAAGATGGTGGAGGAAAACCTACGAACCACAGTGTCTGTGGCAGGGAAGTTTCTTATTGTCTGATGTCTTATTGTGTTTTAATTTGTTGGAAGCTGCCCAGAGTGGCAGTCAGATGAGCGGAACAACAACAACAACAACAACAACAACAACAACAACAACAACAACGACAGTGGTTCATTTTCCAGATGTTGTTGGACTACAACTCCCATCATCCCTGGCCATTGGCCTTGCTGGCTGAGGCTGATGGGAGCTGTAGTCCAAGAACCTGGCACCTTCATTACATATCTCTTTAGGCGCCAGGCGAAACCATTTATAACCAGGCCCAGTGCAACCGAACTGGTTGCGCTCCCCTAAATGTGCCTCTGATCAGCGACTGGGACTCTCTCCCCCCCATTAATAGTTGTCCTGGGGAGAATTTAGGTGCAGAGAATCCCCTACCTCTGAATGCCGGTTGCTGGGAATCACAAGCGGGGAGAGCTGCGGTTGCATCTCAGGAGCTGCTTCCCAGAGGCATCTGGTTGGCCACTGTGAGAACAAGATGCTGGCCTAGATCCAGCAGGCCTCTTGCTCATAATCTTACATAGTGTGTGCTGTTCCTCCTATTGCTACAGCTCTTTGATGGGAGAAGTTCCTTCCTTCGGCCAATATTAGAGGCCTGATTTGGAGGACCACAAGCACCAGGGTGTGGGAAGCTGTGAGGAGCAAGAAAGACAAGGAGGAGTTTGGCCTCCCTGGGAGCTGTGCCCAGCTCCCCTGGCCTTGTTCCAGAGCATCCATTAAGCAGGGGGATCCTATAAATAGCTGCCACCCCTCTGCCTCCCTTTTACTGCTCCCTCCTTCCCCATCTTTCTCTGGAGCGGAGGGATGCTGCATCTTCCTCCTTGGGGTGGTGTGTGTGTGTGTGTGTGTGTGTGTGTCCTGAGCTCTCCTTCCCCCGCCCCCACCCCTCTCTAATGTATCCCATCTCTTTCTCTCTCGTGCGGATGCCTCTTCCAGCACGGTCTGCAAGCCTCGCTCGCCCAAGCCCAAGGAAGGGGCCCCGCCGCCCTTCTCCTCCTCCAGCGGGGTGCTCGGAGCGGGACTTTGCGAACTGGACCGGCTCCTGCAGGAACTCAACGCGACCCAGTTCAACATCACAGGTACGGCAGGTGGGATGGGAAATGGTGCTTGGGGGGTGGATTTCCAGAGAGAGAGAGAGAAGGAGAGAGAAGCGAAGACTCGAATGGAACAGTGAAAGGAATTCTTTATCTGTTGTATGTGCATGTATTTCTCACTCGCTGCCACGAGAAGACGCTAGTGGAGGTTTAAAAACACAAACCACAGTGGGGCATATTCGGGGAACATAAGAAGCTGCCTTATTCTGAGTCAGAGGCATGGTCCAACTCAGCACCTCCTACACTGGCTGGCAGCAGCTGCCCAAAATTTCAGACAAGTGATATTCCTACCTGGGGGTGCTGGGGTTTGAACCTGGGGTTTTTTGAGCTCCTACAGCCCTTCCCATTGGCAGCTTAAAACAGAGGCTCTGTGTAGAAGTTGCGGCATACCTCTGCTGGGAACGGGTAACAAGGAGCGGCTGCTGCAGTCTGCGGTCTGTGAGTTTCTCAGGCTGGCCATGAATTGCTGGACCGGGAGGATTTCCTCTTGCGTTATTAAATATCCCTTGGAGCTGATTTCTCCTGCCTGCCAGGGTCCCTTTCCAATCTCCAATGTTTGAGAGCAGGCAACGGTTGCCCTTGCTCAAGAGGCATTGCATTGTTTTCGTTTAGCGATGAGGTCACACACTCCAGGCTTTGGCACTGGCTCGGGTCCCGATGCTGAGCCTGGATTTGTTGTGACTCAGATGAAGCCCTGAGGGTGACGTTCTCTGCTCCCCTTTGGCCTTGCATCTCGTCTCTCCCAATGAAGCTCTCTCCCTTCATCCCTGTCGGGACAATTGGACCAGCCCCCCTGTTTTTGATAAGCAGCCCACAGTTTGCTCTGGGTGTCCTGTGCTCTCTAGCTCAGCATTCTTTGTTGGGCTGCAACTCCCATCGTTCCCTGACCACTGGCTAAGCTGGCCTGGGATGATGGGATTTGTAGTCCGACAACATCTGGGGAACAAAGCTTGAAGGACGCTGTAGCTAAGTGGTGTCTCTTGCACGCTAAGTTTGGGAGCAGTAGGGGTTGGCCTCATGAGCTGTGGAGCCCCGTGGGGCTCTTGCTATTTCCTGCAACGGAGCACAACATTGGAGGTTCCACCTGTGCCATGTGCTTTGTTCCTGCATGAGGCGGCCAGGTCCCAACCTGGGGCAGACCGCACAGCACACATCTCTAGTCACTTCCTGCCGCTCCGAATTTGCCGCCTGAGGCAGCCGCCTCATGGGAGGACAAGCCCAGGCTGTGAGCAGGCTGTCCTGCCGGCTACAGCAGGAGACAGGCAGAGGGGTGGGGTGGGGGTTCTGCAGAGGCTGCATCTTCTACATTTTTAAGACAGTGTAAGCGGAAACTCCTGGTGATACCTGGCTGGTTTTGATATTATTATTTATCCACTTGGTTTATGAAGCGCTTGTTTCGTAATAAGCCCCTAAGCGACTTACAAAGCTTTGAATACGTAAAGCGTGATATCAAATCAAAAAGGCAAGAAGCAAAATACATTGAGTGCCCTTCTTGCTGTTGGAAGTGCAGCAGTGCTGCCGTCTGCTGGCAAGGATGTGAAATGGCAAGTGATAAAAAGAGATTCTCTCTCTCTCTCCCCTCATCCCAGATGAAATAATGTCTCAGTTCCCAACCAGCAAAAGCCCAGGCGGGGACAAGGGCAAAGACAGGCCGGAAGAATCTATAGACGGCAGCTCCATTTCCCGGTAAGCAGATGGGCGATCAATGGCCAGTGAATGCATTGCACCCAAAAGAGCTGCTGCGCTTTGGGTCTTGGCCAATGGATGTTTGTTGCAAGCTCCCATTTTCATCCTAGTGATCTATGTAGGCGCAACCTGTGGCTCTCCAGCTGTTGCTGGACTCCAATTCCCATCAGCTCCAACTCCCATGACCAGCTGATAGGCAGGATGGGAATCGGAGTCCAACATATATCAGGTTTGCTACTATATTCCCATATACAGGCTACAGAACGGAGCTTATGGGAGAGGTAGGACCTGGTGTTGCCAGCTCCCGCACCTGAGAGAGCTTCTGTATCTTTCAGAGTTTCATGGAAGGGAGAATTTTCCTGTCCCAGTGCTACTGGGGTAAAGGAAGCCGTGCTGGTGGCTTCCCCCTCTCCCCCCATACTAAAGTACAGAAGCCACCAAGTGCGCCTGTAGATGGCTGCCAAAGTGGGCTTGGAACTCGTGTCACTAAAATGAAGGATCTGTAAAATATCTCAGAGTCACGCTGCAATTGAGAGAACTGGATCTTTGTCCATGCCCCTTGACGCTGCGTTCTTACTCTCAGGTCAGCAGCTCCTCCGCCTGCAAAGCCATCGGCTACGTCTGCCACCTTGGAGCTGGACAAGCTGATGGCCTCCCTGTCAGATTTCCGGGTCCAGAGCAATGTGAGTGTGGGGCTTGGGTACCACTGGGACCGAAGAAGGGGTGGAGTGGGGTTACTTCCAGGGCTGTTCCTGATTTGGCGATAGGAACCTGCAAATACAGGGATTGTGTGCAGAATTACGAACCTGAAAAGCCCAGATTTCGTTTAGAAAATAATAATCAAGTTTCTAGTCATTATGGCTGCAAAGTGCTAAACCTAGCAAAGTTGCAGAAGCTATTTATGATATCTAAACTAAGTGACAATTGCCAGTCAAATATTCCACTTGCTATTTGCAAGCAGCAAAATTGAGGGTTTTTCCCCCCCACCAAATACATGAAATTTTCTAACTTTTTTTTTTTAATGGCACTTTGTAGCTAGTGCATATTGGTGGATGAGGGGAGCAATGGGCAAAGAGAGGACTGGAAGGAGCAGGGAGCATTTGCTGCCTTCAACGATAATGAAGTAAGATGGAGCAATATTAAAGCTAGACACACAGGTGTGCCAAAATTCATGGGTGCTGAAACTGAGCAGGCCATTTCACCCAAATATGCTCGATGGGAGGATGGAAATTCTCCATTGGTTCGGGGCGGGAAGAGAGGAAACATTCAAAATTGTCTGGAAATGTCTTTCTGTGAGAATTCTCAGCTCTACCCGTAACCATCTCTGACCTTCTAGCTCCCAGGAGCCTCCACCTCCACCACTGTGTCGCCCCCTCCAGCTCCTGCCCGAGTCTCCTCAGCGCAGTTGCCGGTGGTCTCATCCGTCTGCCCCAGCCCCGCTGCTGCGCCCCCACAGATGTCCCCAGCGCAGCCGAGCGGCAACCTGGACAGCATGCTTGTGATGCTGGAGTCGGATCTCAGCCGCCAAGGGATCTCCACCACTGCCAAGGGGCTGTGCGCGTCCTGCCAGAAACCCATCGCAGGGCAGGTGAGGGCCGGCCGGTGGTGGAGAACGGGCTTCTCCTTGGAGGGGTCAGCAGGTGGGGCAGACAGATGATTGCCAAAGGCCGAAACAGGGGGAAGACCAGGCTGGAGAAAGATGGATTTGGGATTAGGGAGGGACTGTGGTCTAAACCACAGAGCCTAGGGCTTGCCGATCAGAAGGTCGGCGGTTCAAATCCCCGTGACGGGGTGAGCTCCCGTTGCTCGGTCCCTGCTCCTGCCAACCTAGGAGTTCGAAAGCACGTCAAAGTGCAAGTAGATAAATAGGTACCACTCCGGCGGGAAGGTAAACGCCGTTTCCGTGCGCTGCTCTGGTTCGCCAGAAGCGGCTTAGTCATGCTGGCCACATGTCCCGGAAACTGTACGCCGGCTCCCTCGGCCAGTAAAGCGAGATGAGCGCCGCAACCCCAGAGTCGTCCGCGACTGGACCTAATGGTCAGGGGTGCCTTTACCTTTACCTCAACCAAGTAGTTTTTGTGCGTGCCGTCGGCCATTTTCAAGGGCCATGGAATCTTGCCGCAGTTGTCACTCCCAACTTCCCTGGAAGTTCTTGGCCACTGCTGGACGTAGCATGAGAAACAGAGGTGCGCCACCCTGTGTGGTACGCATGACGTGCTCCCTCTCAAAACGTGCGAGCCCCAGAATCCTCTGTCGCTACCTGAACTCAAATGGATCTTTGCTTTCCCTGCCTCTTCTCCCCCTTCCCGTTTGCCCAGGTGGTCACAGCACTGGGCAGTACCTGGCACCCCGAGCATTTTGTGTGTAGCCACTGCCAGAAGGAGATGGGGGGCAGCAACTTCTTTGAGAAGGATGGCGCCCCTTACTGCGAGAGGGACTACTTCCAGCTCTTTTCGCCCCGCTGTGGACTCTGCAATGAACCCATCCTGGACGTGAGTTGCCCTAACCCTCAGCTGGTCCCTACTTCCTTACAGATGGTTGTAGAATACTGTACAGCCCCGAGAGACTCTCAGTGCCTCACAAAAGATTTGCACCAAAAAAAAAAAAAAATCATATTAAATAAATTATACAGGGAAATAACATCACAGTTAGAGGCAACTGAGTATTGTGAAGCAGGAATCTTTTGTTCCACGTGGGGCTCAAACCCATGACCCTGAGATTAAGAGTCTCATGCTCTACCGACTGAGCTATTATTTCAGGGCTGGTGCACATGGTACCCTCCGGGGGTTGTTGAACTCCAGCTCCCATCAGCCCCAGCAAGTGTAGCCCAATAGTCAAGGATGATGGGAGTTGTAGTCCAACTACATTTTGATGCATTACATTGGCTACCCCTCATTAATTTCCTTCAGTTTTATGCTGCAAGATAGACTGCCCTGAGGCATCATTTCTGTTTTATTCTTTTGTGGAGAAGGCTGCTGTTGCCTTCTTTGGTGATTCAGACCATTTCTCCTAGATCTCTGGTCATTGCGTGCTGCAAAAAAAGTAATTGTGCCAAATGTTCTTAAAGTATACCACTCCCCACGCCGGTCCTTTTGCATTTTTACAGTTGGAGTATATCAAGAGCAGTCCTTTTAACCTGGCTATTGTCCAAAACTCCTTTCCCCTCCCTTCCTGCTGAAACCTAAACCAGCACTCCAGGCATGGGCAGTGTGTCTGAATTCAGTGTAATCCAGAAAATGTTACTGAATATGACAGAATATGACAACAGTATACAGGGTTTGTCTGCTTTTCTTGGCACGTTTGGATTTTTGAGCAAGTGCTGTGGGCGCTGGTCAAAAAATGGCTGCCATGGCAGCAGCATGGCACAGCACAAAATGGCTGCCATGTGTGAAAGAGTGGGACAAGAGATACGACCACAGAGTGATATGGTCATGTGGGCATGTTCCAGTCCATACAGGAACTGAGCAGGAGGTGCAAACGATCTCTTGCACGTTGTCATTTTTTGGGAGGGGATATTTACGGAGACCGTTTGTGGGTGCCAGAGTGGCAAGGAGACACCAAAGGGGCCAAGCCTGGGAAACGCAGGCCTGTCGTGTCTAGTTTGCTGCTTTGCCACCAAGTTGCTGTTTCCTCATTGACGTGACCTCCTTTTCCCACCTGACTCGTGTAGAAAATGGTGACCGCATTGGATAAGAACTGGCACCCAGAGCACTTCTGCTGCGTCAAGTGTGGGCGGCCCTTTGGGGAGGAAGGTGAGTGTCGGCGGGGCCTTAGTGAGTGGCCCCTCAAATGACGGGTGGGGAAGAAAAACAACAAAACACACACACAAACACACACAGGCATGATTAGCCTTCCTTGGAAATAGGGGATAAAGAATTATAGGCCCGTTTGTACTTTACGTGTAAGCTTACTGTTGTTTATGAGTCAACATGGCTAGAGCAGAGACAGGGAAACTTTCTCACCCTGAGGGCCACATTTTCCTTGTGGGAAGCCTTCCCGGGGCCGTATGCCAATTGCCTACCCTCCGACAATTCTCCACTGAAAATAGCGGGCTTCCTAAGGTAAAAGCAGGAAATTTCGGGTTCGGATCAGAAACCGGGAGGGCTTCTGTAAATCCAGGACTGTCCCGGGAAAATAGGGACACTCGGAGGGTCTGCAATAGTGAACACTGCAAAAGTGTGGACAGCCCACCCCAATCCTTCATCCACGGAAACAAGCGGCAATCTCTCAGTTCAAGGACTCCTTGTTGTTCCCCGCAGGCTTCCACGAGAAGGACGGGAAGCAGTACTGCCGCCAGGACTTCTATGAGCTCTTCTCTACCCGCTGCCAGGGGTGCAGCCAGGCCATCTTGGAGAACTACATCTCGGCCCTGAATGCCTTGTGGCACCCAGAATGCTTTGTTTGCAGGGTAAGCATGTCCGGACAGGGGCCCTATTGCTGACAGGGCTTTGTGGGGGTGCGGGGAAGCCAATGAGGGAGGCAGCTAAGTGAGAAAGTGTCGGGATAATTAGGGCTCGGCCCAAAGTCCCGCAGGGAACTTTTCCTGCAAATATTGGTGTGTGTTGGGGATCAGCAAATGAAAATCTGGACATGGGCTGCGTTTGTTCAATACATTTAAAGCACTGTGATACTCTTTAAAGAGTCATGGCTTCCCTCACAGAATTCTGGGAGCTGTAGTTTGCTGTTAAAGGTAAAGGGACCCCTGACCATTAGGTCCAGTCGTGTCCGACTCTGGGGTTGCAGCGCTCATCTTGCTTTATTGGCCGAGAGCCGGCGTACAGCTTCCGGGTCATGTGGCCAGCATGACTAAGCCACTTCTGGCGAACCAGAGCAGCACACGGAAACGCCGTTTACCTTCCCGCCAGAGCGCTTCCTATTTATCTACTTGCACTTTGACGTGCTTTCGAACTGCTAGGTGGGCAGGAGCTGGGACCGAGCAATGGGAGCTCACCCCGTCGCAGGGATTCGAACCACTGACCTTCTGATCAGCAAGCCCTAGGCTCTGTGGTTTAACCCACAGCGCCACCTGGGTCCCCTATTTCCCTCACAGAAATACAATTCCCAGAGATGTTTAACAATCTATCCCTCTTCACTCTGGGAATTGTAACTCAGGTGGTGGTGGGAATAGGAGGCTGATGCTAAGGAAGCCTTGCTGATGTGAACAGCAGTTGGTGGAGGGAGACAGCTGAGATATCTTTTTTTGGGTGGGATAACTTCCATTTCCCAATGTTAATTCTACTCAGAGTAGCCCAGTTAAAATCAATGGCCCTAAATTAGTCTTGGTCATTAGTTTCAATGTGTCTACATTGAGTAGAATTAACATTGGATCCAACCCATAGTGTCCAGGACTTGGTGTGAGATGCGAGTGGCACTGACCGTCGTGCTGTCACCTCAATTGAAAATTTCTGAGAAAATCCAGCATAATCCCATTGGATTTCAAAAGAGGAATTGATTTTTAAAATAATTAAGAGAAGTTCAGAGGGATAAATTTATCCAGGCCCACCCCCACCCCCAATTTGGAGGTTATTTAAAGCCACAATAACAGAAGCTTGTCTAGATTAGAATGTCAATCACACAGTAGGAAAGGAAGTGATCAAAACATGTGGTTTACAAGCAATAAAGCTTCTCCTAAACAGTGGAAGGTCTTGCCCAAGTGGGGAAATGAAAAGGAGCACAAATTCTGGCAAAGCAAGCATAAATTAACAAAAAGGGAAATTGAGGACCATTTTGAAAGTGTGAGCATCAAAAATAAAAAAATACACAAGATGTAGAAAACCAACTGGGGGGACAGCTGGACCATTAAATAAGAGTTGTCCCCCCCCCCCGGGGTGTGTGGCACCTTCAATGTGCATTTTTTGGCGAATGCTGAAGATGCACCTGTTTACCCTGGCTTTTGACCCCCCAGATGTGTATTTTTAGGCCCCGGCGTATTTTTGTAAATTGCTTTAAACCAATTTTTCCATGTTGCATTTCAAGTTGCTGAAACGCCTCTGCCTTTCTCCCCGCTGCAGGAGTGCTACACGCCATTTGTGAACGGGAGCTTCTTTGAGCACGCCGGCCGGCCGTTCTGCGAGATCCACTACCACAAGCAGCGCGGCTCGCTCTGTTCGGGCTGCGAGAAGCCCATCACCGGCCGCTGCATCACGGCCATGGCGCGCAAGTTCCACCCCGAGCATTTCGTCTGCGCCTTCTGCCTCAAGCAGCTCAACAAGGGCACCTTCAAGGAGCAGAACGACAAGCCCTACTGCCACCCTTGCTTCATCAAGCTCTTTGGGTGACGAGGAGGGCGCCACGGCCGCTACCAGCATGGGAAAGGGGAAGGCCCACCAATCCCAGCCTTTGACCGAGCCACGCCCACTGCCACGCATGGGAGAGGCCTGTGCCTTATGGGTTCCACCCCGGCGGAGCCACCACACGATTGCCAAAGCCACGCCTCCAGCCAAAGGCGAGAAGCTGGACTTGTCCGCTTCTCCCACTCTACTCAGGAGCCAATCCCATCGCAGCCACGAGCAGCCAATCCTTGGCCCTCAGCCCCCATCACATGCTACTTTAAGCCACACCCACACAGCGCCAGCGCTTCAGACAGGAGGCAGTGCCTTAAGCCGCAACTCACCCAAGACTAGCCGGCGATGTCATCCAGGTAGAAAGGCGGGGCCATAAAGAAGCCACACCCCCTCCACTCCCTGTGAAGTCTGCTCCCGCAATGCCGTCTGGTAGTGTGTCAGAAACGAAGCACCTGAAACCCATCTCCCTGCTCTCAAGCCATAAAAGCCGTTCAGGTGGGAGGTGGGGGGGGGGAACCCTTTACTCCCAGGTCCTTTGGTATGTTTTACTGCTTTTGCCTTTGGGTTCAAGGCGAGGGGCTATTTCACTTCGGGGCTGCCCTAAAGCACTTATGATTGTGATCAAGTATGATCTAAAATGGTTCAACTGCAAGAGGGGAGAGGCAGCAGTAACTCTGTGGCCCATCCTTCAGTGGCAAGAGATTTGGGGGTGAGTTTACGTGTAAACAGCTTTGATACCACCCCAAGGTTTATATCTGTGAGCTGTCCGTGGGATTTGGGAAGATGCCTCTCTCCCTTAGGGACCCATAGTCCTAAGGAGGTTAGTGGTATGGCAAAAGCGAAGCCTCCCTAATGTAATGACCGGCTGGTGTTGAGAAAAGGAAGTGGCATCCCACCCCCCTCCCTTTGCATGTTGCAGTTTTTAAAAAGTCCTGGATTGCAAATAATTAAAACACTTTTGGTTTGGGTTTTAAAGAATCAAGGAGGAAGGGAATGGGTTGGTGGGGGAATGTGCCTGAGCTTGCAGTTTTACTTTATCAGGGTCATTTAAAAAAAAAATATTATGGTGTAAACCCAAACTGAGGCTTTTATTATGATAGAACTTGGGTCGGGAGTCCAATGAGCATGTGGTTTTCCTTCTGCCGCCAACTTTTTACCCTCACACTGCTGTATATTATATAATAAAATTCACGTATATTAAAAAAGAAGAAGAATCCAGGCAGTTGTCATGTGTGGTGGAGACCTGGGCTAAGTGTCTATCTAGATCTTTGCATGTGTGCAGTGTAAGAATATCCAAGTAAATCAACATTTTTTGTTTGTTGAAGCCGTGGCTTCCTAATTGTGTCTCAAGTTCATACAGTTAGCTGAAATCAACAAGGCTGAAACTGGTTCAGCTAAAAAGTGGACTTACAAGGAAGTGTGGTAGATACTGGAAAACTTTGCACTCCAAAATAAACTCTTGTCCTCCTCCCCAATAGCATGAAATTATTACCAGGATGCTTTTCTTTAGGAGAGGGGGTTATCAGTCTGTTTAGGTCCATGGGCATCATCCCTATCCCTGACAACACACATTTTGCTTTTCTGAGGGAGCTGGGTAACAGCCGAATCCAGGAGAAATAACCTAAGCCCTGAGAAGCACAGTGCTGACAGAGGAAGTGGGCAAAGAGTGGCATTCTTTCGACTTCTTCCTTCAGCTCTATGCACTTTTCAAGGGATTCCTAACCACCTTTACCACAAAAAGAGCAACAGGGCGAAGGCCTCAAGGGCACCTTATTTTGGAGGGAAGATCTTCAGAGCTTCTATGCTGGTTGGTCCCCTCCCCACACAAAGAGCACAGCTTCCTCTCTCTGGTTTGACGAAAAGGCGCAAAATCGGTCCTGAGGGAAGTTTTTGTCCCCATCACCTCTCCTTCCAAAGTTTCATATAACCCATCACCACCCACATGCCTCGCCCATAATTCAAATGAGCTGAATCCAAGCTAGTTGCACTTATCTTCTACTGAAATCAATGGGACAAGGTAGTCACAATTACTTTGATTTCAATAGGAACGAAGTGTGGTGATCTTGGCCTGGACCTTAAGCCGCTGTCCAAAGCCTGCCCTTCACTAAATGGTCTCATATACAAAAATAAAACACTTGTTTTCTTAATGGGCAAATCGAGGAACTCCCTCAAGCTCCTCCCCTCCATCATCACGAGGAGGATCCCACAGATGGCAGTATTACTACATCTCTTTGCCTTCTATGTTGGGGGAAAGACAGCATCCTCTGGGAAATTTGATTAGGCCCAGGGGGCTCTGGTTGCTAATCCCCTCTCTAGGCCCTAGTGTGCTATACAACAAAACTTAGGGGGAGTTATTCAGTGCCCCATTAGTTTCATTATCCCCACTTCTAATACCCAGATACTGGTGTTAGAAATCAGGCATTTGAGTCAATTAAATGCATCTTGATCTTCTTCCAATTATTTTTGGGGCCATCTCCTTTATCAATGGTTTTAATCAAATAGTTGACTAAATATTGCAATCCTTGTTGGAAGGATTTTAAGGCTATAAGAGAAGACCATCATTGGTCATATTTCTTTTCAGAGCTGACAGAACATTCTGGAAGAATGTCCAGTCTGTTTTTGGACCCACTCTTTCAAAATATCAGCCTCCCAAAGAGAAAACCAAATATCCCAGCAAGATGTAGCATTGTGGATTTTCTTGAGCGTTAGAGCAGCTCCTGGAAGGAGCTCCCATTAAATCAAGCATTCCGCTCTTGCATAACTTCAAATTTCATCACTCGGTGGAAACAAACATTTGAAGATTGGACAGACCAAAACAGAGTTGACAAATGCAAGGGCAAACTAAAAAATATAGTGTTTTGGAAAATGTTTGGATTACTTTTGCACATGTGACAACACAGCAAGCTTTGGGTGATTTAAAAGTTCCCATGCTGCCCCTTGTACCTGAGGAAGAAGTGCTATTGGCTTTGGGGTCCTTTCAAAGACATTTTCTAAAAAATGTAAAAAGACAATTTAAAAAAAGTTTTATGGACACACACTGGATTGGGGGGGGGGGGGTTGGAGGCAGCACATTGCGTCTCTTCCGTGAAATCCATGGATGGTGGGATATTCCTTTCACAAGGAGAAAAACATATTTTGTAGCACCAAGTGGAATGCAGGAAAAAATAGCAGCTATGGTAATTGTTAACCCTTAATAACAGTGCTATGCTAGAGAAATTTCTGTTCTTATACTCTCAAAATTCTACACAGAGAAAGAACAGAGGACAGGTTTTCTACTGCTTTTTTTTTTAAAAAAATAATAATCTCAAGTGTGCATCTCTCAACGTTCCATACTTTGTGAGTCTGTCCACTGTTTTGCTGGTGCACATGGGAGCATCATCTGAAAGTAAAGAGTGAGGGGAGGATAACAGCCTGTTTGTGAAAGGAGCCCCCACCTATGTCCCCATCTGTGGGAACCAAGGAGGGGAACACCTCTGCTTCCCCCTGCTTTTGACAGGCATCAATGCCCGTGCGACATTACCAGCCACCACTCCGATGTCCACCTTCATCTCATACCTATTTGCATGCCCAGCAACCAACTCGCCTCACACTAAGCGATGGGGCGAAGGTTGCCATGCTCACCGGCACTGGAAGGCGAAGGGTCAAGAATGAATGCGGACATACAGAGGTGAGCAAACAGCCTGCAGAGCTATCCCATACACATCTCAAAAATAAAGGCAAGAACGGCCCATCCAGATGTTGATGGACTACAACTCCCATCATCCCTCACCACTGGCCACAGCTACCGGGGATGATGGGAAGAAGAGTCCAGCGGCATCTAAATATAATATAAAAGGCAAGGTTCTCAGTGGCCAGCTGTGGGCTACAGGATAGCCAGAGCAGATGCCTCTCCCCCGTGCAGCGCCTGATGCTCCACCAGCTGCGCCTTCGAGCTGCAGCTCACCCCGCACTCGGCACACGTGTTTGGCTTCTCTCCCGTGTGGGTCCTTTTGTGCTTCGTCAGGGTGGAGCTGTCGCAGAACCCCTTGTTGCAATAGGGGCATTTGTAGGGCCGCTCCCCCGTGTGGAGTCTCCGGTGGATGACCAGCTGCGACCACTGGCGGAAGGCGCGGCCGCAGTCGGGGCAGCCGAAAGGCTTCTCCCCGGTGTGAGTCCGGTGGTGGTTCAGGTAGACGGAGCTCAGCACAAAGGCCTTGCCGCACACGTCGCACTTGTAGGGCTTCTCCCCGGTGTGGCTCCGCCGGTGGATGATGAGGGAGGACGTGTCGGTGAAGCCCTTCCCGCACTCCTCGCATTGGTAAGGCCGCTCGCCGGTGTGGCTCCTCTGGTGCGTCACCAGGTGGGAGCTGAGGCTGAAGCTCTTGCCGCACTCCACGCACCGGTGGGGCTTCTCCCCGGTGTGGATCCGCTGGTGCTTCTTCAGCGTCGAGTTCTCGATGAAGCTCTTCCCGCAGTCGGGGCACTTGTGGGGCCGCTCGCCCGTGTGGATGCGCTGGTGCTGGATGAGGTGCGAACTCTGGCCGAAGCTCTTCTGGCACATGGGGCACTGGAACGGCTTGTCCCGCGCGTGGTACCTCTGGTGGCGGATCAGGTTGGAGGCCTCGCTGAAGTTGACCCCGCACTGGGCGCACCGGTACGGCTTCTCGCCCGTGTGAATCCTCTGGTGCTTCGTCAGGTTGGAGTAGAGGCTGAACGTCTTGCCGCAGTCGGAGCAGCTGTGGGCCACGCCTCTCGTGTCGATGGCCGTGGCCTCCCCGTTGCTGTCGATGAGGTAGGCCACCTCTGTCAGGTGAGTCCTTTGGTGCACCCGGAGCCTGGCGCTCTCGTCGAAACTCTTCCCGCACCGGGGGCACTTGTAGGGCTTGTCTCCCGTATGGATCCTCCGGTGCCTGAGCAGAATGGAGCTGCGGTTGAAGGTCTTCCCGCACTCGGGACATTTGTAAGGCTTCTCCCCCGTGTGGATCCTCTCGTGCTCAGCCAGGTTGTTGCTCCGGGTGAACCTTTTCCCGCACTGCGAGCATTTGTAGGGCTTCTCGCCCGTGTGGATCTTCTCGTGCTGGACCAGGTTGGACGTCTTGTTGAACTTCTTCCGGCAAACGGAGCACTTGTAAGGGGCTGGCTCGCCCGCAAGTTCCCCCATCCCAGGCCCACCGCCTGCTATGTGTCCTCTAGGAGCCTCAGATAGATCCCTTGAACTTTGGATAATCAGATCCTCTTCCTGCTCCATTCTAGGAGCCTGGAGGACATGAGATCCTGGAGTGGAGACTGGGGGAAAAAACACACAAATGGGGTTATGGATCACACAAGCTCTGTCAAGAATCATTTATGAGTCTTTTCTATTTCCTTGCCATTATATGAAGCTGTAAGTAAATCATAGAATCATAGAATCATAGAGTTGGAAGAGACCACAAGGGCCATCCAGTCCAACCCCCTGCCAAGCAGGAAACACCATCAAAGCATTCCTGACAGGTGGCTGTCAAGCCTCTGCTTAAAGACCTCCATAGAAGGAGACTCCACCACACTACTTGGCAGCAAATTCCACTGTCGAACAGCTCTTAGTGTCAAGAAATTCTTCCTAATGTTTAGATGGAATCTTCTTTCTTGTAGTTTGAATCCATTGCTCCGTGTCCGCTTCTCTGGAGCAGCAGAAAACAACATTTCTCCCTCCTCTATATGACATCCTTTTATATATTTGAACATGGCTATCATATCACCCCTTAGCCTTCTCTTCTCCAGGCTAAACATACCCAGCTCCCTAAGCCGTTCCTCATAAGGCATCGTTTCCAGGCCTTGGACCATTTTGGTTGCCCTCCTCTGGACACGTTCCAGCTTGTCAGTATCCTTCTTGAACTGTGGTGCCCAGAACTGGACACAGTATTCCAGGTGAGGTCTGACCAGAGTGGTACTATTACTTCCCTTGATCTAGATGCTATACTCCTATTGATGCAGCCCAGAATTGTTCAGGGAAGTTTTTTATCTGTGATGTGTTAATGTATTTTAATGTTTGCTGGAAGCCACCCAGAGTGGCTGGGGAGACCCAGCCAGATGGGTGGGGTACAAATAAATAAATAAATAATAATAATAATTATTATTATTATTATAAAATTAAGATCAAAGGTTCAATCCCTTGTAGTACCTTAAAGCTGCAATATTAACCCCCCTTTTCTGGGAGTAACTCACCTTGAATTCAGGACTCAATTCTGACCAGACCTGCTTAGGATGTAGCTGTAAATAAATGAGGGTGTCTTTATAAATGTTCAGTGGACTTTGCCATTGCAACTATTGGGGGAGAATTACCATGTTGGATCGTGCAGTGAGATGTGCATTTTCTTCTTTTGGTCCTCCCTTTCGTTTTCCTTTCTCTTTCGGCATGCAATGTATAATTAAATATCCGCTAGTAAAGCTACAATTCATTCCTAAGCACTATACTACGGTATTGAACACCCATTATATCTTCTCTCCCGCCCACTGCATTCATCTCCTTTCTGCCTGCCTGCCTGCCTGCCTCTCTCTCTCTCTCTCAGCTGGTTGGAGCGTGTTGCTGAGAACGCCAAGGTTGCAGGTTCGATCGCCGTATGGGACATCTGCATATCTCTGCATCGCAGAGGGGGCTGGACTAGATGATCGTCGGGCTCCCAATGATGTGATGATATATATATAGCACACACATCCGTCCTCTTTCTCTTTCTCCCTTCGCCCACGCCCGGCCAACTTACCGAACTCAGGGTATTTGTGCCCCTGACATCACTCCCGCCTCCCCCTCCGGATAGCTCCTGGCACAAGCCGCCTCCCCAGGTGGCTTAAAGCATCCACCGGCCAGCAAAGCCCAGCTGGAGGGAGGAGCAGCCACGGAGGAAGGTGCACCCTTTATTAGAGCTCCCCTTCTCTTTTCCTGCAGCGATCTCCAACATCTTCAGGAACCACCAGCCTGGCTGGCAGAAAGCTGGGAATGCCGCGGACGCTCTGTGGTTTTAACCCTTTGCTCTCCCGCTTTGCTGCTGCTGATGGTGGTGTTTTTCTTAAACATGTTTTGCAGCAAGTTAGCAGAATGCCCTCTTGTCGCTGGATCAGGCCAGAGCCCCATCTAGTTCAGCACCCGTTCTCATGGGATGCCTTTGGGAAAGCCATCGAGTTAGTAAGAGCGTTCCCCCCCCCCCCCCGTTTTGATTCCTAGCAGCTGGTATAAAATAAGTCGACAGGGCTCTTTGGAAATATTAATTGATTCCTTATTTCCTTAGACAATTTATACGCCGCTTAATGACAATCTGATGCAATGCAACGAAGAGTTAAAATTATAAAACCAGACTTCAGTTAAAATGCATGCTGGAATTAAAAAAGGATTCAGTGGGGGAGGGGGGCTGACTCACCACATCTGGAAGGGAGTTCCATAAAACTGGGCCCATAATATTGAATGCTCACGTGGTGGGTACAAGCTGTGCACCTGAGCCACGGGGGAACAATTCCCAGTAACTCCCCTGGAATTGAGGGATCAGGTGGTCCCTGAGGGATCCTTCGCCAAAGTTGTCAAGAACCTTGTAAATTAATGCAAGGACCTTGAACACAATTAACTCACCAATCTCTGAGTGGTGAGGCTCTGGCTGTTTTTCTTCTACCTTACACAGTATAGTCACTTCCAATTAGGTGAGGGATGGAAGAGGGTTGCTCCATTTCCCCCCCTTAAGGCAACAGGGCAACTTCTTTGGACATGTAAATTATGCTACTTAGCTGGCCAGCTAAAGCAATTATCGTACAAAGAAACTGGACACAGAATCACAAGCCTTTAAGGGTTTCATGGATAAATCAGACTTGACCCACAACAAACCTATAAAAATATATTGCTATTTAGGTCAGGAATAGCCAGTGTGGTGTTCTCCTGATGTTTTTGGATGACAACTATTATCCTTGGCCTTTAGCCAAAATAGCTTGGACTGATGGGAGTTGTAGTCCAGTAACATGGAGTGCGGCTCTACATATAAAGCTCCCTCAGGTCTGACCCCAATACATTTCCCTCATCTATCTATCTGTCTACCTATCAAAAAAGGAAAGAAGCAGGATACCATATTTGTGATGACGGTGCCATTTTAATTTTGAATTTCTTTCTTCCCGTCTGCTTCCAAGAGAAACACAAGGTCAGCTTGCAAATGCAGTGAGTTCACGTCACTGCACAAAAGTGGTATTGCAATGCTGGACTCAGCCATAAATAGTCCCATATAGTCATTTCTGTCCTGCTATTATTTCTCTGAATCACCTCACCACTGGTCGCCAAAGTACAGGAAAGAGGAAGTTGAATTTTTCATATATCTGTATTTTTAAATAGCAAGGAAGTTTACCACCAGCGGATGAATGACAGACTTCTCCCCCAGGGCTATATTTGGCCAGACCTAATAAGCTTGCGTCTATTTCTTTTGCTGGATGAGGAAAATAAAGTTTCTAGCTCTCATTGATGTGTCACTTCTGCTAATTTTAGATGATGTGTTCTTGACAGATATTTCTTTATATATTTAAGTCCTGGAGGAATATGACAAATGCTTCAATTATCCCTGTTTATTAGAGACAGTTCCTATCTCCTCCCTGCCTCAGGCAAATAACTGCCCCGATTTGTGTGTTTATGCCTTTTGACAATGTCTTGTTAAAATTGTGTGAACATGAGTTGCTAAAGTTATTGTTTTTCAGGAGCCAGCTCCCTTTCTAGAGTCCTCTTATAAGTTAAATGGAGGCGTGCATATATGTGATATACAGATAGGATTTTTTTTTTAAAAAATAGCAATTCTACTGTGGTGGGGATAACTTTGCTGCCACTGCCGCAATGACAGTGACGGCTACAGCACACTCCTTGGAATCTGGATCTACAGTCTCCTCGGCAGCCCCTCCCTAGACCGCCTCTACAGCAGCCTCCTGGTGAACCCTTGTTCTAAACCTTGTTCCCAATGTAGCTCTTTAGTCCCCACTTGTTCCTGAGGTAGATCTTCACTCAACCCTTTTTCCCTTACAGAGGAGGAGCGCCATTTTGTGGTTCACCTCAGGTGCCAAAATGTCTTGGCCCAGTCCTGTTGGTTGGGCTGCTAGAAGGCCACTGGGACATGACAATTGAGCTTCCAGCTACCCTTTCCATCATGCATCTGTATCCCTGCTGATTCTGAAAGGTCTGCCAGGATAGTGGGTCTGCCTTAACAGCTGACCAAGAGTTGTTATATTCTCTGCCTGGATTGCCCTTATGACAATGTTCAGGTTTATGTTTTTCCTTTCCAGATGACAATAATGTGGTAGCATTGGGGAAGCATCAGGACACAAACTAAAGCAGAATAAATCCACCACTGTATTTGTCAGAAACCTTTGGCAGAATATACCAATCTGGAGCAGCTCTTAAGGCATTCTGGGATACATGGTTTATTCACATATACAGTGGTCCCTTGACTTAAGAATTTAATCCGTTCCGACGGGACTTTTGTAGGTCGGAGAAAATCGTAAGTCGAGTCCCCATAGGAATGCATTGGGAGAAAAAAATTGTAGGTCGAAAAAAAACGCATCTAAACTTCGTAAGTCGAGGAAACCCTATCTAAAACGGCCGTGATTTCCTTTCGGAAGTCGAAAAAATTTGTAGGCGCGCGGCTGCTTTGATCCCTCATAACTTGAAAAATACGGAAGTCGGGTCACTCGTAAGTCGAAGGACCACTGTAGATTCAGCATAAATTCATGGCAAGTTTAACATACCCTGACTGCCACCAGATTTTGGAGGGGGAAGGTTTGCACCCCAGTGATGTTTCAAGAGTTCCATTTTACACTCTGACCTGCTGTAGCTTCTCAATATGCTATCTTTGCTCACACAGACTCAGTCAGCACATTTCAGAGCTCAGAGGAGTGAGGGATAAAGCTTAGGCCTCTTTCCAAAATGCTCTCCTCTTCCGAAAGAGCTAGAGGCAGCAACCTCAGTAGTGTGGAAAAGTATTTTGCCACTTTGCCAGGCCACCAAAGTAATCCTGGTTCTCTTAGCAGTCTCCTGTTCAAACCATCAAGTGTCACGAGGCTGAAAAAGACCGTAAGAGCTCATCTAGTCCAGCCCCTAATCCCATTGCAATCACTTTATGGATATCCATCCATAAAGTATGTTGCACATTAAGTAGGAAAAGGACACCAAAATGCCTTTTTAAAGTGTGGCACATTTAATGGATAGATCCTAGGGAGCAAATGTATTTCTCCTTTCCCTAAAAGGCAAAGAAAAGGGGGCATAGCAGTTAGATGTTCACGAGACAAGGAAGTGGGTTTTAAAGCAGCCAAACCACTCCGATGTGGCTTGTATCAGCCAGAATGTGTGCTTGTGGGCAGCAGCCACCTGACAACATCGTGAACAAAGCCACAGCAGCGGGTCATGTGAGAGAGATGCAAAAGAGCTGCAGTATTGAGCAATGCTTTAAGAAGCAAAAAATATTTTTATGTAGCTAATGGGAACTTTGCAGAGGCAACTATTTGCCTCCTCACTCTGTTGCTGCAAAGGTCTGATGCAGGCATCTTGTTTCCATTTCAAGGAAATTACATTTCCCCAATATATTTTGCTGGAAGGACCATGTTCCTACAACCATTGGAGCCGACTCCTAGGGTCCAAGTCCCTTCAGTCCCCCAATAAAATATCTAACGGGGCTGCCCACCCCCAAGTTGGTGGCCATTGCCATTCAAATGGTTGTGTGTGCTGTGTCTTGCGATTGATTATGCAGAGCGGGGCTTCAACACCCCCCCCCCCCAATATTTTATTCAAGTGCACAGGGGAGAACGAAGGCGTCGTGACACCCTGGGCAAGGCATCGCTACGTAGGGCGCATGTACGGCGTTGCTACGTAAGGCGCCATATGTAGCGACACAGCACATGCGCTGTACATAGCGGTTTGCCGCTGGCGGCGCTCCAGCGCTGTACGGATGGTGCCGGGATCCTCTGCTCACGGCTGCAGCCCCGAACAGAGGATCCTCTACATGCGGCTGTAGCGGCACCAGAGAGATCCCACTGCCATCCGTACGTTGCTCGAGCGGCGCCAGCGGCAAACTGCTATGTACAGCACATGTGCGACGGCGTTATGTACAGCACATGCGTGCGATGCTGCACGTGTGCTGCACATAGCGGTTTGCCACCGGCGCCAGGATCCTCTGCTCGTGGCTGTGGCGGCATGATGGCTGCTTGCGCCGCCATGGCAGGGCGAGCCCCCATGGTGTGCCTTCTGTCACCCTTAGACATGGCACCCAGGGCGCACTGCCCCCCGTTGTGATGACACTGCAAGTGCAACTGCTTTGGTTAGTTACACCTATTGGCTTATGCCTATGGTATTTTTAAAGGTGAATAAAAAATCAGGTGACCAGCAGCCAGGAAGCCTTCAGTATTTCCTGCCACTTGGTGAAATGTGTAGTTCTGTTTCTCAGCTGTGAATTCCCCTTCTCTAGTGTTGGCGTGTGCATATATCCTGGTGGGTTTTTTGGTCACATCTGGTGTGAACAGTCTGGCCATGGGAACAGTCTGTGTGAACAGCAAGGCCAACCAACCTTGTAAAGCTTGTAGTGCTAAAATTTATAATACTACTGTTTCTGCAGCTTTACTTAACCTTCATTAGAGCTAAGGTGGTTGTCTGTGCTGCTTACTGATCTGGAAAAGATAGAAAGTTTTGAATCAGCTGTTGTACCCTTGGCCCAGAAGCAGCAGTAACTTGATTTGGGATGATTGATCTCTGGGTTTGTTTGATTTATTATTATTATTATTATTATTATTATTATTATTATTATTATTATTATTTGCAAGAATCAAGACTTAGGATTTTGCAAACCTTAGCAACAAATTGAGAAGAGGAACATAATCCTTCTGCTTCCTGTTTGTTCCTTTAATACTTTTGTGGGGAACCAGAATAGAAAGGGCAGCTGGAATCCAAGGACTGATTTGGGCCACTTAGACATACAGAAGTATCTGTTGCATCATTTCCTTATGTATATTGTTCATTTCTTTCAATGAGTAAAAGGCATCATATGTGGTTCTTCTCTGTTCCCCCAGTTTTATCTACAAAACAACCCTATGAGGTGGGTGAGGCTGACAGGTAAAGCACTTTCTTCAAAGGTTCAAAGTGGATAGCAAGGTAAATTGAACTTTCAGGAACCAATAACAATAGAACTTTTCATCTTCTTTTGTATAACACTTAGGTTGGAAATGTAGCAAACACACACAAAAAAACTCACTACTGAAATCAGGGTGAGGATTCAGTAGTTTTCCCTGGCACATTGTTAATACAATCTACATTTCCTTTTTTTTCTTTTTACTGTAGTATTTATTTCACAAAATGCAAATGATCTCGTGTGACTGCCATGATAATTTAGTTAGAATATTTTAAGGACGTATACAGTTGAACTGGCCTAAGCTTGGTGTGGAGTACACAGGTACTGATTGCCCTCTTTAGAGACTAGACGAAAGTGGCAAGCCTATGTAGAGTGATCGAAGCATAATGTCACCCAATGTGAAGGAAGGGAGATAATAGCTGATCTGCCAGTGACTCTTATGAATGAACACACATTAGGAAATATTCAGGGGGTTGGGTGTAGTGATGGAGAGATCAAGATGAGTACCCCCACTGCATCACACAGCAGCTCCAATTTGAAAGAGAACCTGCTATAAAGAACAAGACTAAAAGTTAACATGAATAACGCAAACCTCAGAGGAGCTCCTGAAATATTTGCCTGATTAAAAAAACTAATCACTTTGAAGGTAAACCCCACTAGAAACTGTGGTGGAATCTACAAACATATAAAAGCCATTCTGAAAATGCTTTTTAAAAAAGCGATTTTAAGAATACATTGAATTTTCCATAAGGCTCACCATCTCCATCTAATTTCACATTGTATATTGTACTTAAAACACACTTAAAACATGGGGTTTTTTTGCAGCTGTATAGCTGAGTCCTGTGTTTGTGTGTGTGTGGTTCTTTCTGCACTATACATTCAAAGCAGCATTACACCACTTTAAACAGTCATGGTTTCCCTCAGAGAATAATGGGAAATGAAGTTTGTTAATGTTGCTGAGAGTTATAAGACGACACATATCCCCTTCACAGAGCTACAGTTCCCAGGAATTGTAGGGTTCTTTGAGGGAAGCCAAAACTGTTTTAAGTGGTATAACACTGCTTTAAATGTATAGTGCATATAGGGCCTGTGTTTATGTTTATGTGTGCATCTATATGTATGCTGCAATGTCTACTCAGAGGTAAGCTTCATTGAGTTCAATGCGGCTTATTTCCAGATAAGAGAGGTTAGGACTGCTGCTGTAGGATTAGCTGCAATCATTTCCATATTATGCCTGTAGGCTTTTATGTGTGTTTGTAGGATTTCAGTGTGTGTGTTTCTGGGGGCAGAGAACGGGTGTCCGCTGATAGCCCCTCTCCATGTGCTTTGAAAAATTCAAACCCCATTTATTTATTTATTAAATAAAAATGTACATACTGCTTGATTGGAAAAAAGACCCCTCAAATCAGTTTACAAAAAGCAAAAATTACAAAACTTTAAAACATACTGTTATGAGTTTGTGGGGGACCAGATCCCATTAAATACTTGGGTCAAATAAAAGTTTGAATTAATTAATGTTTGGAAGGTTAAACTGAAACTTGACTTTAAGTAGCTGGCCTCAGCTTTCCCTGTCCAGGAAACCACCTGGGAGAGAGGAACCATCAAGGGGAACCAAGCTAATAATGGCCAAGTCATGAACCTAACAAAAGACAGAAAGAGAAGCCATCAGCAAGTCTAAGACCATGTGCCCTGCACCCTGGGTAGTTAGCACCATATATTTGGCATTTCTTTCCATGCTGCTATTATTCCTATATGTTGGTGTGTGCAGTAGGTGGATACAGTGGAAATGAAAATGAATAAAAATATTAATGGAAAAAATGCATGTGGTTTTAAAATGTGGGTAGTTTAAGATAGATAGCAGACCTTTTTAAAAATAAATTGCTTATCAACTGCCCACCTCCTATGCTTTTCAGCAGCAGTCTGTAACCCACAGAAATTTAGTAGGTGAACCTTTGCTGATATGGAGCTTTAAGAGCTTGGTAAAAGCCTTCACTTACTAAATATGTGTTCTTTGGGGGCAAAAATACTCAATTGCTATGTGAATTTAAAAATTAAACTTGGAACTTTTAATTTGAAGGAAAAAGACATTGTGGGATACTGACTGGGACAACCTAAGATAGAATATGCTACCCCCCAGTCTGCAAGACTAAGTGGAGTAAGAATTTTTAAAAAGTGAAATTCTTCTGAATATTGCAGGAAGATTAAGTACAACATTAACCCAATGGAAAAAATATCAAAATGTGTTCAAAATGAATACAAAATGCAAAAATGGTAACAATAACAAATAGACAAATTATATGCCTTTTGCATTTGCATGGGTTTCCTCTGGGTGCTCAGTTCTCTTTATGAAGTGCCCAGAGTACATTCAAAAGTTAACAAATTTAGGTCTGACAACTTTGTTATTCAGGGAGAGACCAGCAGATAGGACTGCCTCTCTGCAAAATCAAAGATCCTATCATTCAGCTACCATCAGAGTTCCTGTCAAAAACAACCACAATAAAGTGAAGCAATAAACCCAGCTATATAGCTGAAGGAAGGGGGAGGAAGTTACTCTATCAATTTTTTTGGGGGAAAGATTCTTTTAAAGACTGTCTTAAGACAAAAAGACTTGATTCTCTCAAGTGAGTTCTTTTTGGATCATCTTTTAATAATTTTTAAAAATATCTTTCATCTTGTTATTGATTATGAAGGGGGAGCGGGTTACTCTATCATGGTTATTTGCAACCCACACCCTCAGAAATGTTGTGTTGCCAAAACTTTAATTTTGCTTCCAGAAAATACTGGCGACAGTTCCACAGCCTTGATAAAAACCAGCAGACTTCAATATTGGACAGCTTTATAGGAAACAATCAAAGGCATCATTCTCTGTGGACCATACTCTCAGAGAGGAAGGATTAAGTGTGATTTAAAACAATATAGCAGGTCTGGGGGAAACTTTGGTCCTCTAGCTGTTGCTGAACCACAACCACCATCAGCCCAGCCCCAGCTTGCATGGCCAATAACCAGGGATGATGGGAGTTGCTGTTGAGCAACATCTGGAAGGCCATAGGTTTCCCAGACCTGCTACATAGTGATGCAACTCAACTATGCTTTGTTTGATTGACGTGAACCATTATATGAAATGGCTGACCTGGGAAGAAATGTACGCAGGAAGTCACTTATATTGGTAGAAGCCAATGGAGAATAAAGCCAGGTTGCTGGGAGAGCACTTTGCCCTTCACAGAGGTACAATTGCCAGAGTTCCCTGGGAAGAGGGATGGATTGACTGTTAAACCATTCTGGGAATTGCAGCTCTGGTATATAATATTGTATGTAATAGTAGTGTAATTGAGGTAAATGCAAAGGGAAGCCTGTTTAAGGTGAAGTAAGGAAGGTGGGTGGTGGGTGGGAGGAGAGTGGAATGTTGGTGGTGCATGCTGATTGGATGGGAGTTTTGAAAAGGAATTTGAATGTTGGCAGTTGAGAGTCAGTTGAGAGTTCAGTTAAGAGCAGAATGAGGATGGGAGGAGAGTTGGCAGTGGGTGTGAAGCAGGGCTGGTTAGTTAGTAGAGGAACCAGACATGTCCCACCAATGAGGTGGGGTGAAGCAATGCCGGAGGCGGCAGGGCAGACTGTATGGCCCGGCGGCAGGGCAGGGTGGCACTTCCCATTTCGCCTCAAGCGGCAAAGCGGGATGCGCTGGCCCTGACAGGAACAGTAATATAGAAGCCAGAGTTGCATACGAAACAAAGCAACGAAAAAGAGAAAGAGGAATTGAAATCCTATGCTTATGTACATCAAGTGATTATATAAGCATTGTTTATTATTTATGTTTAAGAAATTAATTGCATGACACTACCTACTTCTCATTTGGCTAGGCTAGGGGTGGAGTATTCAGATATATATTATCCATGGCGGCAGCAGGAATAAAGGGGGATTCGTGAACTACCCACCCAAAAGCCAGCTCATAGGTGTACATCTTATTAAGAGAGGGAAGGTGGTGCAGAGGATTGCAGGGACTGCCAGAGCATCTCATCACACAGATGCGGGCTGGTGGCACAACAGGGTCTTCTAGCTACCCTTAGCAACTTTAACAAACAACAGTTCCCCAGATTCTTTGGAGGAAGCTGTTAAAGTAGAATGCTGCTTTACTACTTTAAATGTGTGAGGCAAATGTGGCCTAAGGACAGGTCGTTGTTCCATTCTGGGTAGGGGGTCATAGTCTGAGGAGTTCCAGCCCCAGTGGTGTGTGGGTGTGAAAAAGATAATGAGTATACAAAATAATATCCTGGAAGTCCAAGTTCAGTCTAGGAAGTAAGACTGGGCCAACTGGGGGTCAGGTTCCAGGAGTGCAAAGTCAATAAGCAGAGAGGTCCAATGGAACAAGGTCAGGCTGAGCGCCAATGAGACTATTCAGTGAGTCAGAGTGCAGAGTTCACAGAAAATTCAGGGAAAGAATACATCAAATTTAGAGAAGGCAAAAGAAGCAAAGGAGGTAACATCCTGGACAGCTCAGAATGTAAGTGAAGCCTATGTTTAAGAGAGCACAGCCAGATTCAGGCGCTATTGACTCCAGTGGCATTGGGGGTGAAAGGGGTGCCAACTTGGAGCGCCCAAGTAAGCCCCCCCCCAGTCAATCACATGACGCAGTGCATATGACCATTTGAATGGCAATGCCCACCAACTCTTGGGGGGCAGCCCTCTCAAGTATTTTATTGGGGGGCCAAAGGGACCTTGGCTTCTAGAATTTGGCTCCTATGGCTGGGGCAGGGGTTCTGTACTTTTGCTGAGGCCTCTGAGTCAGTGAGACCTTAGCCACATCCACACCTTAAAACCTATTCAGTGTACAATTAAAGCAAATGGCTTTCCCCAAAGACTCCTGGGAACTGTAGTTTACTCACCACAGAACTACAACTCCCACCACCTTTCACAAACAACCGTTCTCAGGATTCTTTAGCAGAAAAGCCATGTGCTTTAAAAGTATGGCATGGCCCCCTGGGCTGAAGATGCACTGACAAGACAGATTCTACTAGTGTTGGAAATCCCAAGAAGGTAGAGACATTTAGGGCTGATTTTGAAGGCAACTCCTCTTCCCAGTCACCTCTTGCACATGCACATGCCTCCAACTTCTCTTCTTGACCTTTCTCTTACACAGCCACTTGTCCAGATACTGACTGCTTGCAGAGGCACACACCTCCAACTTCTCCTCCTGACCTTTTTCTTCATATGGAATGAAGAAATCTATCAGCAGCAACTCTCACCTCTCACCTCAAGCCTGTAGTTCAGCCTTCTCTGAGGCCCCCTTTTTCCTCCTCCAGCTCTCCCATGTCTCCCCCACTAGCTGGCTCCTGAACAATCAAAGGCTCTTTCTACTACACTGCTGATTGCAACTCTTTACAAGTTCTCCAGCTGCCCATCTGCTCATGCAGTGTTCCCTGGAAAGAGGGGTTGGTTGTTAAACCACTCTGTGGGGTGGGGTGGGGTGGGGACAAGGGTCTCCTAACAACTCTCAGCACCCTTAAAAACTACAGTTCCCAGGATTCCTTGGGGAAAGATATAAGGTGTTTAAAGTGGTATGCTATCTAGGGCTTGCTGATCAGAAGGTCGGTGGTTTGAATCCCCGCAACGGGGTGAGCTCCCGTTGCTCGGTCCCTGTTCCTGCCAACCTAGCAGTTCGAAAGTACGCAGTGCAAGTAGATAAATAGGTACCACTCTGGCGGGAAGGTAAACGGCGTTTCCGTGCACTGCTCTGGTTCACCAGAAGCGGCTTTGTCATGCTGGCCACATGACCCGGAAGCTGTACGCCGGCTCCCTTGGCCTGTAAAGCGAGATGAGATCTGCAACCCCAGAGTCATCTGCGACTGGACCTAATGGTCAGGGGTCCCTTTACCTTTACCTTACTGCTTTAAATGTACAGTGCAGATGGGGCTTAATATGTTTAAACTGAGATGGATGTCATTATATTTTTAATGTGAGCTTTTAATGTTTTCTTTTTCTTTCAATTTTGTTGTTAAACTTCCTATATAAAACAAAACAACTAGTTGCATGTGTGAAAGAGAATTCAACAAGCAGGTCCAATTTTTCTCACCCCAGCATAATTTGCTGGTGGTTTTAAAAAGCCTCCTTTTATTAACACGTCAGTTCAGAGCCCTCTCTTCTTTGGCCTCTGATCTTGCTGGCCTTTCATTTCGCTCATTTTCCCACCCGCTTTCAGTAGCCACACTGTCTGACTCACACACTCTGTTCTAGTCCGCCCCCCTCCCCTTGAGGGCTGGGCTTTCTTCTCAGACTCTGTATCAGATAAAGTTACACTTCTGTACTTTATGTATTCAGCTGTTTAGCTGCCAGTTACCTTCAAAGCAGCCCCATCGCCTGCTGGGCTCCCTGCTTTTCTACTCTTTCCTCCACTTCATCCTAGTCTAAATAATACTAGCCATGGATCTTCCAGCACTGCTTTTTTACCTGGGCACAGGTGAGTGATAACAGCAAGGGAGTCTGAGGGTGTGAACTAGGGTGGGTGGGTTCTCCTCCAAATCTTTTAAAAAGCAACCTGCTTGGTCCAAATTGAGATAAGAAAAAAGCAAAGTGTATCTATTTCTTGTGAAACCTAGTTGCAAAACAACAACCCTGTATGGTAGTCAAAGTTATTGTCTCCTTGCATTCTGCAGGAGCAGCATTAAAAAAAAGAAGTTTCTTGCTACTTCTTTTCACCTGCTTGAAACGGCTTCATTGTTTGAAATAATTTTTCTCTAGCCTCACTTGCTCCACAAACACACAATTCGCACAATGACCGTGCTGCAGAGTAGGGTCAACTCTGACATTAACTCTGTCCTTTGTGTGTTCTCTCCATCAAAGAGAGAAGCTACCGGTATGTACAATCAAATGAATAGAATGTGAGAAAATTTGGGACAATTTTGATGAGAACTGGAAAGGTTTTTTAAAAAAAACAAAAACAAAAATTGGTCCTGCTTGTACCGTAGAAACCTTTTGAGATTCTTGTAGGAATGTAAATTTGAATTACTGTAAATAATTTCCTTCAGCATCCATTCCCCAGACCAATTGCTTTCAGCTCCATGAGGACTTCCCTTTGCCTTTAGTATTTCATTATATGCTCCAGGGATAGCCAATGTGGTACCCTCCATATGTTGTTGGGCTCCAACTCCCATCAGTCCCAGGTAGCATCATCCCATGGAGGATGGGAGTTGTTGTCCAGCAAAATCTGGAGGGCCATCACCATGCTGTTAACTGCCCTGCCTTAACACATTGTCTTCAGACTAGATTGAAGTCTGGATCTGCACCTTGACTCAATTCCAACACTGAGCAACAATAGTAATTGTTCTGGGTTAATTAACCTGGAGGGGTTGATTCAGATGCCTCAGACTTTTCCATAAGTACTTCATTATTCGTCTCATGACTGTTGCACCACAGCTTACTATAACCAACTATTGGTATTCCTTGGATACAGATTTGAGGCTTGGCTGGAAAAACTTTGGGACTTGATTTTCATGGGCAAATTGACAAATGTTCGTTTGTTACAGATGCTTTTTATCCAACTTGATTTCTTACGTATCTCAAAAGGAGCATGAATAGAGGCCTCCAGCATCTCATGGAGATCTATGGAAATAGCCTTCAACTAGTATGTGTAATGATGACCTATCTAAACACCTTACAGTAGTAACTTTGATGTACTCTCTTGTGGGGAATGGGTCCCCACTTTTCTTCTTGTATCTGGAAAATACATTTTTTTAATATAAAAAATCAACCTGGAATGGTGTGTGTGTGTGTGTGTGTGTGTGTGTGTGTGTGTGTGTGTAAGTGGTGTACTGAGAGTCCCTTTCACTCTTGCAGTGCTGGTGTCGCGGTGTTGCGGATTTAGCGTGGATGTGGCTACACCAACCATCTTTCAGATAAGAACTCAGAGCTTTGGGAGCAGCGTGGCACAGACCAGGAATGAGTAAGAGGAAGCTGATTTGGTGTCAGGGACAGGGTTACTGGGAAGATGGGAGGAGGGCTTGGAAGGAAGATGAATAAATGGCAAATGGCACTGGGGAACAAAAACAGCAAGGCCCTTAATTGGCTTTTTGTATGCATTGTGACATTTTCAGTTGCCTGACCTGACCCCAAACTTCCTAGGTTTTCCTCCCTTACTTGCAACCTATATTTCTTCAGCTCCACCACCCACAGTTGCTTCAAGTTTTCCTTTTCTCCTGATTGACTGTTAAGATTCCCTTGTGCTATTCTGTCTATAGGGATGGATGAATCTGTTCATTTCAATTTCTGTTTCTCATTTCTCCAATCTTAAATTCTGTAGCAGTCTACATATATATATATATATATATATATATATATATATATATATATAATCTTCAACACTTTGGTGCAAAGTTCTAATAATCACATTTTTGCATGCAGCTTTGACTAATACTAGGAAACATGTAGTGCATTTGAACTGCATTTTCATGAATGTGTGGCTTTTTATGCACACCTCCCATTTTATATGCATTTTTGTGCATGTTGGGATAGATTCAACTAAATAGTTGCACTGGTGGGAGTCAGTGCAACAAGTCCTGATAGTGTGATGGCTCTTTCCCCTCTCTTCCTCCATACACCCCCCCCCCACATTGGCTCAGAGATGGGGTTGGAAAACCCCCACTGAATTGTGAAGGATAGCTGTATTTCAGTCCATGTATTGGTTCAAGAAATGTGAATTAGGTCATTTCTTATTAAAATGCAAATTGAATGTAATTTCTCCCCCATTCCTACCTGTATGCATGGACTCCCCCCCCCCCGCCCATACTTCCCTCTCCCTCCCAAGCCCACCTTGTCTGAGCAGCTTTTGGCCTGATGCCTTAGTGCTGTTTCTCACCTGAAGCAAAGCTGAAGTACCGGTAACTGGTTTGGCTCAAGTTCATTCTTTGTTTTCTTGGCTGGCCGCTCCCTTCTCTCTGTTCTCTCTTTGTTGTCTCGTGAACTCCTTTTGGCAGAGCACTGTCTTTTCTTTCTTTGCTTAGGGCAGGACTGGGGAGCCTGTGGCCCTCCAGATGCTGCTGAACTACAACTCCCAACAACCTCCAGCAAACATGACCAATGGCCAGTGGTGATGGGAGTTGCGGAAACATATGAAGGGCCAAAGGTTCCCCACGCCTGGCTCAGGTTACAACATAAAGTGTCACTGTATACCGTAGATACTAATCACCTGCCTATTGTCCCCCTCACCTCAGGGTGCTTGTTGGTGCCCCACTTCAGCATGGAGGAGTGAACGAAATGGGTAAACTTTACCGGTGCACCTACAGTTCAAGTGCCTGTACGGAGATTAGCATCCAACGTAGGTAACTTCTAAGTTTCAAATGAAGCTGGTCCTATCTGGGGAAAGCCAAAAGGTGGTCCAGGTTCTCTCAGAGAGAGGAGAGAGGGAGGTATGGGATCAGGGTAGCCTGGCCTTTTGGTCGCTGTTGCAGGAGTGAGTGAGGTTTTTTTTTTACAGAATTTGGACTGGATTGTCTGAGAGAGGCAGGATGTCTGAGTTCAGTTCAAGAGAAGTGAGATCTTGTGGGAAGCGAAAAAGAGGAGGAAGTAAGACTAGTTTCCAAATTGTAAGGCTATAGTAGCCTGAGGTCAGAGCGAGGCCCCCGGACATTTCCCTACAGATCTGAGATTGCTATAAAGCTGCCTTTGCCAACCTGATGACCACCAGATGCTGTTGGACTCCAATGCCCATCAGTCCCAATCAGAATGGTCAGTGACCAGGAATACAGGACTTGCTGCCCAACAGCATCTGGAAGGTACCAGGTTGTTTCCCCCTGTTTATCTCTGTTTCCACTTCCCCACTGTTGTTTCCCTGCACCTGTTTTTAGAATGTAAGCCCCTTAGGGCAAGGACCTATCAATCTACCTCAGTACTGTCTGGTGGATAGTACTTCTCTTTCAGAGAAGGTTCTTTCCTAGCCCTACCTGGAGATGCTGGGGATTGAACCTGATACCTTCTGAGTGCAAAGCAAATGCTCTGCCACTGGGCTAATATAGTTGTTCTTCTCCCTTCTTAACAATTAATAATCTCAGCATGATTACTATTATTTCTTTCAGGGCCTATAGATGCTGTCAATATGTCCCTTGGTCTGTCCTTGGTTGCCAGGGATTCTCAAATCTTGGTAAATTCATATATATATATATTGCACTCTGATGGGAAATCGGGAAAGAATTGAGTTTGAATGGGGCCAGATTAAAATCCTCTCCTAGTCAAATAGCATACTCAGCAAATTTGAACATATAATGAAAACTCCCTCTTTGTTCACTTGGAAGGTGTGCGGCCCCACAGTACACCGGGCCTGTGGAACAAACATGTATATGAATGGCTACTGTTTCCTTCTGGATCAAAACCTCCAAAAGTTCCAGCAGTTTCCAGAGATCTTACCAGGTGAGACCTTGGGATGAGCGAATCTGTCAATTGCTCTTGGACTTTCAATTTGCAAATTTCAAGTTGAGTTCTCTTCATTTCTATAGTTCTCTCTCTCTCTCTCTCTCTCTCTCTCTCTCTCTCTCTCTCTCTCTGTGTGTGTGTGTGTGTGTGTGTGTTTTTCAAAGTCCTTATGAAAAATTTTCAGCATTTTAGCATGGATTTCTCCTAATATACAAATTTTGCAAGCAATTTTACCTATTTAATGCATTTTACATGTTATTTTCATTCATATATGTATTTTTATGCACACTTTCCCCTAATATACACATTTATGTACACATTGCTTGGTTGGAGAACTGCACTGCAAAATTTGGAGAAGTGCAAGTTTAGAAGCATGGCATGTTTTGGTTTGCAGTTGTTTCAGGAAGTGAAAATTAAGGCGCCTCATGTCTGACACACAGGCAGGAGACTACCGGTAGGGGACAATCCAACAAAGATCCCCGTGGAGGACTGGGGTGACTGGTTGAGTCGGGGATACTAGTATTCTGACACTAGGAACCCCTGCTGGTGACTCAAGAGCTGCTGTAAGTCAGTGACCTAACATGGTGTGAGCAGTGGCATTGCTGAGTGTCATGTAGCGGAGTGCAGCTCCAGGATTGCTTTCCCAGAGCAAGAGCAATGGCATAATCTGCCAGAGCACCAGGTGGCTGAGAGACTTACCTTGCTCTGGCAAGGGAATAAGGTGATACAGGTAATGAGGCTTTCAAGTTTGTTTGTGACAGATTAGTACAGTGGAAGCCAAATAATGCAGAAAATATTCAAGCAGAGACAGGACACACCTTTCATTTTCTTTTATGGGTCCCATATTTATACAGCTAGTTAGGAACTTAGGAAGCTGCCTTATGCTGAATCAGACCATGGGTCAATCTATCTCAATATTTTCTTTTATATATATATATATATATATATATATATATATATATATATATTCAGCCAAATAACACAATATAACATTTGTCATATACCTGTAAAAGAAAAAAGAAACGCGCCCCCCCATGACTTCCCTCAACTTCCCCTTCTGGATCTTTAAATATTTACTACTTCTGCTTAATTGTTATCTTGTTTTTATTATCTTATATCTGAATACTCTTAAGTTCTTATCATTTTTGTATCAAATTTTCTTTCATAATTACATCTTACACTCAATTACATTCCATATTATTATTTCTTGACCTTTAAACCTTTTTTCTTACTTGTGTTTAATCAAACCCTGCTAGTGAGTCCATTTCTTTACAGTATTTCTGTAAATACAACATAAAAGATTCCCAGTCTTTTTTTAAATCTTCATTGTCATTGTTTATGATTCTTTCTGTAAGTTTCACCATTTCTGCATATTCCACAAGTTTGACTAGCCATTCTTCTTTCGTTGGTATCTTTCCTGGTTTGTTGGCATGCTCAAAATATTTTTGTTTCATTTTTTAAATTTTCCACTCTACTTATTTACTAATGATCATTGAATATTGTGTTTGTAATAATTTAATAGCTTGGTTTATGCTCTCCTTATTTGGTTTATTTATTAGCTCTTTTCCCTTTTTTTATCCGGGCCTCTAGAATTTCCTTTTTTTCTGTTCTCTCAACTTCTTTTGGCATGCATTTTGTTGTATAAAAAAAACCTCTCATCACTGCCTTACTGCCATCCCAAACAATCTTTGCAAGGTTGTTTGCATTTCTGATTAAAAGTTAAACCTTTTATTACATGTGCTTGAAGATATTGTGCAAAAACCCAGTGTGTTTTACAAGTTGAACCAATGCAATCAGAAATAAGCAAGCACCATTGCTTACCCTCAAGAAACTGCATAGGATTGCAGTTGTGCTGATCCTAATGAATTGGGTATTATGCTATGCATTGTTAAACTTTGGTGTGTGCATGTGTGTGTATAAGAATGGATCAACTCAGCTGCCTGCATTTTGGGGCTCTCCTTTGGGGAGTTCATAAACTCTCTTTGGTGGTGTGACTGGGGGGCTGTCATGATGAGCTTTCAGAATTTACCACCACACCACTGGATATATGGTAGATTGAAATGTTCCTTTATCTATCCCCCAGAATGCACTACCCACCCAACAGATATTGTGTTCTTGATTGATGGCTCAGGCAGCGTCAGTAACCAGGACTTCGAAAGAATGAAGTGGTTTGTCTCTGAGGTCATCAAGAGGTTGTCTGGCAGGAACACACGGGTAATGGACATGAGGGGGGTGCTGGAGGGCACTATCATGCAATCTTATTGTGTTTTGGGAGGTCAGTCCTTTCCTGGGGAGAGGAAGACCAGCACTGGCCCCATGTAGGCACCTTCTGTTAGCTGTGGGTATTGGCAACACTTTAGTTCTTCATATAAAACCTGCATTCCTGGCTCTACCAACTTGTAGGAGGGCTTTTGCGAGTGTACTAAATGCATTATTTTAAGCATGAGAGGTTTTTTTTGTGAGTGCAAAGCACTCACCCACAGATAAGGCTGTCTGCTGCATCTTTACATAAATCTTCATTCCAGTCTTGGCTCCTTCCAAAGGTTTTTCCGTTGCACCATTGGCTGGCTGTAGTTACGGTACATCCATCAGTCAGTCCCAGTGCAGAGGCACAGCAAAACTCTCTCTCCTTGGAGAAAGCTGTCTCTTGCATATCTGCATGAGTTGCTAGTTTGAGTTTGTGGTTTTTAAGTGGGTTGAGGAGATGTAGCCGGAATAGTGACATGTAGAAACATATTGGTGGTGGGCTCTTTTGAGAGCAGACAGTTTGCTTCCTTACTCTAAATGTAGTCCTTTTGGGGTGTTAGAGTGAAACTGTGTCTCCAATTTTATACAGAAAACAAACTAGGTTTGGGAAGTGCCTGCTGTGCGCAGACACATAACTTAAAAAGCGGTTTAGAGAATTCAGAATGTGCTTTGAACTCTGGGTGAGATCCAGTTAGTCATGCTCAGAGTAGACTCATTAAAATCAAAGGATCTAAGTAGCATGCATGGCATTGCATTGCATTCTCTTTTTAATGTTCATGTGGCTGTCATATGTTATCAGTGAATTGAAAGCTGATACATGCTAGAGCTGCATGCCAGATGATCTGTCACTGCCACATCTTTACCCCCACAATTCTCATGTCTGGGTTTCTTCCATCTTGACAGATTGAATGGGACCAGCATACAGAATTACTGGCTTCCTGATGTGACATTGAAATGTGTCTGCAGTGGCAAAACATCCCAGAGCTTCCTTGGCAAAGTTCATGCACATTCAAGTTAGGGTACTTCCAGATAGGGACATAATATTGCAAACAGATTGTTCATATATTGCAGATGGATTGATAGCAACAAGTTTGTTTTTAATTTAATTTATTTTCTATGGAAAGGGTAAATCCTGATTGAATGGCGGTGGGGATATAGGCTTCACATTGCACAGATGTTATGAAAAACTTGAATGCATGAAGAGCACCCTCTGTGATACAGCAGAACCCACAGGTGGGATTTTTCCTAAGCCTAGCTCCCTCTGCATGTTATTGGACAAAACTGCAAGGAGCCTTTAAAGCTATAGTGAGGAATCCATAACTGCAATTTTCATCATCCCATGCTAGCTAGGACTGATGACCATGTGAGTCCAACAACACCTACTTTAAAATTAAACTCCCTCCCTGCAAATAGAAAACCAGTATAGCATTCAAAGGGCTAGGCTAGAATCTTTCTTCCAGCTGTACTCATATTTTGTTTCTGGGTGCTCTGTGTTTGTGTTCACAATCAAAAGTGGAATCCCCACATTTATAGCCTGAAAGTGGTGTAATCCATTTTGCCACCTCATTCCACTTCCAAGTATAGAACCAGCCAAACATTACCTATTTCTCTGTGCAATGCAGCGGTGGAGGAACCCGTTTGGGTGCCTGGGGCGGCGCGCCCAGGGGCGGGGCGGGGCACACCGCGGGGCCTCCAGAGTCTGCCTGCCTCCTCCTACTCAGCCACCCACAGCTGGGGGGGGGAGGCAGTGGGCGGACTGTTTGGACAGTGCGGAGCCTGTGTGTGCCCAAGCCACCACATCTCTCCCAGGAAATACGCATGGCTCGGGGGCGCTGCAGGCCCCACGGTGAGTGCCGCCTGACATTTTGTCACCCCCCTCAATGGTGGCACCCAGGGCAGCCTCCATCCACCTCACCCTCCTTCCTCCACCCCTGGTGCAACACCACCACAGAGAATCACTTTTTGGGTAGGCTACAATGTCAGTTAGCAGGACACTCTGTTAACCAGCCACTGTCACTTGTGAATGCAAGAGGGAAAGGTTTTTTTTGCTGTTGATGAAAGTAACTGGTTTCCCACCCAGCTGTAAACCCTGTGCAGGAAACTGCACTAATACCACATGTTAATTGTAAAGTTTGACAATCCTGCAAGTGTTGCTTGTGGTGCATACAAGGCCCTCTGTCAGTGGTGGGGCAGCAGGCTTTGCATGCAGAAATTTCTAGCTTCTATTGTCCAGTTAAAAGGACTGGTTATGAGATCATGTGACAGAGCGCTGCCTGAGGTCCTGGAGGTGTGGGGACCTTTACTCCTCCAGATGTTGCTGAACTATAACTCCCACCATCCCTAGGCATTGGCTATGCTTGCTAGTGCTGTTGGGAGTTGTAGTTTAGCAACATCTGAAGTGCCAAAGGTTTCCCACACCTCCCCTGAAGAGTCAACCTCAGAGCTCATCCACACTTACCTTTGCTCTGTGCTTTCTAGGCACAGGTCCAGGCTTTCCAGGTCTGTGTCCAAGCACTTTTTGTGTGTGTCTCTGCACTTTCCCTGGGGAAACCCATGTTTTACTGCTGAATCAGAGCAAATGTTTAAAAGCCAAACACTTCCTTAGATTCAGTGGCAAACAGCGGGTTTTCTGGTGGGAAACTGGTGGGACAAAAAAAAGAAACCACTCATACCTGTGCTTACAAATCACGGACCTGTGCCTAGAACCTGTGGCACAAATGGAAGTGTGGACAAGACCTTAACCTATCACACTCCGAGGGGCTTGGCCTGCTACTTCAGCCAGCTCCCAGGTTTCACTCACTAACCTGGGCTTCTTCCCAGGTAAGAGGGTATAGGATTGCTTATTGGACCTCTGGAGACCACGTAGCCCTATTCATTAACTCCCTTTTTTGTCTTTCTCTTGTTAGTTTGCCCTGGCACAGTATTCCACTGGCTTCACAGAACACTTTGATTTCAATGCTCCAGATCCATCTAATAATGTCTTGGGTGTCACACAAAGTCGCGGCATGACCTATACAGCCACTGCCATCAGAAAAGTTGTGTATGTCCAAGAACCTTATTTCTCTGCAGAAACAGCTTGCTCCATCTCTTCCCTTTTTAGGCACAAACTAGGCATGAGTAATGGTTCAGTTCTGTTATCAGAATGAATTGCTGGGTTAGGGACCTGTGAAGAGTTTTTAAGCTGTTCCAACATCATTGTGGTCCAATATCAAATAAAAATAAATAAATTCAAAAGGTGTCCCAACAGCTCATTAATATTACAGGCTGGGAGAAGAACTAGAAGCTTGCTGTTCGGGGCTCATCCTCTTCACTCTCAGCTTCAGCACTATCTCCCACTCCCTCTCTCTTTATCTCTGTCCAAACTTTAGCTCTCAGCTCAGTTCAGTTAGCTTAGATCAGTGTTTCTCAACCACTGTTCCGCGGCACACTAGTGTGCCGCGAGATGTTGCCTGGTGTGCCGCGAGATGTTGCCGGGTTCCTATCGTATTGCCCGCTCTCCTAAACCGGCTCAGCGGATAATGCAGTGGATAATTTGGGCAGCGGGGCGGGGCCGCACAGGCGCGCGCCTGGGCAGCCTATAACTGCTGCGACCCGCCGCGTTCGACCTTTCACCCTGACGCTGACGGCTCAACGCGGAAGCGCGATGGCGGCGGCAGAAGGGCCGGCAGGCGGCAAGAGCGGCGCTTCCCCGTCGGCTGCGCACCGTCGGCTGCGGATCCTCTCGGGCCACCTGAGGAGCGGGCTGCCGGAGGCGCACCTATCTGCTGCCCAGTGCCGAGGGCGGGCAGCGCCGGCGCCGGCTCGCCCTCAGCCGAGCACCTTCCCCAAGAGGCGGTAAGCGGGTGTGGCAGCGGGGGAAGCCTGGGCGAGGGCGGTTCCTCCTCCTCTTCGCGCTCCCCGGTGGGACGCCAGCTTCCCGGGACGGGGGGGGCAATGCCTCGCCCCGCCGCCCCTCGCGGAAAGGGCCCGAAGTCGGTGCTTTCCTTGCAAGAAGAAGGGGACAGAGAGGCAGGGAAAAGTCGTTGCCGCTTTCCGCTATTCCCCCCTCCCCACCCTTTGGCCTCATTTAATTCGAAAAGAGACTTGGGGCAGCTTTTGCAGATCTTGTTTAGTGCTGCAGCTCCCAACGTCTTCAATCACCGTAGGTGATTTCCGTTGCCATGGCGACGTTGCCGCCGCCATTTTGTGGGTGCACAGCGTCTCGTGATTTTTTGACATTTTCTGGTGGTGGTGTGCCGCGAGATTTTTTTCATGAGACAGGTGTGCCGTTGCCCAGAAAAGGTTGAGAAACACTGGCTTAGATCCACAGAAAAACTCTGCTCCCTAGACACAGCAAGCAAGACAAATTCATGCTCAATCGATGCTAGCCATAATGACTATGCTTGGCTTCCATGGTGAGAGACAGTACGCTTCTGAATGCCAGTTGCTGGGAATCACAAGTGGAGAGTGTACTGTTGCATTCAGGCCCTGCATGCAGGCTTCCCATAGGCATCTGGGTGGCCACTATGAGAACAGGATGCTGGACTAGATGGGCCACTGGCCTGATCCAGCAGGCTGTTCTTATGTTCTTAAGATTGTGCAGTTGGTTGCTAAGTCCTAGTAAACCAGCTGTACATCTCCCATTATCCACCAGCTTTTGCCTGATCATCCCTGGGATGATCCCTGGGAAGATGGTGGCTCAGGCCCCCAACCAAAATTGGGAGGGGCTCTTTTGTGGTCCCTCTAGCAGCCTGAAGGCCACAATCCCTTCTGGGCAGTCTTTCAGGGGCCACACGCTAGTGATGGACAGGGCCAGAGGCAAAAGTGCTTCTTGCTTGCCTGGGTAGAGGACAGAGAGGGGTGTGTGGGTGTGCATAGAAAGTAGCCTACTGTACTGTACTGTACTGTACTGTACTGTAATATTTACATTATTACCCCCACTTTTGTTCCTGGCTCTATCCACCACTAGCATGTGGACGTTGGAAGGTTTCTCAGAAAACAATTCGGCCCTCAGTCTGCAAAAGGTTTCACACTTCTGATGTAATGAACGTGTGCTGAGCTCTCATAGGATCTTCTTCACACTATGTCGCTGCCCATGTCTAAACTCTGCCTTTTTAGAGAGGAGGTCACGACTGGACCTAATGGTCAGGGGTCCCTTTACCTTTTAAGAATAGCACTAAAGGCATTTACACTTGTGGAAATTCTGCTATTTTTCCCTTCTGGGAAAGCTACTTCTAGGAAAAGTCAGACTTTCTGTTGTCTACAAAAAACTGGAAGAACTGCGGGGAAAATACTAGATGGCAATGACTGGATTAGGCAATGTGTGGATGCACCACAAAAAGTGAGTGGATGAAGAATGGCAATTCCACACTATATGTCTGTTGGGGAAGTACTGTAAGTTAATGCCTGATCAGTATGCACATGGGAGAGAAAACTGAGGAAACATTTGAGCATCATCAATTAGGCTTTCACATTTGTATTAGGAAGCAATTTTGATATAGTAAGACCCCCCTTTAAGTTCAATGCATGAAGCCTGTTTTTTAAAGAGGTTGCCCTCAGAGATGGGCACTTTGTGGTCCTCCATATGTTGCTGGACATTGGCCCCAGCCAAAATGGCCAATGGTGATGAATGAGGAGAGCTGTAGGCTAGCAACATCTGGAGTGAAACAGGTTCTCCTCCCCAGCGTTACATCTTTACTCTATCCCCTCTTGTTTTCTCCTCTAGGATGCTTTAGGGAAATGCAAACAATGAAGTCCTTATCCAGTTCTTCTCTTCTCTTTCCAAGGAGGGAGATTTTTATCCCAAGGAAAGGCTCCAGAAATGGATCTACCAAGATTCTTGTTGTGATAACAGATGGTCAACAGAATGATCGACTTCAGTATTGGAATGTGGTGCCAGAGGCTGAACGAGCAGGGATTATCCGTTATGCTATTGGGGTGAGGATTTTGCAAGGAGTCTTCTAGGTTTACTAAATAGTAATGGACCAAAGACCTGAACACACTGTGTGTATGTGAATTTCCACAAAATCAGTTTATATTTAATTGCTTTTATTTGGATGTTTATAGCCTTTCTTGTTGGCAGTGCTACCCAGCAAAATGGGTAGAGAGAGAACTTCACATTTCCTCAGCATTTAGCTCATTATGCTTTATAGTTGGGGCTCTGCCCCTGCTCACATTGCTCACCAACCCCACCTACCCCCCGTTGATGTAAGAGTATTGAAATTGCAGCTAAGAAGCTCAAAGCATATTAACGACTGACTGATACCCTTCTTTGGAAATTAAGCCAATGTCCAGACTTTCACTGAAAATTTTGGGGGAGCTCTGGCCCCCCGCCCCTCCCTACTTGGCACTGGTGCTCCACCCACTTGTTCAGACTTCTAGGACTTCCTCATGAAATTGGTCTAAGGGCAGATCCACACCATATGTTTACAGCACATTCAATGTCTATTTAATGCTCATGACCTCTGCCAAAGAATCCTGCGAACTATGGTTATCTTCTCACAGAACTACAGCTTCCAGCACCCATAACAAACTACATTTACCAGAATTCATTGGTGGAAGCCATGATGTTTGAATGTACTTTAAATGTATGTTGTAGATCTACCCTAAGTCTGAAGTACAGATATACCCTTAGAACATAAAATTCATAGAGATGGAGGGTGCTAGTTCTGTTACCTGCCCTCCTGCCAAGTGGATTGCTCACCTGCATAGGGACCAAATGCTCACATCTTTTCTCTCTTTCGTCTGATGAAGGTTGGCAATGCTTTCTCAACTGCACGTGCCAGGGAAGAGCTGAATACCATTGCTTCTGAACCTGACAATGAGCATGTATTTGCAGTGCACAATTTTGATGCCCTGAAAGGCATCCAGGATCAGCTACAGGATAAGATCTTTGCCATAGAAGGTAATAACAGGAACTTTAGCACGCAGAGGAGGCCTTGAAGTCCCTTTCGCCAGTCCTTGTCTGGAACTGTGTATCACTGAGAATGGTTTATTCCATGATCATATGACATTTCTAATTTGCAAAGGAGTTTGTGGTTTTAATCACTCTATACGGCGAGTCAGTATTATTCCCATTTTACAGATGAAGACCTGTGACTGAGATAAATGAGCTATTCGCTGTAGAGGTGTAACTTGAGCATAGATCTCCTCGGGTTAAAAGCCTGCACCTGGAATACTACCTCTCAATATGTGGTACAAAAGGAAAGTCCTCAGCTTCAGATGGGAAACCTGTGGTTCTCCAGATGTTGTTGGACACTTGGCTTTGCTGGCTGGGCTAATGTGAGTTAAGAACATAAGAAGAGCCCTGCTGGATCATACCATATTCTGTTCTCATAGTGCCTAACCATTTGCCTAGAGCAGTGATGGCTAACCTTGACACTCCAGATGTTTTGGGACTACAACTCCTATCATCCCTGACCACTGATCCTGTTAACTAGGGATGATGGGAGTTGTAGTTCCAAAACATCTGGGGTGTCAAGGTTAGCCATCACTGGCCTAGAGGAAGCCCACAAGCAGGACCTGGAATACAACAGCATATATGGAGGTCCACATGTTCCTCATGCTTGCTTTGCACCATCTGGTGTGTCTGCTGCTAAAACAGGGAACAGCTTCAGCCTCTAACTGTGTGAGATGCTATATATTGTTATAGGATTGGGGGATTAGTCTAAAAGTCATCCCTCCAAGGCTGGTGTTTGTATATATTTTAAATGTAGGAAAAGTGACTTCCAACAAGGTCAAGCCAGTCTCTTTGTTAACTTAATGATTCTAGCCAAGTTTCTTAGGTTTCACTTTGCTTAACTAAGGAATCCAAGAAACTGGTTGATACAGAAACTACTAGCTGGAGATGCTTTCAGAAAGTGGGCTAAAGAGGGCAGTTCCCCTCACCTTGGTTGGAGGTGGTGCTGTCATTAGGTGTAGGAAAACAATAAACCTGGGGGGCAATCTCATATTCGAGTGGCTGAGAAAGAGCCACAGAGGCTTGGATTGCTCTTTGTGTTAAATTGAAAGCCATGGCTTTGCCCCGCCCTGCCCAAAAATCTAATGGGGGAACAAGATCCACTGGAGTGTTAATGCCATTAGCTCATTTTCCTTATGCTTAGCCTGTAGTGTAAATAAAACCACGTCACCAAGACATCACCACTTCCACAGCGAAGACTGAGGTTTCTTTATGATATGTGGTTTATTTACACATATATGCAACCTGAGCCTACAATAGAGGGGCTTACAGCATTACTCTTGACAGGTGCAGATTTAGAAAAGATCCCTGCATTGCAGGGGCTTGGACTAGATGACTCTCATGGTCCCTTCCAACTCTACAATTCTATGATTCCGGTGAGCTTCATTCTAGGGAAACCAAACCTGAGTTGTGCATTGGCACCCCTGAAACCTCTCATAGCTTGGAGATTGTGGACTAAACTATACAGCTACAAATTAAACCAGTGTGCCAGTGTGGTGTAGTGGTTAAGAGCGGTAGACTCGTAATCTGGGGAACTGGGTTCGTGTCTCCGCTCCTCCACATGCAGCTGCTGGGTGACCTTGGGCTAGTCACACTTCTCTGAAGTCTCTCAGCCCCACTCACCTCACAGAGTGTTTGTTGTGGAGGAGGAAGGGAAAGGAGAATGTTAGCCGCTTTGAGACTCCTTCGGGTAGTGATAAAGCGGGATATCAAATCCAAACTCCTCTTCTTAAACGTTTTTAATGTGTTGTAAAGTGCAATATACAAATGTGACACTAGATGGTGACAGTGAGCTATGCCAAATTCAATGGAGTTTTTTTTTTTAAAAAATTAAGCGTTTTCACAGCATTTTTTTTTTATATCTGTGTAGATTCTACCTGGGTGAAATTTGGCAATTCAAGTACAGGGTTTTCTTATAACCTCTCCTATGTGCTCTTCCTATTTATCTGTGTCCTGTCCCCACCCCTCCTTGCAGGTACCCAATTCCAGAGCAGCAGTTCCTTCCAGATGGAAATGTCCCAGGAAGGATTCAGTGCCTTACTGACTCGGGTGAGTCTGGCCCCTAGAGTAGGTGTGTGGAATTTTTGCTCTTCCAGATCTTGCTGAACTACAGATCCCATCTGCCCCAGTCAGCATGGCCAATGGCCAGGGATGGTGGCAGTTGTACTTCAACAACCTCAGGAGGAAGAAAGTTGCCTGCACTTCTAGAATATGCAGAACAGTCTAGTCCCCAATATTCTGAAGAATCCAGAAGAGTCCAAAATGCCTGCAAGCAGAATGATTTTTGTTAATGAAGAATATATTCATAGATTAACTGCATGATTCCGTTTCTATTACTGTATTCAGTTGTTCCATCAGCATGGACCTATTTTCCTCAGTGAACGTAAATACAAAGTTGGAGACGGTATGCTTCTGAATCCCAGTTGCTGGTATTCAGAGAGTACTCTGGTGCTCAGGTCTTGCTTACATGCTTTCCATAGGCATCTGGCTGGCTACTGTGAGAACAGAATGCTGGATTAGATGGGCCATGGGGATGTTCCAGCAGCACTCATCTTATAGCCTGATGTTCTTGTCTTAAAGAATAATGGAGGGAGGACATGGCCATAAGAGATATTTCTATACTCTTACTTGCAACCTTGAGAGTCAGAAACTTGCTTATAAAATCGAAAGTGAATATTCATAGGATGCTGAATTCAACCCCAATTAGCAACAAGCTTAAAAATGATTGAAATATGCAGTACTGCTTTTGGATCACACAGCCATGCTCGTTCTGGATGGATGATCCTGTGGGCCAAAGGGAGAAAAGATGGCTGGCTCAGCAGTGGTAGTGCTACTTATTGTAATGCTCAATTGCAGTTGTAGGGTTTTTTGTGGGGGGGGGGTTCATCTTTCAGTTTTTCATCTTTCCTGAATCCTCCTTTTTACTTTTTCCCTCCTGTTGACAACTCTTCCTGCTGTGGCTGCATGCTGTGATTTAGGATGGTTCTGTCTTGGGAGCAGTGGGAGCATTTGACTGGTCTGGAGGCATATTTCTGTATCAGAACAGTAACAGAGACCCAAGCTTTCTCAATGCCTCCAGCACCACTGAAGAGATGAAGAATGCTTATCTTGGTAAGTATTAAAACGAAACTCTCCATCTAGTGGTGGTTGGTGCCCATGGGGGGACTGTTGGGGCAGAAGGCAAGGAGAGCAGCAGTAGGTGGGGCCAGACCCAATGACAGGCAGAGCCACTCCCTGACTGGTTGGAAATAAGAAAGCAGGCAGATTGGGGGCTGGCTGAGGGTAGACTGAGGTTGGTGGGGCAGTGCCCCATTCACCCTAATGAACCAGCTTCTGCTGCCTTCCCCCACCCCGTTCACCATGTTTTACTGCAGTACATTTCCACCCCAGAGGCAGCTGCATCTTGGCAGATCCTACCCTTTCTCCATTCAGGAGCACAGATAGAAATTACCATCTAGATACTCTTAGCACTACACATTTCCCCCCTGTCTCCACTCTTCAGATTTCTGCATCAAATAATTTATTATAATTCTATGTAAACAACTGCACTAGCTGTATGCTATACTGAGAGACAGTGTGGTATAGTGGTTAAAGCATCATCCTAGGGCTGCAGAAATTGCGGCTGAAATCCCAGTCAGCCATGAAGTGGCCATGGGCCACTTGCTATCTGGGTGGGGAAAAGCTCTTTTGATCTGCCTCTGGGTAGTCAAGAGGGAGAGACCCTTGCAAAGCAGCCAGAGATGTTCCAGGAGATCCCAATCAACCTTTTGCACACCCCTGCTCTAGGCTATTCTTCTCAAGCTGTCCTGCTTAATGGGAGAAGTGGCCTTGTAGTGGGAGCCCCCCGCTATGACTACGTGGGCAAAGTGGTTCTCTTTGAGAAAGCAGCCAGGAGTGGGAAATGGCAGCTGACGGCTGAGGCTGTTGGAGAACAGGTATGGGCCAAGCTGGGCTAGGGCAAAGGAGACTGGTGGTGGAATGGAGAGACTGTGCAGAAAGCTTCTGAATGTGGAAGGGAGGTGAGGAAGCTATGGCGACAACAATGAGATATGATGAAACTGGCTCCAAGATAGAAGCCAGAAGTGGGGAACTTTTGTTGTTGCTGTTAAGGGCTGGATTACTCAGCTGAGGGCCATGTGCTGGCTGTGTAGTCATAAGCGGCAGACAGGTCTGGGAATGGAAGGTAGAAGCGAAACTCAAGGGGACATTTGTCTGATGCCACAGGTTGGTTCCTATTTTGGAGCGGCGCTGTGCTCTGTGGACCTTGACCAAGACACTGATACGGACTTGGTGCTGGTTGGAGCCCCCATGTACTATGACGCTATTACAGGAGGAAGGGTTTATGTCTGTCATTTTAAGGTAAGGGAGAAGATGGGGAGAGTACATTAGATTGAGACCTTGAGGTGGGGTTGCTTGCTTGGAAATGTTTTCCTTTGTTCTTCCCCATTCAAGTGTTTTATTTGACTACACTGTATAGCAAGGAACACTTCAATGCACCACGACTTTGAAAGGAGAAGCAGGGCACGTTTTCAGTCGCTTTGGTGCCAGCATGGCAGAAACAGGTGACATCACTGGGGATGGATGGATGGATGTGGCGATTGGGGCACCCATGGAGGACGAGAATGTAGGAGCCTTATATATATTTGGGGGGAAACGAACATCTATCAACCCCAAGTACCTCCAGGTGAGCTCAATACCAGTTCCAGCCTACAAAGGACCTACATCACTTGCTGCCTCCCAAGAGGCCCTTGCTCAATGAAACTGCCTCATTTCTCCGATTCTTTGTGCACTTAGAGGCACATCTAGAGTTGCTATACTGGTCCTTTTCTCTGAAATTTCTCTGAAATTGTTTTTATAGAGATTCCAGTCAGTGTTGTTTATTTGATGCAATCTGGTGTTTAGCATTGGGTGCATGGGGGGAATAAAATGCTTTTGCAGCACTAACCTTTCCAGTGTGGGCAAAGTGCTATGGAGGCTTTTCATGGTTCCTCTGACTTTAATTTAAATTTTTCTTCTTGGAGGGTCTGTTTATTTTATTTCTTCATGCTGATTGCAGTTAAAGGATAACCTCTTAAATTTGCCACTTGGATGGCTTCTCTTAGGGTGCTTCCAGATGGTAACTGTTTTGCAGGTCAGGTTCAATCACATATTGACAAATTCAGGTTGTACAATTAAAGTGGATTTGACATTATTACAAAGCAAGCCCACTTCTTGTGATGTCATGTAACCTACCCTCAAACAAATTAGGATAAATTCTCAATAAACATGTCATCTGAAAGCAACTTGGGTTGGTCCTAGGTCAGTTTCTGTTCCCACGGGAGGTAGGCTTTAATTTCTCTATGGGTTAGATCTAGGCTTATTCATACTTAGAACTGACCCAATGAAGTTCCATTAATTTCAGTAGGTCTACTTTTAGAATGGCTGCATCTGGAGCAAGCCTATTATCTATCTATCTATCTATCTATCTATCTATCTATCTATCTCTATCATTGCATTAATTAATTAATTTAACTGCTTTTTTATATTTGAGTTTTTATGTCTTTCTAATTATGTTATTGCATTTTATTATAAATTCTTACTGTGAAGCACCCTGGGTATGGAGGGTAGTATGCAAATATTTTCAAGAAATAATTTTATTGTGAAAAATAAAATGAAAGAAACTACGGTAGTAATTCTACATCCCTTTCAGGAATGGAAAAATACATTGGGGCAATTCAGAGGCTATTCATTACTAGCCCTCCACCTGCTTTCATTTGAAATAAATTAACTAGACTGAACTGGAAAAAGGGTTTTGATTAATGTGACTTGAAATTTAAGAGAATGAGAACTACTCCAGAGTAAACACTGTAGAAGATTATTGACCAGGGGCAAAGGTATTGCTGAATAATATACGGTAGTACTGTGTGGAGGACCTCTTGAATTCTACACTTTCAGCTAAGTGTGGAAAAACAATGCCTCAGTGTCACTCAAGGGCTCTAATGTGAAAGCAACCTAAGAGAGAAATTCTCAAGATGATTTCTACTCACTTGAAATGTTTGTGTCTGTTTGTACACCATTCCATATCAGAATGCTGCTAGATTTTGATTTTCTTTATAAAGAAAAGCATAGTATAATATTTTGATGGGCTGTTTTTCAGTTGGGAATATGTACAGATCTTTTGATGCCTCATTTGTTGTTAACCTTGTTTTGTGAGGGTCACAGATTCTCTCTGTCTGGCCTTGAGGCTACCCTCCTTCCATTTTGCATCCTTCATTCTTTTTTTTCCAGCGCATTGAAGGGCTGAAGTTTTCTGGAGGGTTTTTGTACTTTGGTCAAGCTGTCAGTGGAGGAACAGACCTCACAGGGGATGGCCTGAAGGATATTGCTGTTGGACAACAAGGACGGGTCCTGTTAATGAGGTGAGAATGAGGAGCGGGGGGAAGTCTTGCTCTCCCCTCCCTGATCTTATTCTGTTTCCTCTGAACAGGAGAAAAATCATTTCCATGGATGCCCCAGTAGAGAGGTAAATGTTATACATAGAAGTACATATTCTCCTTTATTTCCTTGTTTAAATTTAGTCCCCATCTTAATAAAGAGGCTCAGCACAGCTTACAGTTTTAAATACACAAAAGCTTTCAAATGGCAGTGCAAAAGCTGTGCAAATGGCTGTAGGAATAATAATTTTAAAAACATTATTAAATACAGATGAATGCTGTGATTGCAGTGGGTACCAAATTCAACACCTGCAAAATTCAAAGAGTCCTACTCAGTCCTACTCAGAGTAGACCCATTGAGGTTAATGGGCATGTCCAACACTTTCCCCTAAAGTTACAGTTTCCCCTAACATTATTTGGTTGGAGAACTGCATCACAAAATTCAGAGAAGTGCTGCATTTTGAAGGATAGCTATGTTTTTCTTCCTGTACTGTTTTGGAAGGCGTGAATTAGGTAAGTTGGTATTAAAATCCTAACCAAACTGATTTTTTTTCCTATCCCTACTGACAGGACACGTCCTGTTCTACGTGTGTCGGTCTCCATTGAGTTTTTCCCTCCTTTAATCCCCACCTCAAACTTCCAGTGTCAGGAACAAGAATCTCTCAAGGCTCAAGCCAGCATGGCAAAAGTGTGCTTTACCGTTGCCAAAGCTATTCAGGATAAACTAGGTGAGACCACAATGCTTGCTCTGGCATAAGCCTGTGTGGGACATGGAGTGGGGTTGGGAAGTGGTATAGCTCTCTCTGCATAACCTGAACCATCTTGGCTAAAGTCCTCTCCCTGGTGTACTTATGTGTGATGGGAGTTTTTGACATGAGCTGAATTCAAGCATCCCACCACATTCATCCAGAGGACTGTACCACATGCCTCTCTACACATTGAAAAGGTTAAGAGATGCCCATCTCAGGTGTGCCTTTCCTCTGTCTCGGCATAGCGTAGAATTCTAGGTCTCAGCAGCCCTTGCTGGAAAGATTCAAGAAAGAGTCTGACACCAACTCTAGGTATTCCCCACCAGCCCCACTTTCAAGGTAGCTGCTCCTTGGCCTTCACAGTCAAGTCAGTCAGTGCTGAGTCCATCCTTACCTGGACATCCTTATCTGTATGAAGATCTAGGGTTGCCAGTGGCAGGATGGGAATTCTTGTCCTTTCCCCCCAATGGGCAGAATCTCTGCCTTTAAGACAGAAATCAGTAAGTGAAGCTTTTCCCAGCATGGAGTTTTAGTGCTGGGGAAATTTTTACTGCTGACTTCCACCTGCTTTTTAAATATACAGAACCTCTGTCCAAAAAAAAGGGGTGAGCTGCATTCCTCTGTAATCTGCCCTTCCCCAGATTCCTTGCCATGGGAAGAGACTTGTATCCTGTACTTTGAGTGGGTGGCTGAGTGGGAGGAGGCAGACAGACTCTGGAGGCCTCGCGGTGTGCCCCGTCCCTGGGCACGCCGCCCCAGGCACCCGAGCGGCTTCCTCCACCACTGCTAGTGAGAGGTTGTAGCTTGCAATATTCCAAGGGCCAGATAGAGAGGCGTGGAGGGCCACATTCTGCCCTCAGGTCTGAGTTTCGCTGTTCCTGCCCTCCCAACTTCTTCTTAGTTTCTTTTCTCATGCCAACCACAATCCCCACCCCCTCTTATTTCTCTTTCTCAGGTGAAATCTCTAGTGACCTGTACTACACTTTGGCCCTAGACCATGAGAGAACAAAGATTCGAGCCACCTTCAGCTCTCAATCAGTCCTGTCTACAAACATTCAGATAGGCCTTGAGAATAAATGCCAGAACCACCCAATTGAGTTGCCTGTAAGTTTGGCCTTATGCGCAGTGTTACTTCCCTTAGATATCTGAGGTGCAGTATTGGGGGGCGGGCGGTTCCAGACCATCCACTATTTTGCTATTTTGCAGGTGGAATTCAGGTGCACCCTGGCAAATTCAAGTTGCACAGTTAAAGTGGATTTGGCACCCTTGCACAACAGACCCGCTTGTTTAAAAAAGGGTAGTAATGGGGAAATGTGATGGAACGTGTGGAATAACACTTGTTTGATGTGACGTCATACAATCTCCCTGCAAACAAGTTGGAATGGATTATCCATAAACAACCAATGTCATATAATCTTACCACAGACTTTGTGCAAACCAATGAGGATAAACGCTCAATAAACTGGTTGTCTGGAGAAAGTGTCTTAAATTTGAGAGGCTCAAATTGATCTCCAAACTATATGGGGATTGTGAGTGGGGAGAGCATTGTTGTACATGGGTCCTGCTTTTGAGCTTCCCATAGTCATTTGATTGGCCCCTGTGAGAAGTTGGACTAGATGAGCCTGATACAGCAGTTCTTCTGATTTGTTTCACCACTACCGTAGATGGGGAACAGAGCATAGCATTGTAAATGTGGCCAAGAGCATCCTATACAGTCATTCCTTATTTCTTGGCAGACTCTGATGGCTTGTATCCATTACTATATAAGCACATATCAGTGCAGTACTGGAATTGCATGTTTATTTTCTTTTGGGGAGGCACACACTTTACAGTATGTGCATTGCTGGTGCAGTGTTCTGCTGGCTTGCAGGAAAGCCACACAGAAAAGTAAAGATTTGAGAAATCCGAAGCCACCAAGTTATTTTCAGTTCTGTGCCTTTTTCGGGGGGGGGGGGGGGAAGGGCTGGTGGGGAAATTGAAATATTTGTAGCATCCCTTTGACTATCTCGGATACATCTTTTTGGTTCAGAAGCAATATGTAAAGTTGACCTTCCCTGATATTATCATGCAGTAAAAAGAGAAACTCACTTTTAGCATGCAGAAACTCTATTTTTGTGCAGAGTGTATACATTCAGTATGCATTCTAAGGAAGTCTCTTTCTGTGCTCCAATCTTTTAGATCTGCATTGAGGATACTCTGACGCCTGTCACCTTGCGGCTCAATTTCAGCCTCATAGGGAAGCCCATCACTAAAGCCCGCAGACTACAGCCCATCCTGAGCAAAGACTCAGAAAAGAACCACACAGCACTGGTGAGTAATTCAGCCCCAAGTCTTTTTATTACAAAATGAGAGCCAGCAACATTATAGCAGGATTCCTAGTTAAGGATGGGGAAGAAATTCAGTTCTGTTTGCGTTGAAAGGCAAATCTGCCTAATTCACACTTTCTGAAACAATTCATGAATGGAAACATAGTCATCCTTCAAAATTCCACACTTCTCCAGATTTTCCATGCGGTTCTCCAGCCATGTTTTGTTTTTGTTTTTTCAAAAAATGCAAATACTTGGGTAAAGGAAGCATAAAAATTCATACATTTGTGAAAATAGCATACAAACCTGTGTTATATTAGGGGAAATTGTTTGCATTAATATTAGGAAAAACTCACACTAAAGGGGAAATTCACACAATTAGGGGAAATTGTTTGCATTAATATTAGGAAAATATCACACTAAAATGCTGATGAGTTTTCACAGGGACTTAAAACAAACAAACAGGCAAACTGATGTGGAAATATGAAGAACTGAACTTTTGACTGGAAAAATGAGAAACTGAAAAACCAATTTGCATATCCCTGCTCCTTGTTGAGTGAGCTCACTATATTATGGTCCTCATTGGCGCCTTCCCCCTGCTTACTGCTCCTAGGTGCCACTGACACCCTCATCTAGACAACCTTGTGGCCTTGAGCTATTGTGCAAGCACAGTGGGGGGGGATATGCTTTGTCATGTGTAAATGAACAATATAAAAGAGGTGGTGATTGTGGGGGTGAAACACAGGAGAGGGAAAGGCTTGGCTGGACCTGAGTAGAGGTCATCCACCAAGGAACTGGGTTCCATCATTAGTATTTGGTGCTTAATTCTTCTCTCTGCTAATAATTTCTGTACCTACAAAAGTAAAATGTTGTGACCTGCACGCTTTTACAGCTCCACTTTGAGAAAAACTGTGGCACGGATGGGAAATGTGAAGACCGTTTAGAAGCCTCATTTAATTTCTCAGGGTAGGAAAATATTTGCTCTCTCTGTTTCTGTTTTGCCTCTCCATTATCTTCAATATATCTAGTTTATCTGGGCATTAGGGCTCCAAAAAATAAAATTCTCTCTCATGGTTTTGTCACTGTGGTAGGGATACCCCCCCAATAGTTCCAGGATACACAGATCTGCCATTTCTCACCTATGAGTGGGTTATTTCTCCAGTCAGTCACTGGATTTATATTCTGCCTTAACATTACCATGTTGATTTTAATGCAACTTTCACACCCACTTTCACATTGTTCTGATCAGATTCACCTTTATGAATGCTTTCCAGTTATTGGTAACTGACGGCCTTGTACCCAGTATTGCTCAGAAATTCTAAGAAAATAAATCAGTGCCCATGAAGTTGGACGAGATGAAGCATTTAGTATGTTTGCTAAATATTTGGTGTTTGCAAACATTAATGCATGCCCTCTTATTGTATTGGTTTTATTTTGTTGTTCAAATAGAGTGGGCTACATAGGAGAATTGCCTACAGATAGTCAGTATTTTGTGGGAGGAGTTCAAGCACATAGAAATTGAGATTGGTGCAATTAACGTCGATTAAAATGCTCTGGTGCAACAAATCTACTTAACACCTCCCCCCCAAAAACCCTATGCAGTTAGGAAAGAGATGGGGAAATGCACTATAAAAGTGTGGGGAAAATGAATTATTAGTGGGAAGACAGATAGACACCCCACAAACAAATCAGGGATGAATTCAGAATCAGTGCTCATTGTTGTATAACCTCCCTACAAACAGATTGGAACTAATGTGCAAAAGAGATCAGATATAGGGGAACCACCATCACATAAGCTTAGATCTTAGATCATTTATTTCGGCATTTGCGCCCATCATACAATACAAACAAACAAACAAACAAGCAAGAATCAAATAAAACAACGGCACTGTACAAGCCGCAAATAAGATAACACAACTCACTGGGCCCAATATTAACATTTCCATAAAAACATATAAAAACATATCTCAGAGGAATTTTAAAATTAAAATTTAGGCACCAACTAAAATAAATGTCTAAAATTCATTTTAAAAACAAAACATATTTAAAAAACAAAACATATTCATAACTATCCATAATCGGCTGACATTCCATTTCGTCTCTTATATGAGATAACTGCTGTTAGGAATCTAGCAACCTGTAGAGTTATGTAAGGGTCCACATCTTGGAGCATCCAAGCAAGACGTTTGTCAGCTGGCTTATCAGCAATGGACTGAATTATCGGATTTAATATACTGGCACGGATCGAACTGTACATAGGGCAATTGAACATTACATGCTGTAGAGATTCAGTTGATTTATTTTCACAGGCACAAATAGGAGAGACTTGGCCCTTGGTAAATGTGTGACTCAGTACGTTTGATGGAAAAGCATTAAACCTAGCTTTTATAAAGGCATAACGATGTGTGGCAACCGTAAGTGATGTTAAATAGGACGGGACTCGGTAAATAGGGGTAATGCCTATATTTAACGGTGAACAAACTCCCCCACCAGTTAGGAGATTTTGGTATAGCTCCACATCTTCCAGTCTTTGATTTATACACCTTTTTGCCGCAGTAAGATCCAGTTTGAGTAATTCAGAAGGGGAGATCTCATAAGCCAGCAATTTGGCATGGATTTTTCCAGTCCACAGATTTGTATAATCATCCCGCCACATGCATTGAATTAAATAGTGGTTCGGGAGTTTATGCCAAAGGGTTAGCCAATAAATCAAAACTCGCCTCCACAAAACTGACTCAACTGAAGGGATCTTCATTTCTAAGCGAATGGCTGCATTACTTACGCATGATGGTAGTTTTAAGAGTCGACGTAAGAATTGGCTTTGGAGCGACTCTAAAGGTGCGAGATTTGCAAAGGCGGCCCATAATGGGGCAGCATAAGCCATTGTGGCCATCACTTTGATACTGTACACTTTCAAGGCCGCAGGGACGTATAAGGCCCCCTCGGAAAAGAAAAAACGAAGGAGAGAGTGGGACAGGGCTTTTGTCTTATTATGTAAATATTCAACTTGTGATTTCCACCCCATATTATACTGAAAATAAATTCCTAAATATTTGAATTTATGCACTTGTTCAATTTTTGTTCCCTCCAGTTTCCACGGATAGAGTTTCCGACTCCTTGAAAATATCAGTACTTTAGTCTTAGAATGGTTAATAGACAGGTGATTTAAATGGCAGTAGGTCACAAAAATCCTTAGTGCCCTCCTTAAACCCACTCTAGAGTAAGAGAGTAGCACCGCATCATCTGCGTAAAGAAGTAGTGGGCAGCGATAATCTGCTATCCGAGGAGCGTGGATAAATTTGTGTGAGACGACTAGAGGGTTCCTCATATCACTGATAAATAAATTAAAAAGAAATGGCGCTAGAATGCAACCCTGGCGTACTCCCTTATTTATTGGCACTAGGTTAGTTAAATCACCAGCAGGTGTAAGTCTCACCCTGGCCACGGACCCGTCGTGAAGTTGGGAAATGAGCCACAGAAGCCTTCTATCAATTCCCCAACAGGCAAGTTTATCCCATAGTATTTTTCTTGGGATACTGTCAAAAGCCGCTTTCAAATCTATGAAAGCAGCGCATAATTGGCCCCGTCGGGGTGTCGAATATTTCCGGGCTAAATGATAAAGTACAATTGCCTGGTCTGTTGTGGAACGGTTTAGTCTAAAACCAGCTTGCTCGTGGCCAATCAAGTTAGCCTCATCAGACCACTTTGTCAACCTTGCCAACAAGAAACGGGCATATATTTTCCCAATGATGGATAACAGACTAATGTTCCGGTAATTCCCTGGGTCACTGGAGGGGCCTTTTTTATGGATAGGAATTATAATGGCCTCCTTCCACGTTCCTGGTATCAAACCCGTGGCATTTATTGCGTCGAATGTTTTAGCTAATATCCCTGCCCACCATACAGAATGTAGCTTTATAGCCTCAGCCGGAATCAGATCCGGCCCTGGGGCCTTTCCAGTTTTCAACTGAGCTATCAATTCAAGAATTTCAGCAGGGTCGGTATCAGGCCAAACAGGAAGGGGACTATAAGAAGGACCCAGGTGAGTGGCCGGGGTCTCTGCCACGGAGAAATACTTTCTCAGGAACTGTTCCCACGTAGGGGCCGGAATGACTGTCAAGGGATATTTCCTCGTTCTTCTATTTATTAAGGACCAAAATTTCCGGGAATTATGAGATTTTGAGGCAGCAATTAACATCTGCCAGCGGTTTGATTGCCACTCCCGTTTGGCCGTTTTCTGGGCCTGTTTGTATGCCATTTTAGCCTGGGAGTAGGCTGGAGGTAAAATGGAAGCACCAGAAAGTTTATAGTCCTTATATATAGTACGTAGCAGGAGTCTGGCTTGTTTACAAGAAGAATTGAACCAAGGGGCGCCAAATTTAAAATCCTTATTAACTCTCTGCACAGATGAATTAAAAAAACACGTTAAAACAGCTGTCAGACAGGAAAAAAGGTTCAAACACTTGATAGGGTCATGCGTGTCTAATCCTATGTCCGGCTGGACCCCAGGAAGCTTTTTGTGAATAAAATCCGCATATCTTTGGGCAAGGATGGGGGACCATTTAATCCCCCTTATTTTGGTAGTTGTCTCCCCATTCACCCCGATTGGATGCGAGCACTCAAGCAGCTGCCAGTCAACACATAACTTGGCTATCAGGGGAAGATGGTCACTAAATTGAGCATTGTCAATTTTAAAGAAGGTAACATTCAGAAATAAATCCCGAGAAACCAATACATAATCGAGGACACTATTTGATTTTGGTCCCAGATGGGTAAATTCTCCCGGTATGTCAGGAGGACACCTGCCATTTAATATTATTAAATTAAGGCGTATGGCCATCTGATAAAGCATCACTCCTGCCTCATTAACTTTTGCATCCTTAGAAATTCTTGGGGGGATATGGTCTAAGTCATAGTTTTGAGAGCCGGGGTCAACCCACCATTTGGACTTTATAAGAACCTCCCGATTTGAGGCTATCCGAGCATTAAAATCGCCTCCAATAATAGAGGGGACATTTGGAAATTTGAGATAACAGGAGAGTAAAGAATCTTCTAGGAGTTCCCATCTAGAAGTGAGTTCAGCAGTTAACCCTCCTGGAGGAAAATAGACATTTGTAATCAGTAAAGAAAACTTCTCTCCAGAGACCAGTCCAGTAAGGGCATAAGGCGGTAAGGCGTACACAAGGGAAAGTTTTGCCCGTAGTTTAAGGGATATGCCGATTATAAGGCCTCCTTTAGGGCGACCACCATTCTCTGAGGGGCTGGCAGGTAGGAATATAAGCTCGAAACCATTTATCACAATTTCCTCCTCCACCCAAGTTTCTTGCAGTAAAATAATAAGAAAAGAATTAATATATTTTTGAAACTCTGGGTCTGATTTTTTGCTATTCCATCCCGCAATGTTCCAACTTAATATTGAAGGCTGAAAATTCCTACGTCTTTCAAATAACTGTCATTTGGAAGGTTGGCTCAAATTAGGTACAGGAAGGGATGGGGCAGCAAAAAAATCAGTTATTTTCCTCTGATGAGAAACCCCTCGCAGTGGCTGTAAAGGAGGATTTGCAAAATTGTCTAGCTGTTGATCCTGGTCGCTTGTTCTGCTAGGGGTGGATCCTCGAGCAGAAAAGGCCGCCTTTTCCAAAGAATTTTGGTGGGCCGACATATGCAACCCTACTAGATCGGCAGAAATTTGTCCTTTTTGGGGCCTGCTACTGGTCTTTTGGATGGCTTGATTTATATGACCTGTTGGATCTTCAATCAGTTCCGTCTCTGGTCTTGCTATTAAGTCCGTAGTTCGCCGTAATGAATAATAAGGCTGGAAGAGTGGACTATTTGAGAGAGTTGGTAAGGGCATCTGTAAAGGCATCCTCCAGGAGTTGGAACCAGTTGCATCCGGCGCATTAGGAGGATCTAGGACTGAGCTAGTAGAATGCGTGGATTGTGGATTAGTAGAAAGAGATGAAAAAACAATGGGTATTGATGGATCAGGGAGGGTTGATAGGTTCTGGTTGACAAGGATCGGAACAACCTCTTCATTTGGTTGATCAGTGCTATATGAATGTTCCAGGTCCGGCATTGATGAATGGGTAGAAAGGGATTTGTCCAGCTGTGGTATGTCGTGAGTGCCTTCTTCAAGTATATTTGTCAAGGGCGGATCATGTAAATCTATTAAGAGGAAGGAGGGTTGTTCTACTTGAAGAGAGGGGCTGGTAGTTACTTCTTGGGGTTGTACCATGTCCTCCAATGCTGACGTACGTTTGGGATTAGTTATTTCAAGTTCCATAAGATCTGGCTCCTCTGGCATATGATGTTCGCTATTTGAGGACGGTCTGCTGCTGAGCTTCCTAAGCTTTGTGTGAGCAAAGCAGGATGAATGCTGGTTTTTCAGGGTCACTAGGAGGAGTCTAAATCACTTGGATATTTGAAAATCTCTATGTATCCGAGACTTCTAATCCTGCACACATCCCTCTTTTCTACACACAGCCTGGACATTGTAGTTGTAGGTCTGACTGGTGAGTTCAATGTAACAGCTTTCATCCAGAATCATGGAGAAGACTCTTACAGCACCACAGTGGGCTTTTTCTACCCTGCAGGGTTATCCTACCGCAAGGTCACTTTACCACAGGTGAGTGGAGCAGGAAGGATGCAGGCATGGGGAAGAGCAGGGACAGTGAGCAAGTGGAGGGATGGGGGCTGCTTGGGAATTATTGTCTTGATCCATTCAAAACCAAGAATGCCCCACCCTTTCTCAGCCCAGCAGGAGGGGCGTGAGTGTTAAGTGCCATTCAGTTACTGCGTCTGAAGAAGATGTCAGCAGGAACACCACCTGCAATGTCAATCATCCAATTTTCTACAGTAGAGCAAAGGTATATTATATTCTTTGAATTCATTGGCACAAGATGTGTTCATAAGCGCAACCTTAGGGCTAACTGTCACATTCAGAGAAACAAACAAAAACAAAACAAAACAGGTGTCCTTCTGGAATTGTAGCATTTCAGAGGACATTGCATGATTAAATGCTCCCTCTAAGTCTAAGTATTGCAGGTTCATGTGTTAAGGGCAGTCCAGGTATAGACTACCTTCTCTAAGGAAAGCCCTCCATACATATAAACCTTCACATGTAGAAATAAGAAATCATATCAGTCTCCATATGTTGGTGTATTGCAGGTTATCTTCATTGCCACATTTGACGTCTCGCCAGATGCTGATCTAGGGGACACTCTGCGGATCATGGCCAGTGCCAACAGGTGATGTTTTGCAGTTTTGCAGCTTTATGTGGCCTAATGTGGACCCCATGTTTCTTATAATGTAAGGGGTGTGTTGGGTTTGGAGGGGAGGGAGAGGAGTGTGAAACAGATCTGGCTGCATTGTGACAGGGCAGTGGTGCTCGATGTAGTTCATGATGGAAACACTAATGTATGAAGCAGAGTATGATGGAACAGTGCATGATGTTCAAGCCCTTAAACAAAAAACTAACATATCTGTTCTCTTCCACTTGCCCCAGTGACAACGGTGGCAACATCACCAAGGATATGGTTCACGAAGCGGAGTTGCCTGTCAAATATGCTGTGTATATCATTGTCACAGCGTAAGTAACTATGGATGTTTCAAGGGTAAAGCGGTGCTTGTAGAGTGTCCTCTAATAAAGCTAACCCTGATTCCTACTCACAAGGATATTACCTCTGAGATCTCCCTTTCCCATCACCATCCTAGCCCGGTCCCCTTTCTCATAGATGTTCATTTCTCTTTCATCTTCACAGCATTGAGGAGTCAACCAAGTACATTAACTTCACAGCTGGCCAAGAGGATGCAAGCAAGAACGTGGAACATCGATATGAGGTGAAGGGCAAAGGGGATGGCAAAGGGTGGTGGGTGGTTGGTAGGAAGAGGAAAATGGTACAGGCAAGGAGAGGATGATAAAGGTATGATGGGCAAGAATGAGGTCTCAACAAAAGCTTTAAAAGTGAGGTTACTTGAAGCCAGGATTTCTGTAGACTTATATTAGTTTTATATTCGTTTAGCTTGCCATAAGAATCCATGGCATTTTAGTTTGAGGTGCTTCTGGTCTGTCACTATTTTTGAGTGAGATTCAGTCATATACTGGCAAATTCAAGTATATCAAATTCAGGTATCTGAAGAAGTGTGCATGCACACGAAAGCTCATACCAAGAACAAACTTAGTTGGTCTCTAAGGTGCTACTGGAAGGATTTTTTTATTTTTTATTTTGTTTTGACTATGGCAGACCAACACAGCTACCTACCTGTAACTGGCAAATTCAAGTTGCTTAATGAAAGTTGATTTGGGGTTCTTGTGCAACAAACCTGCTTCTTCCCCAAAGCAGACTTTGTGCAAACCAGTCAAGATGAATGTTCAATAAACAGACTGCCTGGAAATGACTTTGGTTGGGGTATTGAGAATTTCCTGCAGAGAAGCTGCTTGGAAAAGGGCACTGGGCCCTCTTCCCTGTCAGCCATATGTTTAATTAGTTTTCTAACAGCTAATTAAGCTTTAACCCCACCCCAAACTAATTTGGGACTGGATCTGGTGTGGTCCATGGGTTGATCCTGGGTGGCTGTGCCTGATGGGGCCATAGGGAGAATGGGAGGGAGCTGGGCACTGCCCAGGTTTCAAATGGTACTGAGTGGGGTGGAAGAAGACATCCAGGACCCATGATGTGTTCTGTCTGCCTTGAACAGTGTCTATTTCACTTTCAGGTGAAAAATCTCCGTCAACGAAATGTCCCCATCTCTGTGACATTTCAGATCCCTGTAAAACTGAAAGGGATCCAGGTGTGGAATGTGTCTCAGGTTGTCTCTTCCCAGGTATAATTATGTGTCTCAGGTTGTCTCTTCCCAGGTATAATTATCTGCTCATTTTCTAACCACCCCAATGTGTAACCCCCATAATCTCTAACACCTCTGCTCACCTATTTATCTTGTTGGGGAAATAGGAACCACAGATTAAAAGCATGCCATATCCTACTCCCAGCCTGCCAGATGTGGGGCTGGCTTGAACTTAGGACCTCCAAGAAGGAAGGTTGATTATTTAAACTGTCTCTTTTCCCACAGTCTCAGTTTGCCAAGTGTGTCTTGGAGAGAGAAAGTGCTGGCATCAAAGATTTCCCATTGACAAAGGACCTCCCTCTTCTGGTGAGTTTAGCATACTGCAGCCTCTCCCCAGGATCACCTACTGTACATCCTTTGTATATAAAAGAACACAAGAAGAGCCCTGCCAGATCAGATCACTGGCCCCTTCCACCCAGCATCCTGTTCTCTAAGTAGCCAGCTGATGCCTGTGGGAAGCCCAAAAGCAGGACTTGAAACTCCTCGCTCTCTAGAGCTAGTGTGATGTTGTGTTTAGATGTGTTTGACTAGGGCTAGGGAAGTCTGGTTCAGATCCTCACTCAGCCATGAAACTTTCTGAATGATCTTGGGCCAGCTACTCTCTCTCAATCTAACCTGCCTCACAGAACTGTTGGGATGATAACAGGAGTGGGGAGACAACTCCTTGGAGGAAGAATAGGATTAAAGAAGCATATTATAATAACAGCAGAGGCCATCCTCTGAACTATGGTGGCTAGAAACTTCTTTAATAAAAAGAAAGATATTTTCAGGATGTTGAATTGCCATGCTGCATGCTGGCTGAAGATATCTCTGCTCAGCAGTGAGTTTTCCCTTTGGCCGTGCTCACCCCAGCTTATCTTTCCACCTCCCTCAGGACTGCTCTGTAGCCTCCTGCAAGATAATCCGTTGTGACATTTTGTCACTGAAGACACGGGAGCCGCTGGAATTCAGGATCAAGGGGGATGTCGGTTTCCAGTGGGCATCTCAGGTATAGAGGTTGCCACTGATGGGTATTACATTGAGGTGTTGTTGTTTTTTAAAAAACAAACCTTTTTGTGACCTGCAAAATGTTAATTTGCTCCACTGGTCAGCAACTTGTCAGTGCCTGACAAGGGATTCCCCTTTCTCAGAAGGAATTGATCTCTCTTCCCCAGATCCAGCAGAAGAAAGTTGTCTTGGTGAGCATGGCACAGATTTCCTATGATGAGAAAAAATACACACAGAAGGAAGGCTTTGCACAGGCCCAGGTAATGGGGGGAAGGGGCAGTGGTGCACTTAGTTGATTTTAGGACTCCCTCAGATAACCTGCTTATTCATCCTTCATTCTGATTTGCTTGCACAAAGCTTATGCAGTGGTTAGGCACTGAACATTTGAGAGTTAGACAGTGTTTTTACTGAACATTTGTGATATGGCAAGTATTCATTCTGTATTAATCCTGATTTGCTTTTGGAGTGTTTACGCATCTTCCCAGTAATCAGTTGTTTGCCCAACACTTTCCAATGCAGTTCCCCATCACTTTCCAAACCACAAAAAATCCAGTATTTTTTTTGAAGTGGATTTGTTGCACTAGGGCAGCAAAACCATTTAATCCACTTCAGTTGTGCAAACCTTACATTTTGGTATGTGTTTCAATCGGCCCTGCAAAATACTGGCAGTCTTTAGGCACCTTTAGACTCTGAACTATAAGGATATGATGCTGCTTTCAGGGCAGGGGGAGCACCAGCATCACCCAGTGCTTTTAGCTGGGGTCTAAACTCCTGGGTTTTCTGCCAGTGATGTCTACCCTTGAACTAAGGGAGGGAGGGAGCGAGAGCAGAAAACTGGCAGCTGGACCTCTGGCCTCCCACTCCCCCCAGCACTTGGGTTAGAGGATGACACGAGGATGCCTTGGTTAGTCTGGCTCTGTTCACTTTCTTCCCACCCAGGTGCAGACCATGGTGGAACGAATAGAGGTCTACAACTACCTGCCTGCAATCATTGGCAGTGCCATTGCGGGGCTTGTCCTTCTCGCTGTCATTGCTGCAGTCCTCTACAAGGTGAGGCAGAGTTGCGGGGGGGAGTCTAATGAGAAGCGAAGGAGGGTTTAATCCAGATGTGGGGAATATTTGTAAGGCTTCTGAATTTGGTCTGTGAGGCCATTTTCGGCAAACCACACCCACCTGACATATGATGTCAGGTTCGCATATGTGTCATATTTATTTGTTTATACTGCAATTTCATTTAAAAACTATTGAGGTGGTTTACAATGTGTGTGTGTATGTACACACACTTTTAAAAAAGAAGAAAAGGAAAACCACAGGTCATCAACTAACTTTTACAGAATATGTTTTTCTTAATTGTCTGCATAAGCCTGGTGGCAAAGAAAAGTATTCAGCAAAACTTTAAAGATTAATATAGAAGGTGCCTGTCAAATTTCTACTGGAAGTTCATTCCACAGGGCTGGGTTGATGACACTACTCAATTTAACACTGAATCAAGTGAACCTCACCAGCTTGGGGGACAACCAACAATGTGGCAACCAGCAATGTGGCACCCACAGGCATCTACAGAAACCTTCCCTACTTCCAACATGGTCTGCTATGCCTGCCCCCCACCCCCCACTGAAATTAGGCTTAAAAGCAGTAGTTTAGTATAGCCAATAGAGCAGATTGTGGTTTGTGTGTGTGCAGCCCATGACAATTTCTTTTATTTGTAAAGGTCCCAAAAGGCTGGTGATGCCTGCATTTCTGTTTGTGAAGTAACAACAGAAGGCATGTGCTTCTTGAGCATGTTCAGAGTGCTTTCCTCTCCTCAGTGGGGTAATCCTAGGTGGGTGGAAGGCAAATGGCTTCTGCTGCAATCAAAGGGTGTGATTTCCATGCCACAATCTCAAAAATAAAGCACTATATTTCTAGAAGAGTGAAATGTAACATTATTCTTCTCTTTCATTTGCTCCCTGCTCCTTTCTTTCCTTCTAGGTTGGGTTCTTCAAGCGCCAATATAAGCAGATGCTTACTGAGGCTGGGGCTGGTGACGAAGCCGCAGATCCCACCTCACAACCCACCCCTCAAGACCTAGACACCTCTCCTCCCAGCAAAGACACAGTCTACTAATAAACCTCCTGTTCCTCTGCGACTTTTCGATACTCTGGGGAAGGTAACCCTCAAAAGCCCATTTTAAGGACATAAGAAGAGCCTTCCAGGACCTGACCAAATGTCTAGTTTCCCACAGTGGTCAACCAGATGCTTCTGAGACAAACAGGTCTTGGAGGCAATAGATTCCCCCCCCCCCATTGTTGCTCCCTAGTTACTGGGATTCAGAGGATCCATTGCAGCTCTTTGATAGCCTTATTTTCTGTGAATCCTCCCCCTCCTTTAAAAGACATCTATTGTAAGCTCTTGACCATCATCATGTATTGTGACATTTCTCCTTAACCAGAGAGATTCTCCTTTTACCCCTTCAGCAGACTGGATTAAAAAAAAGATCACAGTATTACAGTTTATCCCCAGCATAATGTGCCACATTTTCTAGCACAAATTTACATCTAATTCTGTAGGCTGATAGTAGAGTTGGAAGGCAACTTCAATTGTACTGCAAAAATGCCACTGAGGATATCAAACTAGGATTCTCTCGAACAATTTTTGATCCCAAGCCTATTGAAGGGGAGTAATGGAGTCTTCAGTGTCCTTGGTAGCACTTTTTCATTTAGGCAGTACAATGATTAAGGGAATTGATAGCAGTGGTTGTATTTGAAGCTGAGAAATATTATGCTGGTACTGTGGGTTTTCGAGGGGGAAACTAAGAGATAGTGGTGTGGACAACTAGAGTTGAGGGAGAAATTTGGTTTGGTTTGCTGTTCCATGTGAACCTAACTAATTCAGTTTCTGAAACAATGCATGAATCACAGCACAGCTAGCCTTCAAAATTTGCCCTTCCCCAAACTTTGTGATGCAGTCTTCTGACGAAAAAAAAAGTGTGGATTATAGGAAAGCATGTATAAAATGAATATACTAATGAAATAATATGTAAAATATATGGGGAAACTGCTTGCAAAAATGTATAGTAGGGGAAATTTGGATTAAAATGCTGATGAATTTCCATGAGGACTGTCTTTTAAAAAATGACTGCAAAGTGATGTGGAAGTGTGGCAAATTAAACAACTTGGATTGTTTTTGTATACAATTGTTGTAAACAACTCTATTTTTTATAAATAGCAGTATCAAATTATTATTTTTATAAGTAAAAAAGAAGAAACTGAAGAGAAACCAAAATTGACAGATTTGTCAACCCCTGCAGACAACCTTATAAGGGACCCAGGTGGCGCTGTGGGTTAATTGCTGACCAGAAGGTCGGTGGTTCGAATCCCTGCGACGGCGTGAGCTCCCGTTGCTCGGTCCCTGCTTCCTTCCTCCTTCCTTCCTTCCTTCCTTCCTTCCTTCCTTCCTTCCTTCCTTCCTTCCTTCCTTCCTTCCTTTTTTTAAAGGTTACACTTAAAGCAAAAGGTTGGCTACTTTAAAATGTTCATTTATTTAGATGAATTATCTAGATTCCACCATGAGTTGCCATCATGCAGGGATGTCACTGCATGTTTGTCATGGACTGGCTAGATGCAGAGGGGTGGTGGGAGGCCATTGGGAAGAGTTGCTGTGATCACTGGGTCTGAGCTGTTTTGGTTTCTTTGAAGTGTTAACTTCACAAACCCCAGGTGTTTTATTGCTGACCTGCTCTGGACTCCAGCTCCTGGTAATGTTGCACCTTTTCATTTCATGATGTCACATAGCATAGTAATATGCACTGAATCCGACTGCCAATACTTGATGCTCTTTACTGATGTAGAAGTCACATAGTTGGCAGTGAAGAGAGATCTGAAGGCAGGAATAGGATAAGTCTGGGTTCTTAAATGTTTGGAAAAAGGGAGAGCTAGGCTCTGGTGGACAACTAAAAGCAAAGCATGGTAGGAAAACAAATCTGTCAAAGGAGCAGAAACATGAAAGTGAGGGAGCCCATGCTCAACCAGCCTAGATGGAAGTAACAGTGTTTGGGAAAACATGTCAGAATTCTGCAAAAAAAATGTCCTACTATCTCAAACACCAAATTTCAATTTGATATAAGACTTAAGTTAAATTTCAGCACATACTTTGTCATATGTTACTTACAATGTGTCCTAGTAGCTCCATTCTTATCTTATTAACACAACTAGAGTATTCCCTGCTAGACACCCTCTGAAGACTGGGCATTGGGCATTCTGCATTTGCTTTGAGTATAGCTATAAATAGACCCCAGGAATCCAAGGGTGGGGAGAAGAGGTTGGTTGGTTCCTGGGCCTCAAGCCAAGGGTATTGAGACCTTGGTCTTTAAACATGTGTTGGTCGATGGCCTTCCTGGATAATATTCAAGCTGGGCTATGTTTGTCTCTCAGATTGATTGGCCAAGCATGGTCAGATGGGCATAACTGTCAGGTCTGGCAAAGGGGAGGAGAGGGCTGTGCTGTAGGGAGTGTGCAGGAAGGCCTTAAACACAGGAGAGTGAAGAGACACCAACCAGCCCGACGAGGAGAGACCTGTATTGTCAACAACCTCAGACGTCCTTGGCTTCACACATGATTCCCTGGTGGAGGGCCACACGACTGGTGGCCCAGGGACGAAATCTTGCTACAGCAGCTGCTAGTGGGCACCATGGTGATGGGTCAGGTGGTAAGTGACTTCAGTAAGAGACAAGGCCAATAGCATAAGTGATTACTGTTCTTAGGTCATGATTGCTACCTATTTATTCTTTCTTTTACCTTAATGGTTCAGGGGAAAGTGTACACTTTTAAAAATTAATTTTAAGAAACTTTATTTTAACTTGGAGAACATAAATGCCTGAGA